>CM060896.1:23959044-25399044 GCA_030762935.1 Hymenopus coronatus | reverse complement strand
CCATCCTTTGGTGCAGCGCATCCAGGACGTTCTCCACATTTTGCACGCTTCTGGTTTTAATGTGGAGTGCGCATGGATTCCTGGACACGTTGGCTTGCCAGGGAATGACACGGCGGATTTGGCAGCGAAATCGGCAGTCACAGCGCCCAGTGTTACGATTACCCATTCAACAGCAGAAGATTTTAGAGTGGCTGTACGGAGAGCCGTTTTTTCGACTTGGCATGCGGAGTGGTCGGCTCTCCGTGGTAATAAGCTGCGAGAGGTGAAGGACCTCCCTGTCAACTGGGTAACCTCCTCTCGTTTATTACGCCGGGAGGAGGTAGTACTAGCTCGGCTAAGAATTGGCCACTGTATTTTTACTCACAGTTACCTTTTTAAACGTGAACCTGCTCCTGTCTGTGCCTCCCCACAGAGCGCACTGCTCGTATATTGCTTTTGCAGGGAATTTGGAGAAACTTTTTTTATAGATATATATCGTGTCAAGGCAGCCGAGAATCGTCAAAATATCGACTTTCACGAAATGAAGTATAATTGTGATATTCTTGTTCCCCCACACTCCAAACTGCTCGTATATAGCTTTTGCAGCGAATTTGGAGCAACTTTTGTTCTGAGCATATTTCGTGTCCAGGGAGCCCAGAATCATCGAATAATCGACTTACACGTAAAGAAACATTTTTGTGATATTCTGGTTCCACACACTCCATACTGCTAGTATAAGGCATTTGCAGGGAATTTGGAGCAAATTTTGTAATATGTATATTTCGTGTCCAGGGAGCCGAGAATCGACAAAATATCGATTTACACTAAATGATAGCTTTTTTTGATATTCTTGTTCCCCATGCTCCAAACTGCTTTTGCAGCGTATTTGGAGCACTTTTTTTATAGGCATATTTCGTGTCCAGGGAGCCCAGAATGGTAGAATAATCGACTTACAGTAATGAAACATTTTTGTGATATTCTTGTTCCCCACACTCCAAATTGCTGGTATATAGCTTTTACAGCGAATTTGGAGCAACTTTTGTTCTGAGCATATTTCGTGTTCTATGAGCCGAGAATGGTCGAAAAATCGACTTAAACGTAATGAAACATTTTTGTGATATATTTGCTCCCAACACTCCAAACTGCTCGTATTTAGCTTTTGCAGCGAATTTGGAGCAACTTTCTTTATAGGCATATTTCGTGTCCAGGGAGCCGAGAATCGTTGAAAAATCAACTTACACTTAAAGAAACATTTTTGTGATATTCTTGTTCCCCACACTCCAAACTGCTCATATATAGCTTTTGAAGCTAATTTAGAGCAACTTTTGTTCTGTGTATATTTCGTGTCCAGGGAGCCGAGAATCGTCAAAATATCGACTTACACGAAATGACATGTGATATTCTTGTTCCCCCACACTCCAAACTGCTCGTATATAGCTTTTGCAGCGATTTTGGGGCAACTTCTGTTATGAGTATAATTCGTGTCCAGGGAGCCGAGAATGGTCGAAAAATCGACTTACACGTAATAAAACATTTTTGTGATAATTCAAAATCTTCTCGGGCTTCTAGCCAGGTAATAACTTGGCTTGACACCAACGTTTCGAAGAAGTGCATCTTCCTCGTCTTCAGGTTCACAGATGCACTTCTTCGAAACGTTGGTGTCAAGCCAAGTTATTACCTGGCTAGAAGCCCGAGAAGATTTTGAATTAACACGTCGCCAGGAAAGCTATAGTTCTTATTTTTGTGATATTCTTTTTCCTCACACTCCAAATTGCTCGAATATAGCATTTGCAGCGAATTTGAGCAACTTTTGTTATATGTATATTTCGTGTCCAGGGAGCCGAGAATCGTCGAAAAATCGACTTACACGTAAAGAAACATATTTGTGATATTCTTGTTCGCCACACTCCATACTGCTAATATATAGCATTTGCAGCGAATTTGGAGCCAATTTTGTTATATGTCTATTTCGTGTCCAGGGAGCCGAGAATCGTCAAAATATCGACTTACACGAAATGATAGATTTTTTTATATTCTTGTTCCGCATGCACCAAACTGCTCTTATATGGCTTTTGCAGTGAATTTGGAGCAACTTTTGTTATATGTATATTTCGTGTCAAGGGAGCCGAGAGTCGTCAAAATATCGACTTACACGTAATGAAAGATTTTTGTGATATTCTTAATCCCCACACTCCAAACTGCTCGTTTATAGCTTATGCAGCGATTTTGGAGCAACTTTTTTTCTGAGCATATTTCGAGTCCAGGGAGCCTTGAATCGTCGAATAATCGACTTACACGTAAAGAAACATTTTTGTGATATTCTTGTTCCCCAAACCCCATGCTGCTAGTATATAGCATTTGCAGGGAATTTGGAGCAAATTTTGTTATATGTATATTTCATGTCCAGGGAGCCGAAAATCGTCAAAATATCTACTTACACTAAATGATAGATTTTTTTAGATATTCTTGTTTCCCATGCTCCAAACTGCTGGTATATGGCTTTTGCAGCGTTTTTTTGGAGCAACTTTTGTTATATGTATATTTCGTGTCCTGGGAGTCGACAATCGACGGAAAGTCGACTTAGAGTTAATGAAACATTTTTGTGGTATTCTTGTTCCCCACACTCCAAACTGCTCCTATATAGCTATTGCAGCGAATTTGCGGTTACTCATGTTCTGAGAATATATCGTGTGCAGGGAGCGCAGAATAGTCGTATAATCTACTTAAACGTAATGAAACATTTTTATGATATTCTTGCTCCCCACACTCCAAACTGCACGTATATAGCTTTTGCAGTGAATTTGGAGCAACTTTTTTCTGAATATATTTCGTGTCCAAGGAGCTGAGAATACTCGTAAAATCGACTTACGCGAAATGAAAACTTTTGTGATATTCTTGTTCCCCACGCTCCAACCTGCTGGTATATAGCATTTGCAGCGAATTTGGAGCAACTTTTGTTCTGAGCATATTTCGTGTCCAGGGAGCCGAGAATCGCCGAAAAATCGACTTACAGGTAATGAAACATTTTTGTGATATTGTTGTTCCCACACTCCAAACTGCTCCTATACAGCTTTTGCAGCGAATTTCCGGCAACTCATGTACTGAGAATATATCGTGTCCAGAGAGCTGAGAATCGATGAAAAATAGACTTACACGTAATGAAACATTTTTATGAAATTCTTGTTCCCCACTCTCCAAACTGCTCATATATAGCTTTTTAGCGAATTTGGAACAAATTTTGTTGAGAGCATATTTCGTGTCCCGGGTACTGAGAATCGTCGAAAAATCAACTTACACTTAATGAAACATTTTTGTGATATTCTTGTTCCCTAAACTCCAAACTGCTCCTATATAGCTTTTGCAGCGAATTTGCGGCAACTAATGTTCTGAGAATATATCATGTCCAGGGAGTGTAGAATCGTCGTAAAATCGACTTAAACGTAATGAAACATTTTTATGATATTATTGCTCCCCACACTCCAAACTGCTCGTGTCTTGCGAGCTGAGAATCGTCGTAAAATCGACTTACACGTAATGAAACATTTTTATGAAATTCTTGTTCCCCACACTCCAAACTGCTCGTATATAGCTTTTGCAGCGAATTTTGAGCAACTTTTTTTCGAAGCATATTTCGTGTCCTGGGAACTGAGAATCGTCGAAAAATCGAATTACACGTAATGAAACATTTTTTTGATATTCTTGTTCCCCTTACTCCAATCTGCTCGTATATAGCTTTTGCAGCGAATTTGTACCAACTTCTGTTCTGAGCATATTTCGTGTCCAAGGAGCTGAGAATCCTCGAAAAATCTACTTACGCGAAATGAAAAATTTTTGTGATATTCTTGTTCCCCACGCTCCAACCTGCTCGTATATAGCTTTTGCAGCGAATTTGGAGCAACTTTTGTTCTGAGTATTTTTCGTGTCCAGGGAGCCGAAAATCAACGAAAAAACGACTTATAGGTAATGAAACATTTTTTGATATTCTTGTTCCCCTTACTCCAATCTGCTCGTAAATTGCTTTTGCCGTGAATTTGGAGCAACTTTTGTTCTGAATATATTTCGGGTCCAGGGAACCGAGAATCGTCGTAAAATCAATTTACACGTAATGAAAAATTTTTATGATATTCTGATTCCCCACGCTCCTAACTGCTCACATATAGCTTTTGCAGCGAATTTGGAGCAACTTTAGTTCTGAGTATATTTCGTGTCCAGGGAGCTGAGAATCGACAAAAAATCGACTTACACTTAATGAAACATTTTTGTGATATTCTTGTTCCCCAAACTCCAAACTGCTCCTATATAGCTTTTGCAGCGAATTTGCGGCAACTCATATCCAGGGAGTGTAGAATCGTCGTAAAATCGAATTAAACGTAATGAAACATTTTTATGATATTATTGCTCCCCACACTCCAAACTGCACGTATATAGCTTTTGCAGTGAATTTGGAGCAACTTTTTTCTGAATATATTTCGTGTCCAAGGAGCTGAGAATACTCATAAAATCGACTTACACGAAATGAAAACTTTGTGATATTCTTGTTCACCACGCCCCAACCTGCTCGCATATATCTTTTGCAGCGAATTTGGAGCAACTTGTTTCTGAATACATTTCATGTCCAAGGAGCTGAGAATACTCGTAAAATCGACTTACGCGAAATGAAAACTTTTGTGATATTCTTGTTCCCCACACTCCAAACTGCTCCTATACAGCTTTTGCAGCGAATTTGCGGCAACTCATGTTCTGAGAATATATCATGTCCAGGGAGTGTAGAATCGTCGTAAAATCGACTTAAACGTAATGAAACATTTTTATGATATTATTGCTCCCCACACTCCAAACTGCACGTATATAGCTTTTGCAGTGAATTTGGAGCAACTTTTTTCTGAATATATTTCGTGTCCAAGGAACTGAGAATACTCGTAAAATCGACTTACGCGAAATGAAAACTTATGTGATATTCTTGTTCCCCACGCTCCAACCTGCTCGTATATAGCATTTGCAGCGAATTTGGAGCAACTTTTGTTCTGAGTATATTTCGTGTCCAGAGAACTCAGAATCGATGAAAAATCGACTTACACGTAATGAAACATTTTTTTGATATTCTTGTTCCCCTTACTCCAATCTGCTCGTATATTGCTTTTGCCTTGAATTTGGAGCAACTTTTGTTCTGAATATATTTCGGGTCCAGGCAACCGAGAATCGTCGTAAAATCAATTTACACGTAATGAAAATTTTTTATGATATTCTGATTCCCCACGCTCCAAACTGCTCACATATAGCTTTTGCAGCGAATTTGGAGCAAATTTAGTTCTGAGTATATTTCGTGTCCAGGGAGCTGAGAATCGACAAAAATCGACTTACACTTAATGAAACATTTTTGTGATATTCTTGTTTCCCAAACTCCAAACTGCTCCTATATAGCTTTTGCAGCGAATTTGCGGCAACTCATGTCCACGGAGTGTAGAATCGTCGTAAAATCGACTTAAACGTAATGAAACATTTTTATGATATTATTGCTCCCCACACTCCAAACTGCACGTATATAGCTTTTGCAGTGAATTTGGAGCAACTTTTTTCTGAATATATTTCGTGTCCAAGGAGCTGAGAATACTCGTAAAATCGACTTACGCGAAATGAAAACTTTTGTGATATTCTTGTTCCCCACGCTCCAACCTGCTGGTATATAGCATTTGCAGCGAATTTGGAGCAACTTTTGTTCTGAGCATATTTCGTGTCCAGGGAGCCGAGAATCGCCGAAAAATCGACTTACAGGTAATGAAACATTTTTGTGATATTGTTGTTCCCACACTCCAAACTGCTCCTATACAGCTTTTGCAGCGAATTTCCGGCAACTCATGTACTGAGAATATTTCGTGTCCAGAGAGCTGAGAATCGATGAAAAATAGACTTACACGTAATGAAACATTTTTATGAAATTCTTGTTCCCCACTCTCCAAACTGCTCATATATAGCTTTTTAGCGAATTTGGAACAAATTTTGTTGAGAGCATATTTCGTGTCCCGGGTACTGAGAATCGTCGAAAAATCAACTTACACTTAATGAAACATTTTTGTGATATTCTTGTTCCCTAAACTCCAAACTGCTCCTATATAGCTTTTGCAGCGAATTTGCGGCAACTAATGTTCTGAGAATATATCATGTCCAGGGAGTGTAGAATCGTCGTAAAATCGACTTAAACGTAATGAAACATTTTTATGATATTATTGCTCCCCACACTCCAAACTGCTCGTGTCTTGCGAGCTGAGAATCGTCGTAAAATCGACTTACACGTAATGAAACATTTTTATGAAATTCTTGTTCCCCACACTCCAAACTGCTCGTATATAGCTTTTGCAGCGAATTTTGAGCAACTTTTTTTCGAAGCATATTTCGTGTCCTGGGAACTGAGAATCGTCGAAAAATCGAATTACACGTAATGAAACATTTTTTTGATATTCTTGTTCCCCTTACTCCAATCTGCTCGTATATAGCTTTTGCAGCGAATTTGTACCAACTTCTGTTCTGAGCATATTTCGTGTCCAAGGAGCTGAGAATCCTCGAAAAATCTACTTACGCGAAATGAAAAATTTTTGTGATATTCTTGTTCCCCACGCTCCAACCTGCTCGTATATAGCTTTTGCAGCGAATTTGGAGCAACTTTTGTTCTGAGTATTTTTCGTGTCCAGGGAGCCGAAAATCAACGAAAAAACGACTTATAGGTAATGAAACATTTTTTGATATTCTTGTTCCCCTTACTCCAATCTGCTCGTAAATTGCTTTTGCCGTGAATTTGGAGCAACTTTTGTTCTGAATATATTTCGGGTCCAGGGAACCGAGAATCGTCGTAAAATCAATTTACACGTAATGAAAAATTTTTATGATATTCTGATTCCCCACGCTCCTAACTGCTCACATATAGCTTTTGCAGCGAATTTGGAGCAACTTTAGTTCTGAGTATATTTCGTGTCCAGGGAGCTGAGAATCGACAAAAAATCGACTTACACTTAATGAAACATTTTTGTGATATTCTTGTTCCCCAAACTCCAAACTGCTCCTATATAGCTTTTGCAGCGAATTTGCGGCAACTCATATCCAGGGAGTGTAGAATCGTCGTAAAATCGAATTAAACGTAATGAAACATTTTTATGATATTATTGCTCCCCACACTCCAAACTGCACGTATATAGCTTTTGCAGTGAATTTGGAGCAACTTTTTTCTGAATATATTTCGTGTCCAAGGAGCTGAGAATACTCATAAAATCGACTTACACGAAATGAAAACTTTGTGATATTCTTGTTCACCACGCCCCAACCTGCTCGCATATATCTTTTGCAGCGAATTTGGAGCAACTTGTTTCTGAATACATTTCATGTCCAAGGAGCTGAGAATACTCGTAAAATCGACTTACGCGAAATGAAAACTTTTGTGATATTCTTGTTCCCCACACTCCAAACTGCTCCTATACAGCTTTTGCAGCGAATTTGCGGCAACTCATGTTCTGAGAATATATCATGTCCACGGAGTGTAGAATCGTCGTAAAATCGACTTAAACGTAATGAAACATTTTTATGATATTATTGCTCCCCACACTCCAAACTGCACGTATATAGCTTTTGCAGTGAATTTGGAGCAACTTTTTTCTGAATATATTTCGTGTCCAAGGAGCTGAGAATACTCATAAAATCGACTTACACGAAATGAAAACTTTGTGATATTCTTGTTCACCACGCCCCAACCTGCTCGCATATATCTTTTGCAGCGAATTTGGAGCAACTTGTTTCTGAATACATTTCATGTCCAAGGAGCTGAGAATACTCGTAAAATCGACTTACGCGAAATGAAAACTTTTGTGATATTCTTGTTCCCCACACTCCAAACTGCTCCTATACAGCTTTTGCAGCGAATTTGCGGCAACTCATGTTCTGAGAATATATCATGTCCACGGAGTGTAGAATCGTCGTAAAATCGACTTAAACGTAATGAAACATTTTTATGATATTATTGCTCCCCACACTCCAAACTGCACGTATATAGCTTTTGCAGTGAATTTGGAGCAACTTTTTTCTGAATATATTTCGTGTCCAAGGAACTGAGAATACTCGTAAAATCGACTTACGCGAAATGAAAACTTATGTGATATTCTTGTTCCCCACGCTCCAACCTGCTCGTATATAGCATTTGCAGCGAATTTGGAGCAACTTTTGTTCTGAGCATATTTCGTGTCCCGGTAAATGAGAATAGTCGAAAAATCGACTTACACGTAATGAAACATTTTTATGATATTATTGCTCCCCACACTCCAAACTGCACGTATATAGCTTTTGCAGTGAATTTGGAGCAACTTTTTTCTGAATATATTTCGTGTCCAAGGAGCTGAGAATACTCATAAAATCGACTTACACGAAATGAAAACTTTTGTGATATTCTTGTTCCCCACGCTCCAAACTGCTCGTATATAGCTTTTGAAGCGAATTTGGAGCAACTTTTTTCTGAATATATTTCGTGTCCAAGGAGCTGAGAATATTCATAAAATCGACTTACACGAAATGAAAACTTTTGTGATATTCTTGTTCATCACACTGCAAACTGCTCGTATATAGCTTTTGCAGCGAATTTGGAGCAACTTTTTTCTGAATATATTTCGTGTCCAAGGTGCTGAGAATACTCGTAAAATCGACTTACGCGAAATGATAACTTATGTGATATTCTTGTTCCCCACGCTCCAACCTGCTCGTATATAGCATTTGCAGCGAATTTGGAGCAACTTTTGTTCTGAGTATATTTCGTGTCCAGAGAGCTGAGAATCGATGAAAAATCGACTTACACGTAATGAAACATTTTTATGAAATTCTTGTTCCCCACACTCCAAACTGCTCGTATATAGCTTTTGCAGCGAATTTGTAGCAACTTTTGTTCTGAGCATATTTCGTGTCCAAGGAGCTGAGAATCCTCGAAAAATCGACTTACGCGAAATGAAAAATTTTTGTGATATTCTTGTTCCCCACGCTCCAAGCTTCTCGTATATAGCAATTGCAGCGAATTTGGAGCAACTTTTGTTCTGAGTATATTTCGTGTCCCGGGAACTGAAAATCGTCGAAAAATCGAATTACACGTAATGAAACATTTTTGTGATATCCTTGTTCCCCTTACTCCAATCTGCTCGTATATAGCTTATGCAGCGAATTTGGAGCAACTTTTTTTCTGAGCATATTTCGTGTCCAAGGATCTGAGAATCCTCGAAAAATCGACTTACGCGAAATGAAACATTTTTGTGATATTCTTGTTCCCACACTCCAAACTGCTCCTATGTAGCTTTTGCAGCGAATTTGCGGCAACTCATGTACTGTGAATATATCGTGTCCAGGGAGCTGAGAATCGTCGTAAAATCGACTTACACGTAATGAAACATTTTTATGATATTCTTGTTCGCCTCTCTCCAAACTGCTCGTATATAGCATTTGCAGCGAATTTTGAGCAACTTTTGTTCTGAGGATATTTCGCGTCCAGGGAGCCGAGAATCGACGAAAAATCGCCTTACAGGTAATGAAACATTTTGTGATATTGTTGTTCCCCACACTCCAAACTGCTCCTATACAGCTTTTGCAGCGAATTTGCGGCAACTCATGTTCTGAGAATATTTCGTGTCCAGGGAGCCGAGAATCGTCGTAAAATCGATTTAAACTTAATGAAACATTTTTGTGATATTCTTGTTCCCCACAGTCCAAACTGCTCCTATGTAGCTTTTGCAGCGAATTTGCGGCAACTCATGTTCTGAGAATATATCGTGTCCAGAGAGCTGAGAATCGTCGTAAAATCGAGTTACACGTAATGAAACATTTTTATGATATTCTTGTTCGCCTCTCTTCAAACTGCTCGTATATAGCATTAGCAGCGAATTTGGAGCAACTTTTGTTCTGAATATATTTCGTGTCCAGGGAGCCTAGAATCGACGAAAAATCGCCTTACAGGTAATGAAACATTTTTGTGATATTGTTGTTCCCCACACTCCAAACTGCTCCTATACAGCTTTTGCAGCGAATTTGCGGCAACTCATGTTCTGAGAATATTTCGTGTCCAGGGAGTGTAGAATCGTCGTAAAATCGATTTAAACTTAATGAAACATTTTTATGATATTCTTGTTCCCCCCACTCCAAACTACTCGTATATAGCTTTTGCAGCGAATTTGGAGCAACTTTTGTTATAGTTATATTTCGTGTCTTGGGAGCTGAGAATCGTCGTAAAATCGACTTACTGGTAATGAAACATTTTTATGATATTCTTGTTCCCCACTCTCCAAACTGCTCGTATATAGCTTTTTAGCGAATTTGGAACAACTTTTGTTCAGAGCATATTTCGTGTCCCGGGTACTGAGAATCGTCGAAAAATCAACTTACACTTAATGAAACATTTTTGTGATATTCTTGTTCCCCAAACTCCAAACTGCTCCTATATAGCTTTTGCAGCGAATTTGCGGCAACTCATGTTCTGAGAATATATCATGTCCAGGGAGTGTAGAATCGTCGTAAAATCGACATAAACGTAATGAAACATTTTTATGATATTATTGCTCCCCACACTCCAAACTGCACGTATATAGCTTTTGCAGTGAATTTGGAGCAACTTTTTTCTGAATATATTTCGTGTCCAAGGAGCTGAGAATATTCATAAAATCGACTTACACGAAATGAAAACTTTTGTGATATTCTTGTTCCCCAAGCTCCAACCTGCTCGTATATAGCATTTGCAGCGAATTTGGAGCAACTTTTGTTCTGAGTATATTTCGTGTCCAGAGAGCTGAGAATCGATGAAAAATCGACTTACACGTAATGAAACATTTTTATGAAATTCTTGTTCCCCACACTCCAAACTGCTCGTATATAGCTTTTGCAGCGAATTTGTAGCAACTTTTGTTCTGAGCATATTTCGTGTCCAAGGAGCTGAGAATCCTCGAAAAATCGACTTACGCGAAATGAAAAATTTTTGTGATAATCTTGTTCCCCACGCTCCAACCTGCTCGTATATAGCATTTGCAGCGAATTTGGAGCAACTTTTGTTCAGTTTTATTTTCGTGTCTAGGGAGCTGAGAATCGACGAAAAATTGACTTACACGTAATGAAACAGTTTTATGATATTCTTGTTCCCCACATTCCAAACTGCTCCTATGTAGCTTTTGCAGCGAATTTGCGGCAACTCATGTTCTGAGAATATATCGTGTCCAGGGAGCTGAGAATCGTCGTAAAATCGACTTACACGTAATGAAACATTTTTATGATATTCTTGTTCGCCTCTCTCCAAACTGCTCGTATATAGCATTTGCAGCGAATTTTGAGCAACTTTTGTTATAGTCATATTTCGTGTCTTGGGAGCTGAGAATCGTTGTAAAATCGACTTACACGTAATGAAACATTTTTATGATATTCTTGTTCCCCACTCTCCAAAATGCTCGTATATAGCTTTTTAGCGAATTTGGAACTACTTTTGTTCAGAGCATATTTCGTGTCCCGGGTACTGAGAATCGTCGAAAAATCAACTTACACTTAATTAAACAATTTTGTGATATTCTTGTTCCCCAAACTCCAAACTGTCCTACATAACTTTTGCAGCGAATTTGCGGCAACTCATGTTCTGAGAATATATCATGTCCAGGGAGTGTAGAATCGTCGTGAAATCGACTTAAACGTAGTGAAACATTTTTATGATATTATTGCTCCCCAACTCCAAACTGCACGTATATAGCTTTTGCAGTGAATTTGGAGCAACTTTTTTCTGTATATATTTCGTGTCCAAGGAGCTGAGATTATTCATAAAATCGACTTACACGAAATGAAAACTTTTGTGATATTCTTGTTCCCCACACTGCAAACTGCTCGTATATAGCTTTTGCAGCGAATTTGGAGCAACTTTTTTCTGAATATATTTCGTGTCCAAGGAGCTGAGAATACTCGTAAAATCCACTTACGCGAAATGAAAACTTATGTGATATTCTTGTTCCCCACGCTCCAACCTGCTCGTATATAGCATTTACAGCGAATTTGGAGCAACTTTTGTTCTGAGTATATTTCGTGTCCAGAGAGCTGAGAATCGATGAAAAATCGACTTACACGTATTGAAACATTTTTATGAAATTCTTGTTCCCCACACTCCAAACTGCTCGTATATAGCATTCGCAGCGAATTTTGAGCAACTTTTGTTCTGAGGATATTTCGTGTCCAGGGAGCCGAGAATCGCCGAAAAATCGATTTACAGGTAATGAAACATTTTTATGATATTCTTGTTCGCCACTCTCCAAACTGCTCGTATATAGCATTTGCAGCGAATTTGGAGAAACTTTTGTTCTGAAAATATTTCGTGTCCAGGGAGCCGAGAATCGACGAAAAATCGCCATACAGGTAATGAAACATTTTTGTGATATTGTTGTTCCCCACACTCCAAACTGCTCCTATACAGCTTTTGCAGCGAATTTTCGGCAACTCATGTTCTGAGAATTTTCGTGTCCAGGGAGCCGAGAATCGTCGTAAAATCGATTTAAACTTAATGAAACATTTTTATGATATTCTTGTTCCCCCCACTCCAAACTGCTCGTATATAGCTTTTGCATCGAATTTGGAGCAACTTTTGTTATAGTCATATTTCGTGTCTTGGGAGCTGAGAATCGTCGTAAAATCGACTTACACGTAATGAAACATTTTTATGATATTCTTGTTCCCCACTCTCCAAACTGCTCGTATATAGCTTTTTAGCGAATTTGGAACTACTTTTGTTCAGAGCATATTTCGTGTCCCGGGTACTGAGAATCGTCGAAAAATCAACTTACACTTAATTAAACAATTTTGTGATATTCTTGTTGCCCAAACTCCAAACTGCTCCTACATAACTTTTGCAGCGAATTTGCGGCAACTCATGTTCTGAGAATATATCATGTCCAGGGAGTGTAGAATCTTCGTAAAATCGACTTAAACGTAATGAAACATTTTTATGATATTATTGCTCCCCAACTCCAAACTGCACGTATATAGCTTTTGCAGTGAATTTGGAGCAACTTTTTTCTGTATATATTTCGTGTCCAAGGAGCTGAGATTATTCATAAAATCGACTTACACGAAATGAAAACTTTTGTGATATTCTTGTTCCCCACACTGCAAACTGCTCGTATATAGCTTTTGCAGCGAATTTGCGGCAACTCATGTCCAGGGAGTGTAGAATCGTCGTAAAATCGACTTAAACGTAATGAAACATTTTTATGATATTATTGCTCCCCACACTTCAAACTGCACGTATATAGCTTTTGCAGTGAATTTGGAGCAACTTTTTTCTGAATATATTTCGTGTCCATGGAGCTGAGAATATTCATAAAATCGACTTACACGAAATGAAAACTTTTGTGATATTCTTGTTCCCCAAGCTCCAACCTGCTCGTATATAGCATTTGCAGCGAATTTGGAGCAACTTTTGTTCTGAGTATATTTCGTGTCCAGAGAGCTGAGAATTGATGAAAAATCGACTTACACGTAATGAAAATTTTTATGAAATTCTTGTTCCCCACACTCCAAACTGCTCGTATATAGCTTTTGCAGCGAATTTGGAGCAACTTTTTTTCGAAGCATATTTCGTGTCCTGGGAACTGAAAATCGTCGAAAAATCGAATTACACGTAATGAAACATTTTTTTGATATTCTTGTTCCCCTTACTCCAATCTGCTCGTATATAGCTTTTGCAGCGAATTTGTACCAACTTCTGTTCTGAGCATATTTCGTGTCCAAGGAGCTGAGAATCCTCGAAAAATCTACTTACGCGAAATGAAAAATTTTGTGATATTCTTGTTCCCCACGCTCCAACCTGCTCGTATATAGCTTTTGCAGCGAATTTGGAGCAACTTTTGTTCTGAGTATTTTTCGTGTCCAGGGAGCCGAAAATCGACGAAAAAACGACTTATAGGTAATGAAACATTTTTTGATATTCTTGTTCCCCTTACTCCAATCTGCTCGTAAATTGCTTTTGCCGTGAATTTGGAGCAACTTTTGTTCTGAATATATTTCGGGTCCAGGGAACCGAGAATCGTCGTAAAATCAATTTACACGTAATGAAAAATTTTTATGATATTCTGATTCCCCACGCTCCTAACTGCTCACATATAGCTTTTGCAGCGAATTTGGAGCAACTTTAGTTCTGAGTATATTTCGTGTCCAGGGAGCTGAGAATCGACAAAAAATCGACTTACACTTAATGAAACATTTTTGTGATATTCTTGTTCCCCAAACTCCAAACTGCTCCTATATAGCTTTTGCAGCGAATTTGCGGCAACTCATATCCAGGGAGTGTAGAATCGTCGTAAAATCGAATTAAACGTAATGAAACATTTTTATGATATTATTGCTCCCCACACTCCAAACTGCACGTATATAGCTTTTGCAGTGAATTTGGAGCAACTTTTTTCTGAATATATTTCGTGTCCAAGGAGCTGAGAATACTCATAAAATCGACTTACACGAAATGAAAACTTTGTGATATTCTTGTTCACCACGCCCCAACCTGCTCGCATATATCTTTTGCAGCGAATTTGGAGCAACTTGTTTCTGAATACATTTCATGTCCAAGGAGCTGAGAATACTCGTAAAATCGACTTACGCGAAATGAAAACTTTTGTGATATTCTTGTTCCCCACACTCCAAACTGCTCCTATACAGCTTTTGCAGCGAATTTGCGGCAACTCATGTTCTGAGAATATATCATGTCCAGGGAGTGTAGAATCGTCGTAAAATCGACTTAAACGTAATGAAACATTTTTATGATATTATTGCTCTCCACACTCCAAACTGCACGTATATAGCTTTTGCAGTGAATTTGGAGCAACTTTTTTCTGAATATATTTCGTGTCCAATAACTGAGAATACTCGTAAAATCGACTTACGCGAAATGAAAACTTATGTGATATTCTTGTTCCCCACGCTCCAACCTGCTCGTATATAGCATTTGCAGCGAATTTGCAGCAACTTTTGTTCTGAGTATATTTCGTGTCCAGAGAACTCAGAATCGATGAAAAATCGACTTACACGTAATGAAACATTTTTTTGATATTCTTGTTCCCCTTACTCCAATCTGCTCGTATATTGCTTTTGCCGTGAATTTGGAGCAACTTTTGTTCTGAATATATTTCGGGTCCAGGCAACCGAGAATCGTCGTAAAATCAATTTACACGTAATGAAAATTTTTTATGATATTCTGATTCCCCACGCTCCAAACTGCTCACATATAGCTTTTGCAGCGAATTTGGAGCAACTTTAGTTCTGAGTATATTTCGTGTCCAGGGAGCTGAGAATCGACAAAAATCGACTTACACTTTCATTTTTGTGATATTCTTGTTTCCCAAACTCCAAACTGCTCCTATATAGCTTTTGCAGCGAATTTGCGGCAACTCATGTCCAGGAAGTGTAGAATCGTCGTAAAATCGACTTAAACGTAATGAAACATTTTTATGATATTATTGCTCCCCACACTCCAAACTGCACGTATATAGCTTTTGCAGTGAATTTGGAGCAACTTTTTTCTGAATATATTTCGTGTCCAAGGAGCTGAGAATACTCATAAAATCGACTTACACGAAATGAAAACTTTTGTGATATTCTTGTTCCCCACGCTCCAAACTGCTCGTATATAGCTTTTGAAGCGAATTTGGAGCAACTTTTTTCTGAATATATTTCGTGTCCAAGGAGCTGAGAATATTCATAAAATCGACTTACACGAAATGAAAACTTTTGTGATATTCTTGTTCATCACACTGCAAACTGCTCGTATATAGCTTTTGCAGCGAATTTGGAGCAACTTTTTTCTGAATATATTTCGTGTCCAAGGTGCTGAGAATACTCGTAAAATCGACTTACGCGAAATGAAAACTTATGTGATATTCTTGTTCCCCACGCTCCAACCTGCTCGTATATAGCATTTGCAGCGAATTTGGAGCAACTTTTGTTCTGAGTATATTTCGTGTCCAGAGAGCTGAGAAATGATGAAAAATCGACTTACACGTAATGAAACATTTTTATGAAATTCTTGTTCCCCACACTCCAAACTGCTCGTATATAGCTTTTGCAGCGAATTTGTAGCAACTTTTGTTCTGAGCATATTTCGTGTCCAAGGAGCTGAGAATCCTCGAAAAATCGACTTACGCGAAATGAAAAATTTTTGTGATATTCTTGTTCCCCACGCTCCAAGCTTCTCGTATATAGCAATTGCAGCGAATTTGGAGCAACTTTTGTTCTGAGTATATTTCGTGTCCCGGGAAATGAAAATCGTCGAAAAATCGAATTACACGTAATGAAACATTTTTGTGATATCCTTGTTCCCCTTACTCCAATCTGCTCGTATATAGCATATGCAGCGAATTTGGAGCAACTTTTTTTCTGAGCATATTTCGTGTCCAAGGAGCTGAGAATCCTCGAAAAATCGACTTACGCGAAATGAAACATTTTTGTGATATTCTTGTTCCCACACTCCAAACTGCTCCTATGTAGCTTTTGCAGCGAATTTGCGGCAACTCATGTACTGTGAATATATCGTGTCCAGGGAGCTGAGAATCGTCGTAAAATCGACTTACACGTAATGAAACATTTTTATGATATTCTTGTTCGCCTCTCTCCAAACTGCTCGTATATAGCATTTGCAGCGAATTTTGAGCAACTTTTGTTCTGAGGATATTTCGTGTCCAGGGAGCCGAGAATCGACGAAAAATCGCCTTACAGGTAATGAAACATTTTTATCATATTCTTGTTCCCCCCACTCCAAACTACTCGTATATAGCTTTTGCAGCGAATTTGGAGCAACTTTTGTTATAGTTATATTTCGTGTCTTGGGAGCTGAGAATCGTCGTAAAATCGACTTACACGTAATGAAACATTTTTATGATATTCTTGTTCCCCACACTCCAAACTGCTCCAATACAGCTTTTGCAGCGAATTTGCGGCAACTCATGTTCTGAGAATTTTCGTGTCCAGGGAGCCGAGAATCGTCGTAAAATCGATTTAAACTTAATGACACATTTTTATGATATTCTTGTTCCCCCCACTCCAAACTGCTCGTATATATCTTTTTAGCGAATTTGGAACAACTTTTGTTCAGAGCATATTTCGTGTCCCGGGTACTGAGTATCGTCGAAAAATCAACTTACACTTAATGAAACATTTTTGTGATAATCTTGTTCCCCAAACTCCAAACTGCTCCTATATAGCTTTTGCAGTGAATTTGGAGCAACTTTTGTTCTGAGTATATATAATTCGTGTCCAGGGAACCGATAATCGTCGAAAAATCGACTTACGCGAAATGAAAAATTTTTGAGATATTCTTGTTCCTCACGCTCCAAACTGCTCGTATATAGAATTTGCAGTGAATTTGGAGCAACTTTTGTAATATGTATATTTCGTGTCCAGCGATTCGAAAATCTTCGAAATATCGACTTACAACAAATGAAATATTTTTGTGATATTCTTGTTCCCCACACTTCAAACTGGTCTTGTATAGCTTTTGCAGCGAACTTGGAGCAAATTTGATATATGTATATTTCGTGACCAGGGAGCCGAGAATCGTCGAAAATTCAACTTACACGAAATGAAACAATTTTATGATATTCTTGTTCCCCACACTCCAAACTGCTCGTATATAGTTTTGCAGTAAATTTGGAGCAACTTTTGTTATGAGTATATATAATTCGTGTCCAGGGAACCGATAATCGTCGAAAATCCACTTACGCGAAATGAAAAATTTTTGTAATACTCTTGTTCCCCACACTCCAAACTGCTCGTATATAGCTTTTGCAGTGAATTTGGAGCAACTTTTGTTCTGAGTATAATTGGTGTCCAGGGAACAGAGAATCGTCGAAAAATCGACTTACGCGAAATGAAAACTTTTTGTGATATTCTTGTTCCTCACGCTCCAAACTGCTCGTATATAGCATTTGCAGTGAATTTGGAGCAACTTTTGTTTTATGTATATTTCGTGTCCAGGGAGCCGAGACTCGTCGAAATATCGACTTACAACAAATGAAATATTTTTGTGATATTCTTGGTCCCCACACTCCAATCTTCTGGTATATAGCTTTTGCAGGGAGTTTGGAGCAACTTTTGTTCTGAAAATATTTCGTGTCCAGGCAGCCGAGAATCAACCAAAAATCGACTTTCACGTAAAGCAACATTTTTATGATATTCTTGTTCCCCACACTTCAAACTGGTCTTATATAGCTTTTGCGGCGAACTTGGAGCAAATTTTATTAAATGTATATTTCGTGTCCAGGGAGCCGAGAATCGTCGAAAATTCAACTTACACGTAATGAAACATTTTTATGATATTCTTGTTCGCCACTCTCCAAACTGCTCGTATATAGCATTTGCAGCGAATTTTGAGCAACTTTTGTTCTGAGGATATTTCGTGTCCAGGGAGCCGAGAATCGCCGAAAAATCGACTTACAGGTAATGAAACATTTTTATGATATTCTTGTTCGCCACTATCCAAACTGTTCGTATATAGCATTTGCAGCGAATTTGGAGCAACTTTTGTTCTGAATTATTTCGTGTCCAGGGATCCGAGAATCGACGAAAAATCGCCTTACAGGTAATGAAACATTTTTGTGATATTGTTGTTCCCCACACTCCAAACTGCTCCTATACAGCTTTTGCAGCGAATTTGCGGCAACTCATGTTCTGAGAATATTTCGTGTCCAGGGAGCCGAGAATCGTCGTAAAATCGAATTAAACTTAATGAAACGTTTTTATGATATTCTTGTTCCCCCCTCTCCAAACTGCTCGTATATAGCTTTTGCAGTGAATTGGGAGCAACTTTTGTTCTGAGTATATATAATTCGTGTCCAGGGAACAGTAAATCGTCGAAAAATCGACTTACGCGAAATGAAAACTTTTTGTGATATTCTTGTTGCTCACGCTCCAAACTGCTCGTATATGGCATTTGCAGTGAATTTGGAGCAACTTTTGTTATATGTATATTTCGTGTCCAGGGACCCGAGAATCGTCGAAATATCGACTTACAACAAATGAAATATTTTTGTGATATTATTTTTCCCCACACTCCAATCTTCTGGAATATAGCTTTTGCAGGGAATTTGGAGCAACGTTTGTTCTGAGTATATTTCGTGTCCAGGGAACCATGAATCGTCGAAAAATCGACCTACGCGAAATGAAAACTTTTTGTGATATTCTTGTTCCTCACGCTCCAAACTGCTCGCATATGGCATTTGCAGTGAATTTGGAGCAACTTTTGTTATATGTATATTTCGTGTCCAGGGTGCCGAGAATCGTCGAAATATCGACTTACAACAAATGAAATATTTTTGTGATATTCTTGTTCCCCACAGTCCAAACTGCTGGTATATAGCTTTTGCATCGAATTTGGAGCAACTTTTGTTCTGAAAATATTTCGTTTCCAGGCAGCCGAGAATCAACGAAAAATCGACTTTCACGTAAAGCAACATTTTTATGATATTCTTGTTCCCCACACTTCAAACTGGTCTTATATAGCTTTTGCAGCGAACTTGGAGCAAATTTTATTTAATGTATATTTCGTGTCCAGGGAGCCGAGAATCGTCGAAAATTCAACTTACACGAAATGAAACATTTTTATGATATTCTTGTTCCCCTTACTCCAATCTGCTCGTATATAGCTTTTGCAGCGAATTTGGAGCAACGTTTGTACTGAGTATTTTTCGTGTCCAGGGAGCCGAAAATCGACGAAAAAACGACTTATAGGTAATGAAACATTTTTGTGATATTCTTGTTCCCCTTACTCCAATCTGCTCGTATATTGCTTTTGCAGCGAATTTGGAGCAACTTTTGTTGTGAGCATATTTCGTGTCCAAGGAGCTGAGAATCCTCGAAAAATCGACTTACGCGAAATGAAAATTTTTTCTGATATTCTAGTTCCCCACGCTCCAACCTGCTCGTATATTGCTTTTGCCGTGAATTTGGAGCAACTTTTGTTCTGAATATATTTCTGGTCCAGGGAACCGAGAATCGTCGTAAAATCGACTTACACGTAATGAAGAATTTTTATGATATTTTGATGCCCCATGATCCAAACTGCTCATATATAGCTTTTGCAGCGAATTTGGAGCAACTTTTGTTTTGAGCATATTTCGTGTCCCGGGTACTGAGAATCGTCGAAAAATCGACTTACACTTAATGAAACATTTTTGTGATATTCTTGTTCCCCAAACTCCAAACTGCTCCTATATAGCTTTTGCAGCGAATTTGCGGCAACTCATGTTCTGAGAATATTTCATGACCTGGGAGTGTAGAATCGTCGTAAAATGACTTAAACGTAATGAAACATTTTTATGATATCATTGCTCCCCACACTCCAAACTGCACGTATATAGCTTTTGCAGTGAATTTGGAGCAACTTTTTCTGAATATATTTCGTGTCCAAGGAGCTGAGAATACTCATAAAATCGACTTACACGAAATGAAAACTGTTGTGATATTCTTGTTCCCCACGCTCCAACCTGCTCGTATATAGCTTTTGCAGCGAATTTGGAGCAACTTTTTTCTGAATATATTTCGCGTCCAAGAAGCTGAGAATACTCGTAAAATCGACTTACACGAAATGAAAACCTTTGTGATATTCTTGTTCCCCACGCTCCAACCTGCTGGTATATAGCTTTTGCAGCGAATTTGGAGCAACGTTTTTCTGAATATATTTCGCGTCCAAGGAGCTGAGAATACTCGTAAAATCGACTTACACGAAATGAAAACCTTTGTGATAATCTTGTTCCCCTTACTCCAACCTGCTCGTATATAGCATTTGCAGCGAATTTGGAGCAACTTTTGTTCTGAGTATATTTCGTGTCCAGGGAGCTGAGAATCGACGAAAAATCGACTTACACGTAATGAAATATTTTTATGCTATTCTTGTTCCCCACACTCCAAACTGCTCGTAAATAGCTTTTGCAGCGAATTTGGAGCAACTTTTGTTCTGAGCATATTTCGTGTCCCGAGAAATGAGAAACGTCGAAAAATCGACTTACACGCAATGAAACATTTTTGTGATATTCTTGTTCCTCACGCTCCACACTGCTCGCATATGGCATTTGCAGTGAATTTGGAGCAAATTTTGTAATATGTATGTTTCGTGTCCAGGGAGCCGAGAATCGTCGAAAAATCGACTTACGCGAAATGAAATATTATTGTGATATACTTGTTCCCCACGCTCCAAAATGCTCGTGTAACTTTTATTATATGTATATTTCGTGTCCAGGGAGACGAGAATCGTCAAAAATTCAACTTACACGAAATGAAACATTTTTCTGATATTCTTGTTCCCCGCACTCCAAACTGCTCGTATATAGCTTTTGCATCGAATTTGGAGCAACTTTTGTTCTGAAAATATTTGGTGTCCAGGCAGCCGAGAATCGTCGAAAAATCCACTTACGCGAAATGAAAACTTTTTGTGATATTCTTGTTCCCCACGCTCCAAACTGCTCATATTTAGCATTTGCAGTGAATTTGGAGCAACTTTTGTAATATGTATATTTCGTTTCCAGGGAGCCGAGGATCGTCGAAATATCGACTTACAACAAATGAAATATTTTTGTGATATTCTTGTTCCCCACTCTCCAAACTTCTGGTATATATCTTTTGCAGGGAATTTGGAGCAACTTTTGTTCTGAAAATATTTCGTGTCCAGGCAGCCGAGAATCAACGAAAAATCGACTTTCACGTAAAGCAACATTTTTATGATATTCTTGTTCCCCACACTTCAAACTGGTCTTATATAGCTTTTGCGGCGAACTTGGAGCAAATTTTATTAAATGTATATTTCGTGTCCAGGGAGCCGAGAATCGTCGAAAATTCAACTTACACGAAATGAAACATTTTTATGATATTCTTGTTCCCCACACTCCAAACTGCTCGTATATAGCTTTTGCAGTGAATTTGGAGCAACTCTTTTGTTTTATGTATATTTCGTGTCCAGGGAGCCGAGAATCGTCGAAATATCGACTTACAACAAATGAAATATTTTTGTGATATTCTTGTTCCCCACACTCCAGTCTTTTGGTATATAGCTTTTGCAGGGAATTTGGAGATACTTTTGTACTGAAAATATTTCGTGTCCAGGCAGCCGAGAATCAACGAAAAATCGACTTTCACGTAAAGCAACATTTTTATGATATTCTTGTTCCCCACACTTCAAACTGGTCTTATATAGCTTTTGCAGCGAACTTGGAGCAAATTTTATTAAATGTATATTTCGTGTCCAGGGAGCCGAGAATCGTCGAAAATTCAACTTACACGAAATGAAACATTTTTATGATATTCTTGTTCCCCACACTCCAAACTGCTCGTATATAGCTTTTGCAGTTAATTTGGAGCAACTTTTGTTCTGAGTATATATAGTTCGTGTCCAGGGAACCGATAATCGTCGAAAAATCGACTTTCGCGAAATGAAAAATTTTTGTGATATTCTTGTTCCCCACACTCCAAACTGCTCGTATATAGCTTTTGCAGTGAATTTGGAGCATCTTTTGTTCTGAGTATATATAATTGGTGTCCAGGGAACCGATAATCGTCGAAAAATCGACTTACGCGAAATGAAACATTTGTGTGATATTCTTGTTCCCCATACTCCAATCTGCTCGTGTATAGCTTTTGCAGTGAATTTGGAGCAACTTTTGTTCTGAGTATATATAATTCGTGTCCACGGAACCGATAATCGTCGAAAAATCCACTTACGCGAAATGAAAACTTTTTGTGATATTCTTGTTCCTCACGCTCCAAACTGCTCGTATATAGAGCATTTGCAGTGAATTTGGAGCAACTTTTGTAATATGTATATTTCGTGTCCATAGAGCCGAGAATCGTCGAAATATCGACTTACAACAAATGAAATATTTTTGTTATATTCTTGTTCCCCACACTCCAAACTGCTCGTATATAGCTTTTGCAGTGAATTTGGAGCATCTTTTGTTCTGAGTATATATAATTCGTGTCCAGGGAACCGATAATCGTCGAAAAATCGACTTACGCGAAATGAAAAATTTTTGTGATATTCTTGTTCCCCATACTCCTATCTGCTCGTATATAGTTTTTGCAGTGAATTTGGAGCAACGTTTGTTCTGAGTATATTTCGTGTCCAGGGAACCGAGAATCGTCGAAAAATCGACTTACGCGAAATGAAAACTTTTTGTGATATTCTTGTTCCTCACGCTCCAAACTGCTCGTATATGGCATTTGCAGTGAATTTGGAGCAACTTTTGTAATATGTATATTTCGTATCCAGGGAACCGAGAAACGTCGAAATATCGACTTACAACAAATGAAATATTTTTGTGATATTCTTGTTCCCCACACACCAAACTTCTGGTATTTAGCTTTTGCAGGGAATATGGAGCAACTTTTGTTCTGAAAATATTTCGTGTCCAGGTAGCCGAGAATCAACGAAAAATCGACTTGCACGTAATGAAACATTTTTATGATATTCTTGTTCCCCACACTTCAAACTGGTCTTATTTAGCTTTTGCAGCGAACTTGGAGCAAATTTTATTATATGTATAATTCGTAACCAGGGAGCCGAGAATCGTCGAAATATCAACTTACACAAAATTAAATATTTTTGTGATATTCTTGTTCCCCACACTTCAAACTGGTCTTGTATAGCTTTTGCAGCGAACTTGGAGCAAATTTTGTTATATGTATATTTCGTGACCAGGGAGCCGAGAATCGTCGAAATATCAACTTACAACAAATGAAATATTTTTGTGATATTCTTGGTCCCCACACTCCAATCTTCTGGTATATAGCTTTTGCAGGGAATTTGGAGCAACTTTTGTTCTGAAAATATTTCGTTTCCAGGCAGCCGAGAATCAACGAAAAATCGACTTTCACGTAAAGCAACATTTTTATGATATTCTTGTTCCCCACACTTCAAACTGGTCTTATATAGCTTTTGCAGCGAACTTGGAGCAAATTTTATTAAATGTATATTTCGTGTCCAGGGAGCCGAGAATCGTCGAAAATTCAACTTACACGAAATGAAACATTTTTATGATATTCTTGTTCCCCTTACTCCAACCTGCTCGTATATAGCTTTTGCAGCGAATTTGGAGCAACGTTTGTACTGAGTATTTTTCGTGTCCAGGGAGCCGAAAATCGACGAAAAAACGACTTATAGGTAATGAAACATTTTTGTGATATTCTTGTTCCCCTTACTCCAATCTGCTCGTATATTGCTTTTGCCGTGAATTTGGAGCAACTTTTGTTCTGAATATATTTCGGGTCCAGGGAACCGAGAATCGTCGTAAAATCGACTTACACGTAATGAAAAATTTTTATGATATTCTGATTCCCCACGCTCCAACCTGCTCGTATATAGCTTTTGCAGCGAATTTGGAGCAACTTTTTTCTGAATATATTTCGTGTCCAAGGAGCTGAGATTACTCGTAAAATCGACTTACGCGAAATGAAAACTTTTGTGATATTCATGTTCCACACACTCCAATCTGCTCGTACTAACTGCTTGTTCTGAGCATATTTCGTGTCCCGGGAACTGAAAATCGTCGAAAAATCGAATTACACGTAATGAAACATTTTTGTGATATCCTTTTTCCCCTTACTCCAACCTGCTCGTATATAGCATTTGCAGCGAATTTGGAGCAACTTTTGTTCTGAGTATATTTCGTGTCCAGGGAGCTGAGAATCGACGAAAAATCGACTTACACGTAATGAAACATTTTTATGCTATTCTTGTTCCCCACACTCCAAACTGCTCGTAAATAGCTTTTGCAGCGAATTTGGAGCAACTTTTGTTCTGAGCATATTTCGTGTCCCGAGAAATGAGAATCGTCGAAAAATCGACTTACACGTAATGAAACATTTTTGTGATATTCTTGTTCCCCACACTCCAAACTGCTCCTATGTAGCTTTTGCAGCGAATTTGCGGCAACTCATGTTCTGAAAATATATCGTGTCCAGGGAGCTGAGAATCGTCGTAAAATCGACTTACACGTAATGAAACATTTTTATGATATTCTTGTTCGCCACTCTCCAAACTGCTCGTATATAGCATTTGCAGCGAATTTTGAGCAACTTTTGTTCTGAGGATATTTCGTGTCCAGGGAGCCGAGAATCGCCGAAAAATCGACTTACAGGTAATGAAACATTTTTATGATATTCTTGTTCGCCACTATCCAAACTGTTCGTATATAGCATTTGCAGCGAATTTGGAGCAACTTTTGTTCTGAATTATTTCGTGTCCAGGGATCCGAGAATCGACGAAAAATCGCCTTACAGGTAATGAAACATTTTTGTGATATTGTTGTTCCCCACACTCCAAACTGCTCCTATACAGCTTTTGCAGCGAATTTGCGGCAACTCATGTTCTGAGAATATTTCGTGTCCAGGGAGCCGAGAATCGTCGTAAAATCGAATTAAACTTAATGAAACGTTTTTATGATATTCTTGTTCCCCCCTCTCCAAACTGCTCGTATATAGCTTTTGCAGTGAATTGGGAGCAACTTTTGTTCTGAGTATATATAATTCGTGTCCAGGGAACAGTAAATCGTCGAAAAATCGACTTACGCGAAATGAAAACTTTTTGTGATATTCTTGTTGCTCACGCTCCAAACTGCTCGTATATGGCATTTGCAGTGAATTTAGAGCAACTTTTGTTATATGTATATTTCGTGTCCAGGGAGCCGAGAATCGTCGAAATATCGACTTACAACAAATGAAATATTTTTGTGATATTATTTTTCCCCACACTCCAATCTTCTGGAATATAGCTTTTGCAGGGAATTTGGAGCAACGTTTGTTCTGAGTATATTTCGTGTCCAGGGAACCGAGAATCGTCGAAAAATCGACCTACGCGAAATGAAAACTTTTTGTGATATTCTTGTTCCTCACGCTCCAAACTGCTCGCATATGGCATTTGCAGTGAATTTGGAGCAACTTTTGTTATATGTATATTTCGTGTCCAGGGTGCCGAGAATCGTCGAAACATCGACTTACAACAAATGAAATATTTTTGTGATATTCTTGTTCCCCACAGTCCAAACTGCTGGTATATAGCTTTTGCATCGAATTTGGAGCAACTTTTGTTCTGAAAATATTTCATGTCCAGGCAGCCGAGAATCGTCGAAAAATCCACTTACACTTAATGAAACATTTTTGTGATATTCTTGTTCCTAATACTCCAATCTGCTCGTATATAGCTTTTGCAGTGAATTTGGAGCAACTTTTGTTCTGAGTATATATAATTCGTGTCCAGGGAACCGATAATCGTCGAAAAATCGACTTACGCGAAATGAAAAATTTTTGAGATATTCTTGTTCCTCACGCTCCAAACTGCTCGTATATAGAATTTGCAGCGAATTTGGAGAAACTTTTGTTCTGAAAATATTTCGTGTCCAGGGAGCCGAGAATCGACGAAAAATCGCCATACAGGTAATGAAACATTTTTGTGATATTGTTGTTCCCCACACTCCAAACTGCTCCTATACAGCTTTTGCAGCGAATTTTCGGCAACTCATGTTCTGAGAATTTTCGTGTCCAGGGAGCCGAGAATCGTCGTAAAATCGATTTAAACTTAATGAAACATTTTTATGATATTCTTGTTCCCCCCACTCCAAACTGCTCGTATATAGCTTTTGCATCGAATTTGGAGCAACTTTTGTTATAGTCATATTTCGTGTCTTGGGAGCTGAGAATCGTCGTAAAATCGACTTACACGTAATGAAACATTTTTATGATATTCTTGTTCCCCACTCTCCAAACTGCTCGTATATAGCTTTTTAGCGAATTTGGAACTACTTTTGTTCAGAGCATATTTCGTGTCCCGGGTACTGAGAATCGTCGAAAAATCAACTTACACTTAATTAAACAATTTTGTGATATTCTTGTTGCCCAAACTCCAAACTGCTCCTACATAACTTTTGCAGCGAATTTGCGGCAACTCATGTTCTGAGAATATATCATGTCCAGGGAGTGTAGAATCTTCGTAAAATCGACTTAAACGTAATGAAACATTTTTATGATATTATTGCTCCCCAACTCCAAACTGCACGTATATAGCTTTTGCAGTGAATTTGGAGCAACTTTTTTCTGTATATATTTCGTGTCCAAGGAGCTGAGATTATTCATAAAATCGACTTACACGAAATGAAAACTTTTGTGATATTCTTGTTCCCCACACTGCAAACTGCTCGTATATAGCTTTTGCAGCGAATTTGCGGCAACTCATGTCCAGGGAGTGTAGAATCGTCGTAAAATCGACTTAAACGTAATGAAACATTTTTATGATATTATTGCTCCCCACACTCCAAACTGCACGTATATAGCTTTTGCAGTGAATTTGGAGCAACTTTTTTCTGAATATATTTCGTGTCCATGGAGCTGAGAATATTCATAAAATCGACTTACACGAAATGAAAACTTTTGTGATATTCTTGTTCCCCAAGCTCCAACCTGCTCGTATATAGCATTTGCAGCGAATTTGGAGCAACTTTTGTTCTGAGTATATTTCGTGTCCAGAGAGCTGAGAATTGATGAAAAATCGACTTACACGTAATGAAAATTTTTATGAAATTCTTGTTCCCCACACTCCAAACTGCTCGTATATAGCTTTTGCAGCGAATTTGGAACAACTTTTTTTCGAAGCATATTTCGTGTCCTGGGAACTGAAAATCGTCGAAAAATCGAATTACACGTAATGAAACATTTTTTTGATATTCTTGTTCCCCTTACTCCAATCTGCTCGTATATTGCTTTTGCCGTGAATTTGGAGCAACTTTTGTTCTGAATATATTTCGGGTCCAGGCAACCGAGAATCGTCGTAAAATCAATTTACACGTAATGAAAATTTTTTATGATATTCTGATTCCCCACGCTCCAAACTGCTCACATATAGCTTTTGCAGCGAATTTGGAGCAACTTTAGTTCTGAGTATATTTCGTGTCCAGGGAGCTGAGAATCGACAAAAATCGACTTACACTTTCATTTTTGTGATATTCTTGTTTCCCAAACTCCAAACTGCTCCTATATAGCTTTTGCAGCGAATTTGCGGCAACTCATGTCCAGGGAGTGTAGAATCGTCGTAAAATCGACTTAAACGTAATGAAACATTTTTATGATATTATTGCTCCCCACACTCCAAACTGCACGTATATAGCTTTTGCAGTGAATTTGGAGCAACTTTTTTCTGAATATATTTCGTGTCCAAGGAGCTGAGAATATTCATAAAATCGACTTACACGAAATGAAAACTTTTGTGATATTCTTGTTCATCACACTGCAAACTGCTCGTATATAGCTTTTGCAGCGAATTTGGAGCAACTTTTTTCTGAATATATTTCGTGTCCAAGGTGCTGAGAATACTCGTAAAATCGACTTACGCGAAATGAAAACTTATGTGATATTCTTGTTCCCCACGCTCCAACCTGCTCGTATATAGCATTTGCAGCGAATTTGGAGCAACTTTTGTTCTGAGTATATTTCGTGTCCAGAGAGCTGAGAATCGATGAAAAATCGACTTACACGTAATGAAACATTTTTATGAAATTCTTGTTCCCCACACTCCAAACTGCTCGTATATAGCTTTTGCAGCGAATTTGTAGCAACTTTTGTTCTGAGCATATTTCGTGTCCAAGGAGCTGAGAATCCTCGAAAAATCGACTTACGCGAAATGAAAAATTTTTGTGATATTCTTGTTCCCCACGCTCCAAGCTTCTCGTATATAGCAATTGCAGCGAATTTGGAGCAACTTTTGTTCTGAGTATATTTCGTGTCCCGGGAACTGAAAATCGTCGAAAAATCGAATTACACGTAATGAAACATTTTTGTGATATCCTTGTTCCCCTTACTCCAATCTGCTCGTATATAGCATATGCAGCGAATTTGGAGCAACTTTTTTTCTGAGCATATTTCGTGTCCAAGGAGCTGAGAATCCTCGAAAAATCGACTTACGCGAAATGAAACATTTTTGTGATATTCTTGTTCCCACACTCCAAACTGCTCCTATGTAGCTTTTGCAGCGAATTTGCGGCAACTCATGTACTGTGAATATATCGTGTCCAGGGAGCTGAGAATCGTCGTAAAATCGACTTACACGTAATGAAACATTTTTATGATATTCTTGTTCGCCTCTCTCCAAACTGCTCGTATATAGCATTTGCAGCGAATTTTGAGCAACTTTTGTTCTGAGGATATTTCGTGTCCAGGGAGCCGAGAATCGACGAAAAATCGCCTTACAGGTAATGAAACATTTTTATCATATTCTTGTTCCCCCCACTCCAAACTACTCGTATATAGCTTTTGCAGCGAATTTGGAGCAACTTTTGTTATAGTTATATTTCGTGTCTTGGGAGCTGAGAATCGTCGTAAAATCGACTTACACGTAATGAAACATTTTTATGATATTCTTGTTCCCCACACTCCAAACTGCTCCAATACAGCTTTTGCAGCGAATTTGCGGCAACTCATGTTCTGAGAATTTTCGTGTCCAGGGAGCCGAGAATCGTCGTAAAATCGATTTAAACTTAATGAAACATTTTTATTATATTCTTGTTCCCCACTCTCCAAACTGCTCGTATATATCTTTTTAGCGAATTGGGAACAACTTTTGTTCAGAGCATATTTCGTGTCCCGGGTACTGAGAATCGTCGAAAAATCAACTTACACTTAATGAAACATTTTTGTGATAATCTTGTTCCCCAAACTCCAAACTGCTCCTATATAGCTTTTGCAGTGAATTTGGAGCAACTTTTGTTCTGAGTATATATAATTCGTGTCCAGGGAACCGATAATCGTCGAAAAATCGACTTACGCGAAATGAAAAATTTTTGAGATATTCTTGTTCCTCACGCTCCAAACTGCTCGTATATAGAATTTGCAGTGAATTTGGAGCAACTTTTGTAATATGTATATTTCGTGTCCAGCGATCCCAAAATCGTCGAAATATCGACTTACAACAAATGAAATATTTTTGTGATATTCCTGTTCCCCACACTTCAAACTGGTCTTGTATAGCTTTTGCAGCGAACTTGGAGCAAATTTGATATATGTATATTTCGTGACCAGGGAGCCGAGAATCGTCGAAAATTCAACTTACACGAAATGAAACAATTTTATGATATTCTTGTTCCCCACACTCCAAACTGCTCGTATATAGTTTTGCAGTAAATTTGGAGCAACTTTTGTTATGAGTATATATAATTCGTGTCCAGGGAACCGATAATCGTCGAAAATCCACTTACGCGAAATGAAAAATTTTTGTAATACTCTTGTTCCCCACACTCCAAACTGCTCGTATATAGCTTTTGCAGTGAATTTGGAGCAACTTTTGTTCTGAGTATAATTGGTGTCCAGGGAACAGAGAATCGTCGAAAAATCGACTTACGCGAAATGAAAACTTTTTGTGATATTCTTGTTCCTCACGCTCCAAACTGCTCGTATATAGCATTTGCAGTGAATTTGGAGCAACTTTTGTTTTATGTATATTTCGTGTCCAGGGAGCCGAGACTCGTCGAAATATCGACTTACAACAAATGAAATATTTTTGTGATATTCTTGGTCCCCACACTCCAATCTTCTGGTATATAGCTTTTGCAGGGAGTTTGGAGCAACTTTTGTTCTGAAAATATTTCGTGTCCAGGCAGCCGAGAATCAACCAAAAATCGACTTTCACGTAAAGCAACATTTTTATGATATTCTTGTTCCCCACACTTCAAACTGGTCTTATATAGCTTTTGCAGCGAACTTGGAGCAAATTTTATTAAATGTATATTTCGTGTCCAGGGAGCCGAGAATCGTCGAAAATTCAACTTACACGAAATGAAACATTTTTATGATATTCTTGTTCCCCACACTCCAAACTGCTCGTATATAGCTTTTGCAGTGAATTTGGAGCAACTCTTTTGTTTTATGTATATTTCGTGTCCAGGGAGCCGAGAATCGTCGAAATATCGACTTACAACAAATGAAATATTTTTGTGATATTCTTGTTCCCCACACTCCAGTCTTTTGGTATATAGCTTTTGCAGGGAATTTGGAGATACTTTTGTACTGAAAATATTTCGTGTCCAGGCAGCCGAGAATCAACGAAAAATCGACTTTCACGTAAAGCAACATTTTTATGATATTCTTGTTCCCCACACTTCAAACTGGTCTTATATAGCTTTTGCAGCGAACTTGGAGCAAATTTTATTAAATGTATATTTCGTGTCCAGGGAGCCGAGAATCGTCGAAAATTCAACTTACACGAAATGAAACATTTTTATGATATTCTTGTTCCCCACACTCCAAACTGCTCGTATATAGCTTTTGCAGTTAATTTGGAGCAACTTTTGTTCTGAGTATATATAGTTCGTGTCCAGGGAACCGATAATCGTCGAAAAATCGACTTTCGCGAAATGAAAAATTTTTGTGATATTCTTGTTCCCCACACTCCAAACTGCTCGTATATAGCTTTTGCAGTGAATTTGGAGCATCTTTTGTTCTGAGTATATATAATTGGTGTCCAGGGAACCGATAATCGTCGAAAAATCGACTTACGCGAAATGAAACATTTGTGTGATATTCTTGTTCCCCATACTCCAATCTGCTCGTATATAGCTTTTGCAGTGAATTTGGAGCAACTTTTGTTCTGAGTATATATAATTCGTGTCCAGGGAACCGATAATCGTCGAAAAATCGACTTACGCGAAATGAAAAATTTTTGAGATATTCTTGTTCCTCACGCTCCAAACTGCTCGTATATAGAATTTGCAGTGAATTTGGAGCAACTTTTGTAATATGTATATTTCGTGTCCAGCGATCCGAAAATCGTCGAAATATCGACTTACAACAAATGAAATATTTTTGTGATATTCTTGTTCCCCACACTTCAAACTGGTCGTATATAGCTTTTGCAGTGAATTTGGAGCATCTTTTGTTCTGAGTATATATAATTCGTGTCCAGGGAACCGATAATCGTCGAAAAATCGACTTACAGGTAATGAAACATTTTTATGATATTCTTGTTCGCCACTATCCAAACTGTTCGTATATAGCATTTGCAGCGAATTTGGAGCAACTTTTGTTCTGAATTATTTCGTGTCCAGGGATCCGAGAATCGACGAAAAATCGCCTTACAGGTAATGAAACATTTTTGTGATATTGTTGTTCCCCACACTCCAAACTGCTCCTATACAGCTTTTGCAGCGAATTTGCGGCAACTCATGTTCTGAGAATATTTCGTGTCCAGGGAGCCGAGAATCGTCGTAAAATCGAATTAAACTTAATGAAACGTTTTTATGATATTCTTGTTCCCCCCTCTCCAAACTGCTCGTATATAGCTTTTGCAGTGAATTGGGAGCAACTTTTGTTCTGAGTATATATAATTCGTGTCCAGGGAACAGTAAATCGTCGAAAAATCGACTTACGCGAAATGAAAACTTTTTGTGATATTCTTGTTGCTCACGCTCCAAACTGCTCGTATATGGCATTTGCAGTGAATTTGGAGCAACTTTTGTTATATGTATATTTCGTGTCCAGGGACCCGAGAATCGTCGAAATATCGACTTACAACAAATGAAATATTTTTGTGATATTATTTTTCCCCACACTCCAATCTTCTGGAATATAGCTTTTGCAGGGAATTTGGAGCAACGTTTGTTCTGAGTATATTTCGTGTCCAGGGAACCATGAATCGTCGAAAAATCGACCTACGCGAAATGAAAACTTTTTGTGATATTCTTGTTCCTCACGCTCCAAACTGCTCGCATATGGCATTTGCAGTGAATTTGGAGCAACTTTTGTTATATGTATATTTCGTGTCCAGGGTGCCGAGAATCGTCGAAATATCGACTTACAACAAATGAAATATTTTTGTGATATTCTTGTTCCCCACAGTCCAAACTGCTGGTATATAGCTTTTGCATCGAATTTGGAGCAACTTTTGTTCTGAAAATATTTCGTTTCCAGGCAGCCGAGAATCAACGAAAAATCGACTTTCACGTAAAGCAACATTTTTATGATATTCTTGTTCCCCACACTTCAAACTGGTCTTATATAGCTTTTGCAGCGAACTTGGAGCAAATTTTATTTAATGTATATTTCGTGTCCAGGGAGCCGAGAATCGTCGAAAATTCAACTTACACGAAATGAAACATTTTTATGATATTCTTGTTCCCCTTACTCCAATCTGCTCGTATATAGCTTTTGCAGCGAATTTGGAGCAACGTTTGTACTGAGTATTTTTCGTGTCCAGGGAGCCGAAAATCGACGAAAAAACGACTTATAGGTAATGAAACATTTTTGTGATATTCTTGTTCCCCTTACTCCAATCTGCTCGTATATTGCTTTTGCAGCGAATTTGGAGCAACTTTTGTTGTGAGCATATTTCGTGTCCAAGGAGCTGAGAATCCTCGAAAAATCGACTTACGCGAAATGAAAATTTTTTCTGATATTCTAGTTCCCCACGCTCCAACCTGCTCGTATATTGCTTTTGCCGTGAATTTGGAGCAACTTTTGTTCTGAATATATTTCTGGTCCAGGGAACCGAGAATCGTCGTAAAATCGACTTACACGTAATGAAGAATTTTTATGATATTTTGATGCCCCATGATCCAAACTGCTCATATATAGCTTTTGCAGCGAATTTGGAGCAACTTTTGTTTTGAGCATATTTCGTGTCCCGGGTACTGAGAATCGTCGAAAAATCGACTTACACTTAATGAAACATTTTTGTGATATTCTTGTTCCCCAAACTCCAAACTGCTCCTATATAGCTTTTGCAGCGAATTTGCGGCAACTCATGTTCTGAGAATATTTCATGACCTGGGAGTGTAGAATCGTCGTAAAATGACTTAAACGTAATGAAACATTTTTATGATATCATTGCTCCCCACACTCCAAACTGCACGTATATAGCTTTTGCAGTGAATTTGGAGCAACTTTTTCTGAATATATTTCGTGTCCAAGGAGCTGAGAATACTCATAAAATCGACTTACACGAAATGAAAACTGTTGTGATATTCTTGTTCCCCACGCTCCAACCTGCTCGTATATAGCTTTTGCAGCGAATTTGGAGCAACTTTTTTCTGAATATATTTCGCGTCCAAGAAGCTGAGAATACTCGTAAAATCGACTTACACGAAATGAAAACCTTTGTGATATTCTTGTTCCCCACGCTCCAACCTGCTGGTATATAGCTTTTGCAGCGAATTTGGAGCAACGTTTTTCTGAATATATTTCGCGTCCAAGGAGCTGAGAATACTCGTAAAATCGACTTACACGAAATGAAAACCTTTGTGATAATCTTGTTCCCCTTACTCCAACCTGCTCGTATATAGCATTTGCAGCGAATTTGGAGCAACTTTTGTTCTGAGTATATTTCGTGTCCAGGGAGCTGAGAATCGACGAAAAATCGACTTACACGTAATGAAATATTTTTATGCTATTCTTGTTCCCCACACTCCAAACTGCTCGTAAATAGCTTTTGCAGCGAATTTGGAGCAACTTTTGTTCTGAGCATATTTCGTGTCCCGAGAAATGAGAAACGTCGAAAAATCGACTTACACGCAATGAAACATTTTTGTGATATTCTTGTTCCTCACGCTCCACACTGCTCGCATATGGCATTTGCAGTGAATTTGGAGCAAATTTTGTAATATGTATGTTTCGTGTCCAGGGAGCCGAGAATCGTCGAAAAATCGACTTACGCGAAATGAAATATTATTGTGATATACTTGTTCCCCACGCTCCAAAATGCTCGTGTAACTTTTATTATATGTATATTTCGTGTCCAGGGAGACGAGAATCGTCAAAAATTCAACTTACACGAAATGAAACATTTTTCTGATATTCTTGTTCCCCGCACTCCAAACTGCTCGTATATAGCTTTTGCATCGAATTTGGAGCAACTTTTGTTCTGAAAATATTTGGTGTCCAGGCAGCCGAGAATCGTCGAAAAATCCACTTACGCGAAATGAAAACTTTTTGTGATATTCTTGTTCCCCACGCTCCAAACTGCTCATATTTAGCATTTGCAGTGAATTTGGAGCAACTTTTGTAATATGTATATTTCGTTTCCAGGGAGCCGAGGATCGTCGAAATATCGACTTACAACAAATGAAATATTTTTGTGATATTCTTGTTCCCCACTCTCCAAACTTCTGGTATATATCTTTTGCAGGGAATTTGGAGCAACTTTTGTTCTGAAAATATTTCGTGTCCAGGCAGCCGAGAATCAACGAAAAATCGACTTGAACGTAATGAAACATTTTTATGATATTCTTGTTCCCCACACTTCAAACTGGTCTTATATAGCTTTTGCAGCGAACTTGGAGCAAATTTTGTTATATGTCTATTTCGTGACCAGGGAGCCGAGAATCGTCGAAAAATCGACTTACATGAAATGAAATATTTTTGTGATATACTTGTTCCCCACGCTCCAAAATGCTCGTGTATGCATTTGAAGCGAATTTGGAGCAACTTATGTTATATGTATATTTCGTGTCCAGGGAGCCGAGAATCGTCGAAAATTCAACTTACACGAAATGAAACATTTTTATGATATTCTTGTTCCCCACAATCCAAACTGCTCGTATATAGCTTTTGCAGCGAATTTGGAGCAACTTTTGATATATGTATATTTCGTGTCCAGCGAGCCGAGAATTTTCGAAATATCAACTTACACGAAATTTTTGTGATGTTCTTGTTCCCCACGCTCGAAACTGCTCGTATATAGCTCTTGCAGCGAATTAGGAGCAACATTTGTTCTGAGTATATATCGTGTCCAGGGAACGGAGAATCATCGAAAAATCCACTTACACGTAATGAAACATTTTTGTGATATTCTTGTTCCCCATACTCCAATCTGCTCGTATATAGCTTTTGCAGTGAATTTGGAACAACTTCTGTTCTGAGTATATATAATTCGTGTCCAGGGAACCGAGAATCGTCGAAAAATCGACTTACGCGAAATGAAATATTTTTGTGACATTCTTGTTCCCCACACTCCAAACTGCTGGTATATAGCTTTTGCATCGAATTTGGAGCAAATTTTGTTCTGAAAATATTTCGTGTCCAGGCAGCCGAGAATCGTCGAAAAATCCACTTACGCGAAATGAAAACTTTTTGTGATATTCTTGTTCCTCACGCTCCAAACTGCTCGTGTATAGCATTTGCAGTGAATTTGGAGCAACTTTTGTAATATGTATATTTCGTGTCCAGGGAGCCGAGAATCGTCGAAAATTCAACTTACACGAAATGAAACATTTTTATGATATTCTTGTTCCCCACAATCCAAACTGCACGTATATAGCTTTTGCAGTGAATTTGGAGCAACTTTTGTTCTGAGTATATATAATTCGTGTCCAGGGAACCGATAATCATCGAAAAATCGACTTACGCGAAATGAAAAAGTTTTTGTGATATTCTTGTTCCCCACACTCCAAACTGCTCGTATATAGCTTTTGCAGTGAATTTGGAGCATCTTTTGTTCTGAGTATATATAATTCGTGTCCAGGGAACCGAGAATCGTCGAAAAATCGACTTACGCGAAATGAAAACTTTTTGTGATATTCTTGTTTCTCACGCTCCAAACTGCTCGTGTATAGCGTTTGCAGCGAATTAGGAGCAACTTTTATTATATGTATATTTCGTGTCCAGGGAGCCCAGTATCGTCGAAAATTCAACTTACACGAAATGAAACATTTTTATGATATTGTTGTTCCCCACACACCAAGCTGCTCGTATATAGCTTTTGCATCGAATTTGGAGCAACTTTTCTTCTGAAAATATTTCGTGTCCAGGCAGCCGAGAATCGTCGAAAAATCGACTTACGCGAAATGAAAACTTTTTGTGATATTCTTGTTCCTCACGCTCCACACTGCTCGCATATGGCATTTGCAGTGAATTTGGAGCAAATTTTGTAATATGTATGTTTCGTGTCCAGGGAGCCGAGAATCGTCGAAATATCGACTTACAACGATTGAAATATTTTTGTGATATTCTTGTTCCCCACACTCCAATCTTCTGGTATGTAGCTTTTGCAGGGAATTTGGAGCAACTTTTGTTCTGAAAATATTTCGTGTCCAGGCAGCCGAGAATCAACGAAAAATCGACTTGCACGTAATGAAACATTTTTATGATATTCTTGTTCCCCACACTCCAAACTGCTCGTATATAGCTTTTGCAGTGAATTTGGAGCAACTTTTGTTCTGAGTATATATAATTCGTGTCCAGGGAACCGAGAATCTTCGAAAAATCGACTTACGCGAAATGAAAACTTTTTGTGATATTCTTGTTTCTCACGCTCCAAACTGCTCGTGTATAGCGTTTGCAGCGAATTTGGAGCAACTTTTGATATATGTATATTTCGTGTCCAGGGAGCCGAGAGTCGTCGAAATTATCAACTTACACGAAATGAAAAATTTTTGTGATGTTCTTGTTCCCCACGCTCGAAACTGCTCGTATATAGCTCTTGCAGCGAACTAGGAGCAACTTTTGTTCTGAGTATATTTCGTGTCCAGGGAACGGAGAATTATCGAAAAATCCACTTACACGTAATGAAACATTTTTGTGATATTCTTGTTCCCCATACTCCAATCTGCTCGTATATAGCTTATGCAGTGAATTTGGAGCCACTTTTGTTCTGAGTATATATAATTCGTGTCCAGGGAACCGAGAATCGTCGAAAAATCGACTTACGCGAAATGAAATATTTTTGTGATATTCTTGTTCACCAAACTCCAAACTGCTGGCATATAGATTTTGCATCGAATTTGGAGCAACTTTTGTCCTGAAAATATTTCGTGTCCAGGCAGCCGAGAATCGTCGAAAAATCGACTTACACGAAATGAAACCTTTTTATGATATTCTTGTTCCCCACACTCCAAACTGCTCGTATATAGCTTTTACAGTGAATTTGGAGCAACTTTTGTTATGAGTATATATAATTCGTGTCCAGGGAACCGAGAATCGTCGAAAAATCGACTTACGCGAAATGAAAACTTTTTGTGATATTCTTGTTCCTCACGCTCCAAACTGCTCATATTTAGCATTTGCAGTGAATTTGGAGCAACTTTTGTAATATGTATATTTCGTGTCCAGGGATCCGAGGATCGTCGAAATATCGACTTAAAACAAATGAAATATTTTTGTGATATTCTTGTTCCCCACACTCCAAACTTCTGGTATATATCTTTTGCAGGGAATTTGGAGCAACTTTTGTTCTGAAAATATTTCGTGTCCAGGCAGCCGAGAATCAACGAAAAATAGACTTGAACGTAATGAAACATTTTTATGATATTCTTGTTCCCCACACTTCAAACTGGTCTTATATAGCTTTTGCAGCGAACTTGGAGCAAATTTTGTTATATGTATATTTCGTGACCAGGGAGCCGAGAATCGTCGAAAAATCGACTTACGCGAAATGAAATATTATTGTGATATACTTGTTCCCCACGCTCCAAAATGCTCGTGTATGCATTTGAAGCGAATTTGGAGCAACTTATGTTATATGTATATTTCGTGTCCAGGGAGCCGAGAATCGTCGAAAATTCAACTTACACGAAATGAAACATTTTTATGATATTCTTGTTCCCCACACTCCAAACTGCTCGTATATAGCTTTTGCAGCGAATTTGGAGCAACTTTTGTTATGAGTATATATAATTCGTGTCCAGGGAACCGATAATCGTCGAAAAATCCACTTACCCGAAATGAAAAATTTTTGTGTAATTCTTGTTCCCCACACACCAAACTGCTCGTATATAGCTTTTGCACTGAATTTGGAGCAACTTTTGTTCTGAGTATAATTGGTGTCCAGGGAACAGAGACTCGTCAAAAAATCGACTTACGCGAAATGAAAACTTTTTGTGATATTCTTGTTCCTCACGCTCCAACCTGCTCGTATATAGCATTTGCAGTGAATTTGGAGGACCTTTTGTTATATGTATATTTCGTGTCCAGGGAGCCGAGAATCGCCGAAAAATCGACTTCCAGGTAATGAAACATTTTTATGATATTCTTGTTCGCCACTCTCCAAACTGCTCGTATATAGCATTTGCAGCGAATTTGGAGCAACTTTTGTTCTGAATATATTTCGTGTCCAGGGAGCCGAGAATCGACGAAAAATCGCCTTACAGGTAATGAAACATTTTTATGAAATTCTTGTTCCCCACACTCCAAACTGCTCGTAAATAGCTTTTGCAGCGAATTTGGAGCAACTTTTGTTTTGAGCATATTTCGTGTCCCGGGAACTGAAAATCGTCGAAAAATCGAATTACACGTAATGAAACATTTTTTTGATACTCTTGTTCCCCTTACTCCAATCTGCTCGTATATAGCTTTTGCAACGAATTTGTAGCAACTTTTGTTTTGAGCATATTTCGTGTCCAAGGAGCTGAGAATCCTCGAAAAATCGACTTACGCGAAATGAAAAATTTTTGTGATATTTTTGTTCCCCACGCTCCAACCTGCTCGTATATAGCTTTTGCAGCGAATTTGGAGCAACTTTTGTACTGAGTATTTTTCGTGTCCAGGGAGCCGAAAATCGACGAAAAAACGACTTAAAGGTAATGAAACATTTTTGTGATATTCTTGTTCCCCTTACTCCAATCTGCTCGTATATTGCTTTTGCAGGGAATTTGGAGCAACTTTTGTTCTGAGCATATTTCATGTCCAAGGAGCTGAGAATGCTCGAAAAATCGACTTACGCGAAATGAAAAATTTTTGTGATATTCTTGTTCCCCACGCTCCAACCTGCTCGTATATAGCTTTTGCAGCGAATTTGGAGCAACTTTTGTACTGAGTATTTTTCGTGTCCAGGGAGCCGAAAATCGACGAAAAAACGACTTATAGGTAATGAAACATTTTTGTGATATACTTGTTCCCCTTACTCCAATCTGCTCGTATATTGCTTTTGCAGCGAATTTGGAGCAACTTTTGTTCTGAGCATATTTCTAGTCCAAGGAGCTGAGAATCCTCGAAAAATCGACTTACGCGAAATGAAAATTTTTTGTGATATTCTAGTTCCCCACGCTCCAACCTGCTCGTGTATAGCATTTGCAGTGAATTTGGAGCAACTTTTGTTCTGAATATATTTCTGGTCCAGGGAGCTGAGAATCGACGAAAAATCGACTTACACGTAATGAAACATTTTTGTGATATTCTTGTTCCCCTTACTCCAATCTGCTCGTATATTGCTTTTGCCGTGAATTTGGAGCAACTTTTGTTCTGAATATATTTCGGGTCTAGGGAACCGAGAATCGTCGTAAAATCGACTTACACGTAATGAAGAATTTTTATGATATTTTGATGCCCCACGCTCCAAACTGCTCATATATAGCTTTTGCAGCGAATTAGGAGCAACTTTTATTATATGTATATTTCGTGTCCAGGGAGCCGAGTATCGTCGAAAATTCAACTTACACGAAATGAAACATTTTTATGATATTGTTGTTCCCCACACACCATGCTGCTCGTATATAGCTTTTGCATCGAATTTGGAGCAACTTTTGTTCTGAAAATATTTCGTGTCCAGGCAGCCGAGAATCGTCGAAAAATCCACTTACGCGAAATGAAAACTTTTTGTGATATTCTTGTTCCTCACGCTCCAAACTGCTCGTATATAGCATTTGCAGTGAATTTGGAGCAATTTTTGTAATATGTATATTTCGTGTCCAGGGATCCGAGAATCGTCGAAATATCGACTTACAACAAATGAATAATTTTTGTGAAATTCTTGTTCCCCACACTTCAAACTGGTCTTGTGTAGCTTTTGCAGCGAACTTGGAGCAAATTTTGTTATATGTATATTTCGTGACCAGGGAGCCGAGAATCGTCGAAATGTCAACTTAAACGAAATGAAATATTTTTGTGATATTCTTGTTCCCCACGCTCCAAACTGCACGTATATAGCTTTTGCAGTGAATTTGGCGCAACTTTTGTTCTGAGTATATATAATTCGTGTCCAGGGAACCGAGAATCGTCGAAAAATCGACTTACGCGAAATGAAAAATTTTTGAGATATTCTTCTTCCCCACGCTCGAAACTGCTCATATATAGCATTTGCAGTGAATTTGAAGCAACGTTTGTTCTGAGTATATTTCGTGTACAGGGAACCGAGAGTCGTCGAAAAATCGACTTACGCGAAATGAAAACTTTTTGTGATATTCTTGTTCCTCACGCTCCACACTGCTCGCATATGGCATTTGCAGTGAATTTGGAGCCACTTTTGTAATATGTATATTTCGTGTCCAGGGAGCCGAGAATAACAAATGAAATATTTTTGTGATATTCTTGTTCCTTACACTTCAAACTGGTCTTGTATAGCTTTTGCAGCGAACTTGGAGCAAATTTTATTATATGTATATTTCGAGACCAGGGAGCCGAGAATTGTCGAAATATCAACTTACACGAAATGAAATATTTTTGTGATATTCTTGTTCCCCACGCACCAAACTGCTCGTGTATAGCATTTGCAGCGAATTTGGAGCAACTTTTATTATATGTATATTTCGTGTCCAGGGAGACGAGAATCGTCAAAAATTCAACTTACACGAAATGAAACATTTTTCTGATATTCTTGTTCCCCGCACTCCAAACTGCTCGTATATAGCTTTTGCATCGAATTTGGAGCAACTTTTGTTCTGAAAATATTTCGTGTCCAGGCAGCCGAGAATCGTCGAAAAATCCACTTACGCGAAATGAAAACTTTTTGTGATATTCTTGTTCCTCACGCTCCAAACTGCTCATATTTAGCATTTGCAGTGAATTTGGAGCAACTTTTGTAATATGTATATTTCGTTTCCAGGGAGCCGAGGATCGTCGAAATATCGACTTACAACAAATGAAATATTTTTGTGATATTCTTGTTCCCCACTCTCCAAACTTCTGGTATATATCTTTTGCAGGGAATTTGGAGCAACTTTTGTTCTGAAAATATTTCGTGTCCAGGCAGCCGAGAATCAACGAAAAATCGACTTGAACGTAATGAAACATTTTTATGATATTCTTGTTCCCCACACTTCAAACTGGTCTTATATAGCTTTTGCAGCGAACTTGGAGCAAATTTTGTTATATGTCTATTTCGTGACCAGGGAGCCGAGAATCGTCGAAAAATCGACTTACATGAAATGAAATATTTTTGTGATATACTTGTTCCCCACGCTCCAAAATGCTCGTGTATGCATTTGAAGCGAATTTGGAGCAACTTATGTTATATGTATATTTCGTGTCCAGGGAGCCGAGAATCGTCGAAAATTCAACTTACACGAAATGAAACATTTTTATGATATTCTTGTTCCCCACAATCCAAACTGCTCGTATATAGCTTTTGCAGCGAATTTGGAGCAACTTTTGATATATGTATATTTCGTGTCCAGCGAGCCGAGAATTTTCGAAATATCAACTTACACGAAATTTTTGTGATGTTCTTGTTCCCCACGCTCGAAACTGCTCGTATATAGCTCTTGCAGCGAATTAGGTGCAACATTTGTTCTGAGTATATATCGTGTCCAGGGAACGGAGAATCATCGAAAAATCCACTTACACGTAATGAAACATTTTTGTGATATTCTTGTTCCCCATACTCCAATCTGCTAGTATATAGCTTTTGCAGTGAATTTGGAACAACTTCTGTTCTGAGTATATATAATTCGTGTCCAGGGAACCGAGAATCGTCGAAAAATCGACTTACGCGAAATGAAATATTTTTGTGACATTCTTGTTCCCCACACTCCAAACTGCTGGTATATAGCTTTTGCATCGAATTTGGAGCAAATTTTGTTCTGAAAATATTTCGTGGCCAGGCAGCCGAGAATCGTCGAAAAATCCACTTACGCGTAATGAAAACTTTTTGTGATAATCTTGTTCCTCACGCTCCAAACTGCTCGTATATAGCATTTGCAGTGAATTTGGAGCAACTTTTGTAATATGTATATTTCGTGTCCAGGGAGCCGAGAATCGTCGAAAATTCAACTTACACGAAATGAAACATTTTTATGATATTCTTGTTCCCCACAATCCAAACTGCACGTATATAGCTTTTGCAGTGAATTTGGAGCAACTTTTGTTCTGAGTATATATAATTCGTGTCCAGGGAACCGATAATCATCGAAAAATCGACTTACGCGAAATGAAAAAGTTTTTGTGATATTCTTGTTCCCCACACTCCAAACTGCTCGTATATAGCTTTTGCAGTGAATTTGGAGCATCTTTTGTTCTGAGTATATATAATTCGTGTCCAGGGAACCGAGAATCGTCGAAAAATCGACTTACGCGAAATGAAAACTTTTTGTGATATTCTTGTTTCTCACGCTCCAAACTGCTCGTGTATAGCGTTTGCAGCGAATTAGGAGCAACTTTTATTATATGTATATTTCGTGTCCAGGGAGCCCAGTATCGTCGAAAATTCAACTTACACGAAATGAAACATTTTTATGATATTGTTGTTCCCCACACACCAAGCTGCTCGTATATAGCTTTTGCATCGAATTTGGAGCAACTTTTCTTCTGAAAATATTTCGTGTCCAGGCAGCCGAGAATCGTCGAAAAATCGACTTACGCGAAATGAAAACTTTTTGTGATATTCTTGTTCCTCACGCTCCACACTGCTCGCATATGGCATTTGCAGTGAATTTGGAGCAAATTTTGTAATATGTATGTTTCGTGTCCAGGGAGCCGAGAATCGTCGAAATATCGACTTACAACGATTGAAATATTTTTGTGATATTCTTGTTCCCCACACTCCAATCTTCTGGTATGTAGCTTTTGCAGGGAATTTGGAGCAACTTTTGTTCTGAAAATATTTCGTGTCCAGGCAGCCGAGAATCAACGAAAAATCGACTTGCACGTAATGAAACATTTTTATGATATTCTTGTTCCCCACACTCCAAACTGCTCGTATATAGCTTTTGCAGTGAATTTGGAGCAACTTTTGTTCTGAGTATATATAATTCGTGTCCAGGGAACCGAGAATCTTCGAAAAATCGACTTACGCGAAATGAAAACTTTTTGTGATATTCTTGTTTCTCACGCTCCAAACTGCTCGTGTATAGCGTTTGCAGCGAATTTGGAGCAACTTTTGATATATGTATATTTCGTGTCCAGGGAGCCGAGAGTCGTCGAAATTATCAACTTACACGAAATGAAAAATTTTTGTGATGTTCTTGTTCCCCACGCTCGAAACTGCTCGTATATAGCTCTTGCAGCGAACTAGGAGCAACTTTTGTTCTGAGTATATTTCGTGTCCAGGGAACGGAGAATTATCGAAAAATCCACTTACACGTAATGAAACATTTTTGTGATATTCTTGTTCCCCATACTCCAATCTGCTCGTATATAGCTTATGCAGTGAATTTGGAGCCACTTTTGTTCTGAGTATATATAATTCGTGTCCAGGGAACCGAGAATCGTCGAAAAATCGACTTACGCGAAATGAAATATTTTTGTGATATTCTTGTTCACCAAACTCCAAACTGCTGGCATATAGATTTTGCATCGAATTTGGAGCAACTTTTGTCCTGAAAATATTTCGTGTCCAGGCAGCCGAGAATCGTCGAAAAATCGACTTACACGAAATGAAACCTTTTTATGATATTCTTGTTCCCCACACTCCAAACTGCTCGTATATAGCTTTTACAGTGAATTTGGAGCAACTTTTGTTATGAGTATATATAATTCGTGTCCAGGGAACCGAGAATCGTCGAAAAATCGACTTACGCGAAATGAAAACTTTTTGTGATATTCTTGTTCCTCACGCTCCAAACTGCTCATATTTAGCATTTGCAGTGAATTTGGAGCAACTTTTGTAATATGTATATTTCGTGTCCAGGGATCCGAGGATCGTCGAAATATCGACTTAAAACAAATGAAATATTTTTGTGATATTCTTGTTCCCCACACTCCAAACTTCTGGTATATATCTTTTGCAGGGAATTTGGAGCAACTTTTGTTCTGAAAATATTTCGTGTCCAGGCAGCCGAGAATCAACGAAAAATAGACTTGAACGTAATGAAACATTTTTATGATATTCTTGTTCCCCACACTTCAAACTGGTCTTATATAGCTTTTGCAGCGAACTTGGAGCAAATTTTGTTATATGTATATTTCGTGACCAGGGAGCCGAGAATCGTCGAAAAATCGACTTACGCGAAATGAAATATTATTGTGATATACTTGTTCCCCACGCTCCAAAATGCTCGTGTATGCATTTGAAGCGAATTTGGAGCAACTTATGTTATATGTATATTTCGTGTCCAGGGAGCCGAGAATCGTCGAAAATTCAACTTACACGAAATGAAACATTTTTATGATATTCTTGTTCCCCACACTCCAAACTGCTCGTATATAGCTTTTGCAGCGAATTTGGAGCAACTTTTGTTATGAGTATATATAATTCGTGTCCAGGGAACCGATAATCGTCGAAAAATCCACTTACCCGAAATGAAAAATTTTTGTGTAATTCTTGTTCCCCACACACCAAACTGCTCGTATATAGCTTTTGCACTGAATTTGGAGCAACTTTTGTTCTGAGTATAATTGGTGTCCAGGGAACAGAGACTCGTCAAAAAATCGACTTACGCGAAATGAAAACTTTTTGTGATATTCTTGTTCCTCACGCTCCAACCTGCTCGTATATAGCATTTGCAGTGAATTTGGAGGACCTTTTGTTATATGTATATTTCGTGTCCAGGGAGCCGAGAATCGCCGAAAAATCGACTTCCAGGTAATGAAACATTTTTATGATATTCTTGTTCGCCACTCTCCAAACTGCTCGTATATAGCATTTGCAGCGAATTTGGAGCAACTTTTGTTCTGAATATATTTCGTGTCCAGGGAGCCGAGAATCGACGAAAAATCGCCTTACAGGTAATGAAACATTTTTATGAAATTCTTGTTCCCCACACTCCAAACTGCTCGTAAATAGCTTTTGCAGCGAATTTGGAGCAACTTTTGTTTTGAGCATATTTCGTGTCCCGGGAACTGAAAATCGTCGAAAAATCGAATTACACGTAATGAAACATTTTTTTGATACTCTTGTTCCCCTTACTCCAATCTGCTCGTATATAGCTTTTGCAACGAATTTGTAGCAACTTTTGTTTTGAGCATATTTCGTGTCCAAGGAGCTGAGAATCCTCGAAAAATCGACTTACGCGAAATGAAAAATTTTTGTGATATTTTTGTTCCCCACGCTCCAACCTGCTCGTATATAGCTTTTGCAGCGAATTTGGAGCAACTTTTGTACTGAGTATTTTTCGTGTCCAGGGAGCCGAAAATCGACGAAAAAACGACTTAAAGGTAATGAAACATTTTTGTGATATTCTTGTTCCCCTTACTCCAATCTGCTCGTATATTGCTTTTGCAGGGAATTTGGAGCAACTTTTGTTCTGAGCATATTTCATGTCCAAGGAGCTGAGAATGCTCGAAAAATCGACTTACGCGAAATGAAAAATTTTTGTGATATTCTTGTTCCCCACGCTCCAACCTGCTCGTATATAGCTTTTGCAGCGAATTTGGAGCAACTTTTGTACTGAGTATTTTTCGTGTCCAGGGAGCCGAAAATCGACGAAAAAACGACTTATAGGTAATGAAACATTTTTGTGATATACTTGTTCCCCTTACTCCAATCTGCTCGTATATTGCTTTTGCAGCGAATTTGGAGCAACTTTTGTTCTGAGCATATTTCTAGTCCAAGGAGCTGAGAATCCTCGAAAAATCGACTTACGCGAAATGAAAATTTTTTGTGATATTCTAGTTCCCCACGCTCCAACCTGCTCGTGTATAGCATTTGCAGTGAATTTGGAGCAACTTTTGTTCTGAATATATTTCTGGTCCAGGGAGCTGAGAATCGACGAAAAATCGACTTACACGTAATGAAACATTTTTGTGATATTCTTGTTCCCCTTACTCCAATCTGCTCGTATATTGCTTTTGCCGTGAATTTGGAGCAACTTTTGTTCTGAATATATTTCGGGTCTAGGGAACCGAGAATCGTCGTAAAATCGACTTACACGTAATGAAGAATTTTTATGATATTTTGATGCCCCACGCTCCAAACTGCTCATATATAGCTTTTGCAGCGAATTAGGAGCAACTTTTATTATATGTATATTTCGTGTCCAGGGAGCCGAGTATCGTCGAAAATTCAACTTACACGAAATGAAACATTTTTATGATATTGTTGTTCCCCACACACCATGCTGCTCGTATATAGCTTTTGCATCGAATTTGGAGCAACTTTTGTTCTGAAAATATTTCGTGTCCAGGCAGCCGAGAATCGTCGAAAAATCCACTTACGCGAAATGAAAACTTTTTGTGATATTCTTGTTCCTCACGCTCCAAACTGCTCGTATATAGCATTTGCAGTGAATTTGGAGCAATTTTTGTAATATGTATATTTCGTGTCCAGGGATCCGAGAATCGTCGAAATATCGACTTACAACAAATGAATAATTTTTGTGAAATTCTTGTTCCCCACACTTCAAACTGGTCTTGTGTAGCTTTTGCAGCGAACTTGGAGCAAATTTTGTTATATGTATATTTCGTGACCAGGGAGCCGAGAATCGTCGAAATGTCAACTTAAACGAAATGAAATATTTTTGTGATATTCTTGTTCCCCACGCTCCAAACTGCACGTATATAGCTTTTGCAGTGAATTTGGCGCAACTTTTGTTCTGAGTATATATAATTCGTGTCCAGGGAACCGAGAATCGTCGAAAAATCGACTTACGCGAAATGAAAAATTTTTGAGATATTCTTCTTCCCCACGCTCGAAACTGCTCATATATAGCATTTGCAGTGAATTTGAAGCAACGTTTGTTCTGAGTATATTTCGTGTACAGGGAACCGAGAGTCGTCGAAAAATCGACTTACGCGAAATGAAAACTTTTTGTGATATTCTTGTTCCTCACGCTCCACACTGCTCGCATATGGCATTTGCAGTGAATTTGGAGCCACTTTTGTAATATGTATATTTCGTGTCCAGGGAGCCGAGAATAACAAATGAAATATTTTTGTGATATTCTTGTTCCTTACACTTCAAACTGGTCTTGTATAGCTTTTGCAGCGAACTTGGAGCAAATTTTATTATATGTATATTTCGAGACCAGGGAGCCGAGAATTGTCGAAATATCAACTTACACGAAATGAAATATTTTTGTGATATTCTTGTTCCCCACGCACCAAACTGCTCGTGTATAGCATTTGCAGCGAATTTGGAGCAACTTTTATTATATGTATATTTCGTGTCCAGGGAGACGAGAATCGTCAAAAATTCAACTTACACGAAATGAAACATTTTTCTGATATTCTTGTTCCCCGCACTCCAAACTGCTCGTATATAGCTTTTGCATCGAATTTGGAGCAACTTTTGTTCTGAAAATATTTCGTGTCCAGGCAGCCGAGAATCGTCGAAAAATCCACTTACGCGAAATGAAAACTTTTTGTGATATTCTTGTTCCTCACGCTCCAAACTGCTCATATTTAGCATTTGCAGTGAATTTGGAGCAACTTTTGTAATATGTATATTTCGTTTCCAGGGAGCCGAGGATCGTCGAAATATCGACTTACAACAAATGAAATATTTTTGTGATATTCTTGTTCCCCACTCTCCAAACTTCTGGTATATATCTTTTGCAGGGAATTTGGAGCAACTTTTGTTCTGAAAATATTTCGTGTCCAGGCAGCCGAGAATCAACGAAAAATCGACTTGAACGTAATGAAACATTTTTATGATATTCTTGTTCCCCACACTTCAAACTGGTCTTATATAGCTTTTGCAGCGAACTTGGAGCAAATTTTGTTATATGTCTATTTCGTGACCAGGGAGCCGAGAATCGTCGAAAAATCGACTTACATGAAATGAAATATTTTTGTGATATACTTGTTCCCCACGCTCCAAAATGCTCGTGTATGCATTTGAAGCGAATTTGGAGCAACTTATGTTATATGTATATTTCGTGTCCAGGGAGCCGAGAATCGTCGAAAATTCAACTTACACGAAATGAAACATTTTTATGATATTCTTGTTCCCCACAATCCAAACTGCTCGTATATAGCTTTTGCAGCGAATTTGGAGCAACTTTTGATATATGTATATTTCGTGTCCAGCGAGCCGAGAATTTTCGAAATATCAACTTACACGAAATTTTTGTGATGTTCTTGTTCCCCACGCTCGAAACTGCTCGTATATAGCTCTTGCAGCGAATTAGGTGCAACATTTGTTCTGAGTATATATCGTGTCCAGGGAACGGAGAATCATCGAAAAATCCACTTACACGTAATGAAACATTTTTGTGATATTCTTGTTCCCCATACTCCAATCTGCTAGTATATAGCTTTTGCAGTGAATTTGGAACAACTTCTGTTCTGAGTATATATAATTCGTGTCCAGGGAACCGAGAATCGTCGAAAAATCGACTTACGCGAAATGAAATATTTTTGTGACATTCTTGTTCCCCACACTCCAAACTGCTGGTATATAGCTTTTGCATCGAATTTGGAGCAAATTTTGTTCTGAAAATATTTCGTGGCCAGGCAGCCGAGAATCGTCGAAAAATCCACTTACGCGTAATGAAAACTTTTTGTGATAATCTTGTTCCTCACGCTCCAAACTGCTCGTATATAGCATTTGCAGTGAATTTGGAGCAACTTTTGTAATATGTATATTTCGTGTCCAGGGAGCCGAGAATCGTCGAAAATTCAACTTACACGAAATGAAACATTTTTATGATATTCTTGTTCCCCACAATCCAAACTGCACGTATATAGCTTTTGCAGTGAATTTGGAGCAACTTTTGTTCTGAGTATATATAATTCGTGTCCAGGGAACCGATAATCGTCGAAAAATCGACTTACGCGAAATGAAAAATTTTTGTGATATTCTTGTTCCCCACACTCCAAACTGCTCGTATATAGCTTTTGCAGTGAATTTGGAGCATCTTTTGTTCTGAGTATATATAATTCGTGTCCAGGGAACCGAGAATCGTCGAAAAATCGACTTACGCGAAATGAAAACTTTTTGTGATATTCTTGTTTCTCACGCTCCAAACTGCTCGTGTATAGCGTTTGCAGCGAATTAGGAGCAACTTTTATTATATGTATATTTCGTGTCCAGGGAGCCCAGTATCGTCGAAAATTCAACTTACACGAAATGAAACATTTTTATGATATTGTTGTTCCCCACACACCAAGCTGCTCGTATATAGCTTTTGCATCGAATTTGGAGCAACTTTTGTTCTGAAAATATTTCGTGTCCAGGGCAGCCGAGAATCGTCGAAAAATCGACTTACGCGAAATGAAAACTTTTTGTGATATTCTTGTTCCTCACGCTCCACACTGCTCGCATATGGCATTTGCAGTGAATTTGGAGCAAATTTTGTAATATGTATGTTTCGTGTCCAGGGAGCCGAGAATCGTCGAAATATTGACTTACAACGATTGAAATATTTTTGTGATATTCTTGTTCCCCACACTCCAATCTTCTGGTATATAGCTTTTGCAGGGAATTTGGAGCAACTTTTGTTCTGAAAATATTTCGTGTCCAGGCAGCCGAGAATCAACGAAAAATCGACTTGCACGTAATGAAACATTTTTATGATATTCTTGTTCCCCACACTCCAAACTGCTCGTATATAGCTTTTCCAGTGAATTTGGAGCAACTTTTGTTCTGAGTATATATAATTCGTGTCCAGGTAAACCGATAATCGTCGAAAAATAGAATTACGCGAAATGAAAACTTTTTGTGATATTCTTGTTCCCCATACTCCAATCTGCTCGTATATAGCTTTTGCAGTGAATTTGGTGCAACTTTTGTTCTGAGTATATATAATTCGTGTCCAGGGAACCGAGAATCTTCGAAAAATCGACTTACGCGAAATGAAAACTTTTTGTGATATTCTTGTTTCTCACGCTCCAAACTGCTCGTGTATAGCGTTTGCAGCGAATTTGGAGCAACTTTTGATATATGTATATTTCGTGTCCAGGGAGCCGAGAATCGTCGAAATTATCAACTTACACGAAATGAAAAATTTTTGTGATGTTCTTGTTCCCCACGCTCGAAACTGCTCGTATATAGCTCTTGCAGCGAACTACGAGCAACTTTTGTTCTGAGTATATTTCGTGTCCAGGGAACGGAGAATTATCGAAAAATCCACTTACACGTAATGAAACATTTTTGTGATATTCTTGTTCCCCATACTCCAATCTGCTCGTATATAGCTTATGCAGTGAATTTGGAGCCACTTTTGTTCTGAGGATATATAATTCGTGTCCAGGGAACCGAGAATCTTCGAAAAATCGACTTACGCGAAATGAAATATTTTTGTGACATTCTTGTTCCCCACACTCCAAACTGCTGGTATATAGCTTTTGCATCGAATTTGGAGCAAATATTGTTCTGAAAATATTTCGTGTCCAGGCAGCCGAGAATCGTCGAAAAATCCACTTACGCGAAATGAAAACTTTTTGTGATATTCTTGTTCCTCACGCTCCAAACTGCTCGTATATAGCATTTGCAGTGAATTTGGAGCAACTTTTGTAATATGTATTTTTCGTGTCCAGGGAACCGAGAAACGTCGAAATATCGACTTACAACAAATGAAATATTTTTGTAATATTCTTGTTCCCCACACTTCAAACTGGTCTTGTATAGCTTTTGCAGCGAACTTGGAGCAAATTTTGTTATATGTATATTTCGTGACCAGGGAGCCGAGAATCGTCGATATGTCAACTTAAACGAAATGAAATATTTTTGTGATATTCTTGTTCCCCACGCTCCAAACGGTTCGTATATAGATTTTGCAGTGAATTTGGAGCAAAGTTTGTTCTGAGTATATATAATTCGTGTCCAGGGAACCGATAATCGTCGAAAAATCGACTTACGCGAAATGAAATATTTTTGTGATATTCTTGTTCCCCACACTCCAAACTGCTGGTATATAGCTTTTGCATCGAATTTGGAGCAACATTTGTTCTGAAAATATTTCGTGTCTAGGCAGCCGAGAATCGTCGAAAAATCCACTTACACGTAATGAAACATTTTTGTGATATTCTTGTTCCTAATACTCCAATCTTTTCGTATATAGCTTTTGCAGTGAATTGGGAGCAACTTTTGTTCTGAGTATATTTCGTGTCCAGGGAACCGATAATCGTCCAAAAATCGACTTACGCGAAATGAAAACTTTTTGTGATATTCTTGTTCCTCACGCTCCAAACTGCTCGTATATAGCATTTGCAGTGAATTTGGAGAACTTTTGTTATATGTATATTTCGTGTCCAGGGAGAGGAGAATCGCCGAAATATCGACTTACAACAAATGATATATTTTTGTGATATTATTGTTCCCCACACTCCAATCTTCTGGTATATAGCTTTTGCATCGAATTTGGAGCAACTTTTGTTCTGAAAATATTTCATGTCCAGGCAGCCGAGAATCGTCGAAAAATCCACTTACACTTAATGAAACATTTTTGTGATATTCTTGTTCCTAATACTCCAATCTGCTCGTATATAGCTTTTGCAGTGAATTTGGAGCAACTTTTGTTCTGAGTATATATAATTCGTGTCCAGGGAACCGATAATCGTCGAAAAATCGACTTACGCGAAATGAAAACTTTTTGTGATATTCTTGTTCCTCACGCTCCAAACTGGTCTTGTATAGCTTTTGCAGCGAACTTGGAACAAATTTTGTTATATGTATATTTCGTGACCAGGGAGCCGAGAATCGTCGAAATGTCAACTTAAACGAAATGAAATATTTTTATGATATTCTGGTTCCCCACACTCCAAACTGCTCGTATATAGCATTTGCAGTGAATTCGGAGCATCTTTTGTTCTGAGTATATATAATTAGTGTCCAGAGAACCGAGAATCGTCGAAAAATCGACTTACGCGAAATGAAAACTTTTTGTGATATTCTTGTTTCTCACGGTCCAAACTGCTCGTGTATAGCGTTTGCAGCGAATTTGGAGCAACTTTTGATATATGTATATTTCGTGTGCAGGGAGCCGAGAATCGTCGAAATATCATTTACACGAAATGAAAAATTTTTGTGATGTTCTTGTTCCCCACGCTCGAAACTGCTCGTATATAGCATTTGCAGCGAATTAGGAGCAACTTTTGTTCTGAGTATATTTCGTGTCCAGGGAACGGAGAATCATCGAAAAATCCACGTACACGTAATGAAACATTTTTGTGATATTCTTGTTCCCCATACTCCAATCTGCTCGTATATAGTAGCTTTTGCAGTGAATTTGGAGCACCTTTTGTTCTGTGTCCAGGGAACCGACAATCGTCGAAAAATCGACTTACGCGAAATGAAATATTTTTGTGACATTCTTGTTCCCCACACTCCAAACTGCTGGTATATAGCTTTTGCATCGAATTTGGAGCAACTTTTGTTCTGAAAATATTTCGTGTCCAGGCAGCCGAGAATCGTCGAAAAATCCACTTACGCGAAATGAAAACTTTTTGTGATATTCTTGTTCCTCACGCTCCAAACTGCTCATATATAGCATTTGCAGTGAATTTGGAGCAACTTTTGTAATATGTATATTTCGTGTCCAGGGAACCGAGAAACGTCGAAATATCGACTTACAACAATTGAAATATTTTTGTGATATTCTTGTTCCCCACACTTAAAACTGGTCTTGTATAGCTTTTGCAGCGAACTTGGAGCACTTTTGTTCTGAGTATAAATAATTCGTGTCCAGGGAACCGATAATCGTCGAAAAATCGACTTACGCGAAATGAAAAATTTTTGAGAAATTCTTCTTCCCCACGCTAGAAACTGCTTGTATATAGCATATGCAGCGATTTTGAAGCAACTTTTGTTCTGTGTATATTTCGTGTCCAGAGAGCCGTGAATCGTCGAAAAATCCACTTACACGTAATGAAACATTTTTGTGATATTCTTGTTCCCCATATTTCCAATCTGCTTGTATATAGCTTTGCAGTGAATTTAGAGCAACTTTTGTTATGAGTATATATAATTCGTGTCCAGGGAACCGAGAATCGTCGAAAAATCGACTTACGCGAAGTGAAAACTTTGTGATATTCTTGTTCCTCACGCTCCAAACTGCTCGCATATGGCATTTGCAGTGAATTTGGAGCAAATTTTGTAATATGTATATTTCGTGTCCAGGGAGCCGAGATTCGACGAAAAATCGACTTACGCGAAATGAAAAATTTTTGTGATATTCTTGTTCCCCACACTCCAATCTGCTCGTATATAATCTTTTCAGTGAATTTGGAGCATCTTTTGTTCTGAATATATATAATTCGTGTCCAGGGAACCGAGAATCGTCGAAAAATCGACTTACACGAAATGAAATATTTTTGTGATATTCTTGTTCCCCACGCTCGAAACTGCTCTTGTTTAGCTTTTTCAGTTAATTTGGAGCAACTTTTGTTCTGAGTATATATAATTCGTGTCCAGGTAACCGATGATCGTCGAAAAATCGACTTACGCGAAATGAAAACTTTTTGAGATATTCTTCTTCCCCATTCTCCAATCTGCTCGTATATAGCTTTTGAAGTGAATTTGGAGTAACTTTTGTTCTGAGTATATTTCGTGTCCAGAGAGCAGTGAATCGTCGAAAAATCCACTTTCACGTAATGAAACATTTTTGTGATATTCTTGTTCCCCATACTCCAATCTGCTTGTATATAGCTTTGCAGTGAATTTAGAGCAACTTTTGTTATGAGTATATATAATTCGTGTCCAGGGAACCGATAATCGTCGAAAAATCCACTTACGCGAAATGAAAACTTTTTGTGATATTCTTGTCCCTCACGCTCCAAACTGCTCGTAAATAGCTTTTGCAGTGAATTTGGAGCAACTTTTGTTCTGAGTATATATAATTCGTGTCCAGGGAACCGAGAATCGTCGAAAATCGACTAACGCGAAATGAAAACTTTTTGTGATATTCTTGTTTCTCACGCTCCAAACTGCTAGTGTATAGCGTTTGCAGCGAATTTGGAGCAACTTTTGATATATGTATATTTCGTGTCCAGGGAGCCGAGAATCGTCTAAATATCAACTTACACGAAATGAAATATTTTTGTGATATTCTTGTTCCCCACGCTCGAAACTGCTCTTGTATAGGTTTTTCTGTTAATTTTAGGCAAATTTTGTTCTGAGTATATTTCGTGTTCAGGGAACCGAGAATCGTCGAAAAATCGACTTACGCGAAATGAAAACTTTTTGAGATATTCTTCCTCCCCATACTCCAATCTGCTCGTATATAGCTTTTGCAGTGATTGTTCTGAGTATATTTCGTGTCCAGAGAGCCGTGAATCGTCGAAAAATCCACTTACACGTAATGAAACATTTTTGTGATATTCTTGTTCCCCATACTCCAATCTGCTCGTATATAGCTTTTGCAGTGAATTTGGAGCAACTTTTTTCCTGAGCATAAATAATTCATGTCCCGGGAACCGAGATTCGTCGAGAAATCGAATTACGCGAAATGAAATATTTTTGTGATATTCTTGTTCCCCACACTCCAAACTGCTGGTATATAGCTTTTGCATCGAATTTGGAGCAACTTTTGTTCTGAAAATATTTCGTGTCCAGGCAGTCGAGAATCGTCGAAAAATCCACTTACACGTAATGAAACATTTTTGTGATATTCTTGATCCTAATACTCCAAAGTGCTCGTATATAGCTTTTTCAGTGAATTTGGAGCAACTTTTGTAATATGTATATTTCGTGTCCAGCGAGCCGAGAATCGTCGAAATATCAACTTACAACAAATGAAATATTTTTGTGATATTCTTGTTCCCCACACTTCAAACTGGTCTTGTATAGCTTTTGCAGCGAATTTGGAGCAACTTTTTTTATATGTATATTTCGTGTCCAGGGAGCCGAGAATCGTCGAAAATTCAACTTATACGAAATGAAACATTTTTGTGATATTCTTGTTCCCCACACTCCAAACTGCTCGTATATAGTTTTTGCAGTGAATTTGCAGCAACTTTTGTTCTGAGTATATTTCGTGTCCAGAGAGCCGTGAATCGTCGAAAAATCGACTTACGCGAAATGAAAACTTTTTGTGATATTCTTGTTCCCCACTCTCCAAACTGCTCGTATATAGCTTTTGCAGTGAATTTGGAGCAACTTTTGTTCTGAGTATATATAATTCGTGTCCAGGGAACCGATAATCGTCGAAAAATCCACTCACGCGAAATGAAAAAATTTTGTGATATTCTTGTTCACCACACTCCAAACTGCTCGTATATAGCTTTTGCAGTGAATTTGGAGCATCTTTTAACTGAGTATATATAATTCATGTCCAGGGAACCGAGAATCGTCGAAAAATCGACTTACGCGAAATGAAAACTTTTTGTGATATTCTTGTTCCCCACGCTCGAAACTGCTCTTGTATAGCTTTTTCAGTTAATTTGGAGCAACTTTTGTTCTGAATATATTTCGTGTATAGAGAACCTAGAATCGTCGAAAAATCGACTTACGCGAAATGAAAACTTTTTGAGATAATCTGCTTCCCCATAGTCCAATCTGCTCGTATATAGCTTTTGAAGTGAATTTGGAGCAACTTTTGTTCTGAGTATATTTCGTGTCCAGAGAGCCGTGAATCGTCGAAAAATCCACTTACACGTTATGAAACATTTTTGTGATATTCTTGTTCCCCACACTCCAAACTGCTCGTACATAGCTTTTGCAGTGAACTTGGAGCAACTTTTGTTCTGAGTATATATAATTCGTGTCCAGGGAACCGAGAATCGTCGAAAATCGACTTACGTGAAATGAAAACTTTTTGTGATATTCTTGTTTCTCACGCTCCAAACTGCTGGTGTATAGCGTTTGCAGCGAATTTGGAGCAAATTTTGATATATGTATATTTCGTGTCCAGGGAGCCGAGAATCGTCGAAATATCAACTTACACGAAATGAAATATTTTTGTAATATTCTTGTTCCCCACACTCCAAACTGCTGGTATATAGCTTTTGCATCGAATTTGGAGCAACTTTTGTTCTGAAAATATTTCGTGTCCAGGCAGCCGAGAATCGTAGAAAAATCCACTTACACGTAATGAAACATTTTTGTGATATTCTTGTTCCTAATAGCTCAATCTGCTCGTCTATAGCTTTTGCAGTGAATTTGGAGCAACTTTTGTTCTGAGTATATTTCGTGTCCAGAGAGCCTTGAATCGTCGAAAAATCCAATTACACGTAATGAAACTTTTTTGTGATATTCTTGTTCCCCAATACTCCAATCTGCTCGTATATAGCTTTTGCAGTGAATTTGGAGCAACTTTTGTTATATTCTTACTTCGTGTCCAAGGAGCCGAGAATCGTTGTAAATTCGACTTACACGTAATGAAACAAGTTTATGATATTCTTGTTCCCCACGCTCCAAACTGCTCGTATATAGCATTAGCAGAAAACTTGGAGCAACTTTTTTATAGGCATATTTCGTGTTCAGGGAGCCGAGAATCGTCGTAAAATCGACTTACACGTAAAACAAACATTTTTATGTAATTCTTGTTCCCCACACTCGAAACGTCTCTTATATAGCTTTTATAGTATGTTTGCAGCAACTTTTGTTCTGGGTATAATTGGTGTCCAGTGAACAGAGAATCGTCGAAAAATCGACTTACCCGAAATGAAACATTTTTATGATATTCTTGTTCCTCACGCTCCAAACTGCTCGTATATAGCATTTGCAGTGAATTTGGAGCAACTTTTGTTCTGAGTATATATAATTCGTGTCCAGGGAACCGATAATCGTCGAAAAATCGACTTACGCGAAATGAAAATTTTTTGAGATATTCTTCTTCCCCACGCCCGAAACTGCTCGTATATAGCATATGTAGCGAATTTGAAGAAACATTTGTTCTAAAAATATTTCGTGTCCAGGCAGCCGAGAATCGTCGAAAAATCCACTTATACGTAATGAAACATTTTTGTGATATTCCTGTTCCTAATACTCCAATCTGCTCGTATATAGCTTTTTCAGTGAATTTGGAGCAACGTTTGTTCTGAGTATATTTAGTGTCCAGGGAACCGAGAATCGTCGAAAAATCGACTTACGCGAAATGAAAACTTTTTGTGATATTCTTGCTCCCCACGCTCCAAAATGCTCGTGTATAGCATTTGAAGCGAATTTGGAGCAACTTTTGTTATATGTATATTTCATGTCCAGGGAGCCGAGAATCGTCGAAAATTCAACTTACACGAAATGAAACATTTTTATGATATTCTTGTTCCCCACACTCCAAACTGCTCGTATATAGCTTTTGCAGTGAATTTAAAGCAACTTTCGTTCTGAGTATATATAATTCGTGTCCAGGGAACCGATAATCGTCAAAAATCGACTTACGCGAAATGAAAAATTTTTGGGATATTCTTCTTCCCCACGCTAGAAACTGTTCGTATATAGCATTTGCAGCGAATTTGAAGAAACTTTTGTTCTGAAAATATTTCGTGTCCAGGCAGCCGAGAATCGTCGAAAAATCCACTTAAACGTAATGAAACATTTTTGTGATATTCCTGTTCCTAATACTCCAATCTGCTCGTATATAACTTTTGCAGTGAATTTGGAGCAACTTTTGTTCTGAGTATATATAATTCGTGTCCAGGGAACCGATAATCTTCGTAAATCGATTTACGCGAAATGAAAAATTTTTGTGATATTCTTGTTCCCCACGCTCGAAACTGCTCTTGTATAGCTTTTTCAGTTAATTTGGAGCAACTTTTGTTCTGAGTATATATAATTCGTGTCCAGGTAACCGATGATCGTCGAAAAATCGACTTACGCGAAATGAAAACTTTTTAAGATATTCTTCTTCCCCATTCTCCAATCTGCTCGTATATAGCTTTTGAAGTGAATTTGGAGCAACTTTTGTTCTGAGTATATTTCGTGTCCAGAGAGCCGTGAATCGTCGAAAAATCCACTTTCACGTAATGAAACATTTTTGTGATATTCTTGTTCCCCATACTCCAATCTGCTCGTATATAGCTTTTGCAGTGAATTTTGAGCAACTTTTGTTCTGTGTATATATAATTCGTGTCCAGGGAACCGAGAATCGTCGAAAAATCGACTTACGCGAAATGAAAAGTTTTTGTGATATCCTTGTCCCTCACGCTCCAAACTGCTAGTAAATAGCTTTTGCAGTGAATTTGGAGCAACTTTTGTTCTGAGTATATATAATTCGTGTCCAGGGAACCGAGAATCGTCGAAAATCGACTTACGTGAAATGAAAACTTTTTGTGATATTCTTGTTTCTCACGCTCCAAACTGCTAGTGTATAGCGTTTGCAGCGAATTTGGAGCAACTTTTGCTATATGTATATTTCGTGTCCAGGGAGCCGAGAATCGTCGAAATATCAACTTACACGAAAAGAAATATTTTTGTGATATTCTTGTTCCCCACGCTCGAAACTGCTCTTGTATAGCTTTTTCAGTTAATTTGGAGCAACTTTTGTTCTGAATATATTTCGTGTATAGAGAACCTAGAATCGTCGAAAAATCGACTTACGCGAAATGAAAACTTTTTGAGATATTCTGCTTCCCCATAGTCCAATCTGCTCGTATATAGCTTTTGAAGTGAATTTGGAGCAACTTTTGTTCTGAGTATATTTCGTGTCCAGAGAGCCGTGAATCGTCGAAAAATCCACTTACACGTTATGAAACATTTTTGTGATATTCTTGTTCCCCACACTCCAAACTGCTCGTACATAGCTTTTGCAGTGAACTTGGAGCAACTTTTGTTCTGAGTATATATAATTCGTGTCCAGGGAACCGAGAATCGTCGAAAATCGACTTACGTGAAATGAAAACTTTTTGTGATATTCTTGTTTCTCACGCTCCAAACTGCTGGTGTATAGCGTTTGCAGCGAATTTGGAGCAAATTTTGATATATGTATATTTCGTGTCCAGGGAGCCGAGAATCGTCGAAATATCAACTTACACGAAATGAAATATTTTTGTAATATTCTTGTTCCCCACACTCCAAACTGCTGGTATATAGCTTTTGCATCGAATTTGGAGCAACTTTTGTTCTGAAAATATTTCGTGTCCAGGCAGCCGAGAATCGTAGAAAAATCCACTTACACGTAATGAAACATTTTTGTGATATTCTTGTTCCTAATAGCTCAATCTGCTCGTCTATAGCTTTTGCAGTGAATTTGGAGCAACTTTTGTTCTGAGTATATTTCGTGTCCAGAGAGCCGTGAATCGTCGAAAAATCCAATTACACGTAATGAAACTTTTTTGTGATATTCTTGTTCCCCATACTCCAATCTGGTCGTATATAGCTTTTGCAGTGAATTTGGAGCAACTTTTGTTATATTCTTACTTCGTGTCCAAGGAGCCGAGAATCGTTGTAAATTCGACTTACACGTAATGAAACAAGTTTATGATATTCTTGTACCCCACGCTCCAAACTGCTCGTATATAGCATTAGCAGAAAACTTGGAGCAACTTTTTTATAGGCATATTTCGTGTTCAGGGAGCCGAGAATCGTCGTAAAATCGACTTACACGTAAAACAAACATTTTTATGTAATTCTTGTTCCCCACACTCGAAACGTCTCTTATATAGCTTTTATAGTATGTTTGCAGCAACTTTTGTTCTGGGTATAATTGGTGTCCAGTGAACAGAGAATCGACGAAAAATCGACTTACGCGAAATGAAACATTTTTATGATATTCTTGTTCCTCACGCTCCAAACTGCTCGTATATAGCATTTGCAGTGAATTTGGAGCAACTTTTGTTCTGAGTATATATAATTCGTGTCCAGGGAACCGAGAATCGTCGAAAATCGACTTACGTGAAATGAAAACTTTTTGTGATATTCTTGTTTCTCACGCTCCAAACTGCTGGTGTATAGCGTTTGCAGCGAATTTGGAGCAAATTTTGATATATGTATATTTCGTGTCCAGGGAGCCGAGAATCGTCGAAATATCAACTTACACGAAATGAAATATTTTTGTAATATTCTTGTTCCCCACACTCCAAACTGCTGGTATATAGCTTTTGCATCGAATTTGGAGCAACTTTTGTTCTGAAAATATTTCGTGTCCAGGCAGCCGAGAATCGTAGAAAAATCCACTTACACGTAATGAAACATTTTTGTGATATTCTTGTTCCTAATAGCTCAATCTGCTCGTCTATAGCTTTTGCAGTGAATTTGGAGCAACTTTTGTTCTGAGTATATTTCGTGTCCAGAGAGCCGTGAATCGTCGAAAAATCCAATTACACGTAATGAAACTTTTTTGTGATATTCTTGTTCCCCATACTCCAATCTGGTCGTATATAGCTTTTGCAGTGAATTTGGAGCAACTTTTGTTATATTCTTACTTCGTGTCCAAGGAGCCGAGAATCGTTGTAAATTCGACTTACACGTAATGAAACAAGTTTATGATATTCTTGTTCCCCACGCTCCAAACTGCTCGTATATAGCATTAGCAGAAAACTTGGAGCAACTTTTTTATAGGCATATTTCGTGTTCAGGGAGCCGAGAATCGTCGTAAAATCGACTTACACGTAAAACAAACATTTTTATGTAATTCTTGTTCCCCACACTCGAAACGTCTCTTATATAGCTTTTATAGTATGTTTGCAGCAACTTTTGTTCTGGGTATAATTGGTGACCAGTGAACAGAGAATCGACGAAAAATCGACTTACGCGAAATGAAACATTTTTATGATATTCTTGTTCCTCACGCTCCAAACTGCTCGTATATAGCATTTGCAGTGAATTTGGAGCAACTTTTGTTCTGAGTATATATAATTCGTGTCCAGGGAACCGATAATCGTCCAAAAATCGACTTACGCGAAATGAAAATTTTTTGAGATATTCTTCTTCCCCACGCCCGAAACTGCTCGTATATAGCATTTGTAGCGAATTTGAAGAAACATTTTTTCTAAAAATATTTCGTGTCCAGGCAGCCGAGAATCGTCGAAAAATCCACTTATACGTAATGAAACATTTTTGTGATATTCCTGTTCCTAATACTCCAATCTGCTCGTATATAGCTTTTTCAGTGAATTTGGAGCAACGTTTGTTCTGAGTATATTTCGTGTCCAGGGAACCGAGAATCGTCGAAAAATCGACTTACGCGAAATGAAAACTTTTTGTGATATTCTTGTTCCCCACGCTCCAAAATGCTCGTGTATAGCATTTGAAGCGAATTTGGAGCAACTTTTGTTATATGTATATTTCATGTCCAGGGAGCCGAGAATCGTCGAAAATTCAACTTACACGAAATGAAACATTTTTATGATATTCTTGTTCCCCACACTCCAAACTGCTCGTATATAGCTTTTGCAGTGAATTTAAAGCAACTTTCGTTCTGAGTATATATAATTCGTGTCCAGGGAACCGATAATCGTCGAAAAATCGACTTACGCGAAATGAAAAATTTTTGGGATATTCTTCTTCCCCACGCTAGAAACTGTTCGTATATAGCATTTGCAGCGAATTTGAAGAAACTTTTGTTCTGAAAATATTTCGTGTCCAGGCAGCCGAGAATCGTCGAAAAATCCACTTAAACGTAATGAAACATTTTTGTGATATTCCTGTTCCTAATACTCCAATCTGCTCGTATATAGCTTTTCAGTGAATTTGGAGCAACTTTTGTTCTGAGTATATATAATTCGTGTCCAGGGAACCGATAATCTTCGTAAATCGACTTACGCGAAATGAAAAATTTTTGTGATATTCTTGTTCCCCACACTCCAAACTGCTCGTATATAGTTTTTGCAGTGAATTTGGAGCATCTTTTGTTCTGAGTATATATAATTCGTGTCCTGGGAACCGAGAATCGTCGAAAAATCGACTTACGCGAAATGAAAAATTTTTGTGATATTCTTGTTCCCCACGCTCGAAACTGCTCTTGTATAGCTTTTTCAGTTAATTTGGAGCAACTTTTGTTCTGAGTATATATAATTCGTGTCCAGGTAACCGATGATCGTCGAAAAATCGACTTACGCGAAATGAAAACTTTTTAAGATATTCTTCTTCCCCATTCTCCAATCTGCTCGTATATAGCTTTTGAAGTGAATTTGGAGCAACTTTTGTTCTGAGTATATTTCGTGTCCAGAGAGCCGTGAATCGTCGAAAAATCCACTTTCACGTAATGAAACATTTTTGTGATATTCTTATTCCCCATACTCCAATCTGCTCGTATATAGCTTTTGCAGTGAATTTTGAGCAACTTTTGTTCTGTGTATATATAATTCGTGTCCAGGGAACCGAGAATCGTCGAAAAATCGACTTACGCGAAATGAAAAGTTTTTGTGATATCCTTGTCCCTCACGCTCCAAACTGCTAGTAAATAGCTTTTGCAGTGAATTTGGAGCAACTTTTGTTCTGAGTATATATAATTCGTGTCCAGGGAACCGAGAATCGTCGAAAATCGACTTACGTGAAATGAAAACTTTTTGTGATATTCTTGTTTCTCACGCTCCAAACTGCTAGTGTATAGCGTTTGCAGCGAATTTGGAGCAACTTTTGCTATATGTATATTTCGTGTCCAGGGAGCCGAGAATCGTCGAAATATCAACTTACACGAAAAGAAATATTTTTGTGATATTCTTGTTCCCCACGCTCGAAACTTCTCTTGTATAGCTTTTTCAGTTAATTTGGAGCAACTTTTGTTCTGAATATATTTCGTGTATAGAGAACCTAGAATCGTCGAAAAATCGACTTACGCGAAATGAAAACTTTTTGAGATATTCTGCTTCCCCATAGTCCAATCTGCTCGTATATAGCTTTTGAAGTGAATTTGGAGCAACTTTTGTTCTGAGTATATTTCGTGTCCAGAGAGCCGTGAATCGTCGAAAAATCCACTTACACGTTATGAAACATTTTTGTGATATTCTTGTTCCCCACACTCCAAACTGCTCGTACATAGCTTTTGCAGTGAACTTGGAGCAACTTTTGTTCTGAGTATATATAATTCGTGTCCAGGGAACCGAGAATCGTCGAAAATCGACTTACGTGAAATGAAAACTTTTTGTGATATTCTTGTTTCTCACGCTCCAAACTGCTGGTGTATAGCGTTTGCAGCGAATTTGGAGCAAATTTTGATATATGTATATTTCGTGTCCAGGGAGCCGAGAATCGTCGAAATATCAACTTACACGAAATGAAATATTTTTGTAATATTCTTGTTCCCCACACTCCAAACTGCTGGTATATAGCTTTTGCATCGAATTTGGAGCAACTTTTGTTCTGAAAATATTTCGTGTCCAGGCAGCCGAGAATCGTAGAAAAATCCACTTACACGTAATGAAACATTTTTGTGATATTCTTGTTCCTAATAGCTCAATCTGCTCGTCTATAGCTTTTGCAGTGAATTTGGAGCAACTTTTGTTCTGAGTATATTTCGTGTCCAGAGAGCCGTGAATCGTCGAAAAATCCAATTACACGTAATGAAACTTTTTTGTGATATTCTTGTTCCCCATACTCCAATCTGGTCGTATATAGCTTTTGCAGTGAATTTGGAGCAACTTTTGTTATATTCTTACTTCGTGTCCAAGGAGCCGAGAATCGTTGTAAATTCGACTTACACGTAATGAAACAAGTTTATGATATTCTTGTACCCCACGCTCCAAACTGCTCGTATATAGCATTAGCAGAAAACTTGGAGCAACTTTTTTATAGGCATATTTCGTGTTCAGGGAGCCGAGAATCGTCGTAAAATCGACTTACACGTAAAACAAACATTTTTATGTAATTCTTGTTCCCCACACTCGAAACGTCTCTTATATAGCTTTTATAGTATGTTTGCAGCAACTTTTGTTCTGGGTATAATTGGTGTCCAGTGAACAGAGAATCGACGAAAAATCGACTTACGCGAAATGAAACATTTTTATGATATTCTTGTTCCTCACGCTCCAAACTGCTCGTATATAGCATTTGCAGTGAATTTGGAGCAACTTTTGTTCTGAGTATATATAATTCGTGTCCAGGGAACCGATAATCGTCCAAAAATCGACTTACGCGAAATGAAAATTTTTTGAGATATTCTTCTTCCCCACGCCCGAAACTGCTCGTATATAGCATTTGTAGCGAATTTGAAGAAACATTTTTTCTAAAAATATTTCGTGTCCAGGCAGCCGAGAATCGTCGAAAAATCCACTTATACGTAATGAAACATTTTTGTGATATTCCTGTTCCTAATACTCCAATCTGCTCGTATATAGCTTTTTCAGTGAATTTGGAGCAACGTTTGTTCTGAGTATATTTCGTGTCCAGGGAACCGAGAATCGTCGAAAAATCGACTTACGCGAAATGAAAACTTTTTGTGATATTCTTGTTCCCCACGCTCCAAAATGCTCGTGTATAGCATTTGAAGCGAATTTGGAGCAACTTTTGTTATATGTATATTTCATGTCCAGGGAGCCGAGAATCGTCGAAAATTATACTTACACGAAATGAAACATTTTTATGATATTCTTGTTCCCCACACTCCAAACTGCTCGTATATAGCTTTTGCAGTGAATTTAAAGCAACTTTCGTTCTGAGTATATATAATTCGTGTCCAAGGGAACCGATAATCGTCGAAAAATCGACTTACGCGAAATGAAAAATTTTTGGGATATTCTTCTTCCCCACGCTAGAAACTGTTCGTATATAGCATTTGCAGCGAATTTGAAGAAACTTTTGTTCTGAAAATATTTCGTGTCCAGGCAGCCGAGAATCGTCGAAAAATCCACTTAAACGTAATGAAACATTTTTGTGATATTCCTGTTCCTAATACTCCAATCTGCTCGTATATAGCTTTTCAGTGAATTTGGAGCAACTTTTGTTCTGAGTATATATAATTCGTGTCCAGGGAACCGATAATCTTCGTAAATCGACTTACGCGAAATGAAAAATTTTTGTGATATTCTTGTTCCCCACACTCCAAACTGCTCGTATATAGCTTTTGCAGTGAATTTGGAGCATCTTTTGTTCTGAGTATATATAATTCGTGTCCTGGGAACCGAGAATCGTCGAAATATCGACTTACAACAAATGAAATATTTTTGTGATATTCTTGTTCCCCACACTTCAAACTGGTCTTGTATAGCTTTTGCAGCGAACTTTGAGCACTTTTGTTCTGAGTATAAATAATTCGTGTCCAGGGAACCGATAATCGTCGAAAAATCGACTTACGCGAAATGAAAAATTTTTGAGAAATTCTTCTTCCCCACGCTCGAAACTGCTCGTATATAGCATTTGCAGCGATTTTGAAGCAACTTTTGTTCTGAGTATATTTCGTGTCCAGAGAGCCGTGAATCGTCGAAAAATCCACTTACACGTAATGAAACATTTTTGTGATATTCTTGTTCCCCATATTTCCAATCTGCTTGTATATAGCTTTTGCAGTGAATTTAGAGCAACTTTTGTTCTGAGTATATATAATTCGTGTCCAGGGAACCGAGAATCGTCGAAAAATCGACTTACGCGAAGTGAAAACTTTGTGATATTCTTGTTCCTCACGCTCCAAACTGCTCGCATATGGCATTTGCAGTGAATTTGGAGCAAATTTTGAATATGTATATTTCGTGTCCAGGGAGCCGAGATTCGTCGAAATATCGACTTACAACAAATGAAATATTTTTGTGATATTCTTGTTCCCCACACTCCAAACTGCAGCGAACTTGGAGCAAATTTTGAAATATGTATATTTCGTGACCAGGGAGCCGAGAATCGTCGAAATATCAACTTACACGAAATGAAATATTTTTGTGATATTCTTGTTCCCCACGCTCCAAACTGCTCGCGTATAGCATTTGCAGCGAATTTGGAGCAACTTTTGTTATATGTATATTTCGTGTCCAGGGAGCCGAGAATCGTCGAAAATTCAACTTACACGAAATGAAACATTTTTATGATATTTTTGTTCCCCACACTCCAAACTGCTCGTATATAGCTTTTGCAGTGAATTTGGTGCAACTTTTGTTATGGGTATATATAATTCGTGTCCAGGGATCCGATAATCGTCGAAAAATCCACTTATGCGAAATGAAAAATTTTTGTAATATTCTTGTTCCCCACACTTTAAACTGCTCGTATATAGCTTTTGCAGTGAATTTGGAGCAACTTTTGTTCTGAGTATAATTGGTGTCCAGGGAACAGAGAATCGTCGAAAAATCGACTTACGCGAAATGAAAACTTTTTGTGATATTCTTGTTCCTCACGCTCCAAACTGCTCGTATAGCTTTTGCAGCGAACTTGGAGCAAATTTTGTTATATGTATATTTCGTGACCAGGGAGCCGAGAATCGTCGAAATATCGACTTACAACAAATGAAATATTTTTGTGATATTCTTTTTCCCCACTCTCCAATCTTCTGGTATATAGCTTTTGCAGGGAATTTGGAGCAACTTTTGTTCTGAAAATATTTCGTGTCCAGGCAGCCGAGAATCAACGAAAAATCGACTTGCACGTAATGACACATTTTTATGATATTCTTGTTCCCCACACTTCAAACTGGTCTTATATAGCTTTTGCAGCGAATTGCAGCAAATTTTATTAAATGTATATTTCGTAACCAGGGAGCCGAGAATCGTCGAAATATCAACTTACACAAAATTAAAATTTTTTGATATTCTTGTTCCCCACGCTCCAACCTTCTCGTGTATAGCATTTGCAGCGAATTTGGAGCAACTTTTGTTATATGTATATTTCGTGTCCAGGGAGTCGAGTTTAGTCGAAAATTCAACTTACACGAAATGAAACATTTTTATGATATTCTTGTTCCCCACACTCCAAACTGCTCGTATATAGCTTTTGCAGTGAATTTGGAGCAACTTTCGTTCTGAGTATATATAATTCGTGTCCAGGGAACCGATAATCGTCGAAAAATCGACTTACGCGAAATGAAAAATTTTTGGGATATTCTTCTTCCCCACGCTAGAAACTGTTCGTATATAGCATTTGCAGCGAATTTGAAGAAACTTTTGTTCTGAAAATATTTCGTGTCCAGGCAGCCGAGAATCGTCGAAAAATCCACTTAAACGTAATGAAACATTTTTATGATATTCTTGTTCCCCACACTCCAAACTGCTCGTATATAGCTTTTGCAGTGAATTTGGAGCAACTTTTGTTCTGAGTATATATAATTCGTGTCCAGGGAACCGATAATCTTCGAAAAATCGACTTACGCGAAATGAAAAATTTTTGTGATATTCTTGTTCCCCACACTCCAAACTGCTCGTATATAGCTTTTGCAGTGAATTAGGAGCAATTTTTGTTCTGAGTATATATAATTCGTGTCCAGGGAACCGATAATCGTCGAAAAATCGATTTACGCGAAGTGAAAACTTTGTGATATTCTTGTTCCTCACGCTCCAAACTACTCGCATATGGCATTTGCAGTGAATTTGGAGCAAATTTTGTAATATGTATATTTCGTGTCCAGGGAGCCGAGAATCGTCGAAATATCGACTTACAACAAATGAAATATTTTTGTGATATTCTTGTTCCCCACACTCCAAACTGCTCGTATATAGCTTTTGCAGCGAACTTGGAGAAAATTTTGTTATATGTATATTTCGTGACCAGGGAGCCGAGAATCGTCGAAATATCAACTTACACGAAATGAAATATTTTTGTGATATTCTTGTTCCCCACGCTCCAAACTGCTCGTGTATAGCATTTGCAGCGAATTTGGAGCAACTTTTGTTATATGTATATTTCGTGTCCAGGGAGCCGAGAATCGTCGAAACACGAAATGAAACATTTTTATGATATTCTTGTTCCCCACACTCCAAACTGCTCGTATATAGCTTTTGCAGTGAATTTGGAGCAACTTTTGTTCTGAGTATATATAATTCGTGTCCAGGGAACCGATAATCTTCGAAAAATCGACTTACGCGAAATGAAAAATTTTTGTGATATTCTTGTTCCCCACACTCCAAACTGCTCGAATATAGCTTTTTCAGTGAATTTGGAGCAACGTTTGTTCTGAGTATATTTCGTGTCCAGGGAACCGAGAATCGTCGAAAAATCGACTTACGCGAAATGAAAACTTTTTGTGATATTCTTGTTCCCCACGCTCCAAAATGCTCGTGTATAGCATTTGAAGCGAATTGGGAGCAACTTTTGTTATATGTATATTTCATGTCCAGGGAGCCGAGAATCGTCGAAAATTCAACTTACACGAAATGAAACATTTTTATGATATTCTTGTTCCCCACACTCCAAACTGCTCGTATATAGCTTTTGCAGTGAATTTGGAGCAACTTTCGTTCTGAGTATATATAATTCGTGTCCAGGGAACCGATAATCGTCGAAAAATCGACTTACGCGAAATGAAAAATTTTTGGGATATTCTTCTTCCCCACGCTAGAAACTGTTCGTATATAGCATTTGCAGCGAATTTGAAGAAACTTTTGTTCTGAAAATATTTCGTGTCCAGGCAGCCGAGAATCGTCGAAAAATCCACTTAAACGTAATGAAACATTTTTGTGATATTCCTGTTCCTAATACTCCAATCTGCTCGTATATAGCTTTTGCAGTGAATTTGGAGCAACTTTTGTTCTGAGTATATATAATTCGTGTCCAGGGAACCGATAATCTTCGTAAATCGACTTACGCGAAATGAAAAATTTTTGTGATATTCTTGTTCCCCACACTCCAAACTGCTCGTATATAGCTTTTGCAGTGAATTTGGAGCATCTTTTGTTCTGAGTATATATAATTCGTGTCCTGGGAACCGAGAATCGTCGAAATATCGACTTACAACAAATGAAATATTTTTGTGATATTCTTGTTCCCCACACTTCAAACTGGTCTTGTATAGCTTTTGCAGCGAACTTTGAGCACTTTTGTTCTGAGTATAAATAATTCGTGACCAGGGAACCGATAATCGTCGAAAAATCGACTTACGCGAAATGAAAAATTTTTGAGAAATTCTTCTTCCCCACGCTCGAAACTGCTCGTATATAGCATTTGCAGCGATTTTGAAGCAACTTTTGTTCTGAGTATATTTCGTGTCCAGAGAGCCGTGATGATAATGATGATGATGATGGTGTTTAAGGGCGCTCAACTGCCGAGGTCATAAGCGCTCTTATGATTAAAACTTGGCAATAGCCAGTAGGAAAATACCAAACAAAAACGTAAACACAAATATAAGAGCTAACACAGTTGAAACGGAAGTAACAGAAACGTCCAGCACTCTAACCAGAGCTGGATATAAAACTCCATCTAAAATCAACACATTAAAACCAAAAGAGTTTAAAAAACCGCTATCACACTAAAACGTCAAGGTAAAAGAAAGTTTTGCTAAAAATTTAAAAACCCTGTCCACTGCTCTTGGGTCATCTGCCAGGACCTCAGCAAGAGAGGCCGGCATGCCCATAGATGACCGAATGTGTGCCAGGTGACCACACTCCAGCAACACATGACGAACTGTCTGTGCCTCCCCACAGAGCGCACAGACAGGAGCAGGTTCACGTTTAAAAAGATAACTGTGAGTAAAAATACAGTGGCCAATTCTTAGCCGAGCTAGTGCTACCTCCTCCCGGCGGAATAAACGAGACGAGGTTACCCAGTTGACAGGGAGGTCCTTCACCTCTCGCAGCTTATTACCACGGAGAGCCGACCACTCCGCATGCCAAGTCGAAAAAACGGCTCTCCGTACAGCCACTCTAAAATCTTCTGCTGTTGAATGGGTAATCGTAACACTGGGCGCTGTGACTGCCGATTTCGCTGCCAAATCCGCCGTGTCATTCCCTGGCAAGCCAACGTGTCCAGGAATCCATGCGCACTCCACATTAAAACCAGAAGCGTGCAAAATGTGGAGAACGTCCTGGATGCGCTGCACCAAAGGATGGTAATTGTACAGCTCACGAATGCTCTGAAGGGCACTAAGGGAATCACTAAGAATAAGGCAGTCACCTAATTTTCGACGTCGAATATACAGAAGGGCTTGATAAATAGCATATAGCTCGGCAGAATATATAGATGTGCAACTAGGCAAACCGTAAGTAGAAGTTGCGGTGCCAGTTACAAAGGCACATCCAACACCGTCGGGGCTCTTACTACCATCGGTGTAAATACAAATACGGCCACTGTATTTGGATAAAAATTCTAAAAAGCAACGACGAATACTAACTATCAAGAGGCGTAACAGATTTCCCGTAGAGCGTCATCCCGAGATCGACATGGGAGGTAGCGCGTAACCAAGGGGGGTGTATACTCTCTCCCTTGGATAACAGCCGAGGAATGTCAACATGGTGCTGGCGTAGAAGCTCACGGAAACGAAAACCTGCTGGCCTGGGGCTCAGAGAGCGGAGGCAGTATCGCTCGTGCAGCTCAGGGGAGAAAAACGCGTGATAAGTTGGATGCCCAGGCATACACTTCAGCCCACAGCCATAATTAGCAAGCAGGACATCACGCCGACAACGCAGAGGAGGTTCTCCCGATTCGGCGTAGAGGCTAACAACTGGGCTCGTTGGAAAAGCTCCAACGGCCACACGGATGCCCTGGTTATGGACTGTGTCTAACCTTCTGAGCACTGAAGGTCGAGCTGAAGAATACACAATGCTGCCATAGTCCAACTTCGAACGAATCACAGCACGATAAAGACGGAGCAATGTCGTCCGATCCGCACCCCAAGACTTGCCACTTAGTATCCGTAAAAGATTTAGAGAACGGTCACATCGTGCTCTAAGCTGTGCTATTTGTGGTGCCCAACAAAGTTTCCGATCGAAGATCAAACCAAGGAATCTCGCCTCGTCTGCGAAAGGAAGTAAATCTGGCCCGAGTCGAAGAGACGGCGGCATATGCCACTTACGGCGCCAGAAGTTAACGCAGACTGTCTTCTCAGCGGAGAAACGAAAACCGTGTTTCGAGCTCCATGCATAGAGATTGTCCAAACACCGCTGGAGACGGCGTTCCAAAAACGGTGTACGCTGAGAAGTACAGAAGATGGCAAAGTCGTCCACGAATAAACAGGAAGAGACACCTTGAGGCACACATAGTGATATGGAATTTATCGCAATAGCAAATAGAGTCACGCTGAGTACCGAGCCCTGCGGCACTCCGTTCTCTTGAATAAAATGGTTAGAAAAAACCGAACCCACCCTCACTCGAAAAACGCGGTCCCGCATAAACTCCTGAATGACCAACGGTAGGCGTCCACGTATGTTCCAGTTGTGCAGAGAACGCAATATTCCCGCCCGCCAACACGTGTCGTAGGCCTTCTCGAGGTCAAAAAATATCCCAACTGTGGGGCTGTTCTTAAGAAACCCGTCCATAATCTGAGTTGACAGAGAGACAAGGTGGTCAGCAGTTGAACGTCGTCGTCGAAAGCCACACTGGATGTTCGTCAGAAGATTGTGGGATTCCAGCCACCACACCAACCGTCCATTAATCATGCGTTCCATCACCTTGCAAATGCAACTGGTGAGGGAAATAGGACGGTAACTGGAAGGAAGATGGCGGTCCTTTCCAGGTTTAAGAATGGGTATGATGGTGGCCTCCCGCCACTTGTCTGGAAAAATGCCATCAACCCAGACACGATTATAGACCTCGAGTAGGAAATCTTTGCCATCAGGAGAGAGATGTTGCAACATTTGGACGTGGATACCATCTGGACCTGGTGCTGAGTGTCGTGAAGAGGAGAGTGCATTGTCTAGCTCTGCCAGGGTGAAAAGGCGATTATAATCCTCAAGGTTGCCAGAAAGAAACGAGAATTCTTGAGATTCCACCTGGTTCTTAACTGTAAGAAACTCAGGGGAATAGTTGCCTGAGCTAGACACCTCAGCGAAAGCACTGCCTAAAGTATTCGCCACGTCAAATGTATCAACAACAGCTCCGGTAGGTGTTTTGAGACCGGCGATGGGCATATGGTTCGGTTTCCCAGCCACACGTCTTAACTTATCCCATACGACAGAGGAAGGTGTATGTCGATTAAAGGAACCCACGAATTTATTCCATGACATCTTTTTGCTATCCTTAATAACCCGCCTAGAATGTGCACGCATCCGTTTATAGTGTATCAGGTTATCCAGTGTAGGAAAACGCTGGAAAACCCGTAGAGCTCGTCTGCGAGCGCGAATAGCATCCCGACAGTCAGCGGTCCACCAAGGTACCGGAAATCGACGGCTGTAGCCAGTCGAACGCGGAATGGATTGCTCAGCAGCAGAAAGAATGGTCCCTGTAAGATGTTCGACCAAGTGGTTCACAGAGTCGTGCTCTTCGTAGCTAAATTCAGCCAAGTGGGAGTACAGTTCCCAGCTGGCGTGGTCTAGGCGCCAACTAGGTAAACGGGTGGAACATACAACGGGTGTCAAGACACTAATACGACAAGGAAAGTGGTCACTAGAATGCAAATCCGAGATGATATTCCAGCATAAGGTGACTGCCAGCTGAGGGGAACAAATTGCAATGTCAATGTGTGAAAAACTATGAAATGCGTCAGATAGAAAGGTGGGCTCTCCGGTGTTCAAGAGAGCAAGATTCTGACTATCCAAGAAGTCTTTAAGTAGCGTACCTCTCGCACAAGCCCGAGGAGAGCCCCAAAGAGGGTGATGGGCATTCACGTCGCCTACCAATAAAAAGGGTGGTGGCAACTGCGAAATGAGGTGTTCTAAGTCGCTGTGCGAGAGGTCCGCAGATGGAGGCAAATAGATATTGCAAATGGTGAATGAAGCGGAGTGTAGCTTAATGCTGACAGCAACGGACTGGATTGCAGATTGTATGGGTACGGAGTTGGCAAAAATATCATCTCGAATAAGCATCATAGTGCCCCCATGTGCCGGGACACCGTCCTCCGCGGATAAATCACATCGTACGGAGGAGTACTGCCTGATGGTAACGGTGTCCTGTGGACGGAGCTTCATCTCTTGTAAACATACAGCCAAGGGTTCATGCTGGCGCAGCAACAAGTCAAGCTCTGGTCGATGTGGTCGAATTCCGCGTATGTTCCAATGGAGGATAGCCATTGAGTATATTATGGGATAAGTTTCAAATCGAAAGACGCTTCTGCAGATTGGGATTAGCTGGTCGGTTCAATTTGTTCTTCTTAGGCGTTGGGCTAGTACTATTTTCAGGAGCACGATCCTGCCGTTTCCGCACTGTCCCTCTGGCAGTGGCGGCAGAATCCTCCTGGTCCATCTCCTCCACAAGGGAGGTCCCTTTTTCAAGAGCTGTTTTAGGTCCAAGTAGTTCGAACCGATTGGATGTGCTGATCGGCGAAGACGGCCGTCGCCGATTCACGCCCTCCTCCCCAGATGACCCTTCAGAGGAGGATACACGTGTGGAGTTGCGTGAACTTTTCTTACCTTTAGATGACTTGGTAATAGATTGCACATTCTCTTTCAAAAAGTCTTGTCGTACATACTTGGTCTTAAACTGTTTTTCCGGGGCAGAAGACGTCGTGAATTTACCAACTTTAGTTCCAGAGGTCGAGGCTTTCGGTGACAACTGTGCAGGACTATTCTGTAAGCTAGCGGATTTGGCAGATGTTGATACCAACTTGGGTGTAGGTGCCGAAGGCTTTGGCAGCGCTTGGGCTAAAATAACCTTTTCCGCAATTGTAGCCCCGTTCATATCGCCGGTCTGTGTTGCGATTTCCCGACGCGGTACCGGTTTAGCTGCAACTGAGCTATAGGTACCGGACCTCGGGGCAGAGGGTTGGCGGAGTCGCAGGAGCTTCCGGGCTTCCAAGAAGGACACCTTCTCTTTCACCCGTATCTCCTGGATCGCTCGTTCCTCTGCAAAACGGGGGCAGTCTCGGGAACTAGATGGGTGTTCCCCGTTACAGTTCACACACGATGGAGCTGAAGCACAAGCCCCATCGTGGGAGATGTCACCGCAGTGGACGCAGGTGGACTTGCCGGTGCACAACTCACTAGTGTGACCAAAACGTTGGCATTTAAAGCACCTCAGCGGATTGGGTATATAAGGCCTAACTTCGATGGCTTCATACCCTGCTCTAATCTTTTGAGGCAGATCAACCCGATCAAAAGTAAGAAACAGGGTACGAGTAGGCAGGAATTCACCGTTGATCTTACGTTGTACCCGATAAACAGCTGAGACACCCTGAGTCGCTAGATTTTCTTGGATCTCTTCAATAGACAAACCGTCCAACGCGCGGGTTGTTATTACACCGCGGGAGGAGTTCAGCGACTTGTGCACCTCGACCTTCACTGGATAGCTGGCTAACATGGTGGCTTTAAGAGTCCTTGCAGCTTGCGAGGCGGAGTTGGCTTCGACAAGAAGTGTACCATTGCGAGCTCGAACGCAGGATTTAACAGGACCAGCAATGGCATCGAGACCCTTTTGGATAGTAAAAGGGCTCACCGTAAGGAACTTCTTACCTTCCTCTGTCCTATGAATAACCAAGTAGCGAGGACCACATGACTCGACTACTTCCTTTCCAACGTCTTTATTTGAAATCAGGGGTTTAAGTTTTGGTGCCATAAAAAAAAAAATTGTATAAATTCATCCCCCAGTGCTCCCCACCCACCACGGAGCCCAACGAGGGGTCACCCCACTGGGGTGACAGGGCTACACAGGGGATATAGCGGGCTCGCCGTCCCACTCACCCTGGAGTTCGGTGTAATACCTAGTCCTGGCCGATTGACTAGGGGTGGGTTAGTCCCTAGCCTCCCGTTTAGGCAAATCAGAAACCAAAGCGGTGTATTAGGCTGCGCACCCTCCCCAGTTACTGAAAGACAGAAGCCCAGGCTCAGGTACGCAACCCTCAACCAACCAGGATATTCCTCTTCACCGACACGGGTCTCCACGCACGGCCTACACGTGGGTGGGCATTTTCACCTACTGACTCCCTCACCACTCTGAGGTTGCCCACAGAGGGAGTCAAGGTGGCTCGGGACCCCGGGTGCGCCTAACCCGTACCTACCGTAGTAGGCCCCTGGGGGGAGAGAGCCGTGAATCGTCGAAAAATCCACTTACACGTAATGAAACATTTTTGTGATATTCTTGTTCCCCATATTTCCAATCTGCTTGTATATAGCTTTTGCAGTGAATTTAGAGCAACTTTTGTTCTGAGTATATATAATTCGTGTCCAGGGAACCGAGAATCGTCGAAAAATCGACTTACGCGAAGTGAAAACTTTGTGATATTCTTGTTCCTCACGCTCCAAACTGCTCGCATATGGCATTTGCAGTGAATTTGGAGCAAATTTTGTAATATGTATATTTCGTGTCCAGGGAGCCGAGATTCGTCGAAATATCGACTTACAACAAATGAAATATTTTTGTGATAATATTGTTCCCCACACTCCAAACTGCTCGTATATAGCTTTTGCAGCGAACTTGGAGCAAATTTTGTTATATGTATATTTCGTGACCAGGGAGCCGAGAATCGTCGAAATATCAACTTACACGAAATGAAATATTTTTGTGATATTCTTGTTCCCCACGCTCCAAACTGCTCGCGTATAGCATTTGCAGCGAATTTGGAGCAACTTTTGTTATATGTATATTTCGTGTCCAGGGAGCCGAGAATCGTCGAAAATTCAACTTACACGAAATGAAACATTTTTATGATATTTTTGTTCCCCACACTCCAAACTGCTCGTATATAGCTTTTGCAGTGAATTTGGTGCAACTTTTGTTATGAGTATATATAATTCGTGTCCAGGGAACCGATAATCGTCGAAAAATCCACTTACGCGAAATGAAAAATTTTTGTAATATTCTTGTTCCCCACACTCCAAACTGCTCGTATATAGCTTTTGCAGTGAATTTGGAGCAACTTTTGTTCTGAGTATAATTAATTGGTGTCCAGGGAACAGAGAATCGTCGAAAAATCGACTTACGCGAAATGAAAACTTTTTGTGATATTCTTGTTCCTCACGCTCCAAACTGCTCGTATAATATTTGCAGTGAATTTGGAGCAACTTTTGTTATATGTATATTTCGTGTCCAGGGAGCCGAGAATCGTCGAAATATCGACTTAAAACAAATGAAATATTTTTGTGATATTCTTGTTCCCCACACTCCAAACTGCTCGTATATAGCTTTTGCAGCGAACTTGGAGCAAATTTTGTTATATGTATTTTTCGTGACCAGGGAGCCGAGAATCGTCGAAATATCAACTTACACGAAATGAAATATTTTTGTGATATTCTTGTTCCCCACGCTCCAAACTGCTCGTGTATAGCATTTGCAGCGAATTTGGAGCAACTTTTGTTATATGTATATTTCGTGTCCAGGGAGCCGAGAATCGTCTAAAATTCAACTTACACGAAATGAAACATTTTTATGATATTCTTGTTCCCCACACTCCAAACTGCTCGTATATAGCTTTTGCAGTGAATTTGGAGCAACTTTTGTTCTGAGTATATATAATTCGTGTCCAGGGAACCGATAATCTTCGAAAAATCGACTTACGCGAAATGAAAAATTTTTGTGATATTCTTGTTCCCCACACTCCAAACTGCTCGACTATAGCTTTTGCAGTGAATTTGGAGCATCTTTTGTTCTGAGTATATATAATTCGTGTCCAGGGAACCGATAATCGTCGAAAAATCGACTTACGCGAAATGAAAAATTTTTGTGATATTCTTGTTCCCCACACTCCAAACTGCTCGTATATAGCTTTTGCAGTGAATTTGGAGCAATTTTTGTTCTGAGTATATATAATTCGTGTCCAGGGTACCGATAATCGTCGAAAAATCGACTTACACGAAATGAAAAATTTTTGAGACATTCTTCTTCCCCACGCTAGAAACTGCTCGCATATAGCATTTGCAGCGAATTTGAAGAAACTTTTGTTCTGAAAATATTTCGTGTCCAGGCAGCCGAGAATCGTCGAAAAATCCACTTAAACGTAATGAAACATTTTTGTGATATTCCTGTTCCTAATACTCCAATCTGCTCGTATATAGCTTTTTCAGTGAATTTGGAGCAACGTTTGTTCTGAGTATATTTCGTGTCCAGGGAACCGAGATTCGTCCAAAAATCGACTTACGCGAAATGAAAACTTTTTGTGATATTCTTGTTCCTCACGCTCCAAACTGCTCGCATATGGCATTTGCAGTGAATTTGGAGCTAATTTTGTTATATGTATATTTCGTGTCCAGGGAGCTGAGAATCGTCGAAATATCGGCTTACAACAAATGAAAGATTTTTGTGATATTCTTGTTCCCCACACTTCAAACTGGTCTTGTATAGCTTTTGCAGCGAACTTGGAGCAACTTTTATATTTCGTGTCCAGGGAGTCGAGTATCGTCGAAAATTCAACTTACACGAAATGAAACATTTTTATGATATTCTTGTTCCCCACATTCCAATCTGCTCGTATATAGCTTTTGCAGTGAATTTGGAGCAACTTTTGTTCTGAGTATATATAATTCGTGTCCAGGGAACCGATAATCGTCGAAAAATCCACTTACGCGAAATGAAAAATTTTTGTAATATTCTTGTTCCCCACACTCCAAACTCCTCGTATATAGCTTTTGCAGTGTATTTGGAGCAACTTTTGTTCTGAGTATAATTGGTGTCCAGGGAACAGAGAATCGTCGAAAAATCGACTTACGCGAAATGAAAACTTTTTGTGATATTCTTGTTCCTCACGTTCCAAACTGCTCGTATATAGCATTTGCAGTGAATTTGGAGCAACTTTTGTTATATGTATATTTCGTGTCCAGGGAGCCGAGAATCGTCGAAATATCGACTTACAAAAAATGAAATATTTTTTTGATATTCTTGTTCCCCACTCTCCAATCTTCTGGTATATAGCTTTTGCAGGGAATTTGGAGCAACTTTTGTTCTGAAAATATTTCGTGTCCTGGCAGCCGAGAATCAACGAAAAATCGACTTGCACGTAATGAAACATTTTTATGATATTCTTGTTCCCCACACTTCAAACTGGTCTTATATAGCTTTTGCAGCGAATTGGAGCAAATTTTATTAAATGTATATTTCGTAACCAGGGAGCCGAGAATCGTCGAAATATCAACTTACAAAAAATTAAATATTTTTTGATATTCTTGTTCCCCACGCTCCAACCTTCTCGTGTATAGCATTTGCAGCGAATTTGGAGCAACTTTTGTTATATGTATATTTCGTGTCCAGGGGGTCGAGTATCGTCGAAAAATCGACTTACGCGAAATGAAAAATTTTTGTGATATTCTTGTTCCCCACACTCCAAACTGCTCGTATATAGCTTTTGCAGCGAATTTGGAGCAATTTTTGTTCTGAGTATATATAATTCGTGTCCAGGGAACCGATAATCGTCGAAAAATCGACTTACGCGAAATGAAAAATTTTTGAGACATACTTCTTCCCCACGTTAAAAACTTCTCGTATATAGCATTTGCAGCGAATTTGAAGAAACTTTTGTTCTGAAAATATTTCGTGTCCAGGCAGCCGAGAATCGTCGAAAAATCCACTTATACGTAATGAAACATTTTTGTGATATTCCTGTTCCTAATACTCCAATCTGCTCGTATATAGCTTTTTCAGTGAATTTGGAGCAACGTTTGTTCTGAGTATATTTCGTGTCCAGGGAACCGAGATTCGTCGAAAAATCGACTTACGCGAAATGAAAACTTTTTGTGATATTCTCTTTCCTCACGCTCCAAACTGCTCGCATATGGCATTTGCAGTGAATTTGGAGCAAATTTTGTTATATGTATATTTCGTGTCCAAAGGAGCCGAGAATCGTCGAAATATCGGCTTACAACAAATGAAAGATTTTTGTGATATTCTTGTTCCCCACACTTCAAACTGGTCTTGTATAGCTTTTGCAGCGAACTTGGAGCAACTTTTGTTATATGTATATTTCGTGTCCAGGGAGTCGAGTATCGTCGAAAATTCAACTTACACGAAATGAAACATTTTTATGATATTCTTGTTCCCCACACTCCAATCTGCTCGTATATAGCTTTTGTAGTGAATTTAGAGCAACTTTTGTTCTGAGTATATATAATTCGTGTCCAGGGAACCGAGAATCTTCGAAAAATCGACTTACGCGAAGTGAAAACTTTGTGATATTCTTGTTCCTCACGCTCCAAACTGCTCGTATATAGCTTTTGCAGTGAATTTGGAGCATCTTTTGTTCTGAGTATATATAATTCGTGTCCTGGGAACCGAGAATCGTCGAAATATCGACTTACAACAAATGAAATATTTTTGTGATATTCTTGTTCCCCACACTCCAAACTGCTCGTATATAGCTTTAGCAGTGAATTTGGAGCAACTTTTGTTATGAGTATATATAATTCGTGTCCAGGGAACAGATAATCGTCGAAAAATCCACTTACGCGAATTGAAAAATTTTTGTAATATTCTTGTTCCCCACACTCCAAACCGCTCATATATAGCTTTTGCAGTGAATTTGGAGCAACTTTTGTTCTGAGTATAATTGGTGTCCAGGGAACAGAGAATCGTCGAAAAATCGACTTACGCGAAATGAAAACTTTTTGTGATATTCTTGTTCCTCACGCTCCAAACTGCTCGTATATAGCATTTGCAGTGAATTTGGAGCAACTTTTGTTATATGTATATTTCGTGTCCAGGGAGCCGAGAATCGTCGAAATATCGACTTACAACAAATGAAATATTTTTTTGATATTCTTGTTCCCCACTCTCCAATTTTCTGGTATATAGCTTTTGCAGGGAATTTGGAGCAACTTTTGTTCTGAAAATATTTCGTGTCCAGGCAGCCGAGAATCAACGAAAAATCGACTTGCACGTAATGAAACATTTTTATGATATTCTTGTTCCCAACACTTCAAACTGGTCTTATATAGCTTTTGCAGCGAATTGGAGCAAATTTTATTAAATGTATATTTCGTAACCAGGGAGCCGAGAATCGTCGAAATATCAACTTACACAAAATTAAATATTTTTTGATATTCTTGTTCCCCACGCTCCAACCTTCTCGTGTATAGCATTTGCAGCGAATTTGGAGCAACTTTTGTTATATGTATATTTCGTGTCCAGGGAGCCGAGAATCGTCGAAATATCGGCTTACAACAAATGAAATATTTTTGTGATATTCTTGTTCCCCACACTTCAAACTGGTCTTGTATAGCTTTTGCAGCGAACTTGGAGCAACTTTTGTTATATGTATATTTCGTGTCCAGGGAGTCGAGTATCGTCGAAAATTCAACTTACACGAAATGAAACATTTTTATGATATTCTTGTTCCCCACACTCCAAACTGCTCGTATATAGCTTTTGCAGTGAATTTGGAGCATCTTTTGTTCTGAGTATATGTAATTCGTGTCCAGGGAACCGATAATCGTCGAAAAATCGACTTAAGCGAAATGAAAAATTTTTGTGATATTCTTGTTCCCCACACTCCAAACTGCTCGTATATAGCTTTTGCAGTGAATTTGGAGCATCTTTTGTTCTGAGTATATATAATTCGTGTCCTGGGAACCGAGAATCGTCGAAATATCGACTTACAACAAATGAAATATTTTTGTGATATTCATAATCCCCACACTTCAAACTGGTCTTGTATAGCTTTTGCAGCGAACTTGGAGCAACTTTTGTTCTGAGTATAAATAATTCGTTACCAGGAAGCCGAGAATCGTCGAAATATCAACTTACACGAAATGAAATATTTTTGTGATATTCTTGTTCCCCACGCTCCAAACTGCTCCTATATAGCTTTTGCAGTGAATTTGGAGCAACTTTTGTTCTGGGTATATATAATTCGTGTCCAGGGAACCGATAATCGTCGAAAAATCGACTTACAAGAAATGAAAAATTTCTGAGCAATTCTTCTTCCCCACGCTCGAAACTGCTCGTATATAGCATTTGCAGCGATTTTGAACCAACTTTTGTTCTGAGTATATTTCGTGTCCAGAGAGCCGTGAATCGTCGAAAAATCCACTTACACGTAATGAAACATTTTTGTGATATTCTTGTTCCCCATACTCCAATCTGCTCGTATATAGCTTTTGCAGTGAATTTAGAACAACTTTTGTTCTGAGTATATAAAATTCGTGTCCAGGGAACCGAGAATCGTCGAAATATCGACTTACAACAAATGAAATATTTTTGTGATATTCTTGTTCCCCACACTCCAAACTGCTCGTATATAGCTTTTGCAGCGAACTTGGAGCAAATTTTGTTATATGTATATTTCGTGACCAGTGAGCCGAGAATCGTCGAAATATCAACTTACACGAAATGAAATATTTTTGTGATATTCTTGTTCCCCACGCTCCAAACTGCTCGTGTATAGCATTTGCAGCGAATTTGGAGCAACTTTTGATATATGTATATTTCGTGTCCTGGGAGCCGAGAATCGTCGAAAATTCAACTTACAGGAAATGAAACATTTTTATGATATTTTTGTTTCCCACACTCCAAACTGCTCTTATATAGCTTTTGCAGTGAATTTGGTGCAACTTTTGTTATGAGTATATTTAATTCGTGTCCAGGGAACCGATAATCGTCGAAAAATCCACTTACGCGAAATGAAAAATTTTTGTAATATTCTTGTTCCCCACACTCCAAACTCCTCGTATATAGCTTTTGCAGTGAATTTGGAGCAATTTTTGTTCTGAGTATATATAATTCGTGTCCAGGGAACCGATAATCGTCGAAAAATCGACTTACGCGAAATGAAAAGTTTTTGAGACATTCTTCTTCCCCACGCTAGAAACTGCTCGCATATAGCATTTGCAGCGAATTTGAAGAAACTTTTGTTCTGAAAATATTTCGTGTCCAGGCAGTCGAGAATCGTCGAAAAATCCACTTAAACGTAATGAAACATTTTTGTGATATTCCTGTTCCTAATACTCCAATCTGCTCGTATATAGCTTTTGCAGTGAATTTGGTGCAACTTTTGTTATGAGTATATATAATTCGTGTCCAGGGAACCGATAATCGTCGAAAAATCCAATTACGCGAAATGAAAAAGTTTTGTAATATTCTTGTTCCCCACACTCCAAACTCCTCGTATATAGCTTTTGCAGTGAATTTGGAGCAACTTTTGTTCTGAGTATAATTGGTGTCCAGGGAACAGAGAATCGTCGAAAAATCGACTTACGCGAAATGAAAACTTTTTGTGATATTCTTGTTCCTCACGTTCCAAACTGCTCGTATATAGCATTTGCAGTGAATTTGGAACAACTTTTGTTATATGTATATTTCGTGTCCAGGGAGCCGAGAATCGTCGAAATATCGACTTACAACAAATGAAATATTTTTTTGATATTCTTGTTCCCCACTCTCCAATCTTCTGGTATATAGCTTTTGCAGGGAATTTGGAGCAACTTTTGTTCTGAAAATATTTCGTGTCCAGGCAGCCGAGAATCAACGAAAAATCGACTTGCACGTAATGAAACATTTTTATGATATTCTTGTTCCCCACACTTCAAACTGGTCTTATATAGCTTTTGCAGCGAATTGGAGCAAATTTTATTAAATGTATATTTCGTAACCAGGGAGCCGAGAATCGTCGAAATATCAACTTACACAAAATTAAATATTTTTTGATTTTCTTGTTCCCCACGCTCCAAACTTCTCGTGTATAGCATTTGCAGCGAATTTGGAGCAACTTTTGTTATATGTATATTTCGTGTCCAGGGAGTCGAGTATCGTCGAAAATTCAACTTACACGAAATGAAACATTTTTATGATATTCTTGTTCCCCACACTCCAAACTGCTCGTATATAGCTTTTGTAGTGAATTTGGAGCAACTTTTGTTCTGAGTATATATAATTCGTGTCCAGGGAACCGATAATCTTCGAAAAATCGACTTACGCGAAATAAAACATTTTTGTGATATTCTTGTTCCCCACACTCCAAACTGCTCGTATATAGCTTTTGCAGTGAATTTGCAGCATCTTTTGTTCTGAGTATATATAATTCGTGTCCAGGGAACCGATAATCGTCGAAAAATCGACTTACGCGAAATGAAAAATTTTTGTGATATTCTTGTTCCCCACACTCCAAACTGCTCGTATATAGCTTTTGCAGTGAATTTGGAGCACCTTTTGTTCTGAGTATATATAATTCGTGTCCTGGGAACCGAGAATCGTCGAAATATCGACTTACAACAAATGAAATATTTTTGTGATATTGTTGTTCCCCACACTTCAAACTGGTCTTGTATAGCTTTTGCAGCGAACTTGGAGCAACTTTTGTTCTGAGTACAAATAATTCGTGACCAGGGAGCCGAGAATCGTCGAAATATCAACTTACACGAAATGAAATATTTTTGTGATATTCTTGTTCCCCACGCTCCAAACTGCTCGTGTGTAGCATTTGCAGCGAATTTGGAGCAACTTTTGTTATATGTATATTTCGTGTCCAGGGAGCCGAGAATCGTCGAAAATTCAACTTACACGAAATGAAACATTTTTATGATATTCTTGTTCCCCACACTCCAAACTGCTCGAATATAGCTTTTGCAGTGAATTTGGAGCATCTTTTGTTCTGAGTATATATAATTCGTGTCCAGGGAACCGATAATCGTCGAAAAATCGACTTACGCGAAATGAAAAATTTTTGTGATATTCTTGTTCCCCACACTCCAAACTGCTCGTATATAGTTTTTGCAGCGAATTTGGAGCAATTTTTGTAATATGTATATTTCATGTCCAGGGAGCCGAGAATCGTCGAAATATCGACTTACAACAAATGAAATATTTTTGTGATATTCTTGTTCCCCACTCTCCAATCTTCTGGTATATAGCTTTCGCAGGGAATTTGGAGCAACTTTTGTTCTGAAAATATTTCGTGTCCTGGCAGCCGAGAATCAACGAAAAATCGACTTGCACGTAATGAAACATTTTTATGATATTCTTGTTCCCCACACTTCAAACTGGTCTTATATAGCTTTTGCAGCGAATTGGAGCAAATTTTATTAAATGTATATTTCGTAACCAGGGAGCCGAGAATCGTCGAAATATCAACTTACACAAAATTAAATATTTTTTGATATTCTTGTTCCCCACGCTCCAACCTTCTCGTGTATAGCATTTGCAGCGAATTTGGAGCAACTTTTGTTATATGTATATTTCGTGTCCAGGGCGTCGAGTATCGTCGAAAAATCGACTTACGCGAAATGAAAAATTTTTGTGATATTCTTGTTCCCCACACTCCAAACTGCTCGTATATAGCTTTTGCAGCGAATTTGGAGCAATTTTTGTTCTGAGTATATATAATTCGTGTCCAGGGAACCGATAATCGTCGAAAAATCGACTTACGCGAAATGAAAAATTTTTGAGACATTCTTCTTCCCCACGCTAGAAACTTCTCGTATATAGCATTTGCAGCGAATTTGAAGAAACTTTTGTTCTGAAAATATTTCGTGTCCAGGCAGCCGAGAATCGTCGAAAAATCCACTTAAACGTAATGAAACATTTTTGTGATATTCCTGTTCCTAATACTCCAATCTGCTCGTATATAGCTTTTTCAGTGAATTTGGAGCAACGTTTGTTCTGAGTATATTTCGTGTCCAGGGAACCAAGATTCGTCGAAAAATCGACTTACGCGAAATGAAAACTTTTTGTGATATTCTCTTTCCTCACGCTCCAAACTGCTCGCATATGGCATTTGCAGTGAATTTGGAGCAAATTTTGTTATATGTATATTTCGTGTCCAAAGGAGCCGAGAATCGTCGAAATATCGGCTTACAACAAATGAAAGATTTTTGTGATATTCTTGTTCCCCACACTTCAAACTGGTCTTGTATAGCTTTTGCAGCGAACTTGGAGCAACTTTTGTTATATGTATATTTCGTGTCCAGGGAGTCGAGTATCGTCGAAAATTCAACTTACACGAAATGAAACATTTTTATGATATTCTTGTTCCCCACACTCCAAACTGCTCGTATATAGCTTTTGCAGTGAATTTGGAGCAACTTTTGTTCTGAGAATATATAGTTCGTGTCCAGGGAACCGATAATCTTCGAAAAATCGACTTACGCGAAATGAAAAATTTTTATGATATTCTTGTTCCCCACACTCCAATCTGCTCGTATATAGCTTTTGTAGTGAATTTAGAGCAACTTTTGTTCTGAGTATATATAATTTGTGTCCAGGGAACCGAGAATCTTCGAAAAATCGACTTACGCGAAGTGAAAACTTTGTGATATTCTTGTTCCTCACGCTCCAAACTGCTCGTATATAGCTTTTGCAGTGAATTTGGAGCATCTTTTGTTCTGAGTATATATAATTCGTGTCCTGGGAACCGAGAATCGTCGAAATATCGACTTACAACAAATGAAATATTTTTGTGATATTCTTGTTCCCCACACTCCAAACTGCTCGTATATAGCTTTAACAGTGAATTTGGAGCAACTTTTGTTATGAGTATATATAATTCGTGTCCAGGGAACAGATAATCGTCGAAAAATCCACTTACGCGAATTGAAAAATTTTTGTAATATTCTTGTTCCCCACACTCCAAACCGCTCATATATAGATTTTGCAGTGAATTTGGAGCAACTTTTGTTCTGAGTATAATTGGTGTCCAGGGAACAGAGAATCGTCGAAAAATCGACTTACGCGAAATGAAAACTTTTTGTGATATTCTTGTTCCTCACGCTCCAAACTGCTCGTATATAGCATTTGCAGTGAATTTGGAGCAACTTTTGTTATATGTATATTTCGTGTCCAGGGAGCCGAGAATCGTCGAAATATCGACTTACAACAAATGAAATATTTTTGTGATATTCTTGTTCCCCACACTCCAAACTGCTCGTATATAGCTTTTGCAGCGAACTTGGAGCAAATTTTGTTATATGTATATTTCGTTACCAGAGAGCCGAGAATCGTCGAAATATCAACTTACACGAAATGAAATATTTTTGTGATATTCTTGTTCCCCACGCTCCAAACTGCTCGTGTATAGCATTTGCAGCGAATTTGGAGCAACTTTTGATATATGTATATTTCGTGTCCAGGGAGCCGAGAATCGTCGAAAATTCAACTTACAGGAAATGAAACATTTTTATGATATTTTTGTTCCCCACTCTCCAAACTGCTCGTATATAGCTTTTGCAGTGAATTTGGTGCAACTTTTGTTATGAGTATATATAATTCGTGTCCAGGGAACCGATAATCGTCGAAAAATCCACTTACGCGAAATGAAAAATTTTTGTAATATTCTTGTTCCCCACACTCCAAACTCCTCGTATATAGCTTTTGCAGTGAATTTGGAGCAACTTTTGTTCTGAGTATAATTGGTGTCCAGGGAACAGAGAATCGTCGAAAAATCGACTTACGCGAAATGAAAACTTTTTGTGATATTCTTGTTCCTCACGTTCCAAACTGCTCGTATATAGCATTTGCAGTGAATTTGGAACAACTTTTGTTATATGTATATTTCGTGTCCAGGGAGCCGAGAATCGTCGAAATATCGACTTACAACAAATGCAATATTTTTTTGATATTCTTGTTCCCCACTCTCCAATCTTCTGGTATATAGCTTTTGCAGGGAATTTGGAGCAACTTTTGTTCTGAAAATATTTCGTGTCCAGGCAGCCGAGAATCAACGAAAAATCGACTTGCACGTAATGAAACATTTTTATGATATTCTTGTTCCCCACACTTCAAACTGGTCTTATATAGCTTTTGCAGCGAATTGGAGCAAATTTTATTAAATGTATATTTCGTAACCAGGGAGCCGAGAATCGTCGAAATATCAACTTACACAAAATTAAATATTTTTTGATTTTCTTGTTCCCCACGCTCCAAACTTCTCGTGTATAGCATTTGCAGCGAATTTGGAGCAACTTTTGTTATATGTATATTTCGTGTCCAGGGAGTCGAGTATCGTCGAAAATTCAACTTACACGAAATGAAACATTTTTATGATATTCTTGTTCCTCACTCTCCAAACTGCTCGTATATAGCTTTTGTAGTGAATTTGGAGCAACTTTTGTTCTGAGTATATATAATTCGTGTCCAGGGAACCGATAATCTTCGAAAAATCGACTTACGCGAAATGAAACATTTTTGTGATATTCTTGTTCCCCACACTCCAAACTGCTCGTATATAGCTTTTGCAGTGAATTTGCAGCATCTTTTGTTCTGAGTATATATAATTCGTGTCCAGGGAACCGATAATCGTCGAAAAATCGACTTACGCGAAATGAAAAATTTTTGTGATATTCTTGTTCCCCACACTCCAAACTGCTCGTATATAGCTTTTGCAGCGAACTTGGAGCAACTTTTGTTCTGAGTACAAATAATTCGTGAACAGGGAGCCGAGAATCGTCGAAATATCGACTTACACGAAATGAAATATTTTTGTGATATTCTTGTTCCCCACACTCCAAACTGCTCGTATATAGCTTTTGCAGTGAATTTGGAGCAACTTTTGTTCTGAGTATATATAATTCGTGTCCTGGGAACCGAGAATCGTCGAAATATCGACTTACAACAAATGAAATATTTTTGTGATATTCTTGTTCCCCACACTCCAAACTGCTCGTATATAGCTTTAGCAGTGAATTTGGAGCAACTTTTGTTATGAGTATATATAATTCGTGTCCAGGGAACAGATAATCGTCGAAAAATCCACTTACGCGAATTGAAAAATTTTTGTAATATTCTTGTTCCCCACACTCCAAACCGCTCATATATAGCTTTTGCAGTGAATTTGGAGCAACTTTTGTTCTGAGTATAATTGGTGTCCAGGGAACAGAGAATCGTCGAAAAATCGACTTACGCGAAATGAAAACTTTTTGTGATATTCTTGTTCCTCACGCTCCAAACTGCTCGTATATAGCATTTGCAGTGAATTTGGAGCAACTTTTGTTATATGTATATTTCGTGTACAGGGAGCCGAGAATCGTCGAAATATCGACTTACAACAAATGAAATATTTTTGTGATATTCTTGTTCCCCACTCTCCAATTTTCTGGTATATAGCTTTTGCAGGGAATTTGGAGCAACTTTTGTTCTGAAAATATTTCGTGTCCAGGCAGCCGAGAATCAACGAAAAATCGACTTGCACGTAATGAAACATTTTTATGATATTCTTGTTCCCAACACTTCAAACTGGTCTTATATAGCTTTTGCAGCGAATTGGAGCAAATTTTATTAAATGTATATTTCGTAACCAGGGAGCCGAGAATCGTCGAAATATCAACTTACACAAAATTAAATATTTTTTGATATTCTTGTTCCCCACGCTCCAACCTTCTCGTGTATAGCCTTTGCAGCGAATTTGGAGCAACTTTTGTTATATGTATATTTCGTGTCGAGGGAGCCGAGAATCGTCGAAATATCGGCTTACAACAAATGAAATATTTTTGTGATATTCTTGTTCCCCACACTTCAAACTGGTCTTGTATAGCTTTTGCAGCGAACTTGGAGCAACTTTTGTTATATGTATATTTCGTGTCCAGGGAGTCGAGTATCGTCGAAAATTCAACTTACACGAAATGAAACATTTTTATGATATTCTTGTTCCCCACACTCCAAACTGCTCGTATATAGCTTTTGCAGTGAATTTGGAGCATCTTTTGTTCTGAGTATATGTAATTCGTGTCCAGGGAACCGATAATCGTCGAAAAATCGACTTAAGCGAAATGAAAAATTTTTGTGATATTCTTGTTCCCCACACTCCAAACTGCTCGTATATAGCTTTTGCAGTGAATTTGGAGCATCTTTTGTTCTGAGTATATATAATTCGTGTCCTGGGAACCGAGAATCGTCGAAATATCGACTTACAACAAATGAAATATTTTTGTGATATTCATGTTCCCCACACTTCAAACTGGTCTTGTATAGCTTTTGCAGCGAACTTGGAGCAACTTTTGTTCTGAGTATAAATAATTCGTGACCAGGGAGCCGAGAATCGTCGAAATATCAACTTACACGAAATGAAATATTTTTGTGATATTCTTGTTCCCCACGCTCCAAACTGCTCCTATATAGCTTTTGCAGTGAATTTGGAGCAACTTTTGTTCTGGGTATATATAATTCGTGTCCAGGGAACCGATAATCGTCGAAAAATCGACTTACAAGAAATGAAAAATTTCTGAGCAATTCTTCTTCCCCACGCTCGAAACTGCTCGTATATAGCATTTGCAGCGATTTTGAACCAACTTTTGTTCTGAGTATATTTCGTGTCCAGAGAGCCGTGAATCGTCGAAAAATCCACTTACACGTAATGAAACATTTTTGTGATATTCTTGTTCCCCATACTCCAATCTGCTCGTATATAGCTTTTGCAGTGAATTTAGAACAACTTTTGTTCTGAGTATATAAAATTCGTGTCCAGGGAACCGAGAATCGTCGAAATATCGACTTACAACAAATGAAATATTTTTGTGATATTCTTGTTCCCCACACTCCAAACTGCTCGTATATAGCTTTTGCAGCGAACTTGGAGCAAATTTTGTTATATGTATATTTCGTGACCAGTGAGCCGAGAATCGTCGAAATATCAACTTACACGAAATGAAATATTTTTGTGATATTCTTGTTCCCCACGCTCCAAACTGCTCGTGTATAGCATTTGCAGCGAATTTGGAGCAACTTTTGATATATGTATATTTCGTGTCCAGGGAGCCGAGAATCGTCGAAAATTCAACTTACAGGAAATGAAACATTTTTATGATATTTTTGTTTCCCACACTCCAAACTGCTCTTATATAGCTTTTGCAGTGAATTTGGTGCAACTTTTGTTATGAGTATATTTAATTCGTGTCCAGGGAACCGATAATCGTCGAAAAATCCACTTACGCGAAATGAAAAATTTTTGTAATATTCTTGTTCCCCACACTCCAAACTCCTCGTATATAGCTTTTGCAGTGAATTTGGAGCAATTTTTGTTCTGAGTATATATAATTCGTGTCCAGGGAACCGATAATCGTCGAAAAATCGACTTACGCGAAATGAAAAGTTTTTGAGACATTCTTCTTCCCCACGCTAGAAACTGCTCGCATATAGCATTTGCAGCGAATTTGAAGAAACTTTTGTTCTGAAAATATTTCGTGTCCAGGCAGCCGAGAATCGTCGAAAAATCCACTTAAACGTAATGAAACATTTTTGTGATATTCCTGTTCCTAATACTCCAATCTGCTCGTATATAGCTTTTGCAGTGAATTTGGTGCAACTTTTGTTATGAGTATATATAATTCGTGTCCAGGGAACCGATAATCGTCGAAAAATCCAATTACGCGAAATGAAAAAGTTTTGTAATATTCTTGTTCCCCACACTCCAAACTCCTCGTATATAGCTTTTGCAGTGAATTTGGAGCAACTTTTGTTCTGAGTATAATTGGTGTCCAGGGAACAGAGAATCGTCGAAAAATCGACTTACGCGAAATGAAAACTTTTTGTGATATTCTTGTTCCTCACGTTCCAAACTGCTCGTATATAGCATTTGCAGTGAATTTGGAACAACTTTTGTTATATGTATATTTCGTGTCCAGGGAGCCGAGAATCGTCGAAATATCGACTTACAACAAATGAAATATTTTTTTGATATTCTTGTTCCCCACTCTCCAATCTTCTGGTATATAGCTTTTGCAGGGAATTTGGAGCAACTTTTGTTCTGAAAATATTTCGTGTCCAGGCAGCCGAGAATCAACGAAAAATCGACTTGCACGTAATGAAACATTTTTATGATATTCTTGTTCCCCACACTTCAAACTGGTCTTATATAGCTTTTGCAGCGAATTGGAGCAAATTTTATTAAATGTATATTTCGTAACCAGGGAGCCGAGAATCGTCGAAATATCAACTTACACAAAATTAAATATTTTTTGATTTTCTTGTTCCCCACGCTCCAAACTTCTCGTGTATAGCATTTGCAGCGAATTTGGAGCAACTTTTGTTATATGTATATTTCGTGTCCAGGGAGTCGAGTATCGTCGAAAATTCAACTTACACGAAATGAAACATTTTTATGATATTCTTGTTCCCCACACTCCAAACTGCTCGTATATAGCTTTTGTAGTGAATTTGGAGCAACTTTTGTTCTGAGTATATATAATTCGTGTCCAGGGAACCGATAATCTTCGAAAAATCGACTTACGCGAAATAAAACATTTTTGTGATATTCTTGTTCCCCACACTCCAAACTGCTCGTATATAGCTTTTGCAGTGAATTTGCAGCATCTTTTGTTCTGAGTATATATAATTCGTGTCCAGGGAACCGATAATCGTCGAAAAATCGACTTACGCGAAATGAAAAATTTTTGTGATATTCTTGTTCCCCACACTCCAAACTGCTCGTATATAGCTTTTGCAGTGAATTTGGAGCACCTTTTGTTCTGAGTATATATAATTCGTGTCCTGGGAACCGAGAATCGTCGAAATATCGACTTACAACAAATGAAATATTTTTGTGATATTGTTGTTCCCCACACTTCAAACTGGTCTTGTATAGCTTTTGCAGCGAACTTGGAGCAACTTTTGTTCTGAGTACAAATAATTCGTGACCAGGGAGCCGAGAATCGTCGAAATATCAACTTACACGAAATGAAATATTTTTGTGATATTCTTGTTCCCCACGCTCCAAACTGCTCGTGTGTAGCATTTGCAGCGAATTTGGAGCAACTTTTGTTATATGTATATTTCGTGTCCAGGGAGCCGAGAATCGTCGAAAATTCAACTTACACGAAATGAAACATTTTTATGATATTCTTGTTCCCCACACTCCAAACTGCTCGAATATAGCTTTTGCAGTGAATTTGGAGCATCTTTTGTTCTGAGTATATATAATTCGTGTCCAGGGAACCGATAATCGTCGAAAAATCGACTTACGCGAAATGAAAAATTTTTGTGATATTCTTGTTCCCCACACTCCAAACTGCTCGTATATAGCTTTTGCAGCGAATTTGGAGCAATTTTTGTAATATGTATATTTCATGTCCAGGGAGCCGAGAATCGTCGAAATATCGACTTACAACAAATGAAATATTTTTGTGATATTCTTGTTCCCCACTCTCCAATCTTCTGGTATATAGCTTTCGCAGGGAATTTGGAGCAACTTTTGTTCTGAAAATATTTCGTGTCCTGGCAGCCGAGAATCAACGAAAAATCGACTTGCACGTAATGAAACATTTTTATGATATTCTTGTTCCCCACACTTCAAACTGGTCTTATATAGCTTTTGCAGCGAATTGGAGCAAATTTTATTAAATGTATATTTCGTAACCAGGGAGCCGAGAATCGTCGAAATATCAACTTACACAAAATTAAATATTTTTTGATATTCTTGTTCCCCACGCTCCAACCTTCTCGTGTATAGCATTTGCAGCGAATTTGGAGCAACTTTTGTTATATGTATATTTCGTGTCCAGGGCGTCGAGTATCGTCGAAAAATCGACTTACGCGAAATGAAAAATTTTTGTGATATTCTTGTTCCCCACACTCCAAACTGCTCGTATATAGCTTTTGCAGCGAATTTGGAGCAATTTTTGTTCTGAGTATATATAATTCGTGTCCAGGGAACCGATAATCGTCGAAAAATCGACTTACGCGAAATGAAAAATTTTTGAGACATTCTTCTTCCCCACGCTAGAAACTTCTCGTATATAGCATTTGCAGCGAATTTGAAGAAACTTTTGTTCTGAAAATATTTCGTGTCGAGGCAGCCGAGAATCGTCGAAAAATCCACTTAAACGTAATGAAACATTTTTGTGATATTCCTGTTCCTAATACTCCAATCTGCTCGTATATAGCTTTTTCTGTGAATTTGGAGCAACGTTTGTTCTGAGTATATTTCGTGTCCAGGGAACCGAGATTCGTCCAAAAATCGACTTACGCGAAATGAAAACTTTTTGTGATATTCTTGTTCCTCACGCTCCAAACTGCTCGCATATGGCATTTGCAGTGAATTTGGAGCAAATTTTGTTATATGTATAATTCGTGTCCAGGGAGCCGAGAATCGTCGAAATAGCGGCTTACAACAAATGAAATATTTTTGTGATATTCTTGTTCCCCACACTTCAAACTGGTCTTGTATAGCTTTTGCAGCGAACTTGGAGCAACTTTTGTTATATGTATATTTCGTGTCCAGGGAGTCGAGTATCGTCGAAAATTCAACTTACACGAAATGAAACATTTTTATGATATTCTTGTTCCCCACACTCCAAACTGCTCGTATATAGCTTTTGCAGTGAATTTGGAGCAACTTTTGTTCTGAGAATATATAATTCGTGTCCAGGGAACCGAGAATCTTCGAAAAATCGACTTACGCGAAGTGAAAACTTTGTGATATTCTTGTTCCTCACGCTCCAAACTGCTCGTATATAGCTTTTGCAGTGAATTTGGAGCATCTTTTGTTCTGAGTATATATAATTCGTGTCCTGGGAACCGAGAATCGTCGAAATATCGACTTACAACAAATGAAATATTTTTGTGATATTCTTGTTCCCCACACTCCAAACTGCTCGTATATAGCTTTTGCAGCGAACTTGGAGCAACTTTTGTTCTGAGTACAAATAATTCGTGACCAGGGAGCCGAGAATCGTCGAAATATCGACTTACACGAAATGAAATATTTTTGTGATATTCTTGTTCCCCACACTCCAAACTGCTCGTATATAGCTTTTGCAGTGAATTTGGAGCAACTTTTGTTCTGAGTATATATAATTCGTGTCCAGGGAACCGATAATCTTCGAAAAATCGACTTACGCGAAATGAAAAATTTTTGTGATATTCTTGTTCCCCACACTCCAAACTGCTCGAATATAGCTTTTGCAGTGAATTTGGAGCATCTTTTGTTCTGAGTATATATAATTCGTGTCCAGGGAACCGATAATCGTCGAAAAATCGACTTACGCGAAATGAAAAATTTTTGTGATATTCTTGTTCCCCACACTCCAAACTGCTCGTATATAGCTTTTGCAGTGAATTTGGAGCAATTTTTGTTCTGAGTATATATAATTCGTGTCCAGGGAACCGATAATCTTCGAAAAATCGACTTACGCGAAATGTAAAATTTTTGAGACATTCTTTTTCCCCACTCTAGAAACTGCTCGCATATAGCATTTGCAGCGAATTTGAAGAAACTTTTGTTCTGAAAATATTTCGTGTCCAGGCAGCCGAGAATCGTCGAAAAATCCACTTAAACGTAATGAAACATTTTTGTGATATTCCTGTTCCTAATACTCCAATCTGCTCGTATATAGCTTTTTCAGTGAATTTGGAGCAACGTTTGTTCTGAGTATATTTCGTGTCCAGGGAACCGAGAATCGTCCAAAAATCGACTTACGCGAAATGAAAACTTTTTGTGATATTCTTGTTCCTCACGCTCCAAGCTGCTCGCATATGGCATTTGCAGTGAATTTGGAGCAAATTTTGTTATATGTATATTTCGTGTCCAGGGAGCCGAGAATCGTCGAAATATCGGCTTACAACAAATGAAATATTTTTGTGATATTCTTGTTCCCCACACTCCAAACTGCTCGTATATAGCTTTTGCAGCGAACTTGGAGCAACTTTTATATTTCGTGTCCAGGGAGTCGAGTATCGTCGAAAATTCAACTTACACGAAATGAAACATTTTTATGATATTCTTGTTCCCCACACTCCAATCTGCTCGTATATAGCTTTTGCAGTGAATTTGGAGCAACTTTTGTTCTGAGTATATATAATTCGTGTCCAGGGAACCGAGAATCGTCGAAAAATCGACTTACGCGAAATGAAAACTTTTTGTGATATTCTTGTTCCACATGCTCCAAACTGCTCGTATATAGCATTTGCAGTGAATTTGGAGCAATTTTTGTAATATGTATATTTCATGTCCAGGGAGCCGAGAATCGTCGAAATATCGACTTACAACAAATGAAATATTTTGTGATATTCTTGTTCCCCACTCTCCAATCTTCTGGTATATAGCTTTTGCAGGGAATTTGGAGCAACTTTTGTTCTGAAAATATTTCGTGTCCTGGCAGCCGAGAATCAACGAAAAATCGACTTGCACGTAATGAAACATTTTTATGATATTCTTGTTCCCCACACTTCAAACTGGTCTTATATAGCTTTTGCAGCGAATTGGAGCAAATTTTATTAAATGTATATTTCGTAACCAGGGAGCCGAGAATCGTCGAAATATCAACTTACAAAAAATTAAATATTTTTTGATATTCTTGTTCCCCACGCTCCAACCTTCTCGTGTATAGCATTTGCAGCGAATTTGGAGCAACTTTTGTTATATGTATATTTCGTGTCCAGGGGGTCGAGTATCGTCGAAAAATCGACTTACGCGAAATGAAAAATTTTTGTGATATTCTTGTTCCCCACACTCCAAACTGCTCGTATATAGCTTTTGCAGCGAATTTGGAGCAATTTTTGTTCTGAGTATATATAATTCGTGTCCAGGGAACCGATAATCGTCGAAAAATCGACTTACGCGAAATGAAAAATTTTTGAGACATTCTTCTTCCCCACGCTAGAAACTTCTCGTATATAGCATTTGCAGCGAATTTGAAGAAACTTTTGTTCTGAAAATATTTCGTGTCGAGGCAGCCGAGAATCGTCGAAAAATCCACTTAAACGTAATGAAACATTTTTGTGATATTCCTGTTCCTAATACTCCAATCTGCTCGTATATAGCTTTTTCAGTGAATTTGGAGCAACGTTTGTTCTGAGTATATTTCGTGTCCAGGGAACCGAGATTCGTCCAAAAATCGACTTACGCGAAATGAAAACTTTTTGTGATATTCTTGTTCCTCACGCTCCAAACTGCTCGCATATGGCATTTGCAGTGAATTTGGAGCAAATTTTGTTATATGTATAATTCGTTTCCAGGGAGCCGAGAATCGTCGAAATATCGGCTTACAACAAATGAAATATTTTTGTGATATTCTTGTTCCCCACACTTCAAACTGGTCTTGTATAGCTTTTGCAGCGAACTTGGAGCAACTTTTATATTTTGTGTCCAGGGAGTCGAGTATCGTCGAAAATTCAACTTACACGAAATGAAACATTTTTATGATATTCTTGTTCCCCACATTCCAATCTGCTCGTATATAGCTTTTGCAGTGAATTTGGAGCAACTTTTGTTCTGGGTATATATAATTCGTGTCCAGGGAACCGAGAATCGTCGAAAAATCGACTTACGCGAAATGAAAACTTTTTGTGATATTCTTGTTCCACATGCTCCAAACTGCTCGTATATAGCATTTGCAGTGAATTTGGAGCAATTTTTGTAATATGTATATTTCATGTCCAGGGAGCCGAGAATCGTCGAAATATCGACTTACAACAAATGAAATATTTTTGTGATATTCTTGTTCCCCACTCTCCAATCTTCTGGTATATAGCTTTTGCAGGGAATTTGGAGCAACTTTTGTTCTGAAAATATTTCGTGTCCTGGCAGCCGAGAATCAACGAAAAATCGACTTGCACGTAATGAAACATTTTTATGATATTCTTGTTCCCCACACTTCAAACTGGTCTTATATAGCTTTTGCAGCGAATTGGAGCAAATTTTATTAAATGTATATTTCGTAACCAGGGAGCCGAGAATCGTCGAAATATCAACTTACACAAAATTAAATATTTTTTGATATTCTTGTTCCCCACGCTCCAACCTTCTCGTGTATAGCATTTGCAGCGAATTTGGAGCAACTTTTGTTATATGTATATTTCGTGTCCAGGGGGTCGAGTATCGTCGAAAAATCGACTTACGCGAAATGAAAAATTTTTGTGATATTCTTGTTCCCCACACTCCAAACTGCTCGTATATAGCTTTTGCAGCGAATTTGGAGCAATTTTTGTTCTGAGTATATATAATTCGTGTCCAGGGAACCGATAATCGTCGAAAAATCGACTTACGCGAAATGAAAAATTTTTGAGACATTCTTCTTCCCCACGCTAGAAACTTCTCGTATATAGCATTTGAAGCGAATTTGAAGAAACTTTTGTTCTGAAAATATTTCGTGTCCAGGCAGCCGAGAATCGTCGAAAAATCCACTTAAACGTAATGAAACATTTTTGTGATATTCCAGTTCCTAATACTCCAATCTGCTCGTATATAGCTTTTTCAGTGAATTTGGAGCAACGTTTGTTCTGAGTATATTTCGTGTCCAGGGAACCGAGATTCGTCGAAAAATCGACTTACGCGAAATGAAAACTTTTTGTGATATTCTCTTTCCTCACGCTCCAAACTGCTCGCATATGGCATTTGCAGTGAATTTGGAGCAAATTTTGTTACATGTATATTTCGTGTCCAAAGGAGCCGAGAATCGTCGAAATATCGGCTTACAACAAATGAAAGATTTTTGTGATATTCTTGTTCCCCACACTTCAAACTGGTCTTGTATAGCTTTTGCAGCGAAAAGAGCAACTTTTGTTATATGTATATTTCGTGTCCAGGGAGTCGAGTATCGTCGAAAATTCAACTTACACGAAATGAAACATTTTTATGATATTCTTGTTCCCCACACTCCAAACTGCTCGTATATAGCTTTTGCAGTGAATTTGGAGCAACTTTTGTTCTGAGAATATATAATTCGTGTCCAGGGAACCGATAATCTTCGAAAAATCGACTTACGCGAAATGAAAAATTTTTATGATATTCTTGTTCCCCACACTCCAATCTGCTCGTATATAGCTTTTGTAGTGAATTTAGAGCAACTTTTGTTCTGAGTATATATAATTCGTGTCCAGGGAACCGAGAATCTTCGAAAAATCGACTTACGCGAAGTGAAAACTTTGTGATATTCTTGTTCCTCACGCTCCAAACTGCTCGTATATAGCTTTTGCAGTGAATTTGGAGCACCTTTTGTTCTGAGTATATATAATTCGTGTCCTGGGAACCGAGAATCGTCGAAATATCGACTTACAACAAATGAAATATTTTTGTGATATTCTTGTTCCCCACACTCCAAACTGCTCGTATATAGCTTTAGCAGTGAATTTGGAGCAACTTTTGTTATGAGTATATATAATTCGTGTCCAGGGAACAGATAATCGTCGAAAAATCCACTTACGCGAATTGAAAAATTTTTGTAATATTCTTGTTCCCCACACTCCAAACCGCTCATATATAGCTTTTGCAGTGAATTTGGAGCAACTTTTGTTCTGAGTATAATTGGTGTCCAGGGAACAGAGAATCGTCGAAAAATCGACTTACGCGAAATGAAAACTTTTTGTGATATTCTTGTTCCTCACGCTCCAAACTGCTCGTATATAGCATTTGCAGTGAATTTGGAGCAACTTTTGTTATATGTATATTTCGTGTCCAGGGAGCCGAGAATCGTCGAAATATCGACTTACAACAAATGAAATATTTTTGTGATATTCTTGTTCCCCACACTCCAAACTGCTCGTATATAGCTTTTGCAGCGAACTTGGAGCAACTTTTATATTTCGTGTCCAGGGAGTCGAGTATCGTCGAAAATTCAACTTACACGAAATGAAACATTTTTATGATATTCTTGTTCCCCACACTCCAATCTGCTCGTATATAGCTTTTGCAGTGAATTTGGAGCAACTTTTGTTCTGAGTATATATAATTCGTGTCCAGGGAACCGAGAATCGTCGAAAAATCGACTTACGCGAAATGAAAACTTTTTGTGATATTCTTGTTCCACATGCTCCAAACTGCTCGTATATAGCATTTGCAGTGAATTTGGAGCAATTTTTGTAATATGTATATTTCATGTCCAGGGAGCCGAGAATCGTCGAAATATCGACTTACAACAAATGAAATATTTTTGTGATATTCTTGTTCCCCACTCTCCAATCTTCTGGTATATAGCTTTTGCAGGGAATTTGGAGCAACTTTTGTTCTGAAAATATTTCGTGTCCTGGCAGCCGAGAATCAACGAAAAATCGACTTGCACGTAATGAAACATTTTTATGATATTCTTGTTCCCCACACTTCAAACTGGTCTTATATAGCTTTTGCAGCGAATTGGAGCAAATTTTATTAAATGTATATTTCGTAACCAGGGAGCCGAGAATCGTCGAAATATCAACTTACACAAAATTAAATATTTTTTGATATTCTTGTTCCCCACGCTCCAACCTTCTCGTGTATAGCATTTGCAGCGAATTTGGAGCAACTTTTGTTATATGTATATTTCGTGTCCAGGGGGTCGAGTATCGTCGAAAAATCGACTTACGCGAAATGAAAAATTTTTGTGATATTCTTGTTCCCCACACTCCAAACTGCTCGTATATAGCTTTTGCAGCGAATTTGGAGCAATTTTTGTTCTGAGTATATATAATTCGTGTCCAGGGAACCGATAATCGTCGAAAAATCGACTTACGCGAAATGAAAAATTTTTGAGACATTCTTCTTCCCCACGCTAGAAACTTCTCGTATATAGCATTTGCAGCGAATTTGAAGAAACTTTTGTTCTGAAAATATTTCGTGTCGAGGCAGCCGAGAATCGTCGAAAAATCCACTTAAACGTAATGAAACATTTTTGTGATATTCCTGTTCCTAATACTCCAATCTGCTCGTATATAGCTTTTTCAGTGAATTTGGAGCAACGTTTGTTCTGAGTATATTTCGTGTCCAGGGAACCGAGATTCGTCCAAAAATCGACTTACGCGAAATGAAAACTTTTTGTGATATTCTTGTTCCTCACGCTCCAAACTGCTCGCATATGGCATTTGCAGTGAATTTGGAGCAAATTTTGTTATATGTATAATTCGTGTCCAGGGAGCCGAGAATCGTCGAAATATCGGCTTACAACAAATGAAATATTTTTGTGATATTCTTGTTCCCCACACTTCAAACTGGTCTTGTATAGCTTTTGCAGCGAACTTGGAGCAACTTTTATATTTTGTGTCCAGGGAGTCGAGTATCGCCGAAAATTCAACTTACACGAAATGAAACATTTTTATGATATTCTTGTTCCCCACATTCCAATCTGCTCGTATATAGCTTTTGCAGTGAATTTGGAGCAACTTTTGTTCTGGGTATATATAATTCGTGTCCAGGGAACCGAGAATCGTCGAAAAATCGACTTACGCGAAATGAAAACTTTTTGTGATATTCTTGTTCCACATGCTCCAAACTGCTCGTATATAGCATTTGCAGTGAATTTGGAGCAATTTTTGTAATATGTATATTTCATGTCCAGGGAGCCGAGAATCGTCGAAATATCGACTTACAACAAATGAAATATTTTTGTGATATTCTTGTTCCCCACTCTCCAATCTTCTGGTATATAGCTTTTGCAGGGAATTTGGAGCAACTTTTGTTCTGAAAATATTTCGTGTCCTGGCAGCCGAGAATCAACGAAAAATCGACTTGCACGTAATGAAACATTTTTATGATATTCTTGTTCCCCACACTTCAAACTGGTCTTATATAGCTTTTGCAGCGAATTGGAGCAAATTTTATTAAATGTATATTTCGTAACCAGGGAGCCGAGAATCGTCGAAATATCAACTTACACAAAATTAAATATTTTTTGATATTCTTGTTCCCCACGCTCCAACCTTCTCGTGTATAGCATTTGCAGCGAATTTGGAGCAACTTTTGTTATATGTATATTTCGTGTCCAGGGGGTCGAGTATCGTCGAAAAATCGACTTACGCGAAATGAAAAATTTTTGTGATATTCTTGTTCCCCACACTCCAAACTGCTCGTATATAGCTTTTGCAGCGAATTTGGAGCAATTTTTGTTCTGAGTATATATAATTCGTGTCCAGGGAACCGATAATCGTCGAAAAATCGACTTACGCGAAATGAAAAATTTTTGAGACATTCTTCTTCCCCACGCTAGAAACTTCTCGTATATAGCATTTGAAGCGAATTTGAAGAAACTTTTGTTCTGAAAATATTTCGTGTCCAGGCAGCCGAGAATCGTCGAAAAATCCACTTAAACGTAATGAAACATTTTTGTGATATTCCAGTTCCTAATACTCCAATCTGCTCGTATATAGCTTTTTCAGTGAATTTGGAGCAACGTTTGTTCTGAGTATATTTCGTGTCCAGGGAACCGAGATTCGTCGAAAAATCGACTTACGCGAAATGAAAACTTTTTGTGATATTCTCTTTCCTCACGCTCCAAACTGCTCGCATATGGCATTTGCAGTGAATTTGGAGCAAATTTTGTTACATGTATATTTCGTGTCCAAAGGAGCCGAGAATCGTCGAAATATCGGCTTACAACAAATGAAAGATTTTTGTGATATTCTTGTTCCCCACACTTCAAACTGGTCTTGTATAGCTTTTGCAGCGAACTTGGAGCAACTTTTGTTATATGTATATTTCGTGTCCAGGGAGTCGAGTATCGTCGAAAATTCAACTTACACGAAATGAAACATTTTTATGATATTCTTGTTCCCCACACTCCAAACTGCTCGTATATAGCTTTTGCAGTGAATTTGGAGCAACTTTTGTTCTGAGAATATATAATTCGTGTCCAGGGAACCGATAATCTTCGAAAAATCGACTTACGCGAAATGAAAAATTTTTATGATATTCTTGTTCCCCACACTCCAATCTGCTCGTATATAGCTTTTGTAGTGAATTTAGAGCAACTTTTGTTCTGAGTATATATAATTCGTGTCCAGGGAACCGAGAATCTTCGAAAAATCGACTTACGCGAAGTGAAAACTTTGTGATATTCTTGTTCCTCACGCTCCAGACTGCTCGTATATAGCTTTTGCAGTGAATTTGGAGCACCTTTTGTTCTGAGTATATATAATTCGTGTCCTGGGAACCGAGAATCGTCGAAATATCGACTTACAACAAATGAAATATTTTTGTGATATTCTTGTTCCCCACACTCCAAACTGCTCGTATATAGCTTTAGCAGTGAATTTGGAGCAACTTTTCTTATGAGTATATATAATTCGTGTCCAGGGAACAGATAATCGTCGAAAAATCCACTTACGCGAATTGAAAAATTTTTGTAATATTCTTGTTCCCCACACTCCAAACCGCTCATATATAGCTTTTGCAGTGAATTTGGAGCAACTTTTGTTCTGAGTATAATTGGTGTCCAGGGAACAGAGAATCGTCGAAAAATCGACTTACGCGAAATGAAAACTTTTTGTGATATTCTTGTTCCTCACGCTCCAAACTGCTCGTATATAGCATTTGCAGTGAATTTGGAGCAACTTTTGTTATATGTATATTTCGTGTCCAGGGAGCCGAGAATCGTCGAAATATCGACTTACAACAAATGAAATATTTTTGTGATATTCTTGTTCCCCACTCTCCAATTTTCTGGTATATAGCTTTTGCAGGGAATTTGGAGCAACTTTTGTTCTGAAAATATTTCGTGTCCAGGCAGCCGAAAATCAACGAAAAATCGACTTGCACGTAATGAAACATTTTTATGATATTCTTGTTCCCAACACTTCAAACTGGTCTTATATAGCTTTTGCAGCGAATTGGAGCAAATTTTATTAAATGTATATTTCGTAACCAGGGAGCCGAGAATCGTCGAAATATCAACTTACACAAAATTAAATATTTTTTGATATTCTTGTTCCCCACGCTCCAACCTTCTCGTGTATAGCCTTTGCAGCGAATTTGGAGCAACTTTTGTTATATGTATATTTCGTGTCCAGGGAGCCGAGAATCGTCGAAATATCGGCTTACAACAAATGAAATATTTTTGTGATATTCTTGTTCCCCACACTTCAAACTGGTCTTGTATAGCTTTTGCAGCGAACTTGGAGCAACTTTTGTTATATGTATATTTCGTGTCCAGGGAGTCGAGTATCGTCGAAAATTCAACTTACACGAAATGAAACATTTTTATGATATTCTTGTTCCCCACACTCCAAACTGCTCGTATATAGCTTTTGCAGTGAATTTGGAGCAACTTTTGTTCTGAGTATATATAATTCGTGTCCAGGGAACCGATAATCTTCGAAAAATCGACTTACGCGAAATGAAAAATTTTTGTGATATTCTTGTTCCCCACACTCCAAACTGCTCGTATATAGCTTTTGCAGTGAATTTGGAGCATCTTTTGTTCTGAGTATATGTAATTCGTGTCCAGGGAACCGATAATCGTCGAAAAATCGACTTAAGCGAAATGAAAAATTTTTGTGATATTCTTGTTCCCCACACTCCAAACTGCTCGTATATAGCTTTTGCAGTGAATTTGGAGCATCTTTTGTTCTGAGTATATATAATTCGTGTCCTGGGAACCGAGAATCGTCGAAATATCGACTTACAACAAATGAAATATTTTTGTGATATTCATGTTCCCCACACTTCAAACTGGTCTTGTATAGCTTTTGCAGCGAACTTGGAGCAACTTTTGTTCTGAGTATAAATAATTCGTGACCAGGGAGCCGAGAATCGTCGAAATATCAACTTACACGAAATGAAATATTTTTGTGATATTCTTGTTCCCCACGCTCCAAACTGCTCCTATATAGCTTTTGCAGTGAATTTGGAGCAACATTTGTTCTGGGTATATATAATTCGTGTCCAGGGAACCGATAATCGTCGAAAAATCGACTTACAAGAAATGAAAAATTTCTGAGCAATTCTTCTTCCCCACGCTCGAAACTGCTCGTATATAGCTTTTGCAGCGAACTTGGAGCAAATTTTGTTATATGTATATTTCGTGACCAGTGAGCCGAGAATCGTCGAATAATCAACTTACACGAAATGAAATATTTTTGTGATATTCTTGTTCCCCACGCTCCAAACTGCTCGTGTATAGCATTTGCAGCGAATTTGGAGCAACTTTTGATATATGTATATTTCGTGTCCAGGGAGCCGAGAATCGTCGAAAATTCAACTTACAGGAAATGAAACATTTTTATGATATTTTTGTTCCCCACACTCCAAACTGCTCTTATATAGCTTTTGCAGTGAATTTGGTGCAACTTTTGTAATGAGTATATATAATTCGTGTCCAGGGAACCGATAATCGTCGAAAAATCCAATTACGCGAAATGAAAAATTTTTGTAATATTCTTGTTCCCCACACTCCAAACTCCTCGTATATAGCTTTTGCAGTGAATTTGGAGCAACTTTTGTTCTGAGTATAATTGGTGTCCAGGGAACAGAGAATCGTCGAAAAATCGACTTACGCGAAATGAAAACTTTTTGTGATATTCTTGTTCCTCACGTTCCAAACTGCTCGTATATAACATTTGCAGTGAATTTGGAACAACTTTTGTTATATGTATATTTCGTGTCCAGGGAGCCGAGAATCGTCGAAATATCGACTTACAACAAATGAAATATTTTTTTGATATTCTTGTTCCCCACTCTCCAATCTTCTGGTATATAGCTTTTGCAGGGAATTTGGAGCAACTTTTGTTCTGAAAATATTTCGTGTCCAGGCAGCCGAGAATCAACGAAAAATCGACTTGCACGTAATGAAACATTTTTATGATATTCTTGTTCCCCACACTTCAAACTGGTCTTATATAGCTTTTGCAGCGAATTGGAGCAAATTTTATTAAATGTATATTTCGTAACCAGGGAGCCGAGAATCGTCGAAATATCAACTTACACAAAATTAAATATTTTTTGATTTTCTTGTTCCCCACGCTCCAAACTTCTCGTGTATAGCATTTGCAGCGAATTTGGAGCAACTTTTGTTATATGTATATTTCGTGTCCAGGGAGTCGAGTATCGTCGAAAATTCAACTTACACGAAATGAAACATTTTTATGATATTCTTGTTCCCCACACTCCAAACTGCTCGTATATAGCTTTTGTAGTGAATTTGGAGCAACTTTTGTTCTGAGTATATATAATTCGTGTCCAGGGAACCGATAATCTTCGAAAAATCGACTTACGCGAAATAAAACATTTTTGTGATATTCTTGTTCCCCACACTCCAAACTGCTCGTATATAGCTTTTGCAGTGAATTTGCAGCATCTTTTGTTCTGAGTATATATAATTCGTGTCCAGGGAACCGATAATCGTCGAAAAATCGACTTACGCGAAATGAAAAATTTTTGTGATATTCTTGTTCCCCACACTCCAAACTGCTCGTATATAGCTTTTGCAGTGAATTTGGAGCACCTTTTGTTCTGAGTATATATAATTCGTGTCCTGGGAACCGAGAATCGTCGAAATATCGACTTACAACAAATGAAAAATTTTTGTGATATTCTTGTTCCCCACACTCCAAACTGCTCGAATATAGCTTTTGCAGTGTATTTGGAGCATCTTTTGTTCTGAGTATATATAATTCGTGTCCAGGGAACCGATAATCGTCGAAAAATCGACTTACGCGAAATGAAAAATTTTTGTGATATTCTTGTTCCCCACACTCCAAACTGCTCGTATATAGCTTTTGCAGTGAACTTGGAGCAATTTTTGTTCTGAGTATATATAATTCGTGTCCAGGGAACCGATAATCGTCGAAAAATCGACTTACGCGAAATGAAAAATTTTTGAGACATTCTTCTTCCCCACGCTAGAAACTTCTCGTATATAGCATTTGCAGCGAATTTGAAGAAACTTTTGTTCTGAAAATATTTCGTGTCGAGGCAGCCGAGAATCGTCGAAAAATCCACTTAAACGTAATGAAACATTTTTGTGATATTCCTGTTCCTAATACTCCAATCTGCTCGTATATAGCTTTTTCTGTGAATTTGGAGCAACGTTTGTTCTGAGTATATTTCGTGTCCAGGGAACCGAGATTCGTCCAAAAATCGACTTACGCGAAATGAAAACTTTTTGTGATATTCTTGTTCCTCACGCTCCAAACTGCTCGCATATGGCATTTGCAGTGAATTTGGAGCAAATTTTGTTATATGTATAATTCGTGTCCAGGGAGCCGAGAATCGTCGAAATAGCGGCTTACAACAAATGAAATATTTTTGTGATATTCTTGTTCCCCACACTTCAAACTGGTCTTGTATAGCTTTTGCAGCGAACTTGGAGCAACTTTTATATTTCGTGTCCAGGGAGTCGAGTATCGTCGAAAATTCAACTTACACGAAATGAAACATTTTTATGATATTCTTGTTCCCCACATTCCAATCTGCTCGTATATAGCTTTTGCAGTGAATTTGGAGCAACTTTTGTTCTGAGTATATATAATTCGTGTCCAGGGAACCGAGAATCGTCGAAAAATCGACTTACGCGAAATGAAAACTTTTTGTGATATTCTTGTTCCACATGCTCCAAACTGCAAGTATATAGCATTTGCAGTGAATTTGGAGCAATTTTTGTAATATGTATATTTCATGTCCAGGGAGCCGAGAATCGTCGAAATATCGACTTACAACAAATGAAATATTTTTGTGATATTCTTGTTCCCCACTCTCCAATCTTCTGGTATATAGCTTTTGCAGGGAATTTGGAGCAACTTTTGTTCTGAAAATATTTCGTGTCCTGGCAGCCGAGAATCAACGAAAAATCGACTTGCACGTAATGAAACATTTTTATGACATTCTTGTTCCCCACACTTCAAACTGGTCTTATATAACTTTTGCAGCGAATTGGAGCAAATTTTATTAAATGTATATTTCGTAACCAGGGAGCCGAGAATCGTCGAAATATCAACTTACACAAAATTAAATATTTTTTGATATTCTTGTTCCCCACGCTCCAACCTTCTCGTGTATAGCATTTGCAGCGAATTTGGAGCAACTTTTGTTATATGTATATTTCGTGTCCAGGGGGTCGAGTATCGTCGAAAAATCGACTTACGCGAAATGAAAAATTTTTGTGATATTCTTGTTCCCCACACTCCAAACTGCTCGTATATAGCTTTTGCAGTGAACTTGGAGCAATTTTTGTTCTGAGTATATATAATTCGTGTCCAGGGAACCGATAATCGTCGAAAAATCGACTTACGCGAAATGAAAAATTTTTGAGACATTCTTCTTCCCCACGCTAGAAACTTCTCGTATATAGCATTTGCAGCGAATTTGAAGAAACTTTTGTTCTGAAAATATTTCGTGTCGAGGCAGCCGAGAATCGTCGAAAAATCCACTTAAACGTAATGAAACATTTTTGTGATATTCCTGTTCCTAATACTCCAATCTGCTCGTATATAGCTTTTTCTGTGAATTTGGAGCAACGTTTGTTCTGAGTATATTTCGTGTCCAGGGAACCGAGATTCGTCCAAAAATCGACTTACGCGAAATGAAAACTTTTTGTGATATTCTTGTTCCTCACGCTCCAAACTGCTCGCATATGGCATTTGCAGTGAATTTGGAGCAAATTTTGTTATATGTATAATTCGTGTCCAGGGAGCCGAGAATCGTCGAAATAGCGGCTTACAACAAATGAAATATTTTTGTGATATTCTTGTTCCCCACACTTCAAACTGGTCTTGTATAGCTTTTGCAGCGAACTTGGAGCAACTTTTATATTTCGTGTCCAGGGAGTCGAGTATCGTCGAAAATTCAACTTACACGAAATGAAACATTTTTATGATATTCTTGTTCCCCACATTCCAATCTGCTCGTATATAGCTTTTGCAGTGAATTTGGAGCAACTTTTGTTCTGAGTATATATAATTCGTGTCCAGGGAACCGAGAATCGTCGAAAAATCGACTTACGCGAAATGAAAACTTTTTGTGATATTCTTGTTCCACATGCTCCAAACTGCAAGTATATAGCATTTGCAGTGAATTTGGAGCAATTTTTGTAATATGTATATTTCATGTCCAGGGAGCCGAGAATCGTCGAAATATCGACTTACAACAAATGAAATATTTTTGTGATATTCTTGTTCCCCACTCTCCAATCTTCTGGTATATAGCTTTTGCAGGGAATTTGGAGCAACTTTTGTTCTGAAAATATTTCGTGTCCTGGCAGCCGAGAATCAACGAAAAATCGACTTGCACGTAATGAAACATTTTTATGACATTCTTGTTCCCCACACTTCAAACTGGTCTTATATAACTTTTGCAGCGAATTGGAGCAAATTTTATTAAATGTATATTTCGTAACCAGGGAGCCGAGAATCGTCGAAATATCAACTTACACAAAATTAAATATTTTTTGATATTCTTGTTCCCCACGCTCCAACCTTCTCGTGTATAGCATTTGCAGCGAATTTGGAGCAACTTTTGTTATATGTATATTTCGTGTCCAGGGGGTCGAGTATCGTCGAAAAATCGACTTACGCGAAATGAAAAATTTTTGTGATATTCTTGTTCCCCACACTCCAAACTGCTCGTATATAGCTTTTGCAGCGAATTTGGAGCAATTTTTGTTCTGAGTATATATAATTCGTGTCCAGGAAACCGATAATCGTCGAAAAATCGACTTACGCGAAATGAAAAATTTTTGAGACATTCTTCTTCCCCACGCTAGAAACTTCTCGTATATAGCATTTGAAGCGAATTTGAAGAAACTTTTGTTCTGAAAATATTTCGTGTCCAGGCAGCCGAGAATCGTCGAAAAATCCACTTAAACGTAATGAAACATTTTTGTGATATTCCTGTTCCTAATACTCCAATCTGCTCGTATATAGCTTTTTCAGTGAATTTGGAGCAACGTTTGTTCTGAGTATATTTCGTGTCCAGGGAACCGAGATTCGTCGAAAAATCGACTTACGCGAAATGAAAACATTTTGTGATATTCTCTTTCCTCACGCTCCAAACTGCTCGCATATGGCATTTGCAGTGAATTTGGAGCAAATTTTGTTATATGTATATTTCGTGTCCAAAGGAGCCGAGAATCGTCGAAATATCGGCTTACAACAAATGAAAGATTTTTGTGATATTCTTGTTCCCCACACTTCAAACTGGTCTTGTATAGCTTTTGCAGCGAACTTGGAGCAACTTTTGTTATATGTATATTTCGTGTCCAGGGAGTCGAGTATCGTCGAAAATTCAACTTACACGAAATGAAACATTTTTATGATATTCTTGTTCCCCACACTCCAAACTGCTCGTATATAGCTTTTGCAGTGAATTTGGAGCAACTTTTGTTCTGAGAATATATAATTCGTGTCCAGGGAACCGAGAATCTTCGAAAAATCGACTTACGCGAAGTGAAAACTTTGTGATATTCTTGTTCCTCACGCTCCAAACTGCTCGTATATAGCTTTTGCAGTGAATTTGGAGCATCTTTTGTTCTGAGTATATATAATTCGTGTCCTGGGAACCGAGAATCGTCGAAATATCGACTTACAACAAATGAAATATTTTTGTGATATTCTTGTTCCCCACACTCCAAACTGCTCGTATATAGCTTTAGCAGTGAATTTGGAGCAACTTTTGTTATGAGTATATATAATTCGTGTCCAGGGAACAGATAATCGTCGAAAAATCCACTTACGCGAATTGAAAAATTTTTGTAATATTCTTGTTCCCCACACTCCAAACTGCTCATATATAGCTTTTGCAGTGAATTTGGAGCAACTTTTGTTCTGAGTATAATTGGTGTCCAGGGAACAGAGAATCGTCGAAAAATCGACTTACGCGAAATGAAAACTTTTTGTGATATTCTTGTTCCTCACGCTCCAAACTGCTCGTATATAGCATTTGCAGTGAATTTGGAGCAACTTTTGTAATATGTATATTTCGTGTCCAGGGAGCCGAGAATCGTCGAAATATCGACTTAACAACAAATGAAATATTTTTGTGATATTCTTGTTCCCCACTCTCCAATTTTCTGGTATATAGCTTTTGCAGGGAATTTGGAGCAACTTTTGTTCTGAAAATATTTCGTGTCCAGGCAGCCGAGAATCAACGAAAAATCGACTTGCACGTAATGAAACATTTTTAAGATATTCTTGTTCCCCACACTTCAAACTGGTCTTATATAGCTTTTGCAGCGAATTGGAGCAAATTTTATTTAATGTATATTTCGTAACCAGGGAGCCGAGATTCGTCGAAATATCAACTTACACAAAATTAAATATTTTTTGATTTTCTTGTTCCCCACGCACCAAACTTCTCGTGTATTTCATTTGCAGCGAATTTGGAGCAACTTTTGTTATATGTATATTTCGTGTCCAGGGAGTCGAGTATCGTCGAAAATTCAACTTACACGAAATGAAACATTTTTATGATATTCTTGTTCCCCACACTCCAAACTGCTCGTATATAGCTTTTGCAGTGAATTTGGAGCAACTTTTGTTCTGAGTATATATAATTCGTGTCCAGGGAACCGATAATCTTCGAAAAATTGACTTACGCGAAATGAAACATTTTTGTGATATTCTTGTTCCCCACACTCCAAACTGCTCGTATATAGCTTTTGCAGTGAATTTGCAGCATCTTTTGTTCTGAGTATATATAATTCGTGTCCAGGGAACCGATAATCGTCGAAAAATCGACTTACGCGAAATGAAAAATTTTTGTGATATTCTTGTTCCCCACACTCCAAACTGCTCGTATATAGCTTTTGCAGTGAATTTGGAGCACCTTTTGTTCTGAGTATATATAATTCGTGTCCTGGGAACCGAGAATCGTCGAAATATCGACTTACAGCAAATGAAATATTTTTGTGATATTCTTGTTCCCCACACTTCAAACTGGTCTTGTATAGCTTTTGCAGCGAACTTGGAGCAACTTTTGTTCTGAGTACAAATAATTCGTGACCAGGGAGCCGAGAATCGTCGAAATATCAACTTACACGAAATGAAATATTTTTGTGATATTCTTGTTCCCCACGCTCCAAACTGCTCGTGTGTAGCATTTGCAGCGAATTTGGAGCAACTTTTGTTATATGTATATTTCGTGTCCAGGGAGCCGAGAATCGTCGAAAATTCAACTTACACGAAATGAAACATTTTTATGATATTCTTGTTCCCCACACTCCAAACTGCTCGTATATAGCTTTTGCAGTGAATTTGGAGCAACATTTGTTCTGAGTATATATAATTCGTGTCCAGGGAACCGATAATCTTCGAAAAATCGACTTACGCGAAATGAAAAATTTTTGTGATATTCTTGTTCCCCACACTCCAAACTGCTCGAATATAGCTTTTGCAGTGAATTTGGAGCATCTTTTGTTCTGAGTATATATAATTCGTGTCCAGGGAACCGATAATCGTCGAAAAATCGACTTACGCGAAATGAAAACTTTTTGAGACATTCTTCTTCCCCACGCTAGAAACTGCTCGCATATAGCATTTGCAGCGAATTTGAAGAAACTTTTGTTCTGAAAATATTTCGTGTCCAGGCAGCCGAGAATCGTCGAAAAATCCACTTAAACGTAATGAAACATTTTTGTGATATTCCTGTTCCTAATACTCCAATCTGCTCGTATATAGCTTTTTCAGTGAATTTGGAGCAACGTTTGTTCTGAGTATATTTCGTGTCCAGGGAACCGAGATTCGTCCAAAAATCGACTTACGCGAAATGAAAACTTTTTGTGATATTCTTGTTCCTCACGCTCCAAACTGCTCGCATATGGCATTTGCAGTGAATTTGGAGCAAATTTTGTTATATGTATATTTCGTGTCCAGGGAGCCGAGAATCGTCGAAATATCGGCTTACAACAAATGAAATATTTTTGTGATATTGTTGTTCCCCACACTTCAAACTGGTCTTGTATAGCTTTTGCAGCGAACTTGGAGCAACTTTTGTAATTCGTGTCCAGGGAGTCGAGTATCGTCGAAAATTCAACTTACACGAAATGAAACATTTTTATGATATTCTTGTTCCCCACACTCCAATCTGCTCGTATATAGCTTTTGCAGTGAATTTGGAGCAACTTTTGTTCTGAGTATATATAATTCGTGTCCAAGGAACCGAGAATCGTCGAAAAATCGACTTACGCGAAATGAAAACTTTTTGTGATATTCTTGTTCCACATGCTTCAAACTGCTCGTATATAGCATTTGCAGTGAATTTGGAGCAATTTTTGTAATATGTATATTTCATTTCCAGGGAGCCGAGAATCGTCGAAATATCGACTTACAACAAATGAAATATTTTTGTGATATTCTTGTTCCCCACTCTCCAATCTTCTGGTATATAGCTTTTGCAGGGAATTTGGAGCAACTTTTGTTCTGAAAATATTTCGTGTCCTGGCAGCCGAGAATCAACGAAAAATCGACTTGCACGTAATGAAACATTTTTATGATATTCTTGTTCCCCACACTTCAAACTGGTCTTATATAGCTTTTGCAGCGAATTGGAGCAAATTTTATTAAATGTATATTTCGTAACCAGGGAGCCGAGAATCGTCGAAATATCAACTTACACAAAATTAAATATTTTTTGATATTCTTGTTCCCCACGCTCCAACCTTCTCGTGTATAGCATTTGCAGCGAATTTGGAGCAACTTTTGTTATATGTATATTTCGTGTCCAGGGGGTCGAGTATCGTCGAAAAATCGACTTACGCGAAATGAAAAATTTTTGTGATATTCTTGTTCCCCACACTCCAAACTGCTCGTATATAGCTTTTGCAGCGAATTTGGAGCAATTTTTGTTCTGAGTATATATAATTCGTGTCCAGGGAACCGATAATCGTCGAAAAATCGACTTACGCGAAATGAAAAATTTTTGAGACATTCTTCTTCCCCACGCTAGAAACTTCTCGTATATAGCATTTGCAGCGAATTTGAAGAAACTTTTGTTCAGAAAATATTTCGTGTCGAGGCAGCCGAGAATCGTCGAAAAATCCACTTAAACGTAATGAAACATTTTTGTGATATTCCTGTTCCTAATACTCCAATCTGCTCGTATATAGCTTTTTCAGTGAATTTGGAGCAACGTTTGTTCTGAGTATATTTCGTGTCCAGGGAACCGAGATTCGTCCAAAAATCGACTTACGCGAAATGAAAACTTTTTGTGATATTCTTGTTCCTCACGCTCCAAACTGCTCGCATATGGCATTTGCAGTGAATTTGGAGCAAATTTTGTTATATGTATAATTCGTGTCCAGGGAGCCGAGAATCGTCGAAATATTGGCTTACAACAAATGAAATATTTTTGTGATATTCTTGTTCCCCACACTTCAAACTGGTCTTGTATAGCTTTTGCAGCGAACTTGGAGCAACTTTTATATTTCGTGTCCAGGGAGTCGAGTATCGTCGAAAATTCAACTTACACGAAATGAAACATTTTTATGATATTCTTGTTCCCCACATTCCAATCTGCTCGTATATAGCTTTTGCAGTGAATTTGGAGCAACTTTTGTTCTGAGTATATATAATTCGTGTCCAGGGAACCGAGAATCGTCGAAAAATCGACTTACGCGAAATGAAAACTTTTTGTGATATTCTTGTTCCACATGCTCCAAACTGCAAGTATATAGCATTTGCAGTGAATTTGGAGCAATTTTTGTAATATGTATATTTCATGTCCAGGGAGCCGAGAATCGTCGAAATATCGACTTACAACAAATGAAATATTTTTGTGATATTCTTGTTATCCACTCTCCAATCTTCTGGTATATAGCTTTTGCAGGGAATTTGGAGCAACTTTTGTTCTGAAAATATTTCGTGTCCTGGCAGCCGAGAATCAACGAAAAATCGACTTGCACGTAATGAAACATTTTTATGATATTCTTGATCCCCACACTTCAAACTGGTCTTATATAGCTTTTGCAGCGAATTGGAGCAAATTTTATTAAATGTATATTTCGTAACCAGGGAGCCGAGAATCGTCGAAATATCAACTTACACAAAATTAAATATTTTTTGATATTCTTGTTCCCCACGCTCCAACCTTCTCGTGTATAGCAATTGCAGCGAATTTGGAGCAAATTTTGTAATATGTATATATCGTGTCCAGGGAGCCGAGATTCGTCGAAATATCGACTTACAACAAATGAAATATTTTTGTGATATTCTTGTTCCCCACACTCCAAACTGCTGGTATATAGCTTTTGCAGCGAACTTGGAGCAAATTTTGTTATATGTATATTTCGTGACCAGGGAGCCGAGAATCGTCGAAATATCAACTTACACGAAATGAAATATTTTTGTGATATTCTTGTTCCCCACGCTCCAAACTGCTCGCGTATAGCATTTGCAGCGAATTTGGAGCAACTTTTGTTATATGTATATTTCGTGTCCAGGGAGCCGAGAATCGTCGAAAATTCAACTTACACGAAATGAAACATTTTTATGATATTTTTGTTCCCCACACTCCAAACTGCTCGTATATAGCTTTTGCAGTGAATTTGGTGCAACTTTTGTTATGAGTATATATAATTCGTGTCCAGTGAACCGATAATCGTCGAAAAATCCACTTACGCGAAATGAAAAATTTTTGTAATATTCTTGTTCCCCACACTCCAAACTGCTCGTATATAGCTTTTGCATTGAATTTGGAGCAACTTTTGTTCTGAGTATAATTGGTGTCCAGGGAACAGAGAATCGTCGAAAAATCGACTTACGCGAAATGAAAACTTTTTGTGATATTCTTGTTCCTCACGCTCCAAACTGCTCGTATAGCATTTGCAGTGAATTTGGAGCAACTTTTGTTATATGTATATTTCGTGTCCAGGGAGCCGAGAATCGTCGAAATATCGACTTACAACAAATGAAATATTTTGGTGATATTCTTGTTCCCCACTCTCCAATCTTCTGGTATATAGCTTTTGCAGGGAATTTGGAGCAACTTTTGTTCTGAAAATATTTCGTGTCCAGGCAGCCGAGAATCAACGAAAAATCGACTTGCACGTAATGAAACATTTTTATGATATTCTTGTTCCCCACACTTCAAACTGGTCTTATATAGCTTTTGCAGCGAATTGGAGCAAATTTTATTAAATGTATATTTCGTAACCAGGGAGCCGAGAATCGTCGAAATATCAACTTACACAAAATTAAATATTTTTTGATATTCTTGTTCCCCACGCTCCAACCTTCTCGTGTATAGCATTTGCAGCGAATTTGGAGCAACTTTTGTTATATGTATATTTCGTGTCCAGGGAGTCGAGTATCGTCGAAAATTCAACTTACACGAAATGAAACATTTTTATGATATTCTTGTTCCCCACACTCCAAACTGCTCGTATATAGCTTTTGCAGTGAATTTGAAGCAACTTTTGTTCTGAGTATATATAATTCGTGTCCAGGGAACCGATAATCTTCGAAAAATCGACTTACGCGAAATGAAAAATTTTTGTGATATTCTTGTTCCCCACACTCCAAACTGCTCGTATATAGCTTTTGCAGTGAATTTGGAGCAATTTTTGTTCTGAGTATATATAATTCGTGTCCAGGGAACCGATAATCGTCGAAAAATCGACTTACGCGAAATGAAAAATTTTTGAGACATTCTTCTTCCCCACGCAAAAACTGCTCGCATATAGCATTTTAAGCGAATTTGAAGAAACTTTTGTTCTGAAAATATTTCGTGTCCAGGCAGCCGAGAATCGTCGAAAAATCCACTTAAACGTAATGAAACATTTTTGTGATATTCCTGTTCCTAATACTCCAATCTGCTCGTATATAGCTTTTTCAGTGAATTTGGAGCAACGTTTGTTCTGAGTATATTTCGTGTCCAGGGAACCGAGATTCGTCCAAAAATCGACTTACGCAAAATGAAAACTTTTTGTGATATTCTTGTTCCTCACGCTCCAAACTGCTCGCATATGGCATTTGCAGTGAATTTGGCGCAAATTTTGTTATATGTTTATTTCGTGTCCAGGGAGCCGAGAATCGTCGAAATATCGGCTTACAACAAATGAAATATTTTTGTGATATTCTTGTTCCCCACACTTCAAACTGGTCTTGTATAGCTTTTACAGCGAACTTGGAGCAACTTTTATATTTCGTGTCCAGGGAGTCGAGTATCGTCGAAAATTCAACTTACACGAAATGAAACATTTTTATGATATTCATGTTCCCCACACTCCAATCTGCTCGTATATAGCTTTTGCAGTGAATTTGGAGCAACTTTTGTTCTGAGTATATATAATTCGTGTCCAGGGAACCGAGAATCGTCGAAAAATCGACTTACGCGAAATGAAAACTTTTTGTGATATTCTTGTTCCACATGCTCCAAACTGCTCGTATATAGCATTTGCAGTGAATTTGGAGCAATTTTTGTAATATGTATATTTCATGTCCAGGGAGCCGAGAATCGTCGAAATATCGACTTACAACAAATGAAATATTTTTGTGATATTCTTGTTCCCCACACTTCAAACTGGTCTTGTATAGCTTTTGCAGCGAACTTGGAGCAAATTTTGTTATATGTATATTTTGTGACCATGGAGCCGAGAATCGTCGAAATGTCAACTTAAACGAAATGAAATATTTTTGTGATATTCTTGTTCCCCACTCTCCAAACTGCTCGTATATAGCTTTTGCAGTGAATTTGGAGCAACTTTTGTTCTGAGTATATATAATTCGTGTCCAGGGAACCGATAATCGTCGAAAAATCGACTTACGCGAAATGAAAATTTTTTGAGATATTCTTCTTCCCCACGCCCGAAACTGCTCGTATATAGCATTTGTAGCGAATTTGAAGAAACTTTTGTTCTAAAAATATTTCGTGTCCAGGCAGCCGAGAATCGTCGAAAAATCCACTTACACGTAATGAAACATTTTTGTGATATTCCTGTTCCTAATACTCCAATCTGCTCGTATATAGCTTTTTCAGTGAATTTGGAGCAACGTTTGTTCTGAGTATATTTCGTGTCCAGGGAACCGAGAATCGTCGAAAAATCGACTTACGCGAAATGAAAACTTTTTGTGATATTCTTGTTCCCCACGCTCCAAAATGCTCGTGTATAGCATTTGAAGCGAATTTGGAGCAACTTTCGTTCTGAGTATATATAATTCGTGTCCAGGGAACCGATAATCGTCGAAAAATCGACTTACGCGAAATGAAAAATTTTTGGGATATTCTTCTTCCCCACGCTAGAAACTGCATTTGCAGCGAATTTGAAGAAACTTTTGTTCTGAAAATATTTCGTGTCCAGGCAGCCGAGAATCGTCGAAAAATCCACTTAAACGTAATGAAACATTTTTGTGATATTCCTGTTCCTAATACTCCAATCTGCTCGTATATAGCTTTTGCAGTGAATTTGGAGCAACTTTTGTTCTGAGTATATATAATTCGTGTCAAGGGAACCGATAATCTTCGTAAATCGACTTACGCGAAGTGAAAAATTTTTGTGATATTCTTGTTCCCCACACTCCAAACTGCTCGTATATAGCTTTTGCAGTGAATTTGGAGGATCTTTTGTTCTGAGTATATATAATTCGTGTCCTGGGAACCGAGAATCGTCGAAATATCGACTTACAACAAATGAAATATTTTTGTGATATTCTTGTTCCCCACACTTCAAACTGGTCTTGTATAGCTTTTGCAGCGAACTTTGAGCACTTTTGTTCTGAGTATAAATAATTCGTGACCAGGGAACCGATAATCGTCGAAAAATCGACTTACGCGAAATGAAAAATTTTTGAGAAATTCTTCTTCCCCACGCTCGAAACTGCTCGTATATAGCATTTGCAGCGATTTTGAAGCAACTTTTGTTCTGAGTATATTTCGTGTCCAGAGAGCCGTGATGATAATGATGATGATGATGGTGTTTAAGGGCGCTCAACTGCCGAGGTCATAAGCGCTCTTATGATTAAAACTTGGCAATAGCCAGTAGGAAAATACCAAACAAAAACGTAAACACAAATATAAGAGCTAACACAGTTGAAACGGAAGTAACAGAAACGTCCAGCACTCTAACCAGAGCTGGATATAAAACTCCATCTAAAATCAACACATTAAAACCAAAAGAGTTTAAAAAACCGCTATCACACTAAAACGTCAAGGTAAAAGAAAGTTTTGCTAAAAATTTAAAAACCCTGTCCACTGCTCTTGGGTCATCTGCCAGGACCTCAGCAAGAGAGGCCGGCATGCCCATAGATGACCGAATGTGTGCCAGGTGACCACACTCCAGCAACACATGACGAACTGTCTGTGCCTCCCCACAGAGCGCACAGACAGGAGCAGGTTCACGTTTAAAAAGATAACTGTGAGTAAAAATACAGTGGCCAATTCTTAGCCGAGCTAGTGCTACCTCCTCCCGGCGGAATAAACGAGACGAGGTTACCCAGTTGACAGGGAGGTCCTTCACCTCTCGCAGCTTATTACCACGGAGAGCCGACCACTCCGCATGCCAAGTCGAAAAAACGGCTCTCCGTACAGCCACTCTAAAATCTTCTGCTGTTGAATGGGTAATCGTAACACTGGGCGCTGTGACTGCCGATTTCGCTGCCAAATCCGCCGTGTCATTCCCTGGCAAGCCAACGTGTCCAGGAATCCATGCGCACTCCACATTAAAACCAGAAGCGTGCAAAATGTGGAGAACGTCCTGGATGCGCTGCACCAAAGGATGGTAATTGTACAGCTCACGAATGCTCTGAAGGGCACTAAGGGAATCACTAAGAATAAGGCAGTCACCTAATTTTCGACGTCGAATATACAGAAGGGCTTGATAAATAGCATATAGCTCGGCAGAATATATAGATGTGCAACTAGGCAAACCGTAAGTAGAAGTTGCGGTGCCAGTTACAAAGGCACATCCAACACCGTCGGGGCTCTTACTACCATCGGTGTAAATACAAATACGGCCACTGTATTTGGATAAAAATTCTAAAAAGCAACGACGAATACTAACTATCAAGAGGCGTAACAGATTTCCCGTAGAGCGTCATCCCGAGATCGACATGGGAGGTAGCGCGTAACCAAGGGGGGTGTATACTCTCTCCCTTGGATAACAGCCGAGGAATGTCAACATGGTGCTGGCGTAGAAGCTCACGGAAACGAAAACCTGCTGGCCTGGGGCTCAGAGAGCGGAGGCAGTATCGCTCGTGCAGCTCAGGGGAGAAAAACGCGTGATAAGTTGGATGCCCAGGCATACACTTCAGCCCACAGCCATAATTAGCAAGCAGGACATCACGCCGACAACGCAGAGGAGGTTCTCCCGATTCGGCGTAGAGGCTAACAACTGGGCTCGTTGGAAAAGCTCCAACGGCCACACGGATGCCCTGGTTATGGACTGTGTCTAACCTTCTGAGCACTGAAGGTCGAGCTGAAGAATACACAATGCTGCCATAGTCCAACTTCGAACGAATCACAGCACGATAAAGACGGAGCAATGTCGTCCGATCCGCACCCCAAGACTTGCCACTTAGTATCCCTAAAAGATTTAGAGAACGGTCACATCGTGCTCTAAGCTGTGCTATTTGTGGTGCCCAACAAAGTTTCCGATCGAAGATCAAACCAAGGAATCTCGCCTCGTCTGCGAAAGGAAGTAAATCTGGCCCGAGTCGAAGAGACGGCGGCATATGCCACTTACGGCGCCAGAAGTTAACGCAGACTGTCTTCTCAGCGGAGAAACGAAAACCGTGTTTCGAGCTCCATGCATAGAGATTGTCCAAACACCGCTGGAGACGGCGTTCCAAAAACGGTGTACGCTGAGAAGTACAGAAGATGGCAAAGTCGTCCACGAATAAACAGGAAGAGACACCTTGAGGCACACATAGTGATATGGAATTTATCGCAATAGCAAATAGAGTCACGCTGAGTACCGAGCCCTGCGGCACTCCGTTCTCTTGAATAAAATGGTTAGAAAAAACCGAACCCACCCTCACTCGAAAAACGCGGTCCCGCATAAACTCCTGAATGACCAACGGTAGGCGTCCACGTATGTTCCAGTTGTGCAGAGAACGCAATATTCCCGCCCGCCAACACGTGTCGTAGGCCTTCTCGAGGTCAAAAAATATCCCAACTGTGGGGCTGTTCTTAAGAAACCCGTCCATAATCTGAGTTGACAGAGAGACAAGGTGGTCAGCAGTTGAACGTCGTCGTCGAAAGCCACACTGGATGTTCGTCAGAAGATTGTGGGATTCCAGCCACCACACCAACCGTCCATTAATCATGCGTTCCATCACCTTGCAAACGCAACTGGTGAGGGAAATAGGACGGTAACTGGAAGGAAGATGGCGGTCCTTTCCAGGTTTAAGAATGGGTATGATGGTGGCCTCCCGCCACTTGTCTGGAAAAATGCCATCAACCCAGACACGATTATAGACCTCGAGTAGGAAATCTTTGCCATCAGGAGAGAGATGTTGCAACATTTGGACGTGGATACCATCTGGACCTGGTGCTGAGTGTCGTGAAGAGGAGAGTGCATTGTCTAGCTCTGCCAGGGTGAAAAGGCGATTATAATCCTCAAGGTTGCCAGAAAGAAACGAGAATTCTTGAGATTCCACCTGGTTCTTAACTGTAAGAAACTCAGGGGAATAGTTGCCTGAGCTAGACACCTCAGCGAAAGCACTGCCTAAAGTATTCGCCACGTCAAATGTATCAACAACAGCTCCGGTAGGTGTTTTGAGACCGGCGATGGGCATATGGTTCGGTTTCCCAGCCACACGTCTTAACTTATCCCATACGACAGAGGAAGGTGTATGTCGATTAAAGGAACCCACGAATTTATTCCATGACATCTTTTTGCTATCCTTAATAACCCGCCTAGAATGTGCACGCATCCGTTTATAGTGTATCAGGTTATCCAGTGTAGGAAAACGCTGGAAAACCCGTAGAGCTCGTCTGCGAGCGCGAATAGCATCCCGACAGTCAGCGGTCCACCAAGGTACCGGAAATCGACGGCTGTAGCCAGTCGAACGCGGAATGGATTGCTCAGCAGCAGAAAGAATGGTCCCTGTAAGATGTTCGACCAAGTGGTTCACAGAGTCGTGCTCTTCGTAGCTAAATTCAGCCAAGTGGGAGTACAGTTCCCAGCTGGCGTGGTCTAGGCGCCAACTAGGTAAACGGGTGGAACATACAACGGGTGTCAAGACACTAATACGACAAGGAAAGTGGTCACTAGAATGCAAATCCGAGATGATATTCCAGCATAAGGTGACTGCCAGCTGAGGGGAACAAATTGCAATGTCAATGTGTGAAAAACTATGAAATGCGTCAGATAGAAAGGTGGGCTCTCCGGTGTTCAAGAGAGCAAGATTCTGACTATCCAAGAAGTCTTTAAGTAGCGTACCTCTCGCACAAGCGAAAGCACTGCCGAAAGTATTCGCCACGTCAAATGTATCAACAACAGCTCCGGTAGGTGTTTTGAGACCGGCGATGGGCATATGGTTCGGTTTCCCAGCCACACGTCTTAACTTATCCCATACGACAGAGGAAGGTGTATGTCGATTAAAGGAACCCACGAATTTATTCCATGGCATCTTTTTGCTATCCTTAATAACCCGCCTAGAATGTGCACGCATCCGTTTATAGTGTATCAGGTTATCCAGTGTAGGAAAACGCTGGAAAACCCGTAGAGCTCGTCTGCGAGCGCGAATAGCATCCCGACAGTCAGCGGTCCACCAAGGTACCGGAAATCGACGGCTGTAGCCAGTCGAACGCGGAATGGATTGCTCAGCAGCAGAAAGAATGGTCCCTGTAAGATGTTCGACCAAGTGGTTCACAGAGTCGTGCTCTTCGTAGCTAAATTCAGCCAAGTGGGAGTACAGTTCCCAGCTGGCGTGGTCTAGGCGCCAACTAGGTAAACGGGTGGAACATACAACGGGTGTCAAGACACTAATACGACAAGGAAAGTGGTCACTAGAATGCAAATCCGAGATGATATTCCAGCATAAGGTGACTGCCAGCTGAGGGGAACAAATTGCAATGTCAATGTGTGAAAAACTATGAAATGCGTCAGATAGAAAGGTGGGCTCTCCGGTGTTCAAGAGAGCAAGATTCTGACTATCCAAGAAGTCTTTAAGTAGCGTACCTCTCGCACAAGCCCGAGGAGAGCCCCAAAGAGGGTGATGGGCATTCACGTCGCCTACCAATAAAAAGGGTGGTGGCAACTGCGAAATGAGGTGTTCTAAGTCGCTGTGCGAGAGGTCCGCAGACGGAGGCAAATAGATACTGCAAATGGTGAATGAAGCGGAGTGTAGCTTAATGCTGACAGCAACGGACTGGATTGCAGATTGTATGGGTACGGAGTTGGCAAAAATATCATCTCGAATAAGCATCATAGTGCCCCCATGTGCCGGGACACCGTCCTCCGCGGATAAATCACATCGTACGGAGGAGTACTGCCTGATGGTAACGGTGTCCTGTGGACGGAGCTTCGTCTCTTGTAAACATACAGCCAAGGGTTCATGCTGGCGCAGCAACAAGTCAAGCTCTGGTCGATGTGGTCGAATTCCGCGTATGTTCCAATGGAGGATAGCCATTGAGTATATTATGGGATAAGTTTCAAATCGAAAGACGCTTCTGCAGATTGGGATTAGCTGGTCGGTTCAATTTGTTCTTCTTAGGCGTTGGGCTAGTACTATTTTCAGGAGCACGATCCTGCCGTTTCCGCACTGTCCCTCTGGCAGTGGCGGCAGAATCCTCCTGGTCCATCTCCTCCACAAGGGAGGTCCCTTTTTCAAGAGCTGTTTTAGGTCCAAGTAGTTCGAACCGATTGGATGTGCTGATCGGCGAAGACGGCCGTCGCCGATTCACGCCCTCCTCCCCAGATGACCCTTCAGAGGAGGATACACGTGTGGAGTTGCGTGAACTTTTCTTACCTTTAGATGACTTGGTAATAGATTGCACATTCTCTTTCAAAAAGTCTTGTCGTACATACTTGGTCTTAAACTGTTTTTCCGGGGCAGAAGACGTCGTGAATTTACCAACTTTAGTTCCAGAGGTCGAGGCTTTCGGTGACAACTGTGCAGGACTATTCTGTAAGCTAGCGGATTTGGCAGATGTTGATACCAACTTGGGTGTAGGTGCCGAAGGCTTTGGCAGCGCTTGGGCTAAAATAACCTTTTCCGCAATTGTAGCCCCGTTCATATCGCCGGTCTGTGTTGCGATTTCCCGACGCGGTACCGGTTTAGCTGCAACTGAGCTATAGGTACCGGACCTCGGGGCAGAGGGTTGGCGGAGTCGCAGGAGCTTCCGGGCTTCCAAGAAGGACACCTTCTCTTTCACCCGTATCTCCTGGATCGCTCGTTCCTCTGCAAAACGGGGGCAGTCTCGGGAACTAGATGGGTGTTCCCCGTTACAGTTCACACACGATGGAGCTGAAGCACAAGCCCCATCGTGGGAGATGTCACCGCAGTGGACGCAGGTGGACTTGCCGGTGCACAACTCACTAGTGTGACCAAAACGTTGGCATTTAAAGCACCTCAGCGGATTGGGTATATAAGGCCTAACTTCGATGGCTTCATACCCTGCTCTAATCTTTTGAGGCAGATCAACCCGATCAAAAGTAAGAAACAGGGTACGAGTAGGCAGGAATTCACCGTTGATCTTACGTTGTACCCGATAAACAGCTGAGACACCCTGAGTCGCTAGATTTTCTTGGATCTCTTCAATAGACAAACCGTCCAACGCGCGGGTTGTTATTACACCGCGGGAGGAGTTCAGCGACTTGTGCACCTCGACCTTCACTGGATAGCTGGCTAACATGGTGGCTTTAAGAGTCCTTGCAGCTTGCGAGGCGGAGTTGGCTTCGACAAGAAGTGTACCATTGCGAGCTCGAACGCAGGATTTAACAGGACCAGCAATGGCATCGAGACCCTTTTGGATAGTAAAAGGGCTCACCGTAAGGAACTTCTTACCTTCCTCTGTCCTATGAATAACCAAGTAGCGAGGACCACATGACTCGACTACTTCCTTTCCAACGTCTTTATTTGAAATCAGGGGTTTAAGTTTTGGTGCCATAAAAAAAAATTGTATAAATTCATCCCCCAGTGCTCCCCACCCACCACGGAGCCCAACGAGGGGTCACCCCACTGGGGTGACAGGGGTACACAGGGGATATAGCGGGCTCGCCGTCCCACTCACCCTGGAGTTCGGTGTAATACCTAGTCCTGGCCGATTGACTAGGGGTGGGTTAGTCCCTAGCCTCCCGTTTAGGCAAATCAGAAACCAAAGCAGTGTATTAGGCTGCGCACCCTCCCCAGTTACTGAAAGACAGAAGCCCAGGCTCAGGTACGCAACCCTCAACCAACCAGGATATTCCTCTTCACCGACACGGGTCTCCACGCACGGCCTACACGTGGGTGGGCATTTTACCTACTGACTCCCTCACCACTCTGAGGTTGCCCACAGAGGGAGTCAAGGTGGCTCGGGACCCCGGGTGCGCCTAACCCGTACCTACCGTAGTAGGCCCCTGGGGGGGGAGAGCCGTGAATCGTCGAAAAATCCACTTACACGTAATGAAACATTTTTGTGATATTCTTGTTCACCATATTTCCAATCTGCTTGTATACAGCTTTTGCAGTGAATTTAGAGCAACTTTTGTTCTGAGTATATATAATTCGTGTCCAGGGAACCGAGAATCGTCGAAAAATCGACTTACGCGAAGTGAAAACTTTGTGATATTCTTGTTCCTCACGCTCCAAACTGCTCGCATATGGCAATTGCAGTGAATTTGGAGCAAATTTTGTAATATGTATATTTCGTGGCCAGGGAGCCGAGATTCGTCGAAATATCGACTTACAACAAATGAAATATTTTTGTGATATTCTTGTTCCCCACACTCAAAACTGCTCGTATATAGCTTTTGCAGCGAACTTGGAGCAAATTTTGTTATATGTATATTTCGTGACCAGGGAGCCGAGAATCGTCGAAATATCAACTTACACGAAATGAAATATTTTTGTGATATTCTTGTTCCCCACGCTCCAAACTGCTCGCGTATAGCATTTGCAGCGAATTTGGAGCAACTTTTGTTATATGTATATTTCGTGTCCAGGGAGCCGAGAATCGTCGAAAATTCAACTTACACGAAATGAAACATTTTTATGATATTTTTGTTCCCCACACTCCAAACTGCTCGTATATAGCTTTTGCAGTGAATTTGGTGCAACTTTTGTTATGAGTATATATAATTCGTGTCCAGGGAACCGATAATCGTCGAAAAATCCACTTACGCGAAATGAAAAATTTTTGTAATATTCTTGTTCCCCACACTCCAAACTGCTCGTATATAGCTTTTGCAGTGAATTTGGAGCAACTTTTGTTCTGAGTATAATTGGTGTCCAGGGAACAGAGAATCGTCGAAAAATCGACTTACGCGAAATGAAAACTTTTTGTGATATTCTTGTTCCTCACGCTCCAAACTGCTCGTATGGCATTTGCAGTGAATTTGGAGCAACTTTTGTTATATGTATATTTCGTGTCCAGGGAGCCGAGAATCGTCGAAATATCGACTTACAACAAATGAAATATTTTTGTGATATTCTTTTTCCCCACTCTCCAATCTTCTGGTATATAGCTTTTGCAGGGAATTTGGAGCAACTTTTGTTCTGAAAATATTTCGTGTCCAGGCAGCCGAGAATCAACGAAAAATCGACTTGCACGTAATGAAACATTTTTATGATATTCTTGTTCCCCACACTTCAAACTGGTCTTATATAGCTTTTGCAGCGAATTGGAGCAAATTTTATTAAATGTATATTTCGTAACCAGGGAGCCGAGAATCGTCGAAATATCAACTTACACAAAATTAAATATTTTTTGATATTCTTGTTCCCCACGCTCCAACCTTCTCGTGTATAGCATTTGCAGCGAATTTGGAGCAACTTTTGTTATATGTATATTTCGTGACCAGGGAGTCGAGTATCGTCGAAAATTCAACTTACACGAAATGAAACATTTTTATGATATTCTTGTTCCCCACACTCCAAACTGCTCGTATATAGCTTTTGCAGTGAATTTGGGGCAACTTTTGTTCTGAGTATATATAATTCGTGTCCTGGGAACCGAGAATCGTCGAAATATCGACTTACAACAAATGAAATATTTTTGTGATATTCTTGTTCCCCACACTCCAAACTGCTCGCATATAGCTTTTGCAGTGAATTTGGAGCAACTTTTGTTCTGAGTATATGTAATTCGTGTCCAGGGAACCGATAATCGTCGAAAAATCCACTTACGCGAATTGAAAATTTTTTGTAATATTCTTGTTCCCCACACTCCAAACTGCTCATATATAGCTTTTGCAGTGAATTTGGAGCAACTTTTGTTCTGAGTATAATTGGTGTCCAGGGAACAGAGAATCGTCGAAAAATCGACTTACGCGAAATGAAAACTTTTTGTGATATTCTTGTTCCTCACGCTCCAAACTGCTCGTATATAGCATTTGCAGTGAATTTGGAGCAACTTTTGTTATATGTATATTTCGTGTCCAGGGAGCCGAGAATCGTCGAAATATCGACTTACAACAAATGAAATATTTTTGTGATATTCTTGTTCTCCACTCTCCAATTTTCTGGTATATAGCTTTTGCAGGGAATTTGGAGCAACTTTTGTTCTGAAAATATTTCGTGTCCAGGCAGCCGAGAATCAACGAAAAATCGACTTGCACGTAATGAAACATTTTTATGATATTCTTGATCCCAACACTTCAAACTGGTCTTATATAGCTTTTGCAGCGAATTGGAGCAAATTTTATTAAATGTATATTTCGTAACCAGGGAGCCGAGAATCGTCGAAATATCAACTTACACAAAATTAAATATTTTTTGATATTCTTGTTCCCCACGCTCCAACCTTCTCGTGTATAGCATTTGCAGCGAATTTGGAGCAACTTTTGTTATATGTATATTTCGTGTCCAGGGAGCCGAGAATCGTCGAAATATCGGCTTACAACAAATGAAATATTTTTGTGATATTCTTGTTCCCCACACTTCAAACTGGTCTTGTATAGCTTTTGCAGCGAACTTGGAGCAACTTTTGTTATATGTATATTTCGTGTCCAGGGAATCGAGTATCGTCGAAAATTCAACTTACACGAAATGAAACATTTTTATGATATTCTTGTTCCCCACACTCCAAACTGCTCGTATATAGCTTTTGCAATGAATTTGTAGCAACTTTTGTTCTGAGTATATATAATTCGTGTCCAGGGAACCGATAATCTTCGAAAAATCGACTTACGTTAAATGAAAATTTTTTGTGATATTCTTGTTCCCCACACTCCAAACTGCTCGTATGTAGCTTTTGCAGTGAATTTGGAGCATCTTTTGTTCTGAGTATATGTAATTCGTGTCCAGGGAACCGATAATCGTCGAAAAATCGACTTAAGCGAAATGAAAAATTTTTGTGATATTCTTGTTCCCCACACTCCAAACTGCTCGTATATAGCTTTTGCAGTGAATTTGGAGCATCTTTTGTTCTGAGTATATATAATTCGTGTCCTGGGAAACGAGAATCGTCGAAATATCGACTTACAACAAATGAAATATTTTTGTGATATTCATGTTCCCCACACTTCAAACTGGTCTTGTATAGCTTTTGCAGCGAACTTGGAGCAACTTTTGTTCTGAGTATAAATAATTCGTGACCAGGGAGCCGAGAATCGTCGAAATATCAACTTACACGAAATGAAATATTTTTGTGATATTCTTGTTCCCCACGCTCCAAACTGCTCCTATATAGCTTTTGCAGTGAATTTGAGGCAACTTTTGTTCTGGGTATATATAATTCGTGTCCAGGGAACCGATAATCGTCGAAAAATCGACTTACGCGAAATGAAAAATGTCTGAGCAATTCTTCTTCCCCACGCTCGAAACTGCTCGTATATAGCATTTGCAGCGATTTTGAAGCAACTTTTGTTCTGCGTATATTTCGTGTCCAGAGAGCCGTGAATCGTCGAAAAATCCACTTACACGTAATGAAACATTTTTGTGGTATTCTTGTTCCCCATATTCCAATCTGCTCGTATATAGCTTTTGCAGTGAATTTAGAACAACTTTTTTTCTGAGTATATATAATTCGTGTCCAGGGAGCCGAGAATCGTCGAAATATCGACTTACAACAAATGAAATATTTTTGTGATATTCTTGTTCCCCACACTCCAAACTGCTCGTATATAGCTTTTGCAGCGAACTTGGAGCAAATTTTGTTATATGTATATTTCGTGACCAGTGAGCCGAGAATCGTCGAAATATCAACTTACACGAAATGAAATATTTTTGTGATATTCTTGTTCCCCACGCTCCAAACTGCTCGTATATATTTCGTGTCCAGGGGGTCGAGTATCGTCGAAAAATCCACTTAAACGTAATGAAACATTTTTGTGATATTCCTGTTCCTAATACTCCAATCTGCTCGTATATAGCTTTTGCAGTGAATTTGGAGCAACTTTTGTTCTGAGTATATATAATTCGTGTCAAGGGAACCGATAATCTTCGTAAATCGACTTACGCGAAATGAAAAATTTTTGTGATATTCTTGTTCCCCACACTCCAAACTGCTCGTATATAGCTTTTGCAGTGAATTTGGAGGATCTTTTGTTCTGAGTATATATAATTCGTGTCCTGGGAACCGAGAATCGTCGAAATATCGACTTACAACAAATGAAATATTTTTGTGATATTCTTGTTCCCCACAGTTCAAACTGGTCTTGTATACCTTTTGCCGCGAACTTGGAGCAAATTTTGTTACATGTATATTTCGTGACCAGGGAGCCGAGAATCGTCGAAAAATCCACTTACGCGAAATGAAAAATTTTTGTAATATTCTTGTTCCCCACACTCCAAACTGCTCGTATATAGCTTTTACAGTGAATTTGGAGCAACTTTTGTTCTGAGTATAATTGGTGTCCAGGGAACAGAGAATCGTCGAAAAATCGACTTACGCGAAATGAAAACTTTTTGTGATATTCTTGTTCCTCACGCTCCAAACTGCTCGTATATAGCATTAGCAGTGAATTTGGAGCAACTTTTGTTATATGTATATTTCGTGTCCAGGGAGCCGAGAATCGTCGAAATATCGACTTACAACAAATGAAATATTTTTGTGATATTCTTGTTCCCCACTCTCCAATCTTCTGGTATATAGCTTTTGCAGGGAATTTGGAGCAACTTTTGTTCTGAAAATATTTCGTGTCCAGGCAGCCGAGAATAAACGAAAAATCGACTTGCACGTAATGAAACATTTTTATGATATTCTTGTTCCCCACACTTCAAACTGGTCTTGTATAGCTTTTGCAGCGAACTTGGAGCAACTTTTGTTCTGAGTATATTTCTTGTCCAGAGAGCCGTGAATCGTCGAAAAATCCACTTACACGTAATGAAACATTTTTGTGATATTCTTGTTCCCCATACTCCAATCTGCTCGTATATAGCTTTTTCAGTGAATTTGGAGCAACTTTTGTTCTGAGTATATATAATTCGTGTCCAGGGCACCGAGAATCGTAGAAAAATCGACTTACGCGAAATGAAAACTTTTTGTGATATTCTTGTTCCTCACGCTCCAAACTGCTCGCATATGGCATTTGCAGTGAATTTGGAGCAAATTTTGTAATAAGTATATTTCGTGTCCAGGGAGCCGAGAATCGTCGTCCATACTGCTCGTATATAGTTTTTGCAGTGAATTTGGAGCAACTTTTGTTCTGAGTATAATTGGTGTCCAGGGAACAGAGAATCGTCGAAAAATCGACTTACGCGAAATGAAAACTTTTTGTGATATTCTTGTTCCCCATACTGCAATCTGCTCGTATATAGCTTTTGCAGTGAATTTGTAGCAACTTTTGTTCTGAGTATATATAATTCGTGTCCAGGGAACCGAGAATCGTCGAAAAATCGACTTACGCGAAATGAAAACTTTTTGTGATATTCTTGTTCCTCACGCTCCAAACTGCTCGTATATAGATAGCATTTGCAGTGAATTAGGAGCAATTTTTGTAATATGTATATTTCGTGTTCACGGAGCCGAGAATCGTCGAAATATCGACTTACAACAAATGAAATATTTTTGTGATATTCTTGTTCCCCACACTTCAAACTGGTCTTGTATAGCTTTTGCAGCGAACTTGGAGCAACTTTTGTTCTGAGTATATATAATTCGTGTCCAGGGAACCGATAATCGTCGAAAAATCGACTTACACGAAATGAAACATTTTTGAGATATTCTTCTTCCCAACGCTCGAAACTGCTCGTATATAGCATTTGCAGCGAATTTGAAGCAACTTTTGTTCTGAAAATATTTCGTATCCAGGCAGCCGAGAATCGTCGAAAAATCCACTTACACGTAATGAAACATTTTTGTGATATTCCTGTTCCTAATACTCCAATCTGCTCGTATATAGCTTTTTCAGTGAATTTGGAGCAACGTTTGTTCTGAGTATATTTCGTGTCCAGGGAACCGAGAATCGTCGAAAAATCGACTTACGCGAAATGAAAACTTTTTGTGATATTCTTGTTCCTCACGCTCCAAACTGCTCGCATATGGCATTTGCAGTGAATTTGGAGCAAATTTTGTTATATGTATATTTCGTGTCCAAAGGAGCCGAGAATCGTCGAAATATCGGCTTACAACAAATGAAAGATTTTTGTGATATTCTTGTTCCCCACACTTCAAACTGGTCTTGTATAGCTTTTGCAGCGAACTTGGAGCAACTTTTGTTATATGTATATTTCGTGTCCAGGGAGCCGAGTATCGTCGAAAATTCAACTTACACGAAATGAAACATTTTTATGATATTCTTGTTCCCCACACTCCAAACTGCTCGTATATAGCTTTTGCAGTGAATTTGGAGCAACTTTTGTTCTGCGAATATATAATTCGTGTCCAGGGAACAGATAATCTTCGAAAAATCGACTTACGCGAAATGAAAAATTTTTATGATATTCTTGTTCCCCACACTCCCATCTGCTCGTATATAGCTTTTGTAGTGAATTTAGAGCAACTTTTGTTCTGAGTATATATAATTCGTGTCCAGGGAACCGAGAATCTTCGAAAAATCGACTTACGCGAAGTGAAAACTTTGTGATATTCTTGTTCCTCACGCTCCAAACTGCTCGTATATAGCTCTTGCAGTGAATTTGGAGCATCTTTTGTTCTGAGTATATATAATTCGTGTCCTGGGAACCGAGAATCGTCGAAATATCGACTTACAACAAATGAAATATTTTTGTGATATTCTTGTTCCCCACACTCCAAAGTGCTCGTATATAGCTTTTGCTGTGAATTTGGAGCAACTTTTGTTATGAGTATATATAATTCGTGTCCAGGGAACCGATAATCGTCGAAAAATCCACTTACGCGAATTGAAAAATTTTTGCAATATTCTTGTTCCCCACACTCCAAACTGCTCATATATAGCTTTTGCAGTGAATTTGGAGCAACTTTTGTTCTGAGTATAATTGGTGTCCAGGGAACAGAGAGAATCGTCGAAAAATCGACTTACGCGAAATGAAAACTTTTTGTGATATTCTTGTTCCTCACGCTCCAAACTGCTCGTATATAGCATTTGCAGTGAATTTGGAGCAACTTTTGTTATATGTATATTTCGTGTCCAGGGAGCCGAGAATCGTCGAAATATCGACTTACAACAAATGAAATATTTTTGTGATATTCTTGTTCCCCACTCTCCAATTTTCTGGTATATAGCTTTTGCAGGGAATTTGGAGCAACTTTTGTTCTGAAAATATTTCGTGTCCAGGCAGCCGAGAATCAACGAAAAATCGACTTGCACGTAATGAAACAATTTTATGATATTCTTGTTCCCAACACTTCAAACTGGTCTTATATAGCTTTTGCAGCGAATTGGAGCAAATTTTATTAAATGTATATTTCGTAACCAGGGAGCCGAGAATCAACGAAAAATCGACTTACACGAAATGAAACATTTTTATGATATTCTTGTTCCCCACACTCCAAACTGCTCGTATATAGCTTTTGCAGTGAATTTGGAGCAACTTTTGTTCTGAGTATATATAATTCGTGTCCAGGGAACCGATAATCTTCGAAAAATCGACTTACGCGAAATGAAAAATTTTTGTGATATTCTTGTTCCCCACACTCCAAACTGCTCGTATATAGCTTTTGCAGTGAATTTGGAGCATCTTTTGTTCTGAGTATATGTAATTCGTGTCCATGGAACCGATAATCGTCGAAAAATCGACTTAAGCGAAATATAAAAAATTTTGTGATATTCTTGTTCATCACACTCCAAACTGCTCGTATATAGCTTTTGCAGTGAATTTGGAGCATCTTTTGTTCTGAGTATATATAATTCGTGTCCTGGGAAACGAGAATCGTCGAAATATCGACTTACAACAAATGAAATATTTTTGTGATATTCTTGTTCCCCACACTTCAAACTGGTCTTGTATAGCTTTTGCAGCGAACTTGGAGCAACTTTTGTTCTGAGTACAAATAATTCGTGACCAGGGAGCCGAGAATCGTCGAAATATCAACTTACACGAAATGAAATATTTTTGTGATATTCTTGTTGCCCAGACTCCAAACTACTCGTATATAGCTTTTGCAGTGAATTTGGAGCAACTTTTGTTCTGAGTATAATTGGTGTCCAGGGAACAGAGAATCGTCGAAAAATCGACTTACGCGAAATGAAAACTTTTTGTGATATTCTCTTTCCTCACGCTCCAAACTGCTCGCATATGGCATTTGCAGTGAATTTGGAGCAAATTTTGTTATATGTATATTTCGTGTCCAAAGGAGCCGAGAATCGTCGAAATATCGGCTTACAACAAATGAAAGATTTTTGTGATATTCTTGTTCCCCTCACTTCAAACTGGTCTTGTATAGCTTTTGCAGCGAACTTGGAGCAAATTTTGTTATATGTATATTTCGTGATCAGGGAGCCTAGAATCGCCGAAATGTCAACTTAAACGTGATGAAAGGTTTTTGTGATATTCTTGTTCCCCACGCTCCAAACTCCTCGTATATAGACTTTGCAGTGAATTTGGAGCAACTTTTGTTCTGAGTATATATAATTCGTGTCCAGGGAACCGATAATCGTCGAAAAATCGACTTACGCGAAATGAAACATTTTTGAGATATTCTTCTTCCCCACGCTCGAAACTGCTCGTATATAGCATTTGCAGCGAATTTGATGAAACTTTTGTTCTGAAAATATTTCGTGTCCAGGCATCCGAGAATCGTTGAAAAATCCACTTACACGTAGTGAAACATTTTTGTGATATTCCTGTTCCTAATACTCCAATCTGCTCGTATATAGCTTTTTCAGTGAATTTGGAGCAACGTTTGTTCTGAGTATATTTCGTGTCCAGGGAACCGAGAATCGTCGAAAAATCGACTTACGCGAAATGAAAACTTTTTGTGATATTCTTGTTCCTCACGCTCCAAACTGCTCGCATATGGCATTTGCAGTGAATTTGGAGCAAATTTTGTTATATGTATATTTCGTGTCCAAAGGAGCCGAGAATCGTCGAAATATCGGCTTACAACAAATGAAAGATTTTTGTGATATTCTTGTTCCCCACTCTCCAATCTTCTGGTATATAGCTTTTGCAGGGAATTTGGAGCAACTTTTGTTCTGAAAATATTTCGTGTCCAGGCAGCCGAGAATCAACGAAAAATCGACTTGCACGTAATGAAACATTTTTCTGATATTCTTGTTCCCCACACTTCAAACTGGTCTTATATAGCTTTTGCAACGAATTGGAGCAAATGTTATTAAATATATATTTCGTAACCAGGGAGCCGAGAATCGTCGAAATATCAACTTACACAAAATTAAATATTTTTTGATATTCTTGTTCCCCACGCTCCAACCTTCTCGTGTATAGCATTTGCAGCGAATTTGGAGCAAGTTTTGTTATATGTATATTTCGTGTCCAGGGATTTGAGTATCGTCGAAAATTCAACTTACACGAAATGAAACATTTTTATGATATTCTTGTTCCCCACACTCCAAACTGCTCGTATATAGCTTTTGCAGTGAATTTGGAGCAACTTTTGTTCTGAGTATATATAATTCGTGTCCAGGGAACCGATAATCTTCGAAAAATCGACTTACGCGAAATGAAACATTTTTGTGATATTCTTGTTCCCCACACTCCAAACTGCTCGTATATAGCTTTTGCAGTGAATTTGCAGCATCTTTTGTTCTGAGTATATATAATTCGTGTCCAGGGAACCGATAATCGTCGAAAAATCGACTTACGCGAAATGAAAAATTTTTGTGATATTCTTGTTCCCCACACTTCAAACTGGTCTTGTATAGCTTTTGCAGCGAACTTGGAGCAACTTTTGTTCTGAGTATAATTGGTGTCCAGGGAACAGAGAATCGTCGAAAAATCGACTTACGCGAAATGAAAACTTTTTGTGATATTCTTGTTCCTCACGCTCCAAACTGCTCGTATATAGCATTTGCAGTGAATTTGGAGCAACTTTTGTTATATGTATATTTCGTGTCCAGGGAGCCGAGAATCGTCGAAATATCGACTTACAACAAATGAAATATTTTTGTGATATTCTTGTTCTCCACTCTCCAATTTTCTGGTATATAGCTTTTGCAGGGAATTTGGAGCAACTTTTGTTCTGAAAATATTTCGTGTCCAGGCAGCCGAGAATCAACGAAAAATCGACTTGCACGTAATGAAACATTTTTATGATATTCTTGATCCCAACACTTCAAACTGGTCTTATATAGCTTTTGCAGCGAATTGGAGCAAATTTTATTAAATGTATATTTCGTAACCAGGGAGCCGAGAATCGTCGAAATATCAACTTACACAAAATTAAATATTTTTTGATATTCTTGTTCCCCACGCTCCAACCTTCTCGTGTATAGCATTTGCAGCGAATTTGGAGCAACTTTTGTTATATGTATATTTCGTGTCCAGGGAGCCGAGAATCGTCGAAATATCGGCTTACAACAAATGAAATATTTTTGTGATATTCTTGTTCCCCACACTTCAAACTGGTCTTGTATAGCTTTTGCAGCGAACTTGGAGCAACTTTTGTTATATGTATATTTCGTGTCCAGGGAATCGAGTATCGTCGAAAATTCAACTTACACGAAATGAAACATTTTTATGATATTCTTGTTCCCCACACTCCAAACTGCTCGTATATAGCTTTTGCAATGAATTTGTAGCAACTTTTGTTCTGAGTATATATAATTCGTGTCCAGGGAACCGATAATCTTCGAAAAATCGACTTACGTTAAATGAAAATTTTTTGTGATATTCTTGTTCCCCACACTCCAAACTGCTCGTATGTAGCTTTTGCAGTGAATTTGGAGCATCTTTTGTTCTGAGTATATGTAATTCGTGTCCAGGGAACCGATAATCGTCGAAAAATCGACTTAAGCGAAATGAAAAATTTTTGTGATATTCTTGTTCCCCACACTCCAAACTGCTCGTATATAGCTTTTGCAGTGAATTTGGAGCATCTTTTGTTCTGAGTATATATAATTCGTGTCCTGGGAAACGAGAATCGTCGAAATATCGACTTACAACAAATGAAATATTTTTGTGATATTCATGTTCCCCACACTTCAAACTGGTCTTGTATAGCTTTTGCAGCGAACTTGGAGCAACTTTTGTTCTGAGTATAAATAATTCGTGACCAGGGAGCCGAGAATCGTCGAAATATCAACTTACACGAAATGAAATATTTTTGTGATATTCTTGTTCCCCACGCTCCAAACTGCTCCTATATATCTTTTGCAGTGAATTTGAGGCAACTTTTGTTCTGGGTATATATAATTCGTGTCCAGGGAACCGATAATCGTCGAAAAATCGACTTACGCGAAATGAAAAATGTCTGAGCAATTCTTCTTCCCCACGCTCGAAACTGCTCGTATATAGCATTTGCAGCGATTTTGAAGCAACTTTTGTTCTGCGTATATTTCGTGTCCAGAGAGCCGTGAATCGTCGAAAAATCCACTTACACGTAATGAAACATTTTTGTGGTATTCTTGTTCCCCATATTCCAATCTGCTCGTATATAGCTTTTGCAGTGAATTTAGAACAACTTTTTTTCTGAGTATATATAATTCGTGTCCAGGGAGCCGAGAATCGTCGAAATATCGACTTACAACAAATGAAATATTTTTGTGATATTCTTGTTCCCCACACTCCAAACTGCTCGTATATAGCTTTTGCAGCGAACTTGGAGCAAATTTTGTTATATGTATATTTCGTGACCAGTGAGCCGAGAATCGTCGAAATATCAACTTACACGAAATGAAATATTTTTGTGATATTCTTGTTCCCCACGCTCCAAACTGCTCGTATATATTTCGTGTCCAGGGGGTCGAGTATCGTCGAAAAATCCACTTAAACGTAATGAAACATTTTTGTGATATTCCTGTTCCTAATACTCCAATCTGCTCGTATATAGCTTTTGCAGTGAATTTGGAGCAACTTTTGTTCTGAGTATATATAATTCGTGTCAAGGGAACCGATAATCTTCGTAAATCGACTTACGCGAAATGAAAAATTTTTGTGATATTCTTGTTCCCCACACTCCAAACTGCTCGTATATAGCTTTTGCAGTGAATTTGGAGGATCTTTTGTTCTGAGTATATATAATTCGTGTCCTGGGAACCGAGAATCGTCGAAATATCGACTTACAACAAATGAAATATTTTTGTGATATTCTTGTTCCCCACACTTCAAACTGGTCTTGTATAGCTTTTGCAGCGAACTTGGAGCAACTTTTGTTCTGAGTATATATAATTCGTGTCCAGGGAACCGATAATCGTCGAAAAATCGACTTACACGAAATGAAACATTTTTGAGATATTCTTCTTCCCAACGCTCGAAACTGCTCGTATATAGCATTTGCAGCGAATTTGAAGCAACTTTTGTTCTGAAAATATTTCGTATCCAGGCAGCCGAGAATCGTCGAAAAATCCACTTACACGTAATGAAACATTTTTGTGATATTCCTGTTCCTAATACTCCAATCTGCTCGTATATAGCTTTTTCAGTGAATTTGGAGCAACGTTTGTTCTGAGTATATTTCGTGTCCAGGGAACCGAGAATCGTCGAAAAATCGACTTACGCGAAATGAAAACTTTTTGTGATATTCTTGTTCCTCACGCTCCAAACTGCTCGCATATGGCATTTGCAGTGAATTTGGAGCAAATTTTGTTATATGTATATTTCGTGTCCAAAGGAGCCGAGAATCGTCGAAATATCGGCTTACAACAAATGAAAGATTTTTGTGATATTCTTGTTCCCCACACTTCAAACTGGTCTTGTATAGCTTTTGCAGCGAACTTGGAGCAACTTTTGTTATATGTATATTTCGTGTCCAGGGAGCCGAGTATCGTCGAAAATTCAACTTACACGAAATGAAACATTTTTATGATATTCTTGTTCCCCACACTCCAAACTGCTCGTATATAGCTTTTGCAGTGAATTTGGAGCAACTTTTGTTCTGCGAATATATAATTCGTGTCCAGGGAACAGATAATCTTCGAAAAATCGACTTACGCGAAATGAAAAATTTTTATGATATTCTTGTTCCCCACACTCCCATCTGCTCGTATATAGCTTTTGTAGTGAATTTAGAGCAACTTTTGTTCTGAGTATATATAATTCGTGTCCAGGGAACCGAGAATCTTCGAAAAATCGACTTACGCGAAGTGAAAACTTTGTGATATTCTTGTTCCTCACGCTCCAAACTGCTCGTATATAGCTCTTGCAGTGAATTTGGAGCATCTTTTGTTCTGAGTATATATAATTCGTGTCCTGGGAACCGAGAATCGTCGAAATATCGACTTACAACAAATGAAATATTTTTGTGATATTCTTGTTCCCCACACTCCAAAGTGCTCGTATATAGCTTTTGCTGTGAATTTGGAGCAACTTTTGTTATGAGTATATATAATTCGTGTCCAGGGAACCGATAATCGTCGAAAAATCCACTTACGCGAATTGAAAAATTTTTGTAATATTCTTGTTCCCCACACTCCAAACTGCTCATATATAGCTTTTGCAGTGAATTTGGAGCAACTTTTGTTCTGAGTATAATTGGTGTCCAGGGAACAGAGAGAATCGTCGAAAAATCGACTTACGCGAAATGAAAACTTTTTGTGATATTCTTGTTCCTCACGCTCCAAACTGCTCGTATATAGCATTTGCAGTGAATTTGGAGCAACTTTTGTTATATGTATATTTCGTGTCCAGGGAGCCGAGAATCGTCGAAATATCGACTTACAACAAATGAAATATTTTTGTGATATTCTTGTTCCCCACTCTCCAATTTTCTGGTATATAGCTTTTGCAGGGAATTTGGAGCAACTTTTGTTCTGAAAATATTTCGTGTCCAGGCAGCCGAGAATCAACGAAAAATCGACTTGCACGTAATGAAACAATTTTATGATATTCTTGTTCCCAACACTTCAAACTGGTCTTATATAGCTTTTGCAGCGAATTGGAGCAAATTTTATTAAATGTATATTTCGTAACCAGGGAGCCGAGAATCAACGAAAAATCGACTTACACGAAATGAAACATTTTTATGATATTCTTGTTCCCCACACTCCAAACTGCTCGTATATAGCTTTTGCAGTGAATTTGGAGCAACTTTTGTTCTGAGTATATATAATTCGTGTCCAGGGAACCGATAATCTTCGAAAAATCGACTTACGCGAAATGAAAAATTTTTGTGATATTCTTGTTCCCCACACTCCAAACTGCTCGTATATAGCTTTTGCAGTGAATTTGGCGCATCTTTTGTTCTGAGTATATGTAATTCGTGTCCAGGGAACCGATAATCGTCGAAAAATCGACTTAAGCGAAATATAAAAAATTTTGTGATATTCTTGTTCATCACACTCCAAACTGCTCGTATATAGCTTTTGCAGTGAATTTGGAGCATCTTTTGTTGTGAGTATATATAATTCGTGTCCTGGGAAACGAGAATCGTCGAAATATCGACTTACAACAAATGAAATATTTTTGTGATATTCTTGTTCCCCACACTTCAAACTGGTCTTGTATAGCTTTTGCAGCGAACTTGGAGCAACTTTTGTTCTGAGTACAAATAATTCGTGACCAGGGAGCCGAGAATCGTCGAAATATCAACTTACACGAAATGAAATATTTTTGTGATATTCTTGTTCCCCACACTTCAAACTGGTCTTATATAGCTTTTGCAGCGAATTGGAGCAAATTTTATTAAATATATATTTCGTAACCAGGGAGCCGAGAATCGTCGAAATATCAACTTACACAAAATTAAATATTTTTTGATATTCTTGTTCCCCATGCTCCAACCTTCTCGTGTATAGCATTTGCAGCGAATTTGGAGCAAGTTTTGTTATATGTATATTTCGTGTCCAGGGAGTCGAGTATCGTCGAAAATTCAACTTACACGAAATGAAACATTTTTATGATATTCTTGTTCCCCACACCCCAAACTGCTCGTATATAGCATTTGCAGTGAATTTGGAGCAAATTTTGTTCTGAGTATATATAATTCGTGTCCAGGGAACCGATAATCTTCGAAAAATCGACTTACGCGAAATGAAACATTTTTGTGATATTCTTATTCCCCACACTCCAAACTGCTCGTATATAGCTTTTGCAGTGAATTTGCAGCATCTTTTGTTCTGAGTATATATAATTCGTGTCCAGGGAACCGATAATCGTCGAAAAATCGACTTACGCGAAATGAAAAATTTTTGTGATATTCTTGTTCCCCACACTTCAAACTGGTCTTGTATATCTTTTGCAGCGATCTTGGAGCAACTTTTGTTCTGAGTACAAATAATTCGTGACCAGGGAGCCGAGAATCGTCGAAAAATCGACTTACGCGAAATGAAACATTTTTGTGATATTCTTATTCCCCACACTCCATACTGCTCGTATATAGTTTTTGCAGTGAATTTGGAGCAACTTTTGTTCTGAGTATAATTGGTGTCCAGGGAACAGAGAATCGTCGAAAAATCGACTTACGCGAAATGAAAACTTTTTGTGATATTCTTGTTCCCCATACTCCAATCTGCTCGTATATATCTTTTGCAGTGAATTTGTAGCAACTTTTGTTCTGAGTATATATAATTCGTGTCCAGGGAACCGAGAATCGTCGAAAAATCGACTTACGCGAAATGAAAACTTTTTGTGATATTCTTGTTCCTCACGCTCCAAACTGCTCGTATATAGCATTTGCAGTGAATTTGGAGCAATTTTTGTAATATGTATATTTCGTGTCCGCGGAGCCGAAAATCGTCGAAATATCGACTTACAACAAATGAAATATTTTTGTGATATTCTTGTTCCCCACACATCAAACTGGTCTTGTATAGCTTTTGCAGCGAACTTGGAGCAAATTTTGTTATATGTATATTTCGTGACCAGGGAGCCGAGAATCGTCGAAATGTCAACTTAAACGAAATGAAATGTTTTTGCGATATTCTTGTTCCCCACGCTCCAAACTGCTCGTATATAGATTTTGCAGTGAATTTGGAGCAACTTTTATTCTGAGTATATATAATTCGTGTCCAGGGAACCGATAATCGTCGAAAAATCCACTTACGCGAAATGAAAAATTTTTGTAATATTCTTGTTCCCCACACTCCAAACTGCTCTTATATAGCTTTTGCAGTGAATTTGGAGCAACCTTTGTTCTGAGTATAATTGGTGTCCAGGGAACAGAGAATCGTCGAAAAATCGACTTACGCGAAATGAAAACTTTTTGTGATATTCTTGTTCCCCATATTCCAATCTGCTCGTATATAGCTTTTGCAGTGAATTTGGAGCAACTTTTGTTCTGAGTATATATAATTCGTGTCCAGCGAACCGATAATCGTCGAAAAATCGACTTACGCGAAATGAAACATTTTTGAGACATTCTTCTTCCCCACGCTCGAAACTGCTCGTATATAGCATTGGCAGCGAATTAGAAGAAACATTTGTTCTGAAAATATTTCGTGTCCAGGCAGCCGAGAATCGTCGAAAAATCCACTTACACGTAATGAAACATTTTTGTGATATTCCTCTTCCTAATACTCCAATCTGCTCGTATATAGCTTTTTCAGTGAATTTGGAGCAACGTTTGTTCTGAGTATATATAATTCGTGTCCAGGGAACCGAGAATCGTCGAAAAATCGACTTACGCGAAATGAAAACTTTTTCTGATATTCTTGTTCCTCACGCTCCAAACTGCTCGCATATGGCATTTGCAGTGAATTTGGAGCATATTTTGTAATATGTATATTTCGTGTCCAGGGAGCCGAGAATCGTCGAAATATCGACTTACAACAAATGAAATATTTTTGTGATATTCTTATTCCCCACACTTCAAACTGGTCTTGTATACCTTTTGCCGCGAACTTGGAGCAAATTTTGTTATATGTATATTTCGTGACCAGGGAGCCGAGAATCGTCGAAATATCAACTTACACGAAATGATATATTTTTGTGATATTTTTGTTCCCCACACTCCAAACTGCTCGTATATAGCTTTTGCAGTGAATTTGGAGCAACTTTTGTTATGAGTATATATAATTCGTGTCCAGGGAACCGATAATCGTCGAAAAATCCACTTACGCGAAATGAAATAATTTTGTAATATTCTTGTTCCCCACACTCCAAACTGCTCGTATATAGCTTTTGCAGTGAATTTGGAGCAACTTTTGTTCTGAGTATAATTGGTGTCGAGGGAACAGAAAATCGTCGAAAAATCGACTTATGCGAAATGAAAACTGTTTATGATATTCTTGTTCCTCACGCTCCTAACTGGTCTTGTATATCTTTTGCAGCGATCTTGGAGCAACTTTTGTTCTGAGTACAAATAATTCGTGACCAGGGAGCCGAGAATCGTCGAAATATCAACTTACACGAAATGAAATATTTTTGTGATATTCTTGTTCCCCACGCTTGCAGTGAATTTGGAGCAACTTTTGTTCTGATTATGTATATAATTCGTGTCCAGGGAACCGATAATCGTCGAAAACTCGACTTACGCGAAATGAAAAATTTTTGAGAAATTCTTCTTCCCCACGCTCGAAACTGCTCGTATATAGCATTTGCAGCGAATTTGAAGCAACTTTTGTTCTGAGTATAATTGGTGTCCAGGGAACAGAGAATCGTCGAAAAATCCACTTACACGTAATGAAACATTTTTGTGATATTCTTGTTCCCCATACTCCAATCTGCTCGTATATAGCTTTTTCAGTGAATTTGGAGCAACTTTTGTTCTGAGTATATATAATTCGTGTCCAGGGCACCGAGAATCGTAGAAAAATCGACTTACGCGAAATGAAAATTTTTGTGATATTCTTGTGCCTCACGCTCCAAACTGCTCGCGTATGGCATTTGCAGTGAATTTGGAGCAAATTTTGTAATAAATATATTTCGTGTCCAGGGAGCCGAGAATCGTCGAAATATGGACTTACAACAAATGAAATATTTTTGTGATATTCTTGTTCCCCACACTTCAAACTGGTCTTGTATAGCTTTTGCAGCGAACTTGGAGCAAATTTTGTTATATGTATATATAATTCGTGTCCAGGGAACCGATAAACGTCGAAAAATCCACTTACGCGAAATGAAAAATTTTTGTGATATTCTTGTTCCCCACACTCCATACTGCTCGTATATAGTTTTTGCAGTGAATTTGGAGCAACTTTTGTTCTGAGTATAATTGGTGTCCAGGGAACAGAGAATCGTCGAAAAATCGACTTACGCGAAATGAAAACTTTTTGTGATATTCTTGTTCCCCATACTCCAATCTGCTCGTATATATCTTTTGCAGTGAATTTGTAGCAACTTTTGTTCTGAGTATATATAATTCGTGTCCAGGGAACCGAGAATCGTCGAAAAATCGACTTACGCGAAATGAAAACTTTTTGTGATATTCTTGTTCCTCACGCTCCAAACTGCTCGTATATAGCATTTGCAGTGAATTTGGAGCAATTTTTGTAATATGTATATTTCGTGTCCGCGGAGCCGAAAATCGTCGAAATATCGACTTAAACGAAATGATATATTTTTGTGATATTTTTGTTCCCCACACTCCAAACTGCTCGTATATAGATTTTGCAGTGAATTTGGAGCAACTTTTATTCTGAGTATATATAATTCGTGTCCAGGGAACCGATAATCGTCGAAAAATCCACTTACGCGAAATGAAAAATTTTTGTAATATTCTTGTTCCCCACACTCCAAACTGCTCGTATATAGCTTTTGCAGTGAATTTGGAGCAACCTTTGTTCTGAGTATAATTGGTGTCCAGGGAACAGAGAATCGTCGAAAAATCGACTTACGCGAAATGAAAACTTTTTGTGATATTCTTGTTCCCCATATTCCAATCTGCTCGTATATAGCTTTTGCAGTGAATTTGGAGCAACTTTTGTTCTGAGTATATATAATTCGTGTCCAGGGAACCGATAATCGTCGAAAAATCGACTTACGCGAAATGAAACATTTTTGAGACATTCTTCTTCCCCACGCTCGAAACTGCTCGTATATAGCATTGGCAGCGAATTAGAAGAAACATTTGTTCTGAAAATATTTCGTGTCCAGGCAGCCGAGAATCGTCGAAAAATCCACTTACACGTAATGAAACATTTTTGTGATATTCCTCTTCCTAATACTCCAATCTGCTCGTATATAGCTTTTTCAGTGAATTTGGAGCAACGTTTGTTCTGAGTATATATAATTCGTGTCCAGGGAACCGAGAATCGTCGAAAAATCGACTTACGCGAAATGAAAACTTTTTCTGATATTCTTGTTCCTCACGCTCCAAACTGCTCGCATATGGCATTTGCAGTGAATTTGGAGCATAATTTGTAATATGTATATTTCGTGTCCAGGGAACCGAGAATCGTCGAAATATCGACTTACAACAAATGAAATATTTTTGTGATATTCTTATTCCCCACACTTCAAACTGGTCTTGTATACCTTTTGCCGCGAACTTGGAGCAAATTTTGTTATATGTATATTTCGTGACCAGGGAGCCGAGAATCGTCGAAATATCAACTTACACGAAATGATATATTTTTGTGATATTTTTGTTCCCCACACTCCAAACTGCTCGTATATAGCTTTTGCAGTGAATTTGGAGCAACTTTTGTTATGAGTATATATAATTCGTGTCCAGGGAACCGATAATCGTCGAAAAATCCACTTACGCGAAATGAAATAATTTTGTAATATTCTTGTTCCCCACACTCCAAACTGCTCGTATATAGCTTTTGCAGTGAATTTGGAGCAACTTTTGTTCTGAGTATAATTGGTGTCGAGGGAACAGAAAATCGTCGAAAAATCGACTTACGCGAAATGAAAACTGTTTATGATATTCTTGTTCCTCACGCTCCTAACTGGTCTTGTATATCTTTTGCAGCGATCTTGGAGCAACTTTTGTTCTGAGTACAAATAATTCGTGACCAGGGAGCCGAGAATCGTCGAAATATCAACTTACACGAAATGAAATATTTTTGTGATATTCTTGTTCCCCACGCTTGCAGTGAATTTGGAGCAACTTTTGTTCTGATTATGTATATAATTCGTGTCCAGGGAACCGATAATCGTCGAAAACTCGACTTACGCGAAATGAAAAATTTTTGAGAAATTCTTCTTCCCCACGCTCGAAACTGCTCGTATATAGCATTTGCAGGGAATTTGAAGCAACTTTTGTTCTGAGTATAATTGGTGTCCAGGGAACAGAGAATCGTCGAAAAATCCACTTACACGTAATGAAACATTTTTGTGATATTCTTGTTCCCCATACTCCAATCTGCTCGTATATAGCTTTTTCAGTGAATTTGGAGCAACTTTTGTTCTGAGTATATATAATTCGTGTCCAGGGCACCGAGAATCGTAGAAAAATCGACTTACGCGAAATGAAAATTTTTGTGATATTCTTGTGCCTCACGCTCCAAACTGCTCGCGTATGGCATTTGCAGTGAATTTGGAGCAAATTTTGTAATAAATATATTTCGTGTCCAGGGAGCCGAGAATCGTCGAAATATGGACTTACAACAAATGAAATATTTTTGTGATATTCTTGTTCCCCACACTTCAAACTGGTCTTGTATAGCTTTTGCAGCGAACTTGGAGCAAATTTTGTTATATGTATATATAATTCGTGTCCAGGGAACCGATAAACGTCGAAAAATCCACTTACGCGAAATGAAAAATTTTTGTGATATTCTTGTTCCCCACACTCCATACTGCTCGTATATAGTTTTTGCAGTGAATTTGGAGCAACTTTTGTTCTGAGTATAATTGGTGTCCAGGGAACAGAGAATCGTCGAAAAATCGACTTACGCGAAATGAAAACTTTTTGTGATATTCTTGTTCCCCATACTCCAATCTGCTCGTATATATCTTTTGCAGTGAATTTGTAGCAACTTTTGTTCTGAGTATATATAATTCGTGTCCAGGGAACCGAGAATCGTCGAAAAATCGACTTACGCGAAATGAAAACTTTTTGTGATATTCTTGTTCCTCACGCTCCAAACTGCTCGTATATAGCATTTGCAGTGAATTTGGAGCAATTTTTGTAATATGTATATTTCGTGTCCGCGGAGCCGAAAATCGTCGAAATATCGACTTAAACGAAATGATATATTTTTGTGATATTTTTGTTCCCCACACTCCAAACTGCTCGTATATAGATTTTGCAGTGAATTTGGAGCAACTTTTATTCTGAGTATATATAATTCGTGTCCAGGGAACCGATAATCGTCGAAAAATCCACTTACGCGAAATGAAAAATTTTTGTAATATTCTTGTTCCCCACACTCCAAACTGCTCGTATATAGCTTTTGCAGTGAATTTGGAGCAACCTTTGTTCTGAGTATAATTGGTGTCCAGGGAACAGAGAATCGTCGAAAAATCGACTTACGCGAAATGAAAACTTTTTGTGATATTCTTGTTCCCCATATTCCAATCTGCTCGTATATAGCTTTTGCAGTGAATTTGGAGCAACTTTTGTTCTGAGTATATATAATTCGTGTCCAGGGAACCGATAATCGTCGAAAAATCGACTTACGCGAAATGAAACATTTTTGAGACATTCTTCTTCCCCACGCTCGAAACTGCTCGTATATAGCATTGGCAGCGAATTTGAAGAAACTTTTGTTCTGAAAATATTTCGTGTCCAGGCAGCCGAGAATCGTCGAAAAATCCACTTACACGTAATGAAACATTTTTGTGATATTCCTGTTCCTAATACTCCAATCTGCTCGTATATAGCTTTTTCAGTGAATTTGGAGCAACGTTTGTTCTGAGTATATTTCGTGTCCAGGGAACCGAGAATCGTCGAAAAATCGACTTACGCGAAATGAAAACTTTTTGTGATATTCTTGTTCCTCACGCTCCAAACTGCTCGTATATGGCATTTGCAGTGAATTTGGAGCATATTTTGTAATATGTATATTTCGTGTCCAGGGAGCCGAGAATCGTCGAAATATCGACTTACAACAAATGAAATATTTTTGTGATATTCTTATTCCCCACACATCAAACTGGTCTTGTATACCTTTTGCCGCGAACTTGGAGCAAATTTTGTTATATGTATATTTCGTGACCAGGGAGCCGAGAATCGTCGAAATATCAACTTACACGAAATGATATATTTTTGTGATATTTTTGATCCCCACACTCCAAACTGCTCGTATATAGCTTTTGCAGTGAATTTGGAGCAACTTTTGTTATGAGTATATATAATTCGTGTCCAGGGAACCGATAATCGTCGAAAAATCCACTTACGCGAAATGAAATAATTTTGTAATATTCTTGTTCCCCACACTCCAAACTGCTCGTATATAGCTTTTGCAGTGAATTTGGAGCAACTTTTGTTCTGAGTATAATTGGTGTCAAGGGAACAGAAAATCGTCGAAAAATCGACTTACGCGAAATGAAAACTGTTTATGATATTCTTGTTCCTCACGCTCCAAACTGATCGTATATAGCATTTGCAGTGAATTTGGAGTAACTTTTGTTATATGTATATTTCGTGTCCAGGGAGCCGAGAATCGTCGAAATATCCACTTACACAAAATTAAATATTTTTTGATATTCTTGTTCCCCACGCTCCAACCTTCTCGTGTATAGCATTTGCAGCGAATTTGGAGCAAGTTTTGTTATATGTATATTTCGTGTCCAGGGAGTCGAGTATCGTCGTAAATTCAACTTACACGAAATGAAACATTTTTATGATATTCTTGTTCCCCACACTCCAAACTGCTCGTATATAGCTTTTGCAGTGAATTTGGAGCACCTTTTGTTCTGAGTATATATAATTCGTGTCCTGGGAACCGAGAATCGTCGAAATATCGACTTACAACAAATGAAATATTTTTGTGATATTCTTGTTCCCCACACTTCAAACTGGTCTTGTATAGCTTTTGCAGCGAACTTGGAGCAACTTTTGTTCTGAGTACAAATAATTCGTGACCAGGGAGCCGAGAATCGTCGAAATATCAACTTACACGAAATGAAATATTTTTGTGATATTCTTGTTCCCCACGCTCCAAACTGCTCGTATATAGCTTTTGCAGTGAATTTGGAGCAACTTTTGTTCTGAGTATATATAATTCGTGTCCAGGGAACCGATAATCGTCGAAAAATCCACTTACGCGAAATGAAAAATTTTTGAGAAATTCTTCTTCCCCACGCTCGAAACTGCTCGTATATAGCATTTGCAGCGAATTTGAAGCAACTTTTGTTCTGAGTATATTTCGTGTCCAGAGAGCCGTGAATCTTCGAAAAATCCACTTACACGTAATGAAACATTTTTGTGATATTCTTGTTCCCCATACTCCAATCTGCTCGTATATAGCTTTTTCAGTGAATTTGGAGCAACGTTTGTTCTGAGTATATTTCGTGTCCAGGGAACCGAGAATCGTCGAAAAATCGACTTACGCGAAATGAAAACTTTTTGTGATATTCTTGTTCCTCACGCTCGAAACTGCTCGCATATGGCATTTGCATTGAATTTGGAGCAAATTTTGTAATAAGTATATTTCGTGTCCAGGGAGCCGAGAATCGTCGAAATATCGACCTACAACAAATGAAATATTTTTGTGATATTCTTGTTCCCCACACTTCAAACTGGTCTTGTATAGCTTTGGCAGCGAACTTGGAGCAAATTTTGTTATATGTATATTTTGTGACCAGGGAGACGAGAAAAGTCGAAATGTCAACTTAAACGAAATGAAATGTTTTTGCGATATTCTTGTTCCCCACGCTCCAAACTGCTCGTATATAGATTTTGCAGTGAATTTGGAGCAACGTTTGTTCTGAGTATATATAATTCGTGTCCAGTTAACCGATAATCGTCGAAAAATCGACTTACGCGAAATGAATCATTTTTGAGATATTCTTCTTCCCCACGCTCGAAACTGCTCGTATATAGCATTTGCAGCGAATTTGAAGAAACTTTTGTTCTGAAAATGATTCGTATCCAGGCAGCCGAGAATCGTCGAAAAATCCACTTTCACGTAATGAAATATTTTTGTGATATTCCTGTTCCTAATACTCCAATCTGCTCGTATATAGCTTTTTCAGTGAATTTGGAGAAACGTTTGTTCTGAGTATATTTCGTGTCCAGGGAACCGAGAATCGTCGAAAAATCGACTTACGCGAAATGAAAACTTTTTGTGATATTCTTGTTCCTCACGCTCCAAACTGCTCGCATATGGCATTTGCAGTGAATTTGGAGCAAATTTTGTAATATGTATATTTAGTATCCAGGGAGCCGAGAATCGTCGAAATATCGACTTACAACAAATGAAATATTTTTGTGATATTCTTGTTCCCCACACTTCAAACTGGTCTTGTATACCTTTTGCCGCGAACTTGGAGCAAATTTTGTTATATGTATATTTCGTGACCAGGGAGCCGAGAATCGTCGAAATATCAACTTACACGAAATGATATAGTTTTGTGATATTTTTGTTCCCCACACTCCAAACTGCTCGTATATAGCTTTTGCAGTGAATTTGGAGCAACTTTTGTTATGAGTATATATAATTCGTGTCCAGGGAACCGATAATCGTCGAAAAATCCACTTACGCGAAATGAAAAACTTTTGTAATATTCTTGTTCCCCACACTCCAAACTGCTCGTATATAGCTTTTGCAGTGAATTTGGAGCAACTTTTGTTCTGAGTATATTTGGTGTCCAGGGAACAGAGAATCGTCGAAAAATCAACTTACGCGAAATGAAAACTTTTTGTGATATTCTTGTTCCTCACGCTCCAAACTGCTCGTATATAGCATTTGCAGTGAAATTGAGCAACTTTTGTTATATGTATATTTCGTGTCCAGGGAGCCGAGAATCGTCGAAATATCGACTTACAACAAATGAAATATTTTTGTGATATTCTTGTTCCCCACTCTCCAATCTTCTGGTATATAGCATTTGCAGGGAATTTGGAGCAACTTTTGTTCTGAAAATATTTCGTGTCCAGGCAGCCGAGAATCAACGAAAAATCGACTTGCACGTAATGAAACATTTTTATGATATTCTTGTTCCCCACACTTCAAACTGGTCTTATATAGCTTTTGCAGCGAATTGGAGCAAATTTTATTAAACATATATTTCGTAACCAGGGAGCCGAGAATCGTCGAAATATCAACTTACACAAAATTAAATATTTTTTGATATTCTTGTTCCCCATGCTCCAACCTTCTCGTGTATAGCATTTGCAGCGAATTTGGAGCAAGTTTTGTTATATGTATATTTCGTGTCCAGGGAGTCGAATATCGTCGAAAATTCAACTTACACGAAATGAAATGTTTTTGCGATATTCTTGTTCCCCACGCTCCAAACTGCTCGTATATAGATTTTGCAGTGAATTTGGAGCAACGTTTGTTCTGAGTATATATAATTCGTGTCCAGTTAACCGATAATCGTCGAAAAATCGACTTACGCGAAATGAATCATTTTTGAGATATTCTTCTTCCCCACGCTCGAAACTGCTCGTATATAGCATTTGCAGCGAATTTGAAGAAACTTTTGTTCTGAAAATGATTCGTATCCAGGCAGCCGAGAATCGTCGAAACATCCACTTTCACGTTATGAAATATTTTTGTGATATTCCTGTTCCTAATACTCCAATCTGCTCGTATATAGCTTTTTCAGTGAATTTGGAGAAACGTTTGTTCTGAGTATATTTCGTGTCCAGGGAACCGAGAATCGTCGAAAAATCGACTTACGCGAAATGAAACATTTTTGTGATATTCTTATTCCCCACACTCCAAACTGCTCGTATATAGCTTTTGCAGTGAATTTGCAGCATCTTTTGTTCTGAGTATATATAATTCGTGTCCAGGGAACCGATAATCGTCGAAAAATCGACTTACGCGAAATGAAAAATTTTTGTGATATTCTTGTTCCCCACACTTCAAACTGGTCTTGTATATCTTTTGCAGCGATCTTGGAGCAACTTTTGTTCTGAGTACAAATAATTCGTGACCAGGGAGCCGAGAATCGTCGAAATATCAACTTACACGAAATGAAATATTTTTGTGATATTCTTGTTCCCCACGCTTGCAGTGAATTTGGAGCAACTTTTGTTCTGATTATGTATATAATTCGTGTCCAGGGAACCGATAATCGTCGAAAACTCGACTTACGCGAAATGAAAAATTTTTGAGAAATTCTTCTTCCCCACGCTCGAAACTGCTCGTATATAGCATTTGCAGCGAATTTGAAGCAACTTTTGTTCTGAGTATATTTCTTGTCCAGAGAGCCGTGAATCGTCGAAAAATCCACTTACACGTAATGAAACATTTTTGTGATATTTTTGTTCCCCACACTCCAAACTGCTCGTATATAGCTTTTGCAGTGAATTTGGAGCAACTTTTGTTATGAGTATATATAATTCGTGTCCAGGGAACCGATAATCGTCGAAAAATCAACTTACGCGAAATGAAAACTTTTTGTGATATTCTTGTTCCTCACGCTCCAAACTGCTCGTATATAGCATTTGCAGTGAAATTGAGCAACTTTTGTTATATGTATATTTCGTGTCCAGGGAGCCGAGAATCGTCGAAATATCGACTTACAACAAATGAAATATTTTTGTGATATTCTTGTTCCCCACTCTCCAATCTTCTGGTATATAGCATTTGCAGGGAATTTGGAGCAACTTTTGTTCTGAAAATATTTCGTGTCCAGGCAGCCGAGAATCAACGAAAAATCGACTTGCACGTAATGAAACATTTTTATGATATTCTTGTTCCCCACACTTCAAACTGGTCTTATATAGCTTTTGCAGCGAATTGGAGCAAATTTTATTAAACATATATTTCGTAACCAGGGAGCCGAGAATCGTCGAAATATCAACTTACACAAAATTAAATATTTTTTGATATTCTTGTTCCCCATGCTCCAACCTTCTCGTGTATAGCATTTGCAGCGAATTTGGAGCAAGTTTTGTTATATGTATATTTCGTGTCCAGGGAGTCGAATATCGTCGAAAATTCAACTTACACGAAATGAAATGTTTTTGCGATATTCTTGTTCCCCACGCTCCAAACTGCTCGTATATAGATTTTGCAGTGAATTTGGAGCAACGTTTGTTCTGAGTATATATAATTCGTGTCCAGTTAACCGATAATCGTCGAAAAATCGACTTACGCGAAATGAATCATTTTTGAGATATTCTTCTTCCCCACGCTCGAAACTGCTCGTATATAGCATTTGCAGCGAATTTGAAGAAACTTTTGTTCTGAAAATGATTCGTATCCAGGCAGCCGAGAATCGTCGAAACATCCACTTTCACGTTATGAAATATTTTTGTGATATTCCTGTTCCTAATACTCCAATCTGCTCGTATATAGCTTTTTCAGTGAATTTGGAGAAACGTTTGTTCTGAGTATATTTCGTGTCCAGGGAACCGAGAATCGTCGAAAAATCGACTTACGCGAAATGAAACATTTTTGTGATATTCTTATTCCCCACACTCCAAACTGCTCGTATATAGCTTTTGCAGTGAATTTGCAGCATCTTTTGTTCTGAGTATATATAATTCGTGTCCAGGGAACCGATAATCGTCGAAAAATCGACTTACGCGAAATGAAAAATTTTTGTGATATTCTTGTTCCCCACACTTCAAACTGGTCTTGTATATCTTTTGCAGCGATCTTGGAGCAACTTTTGTTCTGAGTACAAATAATTCGTGACCAGGGAGCCGAGAATCGTCGAAATATCAACTTACACGAAATGAAATATTTTTGTGATATTCTTGTTCCCCACGCTTGCAGTGAATTTGGAGCAACTTTTGTTCTGATTATGTATATAATTCGTGTCCAGGGAACCGATAATCGTCGAAAACTCGACTTACGCGAAATGAAAAATTTTTGAGAAATTCTTCTTCCCCACGCTCGAAACTGCTCGTATATAGCATTTGCAGCGAATTTGAAGCAACTTTTGTTCTGAGTATATTTCTTGTCCAGAGAGCCGTGAATCGTCGAAAAATCCACTTACACGTAATGAAACATTTTTGTGATATTCTTGTTCCCCATACTCCAATCTGCTCGTATATAGCTTTTTCAGTGAATTTGGAGCAACTTTTGTTCTGAGTATATATAATTCGTGTCCAGGGCACCGAGAATCGTAGAAAAATCGACTTACGCGAAATGAAAATTTTTGTGATATTCTTGTTCCTCACGCTCCAAACTGCTCGCATATGGCATTTGCAGTGAATTTGGAGCAAATTTTGTAATAAATATATTTCGTGTCCAGGGAGCCGAGAATCGTCGAAATATGGACTTACAACAAATGAAATATTTTTGTGATATTCTTGTTCCCCACACTTCAAACTGGTCTTGTATAGCTTTTGCAGCGAACTTGGAGCTAATTTTGTTATATGTATATATAATTCGTGTCCAGGGAACCGATAAACGTCGAAAAATCCACTTACGCGAAATGAAAAATTTTTGTGATATTCTTGTTCCCCACACTCCATACTGCTCGTATATAGTTTTTGCAGTGAATTTGGAGCAACTTTTGTTCTGAGTATAATTGGTGTCCAGGGAACAGAGAATCGTCGAAAAATCGACTTACGCGAAATGAAAACTTTTTGTGATATTCTTGTTCCCCATACTCCAATCTGCTCGTATATATCTTTTGCAGTGAATTTGTAGCAACTTTTGTTCTGAGTATAAATAATTCGTGTCCAGGGAACCGAGAATCGTCGAAAAATCGACTTACGCGAAATGAAAACTTTTTCTGATATTCTTGTTCCTCACGCTCCAAACTGCTCGTATATAGCATTTGCAGTGAATTTGGAACAATTTTTGTAATATGTATATTTCGTGTCCGCGGAGCCGAAAATCGTCGAAATATCGACTTAAACGAAATGATATATTTTTGTGATATTTTTGTTCCCCACACTCCAAACTGCTCGTATATAGATTTTGCAGTGAATTTGGAGCAACTTTTATTCTGAGTATATATAATTCGTGTCCAGGGAACCGATAATCGTCGAAAAATCCACTTACGCGAAATGAAAAATTTTTGTAATATTCTTGTTCCCCACACTCCAAACTGCTCGTATATAGCTTTTGCAGTGAATTTGGAGCAACCTTTGTTCTGAGTATAATTGGTGTCCAGGGAACAGAGAATCGTCGAAAAATCGACTTACGCGAAATGAAAACTTTTTGTGATATTCTTGTTCCCCATATTCCAATCTGCTCGTATATAGCTTTTGCAGTGAATTTGGAGCAACTTTTGTTCTGAGTATATATAATTCGTGTCCAGGGAACCGATAATCGTCGAAAAATCGACTTACGCGAAATGAAACATTTTTGAGACATTCTTCTTCCCCACGCTCGAAACTGCTCGTATATAGCATTGGCAGCGAATTTGAAGAAACTTTTGTTCTGAAAATATTTCGTGTCCAGGCAGCCGAGAATCGTCGAAAAATCCACTTACACGTAATGAAACATTTTTGTGATATTCCTGTTCCTAATACTCCAATCTGCTCGTATATAGCTTTTTCAGTGAATTTGGAGCAACGTTTGTTCTGAGTATATTTCGTGTCCAGGGAACCGAGAATCGTCGAAAAATCGACTTACGCGAAATGAAAACTTTTTGTGATATTCTTGTTCCTCACGCTCCAAACTGCTCGTATATGGCATTTGCAGTGAATTTGGAGCATATTTTGTAATATGTATATTTCGTGTCCAGGGAGCCGAGAATCGTCGAAATATCGACTTACAACAAATGAAATATTTTTGTGATATTCTTATTCCCCACACATCAAACTGGTCTTGTATACCTTTTGCCGCGAACTTGGAGCAAATTTTGTTATATGTATATTTCGTGACCAGGGAGCCGAGAATCGTCGAAATATCAACTTACACGAAATGATATATTTTTGTGATATTTTTGTTCCCCACACTCCAAACTGCTCGTATATAGCTTTTGCAGTGAATTTGGAGCAACTTTTGTTATGAGTATATATAATTCGTGTCCAGGGAACCGATAATCGTCGAAAAATCCACTTACGCGAAATGAAATAATTTTGTAATATTCTTGTTCCCCACACTCCAAACTGCTCGTATATAGCTTTTGCAGTGAATTTGGAGCAACTTTTGTTCTGAGTATAATTGGTGTCAAGGGAACAGAAAATCGTCGAAAAATCGACTTACGCGAAATGAAAACTGTTTATGATATTCTTGTTCCCCACACTCCAAACTGCTCGTATATAGCTTTTGCAGTGAATTTGGAGCACCTTTTGTTCTGAGTATATATAATTCGTGTCCTGGGAACCGAGAATCGTCGAAATATCGACTTACAACAAATGAAATATTTTTGTGATATTCTTGTTCCCCACACTTCAAACTGGTCTTGTATAGCTTTTGCAGCGAACTTGGAGCAACTTTTGTTCTGAGTACAAATAATTCGTGACCAGGGAGCCGAGAATCGTCGAAATATCAACTTACACGAAATGAAATATTTTTGTGATATTCTTGTTCCCCACGCTCCAAACTGCTCGTATATAGCTTTTGCAGTGAATTTGGAGCAACTTTTGTTCTGAGTATATATAATTCGTGTCCAGGGAACCGATAATCGTCGAAAAATCCACTTACGCGAAATGAAAAATTTTTGAGAAATTCTTCTTCCCCACGCTCGAAACTGCTCGTATATAGCATTTGCAGCGAATTTGAAGCAACTTTTGTTCTGAGTATATTTCGTGTCCAGAGAGCCGTGAATCTTCGAAAAATCCACTTACACGTAATGAAACATTTTTGTGATATTCTTGTTCCCCATACTCCAATCTGCTCGTATATAGCTTTTTCAGTGAATTTGGAGCAACGTTTGTTCTGAGTATATTTCGTGTCCAGGGAACCGAGAATCGTCGAAAAATCGACTTACGCGAAATGAAAACTTTTTGTGATATTCTTGTTCCTCACGCTCGAAACTGCTCGCATATGGCATTTGCATTGAATTTGGAGCAAATTTTGTAATAAGTATATTTCGTGTCCAGGGAGCCGAGAATCGTCGAAATATCGACCTACAACAAATGAAATATTTTTGTGATATTCTTGTTCCCCACACTTCAAACTGGTCTTGTATAGCTTTTGCACCGAACTTGGAGCAAATTTTGTTATATGTATATTTTGTGACCAGGGAGACGAGAATCGTCGAAATGTCAACTTAAACGAAATGAAATGTTTTTGCGCTATTCTTGTTCCCCACGCTCCAAACTGCTCGTATATAGATTTTGCAGTGAATTTGGAGCAACGTTTGTTCTGAGTATATATAATTCGTGTCCAGTTAACCGATAATCGTCGAAAAATCGACTTACGCGAAATGAATCATTTTTGAGACATTCTTCTTCCCCACGCTCGAAACTGCTCGTATATAGCATTGGCAGCGAATTTGAAGAAACTTTTGTTCTGAAAATGATTCGTATCCAGGCAGCCGAGATTCTTCGAAAAATCCACTTTCACGTAATGAAATATTTTTGTGATATTCCTGTTCCTAATACTCCAAACTGCTCGTATATAGCTTTTTCAGTGAATTTGGAGAAACGTTTGTTCTGAGTATATTTCGTGTCCAGGGAACCGAGAATCGTCGAAAAATCGACTTCCGCGAAATGAAAACTTTTTGTGATATTCTTGTTCCTCACGCTCCAAACTGCTCGCATATGGCATTTGCAGTGAATTTGGAGCAAATTTTGTAATATGTATATTTCGTGTACAGGGAGCCGAGAATCGTCGAAATATCGACTTACAACAAATGAAATATTTTTGTGATATTCTTGTTCCCCACACTTCAAACTGGTCTTGTGTACCTTTTGCCGCGAACTTGGAGCAAATTTTGTTATATGTATATTTCGTGACCAGGGAGCCGAGAATCGTCGAAATATCAACTTACACGAAATGATATATTTTTGTGATATTTTTGTTCCCCACACTCCAAACTGCTCGTATATAGCTTTTGCAGTGAATTTGGAGCAACTTTTGTTATGAGTATATATAATTCGTGTCCAGGGAACCGATAATCGTCGAAAAATCCACTTACGCGAAATGAAAAATGTTTGTAATATTCTTGTTCCCCACACTCCAAACTGCTCGTATATAGCTTTTGCAGTGAATTTGCAGCAACTTTTGTTATGAGTATAATTGGTGTCCAGGGAACAGAGAATCGTCGAAAAATCGACTTACGCAAAATGAAAACTTTTTGTGATATTCTTGATCCTCACGATTCAAACTGCTCGTATAATGCATTTGCAGTGAATTTGGAGCAACTTTTGTTACATGTATATTTCGTGTCCAGGGAGCCGAGAATCGTCGAAATATCGACTTACAACAAATGAAATATTTTTGTGATATTCTTGTTCCCTACTCTCCAATCTTCTGGTATATAGCTTTTGCAGGGAATTTGGAGCAACTTTTGTTCTGAAAATATTTCGTGTCCAGGCAGCCGAGAATCAACGAAAAATCGACTTGCACGTAATGAAACATTTTTATGATATTCTTGTTCCCCACACTTCAAACTGGTCTTGTATAGCTTTTGGAGCGAATTGGAGCAAATTTTATTAAATATATATTTCGTAACCAGGGAGCCGAGAATCGTCGAAATATCAACTTACACAAAATTAAATATTTTTTGATATTCTTGTTCCCCTCGCTCCAACCTTCTCGTGTATAGCATTTGCAGCGAATTTGGAGCAAGTTTTGTTATATGTATATTTCGTGTCCAGGGAGTCGAGTATCGTCGAAAATTCAACTTACACGAAATGAAACATTTTTATGATATTCTTGTTCCCCACACTCCAAACTGCTCGTATATAGCTTTTGCAGTGAATTTGGAGCAACTTTTGTTCTGAGTATATATAATTCGTGTCCAGGGAACCGATAATCTTCGAAAAATCGACTTACGCGAAATGAAACATTTTTGTGATATTCTTGTTCCCCACACTCCAAACTTCGCGTATATAGCTTTTGCAGTGAATTTGGAGCACCTTTTGTTCTGTGTATATATAATTCGTGTCCTGGAACCGAGAATCGTCGAAATATCGACTTACAACAAATGAAATATTTTTGTGATATTCTTGTTCCCCACACTTCAAACTTGTCTTGTATAGCTTTTGCAGCGAACTTGGAGCAACTTTTGTTCTGAGTACAAATAATTCGTGACCAGGGAGCCGAGAATCGTCGAAATATCAACTTACACGAAATGAAATATTTTTGAGATATTCTTGTACCCCACGCTCCAAACTGCTCGTATATAGATTTTGCAGTGAATTTGGAGCAACTTTTGTTCTGAGTATATATAATTCGTGTCCAGGGAACCGATAATCGTCGAAAAATCGACTTACGCGAAATGAAAAATTTTTGAGAAATTCTTCTTCCCCACGCTCGAAACTGCTCGTATATAGCATTTGCAGCGAATTTGAAGCAACTTTTGTTCTGAGTATATTTCTTGTCCAGAGAGCCGTGAATCGTCGAAAAATCCACTTACACGTAATGAAACATTTTTGTGATATTCTTGTTCCCCATACTCCAATCTGCTCGTATATAGCTTTTTCAGTGAATTTGGAGCAACGTTTGTTCTGAGTATATTTCGTGTACAGGGAACCGAGAATCGTCGAAAAATCGACTTACGCGAAATGAAAACTTTATGTGATATTCTTGTTCCTCACGCTGCAAACTGCTCGCTTATGGCATTTGCAGTGAATTTGGAGCAAATTTTGTAATAAGTATATTTCGTGTCCAGGGAGCCGAGAATCGTCGAAATATCGACTTACAACAAATGAAATATTTTTGTGATATTCTTGTTCCCCACACTTCAAACTGGTCTTGTATAGCTTTTGCAGCGAACTTGGAGCAAATTTTGTTATATGTATATTTCGTGACCAGGGAGCCGAGAATCGTCGAAATGTCAACTTAAACGAAATGAAATGTTTTTGTGATATTCTTGTTCCCCACGCTCCAAAATGCTCGTATATAGATTTTGCAGTGAATTTGGAGCTACTTTTGTTCTGGGTATATATAATTCGTGTCCAGGGAACCGATAATCGTCGAAAAATCGACTTACGCGAAATATAACTTTTTTGAGATATTCTTCTTCCCCACGCTCGAAACTGCTCGTATATAGCATTTGCAGCGAATTTGAAGAAACTTTTGTTCTGAAAATATTTCGTGTCCAGGCAGCCGAGAATCGTCGAAAAATCTACTTACACGTAACGAAACCATTTTTGTGATATTCCTGTTCCTAATACTCCAATCTGCTCGTATATAGCTTTTTCAGTGAATTTGGAGCAACGTTTGTTCTGAGTATATTTCGTGTCCAGGGAACCGAGAATCGTCGAAAATTCGACTTACGCGAAATGAAAACTTTTTGTGATATTCTTGTTCCTCACGCTCCAAACTGCTCGCATATGGCATTTGCAGTGAATTTGGAGCAAATTTTATAATATGTATATTTCAGGTCCAGGGAGCCGAGAATCATCGAAATATCGACTTACAACAAATGAAATATTTTTGTGATATTCTTGTTCCCCACACTTCAAACTGGTCTTGTATACCTTTTGCCGCGGACTTGGAGCAAATTTTGTTATATGTATATTTCGTGACCAGGGAGCCGAGAATCGTCGAAATATCAACTTACACGAAATGAAATATTTTTGTGATATTATTGTTCCCCACACTCCAAACTCCTCGTATATAGCTTTTGCAGTGAATTTGGAGCAAAATTTGTTATGAGTATATATAATTCGTGTCCAGGGAACCGATAATCGTCGAAAAATCCACTTACGCGAAATGAAAAATTTTTGTAATATTCTTGTTCCCCACACTCCAAACTGCTCGTATATAGCTTTTGCAATGAATTTGCAGCAACTTTTGTTATGAGTATAATTGGTGTCCAGGGAACAGAGAATCGTCGAAAAATCGACTTACGCGAAATGAAAACTTTTTGTGATATTCTTGTTCCTCACGATCCAAACTGCTCGTATAATGCATTTGCAGTGAATTTGGAGCAACTTTTGTTACATGTATATTTCGTGTCCAGGGAGCCGAGAATCGTCGAAATATCGACTTACAACAAATGAAATATTTTTGTGATATTCTTGTTCCCCACTCTCCAATCTTCTGGTATATAGCTTTTGCAGGGAATTTGGAGCAACTTTTGTTCTGAAAATATTTCGTGTCCAGGCAGCCGAGAATCAACGAAAAATCGACTTGCACGTAATGAAACATTTTTATGATATTCTTGTTCCCCACACTTCAAACTGGTCTTGTATAGCTTTTGCAGCGAATTGGAGCAAATTTTATTAAATATATATTTCGTAACCAGGGAGCCGAGAATCATCGAAATATCAACTTACACAAAATTAAATATTTTTTGATATTCTTGTTCCCCTCGCTCCAACCTTCTCGTGTATAGCATTTGCAGCGAATTTGGAGAAAGTTTTGTTATATGTATATTTCGTGTCCAGGGAGTCGAGTATCGTCGAAAATTCAACTTACACGAAATGAAACATTTTTATGATATTCTTGTTCCCCACACTCCAAACTGCTCGTATATAGCATTTGCAGCGAATTTGAAGAAACTTTTGTTTCTGAAAATATTTCGTGTCCAGGCAGCCGAGAATCGTCGAAAAATCCACTTACACGTAATGAAACATTTTTGTGATATTCCTGTTCCTAATACTCCAATCTGCTCGTATATAGCTTTTTCAGTGAATTTGGAGCAACGTTTGTTCTGAGTATATTTCGTGTCCAGGGATCCGAGAATCGTAGAAAAATCGACTTACGCGAAATGAAAACTTTTTGTGATATTCTTGTTCCACACGCTCCAAACTGCTCGCATATGGCATTTGCAGTGAATTTGGAGCAAATTTTGTAATATGTATATTTCGTGTCCAGGGAGCCGAGAATCGTCGAAATATCGACTTACAACAAATGAAATATTTTTGTGATATTCTTGTTCCCCACACTTCAAACTGGTCTTGTATACCTTTTGCCGCGAACTTGGAGCAAATTTTGTTAAATGTATATTTCGTGACCACGGAGCCGAGAATCGTCGAAATATCAACTTACACGAAATGAAATATTTTTGTGATATTTTTGTTCCCCACACTCCAAACTGCTCGTATATAGCTTTTGCAGTGAATTTGGAGCAACTTTTGTTATGAGTATATATAATTCGTGTCCAGGGAACCGATAATCGTCGAAAAATCCACTTACGCGAAATGAAAAATTTTTGTAATATTCTTGTTCCCCACACTCCAAACTGCTCGTATATAGCGTTTGCAGTGCATTTGGAGCAACTTTTGTTCTGAGTATAATTGGTGTCCAGGGAACAGAGAATCGTCGAAAAATCGACTTACGCGAAATGAAAACTTTTTGTGATATTCTTGTTCCTCACGCTCCAAACTGCTCGTATATAGCTTTTGCAGTGAATTTGGAGCAACTTTTGTTATATGTATATTTCGTGTCCAGGGAGCCGAGAATCGTCGAAATATCGACTTACAACAAATGAAATATTTTTGTGATATTCTTGTTCCCCACTCTCCAATCTTCTGGTATATAGCTTTTGCAGGGAATTTGGAGCAACTTTTGTTCTGAAAACATTTCGTGTCCAGGCAGCCGAGAATCAACGAAAAATCGACTTGCACGTAATGAAACATTTTTATGATATTCTTGTTCCCCACACTTCAAACTGGTCTTATATAGCTTTTGCAGCGAATTGGAGCAAATTTTATTAAATTTATATTTCGTAACCAGGGAGCCGAGAATCGTCGAAATATCAACTTACACAAAATTAAATATTTTTTGATATTCTGGTTCCCCACGCTCCAAACTTCTCGTGTATAACATTTGCAGCGAATTTGGAGCAAGTTTTGTTATAAGTATATTTCGTGTCCAGGGAGTCGAGTATCGTCGAAAATTCAACTTACACGAAATGAAACATTTTTATGATGTTCTTGTTCCCCACACTCCAAACTGCTCGTATATAGCTTTTGCAGTGAATTTGGAGCAACTTTTGTTCTGAGTATATATAATTCGTGTCCAGGGAACCGATAATCTTCGAAAAATCGACTTACGCGAAATGAAACATTTTTGTGATATTCTTGTTCCCCACACTCCAAACTTCGCGTATATAGCTTTTGCAGTGAATTAGGAGCACCTTTTGTTCTGAGTATATATAATTCGTGTCCTGGAACCGAGAATCGTCGAAATATCGACTTACAACAAATGAAATATTTTTGTGATATTCTTGTTCCCCACACTTCAAACTTGTCTTGTATAGCTTTTGCAGCGAACTTGGAGCAACTTTTGTTCTGAGTACAAATAATTCGTGACCAGGGAGCCGAGAATCGTCGAAATATCAACTTACACGAAATGAAATATTTTTGAGATATTCTTGTACCACACGCTCCAAACTGCTCGTATATAGCTTTTGCAGTGAATTTGGATCAACTTTTGTTCTGAGTATATATAATTCGTGTCCAGGGAACCGATAATCGTCGAAAAATCGACTTACGCGAAATATAACTTTTTTGAGATATTCTTCTTCCCCACGCTCGAAACTGCTCGTATATAGCATTTGCAGCGAATTTGAAGAAACTTTTGTTCTGAAAATATTTCGTGTCCAGCCAGCCGAGAATCGTCGAAAAATCTACTTACACGTAACGAAACCATTTTTGTGATATTCCTGTTCCTAATACTCCAATCTGCTCGTATATAGCTTTTTCAGTGAATTTGGAGCAACGTTTGTTCTGAGTATATTTCGTGTCCAGGGAACCGAGAATCGTCGAAAATTCGACTTACGCGAAATGAAAACTTTTTGTGATATTCTTGTTCCTCACGCTCCAAACTGCTCGCATATGGCATTTGCAGTGAATTTGGAGCAAATTTTATAATATGTATATTTCAGGTCCAGGGAGCCGAGAATCATCGAAATATCGACTTACAACAAATGAAATATTTTTGTGATATTCTTGTTCCCCACACTTCAAACTGGTCTTGTATACCTTTTGCCGCGGACTTGGAGCAAATTTTGTTATATGTATATTTCGTGACCAGGGAGCCGAGAATCGTCGAAATATCAACTTACACGAAATGAAATATTTTTGTGATATTATTGTTCCCCACACTCCAAACTCCTCGTATATAGCTTTTGCAGTGAATTTGGAGCAAAATTTGTTATGAGTATATATAATTCGTGTCCAGGGAACCGATAATCGTCGAAAAATCCACTTACGCGAAATGAAAAATTTTTGTAATATTCTTGTTCCCCACACTCCAAACTGCTCGTATATAGCTTTTGCAATGAATTTGCAGCAACTTTTGTTATGAGTATAATTGGTGTCCAGGGAACAGAGAATCGTCGAAAAATCGACTTACGCGAAATGAAAACTTTTTGTGATATTCTTGTTCCTCACGATCCAAACTGCTCGTATAATGCATTTGCAGTGAATTTGGAGCAACTTTTGTTACATGTATATTTCGTGTCCAGGGAGCCGAGAATCGTCGAAATATCGACTTACAACAAATGAAATATTTTTGTGATATTCTTGTTCCCCACTCTCCAATCTTCTGGTATATAGCTTTTGCAGGGAATTTGGAGCAACTTTTGTTCTGAAAATATTTCGTGTCCAGGCAGCCGAGAATCAACGAAAAATCGACTTGCACGTAATGAAACATTTTTATGATATTCTTGTTCCCCACACTTCAAACTGGTCTTGTATAGCTTTTGCAGCGAATTGGAGCAAATTTTATTAAATATATATTTCGTAACCAGGGAGCCGAGAATCATCGAAATATCAACTTACACAAAATTAAATATTTTTTGATATTCTTGTTCCCCTCGCTCCAACCTTCTCGTGTATAGCATTTGCAGCGAATTTGGAGAAAGTTTTGTTATATGTATATTTCGTGTCCAGGGAGTCGAGTATCGTCGAAAATTCAACTTACACGAAATGAAACATTTTTATGATATTCTTGTTCCCCACACTCCAAACTGCTCGTATATAGCATTTGCAGCGAATTTGAAGAAACTTTTGTTTCTGAAAATATTTCGTGTCCAGGCAGCCGAGAATCGTCGAAAAATCCACTTACACGTAATGAAACATTTTTGTGATATTCCTGTTCCTAATACTCCAATCTGCTCGTATATAGCTTTTTCAGTGAATTTGGAGCAACGTTTGTTCTGAGTATATTTCGTGTCCAGGGATCCGAGAATCGTAGAAAAATCGACTTACGCGAAATGAAAACTTTTTGTGATATTCTTGTTCCACACGCTCCAAACTGCTCGCATATGGCATTTGCAGTGAATTTGGAGCAAATTTTGTAATATGTATATTTCGTGTCCAGGGAGCCGAGAATCGTCGAAATATCGACTTACAACAAATGAAATATTTTTGTGATATTCTTGTTCCCCACACTTCAAACTGGTCTTGTATACCTTTTGCCGCGAACTTGGAGCAAATTTTGTTAAATGTATATTTCGTGACCACGGAGCCGAGAATCGTCGAAATATCAACTTACACGAAATGAAATATTTTTGTGATATTTTTGTTCCCCACACTCCAAACTGCTCGTATATAGCTTTTGCAGTGAATTTGGAGCAACTTTTGTTATGAGTATATATAATTCGTGTCCAGGGAACCGATAATCGTCGAAAAATCCACTTACGCGAAATGAAAAATTTTTGTAATATTCTTGTTCCCCACACTCCAAACTGCTCGTATATAGCGTTTGCAGTGCATTTGGAGCAACTTTTGTTCTGAGTATAATTGGTGTCCAGGGAACAGAGAATCGTCGAAAAATCGACTTACGCGAAATGAAAACTTTTTGTGATATTCTTGTTCCTCACGCTCCAAACTGCTCGTATATAGCTTTTGCAGTGAATTTGGAGCAACTTTTGTTATATGTATATTTCGTGTCCAGGGAGCCGAGAATCGTCGAAATATCGACTTACAACAAATGAAATATTTTTGTGATATTCTTGTTCCCCACTCTCCAATCTTCTGGTATATAGCTTTTGCAGGGAATTTGGAGCAACTTTTGTTCTGAAAACATTTCGTGTCCAGGCAGCCGAGAATCAACGAAAAATCGACTTGCACGTAATGAAACATTTTTATGATATTCTTGTTCCCCACACTTCAAACTGGTCTTATATAGCTTTTGCAGCGAATTGGAGCAAATTTTATTAAATTTATATTTCGTAACCAGGGAGCCGAGAATCGTCGAAATATCAACTTACACAAAATTAAATATTTTTTGATATTCTGGTTCCCCACGCTCCAAACTTCTCGTGTATAACATTTGCAGCGAATTTGGAGCAAGTTTTGTTATAAGTATATTTCGTGTCCAGGGAGTCGAGTATCGTCGAAAATTCAACTTACACGAAATGAAACATTTTTATGATGTTCTTGTTCCCCACACTCCAAACTGCTCGTATATAGCTTTTGCAGTGAATTTGGAGCAACTTTTGTTCTGAGTATATATAATTCGTGTCCAGGGAACCGATAATCTTCGAAAAATCGACTTACGCGAAATGAAACATTTTTGTGATATTCTTGTTCCCCACACTCCAAACTTCGCGTATATAGCTTTTGCAGTGAATTAGGAGCACCTTTTGTTCTGAGTATATATAATTCGTGTCCTGGAACCGAGAATCGTCGAAATATCGACTTACAACAAATGAAATATTTTTGTGATATTCTTGTTCCCCACACTTCAAACTTGTCTTGTATAGCTTTTGCAGCGAACTTGGAGCAACTTTTGTTCTGAGTACAAATAATTCGTGACCAGGGAGCCGAGAATCGTCGAAATATCAACTTACACGAAATGAAATATTTTTGAGATATTCTTGTACCACACGCTCCAAACTGCTCGTATATAGCTTTTGCAGTGAATTTGGATCAACTTTTGTTCTGAGTATATATAATTCGTGTCCAGGGAACCGATAATCGTCGAAAAATCGACTTACGCGAAATGAAAAATTTTTGAGAGATTCTTCTTCCCCACGCTCGAAACTGCTCGTATATAGCATTTGCAGCGAATTTGAAGCAACTTTTGTTCTGAGTATATTTCTTGTCCAGAGAGCCGTGAATCGTCGAAAAATCCACTTACACGTAATGAAACATTTTTGTGATATTCTTGTTCCCCATACTCCAATCTGCTCGTATATAGCTTTTTCAGTGAATTTGGAGCAACGTTTGTTCTGAGTATATTTCGTGTCCAGGGAACCGAGAATCGTCGAAAAATCGACTTACGCGAAATGAAAACTTTCTGTGATATTCTTGTTCCTCACGCTGCAAACTGCTCGCATATGGCATTTGCAGTGAATTTGGAGCAAATTTTGTAATAAGTATATTTCGTGTCCAGGGAGCAGAGAATCGTCGAAATATCGACTTACAACAAATGAAATATTTTTGTGATATTCTTGTTCCCCACACTTCAAACTGGTCTTGTATAGCTTTTGCAGCGAACTTGGAGCAAATTTTGTTATATGTATATTTCGTGACCAGGGAGCCGAGAATCGTCGAAATGTCAACTTAAACGAAATGAAATGTTTTTGTGATATTCTTGTTCCCCACGCTCCAAAATGCTCGAATATAGATTTTGCAGTGAATTTGGAGCTACTTTTGTTCTGAGTGTATATAATTCGTGTCCAGGGAACCGATAATCGTCGAAAAATCGACTTACGCGAAATATAACATTTTTGATATATTCTTCTTCCCCACGCCCGAAACTGCTCGTATATAGCATTTGCAGCGAATTTGAAGAAACTTTTGTTCTGAAAATATTTCGTGTCCAGGCAGCCGAGAATCGTCGAAAAATCCACTTACACGTAATGAAACATTTTTGTGATATTCCTGTTCCTAATACTCCAATCTGCTCGTATATAGCTTTTTCAGTGAATTTGGAGCAACGTTTGTTCTGAGTATATTTCGTGTCCAGGGATCCGAGAATCGTAGAAAAATCGACTTACGCGAAATGAAAAATTTTTGTAATATTCTTGTTCCCCACACTCCAAACTGCTCGTATATAGCTTTTGCAGTGAATTTGCAGCAACTGTTGTTATTAGTATAATTGGTGTCCAGGGAACAGAGAATCGTCGAAAAATCGACTTACGCGAAATGAAAACTTTTTGTGATATTCTTGTTCCTCACGATCCAAACTGCTCGTATAATGCATTTGCAGTGAATTAGGAGCAACTTTTGTAACATGTATATTTCGTAACCAGGGAGCCGAGAATCGTCGAAATATCGACTTACAACAAATGAAATATTTTTGTGATATTCTTGTTCCCCACTCTCCAATCTTCTGGTATATAGCTTTTGCAGGGAATTTGGAGCAACTTTTGTTCTGAAAATATTTCGTGTCCAGGCAGCCGAGTATCAACGAAAAATCGACTTGCACGTAATGAAACATTTTTATGATATTCTTGTTCCCCACACTTCAAACTGGTCTTATATAGCTTTTGCAGCGAATTGGAGCAAATTTTATTAAATATATATTTCGTAACCAGGGAGCCGAGAATCGTCGAAATATCAACTTACACAAAATTAAATATTTTTTGATATTCTTGTTCCCCACACTCCAAACTGCTCGTATATAGCTTTTGCAGTGAATTTGGAGCAACTTTTGTTCTGAGTATATATAATTCGTGTCCAGGGAACCGATAATCTTCGAAAAATCGACTTACGCGAAATGAAACATTTTTGTGATATTCTTGTTCCCCACACTCCAAACTTCGCGTATATAGCTTTTGCAGTGAATTTGGAGCACCTTTTGTTCTGAGTATATATAATTCGTGTCCTGGAACCGAGAATCGTCGAAATATCGACTTACAACAAATGAAATATTTTTGTGATATTCTTGTTCCCCACACTTCAAACTTGTCTTGTATAGCTTTTGCAGCGAACTTGGAGCAACTTTTGTTCTGAGTACAAATAATTCGTGACCAGGGAGCCGAGAATCGTCGAAATATCAACTTACACGAAATGAAATATTTTTGAGATATTCTTGTACCCCACGCTCCAAACTGCTCGTATATAGCTTTTGCAGTGAATTTGAAGCAACTTTTGTTCTGTGTATATTTCTTGTCCAGAGAGCCGTGAATCGTCGAAAAATCCACTTACACGTAATGAAACATTTTTGTGATATTCTTGTTCCCCATACTCCAATCTGCTCGTATATAGCTTTTTCAGTGAATTTGGAGCAACGTTTGTTCTGAGTATAATTCGTGTCCAGGGAACCGAGAATCGTCGAAAAATCGACTTACGCGAAATGAAAACTTTTTGTGATATTCTTGTTTCTCACGCTCCAAACTGCTCGCATATGGCATTTGCAGTGAATTTGGAGAAATTTTGTAATATGTATATTTCGTGTACAGGGAGCCGAGAATCGTCGAAATATCGACTTACAACAAATGAAATATTTTTGTGATATTCTTGTTCCCCACACTTCAAACTGGTCTTGTGTACCTTTTGCCGCGAACTTGGAGCAAATTTTGTTATATGTATATTTCGTGACCAGGGAGCCGAGAATCGTCGAAATATCAACTTACACGAAATGATATATTTTTGTGATATTTTTGTTCCCCACACTCCAAACTGCTCGTATATAGCTTTTGCAGTGAATTTGGAGCAACTTTTGTTATGAGTATATATAATTCGTGTCCAGGGAACCGATAATCGTCGAAAAATCCACTTACGCGAAATGAAAAATGTTTGTAATATTCTTGTTCCCCACACTCCAAACTGCTCGTATATAGCTTTTGCAGTGAATTTGCAGCAACTTTTCTTATGAGTATAATTGGTGTCCAGGGAACAGAGTATCGTCGAAAATCGACTTACGCGAAATGAAAACTTTTTGTGATATTCTTGTTCCTCACGATCCAAACTGCTCGTATAATGCATTTGCAGTGAATTTGGAGCAACTTTTGTTACATGTATATTTCGTGTCCAGGGAGCCGAGAATCGTCGAAATATCGACTTACAACAAATGAAATATTTTTGTGATATTCTTGTTCCCCACTCTCCAATCTTCTGGTATATAGCTTTTGCAGGGAATTTGGAGCAACTTTTGTTCTGAAAATATTTCGTGTCCAGGCAGCCGAGAATCAACGAAAAATCGACTTGCACGTAATGAAACATTTTTATGATATTCTTGTTCCCCACACTCCAAACTGGTCTTGTATAGCTTTTGCAGGGAATTGGAGCAAATTTTATTAAATATATATTTCGTAACCAGGGAGCCGAGAATCGTCGAAATATCAACTTACACAAAATTAAATATTTTTTGATATTCTGGTTCCCCACGCTCCAACCTTCTCGTGTATAGCATTTGCAGCGAATTTGGAGCAACTTTTGTTCTGAGTATATATAATTCGTGTCCAGAGAGCCGTGAATCGTCGAAAAATCCAACTTACACGTAATGAAACATTTTTGTGATATTCTTGTTCCCCATACTCCAATCTGCTCGTATATAGCTTTTTCAGTGAATTTGGAGCAACGTTTGTTCTGAGTATATTTCGTGTACAGGGAACCGAGAATCGTCGAAAAATCGACTTACGCGAAATGAAAACTTTCTGTGATATTCTTGTTCCTCACGCTGCAAACTGCTCGCATATGGCATTTGCAGTGAATTTGGAGCAAATTTTGTAATAAGTATATTTCGTGTCCAGGGAGCCGAGAATCGTCGAAATATCGACTTACAACAAATGAAATATTTTTGTGATATTTTTGTTCCCCACACTTCAAACTGGTCTTGTATAGCTTTTGCAGCGAACTTGGAGCAAATTTTGTTATATGTATATTTCGTGACCAGGGAGCCGAGAATCGTCGAAATGTCAACTTAAACGAAATGAAATGTTTTTGTGATATTCTTGCTCCCCACGCTCCAAAATGCTCGTATATAGATTTTGCAGTGAATTTGGAGCTACTTTTGTTCTGAGTATATATAATTCGTGTCCAGGGAACCGATAATCGTCGAAAAATCGACTTACGCGAAATATAACATTTTTGAGATATTCTTCTTCCCCACGCTCGAAACTGCTCGTATATAGCATTTGCAGCGAATTTGAAGAAACTTTTGTTCTGAAAATATTTCGTGTCCAGGCAGCCGAGAATCGTCGAAAAATCTACTTACACGTAACGAAACCATTTTTGTGATATTCCTGTTCCTAATACTCCAATCTGCTCGTATATAGCTTTTTCAGTGAATTTAGAGCAACGTTTGTTCTGAGTATATTTCGTGTCCAGGGAACCGAGAATCGTCGAAAATTCGACTTTCGCGAAATGAAAACTTTTTGTGATATTCTTGTTCCTCACGCTCCAAACTGCTCGCATATGGCATTTGCAGTGAATTTGGAGCAAATTTTATAATATGTATATTTCAGGTCCAGGGAGCCGAGAATCATCGAAATATCGACTTACAACAAATGAAATATTTTTGTGATATTCTTGTTCCCCACACTTCAAACTGGTCTTGTATACCTTTTGCCGCGAACTTGGAGCAAATTTTGTTATATGTATATTTCGTGACCAGGGAGCCGAGAATCGTCGAAATATCAACTTACACGAAATGAAATATTTTTGTGATATTTTTGTTCCCCACACTCCAAACTGCTCGAATATAGCTTTTGCAGTGAATTTGGAGCAAAATTTGTTATGAGTATATATAATTCGTGTCCAGGGAACCGATAATCGTCGAAAAATCCACTTACGCGAAATGAAAAATTTTTGTAATATTCTTGTTCCCCACACTCCAAACTGCTCGTATATAGCTTTTGCAGTGAATTTGCAGCAACTTTTGTTATGAGTATAATTGGTGTCCAGGGAACAGAGAATCGTCGAAAAATCGACTTACGCGAAATGAAAAATTTTTGTAATATTCTTGTTCCCCACACTCCAAACTGCTCGTATATAGCTTTTGCAGTGAATTTGGAGCAACTTTTGTTCTGAGAATATATAATTCGTGTCCAGGGAACAGATAATCTTCGAAAAATCGACTTACGCGAAATGAAAAATTTTTATGATATTCTTGTTCCCCACACTCCCATCTGCTCGTATATAACTTTTGTAGTGAATTTAGAGCAACTTTTGTTCTGAGTATATATAATTCGTCGTCAGGGAACCGAGAATCGTCGAAATATCGACTTACAACAAATGAAATATTTTTGTGATATTCTTGTTCCCCACACTCCAAAGTGCTCGTATATAGCTTTTGCAGTGAATTTGGAGCAACTTTTGTTATGAGTATATATAATTCGTGTCCAGGGAACCGATAATCGTCGAAAAATCCACTTACGCGAATTGAAAAATTTTTGTAATATTCTTGTTCCCCACACTCCAAACTGCTCATATATAGCTTTTGCAGTGAATTTGGAGCAACTTTTGTACTGAGTATAATTGGTGTCCAGGGAACAGAGAATCGTCGAAAAATCGACTTACGCGAAATGAAAACTTTTTGTGATATTCTTGTTCCTCACGCTCCAAACTGCTCGTATATAAGCATTTGCAGTGAATTTGGAGCAACTTTTGTTATATGTATATTTCGTGTCCAGGGAGCCGAGAATCGTCAAAATATCGACTTACAACAAATGAAATATTTTTGTGATATTCTTGTTCCCCACTCGCCAATTTTCTGGTATATAGCTTTTGCAGGGAATTTGGAGCAACTTTTGTTCTGAAAATATTTCGTGTCCAGGCAGCCGAGAATCAACGAAAAATCGACTTGCACGTAATGAAACAACTTTATGATATTCTTGTTCCCAACACTTCAAACTGGTCTTATATAGCTTTTGCAGCGAATTGGAGCAAATTTTATTAAATGTATATTTCGTAACCAGGGAGCCGAGAATCGTCGAAATATCAACTTACACAAAATTAAATATTTTTTGATATTCTTGTTCCCCACGCTCCAACCTTCTCGTGTATAGCATTTGCAGCGAATTTGGAGCAACTTTTGTTATATGTATATTTCGTGTCCAGGGAGCCGAGAATCGTCGAAATATCGGCTTACAACAAATGAAATATTTTTGTGATATTCTTGTTCCCCACACTTCAAACTGGTCTTGTATAGCTTTTGCAGCGAACTTGGAGCAAATTTTGTTATATGTATATTTCGTGTCCAGGGAGCCGAGAATCGTCGAAATGTCAACTTAAACGAAATGAAATGTTTTTGCGATATTCTTGTTCCCCACGCTCCAAACTGCTCGTATATAGATTTTGCAGTGAATTTGGAGCAACTTTTGTTCTGAGTATATATAATTCGTGTCCAGGGAACCGATAATCGTCGAAAAATCGACTTACACGAAATGAAACATTTTTGAGATATTCTTCTTCCCAACGCTCGAAACTGCTCGTATATAGCATTTGCAGCGAATTTGAAGCAACTTTTGTTCTGAAAATATTTCGTATCCAGGCAGCCGAGAATCGTCGAAAAATCCACTTACACGTAATGAAACATTTTTGTGATATTCCTGTTCCTAATACTCCAATCTGCTCGTATATAGCTTTTTCAGTGAATTTGGAGCAACGTTTGTTCTGAGTATATTTCGTGTCCAGGGAACCGAGAATCGTCGAAAAATCGACTTACGCGAAATGAAAACTTTTTGTGATATTCTTGTTCCTCACGCTCCAAACTGGTCTTGTATACCTTTTGCCGCGAACTTGGAGCAAATTTTGTTATATGTATATTTCGTGACCAGGGAGCCGAGAATCGTCGAAATATCAACTTACACGAAATGATATATTTTTGTGATATTTTTGTTCCCCACACTCCAAACTGCTCGTATATAGCTTTTGCAGTGAATTTGGAGCAACTTTTGTTATGAGTATATATAATTCGTGTCCAGGGAACCGATAATCGTCGAAAAATCCACTTACGCGAAATGAAAAACTTTTGTAATATTCTTGTTCCCCACACTCCAAACTGCTCGTATATAGCTTTTGCAGTGAATTTGGAGCAACTTTTGTTCTGAGTATATTTGGTGTCCAGGGAACAGAGATTCGTCGAAAAATCAACTTACGCGAAATGAAAACTTTTTGTGATATTCTTGTTCCTCACGCTCCAAACTGCTCGTATATAGCATTTGCAGTGAATTTGGAGCAACTTTTGTTATATGTATATTTCGTGTCCAGGGAGCCGAGAATCGTCGAAATATCGACTTACAATAAATGAAATATTTTTGTGATATTCTTGTTCCCCACTCTCCAATCTTCTGGTATATAGCATTTGCAGGGAATTTGCAGCAACTTTTGTTCTGAAAATATTTCGTGTCCAGGCAGCCGAGAATCAACGAAAAATCGACTTGCACGTAATGAAACATTTTTATGATATTCTTGTTCCCCACACTTCAAACTGGTCTTATATAGCTTTTGCAGCGAATTGGAGCAAATTTTATTAAATATATATTTCGTAACCAGGGAGCCGAGAATCGTCGAAATATCAACTTACACAAAATTAAATATTTTTTGATATTCTTGTTCCCCATGCTCCAACCTTCTCGTGTATAGCATTTGCAGCGAATTTGGAGCAAGTTTTGTTATATGTATATTTCGTGTCCAGGGAGTCGAGTATCGTCGAAAATTCAACTTACACGAAATGAAACATTTTTATGATATTCTTGTTCCCCACACCCCAAACTGCTCGTATATAGCATTTGCAGTGAATTTGGAGCAAATTTTGTTCTGAGTATATATAATTCGTGTCCAGGGAACCGATAATCTTCGAAAAATCGACTTACGCGAAATGAAACATTTTTGTGATATTCTTGTTCCCCACACTTCAAACTGGTCTTGTATATCTTTTGCAGCGATCTTGGAGCAACATTTGTTCTGAGTACAAATAATTCGTGACCAGGGAGCCGAGAATCGTCGAAATATCAACTTACACGAAATGAAATATTTTTGTGATATTCTTGTTCCCCACGCTTGCAGTGAATTTGGAGCAACTTTTGTTCTGATTATGTATATAATTCGTGTCCAGGGAACCGATAATCGTCGAAAACTCGACTTACGCGAAATGAAAAATTTTTGAGAAATTCTTCTTCCCCACGCTCGAAACTGCTCGTATATAGCATTTGCAGCGAATTTGAAGCAACTTTTGTTCTGAGTATATTTCTTGTCCAGAGAGCCGTGAATCGTCGAAAAATCCACTTACACGTAATGAAACATTTTTGTGATATTCTTGTTCCCCATACTCCAATCTGCTCGTATATAGCTTTTTCAGTGAATTTGGAGCAACTTTTGTTCTGAGTATATATAATTCGTGTCCAGGGCACCGAGAATCGTAGAAAAATCGACTTACGCGAAATGAAAAATTTTTGAGAAATTCTTCTTCCCCACGCTCGAAACTGCTCGTATATTGCATTGGCAGCGAATTTGAAGAAACTTTTGTTCTGAAAATATTTCGTGTCCAGGCAGCCGAGAATCGTCGAAAAATCCACTTACACGTAATGAAACATTTTTGTGATATTCCTGTTCCTAATACTCCAATCTGCTCGTATATAGCTTTTTCAGTGAATTTGGAGCAACGTTTGTTCTGAGTATATTTCGTGTCCAGGGAACCGAGAATCGTCGAAAAATCGACTTACGCGAAATGAAAACTTTTTGTGATATTCTTGTTCCTCACGCTCCAAACTGCTCGCATATGGCATTTGCAGTGAATTTGGAGCATATTTTGTAATATGTATATTTCGTGTCCAGGGAGCCGAGAATCGTCGAAATATCGACTTACAACAAATGAAATATTTTTGTGATATTCTTATTCCCCACACTTCAAACTGGTCTTGTATACCTTTTGCCGCGAACTTGGAGCAAATTTTGTTATATGTATATTTCGTGACCAGGGAGCCGAGAATCGTCGAAATATCAACTTACACGAAATGATATATTTTTGTGATATTTTTGTTCCCCACACTCCAAACTGCTCGTATATAGCTTTTGCAGTGAATTTGGAGCAACTTTTGTTATGAGTATATATAATTCGTGTCCAGGGAACCGATAATCGTCGAAAAATCCACTTACGCGAAATGAAATAATTTTGTAATATTCTTGTTCCCCACACTCCAAACTGCTCGTATATAGCTTTTGCAGTGAATTTGGAGCAACTTTTGTTCTGAGTATAATTGGTGTCAAGGGAACAGAAAATCGTCGAAAAATCGACTTACTCGAAATGAAAACTGTTTATGATATTCTTGTTCCTCACGCTCCAAACTGCTCGTATATAGCATTTGCAGTGAATTTGGAGTAACTTTTGTTATATGTATATTTCGTGTCCAGGGAGCCGAGAATCGTCGAAATATCAACTTAAACAAAATTAAATATTTTTTGATATTCTTGTTCCCCACGCTCCAACCTTCTCGAGTATAGCATTTGCAGCGAATTTGGAGCAAGTTTTGTTATATGTATATTTCATGTCCAGGGAGTCGAGTATCGTCGTAAATTCAACTTACACGAAATGAAACATTTTTATGATATTCTTGTTCCCCACACTCCAAACTGCTCGTATATAGCTTTTGCAGTGAATTTGGAGCACCTTTTGTTCTGAGTATATATAATTCGTGTCCTGGGAACCGAGAATCGTCGAAATATCGACTTACAACAAATGAAATATTTTTGTGATATTCTTGTTCCCCACACTTCAAACTGGTCTTGTATAGCTTTTGCAGCGAACTTGGAGCAACTTTTGTTCTGAGTACAAATAATTCGTGACCAGGGAGCCGAGAATCGTCGAAATATCAACTTACACGAAATGAAATATTTTTGTGATATTCTTGATCCCCACGCTCCAAACTGCTCGTATATAGCTTTTGCAGTGAATTTGGAGCAACTTTTGTTCTGAGTATATATAATTCGTGTCCAGGGAACCGATAATCGTCGAAAAATCCACTTACGCGAAATGAAAAATTTTTGAGAAATTCTTCTTCCCCACGCTCGAAACTGCTCGTATATAGCATTTGCAGCGAATTTGAAGCAACTTTTGTTCTGAGTATATTTCGTGTCCAGAGAGCCGTGAATCTTCGAAAAATCCACTTACACGTAATGAAACATTTTTGTGATATTCTTGTTCCCCATACTCCAATCTGCTCGTATATAGCTTTTTCAGTGAATTTGGAGCAACGTTTGTTCTGAGTATATTTCGTGTCCAGGGAACCGAGAATCGTCGAAAAATCGACTTACGCGAAATGAAAACTTTTTGTGATATTCCTGTTCCTCACGCTCCAAACTGCTCGTATATAGCATTTGCAGTGAATTTGGAGCAAATTTTGTAATAAGTATATTTCGTGTCCAGGGAGCCGAGAATCGTCGAAATATCGACCTACAACAAATGAAATATTTTTGTGATATTCTTGTTCCCCACACTTCAAACTGGTCTTGTATAGCTTTTGCAGCGAACTTGGAGCAAATTTTGTTATATGTATATATCGTGTCCAGGGAGCCGAGAATCGTCGAAAATTCAACTTACACGAAATGAAACATTTTTATGATATTCTTGTTCCCCCCACCCCAAACTGCTCGTATATACTTTTGCAGTGAATTTGGAGCAACTTTTGTTCTGAGTATAATGGGTGTCCTGGGAACAGAGGATCGTCGAAAAATCGACTTACGCGAAATGAAAACTTGTTGTGATATTCTTGTTCCCCATACTCCTATTTGCTCGTATATAGCTTTTGCAGTGAATTTGTAGCAACTTTTGTTCTGAGTATATATAATTCGTGTCCAGGGAACCGAGAATCGTCGAAAAATCGACTTACGCGAAATGAAAACTTTTTGTGATATTCTTGTTCCTCACGCTCCAAACTGCTCGTATATAGCATTTGCAGTGAATTTGGAGCAATTTTTGTAATATGTATATTTCGTGTCAACGGAGCCGAGAATCGTCGAAATATCGACTTACAGCAAATGAAATATTTTTGTGATATTCTTGTTCCCCACACTTCAAACTGGTCTTGTATAGCTTTTGCAGCGAACTTGGAGCAAATTTTGTTATATGTATATTTTGTGACCAGGGAGACGAGAATCGTCGAAATGTCAACTTAAACGAAATGAAATGTTTTTGCGATATTCTTGTTCCCCACGCTGAAAACTGCTCGTATATAGATTTTGCAGTGAATTTGGAGCAACGTTTGTTCTGAGTATATATAATTCGTGTCCAGTTAACCGATAATCGTCGAAAAATCGACTTACGCGAAATGAATCATTTTTGAGATATTCTTCTTCCCCACGCTCGAAACTGCTCGTATATAGCATTTGCAGCGAATTTGAAGAAACTTTTGTTCTGAAAATGATTCGTATCCAGGCAGCCGAGAATCGTCGAAAAATCCACTTTCACGTAATGAAATATTTTTGTGATATTCCTGTTCCTAATACTCCAATCTGCTCGTATATAGCGTTTTCAGTGAATTTGGAGAAACGTTTGTTCTGAGTATATTTCGTGTCCAGGGAACCGAGAATCGTCGAAAAATCGACTTACGCGAAATGAAAACTTTTTGTGATATTCTTGTTCCTCACGCTCCAAACTGCTCGCATATGGCATTTGCAGTGAATTTGGAGCAAATTTTGTAATATGTATATTTCGTGTACAGGGAGCCGAGAATCGTCGAAATATCGACTTACAACAAATGAAATATTTTTGTGATATTCTTGTTCCCCACACTTCAAACTGGTCTTGTGTACCTTTTGCCGCGAACTTGGAGCAAATTTTGTTATATGTATATTTCGTGACCAGGGAGCCGAGAATCGTCGAAATATCAACTTACACGAAATGATATAATTTTGTGATATTTTTGTTCCCCACACTCCAAACTGCTCGTATATAGCTTTTGCAGTGAATTTGGAGCAACTTTTGTTATGAGTATATATAATTCGTGTCCAGGGAACCGATAATCGTCGAAAAATCCACTTACGCGAAATGAAAAATGTTTGTAATATTCTTGTTCCCCACACTCCAAACTGCTCGTATATAGCTTTTGCAGTGAATTTGCAGCAACTTTTGTTATGAGTATAATTGGTGTCCAGGGAACAGAGAATCGTCGAAAAATCGACTTACGCAAAATGAAAACTTTTTGTGATATTCTTGTTCCTCACGATCCAAACTGCTCGTATAATGCATTTGCAGTGAATTTGGAGCAACTTTTGTTACATGTATATTTCGTGTCCAGGGAGCCGAGAATCGTCGAAATATCGACTTACAACAAGTGAAATATTTTTGTGATATTCTTGTTCCCTACTCTCCAATCTTCTGGTATATAGCTTTTGCAGGGAATTTGGAGCAACTTTTGTTCTGAAAATATTTTGTGTCCAGGCAGCCGAGAATCAACGAAAAATCGACTTGCACGTAATGAAACATTTTTATGATATTCTTGTTCCCCACACTTCAAACTGGTCTTGTATAGCTTTTGCAGCGAACTTGGAGCAAATTTTGTTATATGTATATATAATTCGTGTCCAGGGAACCGATAATCGTCGAAAAATCCACTTACGCGAAATGAAAAATTTTTGTGATATTCTTGTTCCCCACACTCCATACTGCTCGTATATAGTTTTTGCAGTGAATTTGGAGCAACTTTTGTTCTGAGTATAATTGGTGTCCAGGGAACAGAGAATCGTCGAAAAATCGACTTACGCGAAATGAAAACTTTTTGTGATATTCTTGTTCCCCATACTCCAATCTGCTCGTATATATCTTTTGCAGTGAATTTGTAGCAACTTTTGTTCTGAGTATATATAATTCGTGTCCAGGGAACCGAGAATCGTCGAAAAATCGACTTACGCGAAATGAAAAGTTTTTGTGATATTCTTGTTCCTCACGCTCCAAACTGCTCGTATATAGCATTTGCAGTGAATTTGGAGCAATTTTTGTAATATGTATATTTCGTGTCCGCGGAGCCGAAAATCGTCGAAATATCGACTTACAACAAATGAAATATTTTTGTGATATTCTTGTTCCCCACACATCAAACTGGTCTTGTATAGCTTTTGCAGCGAACTTGGAGGAAATTTTGTTATATGTATATTTCGTGACCAGGGAGCCGAGAATCATCGAAATGTCAACTTAAACGAAATGATATATTTTTGTGATATTTTTGTTCCCCACACTCCAAACTGCTCGTATATAGATTTTGCAGTGAATTTGGAGCAACTTTTATTCTGAGTATATATAATTCGTGTCCAGGGAACCGATAATCGTCGAAAAATCCACTTACGCGAAATGAAAAATTTTTGTAATATTCTTGTTCCCCACACTCCAAACTGCTCGTATATAGCTTTTGCAGTGAATTTGGAGCAACCTTTGTTCTGAGTATAATTGGTGTCCAGGGAACAGAGAATCGTCGAAAAATCGACTTACGCGAAATGAAAACTTTTTGTGATATTCTTGTTCCCCATATTCCAATCTGCTCGTATATAGCTTTTGCAGAGAATTTGGAGCAACTTTTGTTCTGAGTATATATAATTCGTGTCCAGGGAACCGATAATCGTCGAAAAATCGACTTACGCGAAATGAAACATTTTTGAGACATTCTTCTTCCCCACGCTCGAAACTGCTCGTATATAGCATTGGCAGCGAATTTGAAGAAACTTTTGTTCTGAAAATATTTCGTGTCCAGGCAGCCGAGAATCGTCGAAAAATCCACTTACACGTAATGAAACATTTTTGTGATATTCCTGTTCCTAATACTCCAATCTGCTCGTATATAGCTTTTTCAGTGAATTTGGAGCAACGTTTGTTCTGAGTATATTTCGTGTCCAGGGAACCGAGAATCGTCGAAAAAACGACTTACGCGAAATGAAAACTTTTTGTGATATTCTTGTTCCTCACGCTCCAAACTGCTCGCATATGGCATTTGCAGTGAATTTGGAGCATATTTTGTAATATGTATATTTCGTGTCCAGGGAGCCGAGAATCGTCGAAATATCGACTTACAGCAAATGAAATATTTTTGTGATATTCTTATTCCCCACACTTCAAACTGGTCTTGTATACCTTTTGCCGCGAACTTGGAGCAAATTTTGTTATATGTATATTTCGTGACCAGGGAGCCGAGAATCGTCGAAATATCAACTTACACGAAATGATATATTTTTGTGATATTTTTGTTCCCCACACTCCAAACTGCTCGTATATAGCTTTTGCAGTGAATTTGGAGCAACTTTTGTGATGAGTATATATAATTCGTGTCCAGGGAACCGATAATCGTCGAAAAATCCACTTACGCGAAATGAAATAATTTTGTAATATTCTTGTTCCCCACACTCCAAACTGCTCGTATATAGCTTTTGCAGTGAATTTGGAGCAACTTTTGTTCTGAGTATAATTGGTGTCAAGGGAACAGAAAATCGTCGAAAAATCGACTTACGCGAAATGAAAACTGTTTATGATATTCTTGTTCCTCACGCTCCAAACTGCTCGTATATAGCATTTGCAGTGAATTTGGAGTAACTTTTGTTATATGTATATTTCGTGTCCAGGGAGCCGAGAATCGTCGAAATATCAACTTAAACAAAATTAAATATTTTTTGATATTCTTGTTCCCCACGCTCCAACCTTCTCGTGTATAGCATTTGCAGCGAATTTGGAGCAAGTTTTGTTATATGTATATTTCATGTCCAGGGAGTCGAGTATCGTCGTAAATTCAACTTACACGAAATGAAACATTTTTATGATATTCTTGTTCCCCACACTCCAAACTGCTCGTATATAGCTTTTGCAGTGAATTTGGAGCACCTTTTGTTCTGAGTATATATAATTCGTGTCCTGGGAACCGAGAATCGTCGAAATATCGACTTACAACAAATGAAATATTTTTGTGATATTCTTGTTCCCCACACTTCAAACTGGTCTTGTATAGCTTTTGCAGCGAACTTGGAGCAACTTTTGTTCTGAGTACAAATAATTCGTGACCAGGGAGCCGAGAATCGTCGAAATATCAACTTACACGAAATGAAATATTTTTGTGATATTTTTGTTCCCCACACTCCAAACTCCTCGTATATAGCTTTTGCAGTGAATTTGGAGCAAAATTTGTTATGATTATATATAATTCGTGTCCAGGGAACCGATAATCGTCGAAAAATCCACTTACGCGAAATGAAAAATTTTTGTAATATTCTTGTTCCCCACACTCCAAACTGCTCGTATATAGCTTTTGCAATGAATTTGCAGCAACTTTTGTTATGAGTATAATTGGTGTCCAGGGAACAGAGAATCGTCGAAAAATCGACTTACGCGAAATGAAAACTTTTTGTGATATTCTTGTTCCTCACGATCCAAACTGCTCGTATAATGCATTTGCAGTGAATTTGGAGCAACTTTTGTTACATGTATATTTCGTGTCCAGGGAGCCGAGAATCGTCGAAATATCGACTTACAACAAATGAAATATTTTTGTGATATTCTTGTTCCCCACTCTCCAATCTTCTGGTATATAGCTTTTGCAGGGAATTTGGAGCAACTTTTGTTCTGAGAATATTTCGTGTCCAGGCAGCCGAGAATCAACGAAAAATCGACTTGCACGTAATGAAACATTTTTATGATATTCTTGTTCCCCACACTTCAAACTGGTCTTGTATAGCTTTTGCAGCGAATTGGAGCAAATTTTATTAAATATATATTTCGTAACCAGGGAGCCGAGAATCGTCGAAATATCAACTTACACAAAATTAAATATTTTTTGATATTCTTGTTCCCCTCGCTCCAACCTTCTCGTGTATAGCATTTGCAGCGAATTTGGAGCAAGTTTTGTTATATGTATATTTCGTGTCCAGGGAGTCGAGTATCGTCGAAAATTCAACTTACACGAAATGAAACATTTTTATGATATTCTTGTTCCCCACACTCCAAACTGCTCGTATATAGCATTTGCAGCGAATTTGAAGAAACTTTTGTTCTGAAAATATTTCGTGTCCAGGCAGCCGAGAATCGTCGAAAAATCCACTTACACGTAATGAAACATTTTTGTGATATTCCTGTTCCTAATACTCCAATCTGCTCGTATATAGCTTTTTCAGTGAATTTGGAGCAACGTTTGTTCTGAGTATATTTCGTGTCCAGGGATCCGAGAATCGTAGAAAAATCGACTTACGCGAAATGAAAACTTTTTGTGATATTCTTGTTCCACACGCTCCAAACTGCTCGCATATGGCATTTGCAGTGAATTTGGAGCAAATTTTGTAATATGTATATTTCGTGTCCAGGGAGCCGAGAATCGTCGAAATATCGACTTACAACAAATGAAATATTTTTGTGATATTCTTGTTCCCCACACTTCAAACTGGTCTTGTATACCTTTTGCCGCGAACTTGGAGCAAATTTTGTTAAATGTATATTTCGTGACCACGGAGCCGAGAATCGTCGAAATATCAACTTACACGAAATGAAATATTTTTGTGATATTTTTGTTCCCCACACTCCAAACTGCTCGTATATAGCTTTTGCAGTGAATTTGGAGCAACTTTTGTTATGAGTATATATAATTCGTGTCCAGGGAACCGATAATCGTCGAAAAATCCACTTACGCGAAATGAAAAATTTTTGTAATATTCTTGTTCCCCACACTCCAAACTGCTCGTATATAGCGTTTGCAGTGCATTTGGAGCAACTTTTGTTCTGAGTATAATTGGTGTCCAGGGAACAGAGAATCGTCGAAAAATCGACTTACGCGAAATGAAAACTTTTTGTGATATTCTTGTTCCTCACGCTCCAAACTGCTCGTATATAGCTTTTGCAGTGAATTTGGAGCAACTTTTGTTATATGTATATTTCGTGTCCAGGGAGCCGAGAATCGTCGAAATATCGACTTACAACAAATGAAATATTTTTGTGATATTCTTGTTCCCCACTCTCCAATCTTCAGGTATATAGCTTTTGCAGGGAATTTGGAGCAACTTTTGTTCTGAAAATATTTCGTGTCCAGGCAGCCGAGAATCAACGAAAAATCGACTTGCACGTAATGAAACATTTTTATGATATTCTTGTTCCCCACACTTCAAACTGGTCTTATATAGCTTTTGCAGCGAATTGGAGCAAATTTTATTAAATTTATATTTCGTAACCAGTGAGCCGAGAATCGTCGAAATATCAACTTACACAAAATTAAATATTTTTTGATATTCTGGTTCCCCACGCTCCAACCTTCTCGTGTATAGCATTTGCAGCGAATTTGGAGCAAGTTTTGTTATAAGTATATTTCGTGTCCAGGGAGTCGAGTATCGTCGAAAATTCAACTTACACGAAATGAAACATTTTTATGATGTTCTTGTTCCCCACACTCCAAACTGCTCGTATATAGCTTTTGCAGTGAATTTGGAGCAACTTTTGTTCTGAGTATATATAATTCGTGTCCAGGGAACCGTAATCTTCGAAAAATCGACTTACGCGAAATGAAACATTTTTGTGATATTCTTGTTCCCCACACTCCAAACTTCGCGTATATAGCTTTTGCAGTGAATTAGGAGCACCTTTTGTTCTGAGTATATATAATTCGTGTCCTGGAACCGAGAATCGTCGAAATATCGACTTACAACAAATGAAATATTTTTGTGATATTCTTGTTCCCCACACTTCAAACTTGTCTTGTATAGCTTTTGCAGCGAACTTGGAGCAACTTTTGTTCTGAGTACAAATAATTCGTGACCAGGGAGCCGAGAATCGTCGAAATATCAACTTACACGAAATGAAATATTTTTGAGATATTCTTGTACCCCACGCTCCAAACTGCTCGTATATAGCTTTTGCAGGGAATTTGGAGCAACTTTTGTTCTGAGAATATTTCGTGTCCAGGCAGCCGAGAATCAACGAAAAATCGACTTGCACGTAATGAAACATTTTTATGATATTCTTGTTCCCCACACTTCAAACTGGTCTTGTATAGCTTTTGCAGCGAATTGGAGCAAATTTTATTAAATATATATTTCGTAACCAGGGAGCCGAGAATCGTCGAAATATCAACTTACACAAAATTAAATATTTTTTGATATTCTTGTTCCCCTCGCTCCAACCTTCTCGTGTATAGCATTTGCAGCGAATTTGGAGCAAGTTTTGTTATATGTATATTTCGTGTCCAGGGAGTCGAGTATCGTCGAAAATTCAACTTACACGAAATGAAACATTTTTATGATATTCTTGTTCCCCACACTCCAAACTGCTCGTATATAGCATTTGCAGCGAATTTGAAGAAACTTTTGTTCTGAAAATATTTCGTGTCCAGGCAGCCGAGAATCGTCGAAAAATCCACTTACACGTAATGAAACATTTTTGTGATATTCCTGTTCCTAATACTCCAATCTGCTCGTATATAGCTTTTTCAGTGAATTTGGAGCAACGTTTGTTCTGAGTATATTTCGTGTCCAGGGATCCGAGAATCGTAGAAAAATCGACTTACGCGAAATGAAAACTTTTTGTGATATTCTTGTTCCACACGCTCCAAACTGCTCGCATATGGCATTTGCAGTGAATTTGGAGCAAATTTTGTAATATGTATATTTCGTGTCCAGGGAGCCGAGAATCGTCGAAATATCGACTTACAACAAATGAAATATTTTTGTGATATTCTTGTTCCCCACACTTCAAACTGGTCTTGTATACCTTTTGCCGCGAACTTGGAGCAAATTTTGTTAAATGTATATTTCGTGACCACGGAGCCGAGAATCGTCGAAATATCAACTTACACGAAATGAAATATTTTTGTGATATTTTTGTTCCCCACACTCCAAACTGCTCGTATATAGCTTTTGCAGTGAATTTGGAGCAACTTTTGTTATGAGTATATATAATTCGTGTCCAGGGAACCGATAATCGTCGAAAAATCCACTTACGCGAAATGAAAAATTTTTGTAATATTCTTGTTCCCCACACTCCAAACTGCTCGTATATAGCGTTTGCAGTGCATTTGGAGCAACTTTTGTTCTGAGTATAATTGGTGTCCAGGGAACAGAGAATCGTCGAAAAATCGACTTACGCGAAATGAAAACTTTTTGTGATATTCTTGTTCCTCACGCTCCAAACTGCTCGTATATAGCTTTTGCAGTGAATTTGGAGCAACTTTTGTTATATGTATATTTCGTGTCCAGGGAGCCGAGAATCGTCGAAATATCGACTTACAACAAATGAAATATTTTTGTGATATTCTTGTTCCCCACTCTCCAATCTTCAGGTATATAGCTTTTGCAGGGAATTTGGAGCAACTTTTGTTCTGAAAATATTTCGTGTCCAGGCAGCCGAGAATCAACGAAAAATCGACTTGCACGTAATGAAACATTTTTATGATATTCTTGTTCCCCACACTTCAAACTGGTCTTATATAGCTTTTGCAGCGAATTGGAGCAAATTTTATTAAATTTATATTTCGTAACCAGTGAGCCGAGAATCGTCGAAATATCAACTTACACAAAATTAAATATTTTTTGATATTCTGGTTCCCCACGCTCCAACCTTCTCGTGTATAGCATTTGCAGCGAATTTGGAGCAAGTTTTGTTATAAGTATATTTCGTGTCCAGGGAGTCGAGTATCGTCGAAAATTCAACTTACACGAAATGAAACATTTTTATGATGTTCTTGTTCCCCACACTCCAAACTGCTCGTATATAGCTTTTGCAGTGAATTTGGAGCAACTTTTGTTCTGAGTATATATAATTCGTGTCCAGGGAACCGTAATCTTCGAAAAATCGACTTACGCGAAATGAAACATTTTTGTGATATTCTTGTTCCCCACACTCCAAACTTCGCGTATATAGCTTTTGCAGTGAATTAGGAGCACCTTTTGTTCTGAGTATATATAATTCGTGTCCTGGAACCGAGAATCGTCGAAATATCGACTTACAACAAATGAAATATTTTTGTGATATTCTTGTTCCCCACACTTCAAACTTGTCTTGTATAGCTTTTGCAGCGAACTTGGAGCAACTTTTGTTCTGAGTACAAATAATTCGTGACCAGGGAGCCGAGAATCGTCGAAATATCAACTTACACGAAATGAAATATTTTTGAGATATTCTTGTACCCCACGCTCCAAACTGCTCGTATATAGCTTTTGCAGTGAATTTGGATCAACTTTTGTTCTGAGTATATATAATTCGTGTCCAGGGAACCGATAATCGTCGAAAAATCGACTTACGCGAAATGAAAAATTTTTGAGAGATTCTTCTTCCCCACGCTCGAAACTGCTCGTATATAGCATTTGCAGCGAATTTGAAGCAACTTTTGTTCTGAGTATATATAATTCGTGTCCAGAGAGCCGTGAATCGTCGAAAAATCCAACTTACACGTAATGAAACATTTTTGTGATATTCTTGTTCCCCATACTCCAATCTGCTCGTATATAGCTTTTTCAGTGAATTTGGAGCAACGTTTGTTCTGAGTATATTTCGTGTACAGGGAACCGAGAATCGTCGAAAAATCGACTTACGCGATATGAAAACTTTCTGTGATATTCTTGTTCCTCACGCTGCAAACTGCTCGCATATGGCATTTGCAGTGAATTTGGAGCAAATTTTGTAATAAGTATATTTCGTGTCCAGGGAGCCGAGAATCGTCGAAATATCGACTTACAACAAATGAAATATTTTTGTGATATTCTTGTTCCCCACACTTCAAACTGGTCTTGTATAGCTTTTGCAGCGAACTTGGAGCAAATTTTGTTATATGTATATTTCGTGACCAGGGAGCCGAGAATCGTCGAAATGTCAACTTAAACGAAATGAAATGTTTTTGTGATATTCTTGCTCCCCACGCTCCAAAATGCTCGTATATAGATTTTGCAGTGAATTTGGAGCTACTTTTGTTCTGAGTATATATAATTCGTGTCCAGGGAACCGATAATCGTCGAAAAATCGACTTACGCGAAATATAACATTTTTGAGATATTCTTCTTCCCCACGCTCGAAACTGCTCGTATATAGCATTTGCAGCGAATTTGAAGAAACTTTTGTTCTGAAAATATTTCGTGTCCAGGCAGCCGAGAATCGTCGAAAAATCTACTTACACGTAACGAAACCATTTTTGTGATATTCCTGTTCCTAATACTCCAATCTGCTCGTATATAGCTTTTTCAGTGAATTTAGAGCAACGTTTGTTCTGAGTATATTTCGTGTCCAGGGAACCGAGAATCGTCGAAAATTCGACTTACGCGAAATGAAAACTTTTTGTGATATTCTTGTTCCTCACGCTCCAAACTGCTCGCATATGGCATTTGCAGTGAATTTGGAGCAAATTTTATAATATGTATATTTCAGGTCCAGGGAGCCGAGAATCATCGAAATATCGACTTACAACAAATGAAATATTTTTGTGATATTCTTGTTCCCCACACTTCAAACTGGTCTTGTATACCTTTTGCCGCGAACTTGGAGCAAATTTTGTTATATGTATATTTCGTGACCAGGGAGCCGAGAATCGTCGAAATATCAACTTACACGAAATGAAATATTTTTGTGATATTTTTGTTCCCCACACTCCAAACTGCTCGTATATAGCTTTTGCAGTGAATTTGGAGCAAAATTTGTTATGAGTATATATAATTCGTGTCCAGGGAACCGATAATCGTCGAAAAATCCACTTACGCGAAATGAAAAATTTTTGTAATATTCTTGTTCCCCACACTCCAAACTGCTCGTATATAGCTTTTGCAGTGAATTTGCAGCAACTTTTGTTATGAGTATAATTGGTGTCCAGGGAACAGAGAATCGTCGAAAAATCGACTTACGCGAAATGAAAACTTTTTGTGATATTCTTGTTCCTCACGATCCAAACTGCTCGTATAATGCATTTGCAGTGAATTTGGAGCAACTTTTGTTACATGTATATTTCGTGTCCAGGGAGCCGAGAATCGTCGAAATATCGACTTACAACAAATGAAATGTTTTTGTGATATTCTTGTTCCCCACTCTCCAATCTTCTGGTATATAGCTTTTGCAGGGAATTTGGAGCAACTTTTGTTCTGAAAATATTTCGTGTCCAGGCAGCCGAGAATCAACGAAAAATCGACTTGCACGTAATGAAACATTTTTATGATATTCTTGTTCCCCACACTTCAAACTGGTCTTGTATAGCTCTTGCAGCGAATTGGAGCAAATTTTTTTAAATATATATTTCGTAACCAGGGAGCCGAGAATAGTCGAAATATCAACTTACACAAAATTAAATATTTTTTGATATTCTTGTTTCCCTCGCACCAACCTTCTCGTGTATAGCATTTGCAGCGAATTTGGAGCAAGTTTTGTTATATGTATATTTCGTGTCCAGGGAGTCGAGTATCGTCGAAAATTCAACTTACACGAAATGAAACATTTTTATGATATTCTTGTTCCCCACACTCCAAACTGCTCGTATATAGCATTTGCAGCGAATTTGAAGAAACTTTTGTTCTGAAAATATTTCGTGTCCAGGCAGCCGAGAATCGTCGAAAAATCCACTTACACGTAATGAAACATTTTTGTGATATTCCTGTTCCTAATACTCCAATCTGCTCGTATATAGCTTTTTCAGTGAATTTGGAGCAACGTTTGTTCTGAGTATATTTCGTGTCCAGGGATCCGAGAATCGTCGAAAAATCGACTTACGCGAAATGAAAACTTTTTGTGATATTCTTGTTCCTCACGCTCCTAACTGCTCGCATATGGCATTTGCAGTGAATTTGGAGCAAATTTTGTAATATGTATATTTCGTGTCCAGGGAGCCGAGAATCGTCGAAATATCGACTTACAACAAATGAAATATTTTTGTGATATTCTTGTTCCCCACACTTCAAACTGGTCTTGTATACCTTTTGCCGCGAACTTGGAGCAAATTTTGTTAAATGTATATTTCGTGACCAGGGAGCCGAGAATCGTCGAAATATCAACTTACACGAAATGAAATATTTTTGTGATATTTTTGTTCCCCACACTCCAAACTGCTCGATATAGCTTTTGCAGTGAATTTGGAGCAACTTTTGTTATGAGTATATATAATTCGTGTCCAGGGAACCGATAATCGTCGAAAAATCCACTTACGCGAAATGAAAAATTTTTGTAATATTCTTGTTCCCCACACTCCAAACTGCTCGTATATAGCTTTTGCAGTGCATTTGGAGCAACTTTTGTTCTGAGTATAATTCGTGTCCAGGGAACAGAGAATCGTCGAAAAATCGACTTACGCAAAATGAAAACTTTTTGTGATATTCTTGTTCCTCACGCTCCAACAGCTCGTATATAGCATTTGCAGTGAATTTGGAGCAACTTTTCTTATATGTATATTTCGTGTCAAGGGAGCCGAGAATCGTCGAAATATCGACTTATAACAAATGAAATATTTTTGTGATATTCTTGTTCCGCACTCTCCAATCTTCTGGTATATAGCTTTTGCAGGGAAATTGGAGCAACTTTTGTTCTGAAAATATTTCGTTTCCAGGCAGCCGAGAATCAACGAAAAATCGACTTTCACGTAATGAAACATTTTCATGATATTCTTGTTCCCCACACTTCGAACTGGTCTTATATAGCTTTTGCAGCGAATTGGAGCAAATTTTATTAAATATATATTTCGTAACCAGGGAGCCGAGAATCGTCGAAATATCAACTTACACAAAATTAAATATTTTTTGATATTCTTGTTCCCCACACTCCAACCTTCTCGTGTATAGCATTTGCAGCGAATTTGGAGCAACTTTTGTTATATGTATATTTCGTGTCCAGGGAACAGAGAATCGTCGAAAAATCGACTTACGCGAAATGAAAACTTTTTGTGATATTCTTGTTCCTCACGCTCCAAACTGCTCGTATATAGCTTTTGCAGTGAATTTGGAGCAACTTTTGTTCTGAGTATATATAATTCGTGTCCAGGGAACCGATAATCGTCGAAAAATCGACTTACGCGAAATGAAACACTTTTGAGATATTCTTCTTCCCCACGCTCGAAACAGCTCGTATATAGCATTTGCAGCGAATTTGAAGAAACTTTTGTTCTGAAAATATTTCGCGACCAGGGAGCCGAGAATCGTCGAAAAAACAACTTACACGAAATGAAATATTTTTGTGATATTCTTGTTCCCCACGCTCCAAACTGCTCGCGTATAGCATTTGCAGCGAATTTGGAGCAACTTTTGTTATATGTATATTTCGTGTCCAGGGAGCCGAGAATCGTCGAAAATTCAACTTACACGTGATGAAACATTTTTATGATATTCTTGTTCCCCACACTCCAAACTGCTCGTATATAGCTTTTGCAGTGAATTTGGAGCAACTTTTGTTATGAGTATATATAATTCGTGTCGAGGGAACCGATAATCGTCGAAAAATCCACTTACGCAAAATGAAAAATTTTTGTAATATTCTTGTTCCCCACACTCCAAACTGCTCGTATATAGCTTTTGCAGTGAATTTGGAGTTACTTTTGTTCTGAGTATAATTGGTGTCCAGGGAACAGAGAATCGTCGAAAAATCGACTTACGGGAAATGAAAACTTTTTGTGATATTCTTGTTCCTCACGCTCCAAATTGCTCGTATATAGCTTTTGCAGTGAATTTGGAGCAACTTTTGTTATATGTATATTTCGTGTCCAGGGAGCCGAGAATCAACGAAAAATCGACTTGAACGTAATGAAACATTTTTATGATATTCTTGTTCCCCACACTTCAAACTGGTCTTATATAGCTTTTGCAGCGAACTTGGAGCAAATTTTGTTATATGTATATTTCGTGACCAGGGAGCCGAGAATCGTCGAAAAATCGACTTACGCGAAATGAAACATTTTTATGATATTCTTGTTCCCCACACTTCAAACTGGTCTTGTATAGCTTTTACAGCGAACTTGGAGCAAATTTTGTTATATGTATATTTCGTGACCAGGGAGACGAGAGTCGTCGAAATATCAACTTACACGAAATGAATTATTTTTGTGATATTCTTGTTCCCCACGCTCCAAACTGCTCGTAATTAGCTTTTGCAGTGAATTTGGAGCAACTTTTGTTTTGAGTATATATAATTCGTGTCCAGGGAACCGATAATCGTCGAAAAATGGAGTTATGCGAAATGAAAAATTTTTGAGAAATTCTTCTTCCCCACGCTCGGAACTGCTCGTATATAGCATTTGCAGCGATTTTGAAGCAACTTTTGTTCTGAGTATATTTCGTGTCCAGAGAGCCGTGAATCGTCGAAAAATCCACTTACAAGTAATGAAACATTTTTGTGATATTCTTGTTCCCCACACTCCAAACTGCTCGTATATAGCTTTTGTAGTGAATTTGGAGCAACTTTTGTTCTGAGCATATTTCGTGTCCAGGGATCCGAGAATCGTCGAAATATCGACTTACAACAAATGAAATATTTTTGTGATATTCTTGTTCCCCACACTCCAATCTTCTGGTATATAGCTTTTGCAGAGAATTTGGAGCAACTTTTGTTCTGAAAATATTTCGTATCCAGGCAGCCGAGAATCAACGAAAAATCGACTTGCACGTAATGAAACATTTTTTTATGATATTCTTGTTCCCCACACTTCAAACTGGTCTTATATAGCTTTTGCAGCGAACTTGGAGCAAATTTTATTAAATGTATATTTCGTAACCAGGGAGCCGACAATCGTCGAAATATCAACTTACACAAAATTAAATATTTTTGTGATATACTTGTTCCCCAAGCTCCAAACTTCTCGTGTATAGCATTTGCAGTGAATTTGGAGCAACTTTTGTTCTGAGTATATTTCGTGTCCAGAGAGCCTTGAATGGTCGAAAAATCCACTTACACGTAATGAAACATTTTTGTGATATTCTTGTTCCCCACACTCCAAACTGCTCGTATATAGCTTTAGCAGTGAATTTGGAGCATCTTTTGTTCTGAGTATATATAATTCGTGTCCAGGGAACCGAGAATCGTCGAAAAATCGACTTAAAGGAAATGAGAACTTTTTGTGATATTCTTGTTCCTCACGCTCCAAACTGCTCGTATATAGCATTTGCAGTGAATTTGGAGCAACTTTTGTAATATGTATTTTTCGTGTCCAGCGAGCCGAGAATCGTCGAAATATCGACTTACAACAAATGAAATATTTTTGTGATATTCTTGTTCCCAACGCTCCAAACTGCTCGTATATAGCTTTTGCAGTGAATTTGGAGCAACTTTTGTTCTGAGTATAAATAATTCGTGTCCAGGGAGCCGAGAATCGTCGAAAAATCGACTTACGCGAAATGAAATATTTTTGTGAAATTCTTCTTCCCCACGCTCGGAACTGCTCGTATATAGCATTTGCAGCGATTTTGAAGCAACTTTTGTTCTGAGTATATTTCGTGTCCAGAGAGCCGTGAATCGTCGAAAAATCCACTTACATGTAATGAAACATTTTTGTGATATTCTTGTTCCCCACACTCCAAACTGCTCGTATATAGCTTTTGCAGTGAATTTGGAGCAACTTTTGTTCTGAGTATAATTGGTGTCCAGGGAACAGAGAATCGTCGAAAAATCGACTTACGCGAAAACAAAACTTTTTGTGATATTCTTGTTCCTCACGCTCCAAACTGCTCGTATAATAGCATTTGCGGTGAATTTGGAACAACTTTTGTTATATGTATATTTCGTGTCCAGGGAGCCGAGAATCGTCGAAATATCGACATACAACAAATGAAATATTTTTGTGATATTCTTGTTCCCAACGCTCCAACCTGCTCGTATATAGCTTTTGCAGTGAATTTGGAGCAACTTTTGTTCTGAGTATAAATAAATCGTGTCCAGGGAGCCGAGAATCGTCGAAAAATCGACTTACGCGAAATGAAATATTTTTGTGAAATTCTTCCCCACGCTCGTAACTGCTCGTATATAGCATTTGCAGCGATTTTGAAGCAACTTTTATTCTGAGTATATTTCGTGTCCAGAGAGCCGTGAATCGTCGAAAAATCCACTTACATGTAATGAATCATTTTTGTGATATTCTTGTTCCCCACACTCCAAACTGCTCGTATATAGCTTTTGCAGTGAATTTCGAGCAACTTTTGTTCTGAGTATAATTGGTGTCCAGGGAACAGAGAATGGTCGAAAAATCGACTTACGCGAAATGAAAACTTTTTGTGATATTCTTGTTCCCCAAACTCCAATCTTCTGGTATATAGCTTTTGCAGGGAATTTGGAGCAACTTTTGTTCTGAAAATATTTCGTGTCCAGGCAGCCGAGAATCAACGAAAAATCGACTTGCACGTAATGAAACATTTTTATGATATTCTTGTTCCCCACACTTCAAACTGGTCTTATATAGCTTTTGCAGCGAATTTGGAGCAAATTTTATTAAATGTATATTTCGTAACCAGGGAGCCGAGAATCGTCGAAATATCAACTTACACAAAATTAAATATTTTTGTGATATTCTTGTTCCCCACGCTCCAAACTTCTCGTGTATAGCATTTGCAGCGAATTTGGGGCAACTTTTGTTATATGTATATTGCGTGTCCAGGGAGCGGAGAATCGTCAAAAATTCAACTTACGCGAAATGAAACATTTTTATGATATTCTTGTTCCCCACACTCCACTGCTCGTATATAGCTTTTGCAGTGAATTTGGAGCAACTTTTGTTCTGAGTATATATAATTCGTGTCCAGGGAACCGATAATCGTCGAAAAATCGACTAACGTGAAATGAAAAATTTTTGTGATATTCTTGTTCCCCACACTCCAAACTGCTCGTATATAGCTTTAGCAGTGAATTTGGAGCATCTTTTGTTCTGAGTATATATAATTCGTGTCCAGGGAACCGAGAATCGTCGAAAAATAGACTTAAAGGAAATGAAAACTTTTTGTGATATTCTTGTTCCTCACGCTCCAAACTGCTCGTATATAGCATTTGCAGTGAATTTGAGCAACTTTTGTAATATGTATATTTCGTGTCCAGCGAGCCGTGAATCGTCGAAAAATCCACTTACATGTAATGAAACATTTTTGTGATATTCTTGTTCCCCACACTCCAAACTGCTCGTATATAGCTTTTGCAGTGAATTTGGAGCAACTTTTGTTCTGAGTATAATTGGTGTCCAGGGAACAGAGAATCGTCGAGAAATCGACTTAAGCGAAATTAAAACTTTTTGTGATATTCTTATTCCTCACGCTCCAAACTGCTCGTATATAGCATTTGCGGTGAATTTGGAGCAACTTTTGTTATATGTTAATTTCGTGTCCAGGGAGCCGAGAATCGTCGAAATATCGACTTACAACAAATGAAATATTTTTGTGATATTCTTGTTCCCAACGCTCCAAACTGCTCGTATATAGCTTTTGCAGTGAATTTGGAGCAACTTTTGTTCTGAGTATAAATAAATCGTGTCCAGGGAGCCGAGAATCGTCGAAAAATCGACTTACGCGAAATGAAAAATTTTTGTGAAATTCTTCTTCCCCACGCTCGGAACTGCTCGTATATAGCATTTGCAGCGATTTTGAAGCAACTTTTGTTCCGAGTATATTTCGTGTCCAGAGAGCCGTGAATCGTCGAAAAATCCACTTACATGTAATGAAACATTTTTATGATATTCTTTTTCTTTCACTCCAATCTTCTGGTATATAGCTTTTGCAGGGAATTTGGAGCAACTTTTGTTCTGAAAATATTTCGTGTCCAGGCAGCCGAGAATCAACGAAAAATCGACTTGCACGTAATGAAACATTTTTATGATATTCTTGTTCCCCACACTTCAAACTGGTCTTGTATAGCTCTTGCAGCGAATTGGAGCAAATTTTTTTAAATATATATTTCGTAACCAGGGAGCCGAGAATAGTCGAAATATCAACTTACACAAAATTAAATATTTTTTGATATTCTTGTTTCCCTCGCACCAACCTTCTCGTGTATAGCATTTGCAGCGAATTTGGAGCAAGTTTTGTTATATGTATATTTCGTGTCCAGGGAGTCGAGTATCGTCGAAAATTCAACTTACACGAAATGAAACATTTTTATGATATTCTTGTTCCCCACACTCCAAACTGCTCGTATATAGCATTTGCAGCGAATTTGAAGAAACTTTTGTTCTGAAAATATTTCGTGTCCAGGCAGCCGAGAATCGTCGAAAAATCCACTTACACGTAATGAAACATTTTTGTGATATTCCTGTTCCTAATACTCCAATCTGCTCGTATATAGCTTTTTCAGTGAATTTGGAGCAACGTTTGTTCTGAGTATATTTCGTGTCCAGGGATCCGAGAATCGTCGAAAAATCGACTTACGCGAAATGAAAACTTTTTGTGATATTCTTGTTCCTCACGCTCCTAACTGCTCGCATATGGCATTTGCAGTGAATTTGGAGCAAATTTTGTAATATGTATATTTCGTGTCCAGGGAGCCGAGAATCGTCGAAATATCGACTTACAACAAATGAAATATTTTTGTGATATTCTTGTTCCCCACACTTCAAACTGGTCTTGTATACCTTTTGCCGCGAACTTGGAGCAAATTTTGTTAAATGTATATTTCGTGACCAGGGAGCCGAGAATCGTCGAAATATCAACTTACACGAAATGAAATATTTTTGTGATATTTTTGTTCCCCACACTCCAAACTGCTCGATATAGCTTTTGCAGTGAATTTGGAGCAACTTTTGTTATGAGTATATATAATTCGTGTCCAGGGAACCGATAATCGTCGAAAAATCCACTTACGCGAAATGAAAAATTTTTGTAATATTCTTGTTCCCCACACTCCAAACTGCTCGTATATAGCTTTTGCAGTGCATTTGGAGCAACTTTTGTTCTGAGTATAATTCGTGTCCAGGGAACAGAGAATCGTCGAAAAATCGACTTACGCAAAATGAAAACTTTTTGTGATATTCTTGTTCCTCACGCTCCAACAGCTCGTATATAGCATTTGCAGTGAATTTGGAGCAACTTTTCTTATATGTATATTTCGTGTCAAGGGAGCCGAGAATCGTCGAAATATCGACTTATAACAAATGAAATATTTTTGTGATATTCTTGTTCCGCACTCTCCAATCTTCTGGTATATAGCTTTTGCAGGGAAATTGGAGCAACTTTTGTTCTGAAAATATTTCGTTTCCAGGCAGCCGAGAATCAACGAAAAATCGACTTTCACGTAATGAAACATTTTCATGATATTCTTGTTCCCCACACTTCGAACTGGTCTTATATAGCTTTTGCAGCGAATTGGAGCAAATTTTATTAAATATATATTTCGTAACCAGGGAGCCGAGAATCGTCGAAATATCAACTTACACAAAATTAAATATTTTTTGATATTCTTGTTCCCCACACTCCAACCTTCTCGTGTATAGCATTTGCAGCGAATTTGGAGCAACTTTTGTTATATGTATATTTCGTGTCCAGGGAACAGAGAATCGTCGAAAAATCGACTTACGCGAAATGAAAACTTTTTGTGATATTCTTGTTCCTCACGCTCCAAACTGCTCGTATATAGCTTTTGCAGTGAATTTGGAGCAACTTTTGTTCTGAGTATATATAATTCGTGTCCAGGGAACCGATAATCGTCGAAAAATCGACTTACGCGAAATGAAACACTTTTGAGATATTCTTCTTCCCCACGCTCGAAACAGCTCGTATATAGCATTTGCAGCGAATTTGAAGAAACTTTTGTTCTGAAAATATTTCGCGACCAGGGAGCCGAGAATCGTCGAAAAAACAACTTACACGAAATGAAATATTTTTGTGATATTCTTGTTCCCCACGCTCCAAACTGCTCGTAATTAGCTTTTGCAGTGAATTTGGAGCAACTTTTGTTTTGAGTATATATAATTCGTGTCCAGGGAACCGATAATCGTCGAAAAATGGAGTTATGCGAAATGAAAAATTTTTGAGAAATTCTTCTTCCCCACGCTCGGAACTGCTCGTATATAGCATTTGCAGCGATTTTGAAGCAACTTTTGTTCTGAGTATATTTCGTGTCCAGAGAGCCGTGAATCGTCGAAAAATCCACTTACAAGTAATGAAACATTTTTGTGATATTCTTGTTCCCCACACTCCAAACTGCTCGTATATAGCTTTTGTAGTGAATTTGGAGCAACTTTTGTTCTGAGCATATTTCGTGTCCAGGGATCCGAGAATCGTCGAAATATCGACTTACAACAAATGAAATATTTTTGTGATATTCTTGTTCCCCACACTCCAATCTTCTGGTATATAGCTTTTGCAGAGAATTTGGAGCAACTTTTGTTCTGAAAATATTTCGTATCCAGGCAGCCGAGAATCAACGAAAAATCGACTTGCACGTAATGAAACATTTTTTTATGATATTCTTGTTCCCCACACTTCAAACTGGTCTTATATAGCTTTTGCAGCGAACTTGGAGCAAATTTTATTAAATGTATATTTCGTAACCAGGGAGCCGACAATCGTCGAAATATCAACTTACACAAAATTAAATATTTTTGTGATATACTTGTTCCCCAAGCTCCAAACTTCTCGTGTATAGCATTTGCAGTGAATTTGGAGCAACTTTTGTTCTGAGTATATTTCGTGTCCAGAGAGCCTTGAATGGTCGAAAAATCCACTTACACGTAATGAAACATTTTTGTGATATTCTTGTTCCCCACACTCCAAACTGCTCGTATATAGCTTTAGCAGTGAATTTGGAGCATCTTTTGTTCTGAGTATATATAATTCGTGTCCAGGGAACCGAGAATCGTCGAAAAATCGACTTAAAGGAAATGAGAACTTTTTGTGATATTCTTGTTCCTCACGCTCCAAACTGCTCGTATATAGCATTTGCAGTGAATTTGGAGCAACTTTTGTAATATGTATTTTTCGTGTCCAGCGAGCCGAGAATCGTCGAAATATCGACTTACAACAAATGAAATATTTTTGTGATATTCTTGTTCCCAACGCTCCAAACTGCTCGTATATAGCTTTTGCAGTGAATTTGGAGCAACTTTTGTTCTGAGTATAAATAATTCGTGTCCAGGGAGCCGAGAATCGTCGAAAAATCGACTTACGCGAAATGAAATATTTTTGTGAAATTCTTCTTCCCCACGCTCGGAACTGCTCGTATATAGCATTTGCAGCGATTTTGAAGCAACTTTTGTTCTGAGTATATTTCGTGTCCAGAGAGCCGTGAATCGTCGAAAAATCCACTTACATGTAATGAAACATTTTTGTGATATTCTTGTTCCCCACACTCCAAACTGCTCGTATATAGCTTTTGCAGTGAATTTGGAGCAACTTTTGTTCTGAGTATAATTGGTGTCCAGGGAACAGAGAATCGTCGAAAAATCGACTTACGCGAAAACAAAACTTTTTGTGATATTCTTGTTCCTCACGCTCCAAACTGCTCGTATAATAGCATTTGCGGTGAATTTGGAACAACTTTTGTTATATGTATATTTCGTGTCCAGGGAGCCGAGAATCGTCGAAATATCGACATACAACAAATGAAATATTTTTGTGATATTCTTGTTCCCAACGCTCCAACCTGCTCGTATATAGCTTTTGCAGTGAATTTGGAGCAACTTTTGTTCTGAGTATAAATAAATCGTGTCCAGGGAGCCGAGAATCGTCGAAAAATCGACTTACGCGAAATGAAATATTTTTGTGAAATTCTTCCCCACGCTCGTAACTGCTCGTATATAGCATTTGCAGCGATTTTGAAGCAACTTTTATTCTGAGTATATTTCGTGTCCAGAGAGCCGTGAATCGTCGAAAAATCCACTTACATGTAATGAATCATTTTTGTGATATTCTTGTTCCCCACACTCCAAACTGCTCGTATATAGCTTTTGCAGTGAATTTCGAGCAACTTTTGTTCTGAGTATAATTGGTGTCCAGGGAACAGAGAATGGTCGAAAAATCGACTTACGCGAAATGAAAACTTTTTGTGATATTCTTGTTCCCCAAACTCCAATCTTCTGGTATATAGCTTTTGCAGGGAATTTGGAGCAACTTTTGTTCTGAAAATATTTCGTGTCCAGGCAGCCGAGAATCAACGAAAAATCGACTTGCACGTAATGAAACATTTTTATGATATTCTTGTTCCCCACACTTCAAACTGGTCTTATATAGCTTTTGCAGCGAATTTGGAGCAAATTTTATTAAATGTATATTTCGTAACCAGGGAGCCGAGAATCGTCGAAATATCAACTTACACAAAATTAAATATTTTTGTGATATTCTTGTTCCCCACGCTCCAAACTTCTCGTGTATAGCATTTGCAGCGAATTTGGGGCAACTTTTGTTATATGTATATTGCGTGTCCAGGGAGCGGAGAATCGTCAAAAATTCAACTTACGCGAAATGAAACATTTTTATGATATTCTTGTTCCCCACACTCCACTGCTCGTATATAGCTTTTGCAGTGAATTTGGAGCAACTTTTGTTCTGAGTATATATAATTCGTGTCCAGGGAACCGATAATCGTCGAAAAATCGACTAACGTGAAATGAAAAATTTTTGTGATATTCTTGTTCCCCACACTCCAAACTGCTCGTATATAGCTTTAGCAGTGAATTTGGAGCATCTTTTGTTCTGAGTATATATAATTCGTGTCCAGGGAACCGAGAATCGTCGAAAAATAGACTTAAAGGAAATGAAAACTTTTTGTGATATTCTTGTTCCTCACGCTCCAAACTGCTCGTATATAGCATTTGCAGTGAATTTGAGCAACTTTTGTAATATGTATATTTCGTGTCCAGCGAGCCGTGAATCGTCGAAAAATCCACTTACATGTAATGAAACATTTTTGTGATATTCTTGTTCCCCACACTCCAAACTGCTCGTATATAGCTTTTGCAGTGAATTTGGAGCAACTTTTGTTCTGAGTATAATTGGTGTCCAGGGAACAGAGAATCGTCGAGAAATCGACTTAAGCGAAATTAAAACTTTTTGTGATATTCTTATTCCTCACGCTCCAAACTGCTCGTATATAGCATTTGCGGTGAATTTGGAGCAACTTTTGTTATATGTTAATTTCGTGTCCAGGGAGCCGAGAATCGTCGAAATATCGACTTACAACAAATGAAATATTTTTGTGATATTCTTGTTCCCAACGCTCCAAACTGCTCGTATATAGCTTTTGCAGTGAATTTGGAGCAACTTTTGTTCTGAGTATAAATAAATCGTGTCCAGGGAGCCGAGAATCGTCGAAAAATCGACTTACGCGAAATGAAAAATTTTTGTGAAATTCTTCTTCCCCACGCTCGGAACTGCTCGTATATAGCATTTGCAGCGATTTTGAAGCAACTTTTGTTCCGAGTATATTTCGTGTCCAGAGAGCCGTGAATCGTCGAAAAATCCACTTACATGTAATGAAACATTTTTATGATATTCTTTTTCTTTCACTCCAATCTTCTGGTATATAGCTTTTGCAGGGAATTTGGAGCAACTTTTGTTCTGAAAATATTTCGTGTCCAGGCAGCCGAGAATCAACGAAAAATCGACTTGCACGTAATGAAACATTTTTATGATATTCTTGTTCCCCACACTTCAAACTGGTCTTGTATAGCTCTTGCAGCGAATTGGAGCAAATTTTTTTAAATATATATTTCGTAACCAGGGAGCCGAGAATAGTCGAAATATCAACTTACACAAAATTAAATATTTTTTGATATTCTTGTTTCCCTCGCACCAACCTTCTCGTGTATAGCATTTGCAGCGAATTTGGAGCAAGTTTTGTTATATGTATATTTCGTGTCCAGGGAGTCGAGTATCGTCGAAAATTCAACTTACACGAAATGAAACATTTTTATGATATTCTTGTTCCCCACACTCCAAACTGCTCGTATATAGCATTTGCAGCGAATTTGAAGAAACTTTTGTTCTGAAAATATTTCGTGTCCAGGCAGCCGAGAATCGTCGAAAAATCCACTTACACGTAATGAAACATTTTTGTGATATTCCTGTTCCTAATACTCCAATCTGCTCGTATATAGCTTTTTCAGTGAATTTGGAGCAACGTTTGTTCTGAGTATATTTCGTGTCCAGGGATCCGAGAATCGTCGAAAAATCGACTTACGCGAAATGAAAACTTTTTGTGATATTCTTGTTCCTCACGCTCCTAACTGCTCGCATATGGCATTTGCAGTGAATTTGGAGCAAATTTTGTAATATGTATATTTCGTGTCCAGGGAGCCGAGAATCGTCGAAATATCGACTTACAACAAATGAAATATTTTTGTGATATTCTTGTTCCCCACACTTCAAACTGGTCTTGTATACCTTTTGCCGCGAACTTGGAGCAAATTTTGTTAAATGTATATTTCGTGACCAGGGAGCCGAGAATCGTCGAAATATCAACTTACACGAAATGAAATATTTTTGTGATATTTTTGTTCCCCACACTCCAAACTGCTCGATATAGCTTTTGCAGTGAATTTGGAGCAACTTTTGTTATGAGTATATATAATTCGTGTCCAGGGAACCGATAATCGTCGAAAAATCCACTTACGCGAAATGAAAAATTTTTGTAATATTCTTGTTCCCCACACTCCAAACTGCTCGTATATAGCTTTTGCAGTGCATTTGGAGCAACTTTTGTTCTGAGTATAATTCGTGTCCAGGGAACAGAGAATCGTCGAAAAATCGACTTACGCAAAATGAAAACTTTTTGTGATATTCTTGTTCCTCACGCTCCAACAGCTCGTATATAGCATTTGCAGTGAATTTGGAGCAACTTTTCTTATATGTATATTTCGTGTCAAGGGAGCCGAGAATCGTCGAAATATCGACTTATAACAAATGAAATATTTTTGTGATATTCTTGTTCCGCACTCTCCAATCTTCTGGTATATAGCTTTTGCAGGGAAATTGGAGCAACTTTTGTTCTGAAAATATTTCGTTTCCAGGCAGCCGAGAATCAACGAAAAATCGACTTTCACGTAATGAAACATTTTCATGATATTCTTGTTCCCCACACTTCGAACTGGTCTTATATAGCTTTTGCAGCGAATTGGAGCAAATTTTATTAAATATATATTTCGTAACCAGGGAGCCGAGAATCGTCGAAATATCAACTTACACAAAATTAAATATTTTTTGATATTCTTGTTCCCCACACTCCAACCTTCTCGTGTATAGCATTTGCAGCGAATTTGGAGCAACTTTTGTTATATGTATATTTCGTGTCCAGGGAACAGAGAATCGTCGAAAAATCGACTTACGCGAAATGAAAACTTTTTGTGATATTCTTGTTCCTCACGCTCCAAACTGCTCGTATATAGCTTTTGCAGTGAATTTGGAGCAACTTTTGTTCTGAGTATATATAATTCGTGTCCAGGGAACCGATAATCGTCGAAAAATCGACTTACGCGAAATGAAACACTTTTGAGATATTCTTCTTCCCCACGCTCGAAACAGCTCGTATATAGCATTTGCAGCGAATTTGAAGAAACTTTTGTTCTGAAAATATTTCGCGACCAGGGAGCCGAGAATCGTCGAAAAAACAACTTACACGAAATGAAATATTTTTGTGATATTCTTGTTCCCCACGCTCCAAACTGCTCGCGTATAGCATTTGCAGCGAATTTGGAGCAACTTTTGTTATATGTATATTTCGTGTCCAGGGAGCCGAGAATCGTCGAAAATTCAACTTACACGTGATGAAACATTTTTATGATATTCTTGTTCCCCACACTCCAAACTGCTCGTATATAGCTTTTGCAGTGAATTTGGAGCAACTTTTGTTATGAGTATATATAATTCGTGTCGAGGGAACCGATAATCGTCGAAAAATCCACTTACGCAAAATGAAAAATTTTTGTAATATTCTTGTTCCCCACACTCCAAACTGCTCGTATATAGCTTTTGCAGTGAATTTGGAGTTACTTTTGTTCTGAGTATAATTGGTGTCCAGGGAACAGAGAATCGTCGAAAAATCGACTTACGGGAAATGAAAACTTTTTGTGATATTCTTGTTCCTCACGCTCCAAATTGCTCGTATATAGCTTTTGCAGTGAATTTGGAGCAACTTTTGTTATATGTATATTTCGTGTCCAGGGAGCCGAGAATCAACGAAAAATCGACTTGAACGTAATGAAACATTTTTATGATATTCTTGTTCCCCACACTTCAAACTGGTCTTATATAGCTTTTGCAGCGAACTTGGAGCAAATTTTGTTATATGTATATTTCGTGACCAGGGAGCCGAGAATCGTCGAAAAATCGACTTACGCGAAATGAAACATTTTTATGATATTCTTGTTCCCCACACTTCAAACTGGTCTTGTATAGCTTTTACAGCGAACTTGGAGCAAATTTTGTTATATGTATATTTCGTGACCAGGGAGACGAGAGTCGTCGAAATATCAACTTACACGAAATGAATTATTTTTGTGATATTCTTGTTCCCCACGCTCCAAACTGCTCGTAATTAGCTTTTGCAGTGAATTTGGAGCAACTTTTGTTTTGAGTATATATAATTCGTGTCCAGGGAACCGATAATCGTCGAAAAATGGAGTTATGCGAAATGAAAAATTTTTGAGAAATTCTTCTTCCCCACGCTCGGAACTGCTCGTATATAGCATTTGCAGCGATTTTGAAGCAACTTTTGTTCTGAGTATATTTCGTGTCCAGAGAGCCGTGAATCGTCGAAAAATCCACTTACAAGTAATGAAACATTTTTGTGATATTCTTGTTCCCCACACTCCAAACTGCTCGTATATAGCTTTTGTAGTGAATTTGGAGCAACTTTTGTTCTGAGCATATTTCGTGTCCAGGGATCCGAGAATCGTCGAAATATCGACTTACAACAAATGAAATATTTTTGTGATATTCTTGTTCCCCACACTCCAATCTTCTGGTATATAGCTTTTGCAGAGAATTTGGAGCAACTTTTGTTCTGAAAATATTTCGTATCCAGGCAGCCGAGAATCAACGAAAAATCGACTTGCACGTAATGAAACATTTTTTTATGATATTCTTGTTCCCCACACTTCAAACTGGTCTTATATAGCTTTTGCAGCGAACTTGGAGCAAATTTTATTAAATGTATATTTCGTAACCAGGGAGCCGACAATCGTCGAAATATCAACTTACACAAAATTAAATATTTTTGTGATATACTTGTTCCCCAAGCTCCAAACTTCTCGTGTATAGCATTTGCAGTGAATTTGGAGCAACTTTTGTTCTGAGTATATTTCGTGTCCAGAGAGCCTTGAATGGTCGAAAAATCCACTTACACGTAATGAAACATTTTTGTGATATTCTTGTTCCCCACACTCCAAACTGCTCGTATATAGCTTTAGCAGTGAATTTGGAGCATCTTTTGTTCTGAGTATATATAATTCGTGTCCAGGGAACCGAGAATCGTCGAAAAATCGACTTAAAGGAAATGAGAACTTTTTGTGATATTCTTGTTCCTCACGCTCCAAACTGCTCGTATATAGCATTTGCAGTGAATTTGGAGCAACTTTTGTAATATGTATTTTTCGTGTCCAGCGAGCCGAGAATCGTCGAAATATCGACTTACAACAAATGAAATATTTTTGTGATATTCTTGTTCCCAACGCTCCAAACTGCTCGTATATAGCTTTTGCAGTGAATTTGGAGCAACTTTTGTTCTGAGTATAAATAATTCGTGTCCAGGGAGCCGAGAATCGTCGAAAAATCGACTTACGCGAAATGAAATATTTTTGTGAAATTCTTCTTCCCCACGCTCGGAACTGCTCGTATATAGCATTTGCAGCGATTTTGAAGCAACTTTTGTTCTGAGTATATTTCGTGTCCAGAGAGCCGTGAATCGTCGAAAAATCCACTTACATGTAATGAAACATTTTTGTGATATTCTTGTTCCCCACACTCCAAACTGCTCGTATATAGCTTTTGCAGTGAATTTGGAGCAACTTTTGTTCTGAGTATAATTGGTGTCCAGGGAACAGAGAATCGTCGAAAAATCGACTTACGCGAAAACAAAACTTTTTGTGATATTCTTGTTCCTCACGCTCCAAACTGCTCGTATAATAGCATTTGCGGTGAATTTGGAACAACTTTTGTTATATGTATATTTCGTGTCCAGGGAGCCGAGAATCGTCGAAATATCGACATACAACAAATGAAATATTTTTGTGATATTCTTGTTCCCAACGCTCCAACCTGCTCGTATATAGCTTTTGCAGTGAATTTGGAGCAACTTTTGTTCTGAGTATAAATAAATCGTGTCCAGGGAGCCGAGAATCGTCGAAAAATCGACTTACGCGAAATGAAATATTTTTGTGAAATTCTTCCCCACGCTCGTAACTGCTCGTATATAGCATTTGCAGCGATTTTGAAGCAACTTTTATTCTGAGTATATTTCGTGTCCAGAGAGCCGTGAATCGTCGAAAAATCCACTTACATGTAATGAATCATTTTTGTGATATTCTTGTTCCCCACACTCCAAACTGCTCGTATATAGCTTTTGCAGTGAATTTCGAGCAACTTTTGTTCTGAGTATAATTGGTGTCCAGGGAACAGAGAATGGTCGAAAAATCGACTTACGCGAAATGAAAACTTTTTGTGATATTCTTGTTCCCCAAACTCCAATCTTCTGGTATATAGCTTTTGCAGGGAATTTGGAGCAACTTTTGTTCTGAAAATATTTCGTGTCCAGGCAGCCGAGAATCAACGAAAAATCGACTTGCACGTAATGAAACATTTTTATGATATTCTTGTTCCCCACACTTCAAACTGGTCTTATATAGCTTTTGCAGCGAATTTGGAGCAAATTTTATTAAATGTATATTTCGTAACCAGGGAGCCGAGAATCGTCGAAATATCAACTTACACAAAATTAAATATTTTTGTGATATTCTTGTTCCCCACGCTCCAAACTTCTCGTGTATAGCATTTGCAGCGAATTTGGGGCAACTTTTGTTATATGTATATTGCGTGTCCAGGGAGCGGAGAATCGTCAAATATTCAACTTACGCGAAATGAAACATTTTTATGATATTCTTGTTCCCCACACTCCACTGCTCGTATATAGCTTTTGCAGTGAATTTGGAGCAACTTTTGTTCTGAGTATATATAATTCGTGTCCAGGGAACCGATAATCGTCGAAAAATCGACTAACGTGAAATGAAAAATTTTTGTGATATTCTTGTTCCCCACACTCCAAACTGCTCGTATATAGCTTTAGCAGTGAATTTGGAGCATCTTTTGTTCTGAGTATATATAATTCGTGTCCAGGGAACCGAGAATCGTCGAAAAATAGACTTAAAGGAAATGAAAACTTTTTGTGATATTCTTGTTCCTCACGCTCCAAACTGCTCGTATATAGCATTTGCAGTGAATTTGAGCAACTTTTGTAATATGTATATTTCGTGTCCAGCGAGCCGTGAATCGTCGAAAAATCCACTTACATGTAATGAAACATTTTTGTGATATTCTTGTTCCCCACACTCCAAACTGCTCGTATATAGCTTTTGCAGTGAATTTGGAGCAACTTTTGTTCTGAGTATAATTGGTGTCCAGGGAACAGAGAATCGTCGAGAAATCGACTTAAGCGAAATTAAAACTTTTTGTGATATTCTTATTCCTCACGCTCCAAACTGCTCGTATATAGCATTTGCGGTGAATTTGGAGCAACTTTTGTTATATGTTAATTTCGTGTCCAGGGAGCCGAGAATCGTCGAAATATCGACTTACAACAAATGAAATATTTTTGTGATATTCTTGTTCCCAACGCTCCAAACTGCTCGTATATAGCTTTTGCAGTGAATTTGGAGCAACTTTTGTTCTGAGTATAAATAAATCGTGTCCAGGGAGCCGAGAATCGTCGAAAAATCGACTTACGCGAAATGAAAAATTTTTGTGAAATTCTTCTTCCCCACGCTCGGAACTGCTCGTATATAGCATTTGCAGCGATTTTGAAGCAACTTTTGTTCCGAGTATATTTCGTGTCCAGAGAGCCGTGAATCGTCGAAAAATCCACTTACATGTAATGAAACATTTTTATGATATTCTTTTTCTTTCACTCCAATCTTCTGGTATATAGCTTTTGCAGGGAATTTGGAGCAACTTTTGTTCTGAAAATATTTCGTGTCCAGGCAGCCGAGAATCAACGAAAAATCGATTTGCACGTAATGAAAATTTTTATGATATTCTTGTTCCCCACACTTCAAACTGGTCTTATATAGCTTTTGCAGCGAATTTGGAGCAAATTTTATTAAATGTATATTTCGTAACCAGGGAGCCGAGAATCGTCGAAATATCAACTTACACAAAATTAAATATTTTTGTGATATTCGTTATCCCCACGATCCAAACTTCTCGTGTATAGCATTTGCAGCGAATTTGGTGCAACTTTTGTTATATGTATATTGCGTGTCCAGGGAGCGGAGAATCGTCGAAAATTCAACTTACGCGAAATGAAACATTTTTATGATATTCTTGTTCCCCACACTCCAAACTGCTCGTATATAGCTTTTGCAGTGAATTTGCAGCAACTTTTGTAATATGTATATTTCGTGTGCAGCGAGCCGAGAATCGTCGAAAAATCCACTTACACGTAATGAAACATTTTTGTGATATTCTTGTTCCCCACGCTCCAAACTGCTCGTATATAGCTTTTGCAGTGAATTTGGAGCATCTTTTGTTCTGAGTATATATAATTCGTGTCCAGGGAACCGATAATCGTCGACAAATCGACTTACGCGAAATGAAAAATTTTTGAGAAATTCTTCTTCCCCACGCTCCAAACTGCTCGTATATAGCTTTTGCAGTGAATTTGGAGCATATTTTGTTCTGAGTATATATAATTCGTCTCCAGGGAACCGAGAATCGTCGGAAAATCGACTTACGCGAAATGAAAACTTTTTGTGATATTCTTGTTCCCCATATTCCAATCTGCTCGTATATAGCTTTTGCAAGGAATTTGGAGCAACTTTTGTTATGAGTATATATAATTCGTGTCCACGGAACCGAGAATCGTCGACAAATCGACTTACGCGAAATGAAAACTTATTGTGATATTCTTGTTTCTCACGCTCCAAACTGCTCGTGTATAGCGTTTGCAGCGAATTTGGAGCAAATTTTGATATATGTATATTTCGTGTCCAGGGAGCCGAGAATCGGCGAAATATCAACTTTCACGAAATGAGATATTTTTGTGATATTCTTGTTCCCCACACTCGAAACTGCTCGTATATAGCTTTTGCAACAAATTAGGAGCAACTTTTGTTCGGAGTTTATTTCGTGTCCAGGGAACGGAGAATCATCGAAAAATCCACTTACACGTAATGAAACATTTTTGTGATATTCTTGTTCCCCATACTCCAATCTGCTCGTATATAGCTTTTGCAGTGAATTTGGAGCAACTTTTGTTCTGAGTGTCCAGGGAATCGAGAATCGTCGAAAAATCGACTTACGCGAAATGAAATATTTTTGTGACATTCTTGTTCCCCACACTCCAAACTGCTGGTATATAGCTTTTGCATCGAATTTGGATCAACTTTTGTTCTGAATATATTTCGTGTCCAGGCAGCCGAGAATCGTCGAAAAATCCACTTACACGTAATGAAACATTTTTGTGATATTCTTGTTCCTAATACTCCAAACTGCTCGTATATAACTTTTTCAGTGAATTTGGAGCAACTTTTGTTCTGAGTATATTTCGTGCCCAGGGAACCGAGAATCGTCGAAAAATCGACTTACGTGAAATGAAAACTTTTTGTGATATTCTTGTTCCTCACGCTCCAAACTGCTCGTATATAGCATTTGCAGTGAATTTGGAGCAACTTTTGTAATATGTATATTTCGTGTACAGGGAACCGAGAAACGTCGAAATATCGACTAAAACAAATGAAATATTTTTGTGATATTCTTGTTCCCCACACTCCAAACTTCTGGTATATAGCTTTTGCAGGGAATTTGGAGCAACTTTTGTTCTGAAAATATTTCGTGTCCAGGCAGCCGAGAATCAACGAAAAATCGACTTGCACGTAATGAAACATTTTTATGATATTCTTGTTCCCCACACTTCAAACTGGTCTTATACAGCTATTACAGCGAACTTGGAGCAAATTTTATTATATGTATAGATCGTAACCAGGGAGCCGAGAATCGGCGAAATATCAACTTAAACAAAATTAAATATTTTTGTGATATTCTTGTTTCCCACGCTCCAAACTTCTCGCGTATAGCATTTGCAGCGAATTTGGGCAACTTTTGTTATATGTATATTGCGTGTCCAGGGAGCGGAGAATCGTCGAAAATTTAACTTACGCGAAATGAAACTTTTTTATGATATTCTTGTTCCCCACACTCCAAACTGCTCGTATATAGCTTTTGCAGTGAATTTGGAGCAACTTATGTTCTGAGTATATATAATTCGTGTCCAGGGAACCGATAATCGTCGAAAAATCGACTTACGCGAAATGAAAAATTTTTGACAAATTCTTCTTCCCCACGCTCGGAACTGCTCGTATATAGCATTTGCAGCGATTTTGAAGCAACTTTTGTTCTGAGTATATTTCGTGTCCAGAGAGCCGTGAATCGTCGAAAAATCCACTTACATGTAATGAAACATTTTTGTGATATTCTTGTTCCCCACACTCCAAACTGCTCGTATATAGCTTTTGCAGTGAATTTGGAGCAACTTTTGTTCTGAGTATATTTGGTGTCCAGGGAACAGAGAATCGTCGAAAAATCGACTTACGCGAAATGAAAACTTTTTGTGATATTCTTGTTCCCCACACTCCAATCTTCTGGTATATAGCTTTTGCGGGGAATTTGGAGCAACTTTTGTTCTGAAAATATTTCGTGTCCAGGCAGCCGAGAATCAACGTAAAATCGACTTGCACGTAATGAAACATTTTTATGATATTCTTGTTCCCCACACTTCAAACTGGTCTTATATAGCTTTTGCAGCGAATTTGGAGCAAATTTTATTAAATGTATATTTCGTAACCAGGGAGCCGAGAATCGTCGAAATATCAACTTACACAAAATTAAATATTTTTGTGATATTCTTGTTCCCCACGCTCCAAACTTCTCGTGTATAGCATTTGCAGCGAATTTGGGGCAACTTTTGTTATATGTATATTGCGTGTCCAGGGAGCGGAGAATCGTCGAAAATTCAACTTACGCGAAATGAAACATTTTTTTGATATTCTTGTTCCCCACACTGCAAACTGCTCGTATATAGCTTTTGCAGTGAATTTGGAGCAACTTTTGTTCTGAGTATATATAATTCGTGTCCAGGGAACCGACAATCGTCGAAAAATCGACTAACGCGAAACGAAAAATTTTTGTGATATTCTTGTTCCCCACACTCCAAACTGCTCGTATATAGCTTTAGCAGTGAATTTGGAGCATCTTTTGTTCTGAGTATATATAATTCGTGTCCAGGGAACCGAGAATCGTCGAAAAATCGGCTAACGCGAAATGAAAGATTTTTGTGATATTCTTGTTCCCCACACTCCAAACTGCTCGTATATAGCTTTAGCAGAGAATTTGGAGCATCTTTTGTTCTGAGTATATATAATTCGTTTCCAGGGAACCGAGAATCGTCGAAAAATCGACTTAAAGGAAATGAAAACTTTTTGTGATATTCTTGTTCCTCACGCTCCAAACTGCTCGTATATAGCATTTGCAGTGAATTTAGAGCAACTTTTGTAATATGTATATTTCGTGTCCAGGGAGCCGAGAATCAACGAAAAATCGACTTGAACGTAATGAAACATTTTTATGATATTCTTGTTCCCCACACTTCAAACTGGTCTTATATAGCTTTTGCAGCGAACTTGGAGCAAATTTTGTTATATGTATATTTCGTGACCAGGGAGCCGAGAATCGTCGAAAAATCGACTTACGCGAAATGAAACATTTTTATGATATTCTTGTTCCCCACACTTCAAACTGGTCTTGTATAGCTTTTACAGCGAACTTGGAGCAAATTTTGTTATATGTATATTTCGTGACCAGGGAGACGAGAGTCGTCGAAATATCAACTTACACGAAATGAATTATTTTTGTGATATTCTTGTTCCCCACGCTCCAAACTGCTCGTAATTAGCTTTTGCAGTGAATTTGGAGCAACTTTTGTTTTGAGTATATATAATTCGTGTCCAGGGAACCGATAATCGTCGAAAAATGGAGTTATGCGAAATGAAAAATTTTTGAGAAATTCTTCTTCCCCACGCTCGGAACTGCTCGTATATAGCATTTGCAGCGATTTTGAAGCAACTTTTGTTCTGAGTATATTTCGTGTCCAGAGAGCCGTGAATCGTCGAAAAATCCACTTACAAGTAATGAAACATTTTTGTGATATTCTTGTTCCCCACACTCCAAACTGCTCGTATATAGCTTTTGTAGTGAATTTGGAGCAACTTTTGTTCTGAGCATATTTCGTGTCCAGGGATCCGAGAATCGTCGAAATATCGACTTACAACAAATGAAATATTTTTGTGATATTCTTGTTCCCCACACTCCAATCTTCTGGTATATAGCTTTTGCAGAGAATTTGGAGCAACTTTTGTTCTGAAAATATTTCGTATCCAGGCAGCCGAGAATCAACGAAAAATCGACTTGCACGTAATGAAACATTTTTTTATGATATTCTTGTTCCCCACACTTCAAACTGGTCTTATATAGCTTTTGCAGCGAACTTGGAGCAAATTTTATTAAATGTATATTTCGTAACCAGGGAGCCGACAATCGTCGAAATATCAACTTACACAAAATTAAATATTTTTGTGATATACTTGTTCCCCAAGCTCCAAACTTCTCGTGTATAGCATTTGCAGTGAATTTGGAGCAACTTTTGTTCTGAGTATATTTCGTGTCCAGAGAGCCTTGAATGGTCGAAAAATCCACTTACACGTAATGAAACATTTTTGTGATATTCTTGTTCCCCACACTCCAAACTGCTCGTATATAGCTTTAGCAGTGAATTTGGAGCATCTTTTGTTCTGAGTATATATAATTCGTGTCCAGGGAACCGAGAATCGTCGAAAAATCGACTTAAAGGAAATGAGAACTTTTTGTGATATTCTTGTTCCTCACGCTCCAAACTGCTCGTATATAGCATTTGCAGTGAATTTGGAGCAACTTTTGTAATATGTATTTTTCGTGTCCAGCGAGCCGAGAATCGTCGAAATATCGACTTACAACAAATGAAATATTTTTGTGATATTCTTGTTCCCAACGCTCCAAACTGCTCGTATATAGCTTTTGCAGTGAATTTGGAGCAACTTTTGTTCTGAGTATAAATAATTCGTGTCCAGGGAGCCGAGAATCGTCGAAAAATCGACTTACGCGAAATGAAATATTTTTGTGAAATTCTTCTTCCCCACGCTCGGAACTGCTCGTATATAGCATTTGCAGCGATTTTGAAGCAACTTTTGTTCTGAGTATATTTCGTGTCCAGAGAGCCGTGAATCGTCGAAAAATCCACTTACATGTAATGAAACATTTTTGTGATATTCTTGTTCCCCACACTCCAAACTGCTCGTATATAGCTTTTGCAGTGAATTTGGAGCAACTTTTGTTCTGAGTATAATTGGTGTCCAGGGAACAGAGAATCGTCGAAAAATCGACTTACGCGAAAACAAAACTTTTTGTGATATTCTTGTTCCTCACGCTCCAAACTGCTCGTATAATAGCATTTGCGGTGAATTTGGAACAACTTTTGTTATATGTATATTTCGTGTCCAGGGAGCCGAGAATCGTCGAAATATCGACATACAACAAATGAAATATTTTTGTGATATTCTTGTTCCCAACGCTCCAACCTGCTCGTATATAGCTTTTGCAGTGAATTTGGAGCAACTTTTGTTCTGAGTATAAATAAATCGTGTCCAGGGAGCCGAGAATCGTCGAAAAATCGACTTACGCGAAATGAAATATTTTTGTGAAATTCTTCCCCACGCTCGTAACTGCTCGTATATAGCATTTGCAGCGATTTTGAAGCAACTTTTATTCTGAGTATATTTCGTGTCCAGAGAGCCGTGAATCGTCGAAAAATCCACTTACATGTAATGAATCATTTTTGTGATATTCTTGTTCCCCACACTCCAAACTGCTCGTATATAGCTTTTGCAGTGAATTTCGAGCAACTTTTGTTCTGAGTATAATTGGTGTCCAGGGAACAGAGAATGGTCGAAAAATCGACTTACGCGAAATGAAAACTTTTTGTGATATTCTTGTTCCCCAAACTCCAATCTTCTGGTATATAGCTTTTGCAGGGAATTTGGAGCAACTTTTGTTCTGAAAATATTTCGTGTCCAGGCAGCCGAGAATCAACGAAAAATCGACTTGCACGTAATGAAACATTTTTATGATATTCTTGTTCCCCACACTTCAAACTGGTCTTATATAGCTTTTGCAGCGAATTTGGAGCAAATTTCATTAAATGTATATTTCGTAACCAGGGAGCCGAGAATCGTCGAAATATCAACTTACACAAAATTAAATATTTTTGTGATATTCTTGTTCCCCACGCTCCAAACTTCTCGTGTATAGCATTTGCAGCGAATTTGGGGCATTTTTTGTTATATGTATATTGCGTGTCCAGGGAGCGGAGAATCGTCAAAAATTCAACTTACGCGAAATGAAACATTTTTATGATATTCTTGTTCCCCACACTCCACTGCTCGTATATAGCTTTTGCAGTGAATTTGGAGCAACTTTTGTTCTGAGTATATATAATTCGTGTCCAGGGAACCGATAATCGTCGAAAAATCGACTAACGTGAAATGAAAAATTTTTGTGATATTCTTGTTCCCCACACTCCAAACTGCTCGTATATAGCTTTAGCAGTGAATTTGGAGCATCTTTTGTTCTGAGTATATATAATTCGTGTCCAGGGAACCGAGAATCGTCGAAAAATAGACTTAAAGGAAATGAAAACTTTTTGTGATATTCTTGTTCCTCACGCTCCAAACTGCTCGTATATAGCATTTGCAGTGAATTTGAGCAACTTTTGTAATATGTATATTTCGTGTCCAGCGAGCCGTGAATCGTCGAAAAATCCACTTACATGTAATGAAACATTTTTGTGATATTCTTGTTCCCCACACTCCAAACTGCTCGTATATAGCTTTTGCAGTGAATTTGGAGCAACTTTTGTTCTGAGTATAATTGGTGTCCAGGGAACAGAGAATCGTCGAAAAATCGACTTAAGCGAAATTAAAACTTTTTGTGATATTCTTATTCCTCACGCTCCAAACTGCTCGTATATAGCATTTGCGGTGAATTTGGAGCAACTTTTGTTATATGTTAATTTCGTGTCCAGGGAGCCGAGAATCGTCGAAATATCGACTTACAACAAATGAAATATTTTTGTGATATTCTTGTTCCCAACGCTCCAAACTGCTCGTATATAGCTTTTGCAGTGAATTTGGAGCAACTTTTGTTCTGAGTATAAATAATTCGTGTCCAGGGAGCCGAGAATCGTCGAAAAATCGACTTACGCGAAATGAAAAATTTTTGTGAAATTCTTCTTCCCCACGCTCGGAACTGCTCGTATATAGCATTTGCAGCGATTTTGAAGCAACTTTTGTTCCGAGTATATTTCGTGTCCAGAGAGCCGTGAATCGTCGAAAAATCCACTTACATGTAATGAAACATTTTTGTGATATTCTTTTTCTTTCACTCCAATCTTCTGGTATATAGCTTTTGCAGGGAATTTGGAGCAACTTTTGTTCTGAAAATATTTCGTGTCCAGGCAGCCGAGAATCAACGAAAAATCGATTTGCACGTAATGAAAATTTTTATGATATTCTTGTTCCCCACACTTCAAACTGGTCTTATATAGCTTTTGCAGCGAATTTGGAGCAAATTTTATTAAATGTATATTTCGTAACCAGGGAGCCGAGAATCGTCGAAATATCAACTTACACAAAATTAAATATTTTTGTGATATTCTTTATCCCCACGCTCCAAACTTCTCGTGTATAGCATTTGCAGCGAATTTGGTGCAACTTTTGTTATATGTATATTGCGTGTCCAGGGAGCGGAGAATCGTCGAAAATTCAACTTACGCGAAATGTAACATTTTTATGATATTCTTGTTCCCCACACTCCAAACTGCTCGTATATAGCTTTTGCAGTGAATTTGCAGCAACTTTTGTAATATGTATATTTCGTGTCCAGCGAGCCGAGAATCGTCGAAAAATCCACTTACACGTAATGAAACATTTTTGTGATATTCTTGTTCCCCACGCTCCAAACTGCTCGTATATAGCTTTTGCAGTGAATTTGGAGCATCTTTTGTTCTGAGTATATATAATTCGTGTCCAGGGAACCGATAATCGTCGACAAATCGACTTACGCGAAATGAAAAATTTTTGAGAAATTCTTCTTCCCCACGCTCCAAACTGCTCGTATATAGCTTTTGCAGTGAATTTGGAGCATATTTTGTTCTGAGTATATATAATTCGTCTCCAGGGAACCGAGAATCGTCGGAAAATCGACTTACGCGAAATGAAAACTTTTTGTGATATTCTTGTTCCCCATATTCCAATCTGCTCGTATATAGCTTTTGCAAGGAATTTGGAGCAACTTTTGTTATGAGTATATATAATTCGTGTCCACGGAACCGAGAATCGTCGACAAATCGACTTACGCGAAATGAAAACTTATTGTGATATTCTTGTTTCTCACGCTCCAAACTGCTCGTGTATAGCGTTTGCAGCGAATTTGGAGCAACTTTTGATATATGTATATTTCGTGTCCAGGGAGCCGAGAATCGGCGAAATATCAACTTTCACGAAATGAGATATTTTTGTGATATTCTTGTTCCCCACACTCGAAACTGCTCGTATATAGCTTTTGCAAAAATTTGGAGCAACTTTTGTTCTGAGTTTATTTCGTGTCCAGGGAACGGAGAATCATCGAAAAATCCACTTACACGTAATGAAACATTTTTGTGATATTCTTGTTCCCCATACTCCAATCTGCTCGTATATAGCTTTTGCAGTGAATTTGGAGCAACTTTTGTTCTGAGTGTCCAGGGAATCGAGAATCGTCGAAAAATCGACTTACGCGAAATGAAATATTTTTGTGACATTCTTGTTCCCCACACTCCAAACTGCTGGTATATAGCTTTTGCATCGAATTTGGATCAACTTTTGTTCTGAATATATTTCGTGTCCAGGCAGCCGAGAATCGTCGAAAAATCCACTTACACGTAATGAAACATTTTTGTGATATTCTTGTTCCTAATACTCCAAACTGCTCGTATATAACTTTTTCAGTGAATTTGGAGCAACTTTTGTTCTGAGTATATTTCGTGCCCAGGGAACCGAGAATCGTCGAAAAATCGACTTACGTGAAATGAAAACTTTTTGTGATATTCTTGTTCCTCACGCTCCAAACTGCTCGTATATAGCATTTGCAGTGAATTTGGAGCAACTTTTGTAATATGTATATTTCGTGTACAGGGAACCGAGAAACGTCGAAATATCGACTAAAACAAATGAAATATTTTTGTGATATTCTTGTTCCCCACACTCCAAACTTCTGGTATATAGCTTTTGCAGGGAATTTGGAGCAACTTTTGTTCTGAAAATATTTCGTGTCCAGGCAGCCGAGAATCAACGAAAAATCGACTTGCACGTAATGAAACATTTTTATGATATTCTTGTTCCCCACACTTCAAACTGGTCTTATACAGCTATTACAGCGAACTTGGAGCAAATTTAATATATGTATAGATCGTAACCAGGGAGCCGAGAATCGGCGAAATATCAACTTAAACAAAATTAAATATTTTTGTGATATTCTTGTTTCCCACGCTCCAAACTTCTCGCGTATAGCATTTGCAGCGAATTTGGGCAACTTTTGTTATATGTATATTGCGTGTCCAGGGAGCGGAGAATCGTCGAAAATTTAACTTACGCGAAATGAAACTTTTTTATGATATTCTTGTTCCCCACACTCCAAACTGCTCGTATATAGCTTTTGCAGTGAATTTGGAGCAACTTATGTTCTGAGTATATATAATTCGTGTCCAGGGAACCGATAATCGTCGAAAAATCGACTTACGCGAAATGAAAAATTTTTGACAAATTCTTCTTCCCCACGCTCGGAACTGCTCGTATATAGCATTTGCAGCGATTTTGAAGCAACTTTTGTTCTGAGTATATTTCGTGTCCAGAGAGCCGTGAATCGTCGAAAAATCCACTTACATGTAATGAAACATTTTTGTGATATTCTTGTTCCCCACACTCCAAACTGCTCGTATATAGCTTTAGCAGTGAATTTGGAGCATCTTTTGTTCTGAGTATATATAATTCGTGTCCAGGGAACCGAGAATCGTCGAAAAATCGACTTAAAGGAAATGAAAACTTTTTGTGATATTCTTGTTCCTCACGCTCCAAACTGCTCGTATATAGCATTTGCAGTGAATTTAGAGCAACTTTTGTAATATGTATATTTCGTGTCCAGCGAGCCGTGAATCGTCGAAAAATCCACTTACATGTAATGAAACATTTTTGTGATACTCTTGTTTCCCACACTCCAAACTGCTCGTATATAGCTTTTGCAGTGAATTTGGAGCAACTTTTGTTCTGAGTATAATTGGTGTCCAGGGAACAGAGAATCGTCGAAAAATCGACTTAAGCGAAATGAAAACTTTTTGTGATATTCTTGTTCCTCACGCTCCAAACTGCTCGTATATAGCATTTGCAGTGAATTTAGAGCAACTTTTGTAATATGTATATTTCGTGTCCAGAGAGCCGTGAATCGTCGAAAAATCCACTTACAAGTAATGAAACATTTTTGTGATATTCTTGTTCCCCACACTCCAAACTGCTCGTATATAGCTTTTGTAGTGAATTTGGAGCAACTTTTGTTCTGAGCATATTTCGTGTCCAGGGATCCGAGAATCGTCGAAATATCGACTTACAACAAATGAAATATTTTTGTGATATTCTTGTTCCCCACACTCCAATCTTCTGGTATATAGCTTTTGCAGAGAATTTGGAGCAACTTTTGTTCTGAAAATATTTCGTATCCAGGCAGCCGAGAATCAACGAAAAATCGACTTGCACGTAATGAAACATTTTTTTATGATATTCTTGTTCCCCACACTTCAAACTGGTCTTATATAGCTTTTGCAGCGAACTTGGAGCAAATTTTATTAAATGTATATTTCGTAACCAGGGAGCCGACAATCGTCGAAATATCAACTTACACAAAATTAAATATTTTTGTGATATACTTGTTCCCCAAGCTCCAAACTTCTCGTGTATAGCATTTGCAGTGAATTTGGAGCAACTTTTGTTCTGAGTATATTTCGTGTCCAGAGAGCCTTGAATGGTCGAAAAATCCACTTACACGTAATGAAACATTTTTGTGATATTCTTGTTCCCCACACTCCAAACTGCTCGTATATAGCTTTAGCAGTGAATTTGGAGCATCTTTTGTTCTGAGTATATATAATTCGTGTCCAGGGAACCGAGAATCGTCGAAAAATCGACTTAAAGGAAATGAGAACTTTTTGTGATATTCTTGTTCCTCACGCTCCAAACTGCTCGTATATAGCATTTGCAGTGAATTTGGAGCAACTTTTGTAATATGTATTTTTCGTGTCCAGCGAGCCGAGAATCGTCGAAATATCGACTTACAACAAATGAAATATTTTTGTGATATTCTTGTTCCCAACGCTCCAAACTGCTCGTATATAGCTTTTGCAGTGAATTTGGAGCAACTTTTGTTCTGAGTATAAATAATTCGTGTCCAGGGAGCCGAGAATCGTCGAAAAATCGACTTACGCGAAATGAAATATTTTTGTGAAATTCTTCTTCCCCACGCTCGGAACTGCTCGTATATAGCATTTGCAGCGATTTTGAAGCAACTTTTGTTCTGAGTATATTTCGTGTCCAGAGAGCCGTGAATCGTCGAAAAATCCACTTACATGTAATGAAACATTTTTGTGATATTCTTGTTCCCCACACTCCAAACTGCTCGTATATAGCTTTTGCAGTGAATTTGGAGCAACTTTTGTTCTGAGTATAATTGGTGTCCAGGGAACAGAGAATCGTCGAAAAATCGACTTACGCGAAAACAAAACTTTTTGTGATATTCTTGTTCCTCACGCTCCAAACTGCTCGTATAATAGCATTTGCGGTGAATTTGGAACAACTTTTGTTATATGTATATTTCGTGTCCAGGGAGCCGAGAATCGTCGAAATATCGACATACAACAAATGAAATATTTTTGTGATATTCTTGTTCCCAACGCTCCAACCTGCTCGTATATAGCTTTTGCAGTGAATTTGGAGCAACTTTTGTTCTGAGTATAAATAAATCGTGTCCAGGGAGCCGAGAATCGTCGAAAAATCGACTTACGCGAAATGAAATATTTTTGTGAAATTCTTCCCCACGCTCGTAACTGCTCGTATATAGCATTTGCAGCGATTTTGAAGCAACTTTTATTCTGAGTATATTTCGTGTCCAGAGAGCCGTGAATCGTCGAAAAATCCACTTACATGTAATGAATCATTTTTGTGATATTCTTGTTCCCCACACTCCAAACTGCTCGTATATAGCTTTTGCAGTGAATTTCGAGCAACTTTTGTTCTGAGTATAATTGGTGTCCAGGGAACAGAGAATGGTCGAAAAATCGACTTACGCGAAATGAAAACTTTTTGTGATATTCTTGTTCCCCAAACTCCAATCTTCTGGTATATAGCTTTTGCAGGGAATTTGGAGCAACTTTTGTTCTGAAAATATTTCGTGTCCAGGCAGCCGAGAATCAACGAAAAATCGACTTGCACGTAATGAAACATTTTTATGATATTCTTGTTCCCCACACTTCAAACTGGTCTTATATAGCTTTTGCAGCGAATTTGGAGCAAATTTCATTAAATGTATATTTCGTAACCAGGGAGCCGAGAATCGTCGAAATATCAACTTACACAAAATTAAATATTTTTGTGATATTCTTGTTCCCCACGCTCCAAACTTCTCGTGTATAGCATTTGCAGCGAATTTGGGGCATTTTTTGTTATATGTATATTGCGTGTCCAGGGAGCGGAGAATCGTCAAAAATTCAACTTACGCGAAATGAAACATTTTTATGATATTCTTGTTCCCCACACTCCACTGCTCGTATATAGCTTTTGCAGTGAATTTGGAGCAACTTTTGTTCTGAGTATATATAATTCGTGTCCAGGGAACCGATAATCGTCGAAAAATCGACTAACGTGAAATGAAAAATTTTTGTGATATTCTTGTTCCCCACACTCCAAACTGCTCGTATATAGCTTTAGCAGTGAATTTGGAGCATCTTTTGTTCTGAGTATATATAATTCGTGTCCAGGGAACCGAGAATCGTCGAAAAATAGACTTAAAGGAAATGAAAACTTTTTGTGATATTCTTGTTCCTCACGCTCCAAACTGCTCGTATATAGCATTTGCAGTGAATTTGAGCAACTTTTGTAATATGTATATTTCGTGTCCAGCGAGCCGTGAATCGTCGAAAAATCCACTTACATGTAATGAAACATTTTTGTGATATTCTTGTTCCCCACACTCCAAACTGCTCGTATATAGCTTTTGCAGTGAATTTGGAGCAACTTTTGTTCTGAGTATAATTGGTGTCCAGGGAACAGAGAATCGTCGAAAAATCGACTTAAGCGAAATTAAAACTTTTTGTGATATTCTTATTCCTCACGCTCCAAACTGCTCGTATATAGCATTTGCGGTGAATTTGGAGCAACTTTTGTTATATGTTAATTTCGTGTCCAGGGAGCCGAGAATCGTCGAAATATCGACTTACAACAAATGAAATATTTTTGTGATATTCTTGTTCCCAACGCTCCAAACTGCTCGTATATAGCTTTTGCAGTGAATTTGGAGCAACTTTTGTTCTGAGTATAAATAATTCGTGTCCAGGGAGCCGAGAATCGTCGAAAAATCGACTTACGCGAAATGAAAAATTTTTGTGAAATTCTTCTTCCCCACGCTCGGAACTGCTCGTATATAGCATTTGCAGCGATTTTGAAGCAACTTTTGTTCCGAGTATATTTCGTGTCCAGAGAGCCGTGAATCGTCGAAAAATCCACTTACATGTAATGAAACATTTTTGTGATATTCTTTTTCTTTCACTCCAATCTTCTGGTATATAGCTTTTGCAGGGAATTTGGAGCAACTTTTGTTCTGAAAATATTTCGTGTCCAGGCAGCCGAGAATCAACGAAAAATCGATTTGCACGTAATGAAAATTTTTATGATATTCTTGTTCCCCACACTTCAAACTGGTCTTATATAGCTTTTGCAGCGAATTTGGAGCAAATTTTATTAAATGTATATTTCGTAACCAGGGAGCCGAGAATCGTCGAAATATCAACTTACACAAAATTAAATATTTTTGTGATATTCTTTATCCCCACGCTCCAAACTTCTCGTGTATAGCATTTGCAGCGAATTTGGTGCAACTTTTGTTATATGTATATTGCGTGTCCAGGGAGCGGAGAATCGTCGAAAATTCAACTTACGCGAAATGTAACATTTTTATGATATTCTTGTTCCCCACACTCCAAACTGCTCGTATATAGCTTTTGCAGTGAATTTGCAGCAACTTTTGTAATATGTATATTTCGTGTCCAGCGAGCCGAGAATCGTCGAAAAATCCACTTACACGTAATGAAACATTTTTGTGATATTCTTGTTCCCCACGCTCCAAACTGCTCGTATATAGCTTTTGCAGTGAATTTGGAGCATCTTTTGTTCTGAGTATATATAATTCGTGTCCAGGGAACCGATAATCGTCGACAAATCGACTTACGCGAAATGAAAAATTTTTGAGAAATTCTTCTTCCCCACGCTCCAAACTGCTCGTATATAGCTTTTGCAGTGAATTTGGAGCATATTTTGTTCTGAGTATATATAATTCGTCTCCAGGGAACCGAGAATCGTCGGAAAATCGACTTACGCGAAATGAAAACTTTTTGTGATATTCTTGTTCCCCATATTCCAATCTGCTCGTATATAGCTTTTGCAAGGAATTTGGAGCAACTTTTGTTATGAGTATATATAATTCGTGTCCACGGAACCGAGAATCGTCGACAAATCGACTTACGCGAAATGAAAACTTATTGTGATATTCTTGTTTCTCACGCTCCAAACTGCTCGTGTATAGCGTTTGCAGCGAATTTGGAGCAACTTTTGATATATGTATATTTCGTGTCCAGGGAGCCGAGAATCGGCGAAATATCAACTTTCACGAAATGAGATATTTTTGTGATATTCTTGTTCCCCACACTCGAAACTGCTCGTATATAGCTTTTGCAAAAATTTGGAGCAACTTTTGTTCTGAGTTTATTTCGTGTCCAGGGAACGGAGAATCATCGAAAAATCCACTTACACGTAATGAAACATTTTTGTGATATTCTTGTTCCCCATACTCCAATCTGCTCGTATATAGCTTTTGCAGTGAATTTGGAGCAACTTTTGTTCTGAGTGTCCAGGGAATCGAGAATCGTCGAAAAATCGACTTACGCGAAATGAAATATTTTTGTGACATTCTTGTTCCCCACACTCCAAACTGCTGGTATATAGCTTTTGCATCGAATTTGGATCAACTTTTGTTCTGAATATATTTCGTGTCCAGGCAGCCGAGAATCGTCGAAAAATCCACTTACACGTAATGAAACATTTTTGTGATATTCTTGTTCCTAATACTCCAAACTGCTCGTATATAACTTTTTCAGTGAATTTGGAGCAACTTTTGTTCTGAGTATATTTCGTGCCCAGGGAACCGAGAATCGTCGAAAAATCGACTTACGTGAAATGAAAACTTTTTGTGATATTCTTGTTCCTCACGCTCCAAACTGCTCGTATATAGCATTTGCAGTGAATTTGGAGCAACTTTTGTAATATGTATATTTCGTGTACAGGGAACCGAGAAACGTCGAAATATCGACTAAAACAAATGAAATATTTTTGTGATATTCTTGTTCCCCACACTCCAAACTTCTGGTATATAGCTTTTGCAGGGAATTTGGAGCAACTTTTGTTCTGAAAATATTTCGTGTCCAGGCAGCCGAGAATCAACGAAAAATCGACTTGCACGTAATGAAACATTTTTATGATATTCTTGTTCCCCACACTTCAAACTGGTCTTATACAGCTATTACAGCGAACTTGGAGCAAATTTAATATATGTATAGATCGTAACCAGGGAGCCGAGAATCGGCGAAATATCAACTTAAACAAAATTAAATATTTTTGTGATATTCTTGTTTCCCACGCTCCAAACTTCTCGCGTATAGCATTTGCAGCGAATTTGGGCAACTTTTGTTATATGTATATTGCGTGTCCAGGGAGCGGAGAATCGTCGAAAATTTAACTTACGCGAAATGAAACTTTTTTATGATATTCTTGTTCCCCACACTCCAAACTGCTCGTATATAGCTTTTGCAGTGAATTTGGAGCAACTTATGTTCTGAGTATATATAATTCGTGTCCAGGGAACCGATAATCGTCGAAAAATCGACTTACGCGAAATGAAAAATTTTTGACAAATTCTTCTTCCCCACGCTCGGAACTGCTCGTATATAGCATTTGCAGCGATTTTGAAGCAACTTTTGTTCTGAGTATATTTCGTGTCCAGAGAGCCGTGAATCGTCGAAAAATCCACTTACATGTAATGAAACATTTTTGTGATATTCTTGTTCCCCACACTCCAAACTGCTCGTATATAGCTTTAGCAGTGAATTTGGAGCATCTTTTGTTCTGAGTATATATAATTCGTGTCCAGGGAACCGAGAATCGTCGAAAAATCGACTTAAAGGAAATGAAAACTTTTTGTGATATTCTTGTTCCTCACGCTCCAAACTGCTCGTATATAGCATTTGCAGTGAATTTAGAGCAACTTTTGTAATATGTATATTTCGTGTCCAGCGAGCCGTGAATCGTCGAAAAATCCACTTACATGTAATGAAACATTTTTGTGATACTCTTGTTTCCCACACTCCAAACTGCTCGTATATAGCTTTTGCAGTGAATTTGGAGCAACTTTTGTTCTGAGTATAATTGGTGTCCAGGGAACAGAGAATCGTCGAAAAATCGACTTAAGCGAAATGAAAACTTTTTGTGATATTCTTGTTCCTCACGCTCCAAACTGCTCGTATATAGCATTTGCGGTGAATTTGGAGCAATTTTTGTTATATGTATATTTCGTGTCCAGGGAGCCGAGAATCGTCGAAATATCGACTTACAACAAATGAAATATTTTTGTGATATTCTTGTTCCCAACGCTCCAAACTGCTCGTATATAGCTTTTGCAGTGAATTTGGAGCAACTTTTGTTCTGAGTATAAATAATTCGTGTCCAGGGAGCCGAGAATCGTCGAAAAATCGACTTACGCGAAATGAAATATTTTTGTGAAATTCTTCTTCCCCACGCTCGGAACTGCTCGTATATAGCATTTGCAGCGATTTTGAAGCAACTTTTGTTCTGAGTATATTTCGTGTCCAGAGAGCCGTGAATCGTCGAAAAATCCACTTACATGTAATGAAACATTTTTGTGATATTCTTGTTCCCCACACTCCAATCTTCTGGTATATAGCTTTTGCAGGGAATTTGGAGCAACTTTTGTTCTGAAAATATTTCGTGTCCAGGCTGCCGAGAATCAACGAAAAATCGACTTGCACGTAATGAAAATTGTTATGATATTCTTGTTCCCCACACTTCAAACTGGTCTTATATAGCTTTTGCAGCGAATTTGGAGCAAATTTTATTAAATGTATATTTCGTAACCAGGGAGCCGAGAATCGTCGAAATATCAACTTACACAAAATTAAATATTTTTGTGATATTCTTGTTCCGCACGCTCCAAACTTCTCGTGTATAGCATTTGCAGCGAATTTGGGGCAACTTTTGTTATATGTAAATTGCGTGTACAGGGAGCGGAGAATTGTCGAAAATTCAACTTACGCGAAATGAAACATTCTTATGATATTCTAATTTGGAGCAACTTTTGTTATGAGTATATATAATTCGTGTCCAGGCAACCGATATTCGTCTGAAAATCCACTTACGCGAAATGAAAAATTTTTGTAATAGTCTTGTTCCCCACACTCCAAACTTGTCGTATATAGCTTTTGCAGTGAATTTGGAGCAACTTTTGTTCTGAGTATAATTGGTGTCCAGGGAACAGAGAATCGTCGAAAATCGACTTACGCGAAATGAAAACTTTTTGTGATATTCTTGTTCCTCACGCTCCAAACTGCTCGTATATAGCATTTGCAGTGAATTTGGAGCAAATTTTGTTATATGTATATTTCGTGTCCAGGGAGCCGAGAATCGTCTAAATATCGACTTACAATAAATGAAATATTTTTGGGATATTCTTGTTCCCCACACTCCAATCTTCTGGTATATAGATAGCTTTTGCAGGGAATTTGGAGCAACTTTTGTTCTGAAAATATTTCGTGTCCAGGCAGCCGAGAATCAACGAAAAATCGACTTGCACGTAATGAAACATTTTTATGATATTCTTGTTCCCCACACTCCAAACTGCTCGTATATAGCTTTTGCAGTGAATTTGGAGCATCTTTTGTTCTGAGTATATATAATTCGTGTCCAGGGAACCGATAATCGTCGAAAAATCGACTTACGCGAAATGAAAAATTTTTGTGATATTCTTGTTCCCCACACTCCAAACTGCTCGTATATAGCTTTTGCAGTGAATTTGGAGCAATTTTTGTTCTGAGTATATATAATTCGTGTCCAGGGAACCGATAATCGTCGAAAAATCGACTTACGCGAAATGAAAAATTTTTGAGATATTCTTCTTCCCCACGCTCGAAACTGCTCGTATATAGCATTTGCAGGGATTTTGAGGCAACTTTTGTTCTGAGTATATTTCGTGTCCAGAGAGCCGTGAATCGTCGAAAATTCCTCTTACACGTAATGAAATATTTTTGTGATATTCTTGTTCCCCATACTCCAATCTCCTGGTATATAGCTTTTGCAGTGAATTTGGAGCAATTTTTGTTCTGAGTATATATAATTCGTGTCCAGGGAACCGAGAATCGTCGAAAAATAGACTTACGCGAAATGAAAACTTTTTGTGATATTCTTGTTCCTCACGCTCCAAACTGCTCGTATATAGCATTTGCAGTGAATTTGGAGCAACTTTTGTAATATGTATATTTCGTGTCCAGGGAGCCGAGAATCGTCGAATTATCGACTTACAAATAATGAAATATTTTTGTGATATTCTTGTTCCCCACATTTCAAAATGGTCTTCTATAGCTTTTGAGGCGAACTTGGAGCAAATTTTGTTATATGTATATTTCGTGACCAGGGAGCCGAGAATCGTTGATATATCAACTTACACGAAAAGAAATATTTTTGTGATATTCTTGTTCCCCACGCTCGAAACTGCTCTTGTATAGCTTTTTCAGTTAATTCGGAGCAACTTTTGTTCTGAATATATTTCGTGAATAGGGAACCTAGAATCGTCGAAAAATCGACTTACGCGAAACGAAAACTTTTTGAGATATTCTGCTTCCCCATAGTCCAATCTGCTCGTATATAGCTTTTGAAGTGAATTTGGAGCAACTTTTGTAATATGTATATTTCGTGTCCAGAGAGCCGTGAATTGTCGAAAAATCCACTTACACTTAATGAAACATTTTTGTGAATTTCTTGTTCCCCATACTCCAATCTGCTCGTATAGCTTTTGCAGTGAATTTGGAGCAACTTTTGTTCCGAGTATATTTCGTGTCCAGAGAGCCGTGAATCGTCGAAAAATCCACTTACACGTAATGAAACTTTTTTTTGACATTCTTGTTCCCCATACTCCAATCTGCTCGTATATAACTTTTGCAGTGAATTTGGAGCAACTTTTGTTCTGAGAATATATAATTCGTGTCCAGGGAACCGAGAATCGTCGAAAAATCGACTTACGCGAAATGAAAACTTTTTGTGATATTCTTGTTCCCCACACTTCAAACTGGTCTTGTATAGCTTTTGCAGCGAACTTGGAGCAAATTTTGTTATATGAATATTTTGTGACCATGGAGCCGAGAATCGTCGAAATGTCAACTTAAACGAAATGAAATATTTTTGTGATATTCTTGTACCCCACTCTCCAAACTGCTCGTATAGCTTTTGCAGTGAATTTGGAGCAACTTTTGTTCTGAGTATATATAATTCGTGTCCAGGGAACCGAGAATCGTCGAAAAATCGACTTACGCGAAATGAAAACTTTTTGTGATATTCTTGTTCCCCACGCTCCAAAATGCTCGAGTATAGCATTTGAAGCGAATTTGGAGCAACTTTTGTTATATGTATATTTCGTGTCCAGGGAGCCGAGAATCGTCGAATATTCAACTTACACGAAATGAAACATTTTTATGATATTCTTGTTCCCCACATTCCAAACTGCTCGTATATAGCTTTTGCAGTGAATTTGGAGCAACTTTTGTTCTGAGTATATATAATTCGTGTCCAGGGAACCGATAATCTTCGAAAAATCGACTTACGCGAAATGAAAAATTTTTGTGATATTCTTATTCCCCACACTCCAAACTGCTCGTATATAGCTTTTGCAGTGAATTTGGAGCAATTTTTGTTCTGAGTATATATAATTCGTGTCCAGGGAACCGATAATCGTCGAAAAATCGACTTACGCGAAATGAAACATTTTTGAGACATTCTTCTTCCCCACGCTAGAAACTGCTTGCATATAGCATTTGCAGCGAATTTGAAGAAACTTTTGTTCTGAAAATATTTCGTGTCCAGGCAGCCGAGAATCGTCGAAAAATCCACTTAAACGTAATGAAACATTTTTGTGATATTCCTGTTCCTAATACTCCAATCTGCTCGAATATAGCTTTTTCAGTGAATTTGGAGCAACGTTTGTTCTGAGTATATTTCGTGTCCAGGGAACCGAGATTCGTCCAAAAATCGACTTACGCGAAATGAAAACTTTTTGTGATATTCTTTTTCCTCACGCTCCAAACTGCTCGCATATGGCAGTTGCAGTGAATTTGGAGCAAATTTTGTTATATGTATATTTCGTGTCCAGGGAGCCGAGAATCGTCGAAATATCGGCTTACAACAAATGAAATATTTTTGTGATATTCTTGTTCCCCACACTTCAAACTGGTCTTGTATAGCTTTTGCAGCGAACTAGAGCAAATTTTGTTATATGTATATTTCGTGACCAGGGAGCCGAGAATCGTCGAAATATCAACTTACACGAAATGAAATATTTTTGTGGTATTCTTGTTCCCCACACTCCAAACTGCTCGTATATAGCTTTTGCAGTGAATTTGGAGCAACTTTTGTTCTGAGTATATATAATTCGTGTCCAGGGAACCGATAATCTTCGAAAAATCGACTTACGCGAAATGAAACATTTTTGTGATATTCTTGTTCCCCACACTCCAAACTTCGCGTATATAGCTTTTGCAGTGAATTAGGAGCACCTTTTGTTCTGAGTATATATAATTCGTGTCCTGGAACCGAGAATCGTCGAAATATCGACTTACAACAAATGAAATATTTTTGTGATATTCTTGTTCCCCACACTTCAAACTTGTCTTGTATAGCTTTTGCAGCGAACTTGGAGCAACTTTTGTTCTGAGTACAAATAATTCGTGACCAGGGAGCCGAGAATCGTCGAAATATCAACTTACACGAAATGAAATATTTTTGAGATATTCTTGTACCCCACGCTCCAAACTGCTCGTATATAGCTTTTGCAGTGAATTTGGATCAACTTTTGTTCTGAGTATATATAATTCGTGTCCAGGGAACCGATAATCGTCGAAAAATCGACTTACGCGAAATGAAAAATTTTTGAGAGATTCTTCATCCCCACGCTCGAAACTGCTCGTATATAGCATTTGCAGCGAATTTGAAGCAACTTTTGTTCTGAGTATATTTCTTGTCCAGAGAGCCGTGAATCGTCGAAAAATCCACTTACACGTAATGAAACATTTTTGTGATATTCTTGTTCCCCATACTCCAATCTGCTCGTATATAGCTTTTTCAGTGAATTTGGAGCAACGTTTGTTCTGAGTATATTTCGTGTCCAGGGAACCGAGAATCGTCGAAAATTCGACTTACGCGAAATGAAAACTTTTTGTGATATTCTTGTTCCTCAAGCTCCAAACTGCTCGCATATGGCATTTGCAGTGAATTTGGAGCGACTTTTGTTATGAGTATATATAAATCGTGTCCAGGGAACCGATAATCGTCGAAAAATCCACTTACGCGAAATGAAAAATTTTTGTAATATTCTTGTTCCCCACACTCCAAACTGCTCGTATATAGCTTTTGCAGTGAATTTGTAGCAACTTTTGTTATGAGTATAATTGGTGTCCAGGGAACAGAGAATCGTCGAAAAATCGACTTACGCGAAATGAAAACTTTTTGTGATATTCTTGTTCCTCACGATCCAAACTGCTCGTATAATGCATTTGCAGTGAATTTGGAGCAACTTTTGTAACATGTATATTTCGTGTCCAGGGAGCCGAGAATCGTCGAAATATCGACTTACAACAAATGAAATATTTTTGTGATATTCTTGTTCCCCACTCTCCAATCTTCTGGTATATAGCTTTTGCAGGGAATTTGGAGCAACTTTTGTTCTGAAAATATTTCGTGTCCAGGCAGCCGAGAATCAACGAAAAATCGACTTGCACGTAATGAAACATTTTTATGATATTCTTGTTCCCCACACTTCAAACTGGTCTTGTATAGCTTTTGCAGCGAATTGGAGCAAATTTTATTAAATATATATTTCGTAACCAGGGAGCCGAGAATCGTCGAAATATCAACTTACACAAAATTAAATATTTTTTGATATTCTTGTTCCCCTCGCTCCAACCTTCTCGTGTATAGCATTTGCAGCGAATTTGGAGCAAGTTTTGTTATATGTATATTTCGTGTCCAGGGAGTCGAGTATCGTCGAAAATTCAACTTACACGAAATGAAACATTTTTATGATCATCTTCTTCTCCACACTCCAAACTGCTCGTATATAGCATTTGCAGCGAATTTGAAGAAACTTTTGTTCTGAAAATATTTCGTGTCCAGGCAGCCGAGAATCGTCGAAAAATCCACTTACACGTAATGAAACATTTTTGTGATATTCCTGTTCCTAATACTCCAATCTGCTCGTATGTAGCTTTTTCAGTGAATTTGGAGCAACGTTTGTTCTGAGTATATTTCGTGTCCAGGGAACCGAGAATCGTCGAAATATCGACTTACAACAAATGAAATATTTTTGTGATATTCTTGTTCCCCACTCTCCAATCTTCTGGTATATAGCTTTTGCAGGGAATTTGGAGCAACTTTTGTTCTGAAAATATTTCGTGTCCAGGCAGCCGAGAATCAACGAAAAATCGACTTGCACGTAATGAAACATTTTTATGATATTCTTGTTCCCCACACTTCAAACTGGTCTTATATAGCTTTTGCAGCGAATTGGAGCAAATTTTATTAAATATTTATTTCGTAACCAGGGAGCCGAGAATCGTCGAAATATCAACTTACACAAAATTAAATATTTTTTGATATTCTGGTTCCCCACGCTCCAACCTTCTCGTGTATAGCATTTGCAGCGAATTTGGAGCAACTTTTGTCCTGAGTATATATAATTCGTGTCCAGAGAGCCGTGAATCGTCGAAAAATCCAACTTACACGTAATGAAACATTTTTGTGATATTCTTGTTCCCCATACTCCAATCTGCTCGTATATAGCTTTTTCAGTGAATTTGGAGCAACGTTTGTTCTGAGTATATTTCGTGTCCAGGGAACCGAGAATCGTCGAAAATTCGACTTACGCGAAATGAAAACTTTTTGTGATATTCTTGTTCCTCACGCTGCAAACTGCTCGCTTATGGCATTTGCAGTGAATTTGGAGCAAATTTTGTAATAAGTATATTTCGTGTCCAGGGAGCCGAGAATCGTCGAAATATCGACTTACAACAAATGAAATATTTTTGTGATATTCTTGTTCCCCACACTTCAAACTGGTCTTGTATAGCTTTTGCAGCGAACTTGGAGCAAATTTTGTTATATGTATATTTCGTGACCAGGGAGCCGAGAATCGTCGAAATGTCAACTTAAACGAAATGAAATGTTTTTGTGATATTCTTGTTCCCCACGCTCCAAAATGCTCGTATATAGATTTTGCAGTGAATTTGGAGCTACTTTTGTTCTGAGTATATATAATTCGTGTCCAGGGAACCGATAATCGTCGAAAAATCGACTTACGCGAAATATAACTTTTTTGAGATATTCTTCTTCCCCACGCTCGAAACTGCTCGTATATAGCATTTGCAGCGAATTTGAAGAAACTTTTGTTCTGAAAATATTTCGTGTCCAGGCAGCCGAGAATCGTCGAAAAATCTACTTACACGTAACGAAACCATTTTTGTGATATTCCTGTTCCTAATACTCCAATCTGCTCGTATATAGCTTTTTCAGTGAATTTGGAGCAACGTTTGTTCTGAGTATATTTCGTGTCCAGGGAACCGAGAATCGTCGAAAATTCGACTTACGCGAAATGAAAACTTTTTGTGATATTCTTGTTCCTCACGCTCCAAACTGCTCGCATATGGCATTTGCAGTGAATTTGGAGCAAATTTTATAATATGTATATTTTAGGTCCAGGGAGCCGAGAATCATCGAAATATCGACTTACAACAAATGAAATATTTTTGTGATATTCTTGTTCATCACACTTCAAACTGGTCTTGTATACCTTTTGCCGCGGACTTGGAGCAAATTTTGTTATATGTATATTTCGTGACCAGGGAGCCGAGAATCGTCGAAATATCAACTTACACGAAATGAAATATTTTTGTGATAATTTTGTTCCCCACACTCCAAACTCCTCGTATATAGCTTTTGCAGTGAATTTGGAGCAAAATTTGTTATGAGTATATATAATTCGTGTCCAGGGAACCGATAATCGTCGAAAAATCCACTTACGCGAAATGAAAAATTTTTGTAATATTCTTGTTCCCCTCACTCCAAACTGCTCGTATATAGCTTTTGCAATGAATTTGCAGCAACTTTTGTTATGAGTATAATTGGTGTCCAGGGAACAGAGAATCGTCGAAAAATCGACTTACGCGAAATGAAAACTTTTTGTGATATTCTTGTTCCTCACGATCCAAACTGCTCGTATAATGCATTTGCAGTGAATTTGGAGCAACTTTTGTTACATGTATATTTCGTGTCCAGGGAGCCGAGAATCGTCGAAATATCGACTTACAACAAATGAAATATTTTTGTGATATTCTTGTTCCCCACTCTCCAATCTTCTGGTATATAGCTTTTGCAGGGAATTTGGAGCAACTTTTGTTCTGAAAATATTTCGTGTCCAGGCAGCCGAGAATCAACGAAAAATCGACTTGCACGTAATGAAACATTTTTATGATATTCTTGTTCCCCACACTTCAAACTGGTCTTGTATAGCTTTTGCAGCGAATTGGAGCAAATTTTATTAAATATATATTTCGTAACCAGGGAGCCGAGAATCGTCGAAATATCAACTTACACAAAATTAAACATTTTTTGATATTCTTGTTCCCCTCGCTCCAACCTTCTCGTGTATAGCATTTGCAGCGAATTTGGAGCAAGTTTTGTTATATGTATATTTCGTGTCCAGGGAGTCGAGTATCGTCGAAAATTCAACTTACACGAAATGAAACATTTTTATGATATTCTTGTTCCCCACACTCCAAACTGCTCGTATATAGCATTTGCAGCGAATTTGAAGAAACTTTTGTTCTGAAAATATTTCGTGTCCAGGCAGCCGAGAATCGTCGAAAAATCCACTTACACGTAATGAAACATTTTTGTGATATTCCTGTTCCTAATACTCCAATCTGCTCGTATATAGCTTTTTCAGTGAATTTGGAGCAACGTTTGTTCTGAGTATATTTCGTGTCCAGGGATCCGAGAATCGTAGAAAAATCGACTTACGCGAAATGAAAACTATTTGTGATATTCTTGTTCCACACGCTCCAAACTGCTCGCATATGGCATTTGCAGTGAATTTGGAGCAAATTTTGTAATATGTATATTTCGTGTCCAGGGAGCCGAGAATCGTCGAAATATCGACTTACAACGAATGAAATATTTTTGTGATATTCTTGTTCCCCACACTTCAAACTGGTCTTGTATACCTTTTGCCGCGAACTTGGAGCAAATTTTGTTAAATGTATATTTCGTGACCACGGAGCCGAGAATCGTCGAAATATCAACTTACACGAAATGAAATATTTTTGTGATATTTTTGTTCCCCACACTCCAAACTGCTCGTATATAGCTTTTGCAGTGAATTTGGAGCAACTTTTGTTATGAGTATATATAATTCGTGTCCAGGGAACCGATAATCGTCGAAAAATCCACTTACGCGAAATGAAAAATTTTTGTAATATTCTTGTTCCCCACACTCCAAACTGCTCGTATATAGCGTTTGCAGTGCATTTGGAGCAACTTTTGTTCTGAGTATAATTGGTGTCCAGGGAACAGAGAATCGTCGAAAAATCGACTTACGCGAAATGAAAACTTTTTGTGATATTCTTGTTCCTCACGCTCCAAACTGCTCGTATATAGCTTTTGCAGTGAATTTGGAGCAACTTTTGTTATATGTATATTTCGTGTCCAGGGAGCCGAGAATCGTCGAAATATCGACTTACAACAAATGAAATATTTTTGTGATATTCTTGTTCCCCACTCTCCAATCTTCAGGTATATAGCTTTTGCAGGGAATTTGGAGCAACTTTTGTTCTGAAAATATTTCGTGTCCAGGCAGCCGAGAATCAACGAAAAATCGACTTGCACGTAATGAAACATTTTTATGATATTCTTGTTCCCCACACTTCAAACTGGTCTTATATAGCTTTTGCAGCGAATTGGAGCAAATTTTATTAAATTTATATTTCGTAACCAGTGAGCCGAGAATCGTCGAAATATCAACTTACACAAAATTAAATATTTTTTGATATTCTGGTTCCCCACGCTCCAACCTTCTCGTGTATAGCATTTGCAGCGAATTTGGAGCAAGTTTTGTTATAAGTATATTTCGTGTCCAGGGAGTCGAGTATCGTCGAAAATTCAACTTACACGAAATGAAACATTTTTATGATGTTCTTGTTCCCCACACTCCAAACTGCTCGTATATAGCTTTTGCAGTGAATTTGGAGCAACTTTTGTTCTGAGTATATATAATTCGTGTCCAGGGAACCGATAATCTTCGAAAAATCGACTTACGCGAAATGAAACATTTTTGTGATATTCTTGTTCCCCACACTCCAAACTTCGCGTATATAGCTTTTGCAGTGAATTAGGAGCACCTTTTGTTCTGAGTATATATAGTTCGTGTCCTGGAACCGAGAATCGTCGAAATATCGACTTACAACAAATGAAATATTTTTGTGATATTCTTGTTCCCCACACTTCAAACTTGTCTTGTATAGCTTTTGCAGCGAACTTGGAGCAACTTTTGTTCTGAGTACAAATAATTCGTGACCAGGGAGCCGAGAATCATCGAAATATCAACTTACACGAAATGAAATATTTTTGAGATATTCTTGTACCCCACGCTCCAAACTGCTCGTATATAGCTTTTGCAGTGAATTTGGAGCTACTTTTGTTCTGAGTATATATAATTCGTGTCCAGGGAACCGATAATCGTCGAAAAATCGACTTACGCGAAATGAAAAATTTTTGAGAGATTCTTCTTCCCCACGCTCGAAACTGCTCGTATATAGCATTTGCAGCGAATTTGAAGCAACTTTTGTTCTGAGTATATATAATTCGTGTCCAGAGAGCCGTGAATCGTCGAAAAATCCAACTTACACGTAATGAAACATTTTTGTGATATTCTTGTTCCCCATACTCCAATCTGCTCGTATATAGCTTTTTCAGTGAATTTGGAGCAACGTTTGTTCTGAGTATATTTCGTGTACAGGGAACCGAGAATCGTCGAAAAATCGACTTACGCGATATGAAAACTTTCTGTGATATTCTTGTTCCTCACGCTGCAAACTGCTCGCATATGGCATTTGCAGTGAATTTGGAGCAAATTTTGTAATAAGTATATTTCGTGTCCGGGGAGCCGAGAATCGTCGAAATATCGACTTACAACAAATGAAATATTTTTGTGATATTCTTGTTCCCCACACTCCAATCTTCTGGTATATAGCTTTTGCAGAGAATTTGGAGCAACTTTTGTTCTGAAAATATTTCGTATCCAGGCAGCCGAGAATCAACGAAAAATCGACTTGCACGTAATGAAACATTTTTTTATGATATTCTTGTTCCCCACACTTCAAACTGGTCTTATATAGCTTTTGCAGCGAACTTGGAGCAAATTTTATTAAATGTATATTTCGTAACCAGGGAGCCGACAATCGTCGAAATATCAACTTACACAAAATTAAATATTTTTGTGATATACTTGTTCCCCAAGCTCCAAACTTCTCGTGTATAGCATTTGCAGTGAATTTGGAGCAACTTTTGTTCTGAGTATATTTCGTGTCCAGAGAGCCTTGAATGGTCGAAAAATCCACTTACACGTAATGAAACATTTTTGTGATATTCTTGTTCCCCACACTCCAAACTGCTCGTATATAGCTTTAGCAGTGAATTTGGAGCATCTTTTGTTCTGAGTATATATAATTCGTGTCCAGGGAACCGAGAATCGTCGAAAAATCGACTTAAAGGAAATGAGAACTTTTTGTGATATTCTTGTTCCTCACGCTCCAAACTGCTCGTATATAGCATTTGCAGTGAATTTGGAGCAACTTTTGTAATATGTATTTTTCGTGTCCAGCGAGCCGAGAATCGTCGAAATATCGACTTACAACAAATGAAATATTTTTGTGATATTCTTGTTCCCAACGCTCCAAACTGCTCGTATATAGCTTTTGCAGTGAATTTGGAGCAACTTTTGTTCTGAGTATAAATAATTCGTGTCCAGGGAGCCGAGAATCGTCGAAAAATCGACTTACGCGAAATGAAATATTTTTGTGAAATTCTTCTTCCCCACGCTCGGAACTGCTCGTATATAGCATTCGCAGCGATTTTGAAGCAACTTTTGTTCTGAGTATATTTCGTGTCCAGAGAGCCGTGAATCGTCGAAAAATCCACTTACATGTAATGAAACATTTTTGTGATATTCTTGTTCCCCACACTCCAAACTGCTCGTATATAGCTTTTGCAGTGAATTTGGAGCAACTTTTGTTCTGAGTATAATTGGTGTCCAGGGAACAGAGAATCGTCGAAAAATCGACTTACGCGAAAACAAAACTTTTTGTGATATTCTTGTTCCTCACGCTCCAAACTGCTCGTATAATAGCATTTGCGGTGAATTTGGAACAACTTTTGTTATATGTATATTTCGTGTCCAGGGAGCCGAGAATCGTCGAAATATCGACATACAACAAATGAAATATTTTTGTGATATTCTTGTTCCCAACGCTCCAACCTGCTCGTATATAGCTTTTGCAGTGAATTTGGAGCAACTTTTGTTCTGAGTATAAATAAATCGTGTCCAGGGAGCCGAGAATCGTCGAAAAATCGACTTACGCGAAATGAAATATTTTTGTGAAATTCTTCTTCCCCACGCTCGTAACTGCTCGTATATAGCATTTGCAGCGATTTTGAAGCAACTTTTATTCTGAGTATATTTCGTGTCCAGAGAGCCGTGAATCGTCGAAAAATCCACTTACATGTAATGAATCATTTTTGTGATATTCTTGTTCCCCACACTCCAAACTGCTCGTATATAGCTTTTGCAGTGAATTTCGAGCAACTTTTGTTCTGAGTATAATTGGTGTCCAGGGAACAGAGAATGGTCGAAAAATCGACTTACGCGAAATGAAAACTTTTTGTGATATTCTTGTTCCCCAAACTCCAATCTTCTGGTATATAGCTTTTGCAGGGAATTTGGAGCAACTTTTGTTCTGAAAATATTTCGTGTCCAGGCAGCCGAGAATCAACGAAAAATCGACTTGCACGTAATGAAACATTTTTATGATATTCTTGTTCCCCACACTTCAAACTGGTCTTATATAGCTTTTGCAGCGAATTTGGAGCAAATTTTATTAAATGTATATTTCGTAACCAGGGAGCCGAGAATCGTCGAAATATCAACTTACACAAAATTAAATATTTTTGTGATATTCTTGTTCCCCACGCTCCAACCTGCTCGTATATAGCTTTTGCAGTGAATTTGGAGCAACTTTTGTTCTGAGTATATATAATTCGTGTCCAGGGAACCGATAATCGTCGAAAAATCGACTAACGTGAAATGAAAAATTTTTGTGATATTCTTGTTCCCCACACTCCAAACTGCTCGTATATAGCTTTAGCAGTGAATTTGGAGCATCTTTTGTTCTGAGTATATATAATTCGTGTCCAGGGAACCGAGAATCGTCGAAAAATAGACTTAAAGGAAATGAAAACTTTTTGTGATATTCTTGTTCCTCACGCTCCAAACTGCTCGTATATAGCATTTGCAGTGAATTTGAGCAACTTTTGTAATATGTATATTTCGTGTCCAGCGAGCCGTGAATCGTCGAAAAATCCACTTACATGTAATGAAACATTTTTGTGATATTCTTGTTCCCCACACTCCAAACTGCTCGTATATAGCTTTTGCAGTGAATTTGGAGCAACTTTTGTTCTGAGTATAATTGGTGTCCAGGGAACAGAGAATCGTCGAAAAATCGACTTAAGCGAAATTAAAACTTTTTGTGATATTCTTATTCCTCACGCTCCAAACTGCTCGTATATAGCATTTGCGGTGAATTTGGAGCAACTTTTGTTATATGTTAATTTCGTGTCCAGGGAGCCGAGAATCGTCGAAATATCGACTTACAACAAATGAAATATTTTTGTGATATTCTTGTTCCCAACGCTCCAAACTGCTCGTATATAGCTTTTGCAGTGAATTTGGAGCAACTTTTGTTCTGAGTATAAATAATTCGTGTCCAGGGAGCCGAGAATCGTCGAAAAATCGACTTACGCGAAATGAAAAATTTTTGTGAAATTCTTCTTCCCCACGCTCGGAGCTGCTCGTATATAGCATTTGCAGCGATTTTGAAGCAACTTTTGTTCCGAGTAAATTTCGTGTCCAGAGAGCCGTGAATCGTCGAAAAATCCACTTACATGTAATGAAACATTTTTGTGATATTCTTTTTCTTTCACTCCAATCTTCTGGTATATAGCTTTTGCAGGGAATTTGGAGCAACTTTTGTTCTGAAAATATTTCGTGTCCAGGCAGCCGAGAATCAACGAAAAATCGATTTGCACGTAATGAAAATTTTTATGATATTCTTGTTCCCCACACTTCAAACTGGTCTTATATAGCTTTTGCAGCGAATTTGGAGCAAATTTTATTAAATGTATATTTCGTAACCAGGGAGCCGAGAATCGTCGAAATATCAACTTACACAAAATTAAATATTTTTGTGATATTCTTTTTCCCCACGCTCCAAACTTCTCGTGTATAGCATTTGCAGCGAATTTGGTGCAACTTTTGTTATATGTATATTGCGTGTCCAGGGAGCGGAGAATCGTCGAAAATTCAACTTACGCGAAATGAAACATTTTTATGATATTCTTGTTCCCCACACTCCAAACTGCTCGTATATAGCTTTTGCAGTGAATTTGGAGCAACTTTTGTAATATGTATATTTCGTGTCCAGCGAGCCGAGAATCGTCGAAAAATCCACTTACACGTAATGAAACATTTTTGTGATATTCTTGTTCCCCACGCTCCAAACTGCTCGTATATAGCTTTTGCAGTGAATTTGGAGCATCTTTTGTTCTGAGTATATATAATTCGTGTCCAGGGAACCGATAATCGTCGACAAATCGACTTACGCGAAATGAAAAATTTTTGAGAAATTCTTCTTCCCCACGCTCCAAACTGCTCGTATATAGCTTTTGCAGTGAATTTGGAGCATATTTTGTTCTGAGTATATATAATTCGTCTCCAGGGAACCGAGAATCGTCGGAAAATCGACTTACGCGAAATGAAAACTTTTTGTGATATTCTTGTTCCCCATATTCCAATCTGCTCGTATATAGCTTTTGCAAGGAATTTGGAGCAACTTTTGTTATGAGCATATATAATTCGTGTCCACGGAACCGAGAATCGTCGACAAATCGACTTACGCGAAATGAAAACTTATTGTGATATTCTTGTTTCTCACGCTCCAAACTGCTCGTGTATAGCGTTTGCAGCGAATTTGGAGCAACTTTTGATATATGTATATTTCGTGTCCAGGGAGCCGAGAATCGGCGAAATATCAACTTTCACGAAATGAGATATTTTTGTGATATTCTTGTTCCCCACACTCGAAACTGCTCGTATATAGCTTTTGCAACGAATTAGGAGCAACTTTTGTTCTGAGTTTATTTCGTGTCCAGGGAACGGAGAATCATCGAAAAATCCACTTACACGTAATGAAACATTTTTGTGATATTCTTGTTCCCCATACTCCAATCTGCTCGTATATAGCTTTTGCAGTGAATTTGGAGCAACTTTTGTTCTGAGTGTCCAGGGAATCGAGAATCGTCGAAAAATCGACTTACGCGAAATGAAATATTTTTGTGACATTCTTGTTCCCCACACTCCAAACTGCTGGTATATAGCTTTTGCATCGAATTTGGATCAACTTTTGTTCTGAATATATTTCGTGTCCAGGCAGCCGAGAATCGTCGAAAAATCCACTTACACGTAATGAAACATTTTTGTGATATTCTTGTTCCTAATACTCCAAACTGCTCGTATATAACTTTTTCAGTGAATTTGGAGCAACTTTTGTTCTGAGTATATTTCGTGCCCAGGGAACCGAGAATCGTCGAAAAATCGACTTACGTGAAATGAAAACTTTTTGTGATATTCTTGTTCCTCACGCTCCAAACTGCTCGTATATAGCATTTGCAGTGAATTTGGAGCAACTTTTGTAATATGTATATTTCGTGTACAGGGAACCGAGAAACGTCGAAATATCGACTAAAACAAATGAAATATTTTTGTGATATTCTTGTTCCCCACACTCCAAACTTCTGGTATATAGCTTTTGCAGGGAATTTGGAGCAACTTTTGTTCTGAAAATATTTCGTGTCCAGGCAGCCGAGAATCAACGAAAAATCGACTTGCACGTAATGAAACATTTTTATGATATTCTTGTTCCCCACACTTCAAACTGGTCTTATACAGCTATTACAGCGAACTTGGAGCAAATTTTATTATATGTATAGATCGTAACCAGGGAGCCGAGAATCGGCGAAATATCAACTTAAACAAAATTAAATATTTTTGTGATATTCTTGTTTCCCACGCTCCAAACTTCTCGCGTATAGCATTTGCAGCGAATTTGGGCAACTTTTGTTATATGTATATTGCGTGTCCAGGGAGCGGAGAATCGTCGAAAATTTAACTTACGCGAAATGAAACTTTTTTATGATATTCTTGTTCCCCACACTCCAAACTGCTCGTATATAGCTTTTGCAGTGAATTTGGAGCAACTTATGTTCTGAGTATATATAATTCGTGTCCAGGGAACCGATAATCGTCGAAAAATCGACTTACGCGAAATGAAAAATTTTTGACAAATTCTTCTTCCCCACGCTCGGAACTGCTCGTATATAGCATTTGCAGCGATTTTGAAGCAACTTTTGTTCTGAGTATATTTCGTGTCCAGAGAGCCGTGAATCGTCGAAAAATCCACTTACATGTAATGAAACATTTTTGTGATATTCTTGTTCCCCACACTCCAAACTGCTCGTATATAGCTTTTGCAGTGAATTTGGAGCAACTTTTGTTCTGAGTATATTTGGTGTCCAGGGAACAGAGAATCGTCGAAAAATCGACTTACGCGAAATGAAAACTTTTTGTGATATTCTTGTTCCCCACACTCCAATCTTCTGGTATATAGCTTTTGCGGGGAATTTGGAGCAACTTTTGTTCTGAAAATATTTCGTGTCCAGGCAGCCGAGAATCAACGTAAAATCGACTTGCACGTAATGAAACATTTTTATGATATTCTTGTTCCCCACACTTCAAACTGGTCTTATATAGCTTTTGCAGCGAATTTGGAGCAAATTTTATTAAATGTATATTTCGTAACCAGGGAGCCGAGAATCGTCGAAATATCAACTTACACAAAATTAAATATTTTTGTGATATTCTTGTTCCCCACGCTCCAAACTTCTCGTGTATAGCATTTGCAGCGAATTTGGGGCAACTTTTGTTATATGTATATTGCGTGTCCAGGGAGCGGAGAATCGTCGAAAATTCAACTTACGCGAAATGAAACATTTTTTTGATATTCTTGTTCCCCACACTGCAAACTGCTCGTATATAGCTTTTGCAGTGAATTTGGAGCAACTTTTGTTCTGAGTATATATAATTCGTGTCCAGGGAACCGACAATCGTCGAAAAATCGACTAACGCGAAACGAAAAATTTTTGTGATATTCTTGTTCCCCACACTCCAAACTGCTCGTATATAGCTTTAGCAGTGAATTTGGAGCATCTTTTGTTCTGAGTATATATAATTCGTGTCCAGGGAACCGAGAATCGTCGAAAAATCGGCTAACGCGAAATGAAAGATTTTTGTGATATTCTTGTTCCCCACACTCCAAACTGCTCGTATATAGCTTTAGCAGTGAATTTGGAGCATCTTTTGTTCTGAGTATATATAATTCGTGTCCAGGGAACCGAGAATCGTCGAAAAATCGACTTAAAGGAAATGAAAACTTTTTGTGATATTCTTGTTCCTCACGCTCCAAACTGCTCGTATATAGCATTTGCAGTGAATTTAGAGCAACTTTTGTAATATGTATATTTCGTGTCCAGCGAGCCGTGAATCGTCGAAAAATCCACTTACATGTAATGAAACATTTTTGTGATACTCTTGTTTCCCACACTCCAAACTGCTCGTATATAGCTTTTGCAGTGAATTTTGAGCAACTTTTGTTCTGAGTATAATTGGTGTCCAGGGAACAGAGAATCGTCGAAAAATCGACTTAAGCGAAATGAAAACTTTTTGTGATATTCTTGTTCCTCACGCTCCAAACTGCTCGTATATAGCATTTGCGGTGAATTTGGAGCAACTTTTGTTATATGTATATTTCGTGTCCAGGGAGCCGAGAATCGTCGAAATATCGACTTACAACAAATGAAATATTTTTGTGATATTCTTGTTCCCAACGCTCCAAACTGCTCGTATATAGCTTTTGCAGTGAATTTGGAGCAACTTTTGTTCTGAGTATAAATAATTCGTGTCCAGGGAGCCGAGAATCGTCGAAAAATCGACTTACGCGAAATGAAATATTTTTGTGAAATTCTTCTTCCCCACGCTCGGAACTGCTCGTATATAGCATTTGCAGCGATTTTGAAGCAACTTTTGTTCTGAGTATATTTCGTGTCCAGAGAGCCGTGAATCGTCGAAAAATCCACTTACATGTAATGAAACATTGTTGTGATATTCTTGTTCCCCACACTCCAATCTTCTGGTATATAGCTTTTGCAGGGAATTTGGAGCAACTTTTGTTCTGAAAATATTTCGTGTCCAGGCTGCCGAGAATCAACGAAAAATCGACTTGCACGTAATGAAAATTGTTATGATATTCTTGTTCCCCACACTTCAAACTGGTCTTATATAGCTTTTGCAGCGAATTTGGAGCAAATTTTATTAAATGTATATTTCGTAACCAGGGAGCCGAGAATCGTCGAAATATCAACTTACACAAAATTAAATATTTTTGTGATATTCTTGTTCCGCACGCTCCAAACTTCTCGTGTATAGCATTTGCAGCGAATTTGGGGCAACTTTTGTTATATGTATATTGCGTGTACAGGGAGCGGAGAATTGTCGAAAATTCAACTTACGCGAAATGAAACATTTTTATGATATTCTAATTTGGAGCAACTTTTGTTATGAGTATATATAATTCGTGTCCAGGCAACCGATATTCGTCTGAAAATCCACTTACGCGAAATGAAAAATTTTTGTAATAGTCTTGTTCCCCACACTCCAAACTTGTCGTATATAGCTTTTGCAGTGAATTTGGAGCAACTTTTGTAATATGTATATTTCGTGTCCAGGGAGTCGAGTATCGTCGAAAATTCAACTTACACGAAATGAAACATTTTTATGATATTCTTGTTCCCCACACTCCAAACTGCTCGTATATAGCTTTTGCAGTGAATTTGGAGCAACTTTTGTTCTGAGAATATATAATTCGTGTCCAGGGAACCGATAATCTTCGAAAAATCGACTTACGCGAAATGAAAAATTTTTGTGATATTCTTGTTCCCCACACTCCATACTGCTCCTATATAGCTTTTGCAGGTAATTTGGAGCAACTTTTGTTCTGAGAATAATTGGTGTCCAGGGAACAGAGAATCGTCGAAAAATCGACTTACGCGAAATGAAAACTTTTTGTGATATTCTTGTTCCCCATACTCCAATCTGCTCGTATATAGCTTTTGCAGTGAATTTGGAGCAACTTTTGTTCTGAGTATATATAATTCGTGTCCAGGGAACCGATAATCGTCGAAAAATCGACTTACGCGAAATGAAACACTTTTGAGATATTCTTCTTCCCCACGCTCGAAACAGCTCGTATATAGCATTTGCAGCGAATTTGAAGAAACTTTTGTTCTGAAAATATTTCGCGACCAGGGAGCCGAGAATCGTCGAAAAAACAACTTACACGAAATGAAATATTTTTGTGATATTCTTGTTCCCCACGCTCCAAACTGCTCGCGTATAGCATTTGCAGCGAATTTGGAGCAACTTTTGTTATATGTATATTTCGTGTCCAGGGAGCCGAGAATCGTCGAAAATTCAACTTACACGTGATGAAACATTTTTATGATATTCTTGTTCCCCACACTCCAAACTGCTCGTATATAGCTTTTGCAGTGAATTTGGAGCAACTTTTGTTATGAGTATATATAATTCGTGTCGAGGGAACCGATAATCGTCGAAAAATCCACTTACGCGAAATGAAAAATTTTTGTAATATTCTTGTTCCCCACACTCCAAACTGCTCGTATATAGCTTTTGCAGTGAATTTGGAGTTACTTTTGTTCTGAGTATAATTGGTGTCCAGGGAACAGAGAATCGTCGAAAAATCGACTTACGGGAAATGAAAACTTTTTGTGATATTCTTGTTCCTCACGCTCCAAATTGCTCGTATATAGCTTTTGCAGTGAATTTGGAGCAACTTTTGTTATATGTATATTTCGTGTCCAGGGAGCCGAGAATCAACGAAAAATCGACTTGAACGTAATGAAACATTTTTATGATATTCTTGTTCCCCACACTTCAAACTGGTCTTATATAGCTTTTGCAGCGAACTTGGAGCAAATTTTGTTATATGTATATTTCGTGACCAGGGAGCCGAGAATCGTCGAAAAATCGACTTACGCGAAATGAAACATTTTTATGATATTCTTGTTCCCCACACTTCAAACTGGTCTTGTATAGCTTTTACAGCGAACTTGGAGCAAATTTTGTTATATGTATATTTCGTGACCAGGGAGACGAGAGTCGTCGAAATATCAACTTACACGAAATGAATTATTTTTGTGATATTCTTGTTCCCCACGCTCCAAACTGCTCGCATATGGCATTTGCAGTGAATTTGGACCAAATTTTGTAATATGTATATTTCGTGTCCAGGGAGCCGAGATTCGTCGAAATATCGACTTACAACAAATGAAATATTTTTGTGATATTCTTGTTCCCCACACTCCAAACTGCTCGTAATTAGCTTTTGCAGTGAATTTGGAGCAACTTTTGTTTTGAGTATATATAATTCGTGTCCAGGGAACCGATAATCGTCGAAAAATGGAGTTATGCGAAATGAAAAATTTTTGAGAAATTCTTCTTCCCCACGCTCGGAACTGCTCGTATATAGCATTTGCAGCGATTTTGAAGCAACTTTTGTTCTGAGTATATTTCGTGTCCAGAGAGCCGTGAATCGTCGAAAAATCCACTTACAAGTAATGAAACATTTTTGTGATATTCTTGTTCCCCACACTCCAAACTGCTCGTATATAGCTTTTGTAGTGAATTTGGAGCAACTTTTGTTCTGAGCATATTTCGTGTCCAGGGATCCGAGAATCGTCGAAATATCGACTTACAACAAATGAAATATTTTTGTGATATTCTTGTTCCCCACACTCCAATCTTCTGGTATATAGCTTTTGCAGAGAATTTGGAGCAACTTTTGTTCTGAGTATATTTCGTGTCCAGAGAGCCGTGAATCGCCGAAAAATCCACTTACACGTAATGAAACATTTTTGTGATATTCTTGTTCCCCATATTTCCAATCTGCTCGTATATAGCTTTTGCAGTGAATTTAGAGCAACTTTTGTTCTGAGTATATATAATTCGTGTCCAGGGAACCGAGAATTGTCGAAAAATCGACTTACGCGAAGTGAAAACTTTGTGATATTCTTGTTCCTCACGCTCCAAACTGCTCGCATATGGCATTTGCAGTGAATTTGGACCAAATTTTGTAATATGTATATTTCGTGTCCAGGGAGCCGAGATTCGTCGAAATATCGACTTACAACAAATGAAATATTTTTGTGATATTCTTGTTCCCCACACTCCAAACTGCTCGTATGTAGCTTTTGCAGCGAACTTGGAGCAAATTTTGTTATATGTATATTTCGTGACCAGGGAGCCGAGAATCGTCGAAATATCAACTTACACGAAATGAAATATTTTTGTGATATTCTTGTTCCCCACGCTCCAAACTGCTCGCGTATAGCATTTGCAGCGAATTTGGAGCAACTTTTGTTATATGTATATTTCGTGTCCAGGGAGCCGAGAATCGTCGAAAATTCAACTTACACGAAATGAAACATTTTTATGATATTTTTGTTCCCCACACTCCAAACTGCTCGTATATAGCTTTTGCAGTGAATTTGGTGCAACTTTTGTTATGAGTATATATAATTCGTGTCCAGGGAACCGATAATCGTCGAAAAATCCACATACGCGAAATGAAAAATTTTTGTAATAATCTTGTTCCCCACACTCCAAACTGCTCGTATATAGCTTTTGCAGTGAATTTGGAGCAACTTTTGTTCTGAGTATAATTGGTGTCCAGGGAACAGAGAATCGTCGAAAAATCGACTTACGCGAAATGAAAACTTTTTGTGATATTCTTGTTCCTCACGCTCCAAACTGCTCGTATAGCATTTGTAGTGAATTTGGAGCAACTTTTGTTTTATGTATATTTCGTGTCCAGGGAGCCGAGAATCGTCGAAATATCGACTTACAACAAATGAAATATTTTTGTGATATTCTTGTTCCCCACTCTCCAATCTTCTGGTATATAGCTTTTGCAGGGAATTTGGAGCAACTTTTGTTCCGAAAATATTTCGTGTCCAGGCAGCCGAGAATCAACGAAAAATCGACTTGCACGTAATGAAACATTTTTATGATATTCTTGTTCCCCACACTTCAAACTGGTCTTATATAGCTTTTTCAGCGAATTGGAGCAAATTTTATTAAATATATATTTCGTAACCAGGGAGCCGAGAATCGTCGAAATATCACCTTACACAAAATTAAATATTTTTTGATATTCTTGTTCCCCACGCTCCAACCTTCTCGTGTATAGCATTTGCAGCGAATTTGGAGCAACTTTTGTTATATGTATATTTCGTGTCCAGGGAGTCGAGTATCGTCCAAAATTCAACTTACACGAAATGAAACATTTTTATGATATTCTTGTTCCCCACACTCCAAACTGCTCGTATATAGCTTTTGCAGTGAATTTGGAGCAACTTTTGTTATGAGTATATATAATTCGTGTCCAGGGAACCGATAATCTTCGAAAAATCGACTTACGCGAAATGAAAAATTTTTGTGATATTCTTGTTCCCCACACTCCAAACTGCTCGTATATAGCTTTTGCAGTGAATTTGGAGCAATTTTTGTTCTGAGTATATATAATTCGTGTCCAGGGAACCGATAATCGTCGAAAAATCGACTTACGCGAAATGAAACATTTTTGAGACATTCTTCTTCCCCACGCTAGAAACTGCTTGCATATAGCATTTGCAGCGAATTTGAAGAAACTTTTGTTCTGAAAATATTTCGTGTCCAGGCAGCCGAGAATCGTCGAAAAATCCACTTAAACGTAATGAAACATTTTTGTGATATTCCTGTTCCTAATACTCCAATCTGCTCGAATATAGCTTTTTCAGTGAATTTGGAGCAACGTTTGTTCTGAGTATATTTCGTGTCCAGGGAACCGAGATTCGTCCAAAAATCGACTTACGCGAAATGAAAACTTTTTGTGATATTCTTGTTCCTCACGCTCCAAACTGCTCGCATATGGCAGTTGCAGTGAATTTGGAGCAAATTTTGTTATATGTATATTTCGTGTCCAGGGAGCCGAGAATCGTCGAAATATCGGCTTACAACAAATGAAATATTTTTGTGATATTCTTGTTCCCCACACTTCAAACTGGTCTTGTATAGCTTTTGCAGCGAACTAGAGCAAATTTTGTTATATGTATATTTCGTGACCAGGGAGCCGAGAATCGTCGAAATATCAACTTACACGAAATGAAATATTTTTGTGGTATTCTTGTTCCCCACGCTCCAAACTGCTCGTATATAGCTTTTGCAGTGAATTTGGAGCAACTTTTGTTCTGAGTATATATAATTCGTGTCCAGGGAACCGATAATCGTCGAAAAATCGACTTACGCGAAATGAAAAATTTTTGAGAAATTCTTCTTCCCCACGCTCGAAACTGCTCGTATATAGCATTTGCAGCGATTTTAAAGCAACTTTTGTTCTGAGTATATTTCGTGTCCAGAGAGCCGTGAATCGTCGAAAAATCCACTTACACGTAATGAAACATTTTTGTGATATTCTTGTTCCCCACACTCCAATCTGCTCGTATATAGCTTTTGCAGTTAATTTGGAGCTACTTTTGTTCTGAGTATATATAATTCGTGTCCAGGGAACCGAGAATCGTCGAAAAATCGACTTACGCGAAATGAAAACTTTTTGTGATATTCTTGTTCCACATGCTCCAAACTGCTCGTATATAGCATTTCCAGTGAATTTGGAGCAATTTTTGTAATATGTATATTTCGTGTCCAGGGAGCCGAGAATCGTCGAAATATCGACTTACAACAAATGAAACATTTTTGTGATATTCTTGTTCCCCCCACTTCAAACTGGTCTTTTGCAGCGAACTTGGAGCAAATTGTGTTATATGTATATTTTGTGACCATGGAGCCGAGAATCGTCGAAATGTCAACTTAAACGAAATGAAATATTTTTGTGATATTCTTGTTCCCCACTCTCCAAACTGCTCGTATAGCTTTTGCAGTGAATTTGGAGCAACTTTTGTTATATGTATATTTCGTGTCCAGGGAACCGATAATCTTCGAAAAATCGACTTAACGCGAAATGAAAAATTTTTGTCATATTCTTGTTACACACTCCAAACTGTTCGTATATAGCTTTTGCAGTGAATTTGGAGCAACTTTTGTTCTGAGTATATATAATTCGTGTCCAGGGAACCGATAATCGTCGAAAAATCGACTTACGCGAAATGAAAAATTTTTGTGATATTCTTGTTCCCCTCACTCCAATCTGCTCGTATATAGCTTTTGAATGATTTTTGGAGCATCTTTTGTTCTGAGTATATATAATTCGTGTCCTGGGAACCGAGAATTGTCGAAATATCGACTTACAACAAATGAAATATTTTTGTGATATTCTTGTTCCCCACACTTCAAACTGGTCTTGTATAGCTTTTGCAGCGAACTTGGAGTAACTTTTGTTCTGAGTATAAATAATTCGTGTCCAGGGAACCGATAATCGTCGAAAAATCGACTTACGCGAAATGAAAAATTTTTGAGCAATTCTTCTTCCCCACGCTCGAAACTGCTCGTATATAGCATTTGCAGCGATTTTGAAGCAACTTTTGTTCTGAGTATATTTCGTGTCCAGAGAGCCGTGATTCGCCGAAAAATCCACTTACACGTAATGAAACATTTTTGTGATATTCTTGTTCCCCATATTTCCAATCTGCTCGTATATAGCTTTTGCAGTGAATTTAGAGCAACTTTTGTTCTGAGTATATATAATTCGTGTCCAGGGAACCGATAATCGTCGAAAAATCGACTTACGCGAAGTGAAAACTTTGTGATATTCTTGTTCCTCACGCTCCAAACTGCTCGCATATGGCATTTGCAGTGAATTTGGATCAAATTTTGTAATATGTATATTTCGTGTCCAGGGAGCCGAGATTCGTCGAAATATCGACTTACAACAAATGAAATATTTTTGTGATATTCTTGTTCCCCACGCTCCAAACTGCTCGTATATAGCTTTTGCAGTGAATTTGGAGCAACTTTTGTTCTGAGTATATATAATTCGTGTCCAGGGAACCGATAATCGTCGAAAAATCGACTTACGCGAAATGAAAAATTTTTGAGAAATTCTTCTTCCCCACGCTCGTAACTGCTCGTATATAGCATTTGAAGCGATTTTAAAGCAACTTTTGTTCTGAGTATATTTCGTGTCCAGAGAGCCGTGAATCGTCGAAAAATCCACTTACACGTAATGAAACATTTTTGTGATATTCTTGTTCCCCACACTCCAATCTGCTCGTATATAGCTTTTGCAGTGAATTTGGAGCAACTTTTGTTCTGAGTATATATAATTCGTGTCCAGGGAGCCGAGAATCGTCGAAATATCGACTTACAACAAATGAAACATTTTTGTGATATTCTTGTTCCCCCCACTTCAAACTGGTCTTGTATAGCTTTTTAGCAGCGAACTTGGAGCAAATTGTGTTATATGTATATTTTGTGACCATGGAGCCGAGAATCGTCGAAATCTCAACTTAAACGAAATGAAATATTTTTGTGTTTAAATCTTGTTCCCCACTCTCCAAACTGCTCGTATAGCTTTTGCAGTGAATTTGGAGCAACTTTTGTTCTGAGTATATATAATTCGTGTCCTGGGAACCGAGAATCGTCGAAAAACGACTTACGCGAAATGAAAACTTTTTGTGATATTCTTGTTCCCCACGCTCCAAAATGCTCGTGTATAGCATTTGAAGCGAATTTGGAGCAACTTTTGTTATATGTATATTTCGTGTCCAGGGAGCCGAGAATCGTCTAAAATTCAACTTACACGAAATGAAACATTTTTATGATATTCTTGTTCCCCACACTCCAAACTGCTCGTATATAGCTTTTGCAGTGAATTTGGAGCAACTTTTGTTATATGTATATTTCGTGTCCAGGGAGCCGAGAATCGTCGAAAAATCGACTTACGCGAAATGAAAAATGTTTGTGATATTCTTGTTCCTTACACTCCAAACTGCTCGTATATAGCTTTTGAGGTGAATTTGGAGCATCTTTTGTTCTGAGTATATATAATACGTGTCCAGGGAACCGATAATCGTCGAAAAATCGAATTACGCGAAATGAAAAATTTTTGTGATATTCTTGTTCCCCTCACTCCAAACTGCTCGTATATAGCTTTTGCATGAATTTGGAGCATCTTTTGTTCTGAGTATATATAATTCGTGTCCTGGGAACCGAGAATCGTCGAAATATCGACTTACAACAAATGAAATATTTTTGTGATATTCTTGTTCCCCATACTCCAATCAGCTCGTATATAGCTTTTGCAATGAATTTAGAGCAACTTTTGTTATGAGTATATGTAATTCATGTCCAGGGAACCGATAATCGTCGAAAAATGCACTTACGCGAAATGAAAAATTTTTGTAATATTCTTATTCCCCACACTCCAAACTGCTCGTATATAGCTTTTGCAGTGAATTTGGAGCAACTTTTTTTCTGAGTATGATTGGTGTCCAGGGAACAGAGAATCGTCGAAAAATCGACTTACGCGAAATCAAAACTTTTTGTGATATTCTGGTTCCTCACGCTCCAAACTGCTCGTATATAGCATTTGCAGTGAATTTGGAGCAACTTTTGTTATATGTATATTTCGTGTCCAGGGAGCCGAGAATCGTCGAAATATCGACTTACACAAAATTAAATATTTTTTGATATTCTTGTTCCCCACGCTCCAACCTTCTCGAGTATAGCATTTGCAGTGAATTTGGAGCAACTTTTGTTATATGTATATTTCGTGTCCAGGTAGTCGAGTATCGTCGAAAATTCAACTTACACGAAATGAAACATTTTTATGATATTCTTGTTCCCCACACTCCAAATTGCTCGTATATAGCTTTTGCAGTGAATTTGGAGCAACTTTTGTTCTGAGTATATATAATTCGTGTCCAGGGAACCGATAATCTTCGAAAAATCGGCTTACGCGAAATGAAAAATTTTTGTGATATTCTTGGTCCCCACACTCCAAACAGCTCGTATAAAGCTTTTGCAGTGAATTTGGAGCAATTTTTGTTCTGAGTATATATAATTCATGTCCAGGGAACCGATAATCGTCGAAAAATCGACTTACGCGAAATGAAAAATTTTGGAGATATTCTTCTTCCCCACGCTAGAAACTGCTCGTATATAGCATCTGCAGCGAATTTGAAGAAACTTTTGTTCTGAAAATATTTCGTGTCCAGGCAGCCGAGAATCGTCGAAAAATCCACTTAAACGTAATGAAACATTTTTGTGATATTCCTGTTCCTAATACTCCAATCTGCTCGTATTTCAGTGAATTTGGAGCAACGTATGTTCTGAGTATATTTCGTGTCCAGGGAACCGAGATTCGTCGAAAAATCGACTTACGCGAAATGAAAACTTTTTGTGATATTCTTGTTCCTGACGCTCCAAACTGCTCGCATATGCCATTTGCAGTGAATTTGGAGCAAATTTTGTTATATGTGTATTTCCTGTCCAAAGGTGCCGGAAATCGTCGAAATATCGGCTTAAAACAAATGGAATATTTTTGTGATATTCTTGTTCCCCACACTTCAAACTGGTCTTGTATAGCTTTTGCAGCGAACTTGGAGCAACTTTTGTTATATGTATATTTCGTGTCCAGGGAGTCGAGTATCGTCGAAAATTCAACTTACACGAAATGAAACATTTTTATGATATTCTTGTTCCCCACACTCCAAACTGCTCGTATATAGCTTTTGCAGAGAATTTGGAGCATCTTTTGTTCTGAGTATATATAATTCGTGTCCTGGGAACCGAGAATCGTCGAAATATCGACTTACAACAAATGAAATATTTTTGTGATATTCTTCATCCCCACTCTCCAAACTGCTCGTATATAGCTTTTGCAGTGAATTTGGAGCAACTTTTGTTCTGAGTATATATAATTCGTGTCCAGGGAACCGATAATCGTCGAAAAATCGACTTACGCGAAATGAAAATTTTTTGAGATATTCTTCTTCCCCACGTTCGAAACTGCTCGTATATAGCATTTGTAGCGAATTTGAAGAAACTTTTGTTCTAAAAATATTTCGTGTCCAGGCAGCCAAGAATCGTCGAAAAATCCACTTACACGTAATGAAACATTTTTGTGATATTCCTGTTCCTAATACTCCAATCTGCTCGTATATAGCTTTTTCAGTGAATTTGGAGCAACGTTTGTTCTGAGTATATTTCGTGTCCAGGGAACCGAGAATCGCCGAAATATCAACTTACACAAAATTAAATATTTTTTGATATTCTTGTTCCCCACGCTCCAAAATGCTCGTGTATAGCATTTGAAGCGAATTTGGAGCAACTTTTGTTATATGTATATTTCGTGTCCAGGGAGCCGAGAATCGTCGAAAATTCAACTTACACGAAATGAAACATTTTTATGATATTCTTGTTCCCCACTCTCCAATCTTCTGGTATATAGCTTTTGCAGGGATTTTGGAGCAACTTTTGTTCTGAAAATATTTCGTGTCCAGGCAGCCGAGAATCAACGAAAAATCGACTTGCACATAATGAAACATTTTTATGATATTCTTGTTCCCTACACTTCAAACTGGTCTTATATAGCTTTTGCAGCGAATTGGAGCAAATTTTATTAAATGTATATTTCGTAACCAGGGAGCCGAGAATCGTCGAAATATCAACTTACACAAAATTAAATATTTTTTGATATTCTTGTTCCCCACGCTCCAACCTTCTCGTGTATAGCACTTGCAGCGAATTTGAGGCAACTTTTGTTATATGTATATTTCGTGTCCAGGGAGTCGAGTATCGTCGAAAATTCAACTTACACGAAATGAAACATTTTTAAGATATTCTTGTTCCCCACACTCCAAACTGCACGTATATAGCTTTTGCAGTGAATTTGGAGCAACTTTTGTTCTGAGTATATATAATTCGTATCCAGGGAACCGATAATCGTCTAAAAATCGACTTACGCGAAATGAACAATTTTTGAGATATTCTTCTTCCCCACGCTGGAAACTGCTCGTATAGCATTTGCAGCGAATTTGAAGAAACTTTTGTTCTGAAAATATTTCGTGTCCAGGCAGCCGAGAATCGTCCAAAAATCCACTTAAACGTAATGAAACATTTTTGTGATATTCCTGTTCCTAATACTCCAATCTGCTCGTATATAGCTTTTTCAGTGAATTTGGAGCAACGTTTGTTCTGAGTATATTTCGTGTCCAGGGAACCGAGATTCGTCGAAAAATCGACTTACGCGAAATGAAAACTTTTTGTGATATTCTCTTTCCTCACGCTCCAAACTGCTCGCATATGGCATTTGCAGTGAATTTGGTGCAAATTTTGTTATATGTATATTTCGTGTCCAGGGAGCCGAGAATCGTCGAAATATCGGCTTACAACAAATGAAATATTTTTGTGATATTCTTGTTCCCCACACTTCAAACTGGTCTTGAATAGCTTTTGCAGCGAACTTGGAGCAAATTTTGTTATATGTATATTTCGTGTCCAGGGAGTCGAGTATCGTCGAAAATTCAACTTACACGAAATGAAACATTTTTATGATATTCTTGTTCCCCACACTCCAAACTGCTCGTATATAGCTTTTGCAGTGAATTTGGAGCAACTTTTGTTCTGAGTATATATAAATCGTGTCCAGGGAACCGATAATCGTCGAAAAATCGACTTACGCGAAATGAAAAATTTTTGTGATATTCTTGTTCCCCACACTCCAAACTGCTCGAATATAGCTTTTGCAGTGCATTTGGAGCATCTTTTGTTCTGAGTATATATAATTCGTGTCCAGCGAACCGACAATCGTCGAAAAATCGACTTACGCGAAATGAAAAATTTTTGTGATATTCTTGTTCCCCACACTCCAAACTGCTCGTATATAGCTTTTGCAGTGAATTTGGAGCATCTTTTGTTCTGTGTATATATAATTCGTGTCCTGGGAACCGAGAATCGTCGAAATATCGACTTACAACAAATGAAATATTTTTGTGATATTCTTGTTCCCCACACTTCAAACTGGTCTTGTATAGCTTTTGCAGCGAACTTGGAGCAACTTTTGTTCTGAGTATTAATAATTCGTGACCAGGGAGCCGAGAATCGTCGAAATATCAACTTACACGAAATGAAATATTTTTGTGATATTCTTGTTCCCCACGCTCCAAACTGCTCGTATATAGCTTTTGCAGTGAATTTGGAGCAACGTTTGTTCTGAGTATATATAATTCGTGTCCAGGGAACCGAGAATCGTCGAAAAATGGACTTACGCGAAATGAAAAATTCTTGTGAAATTCTTCTTCCACACGCTCGAAACTGCTCGTATATAGCATTTGCAGCGATTTTGAAGCAACTTTTGTTCTGAGTATATTTCGTGTCCAGAGAGCCGTGAATCGTCGAAAAATCCACTTACACGTAATGAAACATTTTTGTGATATTCTTGTTCCCCATACTCCAATCAGCTCGTATATAGCTTTTGCAATGAATTTAGAGCAACTTTTGTTCTGAGTATATATAATTCGTGTCCAGGGAACCGAGAATCTTCGAAAAATCGACTTACGCGAAGTGAAAACTTTGTGATATTCTTGTTCCTCACGCTCCAAACTGCTCGCATATGGCATTTGCAGTGAATTCGGAGCAAATTTTGTAATATGTATATTTCGTGTCCAGGGAGCCGAGAATCGTCGAAATATCGACTTACAACAAATGAAATATTTTTGTGATATTCTTGTTCCCCACACTCCAAATTGCTTGTATATAGCTTTTGCAGTGAATTTGGAGCAACTTTTGTTATATGTATATTTCGTGTCCAGGGAGCCGAGAATCGTCGAAAATTCAACTTACAACAAATGCAATATTTTTGTGATATTTTTGTTCCCCACACTACAAACTGCTCGTATATAGATTTTGCAGGGAATTTGGAGCAACTTTTGTTCTGAAAATATTTCGTGTCCAGGCAGCCGAGAATCAACGAAAAATCGACTTGCACGTAATGAAACATTTTTATGATATTCTTGTTCCCAACACTTCAAACTGGTCTTATATAGCTTTTGCAGCGAATTGGAGCAAATTTTATTAAATGTATATTTCGTAACCAGGGAGCCGAGAATCGTCGAAATATCAACTTACACAAAATTAAATATTTTTTGATATTCTTGTTACCCACGCTCCAACCTTCTCGTGTATAGCATTTGCAGTGAATTTGGAGCAACTTTTGTTCTGAGTATATATAATTCGTGTCCAGGGAACCGATAATCTTCGAAAATTCGACTTACGCGAAATGAAAAATTTTTGTGATATTCTTGTTCCCCACACTCCAAGCTGCTCGTATATAGCTTTTGCAGTGAATTTGGAGCAATTTTTGTTCAGAGTATATATAATTCGTGTCCAGGGAACCGATAATCGTCGAAAAATCGACTTACGCGAAATGAAAAATTTTTGAGATATTCTTCTTCCCCACGCTAGAAACTGCTCGTATATAGCATTTGCAGCGAATTTGAAGAAACTTTTGTTCTGAAAATATTTCGTGTCCAGGCAGCCGAGAATCGTCCAAAAATCCACTTAAACGTAATGAAACATTTTTGTGATATTCCTGTTCCTAATACTCCAATCTGCTCGTATATAGCTTTTTCAGTGAATTTGGAGCAACGTTTGTTCTGAGTATATATAATTCGTGTCCAGGGAACCGAGAATCGTCGAAAAATCGACTTACGCGAAATGAAAAATTTTTGTGAAATTCTTCTTCCACACGCTCGAAACTGCTCGTATATAGCATTTGCAGCGATTTTGAAGCAACTTTTGTTCTGAGTATATTTCGTGTCCAGAGAGCTGTGAATCGTCGAAAAATCCACTTACACGTAATGAAACATTTTTGTGATATTCTTGTTCCCCATACTCCAATCAGCTCGTATATAGCTTTTGCAATGAATTTAGAGCAACTTTTGTTCTGAGTATATATAATTCGTGTCCAGGGAACCGAGAATCTTCGAAAAATCGACTTACGCGAAGTGAAAACTTTGTGATATTCTTGTTCCTCACGCTCCAAACTGCTCGCATATGGCATTTGCAGTGAATTCGGAGCAAATTTTGTAATATGTATATTTCGTGTCCAGGGAGCCGAGAATCGTCGAAATATCGACTTACAACAAATGAAATATTTTTGTGATATTCTTGTTCCCCACACTCCAAATTGCTTGTATATAGCTTTTGCAGCGAACTTGGAGCAAATTTTGTTAATATGTATATTTCGTGACCAGGGAGCCGAGAATCGTCGAAATATCAACTTACGCGAAATGAAATATTTTTGTGATATTCTTGTTCCCCACACTCCAAGCTGCACGCGTATAGAATTTGCAGCGAATTTGGAGCAACTTTTGTTATATGTATATTTCGTGTCCAGGGAGCCGAGAATCGTCGAAAATTCAACTTACACGAAATGAAACATTTTTATGATATTTTTGTTCCCCACACTACAAACTGCTCGTATATAGATTTTGCAGTGAATTTGGAGCAACTTTTGTTATGAGTATATATAATTCGTGTCCAGGGAACCGATAATCGTCGAAAAATCCATTTACGCGAAATGAAAAATTTTTGTAATATTCTTGTTCCCCACACTCCAAACTGCTCGTATATAGCTTTTGCAGTGAATTTGGAGCAACTTTTGTTCTGAGTATGATTGGTGTCCAGGGAACAGAGAATCGTCGAAAAATCGACTAAGGCGAAATGAAAACTTTTTGTGATATTCTTGTTCCTCACGCTCCAAACTGCTCGTATATAGCATTTGCAGTGAATTTGGAGCAACTTTTGTTATATGTATATTTCGTGTCCAGGGAGCCGAGAATCGTCGAAATATCGACTTACAACAAATGCAATATTTTTGTGATATTCTTGTTCCCCACTCTCCAATCTTCTGGTATATAGCTTTTGCAGGGAATTTGGAGCAACTTTTGTTCTGAAAATATTTCGTGTCCAGGCAGCCGAGAATCAACGAAAAATCGACTTGCACGTAATGAAACATTTTTATGATATTCTTGTTCCCAACACTTCAAACTGGTCTTATATAGCTTTTGCAGCGATTTGGAGCAAATTTTATTAAATGTATATTTCGTAACCAGGGAGCCGAGAATCGTCGAAATATCAACTTACACAAAATTAAATATTTTTTGATATTCTTGTTCCCCACGCTCCAACCTTCTCGTGTATAGCATTTGCAGCGAATTTGGAGCAACTTTTGTTATATGTATATTTCGTGTCCAGGGAGTCGAGTATCGTCGAAAATTCAACTTACACGAATTGAAACATTTTTATGATATTCTTGTTCCCCACACTCCAAACTGCTCGTATATAGCTTTTGCAGTGAATTTGGAGCAACTTTTGTTCTGAGTATATATAATTCGTGTCCAGGGAACCGATAATCTTCGAGAATTCGACTTACGCGAAATGAAAAATTTTTGTGATATTCTTGTTCCCCACACTTCAAGCTGCTCGTATATAGCTTTTGCAGTGAATTTGGAGCAATTTTTGTTCAGAGTATATATAATTCGGGTCCAGGGAACCGATAATCGTCGAAAAATCGACTTACGCGAAATGAAAAATTTTTGAGATATTCTTCTTCCCCACGCTAGAAACTGCTCGTATATAGCATTTGCAGCGAATTTGAAGAAACTTTTGTTCTGAAAATATTTCGTGTCCAGGCAGCCGAGAATCGTCCAAAAATCCACTTAAACGTAATGAAACATTTTTGTGATATTCCTGTTCCTAATACTCCAATCTGCTCGTATATAGCTTTTTCAGTGAATTTGGAGCAACGTTTGTTCTGAGTATATTTCGTGTCCAGGGAACCGAGATTCGTCGAAAAATCGACTTACGCGAAATGAAAACTTTTTGTGATATTCTCTTTCCTCACGCTCCAAACTGCTCGCATATGGCATTTGCAGTGAATTTGGAGCAAATTTTGTTATATGTATATTTCGTGTCCAGGGAGCCAAGAATCGTCGAAATATCGGCTTACAACAAATGAAATATTTTTGTGATATTCTTGTTCCCCACACTTGAAACTGGTCTTGTATAGCTTTTGCAGCGAACTTGGAGCAACTTTTGTTATATGTTTATTTCGTGTCCAGGGAGTCGAGTATCGTCGAAAATTCAACATACACGAAATGAAACATTTTTATGATATTCTTGTTCCCCACACTCCAAACTGCTCGTATATAGCTTTTGCAGTGAATTTGGAGCAACTTTTGTTCTGAGTATATATAATTCGTGTCCAGGGAACCGATAATCTTCGAAAAATCGACTTACAACAAATGAAATATTATTGTGATATTCTTGTTCCCCACACTTCAAACTGGTCTTGTATAGCTTTTGCAGCGAACTTGGAGCAACTTTTGTTCTGAGTATAAATAATTCGTGACCAGGGAGCCGAGAATCGTCGAAATATCAACTTACACGAAATGAAATATTTTTGTGATATTCTTGTTCCCCACGCTCCAAACTGCTCGTATATAGCTTTTGCAGTGAATTTGGAGCATCTTTTGTTCTGAGTATATATAATTCGTGTCCTGGGAACCGAGAATCGTCGAAATATCGACTTACAACAAACGAAATATTTTTGTGATATTCTTGTTCCCCACACTTCAAACTGGTCTTGTATAGCTTTTGCAGCGAACTTGGAGCATGATATTCTTGTTCCCCACACTCCAAACTGCTCGTATATATCTTTTGCAGTGAATTTGGAGCAACTTTTGTTCTGAGTATATATAATTCGTGTCCAGGGAACCGATAATCGTCGAAAAATCGACTTACGCGAAATGAAAAATTTTTGTGATATTCTTGTTCCCCACACTCCAAACTGCTCGTATATAGCTTTTGCAGAGAATTTGGAGCATCTTTTGTTCTGAGTATATATAATTCGTGTCCTGGGAACCGAGAATCGTCGAAATATCGACTTACAACAAATGAAATATTTTTGTGATATTCTTGTTTCCCACACTTCAAACTGGTCTTTTATAGCTTTTGCAGCGAACTTGGAGCAACTTTTGTTCTGAGTATAAATAATTCGTGACCAGGGAGCCGAGAATCGTCGAAATATCAACTTACTCGAAATGAAATATTTTTGTGATATTCTTGTTCCCCACGCTTCAAACTGCTCGTATATAGCTTTTGCAGAAAATTTGGAGCAACGTTTGTTCTGAGTATATATAATTCGTGTCCAGGGAACCGAGAATCGTCGAAAAATCGACTTACGCGAAATGAAAAATTTTTGTGAAATTCTTCTTCCACACGCTCGAAACTGCTCGTATATAGCATTTGCAGCGATTTTGAAGCAACTTTTGTTCTGAGTATATTTCGTGTCCAGAGAGCTGTGAATCGTCGAAAAATCCACTTACACGTAATGAAACATTTTTGTGATATTCTTGTTCCCCATACTCCAATCAGCTCGTATATAGCTTTTGCAATGAATTTAGAGCAACTTTTGTTCTGAGTATATATAATTCGTGTCCAGGGAACCGAGAATCTTCGAAAAATCGACTTACGCGAAGTGAAAACTTTGTGATATTCTTGTTCCTCACGCTCCAAACTGCTCGCATATGGCATTTGCAGTGAATTCGGAGCAAATTTTGTAATATGTATATTTCGTGTCCAGGGAGCCGAGAATCGTCGAAATATCGACTTACAACAAATGAAATATTTTTGTGATATTCTTGTTCCCCACACTCCAAATTGCTTGTATATAGCTTTTGCAGCGAACTTGGAGCAAATTTTGTTAATATGTATATTTCGTGACCAGGGAGCCGAGAATCGTCGAAATATCAACTTACACGAAATGAAATATTTTTGTGATATTCTTGTTCCCCACACTCCAAGCTGCACGCGTATAGAATTTGCAGCGAATTTGGAGCAACTTTTGTTATATGTATATTTCGTGTCCAGGGAGCCGAGAATCGTCGAAAATTCAACTTACACGAAATGAAACATTTTTATGATATTTTTGTTCCCCACACTACAAACTGCTCGTATATAGATTTTGCAGTGAATTTGGAGCAACTTTTGTTATGAGTATATATAATTCGTGTCCAGGGAACCGATAATCGTCGAAAAATCCATTTACGCGAAATGAAAAATTTTTGTAATATTCTTGTTCCCCACACTCCAAACTGCTCGTATATAGCTTTTGCAGTGAATTTGGAGCAACTTTTGTTCTGAGTATGATTGGTGTCCAGGGAACAGAGAATCGTCGAAAAATCGACTAAGGCGAAATGAAAACTTTTTGTGATATTCTTGTTCCTCACGCTCCAAACTGCTCGTATATAGCATTTGCAGTGAATTTGGAGCAACTTTTGTTATATGTATATTTCGTGTCCAGGGAGCCGAGAATCGTCGAAATATCGACTTACAACAAATGCAATATTTTTGTGATATTCTTGTTCCCCACTCTCCAATCTTCTGGTATATAGCTTTTGCAGGGAATTTGGAGCAACTTTTGTTCTGAAAATATTTCGTGTCCAGGCAGCCGAGAATCAACGAAAAATCGACTTGCACGTAATGAAACATTTTTATGATATTCTTGTTCCCAACACTTCAAACTGGTCTTATATAGCTTTTGCAGCGATTTGGAGCAAATTTTATTAAATGTATATTTCGTAACCAGGGAGCCGAGAATCGTCGAAATATCAACTTACACAAAATTAAATATTTTTTGATATTCTTGTTCCCCACGCTCCAACCTTCTCGTGTATAGCATTTGCAGCGAATTTGGAGCAACTTTTGTTATATGTATATTTCGTGTCCAGGGAGTCGAGTATCGTCGAAAATTCAACTTACACGAAATGAAACATTTTTATGATATTCTTGTTCCCCACACTCCAAACTGCTCGTATATAGCTTTTGCAGTGAATTTGGAGCAACTTTTGTTCTGAGTATATATAATTCGTGTCCAGGGAACCGATAATCTTCGAGAATTCGACTTACGCGAAATGAAAAATTTTTGTGATATTCTTGTTCCCCACACTTCAAGCTGCTCGTATATAGCTTTTGCAGTGAATTTGGAGCAATTTTTGTTCAGAGTATATATAATTCGTGTCCAGGGAACCGATAATCGTCGAAAAATCGACTTACGCGAAATGAAAAATTTTTGAGATATTCTTCTTCCCCACGCTAGAAACTGCTCGTATATAGCATTTGCAGCGAATTTGAAGAAACTTTTGTTCTGAAAATATTTCGTGTCCAGGCAGCCGAGAATCGTCCAAAAATCCACTTAAACGTAATGAAACATTTTTGTGATATTCCTGTTCCTAATACTCCAATCTGCTCGTATATAGCTTTTTCAGTGAATTTGGAGCAACGTTTGTTCTGAGTATATTTCGTGTCCAGGGAACCGAGATTCGTCGAAAAATCGACTTACGCGAAATGAAAACTTTTTGTGATATTCTCTTTCCTCACGCTCCAAACTGCTCGCATATGGCATTTGCAGTGAATTTGGAGCAAATTTTGTTATATGTATATTTCGTGTCCAGGGAGCCAAGAATCGTCGAAATATCGGCTTACAACAAATGAAATATTTTTGTGATATTCTTGTTCCCCACACTTGAAACTGGTCTTGTATAGCTTTTGCAGCGAACTTGGAGCAACTTTTGTTATATGTTTATTTCGTGTCCAGGGAGTCGAGTATCGTCGAAAATTCAACATACACGAAATGAAACATTTTTATGATATTCTTGTTCCCCACACTCCAAACTGCTCGTATATAGCTTTTGCAGTGAATTTGGAGCAACTTTTGTTCTGAGTATATATAATTCGTGTCCAGGGAACCGATAATCTTCGAAAAATCGACTTACAACAAATGAAATATTTTTGTGATATTCTTGTTCCCCACACTTCAAACTGGTCTTGTATAGCTTTTGCAGCGAACTTGGAGCAACTTTTGTTCTGAGTATAAATAATTCGTGACCAGGGAGCCGAGAATCGTCGAAATATCAACTTACACGAAATGAAATATTTTTGTGATATTCTTGTTCCCCACGCTCCAAACTGCTCGTATATAGCTTTTGCAGTGAATTTGGAGCAACTTTTGTTCTGAGTATATATAATTCGTGTCCAGGGCACCGATAATCGTCGAAAAATCGACTTACGCGAAATGAAAAATTTTTGTGAAATTCTTCTTCCACAGGCTCGAAACTGCTCGTATATAGCATTTGCAGCGATTTTGAAGCAACTTTTGTTCTGAGTATATTTCGTGTCCACAGAGCCGTGAATCGTCGAAAAATCCACTTACACGTAATGAAACATTTTTGTGATATTCTTGTTCCCCATACTCCAATCAGCTCGTATATAGCTTTTGCAATGAATTTAGAGCAACTTTTGTTCTGAGTATATATAATTCGTGTCCAGGGAACCGAGAATCTTCGAAAAATCGACTTACGCGAAGTGAAAACTTTGTGATATTCTTGTTCCTCACGCTCCAAACTGCTCGCATATGGCATTTGCAGTGAATTCGGAGCAAATTTTGTAATATGTATATTTCGTGTCCAGGGAGCCGAGAATCGTCGAAATATCGACTTACAACAAATGAAATATTTTTGTGATATTCTTGTTCCCCACACTCCAAGCTGCTCGCGTATAGAATTTGCAGCGAATTTGGAGCAACTTTTGTTATATGTATATTTCGTGTCCAGGGAGCCGAGAATCATCGAAAATTCAACTTACACGAAATGAAACATTTTTATGATATTTTTGTTCCCCACACTCCAAACTGCTCGTATATAGCTTTTGCAGTGAATTTGGAGCAACTTTTGTTCTGAGTATGATTGGTGTCCAGGGAACAGAGAATCGTCGAAAAATCGACTTAGGCGAAATGAAAACTTTTTGTGATATTCTTGTTCCTCACGCTCCAAACTGCTCGTATATAGCATTTGCAGTGAATTTGGAGCAACTTTTGTTATATGTATATTTCGTGTCCAGGGAGCCGAGAATCGTCGAAATATCGACTTACAACAAATGCAATATTTTTGTGATATTCTTGTTCCCCACTCTCCAATCTTCTGGTATATAGCTTTTGCAGGGAATTTGGAGCAACTTTTGTTCTGAAAATATTTCGTGTCCAGGCAGCCGAGAATCAACGAAAAATCGACTTGCACGTAATGAAACATTTTTATGATATTCTTGTTCCCAACACTTCAAACTGGTCTTATATAGCTTTTGCAGCGATTTGGAGCAAATTTTATTAAATGTATATTTCGTAACCAGGGAGCCGAGAATCGTCGAAATATCAACTTACACAAAATTAAATATTTTTTGATATTCTTGTTCCCCACGCTCCAACCTTCTCGTGTATAGCATTTGCAGCGAATTTGGAGCAACTTTTGTTATATGTATATTTCGTGTCCAGGGAGTCGAGTATCGTCGAAAATTCAACTTACACGAAATGAAACATTTTTATGATATTCTTGTTCCCCACACTCCAAACTGCTCGTATATAGCTTTTGCAGTGAATTTGGAGCAACTTTTGTTCTGAGTATATATAATTCGTGTCCAGGGAACCGATAATCTTCGAGAATTCGACTTACGCGAAATGAAAAATTTTTGTGATATTCTTGTTCCCCACACTTCAAGCTGCTCGTATATAGCTTTTGCAGTGAATTTGGAGCAATTTTTGTTCAGAGTATATATAATTCGTGTCCAGGGAACCGATAATCGTCGAAAAATCGACTTACGCGAAATGAAAAATTTTTGAGATATTCTTCTTCCCCACGCTAGAAACTGCTCGTATATAGCATTTGCAGCGAATTTGAAGAAACTTTTGTTCTGAAAATATTTCGTGTCCAGGCAGCCGAGAATCGTCCAAAAATCCACTTAAACGTAATGAAACATTTTTGTGATATTCCTGTTCCTAATACTCCAATCTGCTCGTATATAGCTTTTTCAGTGAATTTGGAGCAACGTTTGTTCTGAGTATATTTCGTGTCCAGGGAACCGAGATTCGTCGAAAAATCGACTTACGCGAAATGAAAACTTTTTGTGATATTCTCTTTCCTCACGCTCCAAACTGCTCGCATATGGCATTTGCAGTGAATTTGGAGCAAATTTTGTTATATGTATATTTCGTGTCCAGGGAGCCAAGAATCGTCGAAATATCGGCTTACAACAAATGAAATATTTTTGTGATATTCTTGTTCCCCACACTTGAAACTGGTCTTGTATAGCTTTTGCAGCGAACTTGGAGCAACTTTTGTTATATGTTTATTTCGTGTCCAGGGAGTCGAGTATCGTCGAAAATTCAACATACACGAAATGAAACATTTTTATGATATTCTTGTTCCCCACACTCCAAACTGCTCGTATATAGCTTTTGCAGTGAATTTGGAGCAACTTTTGTTCTGAGTATATATAATTCGTGTCCAGGGAACCGATAATCTTCGAAAAATCGACTTACAACAAATGAAATATTTTTGTGATATTCTTGTTCCCCACACTTCAAACTGGTCTTGTATAGCTTTTGCAGCGAACTTGGAGCAACTTTTGTTCTGAGTATAAATAATTCGTGACCAGGGAGCCGAGAATCGTCGAAATATCAACTTACACGAAATGAAATATTTTTGTGATATTCTTGTTCCCCACGCTCCAAACTGCTCGTATATAGCTTTTGCAGTGAATTTGGAGCAACTTTTGTTCTGAGTATATATAATTCGTGTCCAGGGCACCGATAATCGTCGAAAAATCGACTTACGCGAAATGAAAAATTTTTGTGAAATTCTTCTTCCACAGGCTCGAAACTGCTCGTATATAGCATTTGCAGCGATTTTGAAGCAACTTTTGTTCTGAGTATATTTCGTGTCCACAGAGCCGTGAATCGTCGAAAAATCCACTTACACGTAATGAAACATTTTTGTGATATTCTTGTTCCCCATACTCCAATCAGCTCGTATATAGCTTTTGCAATGAATTTAGAGCAACTTTTGTTCTGAGTATATATAATTCGTGTCCAGGGAACCGAGAATCTTCGAAAAATCGACTTACGCGAAGTGAAAACTTTGTGATATTCTTGTTCCTCACGCTCCAAACTGCTCGCATATGGCATTTGCAGTGAATTCGGAGCAAATTTTGTAATATGTATATTTCGTGTCCAGGGAGCCGAGAATCGTCGAAATATCGACTTACAACAAATGAAATATTTTTGTGATATTCTTGTTCCCCACACTCCAAGCTGCTCGCGTATAGAATTTGCAGCGAATTTGGAGCAACTTTTGTTATATGTATATTTCGTGTCCAGGGAGCCGAGAATCATCGAAAATTCAACTTACACGAAATGAAACATTTTTATGATATTTTTGTTCCCCACACTCCAAACTGCTCGTATATAGCTTTTGCAGTGAATTTGGAGCAACTTTTGTTCTGAGTATGATTGGTGTCCAGGGAACAGAGAATCGTCGAAAAATCGACTTAGGCGAAATGAAAACTTTTTGTGATATTCTTGTTCCTCACGCTCCAAACTGCTCGTATATAGCATTTGCAGTGAATTTGGAGCAACTTTTGTTATATGTATATTTCGTGTCCAGGGAGCCGAGAATCGTCGAAATATCGACTTACAACAAATGAAATATTTTTGTGATATTCTTGTTCCCCACTCTCCAATCTTCTGGTATATAGCTTTTGCAGGGAATTTGAGGCAATTTTTGTTCTGAAAATATTTCGTGTCCAGGCAGCCGAGAATCAACGAAAAATCGACTTGCACGTAATGAAACATTTTTATGATATTCTTGTTCCCAACACTTCAAACTGGTCTTATATAGCTTTTGCAGCGAATTGGAGCAAATTTTATTAAATGTATATTTCGTAACCAGGGAACCGAGAATCGTCGAAATATCAACTTACACAAAATTAAATATTCTTGTTCCCCACACTTCAAACTGGTCTTGAATAGCTTTTGCAGCGAACTTGGAGCAACTTTTGTTATATGTATATTTCGTGTCCAGGGAGTCGAGTATCGTCGAAAATTCAACTTACACCAAATGAAACATTTTTATGATATTCTTGTTCCCCACACTCCAAACTGCTCGTATATAGCTTTTGCAGTGAATTTGGAGCAACTTTTGTTCTGAGTATATATAATTCGTGTCCAGGGAACCGATAATCGTCGAAAAATCGACTTACGCGAAATGAACAATTTTTGTGATATTCTTGTTTACCCTACTCCAAACTGCTCTTATATAGCTTTTGCAGCGAATTTGGAGCAACTTTTGTTCAGACTATATTTAGTGTCCAGGGAGCCGAGAATCGTCGAAATATCGACTTACACGAAATGAAAAATTTTTGTGATATTCTTGTTCCCCAGACTCCAAGCTGCTCGCGTATAGAATTTGCAGTGAATTTTGAGCAACTTTTGTTATATGTATATTTCGTGTCCAGGGAGCCGAGAATCGTCGAAATATCGACTTACAACAAATGCAATATTTTTGTGAAATTCTTGTTCCCCACTCTCCAATCTTCTGGTATATAGCTTTTGCAGGGAATTTGGAGCAACTTTTGTTCTGAAAATATTTCGTGTCCAGGCAGCCGAGAATCAACGAAAAATCGACTTGCACGTAATGAAACATTTTTATGATATTCTTGTTCCCCACACTTCAAACTGGTCTTATATAGCTTTTGCAGCGAATTGGAGCAAATTTTTTTAAATGTATATTTCGTAACCAGGGAGCCGAGAATCGTCGAAATATCAACTTACACAAAATTAAATATTTTTTGATATTCTTGTTCCCCACGCTCCAACCTTCTCGTGTATAGCATTTGCAGCGAATTTGGAGCAACTTTTGTTATATGTATATTTCGTGTCCTTGGGGTCGAGTATCGTCGAAAATTCAACTTACACGAAATGAAAAATTTTTGTCATATTCTTGTTCCCCACACTCCAATCTGCTCGTATATAGCTATTGCTGTGAATTTGGAGCAACTTTTGTTCTGAGTATATATAATTCCTGTCCAGGGAACCGAGAATCGTCGAAAAATCGACTTACGCGAAATGAATAATTTTGTGATATTCTTGTTCCACATGCTCCAAACTGCTCGTATATAGCATTTGCAGTGAATTTGGAGCAATTTTTGCAATATGTATATTTCCTGTTCAGGGAGCCGAGAATCGTCGAAATATCGACTTACAACAAATGAAATATTTTTGTGATATTCTTGTTCCCCACACTTCAAACTGGTCTTGTATAGCTTTTGCAGCGAACTTGGAGCAAATTTTGTTATATGTATATTTAGTGTCCAGGGAGCCGAGAATCGTCGAAAATTCAACTTACACGAAATGAAACATTTTTATGATATTCTTGTTCCCCACACTCCAAACTGCTCGTATATAGCTTTTGCAGTGAATTTGGAGCAACTTTTGTTCTGAGTATATATAATTCGTGTCCAGGGAGCCGAGAATCGTCGAAATATCGACTTACAACAAATGAAATATTTTTGTGATATTCTTGTTCCCCACACTCCAAACTGCTCGTATATAGCTTTTGCAGCGAACTTGGAGCAAATTTTGTTATATGTATATTTCGTGACCAGGGAGCCGAGAATCGTCGAAATATCCACTTACGCGAAATGAAAAATTTTTGTAATATTCTTGTTCCCCACACTCAAACTGCCCGTATATAGCTTTTGCAGTGAATTTGGAGCAACTTTTGTTCTGAGTATAATTGGTGTCCAGGGAAAAGAGAATCGTCGAAAAATCGACTTACGCGAAATGAAAACTTTTTGTGATATTCTTGTTCCTCACGCTCGAAACTGTTCGTATAGCATTTGCAGTGTATTTGGAGCAACTTTTGTTATATGTATATTTCGTGTCCAGGGAGCCGAGAATCGTCGAAATATCGACTTACAACAAATGAAATATTTTTGTGATATTCTTGTTCCCCACTCTCCAATCATCTGGTATATAGCTTTTGCAGGGAATTTTGAGCAACTTTTGTTCTGAAAATATTTCGTGTCCAGGCAGCCGAGAATCAACGAAAAATCGACTTGCACGTAATGAAACATTTTTATGATATTCTTGTTCCCCACACTTCAAACTGGTCTTATATAGCTTTTGCAGCGAATTGGAGCAAATTTTTTTAAATGTATATTTCGTAACCAGGGAGCCGAGAATCGTCGAAATATCAACTTACACAAAATTAAATATTTTTTGATATTCTTGTTCCCCACGCTCCAACCTTCTCGTGTATAGCATTTGCAGCGAATTTGGAGCAACTTTTGTTATATGTATATTTCGTGTCCTTGGGGTCGAGTATCGTCGAAAATTCAACTTACACGAAATGAAACATTTTTATGATATTCTTGTTCCCCACACTCCAAACTGCTCGTATATAGCATTTGCAGCGAATTTGAAGAAACTTTTGTTCTGAAAATATTTCGTGTCCAGACAGCCGAGGATCGTCGAAAAATCCACTTACACGTAATGAAACATTTTTGTGATATTCCTGTTCCTAATACTCCAATCTGCTCGTATATAGCTTTTTCAGTGAATTTGGAGCAACGTTTGTTCTGAGTATATTTCGTGTCCAGGGATCCGAGAATCGTCGAAAAATCGACTTACGCGAAATGAAAACTTTTTGTGATATTCTTGTTCCTCACGCTCCAAACTGCTCGCATATGGCATTCGCAGTGAATTTGGAGCAAATTTTGTAATATGTATATTTCGTGTCCAGGGAGCCGAGAATCGTCGAAATATCGACTTACATGAAATGAAATATTTTTGTGATATTTTTGTTCCCCACACTCCAAACTGCTCGTATATAGCTTTTGCAGTGAATTTGGAGCAACTTTTGCTCTGAGAATATATAATTCGTGTCCAGGGAACCGATAATCTTCGAAAAATCGACTTACGCGAAATGAAAAATTTTTGTGATATTCTTGTTCCCCACACTCCATACTGCTCCTATTTAGCTTTTGCAGTGAATTTGGAGCAACTTTTGTTATATGTATATTTCGTGTCCAGGGAGCCGAGAATCGTCGAAATATCGACTTAATACAAATGAAATATTTTTGTGATATTCTTGTTCCCCACTCTCCATTCTTCTGGTATATAGCTTTTGCAGGGAATTTGGAGCAACTTTTGTTCTGAAAATATTTCGTGTCCAGGCAGCCGAGAATCAACGAAAAATCGACTTGCACGTAATGAAACATTTTTATGATATTCTTGTTCCCCACACTTCAAACTGGTCTTATAAAGCTTTTGCAGCGAATTGGAGCAAATTTTATTAAATATATATTTCGTAACCAGGGAGTCGAGAATCGTCGAAATATCAACTTACACAAAATTAAATATTTTTTGATATTCTTGTTCCCCACGCTCCAACCTTCTCGTGTATAGCATTTGCAGCGAATTTGGAGCAACTTTTGCTATATGTATATTTCGTGTCCAGGGAGTCGAGTATCGTCGAACATTCAATGAAACATTTTTATGATATTCTTGTTCCCCACACTCCCAACTGCTCGTATATAGCTTTTGCAGTGAATTTGGAGCATCTTTTGTTCTGAGTATATATAATTCGTGTCCAGGGAACCGATAATCGTCGAAAAATTGACTTACGCGAAATGAAAAATTTTTGTGATATGCTTGTTCCCCACACTCCAAACTGCTCGTATATAGCTTTTGCAGTGAATTTGGAGCATCTTTTGTTCTGAGTATATATAATTCGTGTCCTGGGAACCGAGAATCGTCGAAATATCGACTTACAACAAATGAAACATTTTTATGATATTCTTGTTCCCCACACTCCCAACTGCTCGTATATAGCTTTTGCAGTGAATTTGGAGCAACTTTTGTTCTGAGTATATATAATTCGTGTCCAGGGAACCGATAATCGTCGAAAAATCGACTTACGCGAACTGAATAATTTTTGAGAAATTCTTCTTCCCCACGCTCGAAACTGCTCGTATATAGCTTTTGCAGCGAATTTGAAGCAACTTTTGTTCTGAGTATATTTCGTGTCCAGAGAGCCGTGAATCGTCGAAAAATCCACTTACACGTAATGAAACATTTTTGTGATATTCTTGTTCCCCATACTCCAATCTGCTCGTATATAGCTTTTTCAGTGAATTTGGAGCAACGTTTGTTCTGAGTATATTTCGTGTCCAGGGAACCGAGAATCGTCGAAAAATCGACTTACGCGAAATGAAAACTTTTTGTGATATTCTTGTTCCTCACGATCCAAACTGCTCGTATAATGCATTTGCAGTGAATTTGGAGCAACTTTTGTTATATGTATATTTCGTGTCCAGGGAGCCGAGAATCGTCGAAATATCAACTTACACAAAATTAAATATTTTTTTGATATTCTTGTTCCCCACGCTCCAACCTTCTCGTGTATAGCATTTGCAGCGAATTTGGAGCAAGTTTTGTTATATGTATATTTCGTGTCCAGGGAGTCGAGTATCGTCGAAAATTCAACTTACACGAAATGAAACATTTTTATGATATTCTTGTTCCCCACACTCCAAACTGCTCGTATATAGCATTTGCAGCGAATTTGAAGAAACTTTTGTTCTGAAAACATTTCGTGTCCAGACAGCCGAGGATCGTCGAAAAATCCACTTACACGTAATGAAACATTTTTGTGATATTCCTGTTCCTAATACTCCAATCTGCTCGTATATAGCTTTTTCAGTGAATTTGGAGCAACGTTTGTTCTGAGTATATTTCTTGTCCAGGGATCCGAGAATCGTCGAAAAATCGACTTACGCGAAATGAAAACTTTTTGTGATATTCTTGTTCCTTACGCTCCAAACTGCTCGCATATGGCATTCGCAGTGAATTTGGAGCAAATTTTGTAATATGTATATTTCGTGTCCAGGGAGCCGAGAATCGTCGAAATATCGACTTACATGAAATGAAATATTTTTGTGATATTCTTGTTCCCCACACTCAAACTGCCCGTATATAGCTTTTGCAGTGAATTTGGAGCAACTTTTGTTCTGAGTATAATTGGTGTCCAGGGAAAAGAGAATCGTCGAAAAATCGACTTACGCGAAATGAAAACTTTTTGTGATATTCTTGTTCCTCACGCTCGAAACTGTTCGTATAGCATTTGCAGTGAATTTGGAGCAACTTTTGTTATATGTATATTTCGTGTCCAGGGAGCCGAGAATCGTCGAAATATCGACTTACAACAAATGAAATATTTTTGTGATATTCTTGTTCCCCACTCTCCAATCATCTGGTATATAGCTTTTGCAGGGAATTTTGAGCAACTTTTGTTCTGAAAATATTTCGTGTCCAGGCAGCCGAGAATCAACGAAAAATCGACTTGCACGTAATGAAACATTTTTATGATATTCTTGTTCCCCACACTTCAAACTGGTCTTATATAGCTTTTGCAGCGAATTGGAGCAAATTTTTTTAAATGTATATTTCGTAACCAGGGAGCCGAGAATCGTCGAAATATCAACTTACACAAAATTAAATATTTTTTGATATTCTTGTTCCCCACGCTCCAACCTTCTCGTGTATAGCATTTGCAGCGAATTTGGAGCAACTTTTGTTATATGTATATTTCGTGTCCTTGGGGTCGAGTATCGTCGAAAATTCAACTTACACGAAATGAAACATTTTTATGATATTCTTGTTCCCCACACTCCAAACTGCTCGTATATAGCATTTGCAGCGAATTTGAAGAAACTTTTGTTCTGAAAATATTTCGTGTCCAGACAGCCGAGGATCGTCGAAAAATCCACTTACACGTAATGAAACATTTTTGTGATATTCCTGTTCCTAATACTCCAATCTGCTCGTATATAGCTTTTTCAGTGAATTTGGAGCAACGTTTGTTCTGAGTATATTTCGTGTCCAGGGATCCGAGAATCGTCGAAAAATCGACTTACGCGAAATGAAAACTTTTTGTGATATTCTTGTTCCTCACGCTCCAAACTGCTCGCATATGGCATTCGCAGTGAATTTGGAGCAAATTTTGTAATATGTATATTTCGTGTCCAGGGAGCCGAGAATCGTCGAAATATCGACTTACATGAAATGAAATATTTTTGTGATATTTTTGTTCCCCACACTCCAAACTGCTCGTATATAGCTTTTGCAGTGAATTTGGAGCAACTTTTGCTCTGAGAATATATAATTCGTGTCCAGGGAACCGATAATCTTCGAAAAATCGACTTACGCGAAATGAAAAATTTTTGTGATATTCTTGTTCCCCACACTCCATACTGCTCCTATTTAGCTTTTGCAGTGAATTTGGAGCAACTTTTGTTATATGTATATTTCGTGTCCAGGGAGCCGAGAATCGTCGAAATATCGACTTAATACAAATGAAATATTTTTGTGATATTCTTGTTCCCCACTCTCCATTCTTCTGGTATATAGCTTTTGCAGGGAATTTGGAGCAACTTTTGTTCTGAAAATATTTCGTGTCCAGGCAGCCGAGAATCAACGAAAAATCGACTTGCACGTAATGAAACATTTTTATGATATTCTTGTTCCCCACACTTCAAACTGGTCTTATAAAGCTTTTGCAGCGAATTGGAGCAAATTTTATTAAATATATATTTCGTAACCAGGGAGTCGAGAATCGTCGAAATATCAACTTACACAAAATTAAATATTTTTTGATATTCTTGTTCCCCACGCTCCAACCTTCTCGTGTATAGCATTTGCAGCGAATTTGGAGCAACTTTTGCTATATGTATATTTCGTGTCCAGGGAGTCGAGTATCGTCGAACATTCAATGAAACATTTTTATGATATTCTTGTTCCCCACACTCCCAATTGCTCGTATATAGCTTTTGCAGTGAATTTGGAGCATCTTTTGTTCTGAGTATATATAATTCGTGTCCAGGGAACCGATAATCGTCGAAAAATTGACTTACGCGAAATGAAAAATTTTTGTGATATGCTTGTTCCCCACACTCCAAACTGCTCGTATATAGCTTTTGCAGTGAATTTGGAGCATCTTTTGTTCTGAGTATATATAATTCGTGTCCTGGGAACCGAGAATCGTCGAAATATCGACTTACAACAAATGAAACATTTTTATGATATTCTTGTTCCCCACACTCCCAACTGCTCGTATATAGCTTTTGCAGTGAATTTGGAGCAACTTTTGTTCTGAGTATATATAATTCGTGTCCAGGGAACCGATAATCGTCGAAAAATCGACTTACGCGAACTGAATAATTTTTGAGAAATTCTTCTTCCCCACGCTCGAAACTGCTCGTATATAGCTTTTGCAGCGAATTTGAAGCAACTTTTGTTCTGAGTATATTTCGTGTCCAGAGAGCCGTGAATCGTCGAAAAATCCACTTACACGTAATGAAACATTTTTGTGATATTCTTGTTCCCCATACTCCAATCTGCTCGTATATAGCTTTTTCAGTGAATTTGGAGCAACGTTTGTTCTGAGTATATTTCGTGTCCAGGGAACCGAGAATCGTCGAAAAATCGACTTACGCGAAATGAAAACTTTTTGTGATATTCTTGTTCCTCACGATCCAAACTGCTCGTATAATGCATTTGCAGTGAATTTGGAGCAACTTTTGTTATATGTATATTTCGTGTCCAGGGAGCCGAGAATCGTCGAAATATCAACTTACACAAAATTAAATATTTTTTTGATATTCTTGTTCCCCACGCTCCAACCTTCTCGTGTATAGCATTTGCAGCGAATTTGGAGCAAGTTTTGTTATATGTATATTTCGTGTCCAGGGAGTCGAGTATCGTCGAAAATTCAACTTACACGAAATGAAACATTTTTATGATATTCTTGTTCCCCACACTCCAAACTGCTCGTATATAGCATTTGCAGCGAATTTGAAGAAACTTTTGTTCTGAAAACATTTCGTGTCCAGACAGCCGAGGATCGTCGAAAAATCCACTTACACGTAATGAAACATTTTTGTGATATTCCTGTTCCTAATACTCCAATCTGCTCGTATATAGCTTTTTCAGTGAATTTGGAGCAACGTTTGTTCTGAGTATATTTCTTGTCCAGGGATCCGAGAATCGTCGAAAAATCGACTTACGCGAAATGAAAACTTTTTGTGATATTCTTGTTCCTTACGCTCCAAACTGCTCGCATATGGCATTCGCAGTGAATTTGGAGCAAATTTTGTAATATGTATATTTCGTGTCCAGGGAGCCGAGAATCGTCGAAATATCGACTTACATGAAATGAAATATTTTTGTGATATTTTTGTTCCCCACACTCCAAACTGCTCGTATATAGCTTTTACAGTGAATTTGGAGCAACTTTTGCTCTGAGAATATATAATTCGTGTCCAGGGAACCGATAATCTTCGAAAAATCGACTTACGCGAAATGAAAAATTTTTGTGATATTCTTGTTCCCCACACTCCATACTGCTCCTATTTAGCTTTTGCAGTGAATTTGGAGCAACTTTTGTTATATGTATATTTCGTGTCCAGGGAGCCGAGAATCGTCGAAATATCGACTTAATACAAATGAAATATTTTTGTGATATTCTTGTTCCCCACTCTCCATTCTTCTGGTATATAGCTTTTGCAGGGAATTTGGAGCAACTTTTGTTCTGAAAATATTTCGTGTCCAGGCAGCCGAGAATCAACGAAAAATCGACTTGCACGTAATGAAACATTTTTATGATATTCTTGTTCCCCACACTTCAAACTGGTCTTATAAAGCTTTTGCAGCGAATTGGAGCAAATTTTATTAAATATATATTTCGTAACCAGGGAGTCGAGAATCGTCGAAATATCAACTTACACAAAATTAAATATTTTTTGATATTCTTGTTCCCCACGCTCCAACCTTCTCGTGTATAGCATTTGCAGCGAATTTGGAGCAACTTTTGCTATATGTATATTTCGTGTCCAGGGAGTCGAGTATCGTCGAATATTCAACTTACACGAAATGAAACATTTTTATGATATTCTTGTTCCCCACACTCCCAACTGCTCGTATATAGCTTTTGCAGTGAATTTGGAGCATCTTTTGTTCTGAGTATATATAATTCGTGTCCAGGGAACCGATAATCGTCGAAAAATTGACTTACGCGAAATGAAAAATTTTTGTGATATGCTTGTTCCCCACACTCCAAACTGCTCGTATATAGCTTTTGCAGTGAATTTGGAGCATCTTTTGTTCTGAGTATATATAATTCGTGTCCTGGGAACCGAGAATCGTCGAAATATCGACTTACAACAAATGAAACATTTTTATGATATTCTTGTTCCCCACACTCCCAACTGCTCGTATATAGCTTTTGCAGTGAATTTGGAGCAACTTTTGTTCTGAGTATATATAATTCGTGTCCAGGGAACCGATAATCGTCGAAAAATCGACTTACGCGAACTGAATAATTTTTGAGAAATTCTTCTTCCCCACGCTCGAAACTGCTCGTATATAGCTTTTGCAGCGAATTTGAAGCAACTTTTGTTCTGAGTATATTTCGTGTCCAGAGAGCCGTGAATCGTCGAAAAATCCACTTACACGTAATGAAACATTTTTGTGATATTCTTGTTCCCCATACTCCAATCTGCTCGTATATAGCTTTTTCAGTGAATTTGGAGCAACGTTTGTTCTGAGTATATTTCGTGTCCAGGGAACCGAGAATCGTCGAAAAATCGACTTACGCGAAATGAAAACTTTTTGTGATATTCTTGTTCCTCACGATCCAAACTGCTCGTATAATGCATTTGCAGTGAATTTGGAGCAACTTTTGTTATATGTATATTTCGTGTCCAGGGAGCCGAGAATCGTCGAAATATCAACTTACACAAAATTAAATATTTTTTTGATATTCTTGTTCCCCACGCTCCAACCTTCTCGTGTATAGCATTTGCAGCGAATTTGGAGCAAGTTTTGTTATATGTATATTTCGTGTCCAGGGAGTCGAGTATCGTCGAAAATTCAACTTACACGAAATGAAACATTTTTATGATATTCTTGTTCCCCACACTCCAAACTGCTCGTATATAGCATTTGCAGCGAATTTGAAGAAACTTTTGTTCTGAAAATATTTCGTGTCCAGACAGCCGAGGATCGTCGAAAAATCCACTTACACGTAATGAAACATTTTTGTGATATTCCTGTTCCTAATACTCCAATCTGCTCGTATATAGCTTTTTCAGTGAATTTGGAGCAACGTTTGTTCTGAGTATATTTCGTGTCCAGGGATCCGAGAATCGTCGAAAAATCGACTTACGCGAAATGAAAACTTTTTGTGATATTCTTGTTCCTCACGCTCCAAACTGCTCGCATATGGCATTCGCAGTGAATTTGGAGCAAATTTTGTAATATGTATATTTCGTGTCCAGGGAGCCGAGAATCGTCGAAATATCGACTTACATGAAATGAAATATTTTTGTGATATTTTTGTTCCCCACACTCCAAACTGCTCGTATATAGCTTTTGCAGTGAATTTGGAGCAACTTTTGCTCTGAGAATATATAATTCGTGTCCAGGGAACCGATAATCTTCGAAAAATCGACTTACGCGAAATGAAAAATTTTTGTGATATTCTTGTTCCCCACACTCCATACTGCTCCTATTTAGCTTTTGCAGTGAATTTGGAGCAACTTTTGTTATATGTATATTTCGTGTCCAGGGAGCCGAGAATCGTCGAAATATCGACTTAATACAAATGAAATATTTTTGTGATATTCTTGTTCCCCACTCTCCATTCTTCTGGTATATAGCTTTTGCAGGGAATTTGGAGCAACTTTTGTTCTGAAAATATTTCGTGTCCAGGCAGCCGAGAATCAACGAAAAATCGACTTGCACGTAATGAAACATTTTTATGATATTCTTGTTCCCCACACTTCAAACTGGTCTTATAAAGCTTTTGCAGCGAATTGGAGCAAATTTTATTAAATATATATTTCGTAACCAGGGAGTCGAGAATCGTCGAAATATCAACTTACACAAAATTAAATATTTTTTGATATTCTTGTTCCCCACGCTCCAACCTTCTCGTGTATAGCATTTGCAGCGAATTTGGAGCAACTTTTGCTATATGTATATTTCGTGTCCAGGGAGTCGAGTATCGTCGAATATTCAACTTACACGAAATGAAACATTTTTATGATATTCTTGTTCCCCACACTCCCAACTGCTCGTATATAGCTTTTGCAGTGAATTTGGAGCATCTTTTGTTCTGAGTATATATAATTCGTGTCCAGGGAACCGATAATCGTCGAAAAATTGACTTACGCGAAATGAAAAATTTTTGTGATATGCTTGTTCCCCACACTCCAAACTGCTCGTATATAGCTTTTGCAGTGAATTTGGAGCATCTTTTGTTCTGAGTATATATAATTCGTGTCCTGGGAACCGAGAATCGTCGAAATATCGACTTACAACAAATGAAACATTTTTATGATATTCTTGTTCCCCACACTCCCAACTGCTCGTATATAGCTTTTGCAGTGAATTTGGAGCAACTTTTGTTCTGAGTATATATAATTCGTGTCCAGGGAACCGATAATCGTCGAAAAATCGACTTACGCGAACTGAATAATTTTTGAGAAATTCTTCTTCCCCACGCTCGAAACTGCTCGTATATAGCTTTTGCAGCGAATTTGAAGCAACTTTTGTTCTGAGTATATTTCGTGTCCAGAGAGCCGTGAATCGTCGAAAAATCCACTTACAAGTAATGAAACATTTTTGTGATATTCTTGTTCCCCATACTCCAATCTGCTCGTATATAGCTTTTTCAGTGAATTTGGAGCAACGTTTGTTCTGAGTATATTTCGTGTCCAGGGAACCGAGAATCGTCGAAAAATCGACTTACGCGAAATGAAAACTTTTTGTGATATTCTTGTTCCTCACGATCCAAACTGCTCGTATAATGCATTTGCAGTGAATTTGGAGCAACTTTTGTTATATGTATATTTCGTGTCCAGGGAGCCGAGAATCGTCGAAATATCAACTTACACAAAATTAAATATTTTTTTGATATTCTTGTTCCCCACGCTCCAACCTTCTCGTGTATAGCATTTGCAGCGAATTTGGAGCAAGTTTTGTTATATGTATATTTCGTGTCCAGGGAGTCGAGTATCGTCGAAAATTCAACTTACACGAAATGAAACATTTTTATGATATTCTTGTTCCCCACACTCCAAACTGCTCGTATATAGCATTTGCAGCGAATTTGAAGAAACTTTTGTTCTGAAAATATTTCGTGTCCAGACAGCCGAGGATCGTCGAAAAATCCACTTACACGTAATGAAACATTTTTGTGATATTCCTGTTCCTAATACTCCAATCTGCTCGTATATAGCTTTTTCAGTGAATTTGGAGCAACGTTTGTTCTGAGTATATTTCGTGTCCAGGGATCCGAGAATCGTCGAAAAATCGACTTACGCGAAATGAAAACTTTTTGTGATATTCTTGTTCCTCACGCTCCAAACTGCTCGCATATGGCATTTGCAGTGAATTTGGAGCAAATTTTGTAATATGTATATTTCGTGTCCAGGGAGCCGAGAATCGTCGAAATATCGACTTACATGAAATGAAATATTTTTGTGATATTTTTGTTCCCCACACTCCAAACTGCTCGTATATAGCTTTTGCAGTGAATTTGGAGCAACTTTTGCTCTGAGAATATATAATTCGTGTCCAGGGAACCGATAATCTTCGAAAAATCGACTTACGCGAAATGAAAAATTTTTGTGATATTCTTGTTCCCCACACTCCATACTGCTCCTATTTAGCTTTTGCAGTGAATTTGGAGCAACTTTTGTTATATGTATATTTCGTGTCCAGGGAGCCGAGAATCGTCGAAATATCGACTTAATACAAATGAAATATTTTTGTGATATTCTTGTTCCCCACTCTCCATTCTTCTGGTATATAGCTTTTGCAGGGAATTTGGAGCAACTTTTGTTCTGAAAATATTTCGTGTCCAGGCAGCCGAGAATCAACGAAAAATCGACTTGCACGTAATGAAACATTTTTATGATATTCTTGTTCCCCACACTTCAAACTGGTCTTATAAAGCTTTTGCAGCGAATTGGAGCAAATTTTATTAAATATATATTTCGTAACCAGGGAGTCGAGAATCGTCGAAATATCAACTTACACAAAATTAAATATTTTTTGATATTCTTGTTCCCCACGCTCCAACCTTCTCGTGTATAGCATTTGCAGCGAATTTGGAGCAACTTTTGCTATATGTATATTTCGTGTCCAGGGAGTCGAGTATCGTCGAATATTCAACTTACACGAAATGAAACATTTTTATGATATTCTTGTTCCCCACACTCCCAACTGCTCGTATATAGCTTTTGCAGTGAATTTGGAGCATCTTTTGTTCTGAGTATATATAATTCGTGTCCAGGGAACCGATAATCGTCGAAAAATTGACTTACGCGAAATGAAAAATTTTTGTGATATGCTTGTTCCCCACACTCCAAACTGCTCGTATATAGCTTTTGCAGTGAATTTGGAGCATCTTTTGTTCTGAGTATATATAATTCGTGTCCTGGGAACCGAGAATCGTCGAAATATCGACTTACAACAAATGAAACATTTTTATGATATTCTTGTTCCCCACACTCCCAACTGCTCGTATATAGCTTTTGCAGTGAATTTGGAGCAACTTTTGTTCTGAGTATATATAATTCGTGTCCAGGGAACCGATAATCGTCGAAAAATCGACTTACGCGAACTGAATAATTTTTGAGAAATTCTTCTTCCCCACGCTCGAAACTGCTCGTATATAGCTTTTGCAGCGAATTTGAAGCAACTTTTGTTCTGAGTATATTTCGTGTCCAGAGAGCCGTGAATCGTCGAAAAATCCACTTACACGTAATGAAACATTTTTGTGATATTCTTGTTCCCCATACTCCAATCTGCTCGTATATAGCTTTTTCAGTGAATTTGGAGCAACGTTTGTTCTGAGTATATTTCGTGTCCAGGGAACCGAGAATCGTCGAAAAATCGACTTACGCGAAATGAAAACTTTTTGTGATATTCTTGTTCCTCACGATCCAAACTGCTCGTATAATGCATTTGTAGTGAATTTGGAGCAACTTTTGTTATATGTATATTTCGTGTCCAGGGAGCCGAGAATCGTCGAAATATCGACTTACAACAAATGAAATATTTTTGTGATATTCTTGTTCCCCACTCTCCAATCTTCTGGTATATAGCTTTTGCAGGGAATTTGGAGCAACTTTTGTTCTGAAAATATTTCGTGTCCAGGCAGCCGAGAATCAACGAAAAATCGACTTGCACGTAATGAAACATTTTTATGATATTCTTGTTCCCCACACTTCAAACTGGTCTTATATAGCTTTTGCTGCGAATTGGAGCAAATTTTATTAAATATATATTTCGTAACCAGGGAGCCGAGAATCGTCGAAATATCAACTTACACAAAATTAAATATTTTTTTGATATTCTTGTTCCCCACGCTCCAACCTTCTCGTGTATAGCATTTGCAGCGAATTTGGAGCAAATTTTGTTATATGTATATTTCGTGTCCAGGGAGTCGAGTATCGTCGAAAATTCAACTTACACGAAATGAAACATTTTTATGATATTCTTATTTCCCACACTCCAACCTTCTCGTATATAGCTTTTGCAGTGAATTTGGAGCAACTTTTGTTATGAGTATATATAATTCGTGTCCAGGGAACCGATAATCGTCGAAAAATCCACTTACGCGAAATGAAAAATTTTTGTAATATTCTTGTTCCCTACACTCCAAACTGCTCGTATATAGCTTTTGCAGTGAATTTGGAGCAACTTTTGTTCTGAGTATAATTGGTGTCCAGGGAACAGAGAATCGTCGAAAAATCGACTTACGCGAAATGAAAACTTTTTGTGATATTCTTGTTCCTCACGCTCCAAACTGCTCGTATATAGCATTTGCAGTGAATTTGGAGCAACTTTTGTTATATGTATATTTCGTGTCCAGGGAGCCGAGAATCGTCGAAATATCGACTTACAACAAATGAAATATTTTTGTGATATTCTTGTTCCCCACTCTCCAATCTTCTGGTATATAGCTTTTGCAGGGAATTTGGAGCAACTTTTGTTCTGAAAATATTTCGTGTCCAGGCAGCCGAGAATCGACGAAAAATCGACTTGCACGTAATGAAACATTTTTAAGATATTCTTGTTCCCAACACTTCAAACTGGTCTTATATAGCTTTTGCAGCGAATTGGAGCAAATTTTATTAAATGTATATTTCGTAACCAGGGAGCCGAGAATCGTCGAAATATCAACTTACACAAAATTAAATATTTTTTGATATTCTTGTTCCCCACGCTCCAACCTTCTCGTGTATAGCATTTGCAGCGAATTTGGAGCAAGTTTTGTTATATGTATATTTCGTGTCCAGGGAGTCGAGTATCGTCGAAAATACAACTTACACGAAATGAAACATTTTTATGATATTCTTGTTCCCCACACTCCAAACTGCTCGTATATAGCTTTTGCAGTGAATTTGGAGCAACTTTTGTTCTGAGTATATATAATTCGTGTCCAGGGAACCGATAATCTTCGAAAAATCGACTTACGCGAAATGAAAAATTTTTGTGATATTCTTGTTCCCCACACTCCAAACTGGTCTTGTATAGCTTTTGCAATGAATTTGGAGCAATTTTTGTTCTGAGTATATATAATTCGTGTCCAGGGAACCGATAATCGTCGAAAAATCGACTTACGCGAAATGAAAAATTTTTGAGACATTCTTCTTCCCCACGCTAGAAACTGCTCGTATATAGCATTTGCAGCGAATTTGAAGAAACTTTTGTTCTGAAAATATTTCGTGTCCAGGCAGCCGAGAATCGTCGAAAAATCCACTTAAACGTAATGAAACATTTTTGTGATATTCCTGTTCCTAATACTCCAATCTGCTCGTATATAGCTTTTTCAGTGAATTTGGAGCAACGTTTGTTCTGAGTATATTTCGTGTCCAGGGAACCGAGATTCGTCCAAAAATCGACTTACGCGAAATGAAAACTTTTTGTGATATTCTTGTTCCTCACGCTCCAAACTGCTCGCATATGGCATTTGCAGTGAATTTGGAGCAAATTTTGTTATATGTATATTTCGTGTCCAGGGAGCCGAGAATCGTCGAAATATCGGCTTACAACAAATGAAATATTTTTGTGATATTCTTGTTCCCCACACTTCAAACTGGTTTTGTATAGCTTTTGCAGCGAACTTGGAGCAACTTTTATATTTCGTGTCCAGGGAGTCGAGTATCGTCGAAAATTCAACTTACACGAAATGTAACATTTTTATGATATTCTTGTTCCCCACACTCCAAACTGCTCGTATATAGCTTTTGCAGTGAATTTTGAACAACTTTTGTTCTGAGTATATATAATTCGTGTCCAGGGAACCGATAATCTTCGAAAAATCGACTTACGCGAAATAAAAAATTTTTGTGATATTCTTGTTCCCCACACTCTAATCTGCTCGTATATAGCTTTTGCAGTGAATTTGGAGCAACTTTTGTTCTGAGTATATATAATTCGTGTCCAGGGTACCGATAATCGTCGAAAAATCGACTTACGCGAAATGAAAACTTTTTGTGATATTCTTGTTCCACATGCTCCAAACTGCTCGTATATAGCTTTTGCAGTGAATTTGGAGCATCTTTTGTTCTGAGTATATATAATTCGTGTCCAGGGAACCGATAATTGTCGAAAAATCGACTTACGCGAAATGAAAAATTTTTGTGATATTCTTGTTCCCCACACTCCAAACTGCTCGTATATAGCTTTTGCAGTGAATTTGGAGCATCTTTTGTTCTGAATATATATAATTCGTGTCCTGGGAACCGAGAATCGTCGAAATATCGACTTACAACAAATGAAATATTTTTGTGATATTCTTGTTCCCCACACTCCAAACTGCTTGTATAGCTTTTGCAGCGAACTTGGAGCAAATTTTGTTATATGTATATTTCGTGACCAGGGAGCCGAGAATCGTCGAAATATCAACTTACACGAAATGAAACATTTTTGTGATATTCTTGTTCCCCACGCTCCAAACTGCTCGCGTATAGCATTTGCAGCGAATTTGGAGCAACTTTTGTTATATGTATATTTCGTGTCCAGGGGGTCGAGTATCGTCGAAAATTCAACTTACACGAAAAGAAATATTTTTATATTTTTGTTCCCCATACTCCAAACTGCTCGTATATAGCTTTTGCAGTGAATTTGGAGCAACTTTTGTTATGAGTATATATAATTCGTGTCCAGGGAACTGATAATCGTCGAAAAATCCACTTACGCGAAATGAAAAATTTTTGTAAAATTTTTGTTCCCCACACTCCAATCTGCTCGTATATAGCTTTTGCAGTGAATTTGGAGCAACTTTTGTTCTGAGTATATATAATTCGTGTCCAGGGAACCGATAATCGTCGAAAAATCGACTTACGCGAAATGAAAAATTTTTGTGATATTCATGTTCTCCACACTCCAAACTGCTCGAATATAGCTTTTGCAGTGAATATGGAGCATCTTTTGTTCTGAGTATATATAATTCGTGTCCAGGGAACCGATAATCGTCGAAAAATCGACTTATGCGAAATGAAAAATTTTTGTAATATTTTTGTTCCCCACACTCCTAACTGCTCGTATATAGCTTTTGCAGTGAATTTGGAGCAACTTTTGTTCTGAGTATAATTGGTGTCCAGGGAACAGAGAATCGTCGAAAAATCGACTTACGCGAAATGAAAACTTTTTGTGATATTCTTGTTCCTCACGCTCCAAACTGCTCGTATATAGCATTTGCAGTGAATTTGGAGCAACTTTTGTTATATGTATATTTCGTGTCCAGGGAGCCGAGAATCGTCGAAATATCGACTTACAACAAATGAAATATTTTTGTGATATTCTTGTTCCCCACTCTCCAATCTTCTGGTATATAGCTTTTGCAGGGAATTTGGAGCAACTTTTGTTCTGAAAATATTTCGTGTCCAGGCAGCCGAGAATCAAGGAAAAATCGACTTGCACGTAATGAAACATTTTTATGATATTCTTGTTCCCCACACTTCAAACTGGTTTTATATAGCTTTTGCAGCGAATTGGAGGAAATTTTATTAAATGTATATTTCGTAACCAGAGAGCCGAGAATCGTCGAAATATCAACTTACACAAAATTAAATATTTTTTGATATTCTTGTTCCCCACGCTCCAACCTTCTCGTGTATAGCATTTGCAGCGAATTTGGAGCAACTTTTGTTATATGTATATTTCGTGTCCAGAGAGTCGAGTATCGTCGAAAATTCAACTTACACGAAATGAAACATTTTTAAGATATTCTTGTTCCCCTCACTCCAAACTGCTCGTATATAGCATTTGCAGCGAATTTGAAAAAACTTTTGTTCTGAAAATATTTCGTGTCCAGGCAGCCGAGAATCGTCGAAAAATCCACTTAAACGTAATGAAACATTTTTGTGCTATTCCTGTTCCTAATACTCCAATCTGCTCGTATATAGCTTTTTCAGTGAATTTGGAGCAACGTTTGTTCTGAGTATATTTCGTGTCCAGGGAACCGAGATTCGTCCAAAAATCGACTTACGCGAAATGAAAACTTTTTGTGATATTCTTGTTCCCCACACTCCAAACTGCTCGAATATAGCTTTTGCAGTGAATATGGAGCATCTTTTGTTCTGAGTATATATAATTCGTGTCCAGGGAACCGATAATCGTCGAAAAATCGACTTACGCGAAATGAAAAATTTTTGTGATATTCTTGTTCCCCACAATCCAAACTGCTCGTATATAGCTTTTGCAGTGAATTTGGAGCAACTTTTGTTCTGAGTATGATTGGTGTCCAGTGAACAGAGAATCGTCGAAAAATCGACTTAGGCGAAATGAAAACTTTTTGTGATATTCTTGTTCCCCACACTCCAAGCTGCTCGCGTATAGAATTTGCAGTGAATTTTGAGCAACTTTTGTTATATGTATATTTCGTGTCCAGGGAGCCGAGAATCGTCGAAATATCGACTTACAACAAATGCAATATTTTTGTGAAATTCTTGTTCCCCACTCTCCAATCTTCTGGTATATAGCTTTTGCAGGGAATTTGGAGCAACTTTTGTTCTGAAAATATTTCGTGTCCAGGCAGCCGAGAATCAACGAAAAATCGACTTGCACGTAATGAAACATTTTTATGATATTCTTGTTCCCCACACTTCAAACTGGTCTTATATAGCTTTTGCAGCGAATTGGAGCAAATTTTTTTAAATGTATATTTCGTAACCAGGGAGCCGAGAATCGTCGAAATATCAACTTACACAAAATTAAATATTTTTTGATATTCTTGTTCCCCACGCTCCAACCTTCTCGTGTATAGCATTTGCAGCGAATTTGGAGCAACTTTTGTTATATGTATATTTCGTGTCCTTGGGGTCGAGTATCGTCGAAAATTCAACTTACACGAAATGAAACTTTTTGTGATATTCTTGTTCCCCACACTCCAAACTGCTCGTACATAGCTTTTGCAGTGAATTTGGAGCAATTTTTGTTCTGAGTATATATAATTCGTGTCCAGGGAACCGATAATCGTCGAAAAATCGACTTACGCGAAATGAAAAATTTATGAGATATTCTTCTTCCCCACGCTAGAAACTGCTCGTATATAGCATTTGCAGCGAATTTGAAGAAACTTTTGTTCTGAGTATATTTCGTGTCCAGGGAACCGAGAATCGTCGAAATATCGACTTACAACAAATGAAATATTTTTGTGATATTCTTGTTCCCCACACTCCAAACTGCTCGTATATAGCTTTTGCAGTGAATTTGGAGCAACTTTTGTTATGAGTATATATAATTCGTGTCCAGGGAACCGATAATCGTCGAAAAATCCACTTACGCGAAATGAAAAATTTTTGTAATATTTTTGTTCCCCACACTCCAAACTGCTCATATAAAGCTTTTGCAGGGAATTTGGAGCAACTTTTGTTCTGAAAATATTTCGTGTCCAGGCAGCCGAGAATCAAGGAAAAATCGACTTGCACGTAATGAAACATTTTTATGATATTCTTGTTCCCCACACTTCAAACTGGTTTTATATAGCTTTTGCAGCGAATTGGAGCAAATTTTATTAAATGTATATTTCGTAACCAGGGAGCCGAGAATCGTCGAAATATCAACTTACACAAAATTAAATATTTTTTGATATTCTTGTTCCCCACGCTCCAACCTTCTCGTGTATAGCATTTGCAGCGAATTTGGAGCAACTTTTGTTATATGTATATTTCGTGTCCAGGGAGTCGAGTATCGTCGAAAATTCAACTTACACGAAATGAAACATTTTTAAGATATTCTTGTTCCCCACACTCCAAACTGCTCGTATATAGCTTTTGCAGTGAATTTGGAGCAACTTTTGTTCTGAGTATATATAATTCGTGTCCAGGGAACCGATAATCTTCGAAAAATCGACTTACGCGAAATGAAAAATTTTTGTGATATTCTTGTTCCCCACAATCCAAACTGCTCGTATATAGCTTTTGCAGTGAATTTGGAGCATCTTTTGTTCTGAGTATATATAATTCGTGTCCTGGGAACCGAGAATCGTCGAAATATCGACTTACAACAAATGAAATATTTTTGTGATATTCTTGTTCCCCACACTTCAAACTGGTCTTGTATAGCTTTTGCAGCGAACTTGGAGCAACTTTTGTTCTGAGTATAAATAATTCGTGACCAGGGAGCCGAGAATCGTCGAAATATCAACTTACACGAAATGAAATATTTTTGTGATATTCTTGTTCCCCACGCTCCAAACTGATCGTATATGGCATTTGCAGTGAATTTGGAGCAACTTTTGTTCTGAGTATATATAATTCGTGTCCAGGGAACCGATAATCGTCGAAAAATCGACTTACGCGAAATGAAAAATTTTTGTGAAATTCTTCTTCCCCACGCTCGAAACTGCATTTGCAGCGATTTTGAAGCAACTTTTGTTCTGAGTATATTTCGTGTCCAGAGAGCCGTGAATCGTCGAAAAATCCACTTACACGTAATGAAACATTTTTGTTATATTTTTGTTCCCCACACTCCAAACTGCTCGTATATAGCTTTTGCAGTGAATTTGGAGCAACTTTTGTTCTGAGTATAATTGGTGTCCAGGGAACAGAGAATCGTCGAAAAATCGACTTACGCGAAATGTAAACTTTTTGTGATATTCTTGTTCCCCACACTCCAAACTGCTCGTATATAGCTTTTGCAGTGAATTTGGAGCATCTTTTGTTCTGAGTATATATAATTCGTGACCTGGGAACCGAGAATCGTCGAAATATCGACTTACAACAAATGAAATATTTTTGTGATATTCTTGTTCCCCACACTTCAAACTGGTCTTGTATAGCTTTTGCAGCGAACTTGGAGCAACTTTTGTTCTGAGTATAAATAATTCGTGACCAGGGAGCCGAGAATCGTCGAAATATCAACTTACACGAAATGAAATATTTTTGTGATATTCTTGTTCCCCACGCTCCAAACTGCTCGTATATAGCTTTTGCAGTGAATTTGGAGCAACTTTTGTTCTGAGTATATATAATTCGTGTCCAGGGCACCGATAATCGTCGAAAAATCGACTTACGCGAAATGAAAAATTTTTGTGAAATTCTTCTTCCACACGCTCGAAACTGCTCGTATATAGCATTTGCAGCGATTTTGAAGCAACTTTTGTTCTGAGTATATTTCGTGTCCAGAGAGCCGTGAATCGTCGAAAAATCCACTTACACGTAATGAAACATTTTTGTGATATTCTTGTTCCCCATACTCCAATCAGCTCGTATATAGCTTTTGCAATGAATTTAGAGCAACTTTTGTTCTGAGTATATATAATTCGTGTCCAGGGAACCGAGAATCTTCGAAAAATCGACTTACGCGAAGTGAAAACTTTGTGATATTCTTGTTCCTCACGCTCCAAACTGCTCGCATATGGCATTTGCAGTGAATTCGGAGCAAATTTTGTAATATGTATATTTCGTGTCCAGGGAGCCGAGAATCGTCGAAATATCGACTTACAACAAATGAAATATTTTTGTGATATTCTTGTTCCCCACACTCCAAATTGCTTGTATATAGCTTTTGCAGCGAACTTGGAGCAAATTTTGTTAATATGTATATTTCGTGACCAGGGAGCCGAGAATCGTCGAAATATCAACTTACACGAAATGAAATATTTTTGTGATATTCTTGTTCCCCACACTCCAAGCTGCTCGCGTATAGAATTTGCAGCGAATTTGGAGCAACTTTTGTTATATGTATATTTCGTGTCCAGGGAGCCGAGAATCGTCGAAAATTCAACTTACACGAAATGAAACATTTTTATGATATTTTTGTTCCCCACACTCCAAACTGCTCGTATATAGCTTTTGCAGTGAATTTGGAGCAACTTTTGTTATGAGTATATATAATTCGTGTCCAGGGAACCGATAATCGTCGAAAAATCCACTTACGCGAAATGAAAAATTTTTGTAATATTCTTGTTCCCCACACTCCAAACTGCTCGTATATAGCTTTTGCAGTGAATTTGGAGCAACTTTTGTTCTGAGTATGATTGGTGTCCAGTGAACAGAGAATCGTCGAAAAATCGACTTAGGCGAAATGAAAACTTTTTGTGATATTCTTGTTCCCCACACTCCAAGCTGCTCGCGTATAGAATTTGCAGTGAATTTTGAGCAACTTTTGTTATATGTATATTTCGTGTCCAGGGAGCCGAGAATCGTCGAAATATCGACTTACAACAAATGCAATATTTTTGTGAAATTCTTGTTCCCCACTCTCCAATCTTCTGGTATATAGCTTTTGCAGGGAATTTGGAGCAACTTTTGTTCTGAAAATATTTCGTGTCCAGGCAGCCGAGAATCAACGAAAAATCGACTTGCACGTAATGAAACATTTTTATGATATTCTTGTTCCCCACACTTCAAACTGGTCTTATATAGCTTTTGCAGCGAATTGGAGCAAATTTTTTTAAATGTATATTTCGTAACCAGGGAGCCGAGAATCGTCGAAATATCAACTTACACAAAATTAAATATTTTTTGATATTCTTGTTCCCCACGCTCCAACCTTCTCGTGTATAGCATTTGCAGCGAATTTGGAGCAACTTTTGTTATATGTATATTTCGTGTCCTTGGGGTCGAGTATCGTCGAAAATTCAACTTACACGAAATGAAACATTTTTATGATATTCTTGTTCCCCACACTCCAAACTGCTCGTATATAGCTTTTGCAGTGAATTTGGAGCAACGTTTGTTCTGAGTATATATAATTCGTGTCCAGGGAACCGATAATCTTCGAAAAATCGACTTACGCGAAATGAAAAATTTTTGTCATATTCTTGTTCCCCACACTCCAATCTGCTCGTATATAGCTTTTGCTGTGAATTTGGAGCAACTTTTGTTCTGAGTATATATAATTCCTGTCCAGGGAACCGAGAATCGTCGAAAAATCGACTTACGCGAAATGAATAATTTTGTGATATTCTTGTTCCACATGCTCCAAACTGCTCGTATATAGCATTTGCAGTGAATTTGGAGCAATTTTTGCAATATGTATATTTCCTGTTCAGGGAGCCGAGAATCGTCGAAATATCGACTTACAACAAATGAAATATTTTTGTGATATTCTTGTTCCCCACACTTCAAACTGGTCTTGTATAGCTTTTGCAGTGAATTTGGAGCAACTTTTGTTATGAGTATATATAATTCGTGTCCAGGGAACCGATAATCGTCGAAAAATCCACTTACGCGAAATGAAAAATTTTTGTAATATTCTTATTCCCCACACTCCAAACTGCTCGTATATAGCTTTTGCAGTGAATTTGGAGCAACTTTTGTTCTGAGTATGATTGGTGTCCAGGGAACAGAGAATTGTCGAAAAATCGACTTACGCGAAATGAAAACTTTTTGTGATATTCTTGTTCCTCACGCTCCAAACTGCTCGTATATAGCATTTGCAGCGAATTTGGAGTAACTTTTGTTATATGTATATTTCGTGTCCAGGGAGCCGAGAATCGTCGAAATATCGACTTACAACAAATGAAATATTTTTGTAATCTTCTGGTATATAGCTTTTGCAGGGAATTTGGAGCAACTTTTGTTCTGAAAATATTTCGTGTCCAGGCAGCCGAGAATCAACGAAAAATCGACTTGCAAGTAATGAAACATTTTTATGATATTCTTGTTCCCAACACTTCAAACTGGTCTTATATAGCTTTTGCAGCGAATTGGAGCAAATTTTTTTAAATGTATATTTCGTAACCAGGGAGCCGAGAATCGTCGAAATATCAACTTACACAAAATTAAATATTTTTTGATATTCTTGTTCCCCACGCTCCAACCTTCTCGTGTATAGCATTTGCAGGGAATTTGGAGCAACTTTTGTTATATGTATATTTCGTGTCCAGGGAGTCGAGTATCGTCGAAAATTCAACTTACACGAAATGAAACATTTTATTGATATTCTTGTTCCCCACACTCCAAACTGCTCGTATATAGCTTTTGCAGTGAATTTGGAGCAACTTTTGTTCTGAGTATATATAATTCGTGTCCAGGGAACCGATAATCGTCGAAAAATAGACTTACGCTAAATGAAAAATTTTGGAGATATTCTTCTTCCCCACGCTAGAAACTGCTGGTATATAGCATTTGCAGCGAATTTGAAGAAACTTTTGTTCTGAAAATATTTCGTGTCCAGGCAGCCGAGAATCGTCGAAAAATCCACTTAAACGTAATGAAACATTTTTGTGATATTCCTGTTCCTAATACTCCAATCTGCTCGTATTTCAGTGAATTTGGAGCAACGTTTGTTCTGAGTATATTTCGTGTCCAGGGAACCGAGATTCGTCGAAAAATCGACTTACGCGAAATGAAAACTTTTTGTGATATTCTTGTTCCTGACGCTCCAAACTGCTCGCATATGGCATTTGCAGTGAATTTGGAGCAAATTTTGTTATATGTATATTTCGTGTCCAGGGAGCCGAGAATCGTCGAAATATCGGCTTACAACAAATGAAATATTTTTGTGATATTCTTGTTCCCCACACTTCAAACTGGTCTTGCAGCGAACTTGGAGCAACTTTTGTTATATGTATATTTCGTGTCCAGGGAGTCGAGTATCGTCGAAAATTCAACTTACACGAAATGAAACATTTTTATCATATTCTTGTTCCCCACACTCCAAACTGCTCGTATATAGCTTTTGCAGTGAATTTGGAGCAACTTTTGTTCTGAGTATATATAATTCGTGTCCAGGGAAGCGACAATCATCGAAAAATCGACTTACGCGAAATGAAAAATTTTTGAGCAATTCTTCTTCCCCACGCTCGAAACTGCTCGTATATAGCATTTGCAGCGATTTTGAAGCAACTTTTGTTCTGAGTATATATAATTCGTGTCCAGGGAACCGAGAATCTTCGAAAAATCGACTTACGCGAAGTGAAAACTTTGTGATATTCTTGTTCCTCACGCTCCAAACTGCTCGTATATAGCTTTTGCAGCGAACTTGGAGCAAATTTTGTTATATGTATATTTCGTGACCAGGGAGCCGAGAATCGTCGAAATATCCACTTACGCGAAATGAAAAATTTTTGTAATATTCTTGTTCCCCACACTCAAACTGCTCGTATATAGCTTTTGCAGTGAATTTGGAGCAACTTTTGTTCTGAGTATAATTGGTGTCCAGGGAACAGAGAATCGTCGAAAAATCGACTTACGCGAAATGAAAACTTTTTGTGATATTCTTGTTCCTCACGCTCGAAACTGTTCGTATAGCATTTGCAGTGAATTTGGAGCAACTTTTGTTATATGTATATTTCGTGTCCAGGGAGCCGAGAATCGTCGAAATATCGACTTACAACAAATGAAATATTTTTGTGATATTCTTGTTCCCCACTCTCCAATCATCTGGTATATAGCTTTTGCAGGGAATTTTGAGCAACTTTTGTTCTGAAAATATTTCGTGTCCAGGCAGCCGAGAATCAACGAAAAATCGACTTGCACGTAATGAAACATTTTTATGATATTCTTGTTCCCCACACTTCAAACTGGTCTTATATAGCTTTTGCAGCGAATTGGAGCAAATTTTATTAAATGTATATTTCGTAACCAGGGAGCCGAGAATCGTCGAAATATCAACTTACACAAAATTAAATATTTTTTGATATTCTTGTTCCCCACGCTCCAACCTTCTCGTATAGCATTTGCAGTGAATTTGGAGCAACTTTTGTTATATGTATATTTCGTGTCCAGGGAGCCGAGAATCGTCGAAATATCGACTTACAACAAATGAAATATTTTTGTGATATTCTTGTTCCCCACTCTCCAATCTTCTGGTATATAGCTTTTGCAGGGAATTTGGAGCAACTTTTGTTCTGAAAATATTTCGTGTCCAGGCAGCCGAGAATCAACGAAAAATCGACTTGCACGTAATGAAACATTTTTATGATATTCTTGTTCCCCACACTTCAAACTGGTCTTATATAGCTTTTGCAGCGAATTGGAGCAAATTTTATTAAATGTATATTTCGTAACCAGGGAGCCGAGAATCGTCGAAATATCAACTTACACAAAATTAAATATTTTTTTGATATTCTTGTTCCCCACGCTCCAACCTTCTCGTGTATAGCATTTGCAGCGAATTTGGAGCAAGTTTTGTTATATGTATATTTCGTGTCCAGGGAGTCGAGTATCGTCGAAAATTCAACTTACACGAAATGAAACATTTTTATGATATTCTTGTTCCCCACACTCCAAACTGCTCGTATATAGCATTTGCAGCGAATTTGAAGAAACTTTTGTTCTGAAAATATTTCGTGTCCAGACAGCCGAGGATCGTCGAAAAATCCACTTACACGTAATGAAACATTTTTGTGATATTCCTGTTCCTAATACTCCAATCTGCTCGTATATAGCTTTTTCAGTTAATTTGGAGCAACGTTTGTTCTGAGTATATTTCGTGTCCAGGGATCCGAGAATCGTCGAAAAATCGACTTACGCGAAATGAAAACTTTTTGTGATATTCTTGTTCCTCACGCTCCAAACTGCTCGCATATGGCATTTGCAGTGAATTTGGAGCAAATTTTGTAATATGTATATTTCGTGTCCAGGGAGCCGAGAATCGTCGAAATATCGACTTACACGAAATGAAATATTTTTGTGATATTTTTGTTCCCCACACTCCAAACTGCTCGTATATAGCTTTTGCAGTGAATTTGGAGCAACTTTTGCTCTGAGAATATATAATTCGTGTCCAGGGAACCGATAATCTTCGAAAAATCGACTTACGCGAAATGAAAAATTTTTGTGATATTCTTGTTCCCCACACTCCATACTGCTCCTATTTAGCTTTTGCAGTGAATTTGGAGCAACTTTTGTTATATGTATATTTCGTGTCCAGGGAGCCGAGAATCGTCGAAATATCGACTTAATACAAATGAAATATTTTTGTGATATTCTTGTTCCCCACTCTCCATTCTTCTGGTATATAGCTTTTGCAGGGAATTTGGAGCAACTTTTGTTCTGAAAATATTTCGTGTCCAGGCAGCCGAGAATCAACGAAAAATCGACTTGCACGTAATGAAACATTTTTATGATATTCTTGTTCCCCACACTTCAAACTGGTCTTATAAAGCTTTTGCAGCGAATTGGAGCAAATTTTATTAAATATATATTTCGTAACCAGGGAGTCGAGAATCGTCGAAATATCAACTTACACAAAATTAAATATTTTTTGATATTCTTGTTCCCCACGCTCCAACCTTCTCGTGTATAGCATTTGCAGCGAATTTGGAGCAACTTTTGCTATATGTATATTTCGTGTCCAGGGAGTCGAGTATCGTCGAATATTCAACTTACACGAAATGAAACATTTTTATGATATTCTTGTTCCCCACACTCCAAACTGCTCGTATATAGCTTTTGCAGTGAATTTGGAGCAACTTTTGTTCTGAGTATATATAATTCGTGTCCAGGGAACCGATAATCGTCGAAAAATCGACTTACGCGGAATGAAAAATTTTTTTGATATTCTTGTTCCCCACACTCCAAACTACTCGTATATAGCTTTTGCAGTGAATTTGGAGCATCTTTTGTTCTGAGTATATATAATTCGTGTCCAGGGAACCGATAATCGTCGAAAAATTGACTTACGCGAAATGAAAAATTTTTGTGATATGCTTGTTCCCCACACTCCAAACTGCTCGTATATAGCTTTTGCAGTGAATTTGGAGCATCTTTTCTTCTGAGTATATATAATTCGTGTCCTGGGAACCGAGAATCGTCGAAATATCGACTTACAACAAATGAAATATTTTTGTGATATTCTTGATCCCCACACTTCAAACTGGTCTTGTATAGCTTTTGCAGCGAACTTGGAGCAACTTTTGTTCTGATTACAAATAATTCGTGACCAGGGAGCCGAGAATCGTCGAAATATCAACTTACACGAAATGAAATATTTTTGTGATATTCTTGTTCCCCACGCTCCAAACTATTCGTATATAGCTTTTGCAGTGAATTTGGAGCAACTTTTGTTCTGAGTATATATAATTCGTGTCCAGGGAACCGATAATCGTCGAAAAATCGACTTAGGCGAAATGAAAACTTTTTGTGATATTCTTGTTCCCCATACTCCAATCTGCTCGTATATAGCTTTTTCAGTGAATTTGGAGCAACGTTTGTTCTGAGTATATTTCGTGTCCAGGGAACCGAGAATCGTCGAAAAATCGACTTACGCGAAATGAAAACTTTTTGTGATATTCTTGTTCCTCACGATCCAAACTGCTCGTATAATGCATTTGCAGTGAATTTGGAGCAACTTTTGTTATATGTATATTTCGTGTCCAGGGAGCCGAGAATCGTCGAAATATCGACTTACAACAAATGAAATATTTTTGTGATATTCTTGTTCCCCACTCTCCAATCTTCTGGTATATAGCTTTTGCAGGGAATTTGGAGCAACTTTTGTTCTGAAAATATTTCGTGTCCAGGCAGCCGAGAATCAACGAAAAATCGACTTGCACGTAATGAAACATTTTTATGATATTCTTGTTCCCCACACTTCAAACTGGTCTTATATAGCTTTTGCTGCGAATTGGAGCAAATTTCATTAAATATATATTTCGTAACCAGGGAGCCGAGAATCGTCGAAATATCAACTTACACAAAATTAAATATTTTTTTGATATTCTTGTTCCCCACGCTCCAACCTTCTCGTGTATAGCATTTGCAGCGAATTTGGAGCAAGTTTTGTTATATGTATATTTCGTGTCCAGGGAGTCGAGTATCGTCGAAAATTCAACTTACACGAAATGAAACATTTTTATGATATTCTTGTTTCCCACACTCCAACCTTCTCGTATATAGCTTTTGCAGTGAATTTGGAGCAACTTTTGTTATGAGTATATATAATTCGTGTCCAGGGAACCGATAATCGTCGAAAAATCCACTTACGCGAAATGAAAAATTTTTGTAATATTCTTGTTCCCTACACTCCAAACTGCTCGTATATAGCTTTTGCAGTGAATTTGGAGCAACTTTTGTTCTGAGTATAATTGGTGTCCAGGGAACAGAGAATCGTCGAAAAATCGACTTACGCGAAATGAAAACTTTTTGTGATATTCTTGTTCCTCACGCTCCAAACTGCTCGTATATAGCATTTGCAGTGAATTTGGAGCAACTTTTGTTATATGTATATTTCGTGTCCAGGGAGCCGAGAATCGTCGAAATATCGACTTACAACAAATGAAATATTTTTGTGATATTCTTGTTCCCCACTCTCCAATCTTCTGGTATATAGCTTTTGCAGGGAATTTGGAGCAACTTTTGTTCTGAAAATATTTCGTGTCCAGGCAGCCGAGAATCAACGAAAAATCGACTTCCACGTAATCAAACATTTTTATGATATTCTTGTTCCCCAAACTTCAAACTGGTCTTATAAAGCTTTTGCAGCGAATTGGAGCAAATTTTATTAAATATATATTTCGTAACCAGGGAGCCGAGAATCGTCGAAATATCAACTTACACAAAATTAAATATTTTTTGATATTCTTGTTCCCCACGCTCCAACCTAATCGTGTATAGCATTTGCAGTGAATTTGGAGCTTCTTTTGTTCTGAGTATATATAATTCGTGTCCAGGGAACCGATAATCGTCGAAAAATCCACTTACGCGAAATGAAAAATTTTTGTAATATTCTTGTTCCCCACACTCCAAACTGCTCGTATATAGCTTTTGCAGTGAATTTGGAGCAACTTTTGTTCTGAGTATAATTGGTGTCCAGGGAACAGAGAATCGTCGAAAAATCAACTTACGCGAAATGAAAACTTTTTTTGATATTCTTGTTCCTCACGATCCAAACTGCTGGTATATAGCTTTTGCATCGAATTTGGAGCAACTTTTGTTCTGAAAATATTTCGTGTCCAGGCAGCCGAGAATCGTCGAAAAATCCACTTACACGTAATGAAACATTTTTGTGATATTCTTGTTCCTAATACTCCAATCTGCTCGTAAATAACTTTTTCAGTGAATTTGGAGCAACTTTTGTTCTGAGTATATTTCGTGTCCAGGGAACGGAGAATCGTCGAAAAATCGACTTACGCGATATGAAAACTTTTTGTGATATTCTTGTTCCTCACGCTCCAAACTGGTCTTGTATACCTTTTGCCGCCTACTTGGAGCAAATTTTGTTATATGTATATTTCGTGTCCAGGGAGCCGAGAATCGTCGAAATATCTACTTACAACAAATGAAATATTTTTGTGATATTCTTGTTCCCCACGCTCCAAACTGCTCGTATATAGCTTTTGCAGTGCATTTGGAGCAACGTTTGTTCTGAGTATATATAATTCGTGTCCAGGGAACCGATAATCGTCGAAAAATCAACTTACGCGAAATGAAAAATTTTTGAGAAATTCTTCTTCCCCACGCTCGAAACTGCACGTATTATTTCGTGTCCAGAGAGCCGTGAATCGTCGAAAAATCCACTTACACGTAATGAAACATTTTTGTGATATTCTTGTTCCCCACACTCCAATCTGCTCGTATATAGCTTTTGCAGTGAATTTGGAGCAACTTTTGTTCTGAGTATATATAATTCGTGTCCAGGGAACCGAGAATCGTCGAAAAATCGACTTACGCGAAATGAAAACTTTTTTTGATATTCTTGTTCCACATGCTCCAAACTGCTCGTATATAGCATTTGCAGTGAATTTGGAGCAATTTTTGTAATATGTATATATCGTGTCCAGGGAGCCGAGAATCGTCGAAATATCGACTTACAACAAATGAAACATTTTTGTGATATTCTTGTTCCCCACACTTCAAACTGGTCTTGTATAGCTTTTGCAGCGAACTTGGAGCAAATTGTGTTATATGTATATTTTGTGACCATGGAGCCGAGAATCGTCGAAATGTCAACTTAAACGAAATGAAATATTTTTGTGATATTCTTGTTCCCCACTCTCCAAACTGCTCGTATATAGCTTTTGCAGTGAATTTGGAGCAACTTTTGTTCTGAGTATATATAATTCGTGTCCAGGGAACCGATAATCGTCGAAAAATCGACTTACGCGAAATGAAAATTTTTTGAGATATTCTTCTTCCCCACGCTCGAAACTGCTCGTATATAGCATTTGTAGCGAATTTGAAGAAACTTTTGTTCTAAAAATATTTCGTGTCCAGGGAACCGAGATTCGTCGAAAAATCGACTTACGCGAAATGAAAAATTTTTGAGACATTCTTCTTCCCCACGCTAGAAACTGCTCCTATATAGCATTTGCAGCGAATTTGAAGAAACTTTTGTTCTGAAAATATTTCGTGTCCAGGCAGCCGAGAATCGTCGAAAAATCCACTTAAACGTAATGAAACATTTTTGTGATATTCCTGTTCCTAATACTCCAATCTGCTCGTATATAGCTTTTTCAGTGAATTTGGAGCAACGTTTGTTCTGAGTATATTTCGTGTCCAGGGAACCGAGATTCGTCCAAAAATCGACTTACGCGAAATGAAAACTTTTTGTGATATTCTTGTTCCTCACGCTCCAAACTGCTCGCATATGGCATTTGCAGTGAATTTGGAGCAAATTTTGTTATATGTATATTTCGTGTCCAGGGAGCCGAGAATCGTCGAAATATCGGCTTACAACAAATGAAATATTTTTGTGATATTCTTGTTCCCCACACTTCAAACTGGTTTTGTATAGCTTTTGCAGCGAACTTGGAGCAACTTTTATATTTCGTGTCCAGGGAGTCGAGTATCGTCGAAAATTCAACTTACACGAAATGTAACATTTTTATGATATTCTTGTACCCCACACTCCAAACTGCTCGTATATAGCTTTTGCAGTGAATTTTGAACAACTTTTGTTCTGAGTATATATAATTCGTGTCCAGGGAACCGATAATCTTCGAAAAATCGACTTACGCGAAATGAAAAATTTTTGTGATATTCTTGTTCCCCACACTCTAATCTGCTCGTATATAGCTTTTGCAGTGAATTTGGAGCAACTTTTGTTCTGAGTATATATAATTCGTGTCCAGGGAACCGAGAATCGTCGAAAAATCGACTTACGCGAAATGAAAACTTTTTTTGATATTCTTGTTCCACATGCTCCAAACTGCTCGTATATAGCATTTGCAGTGAATTTGGAGCAATTTTTGTAATATGTATATATCGTGTCCAGGGAGCCGAGAATCGTCGAAATATCGACTTACAACAAATGAAACATTTTTGTGATATTCTTGTTCCCCACACTTCAAACTGGTCTTGTATAGCTTTTGCAGCGAACTTGGAGCAAATTGTGTTATATGTATATTTTGTGACCATGGAGCCGAGAATCGTCGAAATGTCAACTTAAACGAAATGAAATATTTTTGTGATATTCTTGTTCCCCACTCTCCAAACTGCTCGTATAGCTTTTGCAGTGAATTTGGAGCAACTTTTGTTCTGAGTATATATAATTCGTGTCCAGGGAACCGAGAATCGTCGAAAAATCGACTTACGCGAAATGAAAACTTTTTGTGATTTTCTTGTTCCCCACGCTCCAAAATGCTCGTGTATAGCATTTGAAGCGAATTTGGAGCAACTTTTGTTATATGTATATTTCGTGTCCAGGGAGCCGAGAATCGTCGAAAATTCAACTTACACGAAATGAAACATTTTTATGATATTCTTGTTCCCCACACTCCAAACTGCTCGTATATAGCTTTTGCAGTGAATTTGGAGCAACTTTTGTTCTGAGTATATATAATTCGTGTCCAGGGAACCGATAATCGTCGAAAAATCGACTTACGCGAAATGAAAATTTTTTGAGATATTCTTCTTCCCCACGCTCGAAACTGCTCGTATATAGCATTTGTAGCGAATTTGAAGAAACTTTTGTTCTAAAAATATTTCGTGTCCAGGGAACCGAGCTTCGTCGAAAAATCGACTTACGCGAAATGAAAAATTTTTGTGATATTCTTGTTCCTCACACTTCAAACTGCTCTTGCAGCGAACTTGGAGCAACTTTTGTTATATGTATATTTCGTGTCCAGGGAGTCGAGTATCGTCGAAAATTCAACTTACACGAAATGAAACATTTTTATGATATTCTTGTTCCCCACACTCCAAACTGCTCGTATATAGCTTTTGCAGTGAATTTGGAGCAACTTTTGTTCTGAGTATATATAATTCGTGTCCAGGGAACAGAGAATCGTCGAAAAATCGACTTACGCGAAATGAAAACTTTTTGTGATATTCTTGTTCCTCACGCTCCAAACTGCTCGTATATAGCATTTGCAGTGAATTTGGAGCAACTTTTGTTATATGTATATTTCGTGTCCAGGGAGCCGAGAATCGTCGAAATATCGACTTACAACAAATGAAATATTTTTGTGATATTCTTGTTCCCCACTCTCCAATCTTCTGGTATATAGCTTTTGCAGGGAATTTGGAGCAACTTTTGTTCTGAAAATATTTCGTGTCCAGGCAGCCGAGAATCGACGAAAAATCGACTTGCACGTAATGAAACATTTTTATGATATTCTTGTTCCCAACACTTCAAACTGGTCTTATATAGCTTTTGCAGCGAATTGGAGCAAATTTTATTAAATGTATATTTCGTAACCAGGGAGCCGAGAATCGTCGAAATATCAACTTACACAAAATTAAATATTTTTTGATATTCTTGTTCCCCACGCTCCAACCTTCTCGTGTATAGCATTTGCAGCGAATTTGGAGCAAGTTTTGTTATATGTATATTTCGTGTCCAGGGAGTCGAGTATCGTCGAAAATTCAACTTACACGAAATGAAACATTTTTATGATATTCTTGTTCCCCACACTCCAAACTGCTCGTATATAGCTTTTGCAGTGAATTTGGAGCAACTTTTGTTCTGAGTATATATAATTCGTGTCCAGGGAACCGATAATCTTCGAAAAATCGACTTACGCGAAATGAAAAATTTTTGTGATATTCTTGTTCCCCACACTCCAAACTGGTCTTGTATAGCTTTTGCAATGAATTTGGAGCAATTTTTGTTCTGAGTATATATAATTCGTGTCCAGGGAACCGATAATCGTCGAAAAATCGACTTACGCGAAATGAAAAATTTTTGAGACATTCTTCTTCCCCACGCTAGAAACTGCTCCTATATAGCATTTGCAGCGAATTTGAAGAAACTTTTGTTCTGAAAATATTTCGTGTCCAGGCAGCCGAGAATCGTCGAAAAATCCACTTAAACGTAATGAAACATTTTTGTGATATTCCTGTTCCTAATACTCCAATCTGCTCGTATATAGCTTTTTCAGTGAATTTGGAGCAACGTTTGTTCTGAGTATATTTCGTGTCCAGGGAACCGAGATTCGTCCAAAAATCGACTTACGCGAAATGAAAACTTTTTGTGATATTCTTGTTCCTCACGCTCCAAACTGCTCGCATATGGCATTTGCAGTGAATTTGGAGCAAATTTTGTTATATGTATATTTCGTGTCCAGGGAGCCGAGAATCGTCGAAATATCGGCTTACAACAAATGAAATATTTTTGTGATATTCTTGTTCCCCACACTTCAAACTGGTTTTGTATAGCTTTTGCAGCGAACTTGGAGCAACTTTTATATTTCGTGTCCAGGGAGTCGAGTATCGTCGAAAATTCAACTTACACGAAATGTAACATTTTTATGATATTCTTGTACCCCACACTCCAAACTGCTCGTATATAGCTTTTGCAGTGAATTTTGAACAACTTTTGTTCTGAGTATATATAATTCGTGTCCAGGGAACCGATAATCTTCGAAAAATCGACTTACGCGAAATGAAAAATTTTTGTGATATTCTTGTTCCCCACACTCTAATCTGCTCGTATATAGCTTTTGCAGTGAATTTGGAGCAACTTTTGTTCTGAGTATATATAATTCGTGTCCAGGGTACCGATAATCGTCGAAAAATCGACTTACGCGAAATGAAAACTTTTTGTGATATTCTTGTTCCACATGCTCCAAACTGCTCGTATATAGCTTTTGCAGTGAATTTGGAGCATCTTTTGTTCTGAGTATATATAATTCGTGTCCAGGGAACCGATAATCTTCGAAAAATCGACTTACGCGAAATGAAAAATTTTTGTGATATTCTTGTTCCCCACAATCCAAACTGCTCGTATATAGCTTTTGCAGTGAATTTGGAGCATCTTTTGTTCTGAGTATATATAATTCGTGTCCTGGGAACCGAGAATCGTCGAAATATCGACTTACACGAAATGAAATATTTTTGTGATATTCTTGTTCCCCACGCTCCAAACTGATCGTATATGGCATTTGCAGTGAATTTGGAGCAACTTTTGTTCTGAGTATATATAATTCGTGTCCAGGGAACCGATAATCGTCGAAAAATCGACTTACGCGAAATGAAAAATTTTTGTGAAATTCTTCTTCCCCACGCTCGAAACTGCATTTGCAGCGATTTTGAAGCAACTTTTGTTCTGAGTATATTTCGTGTCCAGAGAGCCGTGAATCGTCGAAAAATCCACTTACACGTAATGAAACATTTTTGTTATATTTTTGTTCCCCACACTCCAAACTGCTCGTATATAGCTTTTGCAGTGAATTTGGAGCAACTTTTGTTCTGAGTATAATTGGTGTCCAGGGAACAGAGAATCGTCGAAAAATCGACTTACGCGAAATGTAAACTTTTTGTGATATTCTTGTTCCTCACGCTCCAAACTGATCGTATATAGCATTTGCAGTGAATTTGGAGCAACTTTTGTTCTGAGTATATATAATTCGTGTCCAGGGAACCGATAATCTTCGAAAAATCGACTTACGCGAAATGAAAACTTTTTGTGATATTCTTGTTCCCCACACTCCAAACTGCTCGTACATAGCTTTTGCAGTGAATTTGGAGCAATTTTTGTTCTGAGTATATATAATTCGTGTCCAGGGAACCGATAATCGTCGAAAAATCGACTTACGCGAAATGAAAAATTTATGAGATATTCTTCTCCCCCACGCTAGAAACTGCTCGTATATAGCATTTGCAGCGAATTTGAAGAAACTTTTGTTCTGAAAATATTTCGTGTCCAGGCAGCCGAGAATCGTCGAAAAATCCACTTACACGTAATGAAACATTTTTGTGATATTCCTGTTCCTAATACTCCAATCTGCTCGTATATAGCTTTTTCAGTGAATTTGGAGCAACGTTTGTTCTGAGCATATTTCGTGTCCAGGGAACCGAGAATCGTCGAAATATCGACTTACAACAAATGAAATATTTATGTGATATTCTTGTTCCCCACACTCCAAACTGCTCGTATATAGCTTTTGCAGTGAATTTGGAGCAACTTTTGTTATGAGTATATATAATTCGTGTCCAGGGAACCGATAATCGTCGAAAAATCCACTTACGCGAAATGAAAAATTTTTGTAATATTTTTGTTCCCCACACTCCAAACTGCTCATATATAGCTTTTGCAGGGAATTTGGAGCAACTTTTGTTCTGAAAATATTTCGTGTCCAGGCAGCCGAGAATCAAGGAAAAATCGACTTGCACGTAATGAAACATTTTTATGATATTCTTGTTCCCCACACTTTAAACTGGTTTTATATAGCTTTTGCAGCGAATTGGAGCAAATTTTATTAAATGTATATTTCGTAACCAGGGAGCCGAGAATCGTCGAAATATCAACTTACCCAAAATTAAATATTTTTTGATATTCTTGTACCCCACGCTCCAACCTTCTCGTGTATAGCATTTGCAGCGAATTTGGAGCAACTTTTGTTATATGTATATTTCGTGTCCAGGGAGTCGAGTATCGTCGAAAATTCAACTTACACGAAATGAAACATTTTTAAGATATTCTTGTTCCCCACACTCCAAACTGCTCGTATATAGCTTTTGCAGTGAATTTGGAGCAACTTTTGTTCTGAGTATATATAATTCGTGTCCAGGGAACCGATAATCTTCGAAAAATCGACTTACGCGAAATGAAAAATTTTTGTGATATTCTTGTTCCCCACACTCCAAACTGCTCGTATATAGCTTTTGCAGTGAATTTGGAGCAACTTTTGTTCTGAGTATAATTGGTGTCCAGGGAACAGAGAATCGTCGAAAAATCGACTTACGCGAAATGAAAACTTTTTGTGATATTCTTGTTCCTCACGCTCCAAACTGCTCGTATATAGCTTTTGAGGTGAATTTGGAGCATCTTTTGTTCAGAGTATATATAATTCGTGTCCAGGGAACCGAGAATCGTCGAAAAATCGACTTACGCGAAATGAAAACTTTTTGTGATATTCTTGTTCCCCACACTCCAAACTGCTCGTATATAGCTTTTGCAGTGAATTTGGAGCATCTTTTGTTCTGAGTATATATAATTCGTGTCCTGGGAACCGAGAATCGTCGAAATATCGACTTACAACAAATGAAATATTTTTGTGATATTCTTGTTTCCCACACTTCAAACTGGTCTTGTATAGCTTTTGCAGCGAATTGGAGCAAATTTTATTAAATATATATTTCGTAACCAGGGAGGCGAGAATCGTCGAAATATCAACTTACACAAAATTAAATATTTTTTGATATTCTTGTTCCCCACGCTCAAACCTTCTCGTGTATAGCTTTTGCAGTGAATTTGGAGCAACTATTGTTCTTAGTATATATAAATTCGTGTCCAGGGAACCGATAATCTTCGAAAAATCGACTTACGCGAAATGAAAAATTTTTGTGATATTCTTGTTCCCCACACTCTAATCTGCTCGTATATAGCTTTTGCAGTGAATTTGGAGCAACTTTTGTTCTGAGTATATATAATTCGTGTCCAGGGTACCGATAATCGTCGAAAAATCGACTTACGCGAAATGAAAACTTTTTGTGATATTCTTGTTCCACATGCTCCAAACTGCTCGTATATAGCTTTTGCAGTGAATTTGGAGCATCTTTTGTTCTGAGTATATATAATTCGTGTCCAGGGAACCGATAATCGTCGAAAAATCGACTTACGCGAAATGAAAATTTTTTGAGATATTCTTCTTCCCCACGCTCGAAACTGCTCGTATATAGCATTTGTAGCGAATTTGAAGAAACTTTTGTTCTAAAAATATTTCGTGTCCAGGGAACCGAGATTCGTCGAAAAATCGACTTACGCGAAATGAAAAATTTTTGAGACATTCTTCTTCCCCACGCTAGAAACTGCTCCTATATAGCATTTGCAGCGAATTTGAAGAAACTTTTGTTCTGAAAATATTTCGTGTCCAGGCAGCCGAGAATCGTCGAAAAATCCACTTAAACGTAATGAAACATTTTTGTGATATTCCTGTTCCTAATACTCCAATCTGCTCGTATATAGCTTTTTCAGTGAATTTGGAGCAACGTTTGTTCTGAGTATATTTCGTGTCCAGGGAACCGAGATTCGTCCAAAAATCGACTTACGCGAAATGAAAACTTTTTGTGATATTCTTGTTCCTCACGCTCCAAACTGCTCGCATATGGCATTTGCAGTGAATTTGGAGCAAATTTTGTTATATGTATATTTCGTGTCCAGGGAGCCGAGAATCGTCGAAATATCGGCTTACAACAAATGAAATATTTTTGTGATATTCTTGTTCCCCACACTTCAAACTGGTTTTGTATAGCTTTTGCAGCGAACTTGGAGCAACTTTTATATTTCGTGTCCAGGGAGTCGAGTATCGTCGAAAATTCAACTTACACGAAATGTAACATTTTTATGATATTCTTGTACCCCACACTCCAAACTGCTCGTATATAGCTTTTGCAGTGAATTTTGAACAACTTTTGTTCTGAGTATATATAATTCGTGTCCAGGGAACCGATAATCTTCGAAAAATCGACTTACGCGAAATGAAAAATTTTTGTGATATTCTTGTTCCCCACACTCTAATCTGCTCGTATATAGCTTTTGCAGTGAATTTGGAGCAACTTTTGTTCTGAAAATATTTCGTGTCCAGGCAGCCGAGAATCAAGGAAAAATCGACTTGCACGTAATGAAACATTTTTATGATATTCTTGTTCCCCACACTTTAAACTGGTTTTATATAGCTTTTGCAGCGAATTGGAGCAAATTTTATTAAATGTATATTTCGTAACCAGGGAGCCGAGAATCGTCGAAATATCAACTTACCCAAAATTAAATATTTTTTGATATTCTTGTACCCCACGCTCCAACCTTCTCGTGTATAGCATTTGCAGCGAATTTGGAGCAACTTTTGTTATATGTATATTTCGTGTCCAGGGAGTCGAGTATCGTCGAAAATTCAACTTACACGAAATGAAACATTTTTAAGATATTCTTGTTCCCCACACTCCAAACTGCTCGTATATAGCTTTTGCAGTGAATTTGGAGCAACTTTTGTTCTGAGTATATATAATTCGTGTCCAGGGAACCGATAATCTTCGAAAAATCGACTTACGCGAAATGAAAAATTTTTGTGATATTCTTGTTCCCCACACTCCAAACTGCTCGTATATAGCTTTTGCAGTGAATTTGGAGCAACTTTTGTTCTGAGTATAATTGGTGTCCAGGGAACAGAGAATCGTCGAAAAATCGACTTACGCGAAATGAAAACTTTTTGTGATATTCTTGTTCCTCACGCTCCAAACTGCTCGTATATAGCTTTTGAGGTGAATTTGGAGCATCTTTTGTTCAGAGTATATATAATTCGTGTCCAGGGAACCGAGAATCGTCGAAAAATCGACTTACGCGAAATGAAAACTTTTTGTGATATTCTTGTTCCCCACACTCCAAACTGCTCGTATATAGCTTTTGCAGTGAATTTGGAGCATCTTTTGTTCTGAGTATATATAATTCGTGTCCTGGGAACCGAGAATCGTCGAAATATCGACTTACAACAAATGAAATATTTTTGTGATATTCTTGTTTCCCACACTTCAAACTGATCTTGTATAGCTTTTGCAGCGAATTGGAGCAAATTTTATTAAATATATATTTCGTAACCAGGGAGGCGAGAATCGTCGAAATATCAACTTACACAAAATTAAATATTTTTTGATATTCTTGTTCCCCACGCTCAAACCTTCTCGTGTATAGCTTTTGCAGTGAATTTGGAGCAACTATTGTTCTTAGTATATATAAATTCGTGTCCAGGGAACCGATAATCTTCGAAAAATCGACTTACGCGAAATGAAAAATTTTTGTGATATTCTTGTTCCCCACACTCTAATCTGCTCGTATATAGCTTTTGCAGTGAATTTGGAGCAACTTTTGTTCTGAGTATATATAATTCGTGTCCAGGGTACCGATAATCGTCGAAAAATCGACTTACGCGAAATGAAAACTTTTTGTGATATTCTTGTTCCACATGCTCCAAACTGCTCGTATATAGCTTTTGCAGTGAATTTGGAGCATCTTTTGTTCTGAGTATATATAATTCGTGTCCAGGGAACCGATAATCGTCGAAAAATCGACTTACGCGAAATGAAAATTTTTTGAGATATTCTTCTTCCCCACGCTCGAAACTGCTCGTATATAGCATTTGTAGCGAATTTGAAGAAACTTTTGTTCTAAAAATATTTCGTGTCCAGGGAACCGAGATTCGTCGAAAAATCGACTTACGCGAAATGAAAAATTTTTGAGACATTCTTCTTCCCCACGCTAGAAACTGCTCCTATATAGCATTTGCAGCGAATTTGAAGAAACTTTTGTTCTGAAAATATTTCGTGTCCAGGCAGCCGAGAATCGTCGAAAAATCCACTTAAACGTAATGAAACATTTTTGTGATATTCCTGTTCCTAATACTCCAATCTGCTCGTATATAGCTTTTTCAGTGAATTTGGAGCAACGTTTGTTCTGAGTATATTTCGTGTCCAGGGAACCGAGATTCGTCCAAAAATCGACTTACGCGAAATGAAAACTTTTTGTGATATTCTTGTTCCTCACGCTCCAAACTGCTCGCATATGGCATTTGCAGTGAATTTGGAGCAAATTTTGTTATATGTATATTTCGTGTCCAGGGAGCCGAGAATCGTCGAAATATCGGCTTACAACAAATGAAATATTTTTGTGATATTCTTGTTCCCCACACTTCAAACTGGTTTTGTATAGCTTTTGCAGCGAACTTGGAGCAACTTTTATATTTCGTGTCCAGGGAGTCGAGTATCGTCGAAAATTCAACTTACACGAAATGTAACATTTTTATGATATTCTTGTACCCCACACTCCAAACTGCTCGTATATAGCTTTTGCAGTGAATTTTGAACAACTTTTGTTCTGAGTATATATAATTCGTGTCCAGGGAACCGATAATCTTCGAAAAATCGACTTACGCGAAATGAAAAATTTTTGTGATATTCTTGTTCCCCACACTCTAATCTGCTCGTATATAGCTTTTGCAGTGAATTTGGAGCAACTTTTGTTCTGAAAATATTTCGTGTCCAGGCAGCCGAGAATCAAGGAAAAATCGACTTGCACGTAATGAAACATTTTTATGATATTCTTGTTCCCCACACTTTAAACTGGTTTTATATAGCTTTTGCAGCGAATTGGAGCAAATTTTATTAAATGTATATTTCGTAACCAGGGAGCCGAGAATCGTCGAAATATCAACTTACCCAAAATTAAATATTTTTTGATATTCTTGTACCCCACGCTCCAACCTTCTCGTGTATAGCATTTGCAGCGAATTTGGAGCAACTTTTGTTATATGTATATTTCGTGTCCAGGGAGTCGAGTATCGTCGAAAATTCAACTTACACGAAATGAAACATTTTTAAGATATTCTTGTTCCCCACACTCCAAACTGCTCGTATATAGCTTTTGCAGTGAATTTGGAGCAACTTTTGTTCTGAGTATATATAATTCGTGTCCAGGGAACCGATAATCTTCGAAAAATCGACTTACGCGAAATGAAAAATTTTTGTGATATTCTTGTTCCCCACACTCCAAACTGCTCGTATATAGCTTTTGCAGTGAATTTGGAGCAACTTTTGTTCTGAGTATAATTGGTGTCCAGGGAACAGAGAATCGTCGAAAAATCGACTTACGCGAAATGAAAACTTTTTGTGATATTCTTGTTCCTCACGCTCCAAACTGCTCGTATATAGCTTTTGAGGTGAATTTGGAGCATCTTTTGTTCAGAGTATATATAATTCGTGTCCAGGGAACCGAGAATCGTCGAAAAATCGACTTACGCGAAATGAAAACTTTTTGTGATATTCTTGTTCCCCACACTCCAAACTGCTCGTATATAGCTTTTGCAGTGAATTTGGAGCATCTTTTGTTCTGAGTATATATAATTCGTGTCCTGGGAACCGAGAATCGTCGAAATATCGACTTACAACAAATGAAATATTTTTGTGATATTCTTGTTTCCCACACTTCAAACTGGTCTTGTATAGCTTTTGCAGCGAATTGGAGCAAATTTTATTAAATATATATTTCGTAACCAGGGAGGCGAGAATCGTCGAAATATCAACTTACACAAAATTAAATATTTTTTGATATTCTTGTTCCCCACGCTCAAACCTTCTCGTGTATAGCTTTTGCAGTGAATTTGGAGCAACTATTGTTCTTAGTATATATAAATTCGTGTCCAGGGAACCGATAATCTTCGAAAAATCGACTTACGCGAAATGAAAAATTTTTGTGATATTCTTGTTCCCCACACTCTAATCTGCTCGTATATAGCTTTTGCAGTGAATTTGGAGCAACTTTTGTTCTGAGTATATATAATTCGTGTCCAGGGTACCGATAATCGTCGAAAAATCGACTTACGCGAAATGAAAACTTTTTGTGATATTCTTGTTCCACATGCTCCAAACTGCTCGTATATAGCTTTTGCAGTGAATTTGGAGCATCTTTTGTTCTGAGTATATATAATTCGTGTCCAGGGAACCGATAATCGTCGAAAAATCGACTTACGCGAAATGAAAATTTTTTGAGATATTCTTCTTCCCCACGCTCGAAACTGCTCGTATATAGCATTTGTAGCGAATTTGAAGAAACTTTTGTTCTAAAAATATTTCGTGTCCAGGGAACCGAGATTCGTCGAAAAATCGACTTACGCGAAATGAAAAATTTTTGAGACATTCTTCTTCCCCACGCTAGAAACTGCTCCTATATAGCATTTGCAGCGAATTTGAAGAAACTTTTGTTCTGAAAATATTTCGTGTCCAGGCAGCCGAGAATCGTCGAAAAATCCACTTAAACGTAATGAAACATTTTTGTGATATTCCTGTTCCTAATACTCCAATCTGCTCGTATATAGCTTTTTCAGTGAATTTGGAGCAACGTTTGTTCTGAGTATATTTCGTGTCCAGGGAACCGAGATTCGTCCAAAAATCGACTTACGCGAAATGAAAACTTTTTGTGATATTCTTGTTCCTCACGCTCCAAACTGCTCGCATATGGCATTTGCAGTGAATTTGGAGCAAATTTTGTTATATGTATATTTCGTGTCCAGGGAGCCGAGAATCGTCGAAATATCGGCTTACAACAAATGAAATATTTTTGTGATATTCTTGTTCCCCACACTTCAAACTGGTTTTGTATAGCTTTTGCAGCGAACTTGGAGCAACTTTTATATTTCGTGTCCAGGGAGTCGAGTATCGTCGAAAATTCAACTTACACGAAATGTAACATTTTTATGATATTCTTGTACCCCACACTCCAAACTGCTCGTATATAGCTTTTGCAGTGAATTTTGAACAACTTTTGTTCTGAGTATATATAATTCGTGTCCAGGGAACCGATAATCTTCGAAAAATCGACTTACGCGAAATGAAAAATTTTTGTGATATTCTTGTTCCCCACACTCTAATCTGCTCGTATATAGCTTTTGCAGTGAATTTGGAGCAACTTTTGTTCTGAGTATATATAATTCGTGTCCAGGGAACCGAGAATCGTCGAAAAATCGACTTACGCGAAATGAAAACTTTTTGTGATATTCTTGTTCCACATGCTCCAAACTGCTCGTATATAGCATTTGCAGTGAATTTGGAGCAATTTTTGTAATATGTATATATCGTGTCCAGGGAGCCGAGAATCGTCGAAATATCGACTTACAACAAATGAAACATTTTTGTGATATTCTTGTTCCCCACACTCCAAACTGCTCGTATATAGCTTTTGCAGTGAATTTGGAGCAACTTTTGTTCTGAGTATAATTGGTGTCCAGGGAACAGAGAATCGTCGAAAAATCGACTTACGCGAAATGAAAACTTTTTGTGATATTCTTGTTCCTCACGCTCCAAACTGCTCGTATATAGCTTTTGAGGTGAATTTGGAGCATCTTTTGTTCAGAGTATATATAATTCGTGTCCAGGGAACCGAGAATCGTCGAAAAATCGACTTACGCGAAATGAAAACTTTTTGTGATATTCTTGTTCCCCACACTCCAAACTGCTCGTATATAGCTTTTGCAGTGAATTTGGAGCATCTTTTGTTCTGAGTATATATAATTCGTGTCCTGGGAACCGAGAATCGTCGAAATATCGACTTACAACAAATGAAATATTTTTGTGATATTCTTGTTTCCCACACTTCAAACTGGTCTTGTATAGCTTTTGCAGCGAATTGGAGCAAATTTTATTAAATATATATTTCGTAACCAGGGAGGCGAGAATCGTCGAAATATCAACTTACACAAAATTAAATATTTTTTGATATTCTTGTTCCCCACGCTCAAACCTTCTCGTGTATAGCTTTTGCAGTGAATTTGGAGCAACTATTGTTCTTAGTATATATAAATTCGTGTCCAGGGAACCGTTAATCGTCGAAAAATCGACTTACGCGAACTGAAAAATTTTTGAGAAATTCTTCCCCACGCTCGAAACTGCTCGTATATAGCATTTGCAGCGAATTTGAAGCAACTTTTGTTCTGAGTATATTTCGTGTCCAGAGAGCCGTGAATCGTCGAAAAATCCACTTACACGTAATGAAACATTTTTGTGATATTCTTGTTCCCCATACTCCAATCTGCTCGTATATAGCTTTTTCAGTGAATTTGGAGAAACGTTTGTTCTGAGTATATTTCGTGTCCAGGGAACCGAGAATCGTCGAAAAATATACTTACGCGAAATGAAAACTTTTTGTGATATTCTTGTTCCTCACGCTCCAAACTGCTCGTATATAGCTTTTGCAGTGAATTTGGAGCAACTTTTGTTATGAGTATATATAATTCGTGTCCAGGGAACAGAGAATCGTCGAAAAATCGACTTACGCGAAATGAAAACTTTTTGTGATATTCTTGTTCCCCATACTCCAATCTGCTCGGAGATAGCTTTTGCTGTGAATTTGGAGCAACTTTTGTTATGAGTATATATAAATCGTGTCCAGGGAACCGAGAATCGTCGAAAAACCGACTTACGCGAAATGAAAACTTTTTGTGATATTCTTGTTCCTCACGCTCCAAACTGCTCGCATATGGCAATTGCAGTGAATTTGGAGCAAATTTTATAATATGTATATTTCGTGTCCAGGGAGCCGAGAATCGTCGAAATATCGACTTACAACAAATGAAATATTTTTGTGATATTCTTGTTCCCCACACTTCAAACTGGTCTTGTATACCTTTTGCCGCGAACTTGGAGCAAATTTTGTTATATGTATATTTCGTGACCAGGGAGCCGAGAATCGTCGACATATCAACTTACACGAAATGAAATATTTTTGTGATATTTTTGTTCCCCACACTCCAAACTGCTCGCATATAGCTTTTGCAGTGAATTTGGAGCAACATTTGTTATGAGTATATATAATTCGTGTCCAGGGAACCGATAATCTTCGAAAAATAGACTTACGCGAAATGAAAAATTTTTGTGATATTCTTGTTCCCCACACTCCATACTGCTCCTATATAGCTTTTGCAGTGAATTTGGAGCAACTTTTGTTCTGAGTATAATTGGTGTCCAGGGAAGAGAGAATCGTCGAAAAATCGACTTACGCGAAATGAAAACTTTTTGTGATATTCTTGTTCCTCACGCTCCAAATTGTTCGTATATAGCATTTGCGGTGAATTTGGAGCAACTTTTGTTATATGTATATTTCGTGTCCAGGGAGCCGAGAATCGTCGAAATATCGACTTACAACAAATGAAATATTTTTGAGATATTCTTGTTCCCCACACTCCAATCTTCTGGTATATAGCTTTTGCAGGGAATTTCGAGCAACTTTTGTTCTGAAAATATTTCGTGTCCAGGCAGCCGAGAATCAACGAAAAATCGACTTGCACGTAATGAAACATTTTTTATGATATTCTTGTTCCCCACACTTCAAATTGGTCTTATATAGCTTTTGCAGCGAACTTGGAGCAAATGTTATTAAATGTATATTTCGTAACCAGGGAGCCGACAATCGTCGAAATATCAACTTACACAAAATTAAATATTTTTGTGATATACTTGTTCCCCGAGCTCCAAACTTCTCGTGTATAGCATTTGCAGTGAATTTGGAGCAACTTTTGTTCTGAGTATATTTCGTGTCCAGAGAGCCTTGGATCGTCGAAAAATCCACTTACAAGTAATGAAACATTTTTGTGATATTCTTGTTCCCCATACTCCCATCTGCTCGTATATAGCTTTTTCAGTGAATTTGGAGCAACTTTTTTCCTGAGCATAAATAATTCGTGTCCAGGGAACCGAGAATCGTCGAAAAATCGACTTACGCGAAATGAAATATTTTTGTGATATTCTTGTTCCCCACACTCCAAACTGCTGGTATATAGCTTTTGCATCGAATTTGGAGCAACTTTTGTTCTGAAAATATTTCGTGTCCATGCAGCCGAGAATCGTCGAAAAATCCACTTACACGTAATGAAACATGTTTGTGATATTCTTGTTCCTAATACTCCAATCTGCTCGTATATAACTTTTTCAGTGAATTTGGAGCAACTTTTGTTCTGAGTATATTTCGTGTCCAGGGATCGGAGAATCGTCGAAAAATCGACTTACGCGAAATGAAAACTTTTTGTGATATTCTTGTTCCTCACGCTCCAAACTGCTCGCATATGGCATTTGCAGTGAATTTGCAGCAACTTTTGTTATATGTATATTTCCTGTCCAGGGAGCCGAGAATAGTCGAAAATTCAACTTACACGAAATGAAACATTTTTATAATATTCTTGTTCCATACACTCCAAACTGCTCGTATATAGCTTTTGCAGTGAATTTGGAGCTACTTTTGTTCTGAGTATATATAATTCGTGTCCAGGGAACCGATAATCGTCGAAAAATCGACTTACGCGAAATGAAAAATTTTTGACAAATTCTTCTTCCCCACGCTCGGAACTGCTCGTATATAGCATTTGCAGCGATTTTGAAGCAATTTTTGTTCTGAGTATATTTCGTGTCCAGAGAGCCGTGAATCGTCGAAAAATCCACTTACATGTAATGAAACATTTTTGTGATATTCTTGTTCCCCACATTCCAAACTGCTCGTATATAGCTTTTGCAGTGAATTTGGAGCAACTTGTGTTCTGAGTATAATTGTTGTCCAGGGAACAGAGAATCGTCGAAAAATCGACTTACGCGAAATGAAAACTTTTTGTGATATTCTTGTTCCTCACGCTCCAAACTGCTCGTATATAGCATTTGCAGTGAATTTGGAGCAACTTTTGTAATATGTATATTTCGTGTCCAGCGAGCCGAGAATCGTCGAAATATCGACTTACAACAAATGAAATATTTTTGTGATATTCTTGTTCCCCACACTTCAAACTGGTGTTGTTTAGCTTTTGCAGCGAACTTGGGGCAAATTTTGTTATATGTATATTTCGTGACCAGGGAGCCGAGAATCGTCGAAATATCAACTTACACGAAATGAAATATTTTTGTGATATTCTTGTTCCCCACGCTCCAAACTGCTCGTATATAGCTTTAGCAGTGAATTTGGAGCATCTTTTGTTCTGAGTATATATAATTCGTGTCAAGGGAACCGAGAATCGTCGAAAAATCGACTAACGCGAAATGAAAAATTTTTGTGATATTCTTGTTCCCCACACTCCAAACTGCTCGTATATAGCCTTAGCAGTGAATTTGGAGCATCTTTTGTTCTGAGTATATATAATTCGTGTCCAGAGAACCGAGAATCGTCGAAAAATCGACTTAAAGGAAATGAAAACTTTTTGTGATATTCTTGTTCCTCACGCTCCAAACTGCTCGTATATAGCATTTGCGGTGAATTTGGAGCAACTTTTGTTATATGTATATTTCGTGTCCAGGGAGCCGAGAATCGTCGAAAAATCGACTTACGCGAAATGAATTATTTTTGTGAAATTCTTCTTCCCCACGCTCGGAACTGCTCGTATATAGCATTTGCAGCGATTTTGAAGCAACTTTTATTCTGAGTATATTTCGTGTCCAGAGAGCCGTGAATCGTCGAAAAATCCACTTACATGTAATGAAACATTTTTGTAATATTCTTGTTCCCCACACTCCAATCTTCTGGTATATAGCTTTTGCAGGGAATTTGGAGCAACTTTTGTTCTGAAAATATTTCGTGTCCAGGCAGCCGAGAATCAACGAAAAATCGACTTGCACGTAATGAAACATTTTTATGATATTCTTGTTCCCCACACTTCAAACTGGTCTTATATAGCTTTTGCAGCGAATTTGGAGCAAATTTTATTAAATGTATATTTCGTAACCAGGGAGCCGAGAATCGTCGAAATATCAACTTACACAAAATTAAATATTTTTGTGATATTCTTGTTCCCCACGCTCCAAACTTCTCGAGTATAGCATTTGCAGCGAATTTGGGGCAACTTTTGTTATATGTATATTGCGTGTCCTGGGAGCGGAGAATCGTCGAAAATTCAACTTACACGAAATGAAACATTCTTGTTCCCCACACTCCAAACTGCTGGTATATAGCTTTTGCATCGAATTTGGAGCAACTATTGTTCTGAAAATATTTCGTGTCCAGGCAGCCGAGAATCGTCGAAAAATCCACTTACACGTAATGAAACATTTTTGTGATATTCTTGTTCCCCATACTCCAATCTGCTCGTATATAGCTTTTGCAGTGAATTTGGAGCAACTTATGTTCTGAGTATATATAATTCGTGTCCAGGGAACCGAGAATCGTCGAAAAATCGACTTACGCGAAATGAAAACTTTTTGTGATATTCTTGTTCCTCACGCTCCAAACTGCTCGTATATAGCATTTGCAGTGAATTTGGAGTAATTTTTGTAATATGTATATTTCGTGTCCAGGGAGCCGAGAATCGTCGAAATATCGACTTACAACAAATGAAATATTTTTGTGATATTCTTGTTCCCCACACTTCACACTGGTCTTGTATAGCTTTTGCAGCGAACTTGGAGAAAACTTTGTTATATGTATATTTCGTATCCAGGAAGCCGAGAATCGTCGAAATGTCAACTTAAACGAAATGAAAAATTTTTGTAATATTCTTGTTCCCCACACTCCAAACTGCTCGTATATAGCTTTTGCAGTGAATTTGGAGCAACTTTTGTTCTGAGTATAATTGGTGTCCAGGGAACAGAGAATCGTCGAAAAATCGACTTACGCGAAATGAAACATTTTTGTGATATTCTTGTTCCCCACACTTCAAACTGGTCTTATATAGCTTTTGCAGCGAACTTGTAGCAAATTTTATTAAATGTATATTTCGTGTCCAGTGAGCCGGCAATCGTCGAAAATTCAACTTACACGAAATGAAACATTTTTATGATATTCTTGTTCCCCACACTCCAAACTGCTCGTATATAGCTTTTGCAGTGAATTTGGAGCAACTTTTGTTCTGAGTATATTCGTGTCCAGGGAACCGATAATCGTCGAAAAATCGACTAACGCGAAATGAAAAATTTTTGTGATATTCTTGTTCCCCACACTGCTCGTATATAGCTTTAGCAGTGAATTTGGAGCATCTTTTGTTCTGAGTATATATAATTCGTGTCCAGGGAACCGAGAATCGTCGAAAAATCGACTAACGCGAAATAAAAATTTTTGTGATATTCTTGTTCCCCACACTCCAAACTGCTCGTATATAGTTTTAGCAGTGAATTTGGAGCATCTTTTGTTCTGAGTATATATAATTCGTGTCCAGGGAACCGAGAATCGTCGAAAAATCGACTTAAAGGAAATGAAAACTTTTTGTGATATTCTTGTTCCTCACGCTCCAAACTGCTCGTATATAGCATTTGCAATGAATTTGGAGCAACTTTTGTAATAATTATATTTCGTGTCCAGCGAGCCGTGAATCGTCGAAAAATCGACTTGAACGCAATGAAAAATTTTTGTGATATTCTTGTTTCCCACACTCCAAACTGCTCTTATATAGCTTTTGCAGTGAATTTGGAGCAACTTTAATTCTGAGTATAATTGGTGTCCAGGGAACAGAGAATCGTCGAAAAATCGACTTAAGCGAAATGAAAACTTTTTGTGATATTCTTGTTCCTCACGCTCCAAACTGCTCGTATATAGCATTTGCGGTGATTTTGGAGCAACTTTTGTTATATGTATATTTCGTGTCCAGGGAGCCGAGATTCGTCGAAATATCGACTTACAACAAATGAAATATTTTTGTGATATTCTTGTTCCCCACACTCCAAACTTTTGGTATATATCTTTTGCAGGGAATTTGGAGCAACTTTTGTTCTGAAAATATTTCGTGTCCAGGCAGCCGAGAATCAACGAAAAATCGACTTGAACGTAATGAAACATTTTTACGATATTCTTGTTCCCCACATTTTAAACTGGTCCTATATAGCTTTTGCAGCGAACTTGGAGCAAATTTTGTTATATGTATATTTCGTGTCCAGGGAGCCGAGAATCGTCGAAAATTCAACTTAGACGAAATGAAACATTTTTATGATATTCTTGTTCCCGACACTCCAAACTGCTCGTATATAGCTTTTGCAGTGAATTTGGAGCAACTTTTGTTATGAGTATATATAATTCGTGTCCAGGGAACCGATAATCGTCGAAGAATCCACTTACGCGAAATGAAAACTTTTTGTAATATTCTTGTTCCCCACACTCCAAACTGCTCGTATATAGCTTTTGCAGTGAATTTGGAGCAACTTTTGTTCTGAGTATAATTGGTGTCCAGGGAACAGAGAATCGTCGAAAAATCGACTTACGCGAAATGAAAACTTTTTGTGATATTCTTGTTCCCAACGCTCCAAACTGCTCGTATATAGCTTTTGCAGTGAATTTGGAGCAACTTTTGTTCTGAGTATAAATAATTCGTGTCCAGGGAGCCGAGAATCGTCGAAAAATCGACTTACGCGAAATGAAATATTTTTGTGAAATTCTTCTTCCCCACGCTCGGAACTGCTCGTATATAGCATTTGCAGCGATTTTGAAGCAACTTTTGTTCTGAGTATATTTCGTGTCCAGAGAGCCGTGAATCGTCGAAAAATCCACTTACATATAATGAAACATTTTTGTGATATTCTTGTTCCCCACACTCCAAACTGCTCGTACATAGCTTTTGCAGTGAATTTGGAGCAACTTTTGTTCTGAGTATAAGTGGTGTCCAGGGAACAGAGAATCGTCGAAAAATCGACTTACGCGAAATGAAAACTTTTTGTGATATTCTTGTTCCTACGCTCCAAACTGCTCGTATATAGTATTTGCGGTGAATTTGGAGCAACTTTTGTTCTGAAAATATTTCGTATCCAGGCAGCCGAGAATCAACGAAAAATCGACTTGCACGTAATGAAACATTTTTATGATATTCTTGTTCCCCACACTTCAAAATGGTCTTATATAGCTTTTGCAGCGAATTTGGAGCAAATTTTATTAAATGTATATTTCGTAACCAGGGAGCCGAGAATCGTCGAAATATCAACTTACACAAAATTAAATATTTTTGTGATATTCTTGTTCCCCACGCTCCAAACTTCTCGTGTATAGCATTTGTAGCGAATTTGGGGCTATTTTTGTTATATGTATATTGCGTGTCCATGGAGCGGAGAATCATCGAAAATTCAACTTACGCGAAATGAAAAATTTTTGTGATATTCTTGTTCCCCACACTCCAAACTGCTCGTATATAGCCTTAGCAGTGAATTTGGAGCATCTTTTGTTCTGAGTATATATAATTCTTGTCCAGGGCACCGAGAATCGTCGAAAAATCGACTAACGCGAAATGAAAAATTTTTGTGATATTCTTGTTCCCCACACTCCAAACTGCTCGTATATAGCTTTAGCAGTGAATTTGGAGCATCTTTTGTTCTGAGTGTATATAATTCGTGTCCAGGGAACCGAGAATCGTCGAAAAATCGACTTAAAGGAAATGAAAACTTTTTGTGATATTCTTGTTCCTCACGCTCCAAACTGCTCGTATATAGAATCTGCAGTGAATTTGGAGCAACTTTTGTAATATGTATATTTCGTGTCCTGCGAGCCGTGAATCGTCGAAAAATCCACTTACATGTAATGAAACATTTTTGTGATATTCTTGTTTCCCACACTCCAAACTGCTCGTATATAGCATTTGCAGTGAATTTGGAGCAACTTTTGTTCTGAGTATAATTGGTGTCCAGGGAACAGAGAATCGTCGAAAAATCGACTTAAGCGAAATGAAAACTTTTTGTGATATTCTTGTTCCTCACGCTCCAAACTGCTCGTATATAGCATTTTTGGTGAATTTGGAGCAACTTTTGTTATATGTATATTTCGTGTCCAGGGAGCCGAGAATCGTCGAAATATCGACTTACAACAAAGGAAATATTTTTGTGATATTCTTGTTCCCAACGCTCCAAACTGCTCGTATATAGCTTTTGCAGTGAATTTGGAGCAACTTTTGTTCTGAGTATAATAAATTCGTGTCCAGGGAGCCGAGAATCGTTGAAAAATCGACTTACGCGAAATAAAATATTTTTGTGAAATTCTTCTTCCCCACGCTCGGAACTGCTCGTATATAGCATTTGCAGCGATTTTGAAGCAACTTTTGTTCTGAGTATATTTCGTGTCCAGAGAGCCGTGAATCGTCAAAAATCCACTTACAATTAATAAAACATTTTGGTGATATTCTTGTTCCCCACACTCCAATCTTCTGGTATATAGCTTTTGCAGGGAATTTGGAGCAACTATTGTTCTGAAAATATTTCGTGTCCAGGCAGCCGAGAATAAACGAAAAATCGACTTGCACGTAATGAAACATTTTTGTGATATTCTGGTTCCCCACACTCCAAACTGGTCTTATATAGCTTTTGCAGCGAATTTGGAGCAAATTTTATTAAATGTATATTTCGTAACCAGGGAGCCGAGAATCGTCGAAATATCAACTTACACAAAATTAAATATTTTTGTGATATTCTTGTTTCCCACGCTCCAACCTTCTCGTGTATAGCATTTGCAGCGAATTTGGGGCAACTTTTGTTATATGTATATTGCGTGTCCAGGGAGCGGAGAATCGTCGAAAATTCAACTTACGCGAAATGAAACATTTTTATGATATTCTTGTTCCCCACACTCCAAACTGCTCGTATATAGCTTTTGCAGTGAATTTGGAGCAACTTTTGTTCTGAGTATATATAATTCGTGTCCAGGGAAGCGATAATCGTTGAAAAATCGACTTATGCGAAATGAAAAATTTTTGTGATATTCTTATTCCCCACGCTCGAAACTGCTCGTATATAGCATTTGCAGCGATTTTGAAGCAACATTTGTTCTGAGTATATTTCGTGTCCAGAGAGCCGTGAATCGTCGAAAAATCCACTTACACGTAATGAAACATTTTTGTGATATTCTTGTTCCCCATACTCCAATCTGCTCGTATATAGCTTTTTCAGTGAATTTGGAGCAACGTTTGTTCTGAGTATATTTCGTGTCCAGATAACCGAGAATCGTCGAAAAATCGACTTACGCGAAATGAAAACTTTTTATGATATTCTTGTTCCCCACACTCCAAACTGCTCGTATATAGCTTTTGCAGTGAATTTGGAGCAACTTTTGTTATGAGTATATATAATTCGTGTCCAGGGAACCGATAATCGTCGAAAAATCCACTTACGCGAAATGGAAACTTTTTGTAATATTCTTGTTCCCCACACTCCAAACTGCTCGTATATAGCTTTTGCAGTGAATTTGGAGCTACTTTTGTTCTGAGTATAATTGGTGTCCAGGGAACAGAGAATCGTCGAAAAATCGACTTACGCGAAATGAAAACTTTTTGTGATATTCTTGTTCCTCACGCTCCAAATTGCTCGTATATAGCATTTGCAGTGAATTTGGAGCAACTTTTGTTATGTGTATTTCGTGTCCAGGGAGCCGAGAATCGTCGAAATATCGACTTACAACAAATGAAATATTTTTGTGATATTCTTGTTCCCCACACTCCAATCTGCTTGCATATAGCTATTGCAGGGAATTTGGAGCAACTTTTGTTCTGAGTATATATAATTCGTGTCCAGGCAGCCAAGAATCAACGAAAAATCGACTTAAGCGAAATGAAAAATTTTTGTGATATTCTTGTTCCCCACACTCCAAACTGCTCGTATATAGCTTTTGCAGTGAATTTGGAGCATCTTTTGTTCTGAGTATATCGAATTCGTGTCCAGGGAACCGATAATCGTCGAAAATTCGACTTACGCGAAATGAAAAATTTTTGTGATATTCTTGTTCCCCACACTCCAAACTGCTCGTATATAGCTTTTGCTGTGAATTTGGAGCATCTTTTGTTCTGAGTATATATAATTCGTGTCCAGGGAACCGAGAATCGTCGGAAAATCGACTTACGCGAAATGAAAACTTTTTGTGATATTCTTGTTCCCCATATTCCAATCTGCTCGTGTATAGCTTTTGCAGTGAACTTGGAGCATCTTTTGTTCTGAGCATATATAATTCGTTTCCAGGGAACCGAGAATCGTCGTAAAATCGACTTACGCGAAATGAAAACTTATTGTGATATTCTTGTTTCTCACACTCCAAACTGCTTGTGTATAGCGTTTGCAGCGAATTTGGAGCAACTTTTGATATATGTATATTTCGTGTCCAGGGAGCCGAGAATCGGCGAAATATCAACTTACACGAAATGAGATATTTTTGTGATATTCTTGTTCCCCACACTCGAAACTGCTCGTATATAGCTTTTGCAGCGAATTAGGAGCAACTTTTGTTCTGAGTTTATTTCGTGTCCAGGGAACGGAGAATCATCGAAAAATCCACTTACACGTAATGAAACATTTTTGTGTAATTCTTGTTCCCCATACTCCAATCTGCTCGTATATAGCTTTTGCAGTGAATTTGGAGTAACTTTTGTTCTGAGTATCCAGGGAACCGAGAATCGTCGAAAAATCGACTTACGCGAAATGAAATATTTTTGTGACATTCTTGTTCCCCACACTCCAAACTGCTGGTATATAGCTTTTGCATCCAATTTGGAGCAACTTTTGTTCTGAAAATATTTCGTGTTCAGGCAGCCGAGAATCGTGGAAAAATCCACTTACAGGTAATGAAACATTTTTGTGATATTCTTGTTCCCCATTCTCCAATCTGCTCGTATATAGATTTTGCAGTGAATTTGGAGCAACTTATGTTCTGAGTATATATAATTCGTGTCCAGGGAACCGAGAATCGTCGAAAAATCGACTTACAACAAATGAATAATTTTTGTGATATTCTTGTTCCCACTTTTCAAACTGGTATTGTATAGCTTTTGCAGCGAACTTGGAGCAAATTGTGTTATATGTATATTTCGTGACCAGGGAGCCGAGAATCGTCTAAATGTCCACTTGAACGAAATGAAATATTTTTGTGATATTCTTGTTCCCCACACTCCAAACTGCTCGTATATAGCCTTAGCAGTGAATTTGGAGCATCTTTTGTTCTGAGTATATATAATTCGTGTCCAGAGAACCGAGAATCGTCGAAAAATCGACTTAAAGGAAATGAAAACTTTTTGTGATATTCTTGTTCCTCACGCTCCAAACTGCTCGTATATAGCATTTGCGGTGAATTTGGAGCAACTTTTGTTATATGTATATTTCGTGTCCAGGGAGCCGAGAATCGTCGAAAAATCGACTTACGCGAAATGAATTATTTTTGTGAAATTCTTCTTCCCCACGCTCGGAACTGCTCGTATATAGCATTTGCAGCGATTTTGAAGCAACTTTTATTCTGAGTATATTTCGTGTCCAGAGAGCCGTGAATCGTCGAAAAATCCACTTACATGTAATGAAACATTTTTGTAATATTCTTGTTCCCCACACTCCAATCTTCTGGTATATAGCTTTTGCAGGGAATTTGGAGCAACTTTTGTTCTGAAAATATTTCGTGTCCAGGCAGCCGAGAATCAACGAAAAATCGACTTGCACGTAATGAAACATTTTTATGATATTCTTGTTCCCCACACTTCAAACTGGTCTTATATAGCTTTTGCAGCGAATTTGGAGCAAATTTTATTAAATGTATATTTCGTAACCAGGGAGCCGAGAATCGTCGAAATATCAACTTACACAAAATTAAGTATTTTTGTGATATTCTTGTTCCCCACGCTCCAAACTTCTCGAGTATAGCATTTGCAGCGAATTTGGGGCAACTTTTGTTATATGTATATTGCGTGTCCTGGGAGCGGAGAATCGTCGAAAATTCAACTTACACGAAATGAAACATTCTTGTTCCCCACACTCCAAACTGCTGGTATATAGCTTTTGCATCGAATTTGGAGCAACTATTGTTCTGAAAATATTTCGTGTCCAGGCAGCCGAGAATCGTCGAAAAATCCACTTACACGTAATGAAACATTTTTGTGATATTCTTGTTCCCCATACTCCAATCTGCTCGTATATAGCTTTTGCAGTGAATTTGGAGCAACTTATGTTCTGAGTATATATAATTCGTGTCCAGGGAACCGAGAATCGTCGAAAAATCGACTTACGCGAAATGAAAACTTTTTGTGATATTCTTGTTCCTCACGCTCCAAACTGCTCGTATATAGCATTTGCAGTGAATTTGGAGTAATTTTTGTAATATGTATATTTCGTGTCCAGGGAGCCGAGAATCGTCGAAATATCGACTTACAACAAATGAAATATTTTTGTGATATTCTTGTTCCCCACACTTCACACTGGTCTTGTATAGCTTTTGCAGCGAACTTGGAGAAAACTTTGTTATATGTATATTTCGTATCCAGGAAGCCGAGAATCGTCGAAATGTCAACTTAAACGAAATGAAAAATTTTTGTAATATTCTTGTTCCCCACACTCCAAACTGCTCGTATATAGCTTTTGCAGTGAATTTGGAGCAACTTTTGTTCTGAGTATAATTGGTGTCCAGGGAACAGAGAATCGTCGAAAAATCGACTTACGCGAAATGAAACATTTTTGTGATATTCTTGTTCCCCACACTTCAAACTGGTCTTATATAGCTTTTGCAGCGAACTTGTAGCAAATTTTATTAAATGTATATTTCGTGTCCAGTGAGCCGGCAATCGTCGAAAATTCAACTTACACGAAATGAAACATTTTTATGATATTCTTGTTCCCCACACTCCAAACTGCTCGTATATAGCTTTTGCAGTGAATTTGGAGCAACTTTTGTTCTGAGTATATTCGTGTCCAGGGAACCGATAATCGTCGAAAAATCGACTAACGCGAAATGAAAAATTTTTGTGATATTCTTGTTCCCCACACTGCTCGTATATAGCTTTAGCAGTGAATTTGGAGCATCTTTTGTTCTGAGTATATATAATTCGTGTCCAGGGAACCGAGAATCGTCGAAAAATCGACTAACGCGAAATAAAAATTTTTGTGATATTCTTGTTCCCCACACTCCAAACTGCTCGTATATAGTTTTAGCAGTGAATTTGGAGCATCTTTTGTTCTGAGTATATATAATTCGTGTCCAGGGAACCGAGAATCGTCGAAAAATCGACTTAAAGGAAATGAAAACTTTTTGTGATATTCTTGTTCCTCACGCTCCAAACTGCTCGTATATAGCATTTGCAATGAATTTGGAGCAACTTTTGTAATAATTATATTTCGTGTCCAGCGAGCCGTGAATCGTCGAAAAATCGACTTGAACGCAATGAAAAATTTTTGTGATATTCTTGTTTCCCACACTCCAAACTGCTCTTATATAGCTTTTGCAGTGAATTTGGAGCAACTTTAATTCTGAGTATAATTGGTGTCCAGGGAACAGAGAATCGTCGAAAAATCGACTTAAGCGAAATGAAAACTTTTTGTGATATTCTTGTTCCTCACGCTCCAAACTGCTCGTATATAGCATTTGCGGTGATTTTGGAGCAACTTTTGTTATATGTATATTTCGTGTCCAGGGAGCCGAGATTCGTCGAAATATCGACTTACAACAAATGAAATATTTTTGTGATATTCTTGTTCCCCACACTCCAAACTTTTGGTATATATCTTTTGCAGGGAATTTGGAGCAACTTTTGTTCTGAAAATATTTCGTGTCCAGGCAGCCGAGAATCAACGAAAAATCGACTTGAACGTAATGAAACATTTTTACGATATTCTTGTTCCCCACATTTTAAACTGGTCCTATATAGCTTTTGCAGCGAACTTGGAGCAAATTTTGTTATATGTATATTTCGTGTCCAGGGAGCCGAGAATCGTCGAAAATTCAACTTAGACGAAATGAAACATTTTTATGATATTCTTGTTCCCGACACTCCAAACTGCTCGTATATAGCTTTTGCAGTGAATTTGGAGCAATTTTGTTATGAGTATATATAATTCGTGTCCAGGGAACCGATAATCGTCGAAGAATCCACTTACGCGAAATGAAAACTTTTTGTAATATTCTTGTTCCCCACACTCCAAACTGCTCGTATATAGCTTTTGCAGTGAATTTGGAGCAACTTTTGTTCTGAGTATAATTGGTGTCCAGGGAACAGAGAATCGTCGAAAAATCGACTTACGCGAAATGAAAACTTTTTGTGATATTCTTGTTCCCAACGCTCCAAACTGCTCGTATATAGCTTTTGCAGTGAATTTGGAGCAACTTTTGTTCTGAGTATAAATAATTCGTGTCCAGGGAGCCGAGAATCGTCGAAAAATCGACTTACGCGAAATGAAATATTTTTGTGAAATTCTTCTTCCCCACGCTCGGAACTGCTCGTATATAGCATTTGCAGCGATTTTGAAGCAACTTTTGTTCTGAGTATATTTCGTGTCCAGAGAGCCGTGAATCGTCGAAAAATCCACTTACATATAATGAAACATTTTTGTGATATTCTTGTTCCCCACACTCCAAACTGCTCGTACATAGCTTTTGCAGTGAATTTGGAGCAACTTTTGTTCTGAGTATAAGTGGTGTCCAGGGAACAGAGAATCGTCGAAAAATCGACTTACGCGAAATGAAAACTTTTTGTGATATTCTTGTTCCTACGCTCCAAACTGCTCGTATATAGTATTTGCGGTGAATTTGGAGCAACTTTTGTTCTGAAAATATTTCGTATCCAGGCAGCCGAGAATCAACGAAAAATCGACTTGCACGTAATGAAACATTTTTATGATATTCTTGTTCCCCACACTTCAAAATGGTCTTATATAGCTTTTGCAGCGAATTTGGAGCAAATTTTATTAAATGTATATTTCGTAACCAGGGAGCCGAGAATCGTCGAAATATCAACTTACACAAAATTAAATATTTTTGTGATATTCTTGTTCCCCACGCTCCAAACTTCTCGTGTATAGCATTTGTAGCGAATTTGGGGCTATTTTTGTTATATGTTGTATATTGCGTGTCCATGGAGCGGAGAATCATCGAAAATTCAACTTACGCGAAATGAAAATTTTTTGTGATATTCTTGTTCCCCACACTCCAAACTGCTCGTATATAGCTTTAGCAGTGAATTTGGAGCATCTTTTGTTCTGAGTATATATAATTCTTGTCCAGGGCACCGAGAATCGTCGAAAAATCGACTAACGCGAAATGAAAAATTTTTGTGATATTCTTGTTCCCCACACTCCAAACTGCTCGTATATAGCTTTAGCAGTGAATTTGGAGCATCTTTTGTTCTGAGTGTATATAATTCGTGTCCAGGGAACCGAGAATCGTCGAAAAATCGACTTAAAGGAAATGAAAACTTTTTGTGATATTCTTGTTCCTCACGCTCCAAACTGCTCGTATATAGAATTTGCAGTGAATTTGGAGCAACTTTTGTAATATGTATATTTCGTGTCCTGCGAGCCGTGAATCGTCGAAAAATCCACTTACATGTAATGAAACATTTTTGTGATATTCTTGTTTCCCACACTCCAAACTGCTCGTATATAGCATTTGCAGTGAATTTGGAGCAACTTTTGTTCTGAGTATAATTGGTGTCCAGGGAACAGAGAATCGTCGAAAAATCGACTTAAGCGAAATGAAAACTTTTTGTGATATTCTTGTTCCTCACGCTCCAAACTGCTCGTATATAGCATTTTTGGTGAATTTGGAGCAACTTTTGTTATATGTAATTTCGTGTCCAGGGAGCCGAGAATCGTCGAAATATCGACTTACAACAAAGGAAATATTTTTGTGATATTCTTGTTCCCAACGCTCCAAACTGCTCGTATATAGCTTTTGCAGTGAATTTGGAGCAACTTTTGTTCTGAGTATAATAAATTCGTGTCCAGGGAGCCGAGAATCGTTGAAAAATCGACTTACGCGAAATAAAATATTTTTGTGAAATTCTTCTTCCCCACGCTCGGAACTGCTCGTATATAGCATTTGCAGCGATTTTGAAGCAACTTTTGTTCTGAGTATATTTCGTGTCCAGAGAGCCGTGAATCGTCAAAAATCCACTTACAATTAATAAAACATTTTGGTGATATTCTTGTTCCCCACACTCCAATCTTCTGGTATATAGCTTTTGCAGGGAATTTGGAGCAACTATTGTTCTGAAAATATTTCGTGTCCAGGCAGCCGAGAATAAACGAAAAATCGACTTGCACGTAATGAAACATTTTTGTGATATTCTGGTTCCCCACACTCCAAACTGGTCTTATATAGCTTTTGCAGCGAATTTGGAGCAAATTTTATTAAATGTATATTTCGTAACCAGGGAGCCGAGAATCGTCGAAATATCAACTTACACAAAATTAAATATTTTTGTGATATTCTTGTTTCCCACGCTCCAACCTTCTCGTGTATAGCATTTGCAGCGAATTTGGGGCAACTTTTGTTATATGTATATTGCGTGTCCAGGGAGCGGAGAATCGTCGAAAATTCAACTTACGCGAAATGAAACATTTTTATGATATTCTTGTTCCCCACACTCCAAACTGCTCGTATATAGCTTTTGCAGTGAATTTGGAGCAACTTTTGTTCTGAGTATATATAATTCGTGTCCAGGGAAGCGATAATCGTTGAAAAATCGACTTATGCGAAATGAAAAATTTTTGTGATATTCTTATTCCCCACGCTCGAAACTGCTCGTATATAGCATTTGCAGCGATTTTGAAGCAACATTTGTTCTGAGTATATTTCGTGTCCAGAGAGCCGTGAATCGTCGAAAAATCCACTTACACGTAATGAAACATTTTTGTGATATTCTTGTTCCCCATACTCCAATCTGCTCGTATATAGCTTTTTCAGTGAATTTGGAGCAACGTTTGTTCTGAGTATATTTCGTGTCCAGATAACCGAGAATCGTCGAAAAATCGACTTACGCGAAATGAAAACTTTTTATGATATTCTTGTTCCCCACACTCCAAACTGCTCGTATATAGCTTTTGCAGTGAATTTGGAGCAACTTTTGTTATGAGTATATATAATTCGTGTCCAGGGAACCGATAATCGTCGAAAAATCCACTTACGCGAAATGGAAACTTTTTGTAATATTCTTGTTCCCCACACTCCAAACTGCTCGTATATAGCTTTTGCAGTGAATTTGGAGCTACTTTTGTTCTGAGTATAATTGGTGTCCAGGGAACAGAGAATCGTCGAAAAATCGACTTACGCGAAATGAAAACTTTTTGTGATATTCTTGTTCCTCACGCTCCAAATTGCTCGTATATAGCATTTGCAGTGAATTTGGAGCAACTTTTGTTATGTGTATTTCGTGTCCAGGGAGCCGAGAATCGTCGAAATATCGACTTACAACAAATGAAATATTTTTGTGATATTCTTGTTCCCCACACTCCAATCTGCTTGCATATAGCTATTGCAGGGAATTTGGAGCAACTTTTGTTCTGAGTATATATAATTCGTGTCCAGGCAGCCAAGAATCAACGAAAAATCGACTTAAGCGAAATGAAAAATTTTTGTGATATTCTTGTTCCCCACACTCCAAACTGCTCGTATATAGCTTTTGCAGTGAATTTGGAGCATCTTTTGTTCTGAGTATATCGAATTCGTGTCCAGGGAACCGATAATCGTCGAAAATTCGACTTACGCGAAATGAAAAATTTTTGTGATATTCTTGTTCCCCACACTCCAAACTGCTCGGATATAGCTTTTGCTGTGAATTTGGAGCATCTTTTGTTCTGAGTATATATAATTCGTGTCCAGGGAACCGAGAATCGTCGGAAAATCGACTTACGCGAAATGAAAACTTTTTGTGATATTCTTGTTCCCCATATTCCAATCTGCTCGTGTATAGCTTTTGCAGTGAACTTGGAGCATCTTTTGTTCTGAGTATATATAATTCGTTTCCAGGGAACCGAGAATCGTCGTAAAATCGACTTACGCGAAATGAAAACTTATTGTGATATTCTTGTTTCTCACACTCCAAACTGCTTGTGTATAGCGTTCGCAGCGAATTTGGAGCAACTTTTGATATATGTATATTTCGTGTCCAGGGAGCCGAGAATCGGCGAAATATCAACTTACACGAAATGAGATATTTTTGTGATATTCTTGTTCCCCACACTCGAAACTGCTCGTATATAGCTTTTGCAGCGAATTAGGAGCAACTTTTGTTCTGAGTTTATTTCGTGTCCAGGGAACGGAGAATCATCGAAAAATCCACTTACACGTAATGAAACATTTTTGTGATATTCTTGTTCCCCATACTCCAATCTGCTCGTATATAGCTTTTGCAGTGAATTTGGAGTAACTTTTGTTCTGAGTATCCAGGGAACCGAGAATCGTCGAAAAATCGACTTACGCGAAATGAAATATTTTTGTGACATTCTTGTTCCCCACACTCCAAACTGCTGGTATATAGCTTTTGCATCCAATTTGGAGCAACTTTTGTTCTGAAAATATTTCGTGTTCAGGCAGCCGAGAATCGTCGAAAAATCCACTTACAGGTATTGAAACATTTTTGTGATATTCTTGTTCCCCATTCTCCAATCTGCTCGTATATAGATTTTGCAGTGAATTTGGAGCAACTTATGTTCTGAGTATATATAATTCGTGTCCAGGGAACCGAGAATCGTCGAAAAATCGACTTACAACAAATGAATAATTTTTGTGATATTCTTGTTCCCACTTTTCAAACTGGTATTGTATAGCTTTTGCAGCGAACTTGGAGCAAATTGTGTTATATGTATATTTCGTGACCATGGAGCCGAGAATCGTCTAAATGTCCACTTGAACGAAATGAAATATTTTTGTGATATTCTTGTTCCCCACGCTCCAAACTTCTCGTGTATAGCATTTGCAGCGAATTTGGGGCAACTTTTGTTATATGTATATTTCGTGTCCAGGGAGCCGAGAATCGTCGAAAATTCAACTTACACAAAATGATCTTGTATAGCTTTTGCAGCGAACTTGGAGCAACTTTTGTTATATGTATATTTCGTGTCCAGGGAGCCGAGAATCGTCGAAAATTCAACTTACACGAAAGGAAACATTTTTATGATATTCTTGTTCCCCACACTCCAAACTGCTCGTATATAGCTTTTGCAGTGAATTTGGAGCAACTTTTGTTCTGAGTATATATAATTCGTGTCCAGGGAACCGAGAATCGTCGAAAAATCGACTTATGCGAAATGAAATATTTTTGTGAAATTCTTCTTCCCCACGCTCGGAACTGCTCGTATATAGCATTTGCAGCGATTTTGAAGCAACATTTGTTCTGAGTATATTTCGTGTCCAGAGAGCCGTGAATCGTCGAAAAATCCACTTACACGTAATGAAACATTTTTGTGATATTCTTGTTCCCCATACTCCAATCTGCTCGTATATAGCTTTTTCAGTGAATTTGGAGCAACGTTTGTTCTGAGTATATTTCGTGTCCAGATAATCGAGAATCGTCGAAAAATCGACTTACGCGAAATGAAAACTTTTTATGATATTCTTGTTCCCCACACTCCAAACTGCTCGTATATAGCTTTTGCAGTGAATTTGGAGCAACTTTTGTTATGAGTATATATAATTCGTGTCCAGGGAACCGAGAATCGTCGAAATATCGACTTACAACAAAGGAAATATTTTTGTGATATTCTTGTTCCCAACGCTCCAAACTGCTCGTATATAGCTTTTGCAGTGAATTTGGAGCAACTTTTGTTCTGAGTATAATAAATTCGTGTCCAGGGAGCCGAGAATCGTTGAAAAATCGACTTACGCGAAATAAAATATTTTTGTGAAATTCTTCTTCCCCACGCTCGGAACTGCTCGTATATAGCATTTGCAGCGATTTTGAAGCAACTTTTGTTCTGAGTATATTTCGTGTCCAGAGAGCCGTGAATCGTCAAAAATCCACTTACAATTAATAAAACATTTTGGTGATATTCTTGTTCCCCACACTCCAATCTTCTGGTATATAGCTTTTGCAGGGAATTTGGAGCAACTATTGTTCTGAAAATATTTCGTGTCCAGGCAGCCGAGAATAAACGAAAAATCGACTTGCACGTAATGAAACATTTTTGTGATATTCTGGTTCCCCACACTCCAAACTGGTCTTATATAGCTTTTGCAGCGAATTTGGAGCAAATTTTATTAAATGTATATTTCGTAACCAGGGAGCCGAGAATCGTCGAAATATCAACTTACACAAAATTAAATATTTTTGTGATATTCTTGTTTCCCACGCTCCAACCTTCTCGTGTATAGCATTTGCAGCGAATTTGGGGCAACTTTTGTTATATGTATATTGCGTGTCCAGGGAGCGGAGAATCGTCGAAAATTCAACTTACGCGAAATGAAACATTTTTATGATATTCTTGTTCCCCACACTCCAAACTGCTCGTATATAGCTTTTGCAGTGAATTTGGAGCAACTTTTGTTCTGAGTATATATAATTCGTGTCCAGGGAAGCGATAATCGTTGAAAAATCGACTTATGCGAAATGAAAAATTTTTGTGATATTCTTATTCCCCACGCTCGAAACTGCTCGTATATAGCATTTGCAGCGATTTTGAAGCAACATTTGTTCTGAGTATATTTCGTGTCCAGAGAGCCGTGAATCGTCGAAAAATCCACTTACACGTAATGAAACATTTTTGTGATATTCTTGTTCCCCATACTCCAATCTGCTCGTATATAGCTTTTTCAGTGAATTTGGAGCAACGTTTGTTCTGAGTATATTTCGTGTCCAGATAACCGAGAATCGTCGAAAAATCGACTTACGCGAAATGAAAACTTTTTATGATATTCTTGTTCCCCACACTCCAAACTGCTCGTATATAGCTTTTGCAGTGAATTTGGAGCAACTTTTGTTATGAGTATATATAATTCGTGTCCAGGGAACCGATAATCGTCGAAAAATCCACTTACGCGAAATGGAAACTTTTTGTAATATTCTTGTTCCCCACACTCCAAACTGCTCGTATATAGCTTTTGCAGTGAATTTGGAGCTACTTTTGTTCTGAGTATAATTGGTGTCCAGGGAACAGAGAATCGTCGAAAAATCGACTTACGCGAAATGAAAACTTTTTGTGATATTCTTGTTCCTCACGCTCCAAATTGCTCGTATATAGCATTTGCAGTGAATTTGGAGCAACTTTTGTTATGTGTATTTCGTGTCCAGGGAGCCGAGAATCGTCGAAATATCGACTTACAACAAATGAAATATTTTTGTGATATTCTTGTTCCCCACACTCCAATCTGCTTGCATATAGCTATTGCAGGGAATTTGGAGCAACTTTTGTTCTGAGTATATATAATTCGTGTCCAGGCAGCCAAGAATCAACGAAAAATCGACTTAAGCGAAATGAAAAATTTTTGTGATATTCTTGTTCCCCACACTCCAAACTGCTCGTATATAGCTTTTGCAGTGAATTTGGAGCATCTTTTGTTCTGAGTATATCGAATTCGTGTCCAGGGAACCGATAATCGTCGAAAATTCGACTTACGCGAAATGAAAAATTTTTGTGATATTCTTATTCCCCACACTCCAAACTGCTCGTATATAGCTTTTGCTGTGAATTTGGAGCATCTTTTGTTCTGAGTATATATAATTCGTGTCCAGGGAACCGAGAATCGTCGGAAAATCGACTTACGCGAAATGAAAACTTTTTGTGATATTCTTGTTCCCCATATTCCAATCTGCTCGTGTATAGCTTTTGCAGTGAACTTGGAGCATCTTTTGTTCTGAGTATATATAATTCGTTTCCAGGGAACCGAGAATCGTCGTAAAATCGACTTACGCGAAATGAAAACTTATTGTGATATTCTTGTTTCTCACACTCCAAACTGCTTGTGTATAGCGTTTGCAGCGAATTTGGAGCAACTTTTGATATATGTATATTTCGTGTCCAGGGAGCCGAGAATCGGCGAAATATCAACTTACACGAAATGAGATATTTTTGTGATATTCTTGTTCCCCACACTCGAAACTGCTCGTATATAGCTTTTGCAGCGAATTAGGAGCAACTTTTGTTCTGAGTTTATTTCGTGTCCAGGGAACGGAGAATCATCGAAAAATCCACTTACACGTAATGAAACATTTTTGTGATATTCTTGTTCCCCATACTCCAATCTGCTCGTATATAGCTTTTGCAGTGAATTTGGAGTAACTTTTGTTCTGAGTATCCAGGGAACCGAGAATCGTCGAAAAATCGACTTACGCGAAATGAAATATTTTTGTGACATTCTTGTTCCCCACACTCCAAACTGCTGGTATATAGCTTTTGCATCCAATTTGGAGCAACTTTTGTTCTGAAAATATTTCGTGTTCAGGCAGCCGAGAATCGTCGAAAAATCCACTTACAGGTAATGAAACATTTTTGTGATATTCTTGTTCCCCATTCTCCAATCTGCTCGTATATAGATTTTGCAGTGAATTTGGAGCAACTTATGTTCTGAGTATATATAATTCGTGTCCAGGGAACCGAGAATCGTCGAAAAATCGACTTACAACAAATGAATAATTTTTGTGATATTCTTGTTCCCACTTTTCAAACTGGTATTGTATAGCTTTTGCAGCGAACTTGGAGCAAATTGTGTTATATGTATATTTCGTGACCAGGGAGCCGAGAATCGTCTAAATGTCCACTTGAACGAAATGAAATATTTTTGTGATATTCTTGTTCCCCACGCTCCAAACTTCTCGTGTATAGCATTTGCAGCGAATTTGGGGCAACTTTTGTTATATGTATATTTCGTGTCCAGGGAGCCGAGAATCGTCGAAAATTCAACTTACACAAAATGATCTTGTATAGCTTTTGCAGCGAACTTGGAGCAACTTTTGTTATATGTATATTTCGTGTCCAGGGAGCCGAGAATCGTCGAAAATTCAACTTACACGAAAGGAAACATTTTTATGATATTCTTGTTCCCCACACTCCAAACTGCTCGTATATAGCTTTTGCAGTGAATTTGGAGCAACTTTTGTTCTGAGTATATATAATTCGTGTCCAGGGAACCGAGAATCGTCGAAAAATCGACTTATGCGAAATGAAATATTTTTGTGAAATTCTTCTTCCCCACGCTCGGAACTGCTCGTATATAGCATTTGCAGCGATTTTGAAGCAACATTTGTTCTGAGTATATTTCGTGTCCAGAGAGCCGTGAATCGTCGAAAAATCCACTTACACGTAATGAAACATTTTTGTGATATTCTTGTTCCCCATACTCCAATCTGCTCGTATATAGCTTTTTCAGTGAATTTGGAGCAACGTTTGTTCTGAGTATATTTCGTGTCCAGATAATCGAGAATCGTCGAAAAATCGACTTACGCGAAATGAAAACTTTTTATGATATTCTTGTTCCCCACACTCCAAACTGCTCGTATATAGCTTTTGCAGTGAATTTGGAGCAACTTTTGTTATGAGTATATATAATTCGTGTCCAGGGAACCGAGAATCGTCGAAATATCGACTTACAACAAAGGAAATATTTTTGTGATATTCTTGTTCCCAACGCTCCAAACTGCTCGTATATAGCTTTTGCAGTGAATTTGGAGCAACTTTTGTTCTGAGTATAATAAATTCGTGTCCAGGGAGCCGAGAATCGTTGAAAAATCGACTTACGCGAAATAAAATATTTTTGTGAAATTCTTCTTCCCCACGCTCGGAACTGCTCGTATATAGCATTTGCAGCGATTTTGAAGCAACTTTTGTTCTGAGTATATTTCGTGTCCAGAGAGCCGTGAATCGTCAAAAATCCACTTACAATTAATAAAACATTTTGGTGATATTCTTGTTCCCCACACTCCAATCTTCTGGTATATAGCTTTTGCAGGGAATTTGGAGCAACTATTGTTCTGAAAATATTTCGTGTCCAGGCAGCCGAGAATAAACGAAAAATCGACTTGCACGTAATGAAACATTTTTGTGATATTCTGGTTCCCCACACTCCAAACTGGTCTTATATAGCTTTTGCAGCGAATTTGGAGCAAATTTTATTAAATGTATATTTCGTAACCAGGGAGCCGAGAATCGTCGAAATATCAACTTACACAAAATTAAATATTTTTGTGATATTCTTGTTTCCCACGCTCCAACCTTCTCGTGTATAGCATTTGCAGCGAATTTGGGGCAACTTTTGTTATATGTATATTGCGTGTCCAGGGAGCGGAGAATCGTCGAAAATTCAACTTACGCGAAATGAAACATTTTTATGATATTCTTGTTCCCCACACTCCAAACTGCTCGTATATAGCTTTTGCAGTGAATTTGGAGCAACTTTTGTTCTGAGTATATATAATTCGTGTCCAGGGAAGCGATAATCGTTGAAAAATCGACTTATGCGAAATGAAAAATTTTTGTGATATTCTTATTCCCCACGCTCGAAACTGCTCGTATATAGCATTTGCAGCGATTTTGAAGCAACATTTGTTCTGAGTATATTTCGTGTCCAGAGAGCCGTGAATCGTCGAAAAATCCACTTACACGTAATGAAACATTTTTGTGACATTCTTGTTCCCCATACTCCAATCTGCTCGTATATAGCTTTTTCAGTGAATTTGGAGCAACGTTTGTTCTGAGTATATTTCGTGTCCAGATAATCGAGAATCGTCGAAAAATCGACTTACGCGAAATGAAAACTTTTTATGATATTCTTGTTCCCCACACTCCAAACTGCTCGTATATAGCTTTTGCAGTGAATTTGGAGCAACTTTTGTTATGAGTATATATAATTCGTGTCCAGGGAACCGATAATCGTCGAAAAATCCACTTACGCGAAATGAAAACTTTTTGTAATATTCTTGTTCCCCACACTCCAAACTGCTCGTATATAGCTTTTGCAGTGAATTTGGAGCTACTTTTGTTCTGAGTATAATTGGTGTCCAGGGAACAGAGAATCGTTGAAAAATCGACTTACGCGAAATGAAAACTTTTTGTGATATTCTTGTTCCTCACGCTCCAAATTGCTCGTATATAGCATTTGCAGTGAATTTGGAGCAACTTCTGTTATGTGTATTTCGTGTCCAGGGAGCCGAGAATCGTCGAAATATCGACTTACAACAAATGAAATATTTTTGTGATATTCTTGTTCCCCACACTCCAATCTGCTTGCATATAGCTATTGCAGGGAATTTGGAGCAACTTTTGTTCTGAGTATATATAATTCGTGTCCAGGCAGCCAAGAATCAACGAAAAATCGACTTAAGCGAAATGAAAAATTTTTGTGATATTCTTGTTCCCCACACTCCAAACTGCTCGTATATAGCTTTTGCAGTGAATTTGGAGCATCTTTTGTTCTGAGTATATCGAATTCGTGTCCAGGGAACCGAGAATCGTCGAAAATTCAACTTACACAAAATGATCTTGTATAGCTTTTGCAGCGAACTTGGAGCAACTTTTGTTATATGTATATTTCGTGTCCAGGGAGCCGAGAATCGTCGAAAATTCAACTTACACGAAAGGAAACATTTTTATGATATTCTTGTTCCCCACACTCCAAACTGCTCGTATATAGCTTTTGCAGTGAATTTGGAGCAACTTTTGTTCTGAGTATATATAATTCGTGTCCAGGGAACCGAGAATCGTCGAAAAATCGACTTACGCGAAATGAAATATTTTTGTGACATTCTTGTTCCCCACACTCCAAACTGCTGGTATATAGCTTTTGCATCCAATTTGGAGCAACTTTTGTTCTGAAAATATTTCGTGTTCAGGCAGCCGAGAATCGTCGAAAAATCCACTTACAGGTAATGAAACATTTTTGTGATATTCTTGTTCCCCATTCTCCAATCTGCTCGTATATAGATTTTGCAGTGAATTTGGAGCAACTTATGTTCTGAGTATATATAATTCGTGTCCAGGGAACCGAGAATCGTCGAAAAATCGACTTACAACAAATGAATAATTTTTGTGATATTCTTGTTCCCACTTTTCAAACTGGTATTGTATAGCTTTTGCAGCGAACTTGGAGCAAATTGTGTTATATGTATATTTCGTGACCAGGGAGCCGAGAATCGTCTAAATGTCCACTTGAACGAAATGAAATATTTTTGTGATATTCTTGTTCCCCACGCTCCAAACTGCTCGTATATAGCTTTTACAGTGAATTTTGAGCAACTTTTGTTCTGAGTATTATTTCGTGTCCAGGGAGCCGAGAATCGTGGAAAAATTGACTTACACGTAATGAAACATTTTTGTGATATTCTTGTTCCCCACACTCCAAACTGCTCGAATCGATAGCTTTTGCAGTGAATTTGGAGCATCTTTTGTACTGAGTATATTTCTGTCCTGGGAGCCGAGAATCGAGGTAAAATTGACTTACGCGAAATGAAAGATTTGTATGATATTCTTGAACCCCACGCTCCAAAATGCTCGTATACATATAGGTTATGCAGCGAATTTGGAGCAACTGTTGTTCTGAGCATATTTCGTGTCGAGGGAGCCGAGAATCGTCGAAAAATTGACTTACATGTAATGAAACATTTTTGTGATATGCTTGCTCCCCACTCCAAACTGCTCGTATATAGCTTTTGAAGCGAATTAGGAGCAACTTTTGTTATATGTATATTTCGTGTCCAGGGAGCCGAGAATCGTCAAAATATCGACTTACACGTAATGAAATATAATTGTGATATTCTTATTCCCCACACTCCAAATTGCTCGTATATAGCTTTTGCAGGGAATTTGGAATAACTTTTGTGCTGAGGATATTTTGTATCCAGGGAACCGAGAAAGGTCGAAAAATCGACTTTCACGTAATGAAACATGTTTGTGATATACTTGTTCCCCACACTCCAAACTGCTCGTATATAGCTTTTGCATTGAATTTGGAGCAACTTTTGTTCTGAGCATATTTCCTGTGCAGGGAGTCGAGAATCGTCGAAAAATCGACTTACACGTAATGAAACATTTTTGAGATATTCTTGTTCCCCACACTCAAAACTGCTCGTATGATAACATTTGCAGCGAATTAGGAGCAACTTTTGTTCTGAGTATATTTCATGTCCAGGGAGCCGAGAATCGTGGAAAAATTGACTTACACGTAATGAAACATTTTTGTGATATTCTTGTTCCCCCGCTCCAAACTGCTCGAATACAGATAGGTTTTGCAAAGAATTTGGAGCATTTTTTGTTCTGAGCATTTTTCGTGTCCAGGGAGCCGAGGATCGTCAAAAAATCGACTTACACGTAATGAAACATTGTTGTGATATTCTTGTTCTTCAACACCAAACTGCTCGTATATACCTTTTGAAGCGAATTTGGAGCAACTTTTGTTCTCTGTATATTTTGTGTCCAGGGAGCCGAGAATCGTCGAAAAATTGACTTACGAGAAATGATAGATTTTTTTGATATTCTTGTTCCCCACACACCAAACTGCTCGTATATAGCATTTGAAGCGAATTTGGCGCAACTTTCGTTATATGTATGTATTGTGACCAGGGAGCCGAGAATCGTCAAAATATCGAATTACACGAAATGAAATATAATCATGATATTCTTATTCCCCACACTCCAAACTGCTCGTTTACAGCATTTGCAGCGAATTTGGAGCAACTGTAGTATTGTGTATATTTCGTGTCCAGGGAGCAGAGAATCGTCAAAATATCGACTTACACGTAATGAAATATAATTGTGATATTCTTATTCCCCACACTCCAAATTGCTCGTATATAGCTTTTGCAGGGAATTTGGAGCAACTTTTGTGCTGAGGATATTTTGTATCCAGGGAACCGAGAAAGGTCGAAAAATCGACTTTCACGTAATGAAACATGTTTGTGATATACTTGTTCCCCACACTCCAAACTGCTCGTATATAGCTTTTGCATTGAATTTGGAGCAACTTTTGTTCTGAGCATATTTCCTGTGCAGGGAGTCGAGAATCGTCGAAAAATCGACTTACACGTAATGAAACATTTTTGAGATATTCTTGTTCCCCACACTCAAAACTGCTCGTATATAGCTTTTGCAGCGAATTTGGAGCAACTTATGTTAGTCATATTTCGTGTCTTGGGAGCTGAGAATCGTCGTAAAATCGACTTACACGAAATGGAAACTGTTGTGATATTCTTGTTCCCCACGCTCCAACCTGCTCGTATATAGCTTTTGCAGCTAATTTGGTGCAACTTTTTTCTGAATATATTTCGTGTACAAGGAGCTGAGAATACTCGTAAAATCGACTTACACGAAATGAAAACTTTTGTGATATTCTTGTTCCCCACGCTACAACCTGCTCGTATATAGCTTTTGCAGCGAATTTGGAGCAACTTTTTTCTGAATATATTTCGTGTCCAAGGAGCTGAGAATACTCGTAAAATCGACTTACACGAAATGAAAACTTTTGTGATATTCTTGTTCCCCAAGCTACAACCTGCTCGTATATAGCATTTGCAGCGAATATGGAGCAACTTTTGTTCTGAGTATATTTCGTGACCAGAGAGCTGAAAGTCGATGAAAAATCGACTTACACGTAATGAAACATTTTTATGAAATTCTTGTTCCCCACACTCCAAACTGCTCGTACATAGCTTTTGCAGCGAATTTGGAGCAACTTTTGTTCTGAGCATATTTCGTATCCAGGGAACTGAAAATCGTCGAAAAATCGAATTACACGTAATGAAACATTTTTGTGATATTCTTGTTCCCCAAACTCCAAACTGCTCCTATATAGCTTTTGCAGCGAATTTGCGGCAACTCATGATCTGAGAATATATCATGTCCAGGGAGTGTAGAATCGTCGTAAAATCGACTTAAACGTAATGAAACATTGTTATGATATTATTGCTCCCCACACTCCAAACTGCAGTGAATTTGGAGCATCTTTAGTTCTGAGTATATTTCGTGTCCAGGGAGCCGAGAATCGTCAAAATATCGACTTACACGTAATGAAATATAATTGTGATATTCTTATTCCCCACACTCCAAATTGCTCGTATATAGCTTTTGCAGGGAATTTGGAGCAACTTTTGTGCTGAGGATATTTTGTATCCAGGGAACCGAGAAAGGTCGAAAAATCGACTTTCACGTAATGAAACATGTTTGTGATATACTTGTTCCCCACACTCCAAACTGCTCGTATATAGCTTTTGCATTGAATTTGGAGCAACTTTTGTTCTGAGCATATTTCCTGTGCAGGGAGTCGAGAATCGTCGAAAAATCGACTTACACGTAATGAAACATTTTTGAGATATTCTTGTTCCCCACACTCAAAACTGCTCGTATGATAACATTTGCAGCGAATTAGGAGCAACTTTTGTTCTGAGTATATTTCATGTCCAGGGAGCCGAGAATCGTGGAAAAATTGACTTACACGTAATGAAACATTTTTGTGATATTCTTGTTCCCCCGCTCCAAACTGCTCGAATACAGATAGGTTTTGCAAAGAATTTGGAGCATTTTTTGTTCTGAGCATTTTTCGTGTCCAGGGAGCCGAGGATCGTCAAAAAATCGACTTACACGTAATGAAACATTGTTGTGATATTCTTGTTCTTCAACACCAAACTGCTCGTATATACCTTTTGAAGCGAATTTGGAGCAACTTTTTTCTGAATATATTTCGTGTACAAGGAGCTGAGAATACTCGTAAAATCGACTTACACGAAATGAAAACTTTTGTGATATTCTTGTTCCCCACACTCCAAACTACTCGCATATAGCTTTTGCAGCGAATTTGGAGCAACTTTTTTAAAGGCATATTACGTGTCCAGGGAGCCGAATCGTCGAAAAATAGACACATACGAAATTAAACATTTTTGCGATATTCTTGTTCCCCACACTCCAAACTGCTCGTATATAGCTTTTGCAGTGAATTTGGAGCAACTTTTTTTATATGTATATTTCGTGTCCAGGGAGCCGGGAATCGTCGAAAAATCTACTTACGCGAAATGAAATATTTTTGTGATATTCTTGTTCCCCACATTCCAAACTGCTCGCATATAGCTTTTGCAGCGAATTTGGAGCAACTTTTTTAAAGGCATATTACGTGTCCAGGGAGCCGAATCGTCGAAAAATCGACACATACGAAATTAAACATTTTTGTGATACACTCCAAACTGCTCGTATATAGCTTTTACAGTGAATTTTGAGCAACTTTTGTTCTGAGTATTATTTCGTGTCCAGGGAGCCGAGAATCGTGGAAAAATTGACTTACACGTAATGAAACATTTTTGTGATATTCTTGTTCCCCACACTCCAAACTGCTCGAATCGATAGCTTTTGCAGTGAATTTGGAGCATCTTTTGTACTGAGTATATTTCGTGTCCTGGGAGCCGAGAATCGAGGTAAAATTGACTTACGCGAAATGAAAGATTTGTATGATATTCTTGAACCCCACGCTCCAAAATGCTCGTATACATATAGGTTATGCGGCGAATTTGGAGCAACTTTTGTTCTGAGCATATTTCGTGTCCAGGGAGCCGAGAATCGTCGAAAAATTGACTTACATGTAATGAAACATTTTTGTGATATGCTTGCTCCCCACTCCAAACTGCTCGTATATAGCTTTTGAAGCGAATTAGGAGCAACTATTGTTATATGTATATTTCGTGTCCAGGGAGCCGAGAATCGTCAAAATATCGACTTACACGTAATGAAATATAATTGTGATATTCTTATTCCCCACACTCCAAATTGCTCGTATATAGCTTTTGCAGGGAATTTGGAGCAACTTTTGTGCTGAGGATATTTTGTATCCAGGGAACCGAGAAAGGTCGAAAAATCGACTTTCACGTAATGAAACATGTTTGTGATATAAGTGTTCCCCACACTCCAAACTGCTCGTATATAGCTTTTGCATTGAATTTGGAGCAACTTTTGTTCTGAGCATATTTCCTGTGCAGGGAGTCGAGAATCGTCGAAAAATCGACTTACACGTAATGAAACATTTTTGAGATATTCTTGTTCCCCACACTCAAAACTGCTCGTATGATAACATTTGCAGCGAATTAGGAGCAACTTTTGTTCTGAGTATATTTCATGTCCAGGGAGCCGAGAATCGTGGAAAAATTGACTTACACGTAATGAAACATTTTTGTGATATTCTTGTTCCCCCGCTCCAAACTGCTCGAATACAGATAGGTTTTGCAAAGAATTTGGAGCATTTTTTGTTCTGAGCATTTTTCGTGTCCAGGGAGCCGAGGATCGTCAAAAAATCGACTTACACGTAATGAAACATTGTTGTGATATTCTTGTTCTTCAACACCAAACTGCTCGTATATACCTTTTGAAGCGAATTTGGAGCAACTTTTGTTCTCTGTATATTTTGTGTCCAGGGAGCCGAGAATCGTCGAAAAATTGACTTCCGAGAAATGATAGATTTTTTTGATATTCTTGTTCCCCACACACCAAACTGCTCGTATATAGCATTTGAAGCGAATTTGGCGCAACTTTCGTTATATGTATGTATTGTGACCAGGGAGCCGAGAATCGTCAAAATATCGAATTACACGAGATGAAATATAATCATGATATTCTTATTCCCCACACTCCAAACTGCTCGTTTACAGCATTTGCAGCGAATTTGGAGCAACTGTAGTACTGTGTATATTTCGTGTCCAGGGAGCAGAGAATCGTCGAAAAATCGACTTACGCGAAATGAAAAATTTTTGTGATATTCTTGTTCCCCACACTCCAAACTGCTCGTATATAGCTTTTGCAGCGAATTTGGAGCAACTTATGTTAGTCATATTTCGTGTCTTGGGAGCTGAGAATCGTCGTAAAATCGACTTACACGAAATGGAAACTGTTGTGATATTCTTGTTCCCCACGCTCCAACCTGCTCGTATATAGCTTTTGCAGCTAATTTGGTGCAACTTTTTTCTGAATATATTTCGTGTACAAGGAGCTGAGAATACTCGTAAAATCGACTTACACGAAATGAAAACTTTTGTGATATTCTTGTTCCCCACACTCCAAACTGCTCGCATATAGCTTTTGCAGCGAATTTGGAGCAACTTTTTTAAAGGCATATTACGTGTCCAGGGAGCCGAATCGTCGAAAAATCGACACATACGAAATTAAACATTTTTGTGATATTCTTGTTCCCCACACTCCAAACTGCTCGTATATAGCTTTTGCAGTGAATTTGGAGCAACTTTTTTTATATGTATATTTCGTGTCCAGGGAGCCGGGAATCGTCGAAAAATCTACTTACGCGAAATGAAATATTTTTGTGATATTCTTGTTCCCCACATTCCAAACTGCTCGCATATAGCTTTTGCAGCGAATTTGGAGCAACTTTTTTAAAGGCATATTACGTGTCCAGGGAGCCGAATCGTCGAAAAATCGACACATACGAAATTAAACATTTTTGTGATACACTCCAAACTGCTCGTATATAGCTTTTACAGTGAATTTTGAGCAACTTTTGTTCTGAGTATTATTTCGTGTCCAGGGAGCCGAGAATCGTGGAAAAATTGACTTACACGTAATGAAACATTTTTGTGATATTCTTGTTCCCCACACTCCAAACTGCTCGAATCGATAGCTTTTGCAGTGAATTTGGAGCATCTTTTGTACTGAGTATATTTCGTGTCCTGGGAGCCGAGAATCGAGGTAAAATTGACTTACGCGAAATGAAAGATTTGTATGATATTCTTGAACCCCACGCTCCAAAATGCTCGTATACATATAGGTTATGCGGCGAATTTGGAGCAACTTTTGTTCTGAGCATATTTCGTGTCCAGGGAGCCGAGAATCGTCGAAAAATTGACTTACATGTAATGAAACATTTTTGTGATATGCTTGCTCCCCACTCCAAACTGCTCGTATATAGCTTTTGAAGCGAATTAGGAGCAACTATTGTTATATGTATATTTCGTGTCCAGGGAGCCGAGAATCGTCAAAATATCGACTTACACGTAATGAAATATAATTGTGATATTCTTATTCCCCACACTCCAAATTGCTCGTATATAGCTTTTGCAGGGAATTTGGAATAACTTTTGTGCTGAGGATATTTTGTATCCAGGGAACCGAGAAAGGTCGAAAAATCGACTTTCACGTAATGAAACATGTTTGTGATATACTTGTTCCCCACACTCCAAACTGCTCGTATATAGCTTTTGCATTGAATTTGGAGCAACTTTTGTTCTGAGCATATTTCCTGTGCAGGGAGTCGAGAATCGTCGAAAAATCGACTTACGCGTAATGAAACATTTTTGAGATATTCTTGTTCCCCACACTCAAAACTGCTCGTATGATAACATTTGCAGCGAATTAGGAGCAACTTTTGTTCTGAGTATATTTCATGTCCAGGGAGCCGAGAATCGTGGAAAAATTGACTTACACGTAATGAAACATTTTTGTGATATTCTTGTTCCCCCGCTCCAAACTGCTCGAATACAGATAGGTTTTGCAAAGAATTTGGAGCATTTTTTGTTCTGAGCATTTTTCGTGTCCAGGGAGCCGAGGATCGTCAAAAAATCGACTTACACGTAATGAAACATTGTTGTGATATTCTTGTTCTTCAACACCAAACTGCTCGTATATACCTTTTGAAGCGAATTTGGAGCAACTTTTGTTCTCTGTATATTTTGTGTCCAGGGAGCCGAGAATCGTCGAAAAATTGACTTACGAGAAATGATAGATTTTTTTGATATTCTTGTTCCCCACACACCAAACTGCTCGTATATAGCATTTGAAGCGAATTTGGCGCAACTTTCGTTATATGTATGTATTGTGACCAGGGAGCCGAGAATCGTCAAAATATCGAATTACACGAAATGAAATATAATCATGATATTCTTATTCCCCACACTCCAAACTGCTCGTTTACAGCATTTGCAGCGAATTTGGAGCAACTGTAGTACTGTGTATATTTCGTGTCCAGGGAGCAGAGAATCGTCGAAAAATCGACTTACGCGAAATGAAAAATTTTTGTGATATTCTTGTTCCCCACACTCCAAACTGCTCGTATATAGCTTTTGCAGCGAATTTGGAGCAACTTATGTTAGTCATATTTCGTGTCTTGGGAGCTGAGAATCGTCGTAAAATCGACTTACACGAAATGGAAACTGTTGTGATATTCTTGTTCCCCACGCTCCAACCTGCTCGTATATAGCTTTTGCAGCTAATTTGGTGCAACTTTTTTCTGAATATATTTCGTGTACAAGGAGCTGAGAATACTCGTAAAATCGACTTACACGAAATGAAAACTTTTGTGATATTCTTGTTCCCCACGCTACAACCTGCTCGTATATAGCTTTTGCAGCGAATTTGGAGCAACTTTTTTCTGAATATATTTCGTGTCCAAGGAGCTGAGAATACTCGTAAAATCGACTTACACGAAATGAAAACTTTTGTGATATTCTTGTTCCCCAAGCTACAACCTGCTCGTATATAGCATTTGCAGCGAATATGGAGCAACTTTTGTTCTGAGTATATTTCGTGTCCAGAGAGCTGAAAGTCGATGAAAAATCGACTTACACGTAATGAAACATTTTTATGAAATTCTTGTTCCCCACACTCCAAACTGCTCGTACATAGCTTTTGCAGCGAATTTGGAGCAACTTTTGTTCTGAGCATATTTCGTGTCCAGGGAACTGAAAATCGTCGAAAAATCGAATTACACGTAATGAAACATTTTTGTGATATTCTTGTTCCCCAAACTCCAAACTGCTCCTATATAGCTTTTGCAGCGAATTTGCGGCAACTCATGATTTGAGAATATATCATGTCCAGGGAGTGTAGAGTCGTCGTAAAATCGACTTAAACGTAATGAAACATTTTTATGATATTATTGCTCCCCACACTCCAAACTGCAGTGAATTTGGAGCATCTTTAGTTCTGAGTATATTTCGTGTCCAGGGAGCTGAGAATCGACGAAAAATCGACTTACACGTAATGAAACATATTTGTGATATTCTTGTTCCCCACACTGCAAACTGCTCGTATATAGCTTTTGCAGCGAATTTGGAGCAACTTCTGTTCTGAATATTTTTCGTGTCCAGGGAGCCGAAAATCGACGAAAAAACAACTTATAGGTAATGAAACATTTTTGTGATATTCTTGTTCCCCTTACTCCAATCTGCTCGTATATTGCTTTTGCCGTGAATTTGGAGCTACTTTTGTTCTGAATATATTTCAGGTCCAGGGAACCGAGAATCGTCGTAATATCGACTTACACGTAATGAAAAATTTTTATGATATTCTGATTCCCCAGGCTCCAAACTGCTCATATATAGCTTTTGCAGCGAATGTGGAGCAACTTTTGTTCTGAGCATATTTCGTGTCCCGGGTACTGAGAATGGTCGAAAAATCGACTTACACTTAATGAAACATTTTTATGATATTCTGATTCCCCATGCTCCAAACTGCTCGTATATAGCATTTGCAGCGAATTTGGAGCAACTTTTGTTCTGAGTATATTTCGTGTCCAGGGAGCCGAGAATCGTCGTAAAATCGATTTAAAATTAATGAAACATTTTTATGATATTCTTGTTCCCCCCACTCCAAACTGCTCGTATATAGCTTTTGCAGCGAATTTGGAGCAACTTCTGTTCTGAGTATTTTTCGTGTCCCGGGTACTGAGAATGGTCGAAAAATCGACTTACACTTAATGAAACATTTTTATGATATTCTGATTACCCACGCTCCAAACTGTTCGTATATAGCATTTGCAGCGAATTTGGAGCAACTTTTGTTCTGAGTATATTTCGTGTCCAGGGAGCCGAGAATCGACGAAAAATCGCCTTACAGGTAATGAAACATTTTTGTGATATTCTGGTTCCCCACACTCCAAACTGCTCCTATACAGCTTTTGCAGCGAATTTGCGGCAACTCATGTTCTGAGAATATTTCGTGTCCAGGGTGCCGAGAATCGTCGTAAAATCGATTTAAACTCAATGAAACATTTTTATGATATTCTTGTTCCCTCCACTCCAAACTGCTCGTATATAGATTTTGCAGCGAATTTGGAGCAACTTTTGTTAGTCAAATGTCGTGTCTTGGGAGCTGAGAATCGTAGTAAAATCGACTTACACGTAATGAAACATTTTTATGATATTCTTGTTCCCCACTCTCCAAACTGCTCGTATATAGCTTTTTAGCGAATTTGGAACAACTTTTGTTCAGAGCATATTTCGTGTCCCGGGTACTGAGAATCGTCGAAAAGTCGACTTACACTTAATGAAACATTTTTATGCCATTCTTGTTCCCCACACTCCAAACTGCTCGTATATAGCTTTTGCAGCGAATATGGAGCAAATTTTGTTCTGAGCATATTTCGTGTCCAAGGAGCTGAGAATCCTCGAAAAATCAACTTACGCGAAATGAAAAATTTTTGTGATATTCTAATTCCCCAAGCTCCAACCTGCTCGTATATAGCATTTGCAGCGAATTTGGAGCAACTTTAGTTTTGAGTATATTTCGTGTCCTGGGAGCTGAGAATCGACGAAAAATCGACTTACACTTAATGAAAAATATTTGTGATATTCTTGTTCCCCACACTGCAAATTGCTCGTATGTAGCTTTTGCAGCGAATTTGGAGCAACTTCTGTTCTGAGTATTTTTCGTGTCCAGGGAGCCGAAAATCGACGAAAAAACGACTTATAGGTATTGAAACATTTTTGTGATATTCTTGTTCCCCTTACTCCAATCTGCTCGTATATTGCTTTTGCCGTGAATTTGGAGCTACTTTTATTCTGAATATATTTCAGGTCCAGGGAACCGAGAATCGTCGTAATATCGACTTACACGTAATGAAACATTTTTGTGATATTCTTCTTCCCCACACTGCAAACTGCTCGTATATAGGTTTTGCAGCGAATTTGGAACAACTATTGTTCAGAGCATATTTCGTGTCCCGGGTACTGAGAATGGTCCAAAAATCAACTTACACTTAATGAAACATTTTTGGGATATTCTTGTTCCCCACGCTCCAAACTGCTCATATATAGCTTTTGCAGCGAATTTGGAGCAACTTTTGTTCTGAGCATATTTCGTGTCCCGGGTACTGAAAATCGTCGAAAAATCGACTTATATTTAATGAAACATTTTTGTGATATTCTTGTTCCCCAAACTCCAAACTGCTCCTATATAGCTTTTGCAGCGAATTTGCGGCAACTCATGTTCTGAGAATATATCATGTCCTGGGAGTGTAGAATCGTCGTAAAATCGACATAAACGTACTGAAACATTTTTATGATATCATTGCTCCCCACACTCCAAACTGCACGTATATAGCTTTTGCAGTGAATTTGGAGCAACTTTTTTCTGAATATATTTCGTGTCCAAGGAGCTGAGAATACTCATAAAATCGACTTACACGAAATGAAAACTGTTGTGATATTCTTGTTCCCCACGCTCCAACCTGCTCGTATATAGCTTTTGCAGCGAATTTGGAGCAACTTTTTTCTGAATATATTTCGTGTCCAAGGAGCTGAGAATACTCGTAAAATCGACTTACAGGAAATGAAAACTTTTGTGATATTCTTGTTCCCCACGCTACAACCTGCTCGTATATAGCATTTGCAGCGAATTTGGAGCAACTGTTTTCTGAATATATTTCGTGTCCAAGGAGCTGAGAATACTCGTAAAATCGACTTACGCGAAATGAAAACTTTTGTGATATTCATGATCCCCACGCTCCAACCTGCTCGTATAGAGCATTTGCAGCGAATATGGAGCAACTTTTGTTCTGAGTATATTTCGTGTCCCGGGAACTGAAAATCGTCGAAAAATCGAATTACACGTAATGAAACAATTTTGTGATATCCTTGTTCCCCACACTCCAAACTGCTCGTATGTAGCTTTTGCAGCGAATTTGGAGCAACTTTTGTTCTGAGCATAATTCGTGTCCCGGTAAATGAGAATAGTCGAAAAATCGACTTACACGTAATGAAACATTTTTGTGACATTCTTGTTCCCCACACTCCAAACTGCTCGTATATAGCATTTGCAGCGAATTTGGAGCAAACATTTGTTCTTAGTTTATTTCGAGAAAAATCGACTTACAGGTAATGAAACATTTTTGTGATATTCTTGTTCCCCTTACTCCAATCTGCTCGTATATTGCTTTTGCCGTGAATTTGGAGAAACTTTTGTTCGGAATATATTTCGGGTCCAGGGAAGCGAGAATCGTTTTAAAATCGACTTACACGTAATGAAAAATTGTTATGATATTCTGATTCACCACGCTCCAAACTGCTCGTATATAACATTTGCAGCGAATTTGGAGCTACTTTTGTTCTGAGTATATTTCTTCTCCAGGGAGCTGAGAATCCTCCAAAAATCGACTTACGCGAAATGAAAAATTTTTTGTGATATTCTTGTTCCCCACACTCCAAACAGCTCGTATATATATTTTGCAGCGAATTTGGAGCAACTTTTGTTATATGTATATTTCGTGTCCAGGGAGCCGAGAATCGTCGAAATATCATCTTACACGAAATGAAATATTTTTGTGATATTCTTTGTTCCCACACTCCAACCTGCTCATATATAGCTTTTGCAGCGAATTTGGAGCAACTTTAGTTGTGAGTAAATTTCGTGTTCAGGGAGCCGAGAATCGACGAAAAATCGACTTAAACTTAATGAAACATTTTTGTGAAATTCTTGTTCCCCACACTCCAAACTGCTCGTATATAGCTTTTGCAGCGAATTAGGAGCAACTTTTGTTCTGAGCATATTTCGTGTCCCGGGAACTGAAAATCGTCGAAAAATCCAATTACACCTAGTGAAACATTTTTGTGATATTCTTGTTCCCCTTACTCCAATCTGCTCGAATATAGCTTATGTACCGAATTTGGAGCAACTTTTGTTCTGAGCGTATTTCGTGTCCAAGGAGCTGAGAATCCTCGAAAAATCGACTTACACGTAATGAAACATGTTTATGCTATTGTTGTTCCCCACACTCCAAACTGCTCGTATATAGCTTTTGCAGCAAATTTGGAGCAACTTTTGTTCCGAGTATATTTCGTGTCCAGGGAGCCGAGAATCGACGAAAAATCGCCTTACAGGTAATGTAACATTTTTGTGATATTCTTGGTCCCCACACTCCAAACTGCTCGTATATAGCTTTTGCAGCGAATTTGGAGCAACTTTTGTTCTGAGCATATTTCGTGTCCCGGGAAATGAGAATCGTCGAAAAATCGACTTACACGTAATGAAACATTTTTGTGACATTCTTGTTCACCACACTCCAAACTGCTCCTATGTAACTTTTGCAGCGAATTTGTGGCAACTCATGTACTGAGAATATATCGTGTCCAGGGAGCTGAGAATCGTCGTAAAATCGACTTACACGTAATGAAACATTTTTATGATATTCTTGTTCGCCACTCTCCAAACTGCTCGTATATAGCATTTGCAGCGAATTTGGAGCAACTTTTGTTCTTAGTATATTTCGACGAAAAATCGACTTACAGGTAATGAAACATTTTTGTGATATTCTTGTTCCCCTTACTCCTATCTGCTCGTATATTGCTTTTGCCGTGAATTTGGAGCAACTTTTGTTCGGAATATATTTCGGGTCCAGGGAAGCGAGAATCGTCGTAAAATCGACTTACACGTAATGAAAAATTGTTATGATATTCTGATTCACCACGCTCCAAACTGCTCGTATATAACATTTGCAGCGAATTTGGAGCTACTTTTGTTCTGAGTATATTTCTTCTCCAGGGAGCTGAGAATCCTCCAAAAATCGACTTACGCGAAATAAAAAATTGTTTGTGATATTCTTGTTCCCCACACTCCAAGCAGCTCGTATATAGCTTTTGCAGCGAATTTGGAGCAACTTTTGTTATATGTATATTTCGTGTCCAGGGAGCCGAGAATCGTCGAAATATCATCTTACACGAAATGAAATATTTTTGTGATATTCTTTGTTCCCACACTCCAACCTGCTCATATATAGCTTTTGCAGCGAATTTGGAGCAACTTTAGTTGTGAGTAAATTTCGTATTCAGGGAGCCGAGAATCGGCGAAAAATCGACTTAAACGTAATGAAACATTTTTATGAAATTCTTGTTCCCCACACTCCAAACTGCTCGTATATAGCATTTGCAGCGAATTTGGATCAACTTTTGTTCTGAGTATATTTCGACGAAAAATCGACTCACAGGTAATGAAATATTTTTGTGATATTTTTGATCCCCTTACTCCAATCTGCTCGTATATTGCTTTTGCCGTGAATTTGGAGCAACTTTTCTTCTGAGCATATTTCGTGTCCCGGGAACTGAAAATCGTCGAAAAATAAACTTACACGTAATGAAACATTTTTGTGATATTCTTGTTCCCCACACTGCAAACTATTCGTATATAGCTTTTGCAGCGAATTTGGAGCAACTTTTGTTCTGAGCATATTTCGTGTCCAGGGAGCCGAAAATCGCCGAAAAATCGACTTACAGGTAATGAAACATTTTTGTTATAATCTTGTTCCCCTTACTCCTATCTTCTCGTATATTGCTTTTGCCGTGAATTTGGAGCAACTTTTGTTCGGAATATATTTCGGGTCCAGGGAACCGAGAATCGTCGTAAAATCGACTTACACGTAATGAAACATTTTTATGAAATTCTTGTTCCCCACACTCCAAACTGCTCGTATATAGCTTTTGCAGCGAAAAAGGAGCAACTTTTGTTCTGAGCATATTTCGTGTCCCGGGAACTGAAAATCGTCGAAAAATCCAATTACGCGAAATGAAAAATTTTTGTGATATTCTTGTTCCCCACGCTCCAACCTGCTCGTATATAGCTTTTGCAGCGAATTTGGAGCAACTTTTGTTCTGAGCATATTTCGTGTCCCGGGAAATGAGAATCGTCGAAAAATCGACTTACACGTAATGAAACATTTTTGTGATATTCTTGTTCCCCACACTCCAAACTGCTTCTATGTAGCTTTTGCAGCGAATTTGCGGCAACTCATATTCTGAGAATATATCGTGTCCAGGGAGCTGAGAATCGTCGTAAAATCGACTTACACGTAATGAAACCTTTTTATGATATTCTTGTTCGCCAATCTCCAAACTGCTCGTATATAGCATTTGCAGCGAATTTGGAGCAACTTTTGTTCTGAGTATATTTCATGTCCAGGGAGCCGAGAATCGACGAAAAATCGCCTTACAGGTAATGAAACATTTTTGTGATATTCTTGTTCCCCACACTCCAAACTGCTCGTATATAGTTTTTGCAGCGAATTTGGAGCAACTTTTGTTCTGAGGATATTTCGTGTCCAGGGAGCCGAGAATCGTCGTAAAATCGATTTAAACTTAATGAAACATTTTTATGATATTCTTGTTTCCCACTCTCCAACCTGCTCGTATATATAGCTTTTGCAGCGAATTTGGAGCAACTTTTGTTATAGTAATATTTCGTGTCTTGGGAGCTGAGAATCGTCGTAAAATCGACTTACACGTAATGAAACATTTTTATGATATTCTTGTTTCCCACTCTCCAAACTGCTCGTATATAGCTTTTTAGCGAATTTGGAACAACTTTTGTTATGAGCATATTTCGTGTCCCAGGAACTGAGATTCGTCGTAAAATCGACTTAAACGTAATGAAACGTTTCTATGATATTATTGCTCCCCACACTCCAAACTGTTCGTATATAGGCAGTGAATTTGGAGCAACTTTTATCTGAATATATTTCGTGTCCAAGGAGCTGAGAATTCTCGTAAAATCGACTTACGCGAAATGAAAAATTTTAGTGTTATTCTTGTTCCCCACGCTCCAAACTGCTCGTAAATAGAATTTGCAGCGAATTTGGAGCAACTTTTGTTATAGGTATATTTCGTTAGGAGGGAGCCGAGAATCGTCGAAATATCGACTTACACGAAATGAAATATTTTTGTGATATTCTTGTTTACCTTACTCCAAACTGCTCTTATATAGCTTTTGCAGCGAATTTGGAGCAACTTTTGTTCTGAGAATATTTCGTGTCCAGGGAACCGCGAATCTTCGAGAAATCGACTTACACTTAGTGATACATTTTTGTGAGAATCTTCTTCCCCGCACTCCAAACTATCCGCTTTTAGCTTATGCAGCGAATTTGGAGCAACTTTTGTTCTGAGAATATTTCGTGTCCAGGCAGCTGAGAATCGTCGTAAAATGAACTTACACGAAATGAAACATTTTTGTGATATTCTTGTTCCCCACGCTCCAAACTGCTCGTAAATAGCATTTGCAGCAAATTTGGAGCAACTTTTGATATATGTATTTTCGTGTACTGGGAGCCGAGAATCGTCGAAATATCAACTTACACGAAATGAAATATTTTTGTGATATTCTTGTTTACCTTACTCCAAACTGCTCTTATATATGTTTTGCAGCGAATTTGGAGCAACTTTTGTTCAGAGTATATTTAGTGTCCAGGGAGCCGAGAATCGTCAAAGTATCGACTTACACGAAATGAAAAATTTTTGCGATAATCTTGTTCCCCACACTCCAAACTTCTCGTATATAGCTTTTGCAGCGAATTTGGAGCAACTTTTGTTACATGTATATTTCGTGACCAGGGAGCCGAGAATCGTCGAAATATCTACTTACACGTAATGAAACATTTTTATGATATTCTTGTTCCCCGCGCTCCAAACTGCTCGTAAATAGCATTTGCAGCGAATTTGGAGCAACTTTTGTTATATGTATTTTTCGTGTCCAGGGAGCCGAGAATCGTCGAGATATCAACTTACACGAAATGAAATATTTTTGTGATATTCTTGTTCCCCACGCTCCAAACTGCTCGTAAATACCATTTGCAGCGTATTTGCAGCAACTTTTGTTATATGTATATTTCGTTACCAGGGAGCCGAGAATCGTCGAAATATCGACTTACACGAAATGAAATATTTTTGTGATATTCTTGTTTACCTTACTCCAAACTGCTCTTATATAGCTTTTGCAGCGAATTTGGAGCAACTTTTGTTCAGAGTATATTTAGTGTCCAGGGAGCCGAGAATCGTCGAAATATCGACATACACGAAATGAAAAATGTTTATGATATTCTTGTTCCTCAGACTCCAAACTTCTCGTATATAGCTTTAGCAGCGAATTTGGAGCAACTTTTGTTATATGTATATTTCGTTAGGAGGGAGCCGAGAATCGTCGAAATATCGACTAACACGAAATGAAATATTTTTGTGATATTCTTGTTTACCTTACTCCAAACTGCTCTTATATAGCTTTTGCAGCGAATTTGGAGCAACTTTTGTTCAGAGTATATTTAGTGTCCAGGGAGCCGCGAATCGACGAAATATCGACTTACACGAAATGAAAAATTTTTGTGATATTCTTTTCCCCACACTCCAAACTTTTCGTATATAGCTTTTGCAGCGAATTTGGAGCAACGTTTGTTAGGATAATATATTTCGTGTCCAGGAAGCTGAGAATCCTCGAAATATCAACTTACACGAAATGAAATCTTTTTGTGATATTCTTGTTCCCCACACTCCAAACTTTTCGTATATAGCTTTTGCAGTGATTTTGGAGCAACGTTTGTTAGGATAATATAGTTCGAGTCCAGGGAGCTGAGAATCCTCGAAAAATCGACTTACGCGAAATGAAAAATTTTTGTGATATTCTTCTTCCCCACGCTCCAAACTGCTCCATTTGCAGCGAATTTGGAGCAACTTTTGTTATATGTATTTTTCGTGTCCAGGGAGCCGAGAATCGTCGAAATATCAATTTACACGAAATGAAATATTTTTGTGATATTCTTGTTCCCCACGCTCCAAACTGCTCGTCAATAGCATTTGCAGCGAATTTGGAAGCAACTTTTATTATAGGTATATTTCGTTAGGAGGGAGCCGAGAATCGTCGAAATATCGACTTACACGAAATGAAATATTTTTGTGATATTCTTGTTTACCTTACTCCAAACTGCTCTTATATAGCTTTTGCAGCGAATTTGGAGCAACTTTTGTTCAGAGTATATTTAGTGTCCAGGGAGCCGAGAATCGACGAAATATCGACTTACACGAAATGAAAAATTTTTATGATATTCTTGTTCCCCACACTCCAAATTTCTTGTATATAGCTTTTGCAGCGAATTTGGAGCAACGTTTGTTAGGATAATATATTTCGTGTCCAGGGAGCTGAGAATCCTCGAAAAATCGACTTACGCGAAATGAAAAATGTTTGTGATATTCTTGTTCCCCACGCTCCAAACTGCTCGTATATAGCATTTGCAGCGAATTTGGAGCAACTTTTGTTACATGTATATTTCGTGACCAGGGAGCCGAGAATCGTCGAAATATCGACTTACACGTAATGAAACATTTTTATGATATTCTTGTTCCCCGCGCTCCAAACTGCTCGTAAATAGCATTTGAGGCGAATTTGGAGCAACGTTTGGTATATGTATATTTCGTGACCAGGGAGCTGAGAATCGTCGAAATATCGACTTACACGAAATGAAATATTTTTGTGATATTCTTGTTTACCTTACTCCAAACTGCTCGTATATAGCATTTGCAGCGAATTTGGAGCATTTTTGTTATATGTATTTTTCGTGTCCAGGGAGCCGAGAATCGTCGAAATATCAACTTACACGAAATAAAATATTTTTGTGATAATCTTGTTCCCCACGCTCCAAACTGCTCGTATATAGCATTTGCAGCGAATTTGGAGCAACTTTTGTTACATGTATATTTCGTGACCGGGGAGCCGAGAATCGTCGAAATATCGACTTACACGTAATGAAACATTTTTATGATATTCTTGTGCCCCGCGCTCCAAACTGCTCGTAAATAGCATTTGCAGCGAATTTGGAGCAACTTTTGTTATATGTATATTTCGTTAGGAGGGAGCCGAGAATCGTCGAAATATCGACTTACACGAAATGAAATATTTTTGTGAAATTCTTGTTTACCTTACTCCAAACTGCTCTTATATAGCTTTTGCAGCGAATTTGGAGCAACTTTTGTTCAGAGTATATTTAGTGTCCAGGGAGCCGAGAATCGCAGAAATATCGACTTACACGAAATGAAAAATTTTTGTGATATTCTTGTTCCCCACACTCCAAACTTCTTGTATATAGCTTTTGCAGCGAATTTGGAGCTACGTTTGTTAGGATAATATATTTCGTGTCCAGGGAGCTGAGAATCCTCGAAATATCAACTTACACGAAATGAAATATTTTTGTGATATTCTTGTTCCCCACACTCCAAACTTTTCGTATATAGCTTTTGTAGTGATTTTGGAGCAACGTTTGTTAGGATAATATAGTTCGTGTCCAGGGAGCTGAGAATCCTCGAAAATCGACTAACGCGAAATGAAAAATTTTTGTGATAATCTTCTTCCCCACGCTCCAAACTGCTCGTATATAGCATTTGCAGCGAATTTGGAGCAACTTTTGTTACATGTAATTTTCGTGTCCAGGGAGCCGAGAATCGTCGAAATATCAACTTACACGAAATGAAATATTTTTGTGATATTCTTGTTCCCCACGCTCCAAACTGCTCGTAAATAGCATTTGCAGCGAATTTGGAGCAACTTTTGTTATAGGTATATTTCGTTAGGAGGGAGCCGAGAATCGTCGAAATATCGACTTACACGAAATGAAATATTTTTGTGATATTCTTGTTTACCTTACTCCAAACTGCTCTTATATAGCTTTTGCAGCGAATTTGGAGCAACTTTTGTTCAGAGTATATTTAGTGTCCAGGGAGCCGAGAATCGACGAAATATCGACTTACACGAAATGAAAAATTTTTGTGATATTCTTGATCCCCACACTCCGAACTTCTTGTATATAGCTTTTGCAGCGAATTTGGAGCAACGTTTGTTAGGATAATATATTTCGTGTCCAGGGAGCTGAGAATCCTCGAAATATCAACTTACACGAAATGAAATATTTTTGTGATATTCTTATTCCCCACACTCCAAACTTTTCGTATATAGCTTTTGCAGTGAATTTGGAGCAACGTTTGTTAGGATAATATAGTTCGTGTCCAGGGAGCTGAGAATCGTCGAAATATCGACTTACACGAAATGATATATTTTTGTGATATTCTTGTTTACCTTACTCCAAACTGCTCTTATATAGCTTTTGCAGCGAATTTGGAGCAACTTTTGTTCTGAGAATCTTTCGTGTCCAGGGAACCGCGAATCTTCGAGAAATCGACTTACACTTAGTGATACATTTTTGTGAGAATCTTCTTCCCCGCACTCCAAACTATTCGCTTTTAGCTTATGCAGCGAATGTGCAGCAACTTTTGTTCTGAGAATATTTCGTGTCCAGGCAGCTGAGAATCGTCGTAAATTGAACTTACACGAAAGGAAACATTTTTGTGATATTCATGTTCCCCACGTTCCAAACTGCTCGTAAATAGCATTTGCAGCAAATTTGGAGCAACTTTTGATATATGTATTTTCGTGTCCTGGGAGCCGAGAATCGTCGAAATATCAACTTACACGAAATGAAATATTTTTGTGATATTCTTGTTTACCTTACTCCAAACTGCTTTTATATAACTTTTGCAGCGAATTTGGAGCAACTTTTGTTCAGAGTATATTTAGTGTCCAGGGAGCCGAGAATCGTCGACATATCGACTTACACGAAATGAAATATTTTTCTGATATTCTTGTTTACCTTACTCCAAACTTCTCTTATATAGCTTTTGCAGCGAATTTGGAGCAACGTTTGTTAGGATAATATATTTCGTGTACAGGGAGCTGAGAATCCTCGAAATATCAACTTACACGAAATGAAATAGTTTTGTGATATTCTTGTTCCCCACACTCCAAACTTTTCGTATATAGCTTTTGTAGTGATTTTGGAGCAACGTTTGTTAGGATAATATAGTTCGTGTCCAGGGAGCTGAGAATCCTCGAAAATCGACTTACACGAAATGAAAAATTTTTGTGATAATCTTCTTCCCCACGCTCCAAACTGCTCGTATATAGCATTTGCAGCGAATTTGGAGCAACTTTTGTTACATGTATTTTTCGTGTCCAGGGAGCCGAGAATCGTCGAAATATCAACTTACACGAAATGAAATATTTTTGTGATATTCTTGTTCCCCACGCTCCAAACTACTCGTAAATAGCATTTGCAGCGAATTTGGAGCAACTTTTGTTATAGGTATATTTCGTTAGGAGGGAGCCGAGAATCGTCGAAATATCGACTTACACGAAATGAAATATTTTTGTGATATTCTTGTTTATCTTACTCCAAACTGCTCTTATATAGCTTTTGCAGCGAATTTGGAGCAACTTTTGTTCAGAGTATATTTAGTGTCCAGGGAGCCGAGATCGACGAAATATCAACTTACACGAAATGAAATATTTTTGTGATATTCTTGTTCCCCACACTCCAAACTTTTCGTATATAGCTTTTGCAGTGAATTTGGAGCAACGTTTGTTAGGATAATATAGTTCGTGTCCAGGGAGCTGAGAATCGTCGAAATATCGACTTACACGAAATGAAATATTTTTGTGATATTCTTGTTTACCTTACTCCAAACTGCTCTTATATAGCTTTTGCAGCGAATTTGGAGCAACTTTTGTTCTGAGAATATTTCGTGTCCAGGGAACCGCGAATCTTCGAGAAATCGACTTACACTTAGTGATACATTTTTGTGAGAATCTTCTTCCCCGCACTCCAAACTATTCGCTTTTAGCTTATGCAGCGAATTTGGAGCAACTTTTGTTCTGAGAATATTTCGTGTCCAGGCAGCTGAGAATCGTCGTAAAATGAACTTACACGAAAGGAAACATTTTTGTGATATTCTTGTTCCCCACGCTCCAAACTGCTCGTATATAGCATTTGCAGCGAATTTGGACCAACTTTTGTGATATATATTTTCGTGTCCAGGGAGCCGAGAATCGTCGAAATATCAACTTACACGAAATGAAATATTTTTGTGATATTCTTGTTCCCCACGTTCCAAACTGCTGTAAATAGCATTTGCAGCGAATTTGGAGCAACTTTTGTTTTATGTATATTTCGTTAGGAGGGAGCCAAGAATCGTCGAAATATCGACTTTCACGAAATGAAATATTTTTGTGATATTCTTGTTTACCTTACTCCAAACTGCTCTTATATAGCTTTTGCAGCGAATTTGGAGCAACTTTTGTTCAGAGTATATTTAGTGTCAAGGGAGCCGAGAATCGTCCAAATATCGACTTACACGAAATGAAATATTTTTCTGATATTCTAGTTTACCTTACTCCAAACTTCTCTTATATAGCTTTTGCAGCGAATTTGGAGCAACTTTTGCTCACAGTATATTTAGTGTCCAGGGAGTCGAGAATCGTCGAAATATCGACTTACACGAAATGAAAAATTTTTGCGATAATCTTGTTCCCCACACTCCAAACTTCTCGTATATAGCTTTTGCAGCGAATTTGGAGCAACTTTTGTTAGGATAATATATTTCGTGTCCAGGGAGCTGAGAATCCTCGAAAAATCGACTTACGCGAAATGAAAAATTTTTGTGATATTCTTGTTCCCCACGCTCCAAACTGCTCGTGTATAGCATTTGCAGCGAATTTGGAGCAACTTTTGTTATATGTATATTTCGTGTCCAGGGAGCCGAGAATCGTCGAAAATTCAACTTACACGAAATGAAACATTTTTATGATATTCTTGTTCCCCACACTCCAAACTGCTCGTATATAGCTTTTGCAGCGAATTTGGAGCAACTTTTGCTCACAGTATATTTAGTGTCCAGGGAGTCGAGAATCGTCGAAATATCGACTTACACGAAATGAAAAATTTTTGCGATAATCTTGTTCCCCACACTCCAAACTTCTCGTATATAGCTTTTGCAGCGAATTTGGAGCAACTTTTGTTAGGATAATATATTTCGTGTCCAGGGAGCTGAGAATCCTCGAAAAATCGACTTACGCGAAATGAAAAATTTTTGTGATATTCTTGTTCCCCACGCTCCAAACTGCTCGTGTATAGCATTTGCAGCGAATTTGGAGCAACTTTTGTTATATGTATATTTCGTGTCCAGGGAGCCGAGAATCGTCGAAAATTCAACTTACACGAAATGAAACATTTTTATGATATTCTTGTTCCCCACACTCCAAACTGCTCGTATATAGCTTTTGCAGTGAATTTGGAGCAACTTTTGTTCTGAGTATATATAATTCGTGTCCAGGGAACCGAGAATCGTCGAAAAATCGACTTACGCGAAATGAAATATTTTTGTGACATTCTTGTTCCCCACACTCCAAACTGCTGGTATATAGCTTTTGCATCGAATTTGGAGCAACTTTTGTTCTGAAAATATTTCGTGTCCAGGCAGCCGAGAATCGTCGAAAAATCCACTTACACGTAATGAAACATTTTTGTGATATTCTTGTTCCCATTACTCCAATCTGCTCGTATATAGCTTTTGCAGTGAATTTGGTGCAACTTATGTTCTGAGTATATATAATTCGTGTCCAGGGAACCGAGAATCGTCGAAAAATCGACTTACAACAAATGAATAATTTTTGTGATATTCTTGTTCCCACTTTTCAAACTGGTCTTGTATAGCTTTTGCAGCGAACTTGGAGCAAATTGTGTTATATGTATATTTCGTGACCAGGGAGCCGAGAATCGTCGAAAATTCAACTTACACAAAATGATCTTGTATAGCTTTTGCAGCGAACCTGGAACAAATTTTGTTATATGTATATTTCGTGACCAGGGAGCCGAGAATCGTCGAAATATCAACTTACACGAAATGAAATATATTTGTGATATTCTTGTTCCCCACACTCCAATCTTCTGGTATATAGCTTTTGCACGGAATTTGGAGCAACTTTTGTTATATGTATATTTCGTGTCCAGGGAGCCGAGAATCGTCGAAATATCGACTTACAACAAATGAAATATTTTTGTGATATTCTTGTTCCCCACACTCCAATCTTCTGGTATATAGCTTTTGCAGGGAATTTGGAGCAACTTTTGTTCTGAAAATATTTCGTGTCCAGGCAGCCGAGAATCAACGAAAAATGACTTGCACGTAATGAAACATTTTTATGATATTCTTGTTCCCCATACTTCAAACTGGTCTTATATAGCTTTAGCAGCGAACTTGGAGCAACTTTTGTTATATGTATATTTCGTGTCCAGGGAGCCGAGAATCGTCGAAAATTCAACTTACACGAAATGAAACATTTTTATGATATTCTTGTTCCCCACACTCCAAACTGCTCGTATATAGCTTTTGCAGTGAATTTGGAGCAACTTTTGTTCTGAGTATATATAATTCGTGTCCAGGGAACCGATAATCGTCGAAAAATCGACTTACGCGAAATGAAAAATTTTTGTGATATTCTTGTTCCCCACACTCCAAACTGCTCGTATATAGCTTTTGCACAGAATTTGGAGCATCTTTTGTTCTGAGTATATATAATTCGTGTCCAGGGAACCAAGAATCGTCGGAAAATCGACTTACGCGAAATGAAAACTTTTTGTGATATTCTTGTTCCCCATATTCCAATCTGCTCGTATATAGCGTTTGCAGCGAATTTGGAGCAACTTTTGTTCTGAGTATATATAATTCGTGTCCAGGGAACCGATAATCGTCGAAAAATCGACTTACGCGAAATGAAAATTTTTTGTGATATTCTTGTTCCCCACACTCCAAACTGCTCGTATATAGCTTTTGCACAGAATTTGGAGCATCTTTTGTTCTGAGTATATAGAATTCGTGTCCAGGGAACCGATAATCGTCGAAAAATCGACTTACGCAAAATGAAAAATTTTTGTGATATTCTTGTTCCCCACACTCCAAACTGCTCGTATATAGCTTTTGCAGTGAATTTGGAGCATCTTTTGTTCTGAGTATATATAATTCGTGTCCAGGGAACCGAGAATCGTCGGAAAATCGACTTACGCGAAATGAGAACTTTTTGTGATATTCTTGTTCCCCATATTCCAATCTGCTCGTATATAGCTTTTGCAGGGAATTTGGAGCAACTTTTGTTCTGAGTATGTATAATTCGTGTCCAGGGAACCGAGAATCGTCGAAAAATCGACTTACGCGAAATGAAAACTTATTGTGATATTCTTGTTTCTCACGCTCCAAACTGCTCGTGTATAGCGTTTGCAGCGAATTTGGAGCAACTTTTGATATATGCATATTTCGTGTCCAGGAAGCCGAGAATCGGCGAAATATCAACTTACACGAAATGAGATATTTTTGTGATATTCTTGTTCCCCCACTCGAAACTGCTCGTATATAGCTTTTGCAGCGAATTAGGAGCAACTTTTGTTCTGAGTTTATTTCGTGTCCAGGGAACGGAGAATCATCGAAAAATCCACTTACACGTAATGAAACATTTTTGTGATATTATTGTTCCCCATACTCCAATCTGCTCGTATATAGCTTTTGCAGTGAATTTGGAGCAACTTTTGTTCTGAGTGTCCAGGGAATCGAGAATCGTCGAAAAATCGACTTACGCGAAATGAAATATTTTTGTGACATTCTTGTTCCCCACACTCCAAACTGCTGGTATATAGCTTTTGCATCGAATTTGGATCAACTTTTGTTCTGAAAATATTTCGTGTCCAGGCAGCCGAGAATCGTCGTAAAATCCACTTACACGTAATGAAACATTTTTGTGATATTCTTGTTCCTAATACTCCAAACTGCTCGTATATAACTTTTTCAGTGAATTTGGAGCAACTTTTGTTCTGAGTATATTTCGTGTCCAGGGAACCGAGAATCGTCGAAAAATCGACTTACGCGAAATGAAAACTTTTTGTGATATTCTTGTTCCTCACGCTCCAAACTGCAGTGAATTTGGAGCAACTTTTGTAATATGAATATTTCGTGTCCAGGGAACCGAGAAACGTCGAAATATCGACTTACAACAAATGAAATATTTTTGTGATATTCTTGTTCCCCACACTCCAAACTTCTGGTATATAGCTTTTGCAGGGAATTTGGAGCAACTTTTGTTCTGAAAATATTTCGTGTCCAGGCAGCCGAGAATCAACGAAAAATCGACTTGCACGTAATGAAACATTTTTATGATATCCTTGTTCCCCACACTTCAAACTGGTCTTATATAGCTTTTACAGCGAACTTCGAGCAAATTTTATTATATGTATAGATCGTAACCAGGGAGCCGAGAATCGGCGAAATATCAACTTACACAAAATTAAATATTTTTGTGATATTCTTGTTCCCCACGCTCCAAACTTCTCGTGTATAGCTTTTGCAGTGAATTTGGAGCAACTTTTGTTCTGAGTATATATAATTCGTGTCCAGGGAACCGAGAATCGTCGAAAAATCGACTTACGCGAAATGAAATATTTTTGTGACATTCTTGTTCCCCACACTCCAAACTGCTGGTATATAGCTTTTGCATCGAATTTGGAGCAACTTTTGTTCTGAAAATATTTCGTGTCCAGGCAGCCGAGAATCGTCGAAAAATCCACTTACACGTAATGAAACATTTTTGTGATATTCTTGTTCCCATTACTCCAATCTGCTCGTATATAGCTTTTGCAGTGAATTTGGTGCAACTTATGTTCTGAGTATATATAATTCGTGTCCAGGGAACCGAGAATCGTCGAAAAATCGACTTACAACAAATGAATAATTTTTGTGATATTCTTGTTCCCACTTTTCAAACTGGTCTTGTATAGCTTTTGCAGCGAACTTGGAGCAAATTGTGTTATATGTATATTTCGTGACCAGGGAGCCGAGAATCGTCGAAAATTCAACTTACACAAAATGATCTTGTATAGCTTTTGCAGCGAACCTGGAACAAATTTTGTTATATGTATATTTCGTGACCAGGGAGCCGAGAATCGTCGAAATATCAACTTACACGAAATTAAATATATTTGTGATATTCTTGTTCCCCACACTCCAATCTTCTGGTATATAGCTTTTGCACGGAATTTGGAGCAACTTTTGTTATATGTATATTTCGTGTCCAGGGAGCCGAGAATCGTCGAAATATCGACTTACAACAAATGAAATATTTTTGTGATATTCTTGTTCCCCACACTCCAATCTTCTGGTATATAGCTTTTGCAGGGAATTTGGAGCAACTTTTGTTCTGAAAATATTTCGTGTCCAGGCAGCCGAGAATCAACGAAAAATGACTTGCACGTAATGAAACATTTTTATGATATTCTTGTTCCCCATACTTCAAACTGGTCTTATATAGCTTTAGCAGCGAACTTGGAGCAACTTATGTTATATGTATATTTCGTGTCCAGGGAGCCGAGAATCGTCGAAAATTCAACTTACACGAAATGAAACATTTTTATGATATTCTTGTTCCCCACACTCCAAACTGCTCGTATATAGCTTTTGCAGTGAATTTGGAGCAACTTTTGTTCTGAGTATATATAATTCGTGTCCAGGGAACCGATAATCGTCGAAAAATCGACTTACGCGAAATGAAAAATTTTTGTGATATTCTTGTTCCCCACACTCCAAACTGCTCGTATATAGCTTTTGCAGTGAATTTGGAGCATCTTTTGTTCTGAGTATATATAATTCGTGTCCAGGGAACCAAGAATCGTCGGAAAATCGACTTACGCGAAATGAAAACTTTTTGTGATATTCTTGTTCCCCATATTCCAATCTGCTCGTATATAGCGTTTGCAGCGAATTTGGAGCAACTTTTGTTCTGAGTATATATAATTCGTGTCCAGGGAACCGATAATCGTCGAAAAATCGACTTACGCGAAATGAAAATTTTTTGTGATATTCTTGTTCCCCACACTCCAAACTGCTCGTATATAGCTTTTGCACAGAATTTGGAGCATCTTTTGTTCTGAGTATATAGAATTCGTGTCCAGGGAACCGATAATCGTCGAAAAATCGACTTACGCAAAATGAAAAATTTTTGTGATATTCTTGTTCCCCACACTCCAAACTGCTCGTATATAGCTTTTGCAGTGAATTTGGAGCATCTTTTGTTCTGAGTATATATAATTCGTGTCCAGGGAACCGAGAATCGTCGGAAAATCGACTTACGCGAAATGAGAACTTTTTGTGATATTCTTGTTCCCCATATTCCAATCTGCTCGTATATAGCTTTTGCAGCGAATTTGGAGCTACGTTTGTTAGGATAATATATTTCGTGTCCAGGGAGCTGAGAATCCTCGAAATATCAACTTACACGAAATGAAATATTTTTGTGATATTCTTGTTCCCCACACTCCAAACTTTTCGTATATAGCTTTTGTAGTGATTTTGGAGCAACGTTTGTTAGGATAATATAGTTCGTGTCCAGGGAGCTGAGAATCCTCGAAAATCGACTAACGCGAAATGAAAAATTTTTGTGATAATCTTCTTCCCCACGCTCCAAACTGCTCGTATATAGCATTTGCAGCGAATTTGGAGCAACTTTTGTTACATGTAATTTTCGTGTCCAGGGAGCCGAGAATCGTCGAAATATCAACTTACACGAAATGAAATATTTTTGTGATATTCTTGTTCCCCACGCTCCAAACTGCTCGTAAATAGCATTTGCAGCGAATTTGGAGCAACTTTTGTTATAGGTATATTTCGTTAGGAGGGAGCCGAGAATCGTCGAAATATCGACTTACACGAAATGAAATATTTTTGTGATATTCTTGTTTACCTTACTCCAAACTGCTCTTATATAGCTTTTGCAGCGAATTTGGAGCAACTTTTGTTCAGAGTATATTTAGTGTCCAGGGAGCCGAGAATCGACGAAATATCGACTTACACGAAATGAAAAATTTTTGTGATATTCTTGATCCCCACACTCCGAACTTCTTGTATATAGCTTTTGCAGCGAATTTGGAGCAACGTTTGTTAGGATAATATATTTCGTGTCCAGGGAGCTGAGAATCCTCGAAATATCAACTTACACGAAATGAAATATTTTTGTGATATTCTTATTCCCCACACTCCAAACTTTTCGTATATAGCTTTTGCAGTGAATTTGGAGCAACGTTTGTTAGGATAATATAGTTCGTGTCCAGGGAGCTGAGAATCGTCGAAATATCGACTTACACGAAATGATATATTTTTGTGATATTCTTGTTTACCTTACTCCAAACTGCTCTTATATAGCTTTTGCAGCGAATTTGGAGCAACTTTTGTTCTGAGAATCTTTCGTGTCCAGGGAACCGCGAATCTTCGAGAAATCGACTTACACTTAGTGATACATTTTTGTGAGAATCTTCTTCCCCGCACTCCAAACTATTCGCTTTTAGCTTATGCAGCGAATGTGCAGCAACTTTTGTTCTGAGAATATTTCGTGTCCAGGCAGCTGAGAATCGTCGTAAATTGAACTTACACGAAAGGAAACATTTTTGTGATATTCATGTTCCCCACGTTCCAAACTGCTCGTAAATAGCATTTGCAGCAAATTTGGAGCAACTTTTGATATATGTATTTTCGTGTCCTGGGAGCCGAGAATCGTCGAAATATCAACTTACACGAAATGAAATATTTTTGTGATATTCTTGTTTACCTTACTCCAAACTGCTTTTATATAACTTTTGCAGCGAATTTGGAGCAACTTTTGTTCAGAGTATATTTAGTGTCCAGGGAGCCGAGAATCGTCGACATATCGACTTACACGAAATGAAATATTTTTCTGATATTCTTGTTTACCTTACTCCAAACTTCTCTTATATAGCTTTTGCAGCGAATTTGGAGCAACGTTTGTTAGGATAATATATTTCGTGTACAGGGAGCTGAGAATCCTCGAAATATCAACTTACACGAAATGAAATAGTTTTGTGATATTCTTGTTCCCCACACTCCAAACTTTTCGTATATAGCTTTTGTAGTGATTTTGGAGCAACGTTTGTTAGGATAATATAGTTCGTGTCCAGGGAGCTGAGAATCCTCGAAAATCGACTTACACGAAATGAAAAATTTTTGTGATAATCTTCTTCCCCACGCTCCAAACTGCTCGTATATAGCATTTGCAGCGAATTTGGAGCAACTTTTGTTACATGTATTTTTCGTGTCCAGGGAGCCGAGAATCGTCGAAATATCAACTTACACGAAATGAAATATTTTTGTGATATTCTTGTTCCCCACGCTCCAAACTACTCGTAAATAGCATTTGCAGCGAATTTGGAGCAACTTTTGTTATAGGTATATTTCGTTAGGAGGGAGCCGAGAATCGTCGAAATATCGACTTACACGAAATGAAATATTTTTGTGATATTCTTGTTTATCTTACTCCAAACTGCTCTTATATAGCTTTTGCAGCGAATTTGGAGCAACTTTTGTTCAGAGTATATTTAGTGTCCAGGGAGCCGAGATCGACGAAATATCAACTTACACGAAATGAAATATTTTTGTGATATTCTTGTTCCCCACACTCCAAACTTTTCGTATATAGCTTTTGCAGTGAATTTGGAGCAACGTTTGTTAGGATAATATAGTTCGTGTCCAGGGAGCTGAGAATCGTCGAAATATCGACTTACACGAAATGAAATATTTTTGTGATATTCTTGTTTACCTTACTCCAAACTGCTCTTATATAGCTTTTGCAGCGAATTTGGAGCAACTTTTGTTCTGAGAATATTTCGTGTCCAGGGAACCGCGAATCTTCGAGAAATCGACTTACACTTAGTGATACATTTTTGTGAGAATCTTCTTCCCCGCACTCCAAACTATTCGCTTTTAGCTTATGCAGCGAATTTGGAGCAACTTTTGTTCTGAGAATATTTCGTGTCCAGGCAGCTGAGAATCGTCGTAAAATGAACTTACACGAAAGGAAACATTTTTGTGATATTCTTGTTCCCCACGCTCCAAACTGCTCGTATATAGCATTTGCAGCGAATTTGGACCAACTTTTGTGATATATATTTTCGTGTCCAGGGAGCCGAGAATCGTCGAAATATCAACTTACACGAAATGAAATATTTTTGTGATATTCTTGTTCCCCACGTTCCAAACTGCTGTAAATAGCATTTGCAGCGAATTTGGAGCAACTTTTGTTTTATGTATATTTCGTTAGGAGGGAGCCAAGAATCGTCGAAATATCGACTTTCACGAAATGAAATATTTTTGTGATATTCTTGTTTACCTTACTCCAAACTGCTCTTATATAGCTTTTGCAGCGAATTTGGAGCAACTTTTGTTCAGAGTATATTTAGTGTCAAGGGAGCCGAGAATCGTCCAAATATCGACTTACACGAAATGAAATATTTTTCTGATATTCTAGTTTACCTTACTCCAAACTTCTCTTATATAGCTTTTGCAGCGAATTTGGAGCAACTTTTGCTCACAGTATATTTAGTGTCCAGGGAGTCGAGAATCGTCGAAATATCGACTTACACGAAATGAAAAATTTTTGCGATAATCTTGTTCCCCACACTCCAAACTTCTCGTATATAGCTTTTGCAGCGAATTTGGAGCAACTTTTGTTAGGATAATATATTTCGTGTCCAGGGAGCTGAGAATCCTCGAAAAATCGACTTACGCGAAATGAAAAATTTTTGTGATATTCTTGTTCCCCACGCTCCAAACTGCTCGTGTATAGCATTTGCAGCGAATTTGGAGCAACTTTTGTTATATGTATATTTCGTGTCCAGGGAGCCGAGAATCGTCGAAAATTCAACTTACACGAAATGAAACATTTTTATGATATTCTTGTTCCCCACACTCCAAACTGCTCGTATATAGCTTTTGCAGCGAATTTGGAGCAACTTTTGCTCACAGTATATTTAGTGTCCAGGGAGTCGAGAATCGTCGAAATATCGACTTACACGAAATGAAAAATTTTTGCGATAATCTTGTTCCCCACACTCCAAACTTCTCGTATATAGCTTTTGCAGCGAATTTGGAGCAACTTTTGTTAGGATAATATATTTCGTGTCCAGGGAGCTGAGAATCCTCGAAAAATCGACTTACGCGAAATGAAAAATTTTTGTGATATTCTTGTTCCCCACGCTCCAAACTGCTCGTGTATAGCATTTGCAGCGAATTTGGAGCAACTTTTGTTATATGTATATTTCGTGTCCAGGGAGCCGAGAATCGTCGAAAATTCAACTTACACGAAATGAAACATTTTTATGATATTCTTGTTCCCCACACTCCAAACTGCTCGTATATAGCTTTTGCAGTGAATTTGGAGCAACTTTTGTTCTGAGTATATATAATTCGTGTCCAGGGAACCGAGAATCGTCGAAAAATCGACTTACGCGAAATGAAATATTTTTGTGACATTCTTGTTCCCCACACTCCAAACTGCTGGTATATAGCTTTTGCATCGAATTTGGAGCAACTTTTGTTCTGAAAATATTTCGTGTCCAGGCAGCCGAGAATCGTCGAAAAATCCACTTACACGTAATGAAACATTTTTGTGATATTCTTGTTCCCATTACTCCAATCTGCTCGTATATAGCTTTTGCAGTGAATTTGGTGCAACTTATGTTCTGAGTATATATAATTCGTGTCCAGGGAACCGAGAATCGTCGAAAAATCGACTTACAACAAATGAATAATTTTTGTGATATTCTTGTTCCCACTTTTCAAACTGGTCTTGTATAGCTTTTGCAGCGAACTTGGAGCAAATTGTGTTATATGTATATTTCGTGACCAGGGAGCCGAGAATCGTCGAAAATTCAACTTACACAAAATGATCTTGTATAGCTTTTGCAGCGAACCTGGAACAAATTTTGTTATATGTATATTTCGTGACCAGGGAGCCGAGAATCGTCGAAATATCAACTTACACGAAATGAAATATATTTGTGATATTCTTGTTCCCCACACTCCAATCTTCTGGTATATAGCTTTTGCACGGAATTTGGAGCAACTTTTGTTATATGTATATTTCGTGTCCAGGGAGCCGAGAATCGTCGAAATATCGACTTACAACAAATGAAATATTTTTGTGATATTCTTGTTCCCCACACTCCAATCTTCTGGTATATAGCTTTTGCAGGGAATTTGGAGCAACTTTTGTTCTGAAAATATTTCGTGTCCAGGCAGCCGAGAATCAACGAAAAATGACTTGCACGTAATGAAACATTTTTATGATATTCTTGTTCCCCATACTTCAAACTGGTCTTATATAGCTTTAGCAGCGAACTTGGAGCAACTTTTGTTATATGTATATTTCGTGTCCAGGGAGCCGAGAATCGTCGAAAATTCAACTTACACGAAATGAAACATTTTTATGATATTCTTGTTCCCCACACTCCAAACTGCTCGTATATAGCTTTTGCAGTGAATTTGGAGCAACTTTTGTTCTGAGTATATATAATTCGTGTCCAGGGAACCGATAATCGTCGAAAAATCGACTTACGCGAAATGAAAAATTTTTGTGATATTCTTGTTCCCCACACTCCAAACTGCTCGTATATAGCTTTTGCACAGAATTTGGAGCATCTTTTGTTCTGAGTATATATAATTCGTGTCCAGGGAACCAAGAATCGTCGGAAAATCGACTTACGCGAAATGAAAACTTTTTGTGATATTCTTGTTCCCCATATTCCAATCTGCTCGTATATAGCGTTTGCAGCGAATTTGGAGCAACTTTTGTTCTGAGTATATATAATTCGTGTCCAGGGAACCGATAATCGTCGAAAAATCGACTTACGCGAAATGAAAATTTTTTGTGATATTCTTGTTCCCCACACTCCAAACTGCTCGTATATAGCTTTTGCACAGAATTTGGAGCATCTTTTGTTCTGAGTATATAGAATTCGTGTCCAGGGAACCGATAATCGTCGAAAAATCGACTTACGCAAAATGAAAAATTTTTGTGATATTCTTGTTCCCCACACTCCAAACTGCTCGTATATAGCTTTTGCAGTGAATTTGGAGCATCTTTTGTTCTGAGTATATATAATTCGTGTCCAGGGAACCGAGAATCGTCGGAAAATCGACTTACGCGAAATGAGAACTTTTTGTGATATTCTTGTTCCCCATATTCCAATCTGCTCGTATATAGCTTTTGCAGGGAATTTGGAGCAACTTTTGTTCTGAGTATGTATAATTCGTGTCCAGGGAACCGAGAATCGTCGAAAAATCGACTTACGCGAAATGAAAACTTATTGTGATATTCTTGTTTCTCACGCTCCAAACTGCTCGTGTATAGCGTTTGCAGCGAATTTGGAGCAACTTTTGATATATGCATATTTCGTGTCCAGGAAGCCGAGAATCGGCGAAATATCAACTTACACGAAATGAGATATTTTTGTGATATTCTTGTTCCCCCACTCGAAACTGCTCGTATATAGCTTTTGCAGCGAATTAGGAGCAACTTTTGTTCTGAGTTTATTTCGTGTCCAGGGAACGGAGAATCATCGAAAAATCCACTTACACGTAATGAAACATTTTTGTGATATTATTGTTCCCCATACTCCAATCTGCTCGTATATAGCTTTTGCAGTGAATTTGGAGCAACTTTTGTTCTGAGTGTCCAGGGAATCGAGAATCGTCGAAAAATCGACTTACGCGAAATGAAATATTTTTGTGACATTCTTGTTCCCCACACTCCAAACTGCTGGTATATAGCTTTTGCATCGAATTTGGATCAACTTTTGTTCTGAAAATATTTCGTGTCCAGGCAGCCGAGAATCGTCGTAAAATCCACTTACACGTAATGAAACATTTTTGTGATATTCTTGTTCCTAATACTCCAAACTGCTCGTATATAACTTTTTCAGTGAATTTGGAGCAACTTTTGTTCTGAGTATATTTCGTGTCCAGGGAACCGAGAATCGTCGAAAAATCGACTTACGCGAAATGAAAACTTTTTGTGATATTCTTGTTCCTCACGCTCCAAACTGCAGTGAATTTGGAGCAACTTTTGTAATATGAATATTTCGTGTCCAGGGAACCGAGAAACGTCGAAATATCGACTTACAACAAATGAAATATTTTTGTGATATTCTTGTTCCCCACACTCCAAACTTCTGGTATATAGCTTTTGCAGGGAATTTGGAGCAACTTTTGTTCTGAAAATATTTCGTGTCCAGGCAGCCGAGAATCAACGAAAAATCGACTTGCACGTAATGAAACATTTTTATGATATCCTTGTTCCCCACACTTCAAACTGGTCTTATATAGCTTTTACAGCGAACTTCGAGCAAATTTTATTATATGTATAGATCGTAACCAGGGAGCCGAGAATCGGCGAAATATCAACTTACACAAAATTAAATATTTTTGTGATATTCTTGTTCCCCACGCTCCAAACTTCTCGTGTATAGCTTTTGCAGTGAATTTGGAGCAACTTTTGTTCTGAGTATATATAATTCGTGTCCAGGGAACCGAGAATCGTCGAAAAATCGACTTACGCGAAATGAAATATTTTTGTGACATTCTTGTTCCCCACACTCCAAACTGCTGGTATATAGCTTTTGCATCGAATTTGGAGCAACTTTTGTTCTGAAAATATTTCGTGTCCAGGCAGCCGAGAATCGTCGAAAAATCCACTTACACGTAATGAAACATTTTTGTGATATTCTTGTTCCCATTACTCCAATCTGCTCGTATATAGCTTTTGCAGTGAATTTGGTGCAACTTATGTTCTGAGTATATATAATTCGTGTCCAGGGAACCGAGAATCGTCGAAAAATCGACTTACAACAAATGAATAATTTTTGTGATATTCTTGTTCCCACTTTTCAAACTGGTCTTGTATAGCTTTTGCAGCGAACTTGGAGCAAATTGTGTTATATGTATATTTCGTGACCAGGGAGCCGAGAATCGTCGAAAATTCAACTTACACAAAATGATCTTGTATAGCTTTTGCAGCGAACCTGGAACAAATTTTGTTATATGTATATTTCGTGACCAGGGAGCCGAGAATCGTCGAAATATCAACTTACACGAAATTAAATATATTTGTGATATTCTTGTTCCCCACACTCCAATCTTCTGGTATATAGCTTTTGCACGGAATTTGGAGCAACTTTTGTTATATGTATATTTCGTGTCCAGGGAGCCGAGAATCGTCGAAATATCGACTTACAACAAATGAAATATTTTTGTGATATTCTTGTTCCCCACACTCCAATCTTCTGGTATATAGCTTTTGCAGGGAATTTGGAGCAACTTTTGTTCTGAAAATATTTCGTGTCCAGGCAGCCGAGAATCAACGAAAAATGACTTGCACGTAATGAAACATTTTTATGATATTCTTGTTCCCCATACTTCAAACTGGTCTTATATAGCTTTAGCAGCGAACTTGGAGCAACTTATGTTATATGTATATTTCGTGTCCAGGGAGCCGAGAATCGTCGAAAATTCAACTTACACGAAATGAAACATTTTTATGATATTCTTGTTCCCCACACTCCAAACTGCTCGTATATAGCTTTTGCAGTGAATTTGGAGCAACTTTTGTTCTGAGTATATATAATTCGTGTCCAGGGAACCGATAATCGTCGAAAAATCGACTTACGCGAAATGAAAAATTTTTGTGATATTCTTGTTCCCCACACTCCAAACTGCTCGTATATAGCTTTTGCAGTGAATTTGGAGCATCTTTTGTTCTGAGTATATATAATTCGTGTCCAGGGAACCAAGAATCGTCGGAAAATCGACTTACGCGAAATGAAAACTTTTTGTGATATTCTTGTTCCCCATATTCCAATCTGCTCGTATATAGCGTTTGCAGCGAATTTGGAGCAACTTTTGTTCTGAGTATATATAATTCGTGTCCAGGGAACCGATAATCGTCGAAAAATCGACTTACGCGAAATGAAAATTTTTTGTGATATTCTTGTTCCCCACACTCCAAACTGCTCGTATATAGCTTTTGCACAGAATTTGGAGCATCTTTTGTTCTGAGTATATAGAATTCGTGTCCAGGGAACCGATAATCGTCGAAAAATCGACTTACGCAAAATGAAAAATTTTTGTGATATTCTTGTTCCCCACACTCCAAACTGCTCGTATATAGCTTTTGCAGTGAATTTGGAGCATCTTTTGTTCTGAGTATATATAATTCGTGTCCAGGGAACCGAGAATCGTCGGAAAATCGACTTACGCGAAATGAGAACTTTTTGTGATATTCTTGTTCCCCATATTCCAATCTGCTCGTATATAGCTTTTGCAGGGAATTTGGAGCAACTTTTGTTCTGAGTATGTATAATTCGTGTCCAGGGAACCGAGAATCGTCGAAAAATCGACTTACGCGAAATGAAAACTTATTGTGATATTCTTGTTTCTCACGCTCCAAACTGCTCGTGTATAGCGTTTGCAGCGAATTTGGAGAAACTTTTGATATATGTATATTTCGTGTCCAGGAAGCCGAGAATCGGCGAAATATCAACTTACACGAAATGAGATATTTTTGTGATATTCTTGTTCCCCCACTCGAAACTGCTCGTATATAGCTTTTGCAGCGAATTAGGAGCAACTTTTGTTCTGAGTTTATTTCGTGTCCAGGGAACGGAGAATCATCGAAAAATCCACTTACACGTAATGAAACATTTTTGTGATATTATTGTTCCCCATACTCCAATCTGCTCGTATATAGCTTTTGCAGTGAATTTGGAGCAACTTTTGTTCTGAGTGTCCAGGGAATCGAGAATCGTCGAAAAATCGACTTACGCGAAATGAAATATTTTTGTGACATTCTTGTTCCCCACACTCCAAACTGCTGGTATATAGCTTTTGCATCGAATTTGGATCAACTTTTGTTCTGAAAATATTTCGTGTCCAGGCAGCCGAGAATCGTCGTAAAATCCACTTACACGTAATGAAACATTTTTGTGATATTCTTGTTCCTAATACTCCAAACTGCTCGTATATAACTTTTTCAGTGAATTTGGAGCAACTTTTGTTCTGAGTATATTTCGTGTCCAGGGAACCGAGAATCGTCGAAAAATCGACTTACGCGAAATGAAAACTTTTTGTGATATTCTTGTTCCTCACGCTCCAAACTGCAGTGAATTTGGAGCAACTTTTGTAATATGAATATTTCGTGTCCAGGGAACCGAGAAACGTCGAAATATCGACTTACAACAAATGAAATATTTTTGTGATATTCTTGTTCCCCACACTCCAAACTTCTGGTATATAGCTTTTGCAGGGAATTTGGAGCAACTTTTGTTCTGAAAATATTTCGTGTCCAGGCAGCCGAGAATCAACGAAAAATCGACTTGCACGTAATGAAACATTTTTATGATATCCTTGTTCCCCACACTTCAAACTGGTCTTATATAGCTTTTACAGCGAACTTCGAGCAAATTTTATTATATGTATAGATCGTAACCAGGGAGCCGAGAATCGGCGAAATATCAACTTACACAAAATTAAATATTTTTGTGATATTCTTGTTCCCCACGCTCCAAACTTCTCGTGTATAGCTTTTGCAGTGAATTTGGAGCAACTTTTGTTCTGAGTATATATAATTCGTGTCCAGGGAACCGAGAATCGTCGAAAAATCGACTTACGCGAAATGAAATATTTTTGTGACATTCTTGTTCCCCACACTCCAAACTGCTGGTATATAGCTTCGCATCGAATTTGGAGCAACTTTTGTTCTGAAAATATTTCGTGTCCAGGCAGCCGAGAATCGTCGAAAAATCCACTTACACGTAATGAAACATTTTTGTGATATTCTTGTTCCCATTACTCCAATCTGCTCGTATATAGCTTTTGCAGTGAATTTGGTGCAACTTATGTTCTGAGTATATATAATTCGTGTCCAGGGAACCGAGAATCGTCGAAAAATCGACTTACAACAAATGAATAATTTTTGTGATATTCTTGTTCCCACTTTTCAAACTGGTCTTGTATAGCTTTTGCAGCGAACTTGGAGCAAATTGTGTTATATGTATATTTCGTGACCAGGGAGCCGAGAATCGTCGAAAATTCAACTTACACAAAATGATCTTGTATAGCTTTTGCAGCGAACCTGGAACAAATTTTGTTATATGTATATTTCGTGACCAGGGAGCCGAGAATCGTCGAAATATCAACTTACACGAAATGAAATATATTTGTGATATTCTTGTTCCCCACACTCCAATCTTCTGGTATATAGCTTTTGCACGGAATTTGGAGCAACGTTTGTTATATGTATATTTCGTGTCCAGGGAGCCGAGAATCGTCGAAATATCGACTTACAACAAATGAAATATTTTTGTGATATTCTTGTTCCCCACACTCCAATCTTCTGGTATATAGCTTTTGCAGGGAATTTGGAGCAACTTTTGTTCTGAAAATATTTCGTGTCCAGGCAGCCGAGAATCAACGAAAAATGACTTGCACGTAATGAAACATTTTTATGATATTCTTGTTCCCCATACTTCAAACTGGTCTTATATAGCTTTAGCAGCGAACTTGGAGCAACTTATGTTATATGTATATTTCGTGTCCAGGGAGCCGAGAATCGTCGAAAATTCAACTTACACGAAATGAAACATTTTTATGATATTCTTGTTCCCCACACTCCAAACTGCTCGTATATAGCTTTTGCAGTGAATTTGGAGCAACTTTTGTTCTGAGTATATATAATTCGTGTCCAGGGAACCGATAATCGTCGAAAAATCGACTTACGCGAAATGAAAAATTTTTGTGATATTCTTGTTCCCCACACTCCAAACTGCTCGTATATAGCTTTTGCACAGAATTTGGAGCATCTTTTGTTCTGAGTATATAGAATTCGTGTCCAGGGAACCGATAATCGTCGAAAAATCGACTTACGCAAAATGAAAAATTTTTGTGATATTCTTGTTCCCCACACTCCAAACTGCTCGTATATAGCTTTTGCAGTGAATTTGGAGCATCTTTTGTTCTGAGTATATATAATTCGTGTCCAGGGAACCGAGAATCGTCGGAAAATCGACTTACGCGAAATGAGAACTTTTTGTGATATTCTTGTTCCCCATATTCCAATCTGCTCGTATATAGCTTTTGCAGGGAATTTGGAGCAACTTTTGTTCTGAGTATGTATAATTCGTGTCCAGGGAACCGAGAATCGTCGAAAAATCGACTTACGCGAAATGAAAACTTATTGTGATATTCTTGTTTCTCACGCTCCAAACTGCTCGTGTATAGCGTTTGCAGCGAATTTGGAGCAACTTTTGATATATGTATATTTCGTGTCCAGGAAGCCGAGAATCGGCGAAATATCAACTTACACGAAATGAGATATTTTTGTGATATTCTTGTTCCCCCACTCGAAACTGCTCGTATATAGCTTTTGCAGCGAATTAGGAGCAACTTTTGTTCTGAGTTTATTTCGTGTCCAGGGAACGGAGAATCATCGAAAAATCCACTTACACGTAATGAAACATTTTTGTGATATTATTGTTCCCCATACTCCAATCTGCTCGTATATAGCTTTTGCAGTGAATTTGGAGCAACTTTTGTTCTGAGTGTCCAGGGAATCGAGAATCGTCGAAAAATCGACTTACGCGAAATGAAATATTTTTGTGACATTCTTGTTCCCCACACACCAAACTGCTGGTATATAGCTTTTGCATCGAATTTGGATCAACTTTTGTTCTGAAAATATTTCGTGTCCAGGCAGCCGAGAATCGTCGTAAAATCCACTTACACGTAATGAAACATTTTTGTGATATTCTTGTTCCTAATACTCCAAACTACTCGTATATAACTTTTTCAGTGAATTTGGAGCAACTTTTGTTCTGAGTATATTTCGTGTCCAGGGAACCGAGAATCGTCGAAAAATCGACTTACGCGAAATGAAAACTTTTTGTGATATTCTTGTTCCTCACGCTCCAAACTGCAGTGAATTTGGAGCAACTTTTGTAATATGAATATTTCGTGTCCAGGGAACCGAGAAACGTCGAAATATCGACTTACAACAAATGAAATATTTTTGTGATATTCTTGTTCCCCACACTCCAAACTTCTGGTATATAGCTTTTGCAGGGAATTTGGAGCAACTTTTGTTCTGAAAATATTTCGTGTCCAGGCAGCCGAGAATCAACGAAAAATCGACTTGCACGTAATGAAACATTTTTATGATATCCTTGTTCCCCACACTTCAAACTGGTCTTATATAGCTTTTACAGCGAACTTCGAGCAAATTTTATTATATGTATAGATCGTAACCAGGGAGCCGAGAATCGGCGAAATATCAACTTACACAAAATTAAATATTTTTGTGATATTCTTGTTCCCCACGCTCCAAACTTCTCGTGTATAGCTTTTGCAGTGAATTTGGAGCAACTTTTGTTCTGAGTATATATAATTCGTGTCCAGGGAACCGAGAATCGTCGAAAAATCGACTTACGCGAAATGAAATATTTGTGTGACATTCTTGTTCCCCACACTCCAAACTGCTGGTATATAGCTTTTGCATCGAATTTGGAGCAACTTTTGTTCTGAAAATATTTCGTGTCCAGGCAGCCGAGAATCGCCGAAAAATCCACTTACACGTAATGAAACATTTTTGTGATATTCTTGTTCCCATTACTCCAATCTGCTCGTATATAGCTTTTGCAGTGAATTTGGTGCAACTTATGTTCTGAGTATATATAATTCGTGTCCAGGGAACCGAGAATCGTCGAAAAATCGACTTACAACAAATGAATAATTTTTGTGATATTCTTGTTCCCACTTTTCAAACTGGTCTTGTATAGCTTTTGCAGCGAACTTGGAGCAAATTGTGTTATATGTATATTTCGTGACCAGGGAGCCGAGAATCGTCGAAAATTCAACTTACACAAAATGATCTTGTATAGCTTTTGCAGCGAACCTGGAACAAATTTTGTTATATGTATATTTCGTGACCAGGGAGCCGAGAATCGTCGAAATATCAACTTACACGAAATGAAATATATTTGTGATATTCTTGTTCCCCACACTCCAATCTTCTGGTATATAGCTTTTGCACGGAATTTGGAGCAACTTTTGTTATATGTATATTTCGTGTCCAGGGAGCCGAGAATCGTCGAAATATCGACTTACAACAAATGAAATATTTTTGTGATATTCTTGTTCCCCACACTCCAATCTTCTGGTATATAGCTTTTGCAGGGAATTTGGAGCAACTTTTGTTCTGAAAATATTTCGTGTCCAGGCAGCCGAGAATCAACGAAAAATGACTTGCACGTAATGAAACATTTTTATGATATTCTTGTTCCCCATACTTCAAACTGGTCTTATATAGCTTTAGCAGCGAACTTGGAGCAACTTTTGTTATATGTATATTTCGTGTCCAGGGAGCCGAGAATCGTCGAAAATTCAACTTACACGAAATGAAACATTTTTATGATATTCTTGTTCCCCACACTCCAAACTGCTCGAATATAGCTTTTGCAGTGAATTTGGAGCAACTTTTGTTATGAGTGTATATAATTCGTGTCCAGGGAACCGATAATCGTCGAAAAATCCACTTACGCGAAATGAAAAATTTTTGTAATATTCTTGTTCCCCACACTCCAAACTGCTCGTATATAGCTTTTGCAGTGAATTTGGAGCAACTTTTGTTCTGAGTATAATTGGTGTCCAGGGAACAGAGAATCGTCGAAAAATCGACTTACGCGAAATGAAAACTTTTTGTGATATTCTTGTTCCTCACGCTCCAAACTGCTCGTATATAGCATTTGCAGTGAATTTGGAGCAACTTTTGTTATATGTATATTTCGTGTCCAGGTAGCCGAGAATCGTCGAAATATCGACTTACAACAAATGAAATATTTTTGTGATATTCTTGTTCCCCACACTCCAATCTGCTGGTATATAGCTTTTGCAGGGAATTTGGAGCAACTTTTGTTCTGAAAATATTTCGTGTCCAGGCAGCCGAGAATCAACGAAAAATCGACTTGCACGTAATGAAACATTATTATGATATTCTTGTTCCCCACACTTCAAACTGGTCTTATATAGCTTTTGCTGCGAACTTGGAGCAAATTTTATTAAATGTATATTTCGTAACCAGGGAGCCGAGAATCGTCGAAATATCAACTTACACAGTTTAATCATTTTTGTGATATTCTTGTTCCCCACGCTCCAAACTTCTCGTGTATAGCATTTGCAGCGAATTTGGAGCAACTTTTGTTATATGTATATTTCGTGTCCAGGGAGCCGAGAATCGTCGAAAATTCAACTTACACGAAATGAAACATTTTTATGATATTCTTGTTCCCCACACTCCAAACTGCTCGTATATAGCTTTTGCAGTGAATTTGGAGCAACTTTTGTTCTGAGTATATATAATTCGTGTCCAGGGAACCGAGAATCGTCGAAAAATCGACTTACGCGAAATGAAATATTTTTGTGACATTCTTGTTCCCCACACTCCAAACTGCTGGTATATAGCTTTTGCATCGAATTTGGAGCAACTTTTGTTCTGAAAATATTTCGTGTCCATGCAGCCGAGAATCGTCGAAAAATCCACTTACACGTAATGAAACATTTTTGTGATATTATTGTTCCCCATACTCCAATCTGCTCGTATATAGCTTTTGCAGTGAATTTGGAGCAACTTTTGTTCTGAGTGTCCAGGGAATCGAGAATCGTCGAAAAATCGACTTACGCGAAATGAAATATTTTTGTGACATTCTTGTTCCCCACACACCAAACTGCTGGTATATAGCTTTTGCATCGAATTTGGATCAACTTTTGTTCTGAAAATATTTCGTGTCCAGGCAGCCGAGAATCGTCGTAAATTCCACTTACACGTAATGAAACATTTTTGTGATATTCTTGTTCCTAATACTCCAAACTACTCGTATATAACTTTTTCAGTGAATTTGGAGCAACTTTTGTTCTGAGTATATTTCGTGTCCAGGGAACCGAGAATCGTCGAAAAATCGACTTACGCGAAATGAAAACTTTTTGTGATATTCTTGTTCCTCACGCTCCAAACTGCAGTGAATTTGGAGCAACTTTTGTAATATGAATATTTCGTGTCCAGGGAACCGAGAAACGTCGAAATATCGACTTACAACAAATGAAATATTTTTGTGATATTCTTGTTCCCCACACTCCAAACTTCTGGTATATAGCTTTTGCAGGGAATTTGGAGCAACTTTTGTTCTGAAAATATTTCGTGTCCAGGCAGCCGAGAATCAACGAAAAATCGACTTGCACGTAATGAAACATTTTTATGATATCCTTGTTCCCCACACTTCAAACTGGTCTTATATAGCTTTTACAGCGAACTTCGAGCAAATTTTATTATATGTATAGATCGTAACCAGGGAGCCGAGAATCGGCGAAATATCAACTTACACAAAATTAAATATTTTTGTGATATTCTTGTTCCCCACGCTCCAAACTTCTCGTGTATAGCTTTTGCAGTGAATTTGGAGCAACTTTTGTTCTGAGTATATATAATTCGTGTCCAGGGAACCGAGAATCGTCGAAAAATCGACTTACGCGAAATGAAATATTTGTGTGACATTCTTGTTCCCCACACTCCAAACTGCTGGTATATAGCTTTTGCATCGAATTTGGAGCAACTTTTGTTCTGAAAATATTTCGTGTCCAGGCAGCCGAGAATCGCCGAAAAATCCACTTACACGTAATGAAACATTTTTGTGATATTCTTGTTCCCATTACTCCAATCTGCTCGTATATAGCTTTTGCAGTGAATTTGGTGCAACTTATGTTCTGAGTATATATAATTCGTGTCCAGGGAACCGAGAATCGTCGAAAAATCGACTTACAACAAATGAATAATTTTTGTGATATTCTTGTTCCCACTTTTCAAACTGGTCTTGTATAGCTTTTGCAGCGAACTTGGAGCAAATTGTGTTATATGTATATTTCGTGACCAGGGAGCCGAGAATCGTCGAAAATTCAACTTACACAAAATGATCTTGTATAGCTTTTGCAGCGAACCTGGAACAAATTTTGTTATATGTATATTTCGTGACCAGGGAGCCGAGAATCGTCGAAATATCAACTTACACGAAATGAAATATATTTGTGATATTCTTGTTCCCCACACTCCAATCTTCTGGTATATAGCTTTTGCACGGAATTTGGAGCAACTTTTGTTATATGTATATTTCGTGTCCAGGGAGCCGAGAATCGTCGAAATATCGACTTACAACAAATGAAATATTTTTGTGATATTCTTGTTCCCCACACTCCAATCTTCTGGTATATAGCTTTTGCAGGGAATTTGGAGCAACTTTTGTTCTGAAAATATTTCGTGTCCAGGCAGCCGAGAATCAACGAAAAATGACTTGCACGTAATGAAACATTTTTATGATATTCTTGTTCCCCATACTTCAAACTGGTCTTATATAGCTTTAGCAGCGAACTTGGAGCAACTTTTGTTATATGTATATTTCGTGTCCAGGGAGCCGAGAATCGTCGAAAATTCAACTTACACGAAATGAAACATTTTTATGATATTCTTGTTCCCCACACTCCAAACTGCTCGTATATAGCTTTTGCAGTGAATTTGGAGCAACTTTTGTTCTGAGTATATATAATTCGTGTCCAGGGAACCGATAATCGTCGAAAAATCGACTTACGCGAAATGAAAAATTTTTGTGATATTCTTGTTCCCCACACTCCAAACTGCTCGTATATAGCTTTTGCAGTGAATTTGGAGCATCTTTTGTTCTGAGTATATATAATTCGTGTCCAGGGAACCAAGAATCGTCGGAAAATCGACTTACGCGAAATGAAAACTTTTTGTGATATTCTTGTTCCCCACACTCCAAACTGCTCGTATATAGCTTTTGCACAGAATTTGGAGCATCTTTTGTTCTGAGTATATAGAATTCGTGTCCAGGGAACCGATAATCGTCGAAAAATCGACTTACGCAAAATGAAAAATTTTTGTGATATTCTTGTTCCCCACACTCCAAACTGCTCGTATATAGCTTTTGCAGTGAATTTGGAGCATCTTTTGTTCTGAGTATATATAATTCGTGTCCAGGGAACCGAGAATCGTCGGAAAATCGACTTACGCGAAATGAGAACTTTTTGTGATATTCTTGTTCCCCATATTCCAATCTGCTCGTATATAGCTTTTGCAGGGAATTTGGAGCAACTTTTGTTCTGAGTATGTCTAATTCGTGTCCAGGGAACCGAGAATCGTCGAAAAATCGACTTACGCGAAATGAAAACTTATTGTGATATTCTTGTTTCTCACGCTCCAAACTGCTCGTGTATAGCGTTTGCAGCGAATTTGGAGCAACTTTTGATATATGTATATTTCGTGTCCAGGAAGCCGAGAATCGGCGAAATATCAACTTACACGAAATGAGATATTTTTGTGATATTCTTGTTCCCCCACTCGAAACTGCTCGTATATAGCTTTTGCAGCGAATTAGGAGCAACTTTTGTTCTGAGTTTATTTCGTGTCCAGGGAACGGAGAATCATCGAAAAATCCACTTACACGTAATGAAACATTTTTGTGATATTATTGTTCCCCATACTCCAATCTGCTCGTATATAGCTTTTGCAGTGAATTTGGAGCAACTTTTGTTCTGAGTGTCCAGGGAATCGAGAATCGTCGAAAAATCGACTTACGCGAAATGAAATATTTTTGTGACATTCTTGTTCCCCACACACCAAACTGCTGGTATATAGCTTTTGCATCGAATTTGGATCAACTTTTGTTCTGAAAATATTTCGTGTCCAGGCAGCCGAGAATCGTCGTAAAATCCACTTACACGTAATGAAACATTTTTGTGATATTCTTGTTCCTAATACTCCAAACTGCTCGTATATAACTTTTTCAGTGAATTTGGAGCAACTTTTGTTCTGAGTATATTTCGTGTCCAGGGAACCGAGAATCGTCGAAAAATCGACTTACGCGAAATGAAAACTTTTTGTGATATTCTTGTTCCTCACGCTCCAAACTGCAGTGAATTTGGAGCAACTTTTGTAATATGAATATTTCGTGTCCAGGGAACCGAGAAACGTCGAAATATCGACTTACAACAAATGAAATATTTTTGTGATATTCTTGTTCCCCACACTCCAAACTTCTGGTATATAGCTTTTGCAGGGAATTTGGAGCAACTTTTGTTCTGAAAATATTTCGTGTCCAGGCAGCCGAGAATCAACGAAAAATCGACTTGCACGTAATGAAACATTTTTATGATATCCTTGTTCCCCACACTTCAAACTGGTCTTATATAGCTTTTACAGCGAACTTCGAGCAAATTTTATTATATGTATAGATCGTAACCAGGGAGCCGAGAATCGGCGAAATATCAACTTACACAAAATTAAATATTTTTGTGATATTCTTGTTCCCCACGCTCCAAACTTCTCGTGTATAGCTTTTGCAGTGAATTTGGAGCAACTTTTGTTCTGAGTATATATAATTCGTGTCCAGGGAACCGAGAATCGTCGAAAAATCGACTTACGCGAAATGAAATATTTGTGTGACATTCTTGTTCCCCACACTCCAAACTGCTGGTATATAGCTTTTGCATCGAATTTGGAGCAACTTTTGTTCTGAAAATATTTCGTGTCCAGGCAGCCGAGAATCGCCGAAAAATCCACTTACACGTAATGAAACATTTTTGTGATATTCTTGTTCCCATTACTCCAATCTGCTCGTATATAGCTTTTGCAGTGAATTTGGTGCAACTTATGTTCTGAGTATATATAATTCGTGTCCAGGGAACCGAGAATCGTCGAAAAATCGACTTACAACAAATGAATAATTTTTGTGATATTCTTGTTCCCACTTTTCAAACTGGTCTTGTATAGCTTTTGCAGCGAACTTGGAGCAAATTGTGTTATATGTATATTTCGTGACCAGGGAGCCGAGAATCGTCGAAAATTCAACTTACACAAAATGATCTTGTATAGCTTTTGCAGCGAACCTGGAACAAATTTTGTTATATGTATATTTCGTGACCAGGGAGCCGAGAATCGTCGAAATATCAACTTACACGAAATGAAATATATTTGTGATATTCTTGTTCCCCACACTCCAATCTTCTGGTATATAGCTTTTGCACGGAATTTGGAGCAACTTTTGTTATATGTATATTTCGTGTCCAGGGAGCCGAGAATCGTCGAAATATCGACTTACAACAAATGAAATATTTTTGTGATATTCTTGTTCCCCACACTCCAATCTTCTGGTATATAGCTTTTGCAGGGAATTTGGAGCAACTTTTGTTCTGAAAATATTTCGTGTCCAGGCAGCCGAGAATCAACGAAAAATGACTTGCACGTAATGAAACATTTTTATGATATTCTTGTTCCCCATACTTCAAACTGGTCTTATATAGCTTTAGCAGCGAACTTGGAGCAACTTTTGTTATATGTATATTTCGTGTCCAGGGAGCCGAGAATCGTCGAAAATTCAACTTACACGAAATGAAACATTTTTATGATATTCTTGTTCCCCACACTCCAAACTGCTCGTATATAGCTTTTGCAGTGAATTTGGAGCAACTTTTGTTCTGAGTATATATAATTCGTGTCCAGGGAACCGATAATCGTCGAAAAATCGACTTACGCGAAATGAAAATTTTTTGTGATATTCTTGTTCCCCACACTCCAAACTGCTCGTATATAGCTTTTGCACAGAATTTGGAGCATCTTTTGTTCTGAGTATATAGAATTCGTGTCCAGGGAACCGATAATCGTCGAAAAATCGACTTACGCAAAATGAAAAATTTTTGTGATATTCTTGTTCCCCACACTCCAAACTGCTCGTATATAGCTTTTGCAGTGAATTTGGAGCATCTTTTGTTCTGAGTATATATAATTCGTGTCCAGGGAACCGAGAATCGTCGGAAAATCGACTTACGCGAAATGAGAACTTTTTGTGATATTCTTGTTCCCCATATTCCAATCTGCTCGTATATAGCTTTTGCAGGGAATTTGGAGCAACTTTTGTTCTGAGTATGTATAATTCGTGTCCAGGGAACCGAGAATCGTCGAAAAATCGACTTACGCGAAATGAAAACTTATTGTGATATTCTTGTTTCTCACGCTCCAAACTGCTCGTGTATAGCGTTTGCAGCGAATTTGGAGCAACTTTTGATATATGTATATTTCGTGTCCAGGAAGCCGAGAATCGGCGAAATATCAACTTACACGAAATGAGATATTTTTGTGATATTCTTGTTCCCCCACTCGAAACTGCTCGTATATAGCTTTTGCAGCGAATTAGGAGAAACTTTTGTTCTGAGTTTATTTCGTGTCCAGGGAACGGAGAATCATCGAAAAATCCACTTACACGTAATGAAACATTTTTGTGATATTATTGTTCCCCATACTCCAATCTGTTCGTATATAGCTTTTGCAGTGAATTTGGAGCAACTTTTGTTCTGAGTGTCCAGGGAATCGAGAATCGTCGAAAAATCGACTTACGCGAAATGAAATATTTTTGTGACATTCTTGTTCCCCACACTCCAAACTGCTGGTATATAGCTTTTGCATCGAATTTGGATCAACTTTTGTTCTGAAAATATTTCGTGTCCAGGCTGCCGAGAATCGTCGTAAAATCCACTTACACGTAATGAAACATTTTTGTGATATTCTTGTTCCTAATACTCCAAACTGCTCGTATATAACTTTTTCAGTGAATTTGGAGCAACTTTTGTTCTGAGTATATTTCGTGTCCAGGGAACCGAGAATCGTCGAAAAATCGACTTACGCGAAATGAAAACTTTTTGTGATATTCTTGTTCCTCACGCTCCAAACTGCAGTGAATTTGGAGCAACTTTTGTAATATGAATATTTCGTGTCCAGGGAACCGAGAAACGTCGAAATATCGACTTACAACAAATGAAATATTTTTGTGATATTCTTGTTCCCCACACTCCAAACTTCTGGTATATAGCTTTTGCAGGGAATTTGGAGCAACTTTTGTTCTGAAAATATTTCGTGTCCAGGCAGCCGAGAATCAACGAAAAATCGACTTGCACGTAATGAAACATTTTTATGATATCCTTGTTCCCCACACTTCAAACTGGTCTTATATAGCTTTTACAGCGAACTTCGAGCAAATTTTATTATATGTATAGATCGTAACCAGGGAGCCGAGAATCGGCGAAATATCAACTTACACAAAATTAAATATTTTTGTGATATTCTTGTTCCCCACGCTCCAAACTTCTCGTGTATAGCATTTGCAGCGAATTTGGAGCAAATTTTGTTATATGTATATTTCGTGTCCAGGGAGCCGAGAATCGTCGAAAATTCAACTTAAACGAAATGAAACAGTTTTATTGTATTCTTATTCCCCACACTGTAAACTGCTCGGATATAGCTTTTGCATCGAATTTGGAGCAACTTTTGTTCTGAAAATATTTCGTGTCCAGGCAACCGAGAATCGTCGAAAAATCCACTTACGCGAAATGAAAACTTTTTGTGATATTCTTGTTCCTCACGCTCCAAACTGCTCATAATTAGCATTTGCAGTGAATTTGGAGCAACTTTTGTAATATGTGTATTTCGTGTCCAGGGAGCCGAGGATCGTCGAAATATCGACTTACAACAAATAAAATATTTTTGTGATATTCTTGTTCCCCACACTCCAAACTTCTGGTATATATCTTTTGCAGGGAATTTGGAGCAACTTTTGTTCTGAAAATATTTCGTATCCAGGCAGCCGAGAATCAACGAAAATGACTTGCACGTTATGAAACATTTTTATGATATTCTTGTTCCCCATACTTCAAACTGGTCTTATATAGCTTTTGCAGTGAATTTGGAGCAACTTTTGTAATATGTGTATTTCGTGACCAGGGAGCCGAGAATCGTCGAAAAATCGACTTACGCGAAATGAAATATTTTTGTGATATACTTGTTCCCCACGCTCCAAAATGCTCGTGTATAGCATTTGAAGCGAATTTGGAGCAACCTTTTTTATATGTATATTTCGTGTCCAGGGAGCCGAGAATCGTCGAAAATTCAACTTACACGAAATGAAACATTTTTATGATATTCTTGTTCCCCACACTCCAAACTGCTCGAATATAGCTTTTGCAGTGAATTTGGAGCAACTTTTGTTATGAGTGTATATAATTCGTGTCCAGGGAACCGATAATCGTCGAAAAATCCACTTACGCGAAATGAAAAATTTTTGTAATATTCTTGTTCCCCACACTCCAAACTGCTCGTATATAGCTTTTGCAGTGAATTTGGAGCAACTTTTGTTCTGAGTATAATTGGTGTCCAGGGAACAGAGAATCGTCGAAAAATCGACTTACGCGAAATGAAAACTTTTTGTGATATTCTTGTTCCTCACGCTCCAAACTGCTCGTATATAGCATTTGCAGTGAATTTGGAGCAACTTTTGTTATATGTATATTTCGTGTCCAGGTAGCCGAGAATCGTCGAAATATCGACTTACAACAAATGAAATATTTTTGTGATATTCTTGTTCCCCACACTCCAATCTGCTGGTATATAGCTTTTGCAGGGAATTTGGAGCAACTTTTGTTCTGAAAATATTTCGTGTCCAGGCAGCCGAGAATCAACGAAAAATCGACTTGCACGTAATGAAACATTATTATGATATTCTTGTTCCCCACACTTCAAACTGGTCTTATATAGCTTTTGCTGCGAACTTGGAGCAAATTTTATTAAATGTATATTTCGTAACCAGGGAGCCGAGAATCGTCGAAATATCAACTTACACAGTTTAATCATTTTTGTGATATTCTTGTTCCCCACGCTCCAAACTTCTCGTGTATAGCATTTGCAGCGAATTTGGAGCAACTTTTGTTATATGTATATTTCGTGTCCAGGGAGCCGAGAATCGTCGAAAATTCAACTTACACGAAATGAAACATTTTTATGATATTCTTGTTCCCCACACTCCAAACTGCTCGTATATAGCTTTTGCAGTGAATTTGGAGCAACTTTTGTTCTGAGTATATATAATTCGTGTCCAGGGAACCGAGAATCGTCGAAAAATCGACTTACGCGAAATGAAATATTTTTGTGACATTCTTGTTCCCCACTCTCCAAACTGTTGGTATATAGCTTTTGCATCGAATTTGGAGCAACTTTTGTTCTGAAAATATTTCGTGTCCAGGCAGCCGAGAATCGTCGAAAAATCCACTTACACGTAATGAAACATTTTTGTGATATTCTTGTTCCCATTACTCCAATCTGCTCGTATATAGCTTTTGAAGTGAATTTGGTGCAACTTATGTTCTGAGTATATATAATTCGTGTCCAGGGAACCGATAATCGTCGAAAAATCCACTTACGCGAAATGAAAAATTTTTGTAATATTCTTGTTCCCCACACTCCAAACTGCTCGTATATAGCTTTTGCAGTGAATTTGGAGCAACTTTTGTTCTGAGTATAATTGGTGTCCAGGGAACAGAGAATCGTCGAAAAATCGACTTACGCGAAATGAAAACTTTTTGTGATATTCTTGTTCCTCACGCTCCAAACTGCTCGTATATAGCATTTGCAGTGAATTTGGAGCAACTTTTGTTATATGTATATTTCGTGTCCAGGTAGCCGAGAATCGTCGAAATATCGACTTACAACAAATGAAATATTTTTGTGATATTCTTGTTCCCCACACTCCAATCTGCTGGTATATAGCTTTTGCAGGGAATTTGGAGCAACTTTTGTTCTGAAAATATTTCGTGTCCAGGCAGCCGAGAATCAACGAAAAATCGACTTCCACGTAATGAAACATTATTATGATATTCTTGTTCCCCACACTTCAAACTGGTCTTATATAGCTTTTGCTGCGAACTTGGAGCAAATTTTATTAAATGTATATTTCGTAACCAGGGAGCCGAGAATCGTCGAAATATCAACTTACACAGTTTAATCATTTTTGTGATATTCTTGTTCCCCACGCTCCAAACTTCTCGTGTATAGCATTTGCAGCGAATTTGGAGCAACTTTTGTTATATGTATATTTCGTGTCCAGGGAGCCGAGAATCGTCGAAAATTCAACTTACAAGAAATGAAACATTTTTGTGATATTCTTGTTCCCATTACTCCAATCTGCTCGTATATAGCTTTTGCAGTGAATTTGGTGCAACTTTTGTTCTGAAAATATTTCGTGTCCAGGCAGCCGAGAATCGTCGAAAAATCCACTTACACGTAATGAAACATTTTTGTGATATTCTTGTTCCCATTACTCCAATCTGCTCGTATATAGCTTTTGCAGTGAATTTGGTGCAACTTATGTTCTGAGTATATATAATTCGTGTCCAGGGAACCGAGAATCGTCGAAAAATCGACTTACAACAAATGAATAATTTTTGTGATATTCTTGTTCCCACTTTTCAAACTGGTCTTGTATAGCTTTTGCAGCGAACTTGGAGCAAATTGTGTTATATGTATATTTCGTGACCAGGGAGCCGAGAATCGTCGAAAATTCAACTTACACAAAATGATCTTGTATAGCTTTTGCAGCGAACCTGGAACAAATTTTGTTATATGTATATTTCGTGACCAGGGAGCCGAGAATCGTCGAAATATCAACTTACACGAAATGAAATATATTTGTGATATTCTTGTTCCCCACACTCCAATCTTCTGGTATATAGCTTTTGCACGGAATTTGGAGCAACTTTTGTTATATGTATATTTCGTGTCCAGGGAGCCGAGAATCGTCGAAATATCGACTTACAACAAATGAAATATTTTTGTGATATTCTTGTTCCCCACACTCCAATCTTCTGGTATATAGCTTTTGCAGGGAATTTGGAGCAACTTTTGTTCTGAAAATATTTCGTGTCCAGGCAGCCGAGAATCAACGAAAAATGACTTGCACGTAATGAAACATTTTTATGATATTCTTGTTCCCCATACTTCAAACTGGTCTTATATAGCTTTAGCAGCGAACTTGGAGCAACTTTTGTTATATGTATATTTCGTGTCCAGGGAGCCGAGAATCGTCGAAAATTCAACTTACACGAAATGAAACATTTTTATGATATTCTTGTTCCCCACACTCCAAACTGCTCGTATATAGCTTTTGCAGTGAATTTGGAGCAACTTTTGTTCTGAGTATATATAATTCGTGTCCAGGGAACCGATAATCGTCGAAAAATCGACTTACGCGAAATGAAAAATTTTTGTGATATTCTTGTTCCCCACACTCCAAACTGCTCGTATATAGCTTTTGCAGTGAATTTGGAGCATCTTTTGTTCTGAGTATATATAATTCGTGTCCAGGGAACCAAGAATCGTCGGAAAATCGACTTACGCGAAATGAAAACTTTTTGTGATATTCTTGTTCCCCATATTCCAATCTGCTCGTATATAGCGTTTGCAGCGAATTTGGAGCAACTTTTGTTCTGAGTATATATAATTCGTGTCCAGGGAACCGATAATCGTCGAAAAATCGACTTACGCGAAATGAAAATTTTTTGTGATATTCTTGTTCCCCACACTCCAAACTGCTCGTATATAGCTTTTGCACAGAATTTGGAGCATCTTTTGTTCTGAGTATATAGAATTCGTGTCCAGGGAACCGATAATCGTCGAAAAATCGACTTACGCAAAATGAAAAATTTTTGTGATATTCTTGTTCCCCACACTCCAAACTGCTCGTATATAGCTTTTGCAGTGAATTTGGAGCATCTTTTGTTCTGAGTATATATAATTCGTGTCCAGGGAACCGAGAATCGTCGGAAAATCGACTTACGCGAAATGAGAACTTTTTGTGATATTCTTGTTCCCCATATTCCAATCTGCTCGTATATAGCTTTTGCAGGGAATTTGGAGCAACTTTTGTTCTGAGTATGTATAATTCGTGTCCAGGGAACCGAGAATCGTCGAAAAATCGACTTACGCGAAATGAAAACTTATTGTGATATTCTTGTTTCTCACGCTCCAAACTGCTCGTGTATAGCGTTTGCAGCGAATTTGGAGCAACTTTTGATATATGTATATTTCGTGTCCAGGAAGCCGAGAATCGGCGAAATATCAACTTACACGAAATGAGATATTTTTGTGATATTCTTGTTCCCCCACTCGAAACTGCTCGTATATAGCTTTTGCAGCGAATTAGGAGAAACTTTTGTTCTGAGTTTATTTCGTGTCCAGGGAACGGAGAATCATCGAAAAATCCACTTACACGTAATGAAACATTTTTGTGATATTATTGTTCCCCATACTCCAATCTGCTCGTATATAGCTTTTGCAGTGAATTTGGAGCAACTTTTGTTCTGAGTGTCCAGGGAATCGAGAATCGTCGAAAAATCGACTTACGCGAAATGAAATATTTTTGTGACATTCTTGTTCCCCACACTCCAAACTGCTGGTATATAGCTTTTGCATCGAATTTGGATCAACTTTTGTTCTGAAAATATTTCGTGTCCAGGCTGCCGAGAATCGTCGTAAAATCCACTTACACGTAATGAAACATTTTTGTGATATTCTTGTTCCTAATACTCCAAACTGCTCGTATATAACTTTTTCAGTGAATTTGGAGCAACTTTTGTTCTGAGTATATTTCGTGTCCAGGGAACCGAGAATCGTCGAAAAATCGACTTACGCGAAATGAAAACTTTTTGTGATATTCTTGTTCCTCACGCTCCAAACTGCAGTGAATTTGGAGCAACTTTTGTAATATGAATATTTCGTGTCCAGGGAACCGAGAAACGTCGAAATATCGACTTACAACAAATGAAATATTTTTGTGATATTCTTGTTCCCCACACTCCAAACTTCTGGTATATAGCTTTTGCAGGGAATTTGGAGCAACTTTTGTTCTGAAAATATTTCGTGTCCAGGCAGCCGAGAATCAACGAAAAATCGACTTGCACGTAATGAAACATTTTTATGATATCCTTGTTCCCCACACTTCAAACTGGTCTTATATAGCTTTTACAGCGAACTTCGAGCAAATTTTATTATATGTATAGATCGTAACCAGGGAGCCGAGAATCGGCGAAATATCAACTTACACAAAATTAAATATTTTTGTGATATTCTTGTTCCCCACGCTCCAAACTTCTCGTGTATAGCATTTGCAGCGAATTTGGAGCAAATTTTGTTATATGTATATTTCGTGTCCAGGGAGCCGAGAATCGTCGAAAATTCAACTTAAACGAAATGAAACAGTTTTATTGTATTCTTATTCCCCACACTGTAAACTGCTCGGATATAGCTTTTGCATCGAATTTGGAGCAACTTTTGTTCTGAAAATATTTCGTGTCCAGGCAACCGAGAATCGTCGAAAAATCCACTTACGCGAAATGAAAACTTTTTGTGATATTCTTGTTCCTCACGCTCCAAACTGCTCATAATTAGCATTTGCAGTGAATTTGGAGCAACTTTTGTAATATGTGTATTTCGTGTCCAGGGAGCCGAGGATCGTCGAAATATCGACTTACAACAAATAAAATATTTTTGTGATATTCTTGTTCCCCACACTCCAAACTTCTGGTATATATCTTTTGCAGGGAATTTGGAGCAACTTTTGTTCTGAAAATATTTCGTGTCCAGGCAGCCGAGAATCAACGAAAATGACTTGCACGTTATGAAACATTTTTATGATATTCTTGTTCCCCATACTTCAAACTGGTCTTATATAGCTTTTGCAGTGAATTTGGAGCAACTTTTGTAATATGTGTATTTCGTGACCAGGGAGCCGAGAATCGTCGAAAAATCGACTTACGCGAAATGAAATATTTTTGTGATATACTTGTTCCCCACGCTCCAAAATGCTCGTGTATAGCATTTGAAGCGAATTTGGAGCAACCTTTTTTATATGTATATTTCGTGTCCAGGGAGCCGAGAATCGTCGAAAATTCAACTTACACGAAATGAAACATTTTTATGATATTCTTGTTCCCCACACTCCAAACTGCTCGAATATAGCTTTTGCAGTGAATTTGGAGCAACTTTTGTTATGAGTGTATATAATTCGTGTCCAGGGAACCGATAATCGTCGAAAAATCCACTTACGCGAAATGAAAAATTTTTGTAATATTCTTGTTCCCCACACTCCAAACTGCTCGTATATAGCTTTTGCAGTGAATTTGGAGCAACTTTTGTTCTGAGTATAATTGGTGTCCAGGGAACAGAGAATCGTCGAAAAATCGACTTACGCGAAATGAAAACTTTTTGTGATATTCTTGTTCCTCACGCTCCAAACTGCTCGTATATAGCATTTGCAGTGAATTTGGAGCAACTTTTGTTATATGTATATTTCGTGTCCAGGTAGCCGAGAATCGTCGAAATATCGACTTACAACAAATGAAATATTTTTGTGATATTCTTGTTCCCCACACTCCAATCTGCTGGTATATAGCTTTTGCAGGGAATTTGGAGCAACTTTTGTTCTGAAAATATTTCGTGTCCAGGCAGCCGAGAATCAACGAAAAATCGACTTGCACGTAATGAAACATTGTTATGATATTCTTGTTCCCCACACTTCAAACTGGTCTTATATAGCTTTTGCTGCGAACTTGGAGCAAATTTTATTAAATGTATATTTCGTAACCAGGGAGCCGAGAATCGTCGAAATATCAACTTACACAGTTTAATCATTTTTGTGATATTCTTGTTCCCCACGCTCCAAACTTCTCGTGTATAGCATTTGCAGCGAATTTGGAGCAACTTTTGTTATATGTATATTTCGTGTCCAGGGAGCCGAGAATCGTCGAAAATTCAACTTACACGAAATGAAACATTTTTATGATATTCTTGTTCCCCACACTCCAAACTGCTCGTATATAGCTTTTGCAGTGAATTTGGAGCAACTTTTGTTCTGAGTATATATAATTCGTGTCCAGGGAACCGAGAATCGTCGAAAAATCGACTTACGCGAAATGAAATATTTTTGTGACATTCTTGTTCCCCACTCTCCAAACTGTTGGTATATAGCTTTTGCATCGAATTTGGAGCAACTTTTGTTCTGAAAATATTTCGTGTCCAGGCAGCCGAGAATCGTCGAAAAATCCACTTACACGTAATGAAACATTTTTGTGATATTCTTGTTCCCATTACTCCAATCTGCTCGTATATAGCTTTTGCAGTGAATTTGGTGCAACTTATGTTCTGAGTATATATAATTCCTGTCCAGGGAACCGATAATCGTCGAAAAATCCACTTACGCGAAATGAAAAATTTTTGTAATATTCTTGTTCCCCACACTCCAAACTGCTCGTATATAGCTTTTGCAGTGAATTTGGAGCAACTTTTGTTCTGAGTATAATTGGTGTCCAGGGAACAGAGAATCGTCGAAAAATCGACTTACGCGAAATGAAAACTTTTTGTGATATTCTTGTTCCTCACGCTCCAAACTGCTCGTATATAGCATTTGCAGTGAATTTGGAGCAACTTTTGTTATATGTATATTTCGTGTCCAGGTAGCCGAGAATCGTCGAAATATCGACTTACAACAAATGAAATATTTTTGTGATATTCTTGTTCCCCACACTCCAATCTGCTGGTATATAGCTTTTGCAGGGAATTTGGAGCAACTTTTGTTCTGAAAATATTTCGTGTCCAGGCAGCCGAGAATCAACGAAAAATCGACTTCCACGTAATGAAACATTATTATGATATTCTTGTTCCCCACACTTCAAACTGGTCTTATATAGCTTTTGCTGCGAACTTGGAGCAAATTTTATTAAATGTATATTTCGTAACCAGGGAGCCGAGAATCGTCGAAATATCAACTTACACAGTTTAATCATTTTTGTGATATTCTTGTTCCCCACGCTCCAAACTTCTCGTGTATAGCATTTGCAGCGAATTTGGAGCAACTTTTGTTATATGTATATTTCGTGTCCAGGGAGCCGAGAATCGTCGAAAATTCAACTTACAAGAAATGAAACATTTTTGTGATATTCTTGTTCCCATTACTCCAATCTGCTCGTATATAGCTTTTGCAGTGAATTTGGTGCAACTTTTGTTCTGAAAATATTTCGTGTCCAGGCAGCCGAGAATCGTCGAAAAATCCACTTACACGTAATGAAACATTTTTGTGATATTCTTGTTCCCATTACTCCAATCTGCTCGTATATAGCTTTTGCAGTGAATTTGGTGCAACTTATGTTCTGAGTATATATAATTCGTGTCCAGGGAACCGAGAATCGTCGAAAAATCGACTTACAACAAATGAATAATTTTTGTGATATTCTTGTTCCCACTTTTCAAACTGGTCTTGTATAGCTTTTGCAGCGAACTTGGAGCAAATTGTGTTATATGTATATTTCGTGACCAGGGAGCCGAGAATCGTCGAAAATTCAACTTACACAAAATGATCTTGTATAGCTTTTGCAGCGAACCTGGAACAAATTTTGTTATATGTATATTTCGTGACCAGGGAGCCGAGAATCGTCGAAATATCAACTTACACGAAATGAAATATATTTGTGATATTCTTGTTCCCCACACTCCAATCTTCTGGTATATAGCTTTTGCACGGAATTTGGAGCAACTTTTGTTATATGTATATTTCGTGTCCAGGGAGCCGAGAATCGTCGAAATATCGACTTACAACAAATGAAATATTTTTGTGATATTCTTGTTCCCCACACTCCAATCTTCTGGTATATAGCTTTTGCAGGGAATTTGGAGCAACTTTTGTTCTGAAAATATTTCGTGTCCAGGCAGCCGAGAATCAACGAAAAATGACTTGCACGTAATGAAACATTTTTATGATATTCTTGTTCCCCATACTTCAAACTGGTCTTATATAGCTTTAGCAGCGAACTTGGAGCAACTTTTGTTATATGTATATTTCGTGTCCAGGGAGCCGAGAATCGTCGAAAATTCAACTTACACGAAATGAAACATTTTTATGATATTCTTGTTCCCCACACTCCAAACTGCTCGTATATAGCTTTTGCAGTGAATTTGGAGCAACTTTTGTTCTGAGTATATAGAATTCATGTCCAGGGAACCGATAATCGTCGAAAAATCGACTTACGCGAAATGAAAAATTTTTGTGATATTCTTGTTCCCCACACTCCAAACTGCTCGTATATAGCTTTTGCAGTGAATTTGGAGCATCTTTTGTTCTGAGTATATATAATTCGTGTCCAGGGAACCAAGAATCGTCGGAAAATCGACTTACGCGAAATGAAAACTTTTTGTGATATTCTTGTTCCCCATATTCCAATCTGCTCGTATATAGCGTTTGCAGCGAATTTGGAGCAACTTTTGTTCTGAGTATATATAATTCGTGTCCAGGGAACCGATAATCGTCGAAAAATCGACTTACGCGAAATGAAAATTTTTTGTGATACTCTTGTTCCCCACACTCCAAACTGCTCGTATATGGCTTTTGCACAGAATTTGGAGCATCTTTTGTTCTGAGTATATAGAATTCGTGTCCAGGGAACCGATAATCGTCGAAAAATCGACTTACGCAAAATGAAAAATTTTTGTGATATTCTTGTTCCCCACACTCCAAACTGCTCGTATATAGCTTTTGCAGTGAATTTGGAGCATCTTTTGTTCTGAGTATATATAATTCGTGTCCAGGGAACCGAGAATCGTCGGAAAATCGACTTACGCGAAATGAGAACTTTTTGTGATATTCTTGTTCCCCATATTCCAATCTGCTCGTATTTAGCTTTTGCAGGGAATTTGGAGCAACTTTTGTTCTGAGTATGTATAATTCGTGTCCAGGGAACCGAGAATCGTCGAAAAATCGACTTACGCGAAATGAAAACTTATTGTGATATTCTTGTTTCTCACGCTCCAAACTGCTCGTGTATAGCGTTTGCAGCGAATTTGGAGCAACTTTTGATATATGTATATTTCGTGTCCAGGAAGCCGAGAATCGGCGAAATATCAACTTACACGAAATGAGATATTTTTGTGATATTCTTGTTCCCCCACTCGAAACTGCTCGTATATAGCTTTTGCAGCGAATTAGGAGCAACTTTTGTTCTGAGTTTATTTCGTGTCCAGGGAACGGAGAATCATCGAAAAATCCACTTACACGTAATGAAACATTTTTGTGATATTATTGTTCCCCATACTCCAATCTGCTCGTATATAGCTTTTGCAGTGAATTTGGAGCAACTTTTGTTCTGAGTGTCCAGGGAATCGAGAATCGTCGAAAAATCGACTTACGCGAAATGAAATATTTTTGTGACATTCTTGTTCCCCACACTCCAAACTGCTGGTATATAGCTTTTGCATCGAATTTGGATCAACTTTTGTTCTGAAAATATTTCGTGTCCAGGCAGCCGAGAATCGTCGTAAAATCCACTTACACGTAATGAAACATTTTTGTGATATTCTTGTTCCTAATACTCCAAACTGCTCGTATATAACTTTTTCAGTGAATTTGGAGCAACTTTTGTTCTGAGTATATTTCGTGTCCAGGGAACCGAGAATCGTCGAAAAATCGACTTACGCGAAATGAAAACTTTTTGTGATATTCTTGTTCCTCACGCTCCAAACTGCAGTGAATTTGGAGCAACTTTTGTAATATGAATATTTCGTGTCCAGGGAACCGAGAAACGTCGAAATATCGACTTACAACAAATGAAATATTTTTGTGATATTCTTGTTCCCCACACTCCAAACTTCTGGTATATAGCTTTTGCAGGGAATTTGGAGCAACTTTTGTTCTGAAAATATTTCGTGTCCAGGCAGCCGAGAATCAACGAAAAATCGACTTGCACGTAATGAAACATTTTTATGATATCCTTGTTCCCCACACTTCAAACTGGTCTTATATAGCTTTTACAGCGAACTTGGAGCAAATTTTATTATATGTATAGATCGTAACCAGGGAGCCGAGAATCGGCGAAATATCAACTTACACAAAATTAAATATTTTTGTGATATTCTTGTTCCCCACGCTCCAAACTTCTCGTGTATAGCATTTGCAGCGAATTTGGAGCAAATTTTGTTATATGTATATTTCGTGTCCAGGGAGCCGAGAATCGTCGAAAATTCAACTTAAACGAAATGAAACAGTTTTATTGTATTCTTATTCCCCACACTGTAAACTGCTCGGATATAGCTTTTGCATCCAATTTGGAGCAACTTTTGTTCTGAAAATATTTCGTGTCCAGGCAACCGAGAATCGTCGAAAAATCCACTTACGCGAAATGAAAACTTTTTGTGATATTCTTGTTCCTCACGCTCCAAACTGCTCATAATTAGCATTTGCAGTGAATTTGGAGCAACTTTTGTAATATGTGTATTTCGTGTCCAGGGAGCCGAGGATCGTCGAAATATCGACTTACAACATATAAAATATTTTTGTGATATTCTTGTTCCCCACACTCCAAACTTCTGGTATATATCTTTTGCAGGGAATTTGGAGCAACTTTTGTTCTGAAAATATTTCGTGTCCAGGCAGCCGAGAATCAACGAAAATGACTTGCACGTAATGAAACATTTTTATGATATTCTTGTTCCCCATACTTCAAACTGGTCTTATATAGCTTTTGCAGTGAATTTGGAGCAACTTTTGTAATATGTGTATTTCGTGACCAGGGAGCCGAGAATCGTCGAAAAATCGACTTACGCGAAATGAAATATTTTTGTGATATACTTGTTCCCCACGCTCCAAAATGCTCGTGTATAGCATTTGAAGCGAATTTGGAGCAACCTTTTTTATATGTATATTTCGTGTCCAGGGAGCCGAGAATCGTCGAAAATTCAACTTACACGAAATGAAACATTTTTATGATATTCTTGTTCCCCACACTCCAAACTGCTCGAATATAGCTTTTGCAGTGAATTTGGAGCAACTTTTGTTATGAGTGTATATAATTCGTGTCCAGGGAACCGATAATCGTCGAAAAATCCACTTACGCGAAATGAAAAATTTTTGTAATATTCTTGTTCCCCACACTCCAAACTGCTCGTATATAGCTTTTGCAGTGAATTTGGAGCAACTTTTGTTCTGAGTATAATTGGTGTCCAGGGAACAGAGAATCGTCGAAAAATCGACTTACGCGAAATGAAAACTTTTTGTGATATTCTTGTTCCTCACGCTCCAAACTGCTCGTATATAGCATTTGCAGTGAATTTGGAGCAACTTTTGTTATATGTATATTTCGTGTCCAGGTAGCCGAGAATCGTCGAAATATCGACTTACAACAAATGAAATATTTTTGTGATATTCTTGTTCCCCACACTCCAATCTGCTGGTATATAGCTTTTGCAGGGAATTTGGAGCAACTTTTGTTCTGAAAATATTTCGTGTCCAGGCAGCCGAGAATCAACGAAAAATCGACTTGCACGTAATGAAACATTATTATGATATTCTTGTTCCCCACACTTCAAACTGGTCTTATATAGCTTTTGCTGCGAACTTGGAGCAAATTTTATTAAATGTATATTTCGTAACCATGGAGCCGAGAATCGTCGAAATATCAACTTACACAGTTTAATCATTTTTGTGATATTCTTGTTCCCCACGCTCCAAACTTCTCGTGTATAGCATTTGCAGCGAATTTGGAGCAACTTTTGTTATATGTATATTTCGTGTCCAGGGAGCCGAGAATCGTCGAAAATTCAACTTACACGAAATGAAACATTTTTATGATATTCTTGTTCCCCACACTCCAAACTGCTCGTATATAGCTTTTGCAGTGAATTTGGAGCAACTTTTGTTCTGAGTATATATAATTCGTGTCCAGGGAACCGAGAATCGTCGAAAAATCGACTTACGCGAAATGAAATATTTTTGTGACATTCTTGTTCCCCACACTCCAAACTGCTGGTATATAGCTTTTGCATCGAATTTGGAGCAACTTTTGTTCTGAAAATATTTCGTGTCCATGCAGCCGAGAATCGTCGAAAAATCCACTTACACGTAATGAAACATTTTTGTGATATTATTGTTCCCCATACTCCAATCTGCTCGTATATAGCTTTTGCAGTGAATTTGGAGCAACTTTTGTTCTGAGTGTCCAGGGAATCGAGAATCGTCGAAAAATCGACTTACGCGAAATGAAATATTTTTGTGACATTCTTGTTCCCCACACACCAAACTGCTGGTATATAGCTTTTGCATCGAATTTGGATCAACTTTTGTTCTGAAAATATTTCGTGTCCAGGCAGCCGAGAATCGTCGTAAAATCCACTTACACGTAATGAAACATTTTTGTGATATTCTTGTTCCTAATACTCCAAACTACTCGTATATAACTTTTTCAGTGAATTTGGAGCAACTTTTGTTCTGAGTATATTTCGTGTCCAGGGAACCGAGAATCGTCGAAAAATCGACTTACGCGAAATGAAAACTTTTTGTGATATTCTTGTTCCTCACGCTCCAAACTGCAGTGAATTTGGAGCAACTTTTGTAATATGAATATTTCGTGTCCAGGGAACCGAGAAACGTCGAAATATCGACTTACAACAAATGAAATATTTTTGTGATATTCTTGTTCCCCACACTCCAAACTTCTGGTATATAGCTTTTGCAGGGAATTTGGAGCAACTTTTGTTCTGAAAATATTTCGTGTCCAGGCAGCCGAGAATCAACGAAAAATCGACTTGCACGTAATGAAACATTTTTATGATATCCTTGTTCCCCACACTTCAAACTGGTCTTATATAGCTTTTACAGCGAACTTCGAGCAAATTTTATTATATGTATAGATCGTAACCAGGGAGCCGAGAATCGGCGAAATATCAACTTACACAAAATTAAATATTTTTGTGATATTCTTGTTCCCCACGCTCCAAACTTCTCGTGTATAGCTTTTGCAGTGAATTTGGAGCAACTTTTGTTCTGAGTATATATAATTCGTGTCCAGGGAACCGAGAATCGTCGAAAAATCGACTTACGCGAAATGAAATATTTTTGTGACATTCTTGTTCCCCACACTCCAAACTGCTGGTATATAGCTTTTGCATCGAATTTGGATCAACTTTTGTTCTGAAAATATTTCGTGTCCAGGCAGCCGAGAATCGTCGTAAAATCCACTTACACGTAATGAAACATTTTTGTGATATTCTTGTTCCTAATACTCCAAACTACTCGTATATAACTTTTTCAGTGAATTTGGAGCAACTTTTGTTCTGAGTATATTTCGTGTCCAGGGAACCGAGAATCGTCGAAAAATCGACTTACGCGAAATGAAAACTTTTTGTGATATTCTTGTTCCTCACGCTCCAAACTGCAGTGAATTTGGAGCAACTTTTGTAATATGAATATTTCGTGTCCAGGGAACCGAGAAACGTCGAAATATCGACTTACAACAAATGAAATATTTTTGTGATATTCTTGTTCCCCACACTCCAAACTTCTGGTATATAGCTTTTGCAGGGAATTTGGAGCAACTTTTGTTCTGAAAATATTTCGTGTCCAGGCAGCCGAGAATCAACGAAAAATCGACTTGCACGTAATGAAACATTTTTATGATATCCTTGTTCCCCACACTTCAAACTGGTCTTATATAGCTTTTACAGCGAACTTCGAGCAAATTTTAATATATGTATAGATCGTAACCAGGGAGCCGAGAATCGGCGAAATATCAACTTACACAAAATTAAATATTTTTGTGATATTCTTGTTCCCCACGCTCCAAACTTCTCGTGTATAGCTTTTGCAGTGAATTTGGAGCAACTTTTGTTCTGAGTATATATAATTCGTGTCCAGGGAACCGAGAATCGTCGAAAAATCGACTTACGCGAAATGAAATATTTGTGTGACATTCTTGTTCCCCACACTCCAAACTGCTGGTATATAGCTTTTGCATCGAATTTGGAGCAACTTTTGTTCTGAAAATATTTCGTGTCCAGGCAGCCGAGAATCGCCGAAAAATCCACTTACACGTAATGAAACATTTTTGTGATATTCTTGTTCCCATTACTCCAATCTGCTCGTATATAGCTTTTGCAGTGAATTTGGTGCAACTTATGTTCTGAGTATATATAATTCGTGTCCAGGGAACCGAGAATCGTCGAAAAATCGACTTACAACAAATGAATAATTTTTGTGATATTCTTGTTCCCACTTTTCAAACTGGTCTTGTATAGCTTTTGCAGCGAACTTGGAGCAAATTGTGTTATATGTATATTTCGTGACCAGGGAGCCGAGAATCGTCGAAAATTCAACTTACACAAAATGATCTTGTATAGCTTTTGCAGCGAACCTGGAACAAATTTTGTTATATGTATATTTCGTGACCAGGGAGCCGAGAATCGTCGAAATATCAACTTACACGAAATGAAATATATTTGTGATATTCTTGTTCCCCACACTCCAATCTTCTGGTATATAGCTTTTGCACGGAATTTGGAGCAACTTTTGTTATATGTATATTTCGTGTCCAGGGAGCCGAGAATCGTCGAAATATCGACTTACAACAAATGAAATATTTTTGTGATATTCTTGTTCCCCACACTCCAATCTTCTGGTATATAGCTTTTGCAGGGAATTTGGAGCAACTTTTGTTCTGAAAATATTTCGTGTCCAGGCAGCCGAGAATCAACGAAAAATGACTTGCACGTAATGAAACATTTTTATGATATTCTTGTTCCCCATACTTCAAACTGGTCTTATATAGCTTTAGCAGCGAACTTGGAGCAACTTTTGTTATATGTATATTTCGTGTCCAGGGAGCCGAGAATCGTCGAAAATTCAACTTACACGAAATGAAACATTTTTATGATATTCTTGTTCCCCACACTCCAAACTGCTCGTATATAGCTTTTGCAGTGAATTTGGAGCAACTTTTGTTCTGAGTATATATAATTCGTGTCCAGGGAACCGATAATCGTCGAAAAATCGACTTACGCGAAATGAAAAATTTTTGTGATATTCTTGTTCCCCACACTCCAAACTGCTCGTATATAGCTTTTGCAGTGAATTTGGAGCATCTTTTGTTCTGAGTATATATAATTCGTGTCCAGGGAACCAAGAATCGTCGGAAAATCGACTTACGCGAAATGAAAACTTTTTGTGATATTCTTGTTCCCCACACTCCAAACTGCTCGTATATAGCTTTTGCACAGAATTTGGAGCATCTTTTGTTCTGAGTATATAGAATTCGTGTCCAGGGAACCGATAATCGTCGAAAAATCGACTTACGCAAAATGAAAAATTTTTGTGATATTCTTGTTCCCCACACTCCAAACTGCTCGTATATAGCTTTTGCAGTGAATTTGGAGCATCTTTTGTTCTGAGTATATATAATTCGTGTCCAGGGAACCGAGAATCGTCGGAAAATCGACTTACGCGAAATGAGAACTTTTTGTGATATTCTTGTTCCCCATATTCCAATCTGCTCGTATATAGCTTTTGCAGGGAATTTGGAGCAACTTTTGTTCTGAGTATGTATAATTCGTGTCCAGGGAACCGAGAATCGTCGAAAAATCGACTTACGCGAAATGAAAACTTATTGTGATATTCTTGTTTCTCACGCTCCAAACTGCTCGTGTATAGCGTTTGCAGCGAATTTGGAGCAACTTTTGATATATGTATATTTCGTGTCCAGGAAGCCGAGAATCGGCGAAATATCAACTTACACGAAATGAGATATTTTTGTGATATTCTTGTTCCCCCACTCGAAACTGCTCGTATATAGCTTTTGCAGCGAATTAGGAGCAACTTTTGTTCTGAGTTTATTTCGTGTCCAGGGAACGGAGAATCATCGAAAAATCCACTTACACGTAATGAAACATTTTTGTGATATTATTGTTCCCCATACTCCAATCTGCTCGTATATAGCTTTTGCAGTGAATTTGGAGCAACTTTTGTTCTGAGTGTCCAGGGAATCGAGAATCGTCGAAAAATCGACTTACGCGAAATGAAATATTTTTGTGACATTCTTGTTCCCCACACACCAAACTGCTGGTATATAGCTTTTGCATCGAATTTGGATCAACTTTTGTTCTGAAAATATTTCGTGTCCAGGCAGCCGAGAATCGTCGTAAAATCCACTTACACGTAATGAAACATTTTTGTGATATTCTTGTTCCTAATACTCCAAACTGCTCGTATATAACTTTTTCAGTGAATTTGGAGCAACTTTTGTTCTGAGTATATTTCGTGTCCAGGGAACCGAGAATCGTCGAAAAATCGACTTACGCGAAATGAAAACTTTTTGTGATATTCTTGTTCCTCACGCTCCAAACTGCAGTGAATTTGGAGCAACTTTTGTAATATGAATATTTCGTGTCCAGGGAACCGAGAAACGTCGAAATATCGACTTACAACAAATGAAATATTTTTGTGATATTCTTGTTCCCCACACTCCAAACTTCTGGTATATAGCTTTTGCAGGGAATTTGGAGCAACTTTTGTTCTGAAAATATTTCGTGTCCAGGCAGCCGAGAATCAACGAAAAATCGACTTGCACGTAATGAAACATTTTTATGATATCCTTGTTCCCCACACTTCAAACTGGTCTTATATAGCTTTTACAGCGAACTTCGAGCAAATTTTATTATATGTATAGATCGTAACCAGGGAGCCGAGAATCGGCGAAATATCAACTTACACAAAATTAAATATTTTTGTGATATTCTTGTTCCCCACGCTCCAAACTTCTCGTGTATAGCTTTTGCAGTGAATTTGGAGCAACTTTTGTTCTGAGTATATATAATTCGTGTCCAGGGAACCGAGAATCGTCGAAAAATCGACTTACGCGAAATGAAATATTTTTGTGACATTCTTGTTCCCCACACTCCAAACTGCTGGTATATAGCTTTTGCATCGAATTTGGAGCAACTTTTGTTCTGAAAATATTTCGTGTCCAGGCAGCCGAGAATCGCCGAAAAATCCACTTACACGTAATGAAACATTTTTGTGATATTCTTGTTCCCATTACTCCAATCTGCTCGTATATAGCTTTTGCAGTGAATTTGGTGCAACTTATGTTCTGAGTATATATAATTCGTGTCCAGGGAACCGAGAATCGTCGAAAAATCGACTTACAACAAATGAATAATTTTTGTGATATTCTTGTTCCCACTTTTCAAACTGGTCTTGTATAGCTTTTGCAGCGAACTTGGAGCAAATTGTGTTATATGTATATTTCGTGACCAGGGAGCCGAGAATCGTCGAAAATTCAACTTACACAAAATGATCTTGTATAGCTTTTGCAGCGAACCTGGAACAAATTTTGTTATATGTATATTTCGTGACCAGGGAGCCGAGAATCGTCGAAATATCAACTTACACGAAATGAAATATATTTGTGATATTCTTGTTCCCCACACTCCAATCTTCTGGTATATAGCTTTTGCACGGAATTTGGAGCAACTTTTGTTATATGTATATTTCGTGTCCAGGGAGCCGAGAATCGTCGAAATATCGACTTACAACAAATGAAATATTTTTGTGATATTCTTGTTCCCCACACTCCAATCTTCTGGTATATAGCTTTTGCAGGGAATTTGGAGCAACTTTTGTTCTGAAAATATTTCGTGTCCAGGCAGCCGAGAATCAACGAAAAATGACTTGCACGTAATGAAACATTTTTATGATATTCTTGTTCCCCATACTTCAAACTGGTCTTATATAGCTTTAGCAGCGAACTTGGAGCAACTTTTGTTATATGTATATTTCGTGTCCAGGGAGCCGAGAATCGTCGAAAATTCAACTTACACGAAATGAAACATTTTTATGATATTCTTGTTCCCCACACTCCAAACTGCTCGTATATAGCTTTTGCAGTGAATTTGGAGCAACTTTTGTTCTGAGTATATATAATTCGTGTCCAGGGAACCGATAATCGTCGAAAAATCGACTTACGCGAAATGAAAAATTTTTGTGATATTCTTGTTCCCCACACTCCAAACTGCTCGTATATAGCTTTTGCAGTGAATTTGGAGCATCTTTTGTTCTGAGTATATATAATTCGTGTCCAGGGAACCAAGAATCGTCGGAAAATCGACTTACGCGAAATGAAAACTTTTTGTGATATTCTTGTTCCCCATATTCCAATCTGCTCGTATATAGCGTTTGCAGCGAATTTGGAGCAACTTTTGTTCTGAGTATATATAATTCGTGTCCAGGGAACCGATAATCGTCGAAAAATCGACTTACGCGAAATGAAAATTTTTTGTGATATTCTTGTTCCCCACACTCCAAACTGCTCGTATATAGCTTTTGCACAGAATTTGGAGCATCTTTTGTTCTGAGTATATAGAATTCGTGTCCAGGGAACCGATAATCGTCGAAAAATCGACTTACGCAAAATGAAAAATTTTTGTGATATTCTTGTTCCCCACACTCCAAACTGCTCGTATATAGCTTTTGCAGTGAATTTGGAGCATCTTTTGTTCTGAGTATATATAATTCGTGTCCAGGGAACCGAGAATCGTCGGAAAATCGACTTACGCGAAATGAGAACTTTTTGTGATATTCTTGTTCCCCATATTCCAATCTGCTCGTATATAGCTTTTGCAGGGAATTTGGAGCAACTTTTGTTCTGAGTATGTATAATTCGTGTCCAGGGAACCGAGAATCGTCGAAAAATCGACTTACGCGAAATGAAAACTTATTGTGATATTCTTGTTTCTCACGCTCCAAACTGCTCGTGTATAGCGTTTGCAGCGAATTTGGAGCAACTTTTGATATATGTATATTTCGTGTCCAGGAAGCCGAGAATCGGCGAAATATCAACTTACACGAAATGAGATATTTTTGTGATATTCTTGTTCCCCCACTCGAAACTGCTCGTATATAGCTTTTGCAGCGAATTAGGAGAAACTTTTGTTCTGAGTTTATTTCGTGTCCAGGGAACGGAGAATCATCGAAAAATCCACTTACACGTAATGAAACATTTTTGTGATATTATTGTTCCCCATACTCCAATCTGCTCGTATATAGCTTTTGCAGTGAATTTGGAGCAACTTTTGTTCTGAGTGTCCAGGGAATCGAGAATCGTCGAAAAATCGACTTACGCGAAATGAAATATTTTTGTGACATTCTTGTTCCCCACACTCCAAACTGCTGGTATATAGCTTTTGCATCGAATTTGGATCAACTTTTGTTCTGAAAATATTTCGTGTCCAGGCTGCCGAGAATCGTCGTAAAATCCACTTACACGTAATGAAACATTTTTGTGATATTCTTGTTCCTAATACTCCAAACTGCTCGTATATAACTTTTTCAGTGAATTTGGAGCAACTTTTGTTCTGAGTATATTTCGTGTCCAGGGAACCGAGAATCGTCGAAAAATCGACTTACGCGAAATGAAAACTTTTTGTGATATTCTTGTTCCTCACGCTCCAAACTGCAGTGAATTTGGAGCAACTTTTGTAATATGAATATTTCGTGTCCAGGGAACCGAGAAACGTCGAAATATCGACTTACAACAAATGAAATATTTTTGTGATATTCTTGTTCCCCACACTCCAAACTTCTGGTATATAGCTTTTGCAGGGAATTTGGAGCAACTTTTGTTCTGAAAATATTTCGTGTCCAGGCAGCCGAGAATCAACGAAAAATCGACTTGCACGTAATGAAACATTTTTATGATATCCTTGTTCCCCACACTTCAAACTGGTCTTATATAGCTTTTACAGCGAACTTCGAGCAAATTTTATTATATGTATAGATCGTAACCAGGGAGCCGAGAATCGGCGAAATATCAACTTACACAAAATTAAATATTTTTGTGATATTCTTGTTCCCCACGCTCCAAACTTCTCGTGTATAGCATTTGCAGCGAATTTGGAGCAAATTTTGTTATATGTATATTTCGTGTCCAGGGAGCCGAGAATCGTCGAAAATTCAACTTAAACGAAATGAAACAGTTTTATTGTATTCTTATTCCCCACACTGTAAACTGCTCGGATATAGCTTTTGCATCGAATTTGGAGCAACTTTTGTTCTGAAAATATTTCGTGTCCAGGCAACCGAGAATCGTCGAAAAATCCACTTACGCGAAATGAAAACTTTTTGTGATATTCTTGTTCCTCACGCTCCAAACTGCTCATAATTAGCATTTGCAGTGAATTTGGAGCAACTTTTGTAATATGTGTATTTCGTGTCCAGGGAGCCGAGGATCGTCGAAATATCGACTTACAACAAATAAAATATTTTTGTGATATTCTTGTTCCCCACACTCCAAACTTCTGGTATATATCTTTTGCAGGGAATTTGGAGCAACTTTTGTTCTGAAAATATTTCGTGTCCAGGCAGCCGAGAATCAACGAAAATGACTTGCACGTTATGAAACATTTTTATGATATTCTTGTTCCCCATACTTCAAACTGGTCTTATATAGCTTTTGCAGTGAATTTGGAGCAACTTTTGTAATATGTGTATTTCGTGACCAGGGAGCCGAGAATCGTCGAAAAATCGACTTACGCGAAATGAAATATTTTTGTGATATACTTGTTCCCCACGCTCCAAAATGCTCGTGTATAGCATTTGAAGCGAATTTGGAGCAACCTTTTTTATATGTATATTTCGTGTCCAGGGAGCCGAGAATCGTCGAAAATTCAACTTACACGAAATGAAACATTTTTATGATATTCTTGTTCCCCACACTCCAAACTGCTCGAATATAGCTTTTGCAGTGAATTTGGAGCAACTTTTGTTATGAGTGTATATAATTCGTGTCCAGGGAACCGATAATCGTCGAAAAATCCACTTACGCGAAATGAAAAATTTTTGTAATATTCTTGTTCCCCACACTCCAAACTGCTCGTATATAGCTTTTGCAGTGAATTTGGAGCAACTTTTGTTCTGAGTATAATTGGTGTCCAGGGAACAGAGAATCGTCGAAAAATCGACTTACGCGAAATGAAAACTTTTTGTGATATTCTTGTTCCTCACGCTCCAAACTGCTCGTATATAGCATTTGCAGTGAATTTGGAGCAACTTTTGTTATATGTATATTTCGTGTCCAGGTAGCCGAGAATCGTCGAAATATCGACTTACAACAAATGAAATATTTTTGTGATATTCTTGTTCCCCACACTCCAATCTGCTGGTATATAGCTTTTGCAGGGAATTTGGAGCAACTTTTGTTCTGAAAATATTTCGTGTCCAGGCAGCCGAGAATCAACGAAAAATCGACTTGCACGTAATGAAACATTATTATGATATTCTTGTTCCCCACACTTCAAACTGGTCTTATATAGCTTTTGCTGCGAACTTGGAGCAAATTTTATTAAATGTATATTTCGTAACCAGGGAGCCGAGAATCGTCGAAATATCAACTTACACAGTTTAATCATTTTTGTGATATTCTTGTTCCCCACGCTCCAAACTTCTCGTGTATAGCATTTGCAGCGAATTTGGAGCAACTTTTGTTATATGTATATTTCGTGTCCAGGGAGCCGAGAATCGTCGAAAATTCAACTTACACGAAATGAAACATTTTTATGATATTCTTGTTCCCCACACTCCAAACTGCTCGTATATAGCTTTTGCAGTGAATTTGGAGCAACTTTTGTTCTGAGTATATATAATTCGTGTCCAGGGAACCGAGAATCGTCGAAAAATCGACTTACGCGAAATGAAATATTTTTGTGACATTCTTGTTCCCCACTCTCCAAACTGTTGGTATATAGCTTTTGCATCGAATTTGGAGCAACTTTTGTTCTGAAAATATTTCGTGTCCAGGCAGCCGAGAATCGTCGAAAAATCCACTTACACGTAATGAAACATTTTTGTGATATTCTTGTTCCCATTACTCCAATCTGCTCGTATATAGCTTTTGCAGTGAATTTGGTGCAACTTATGTTCTGAGTATATATAATTCGTGTCCAGGGAACCGAGAATCGTCGAAAAATCGACTTACAACAAATGAATAATTTTTGTGATATTCTTGTTCCCACTTTTCAAACTGGTCTTGTATAGCTTTTGCAGCGAACTTGGAGCAAATTGTGTTATATGTATATTTCGTGACCAGGGAGCCGAGAATCGTCGAAAATTCAACTTACACAAAATGATCTTGTATAGCTTTTGCAGCGAACCTGGAACAAATTTTGTTATATGTATATTTCGTGACCAGGGAGCCGAGAATCGTCGAAATATCAACTTACACGAAATGAAATATATTTGTGATATTCTTGTTCCCCACACTCCAATCTTCTGGTATATAGCTTTTGCACGGAATTTGGAGCAACTTTTGTTATATGTATATTTCGTGTCCAGGGAGCCGAGAATCGTCGAAATATCGACTTACAACAAATGAAATATTTTTGTGATATTCTTGTTCCCCACACTCCAATCTTCTGGTATATAGCTTTTGCAGGGAATTTGGAGCAACTTTTGTTCTGAAAATATTTCGTGTCCAGGCAGCCGAGAATCAACGAAAAATGACTTGCACGTAATGAAACATTTTTATGATATTCTTGTTCCCCATACTTCAAACTGGTCTTATATAGCTTTAGCAGCGAACTTGGAGCAACTTTTGTTATATGTATATTTCGTGTCCAGGGAGCCGAGAATCGTCGAAAATTCAACTTACACGAAATGAAACATTTTTATGATATTCTTGTTCCCCACACTCCAAACTGCTCGTATATAGCTTTTGCAGTGAATTTGGAGCAACTTTTGTTCTGAGTATATAGAATTCGTGTCCAGGGAACCGATAATCGTCGAAAAATCGACTTACGCGAAATGAAAAATTTTTGTGATATTCTTGTTCCCCACACTCCAAACTGCTCGTATATAGCTTTTGCAGTGAATTTGGAGCATCTTTTGTTCTGAGTATATATAATTCGTGTCCAGGGAACCAAGAATCGTCGGAAAATCGACTTACGCGAAATGAAAACTTTTTGTGATATTCTTGTTCCCCATATTCCAATCTGCTCGTATATAGCGTTTGCAGCGAATTTGGAGCAACTTTTGTTCTGAGTATATATAATTCGTGTCCAGGGAACCGATAATCGTCGAAAAATCGACTTACGCGAAATGAAAATTTTTTGTGATATTCTTGTTCCCCACACTCCAAACTGCTCGTATATGGCTTTTGCACAGAATTTGGAGCATCTTTTGTTCTGAGTATATAGAATTCGTGTCCAGGGAACCGATAATCGTCGAAAAATCGACTTACGCAAAATGAAAAATTTTTGTGATATTCTTGTTCCCCACACTCCAAACTGCTCGTATATAGCTTTTGCAGTGAATTTGGAGCATCTTTTGTTCTGAGTATATATAATTCGTGTCCAGGGAACCGAGAATCGTCGGAAAATCGACTTACGCGAAATGAGAACTTTTTGTGATATTCTTGTTCCCCATATTCCAATCTGCTCGTATTTAGCTTTTGCAGGGAATTTGGAGCAACTTTTGTTCTGAGTATGTATAATTCGTGTCCAGGGAACCGAGAATCGTCGAAAAATCGACTTACGCGAAATGAAAACTTATTGTGATATTCTTGTTTCTCACGCTCCAAACTGCTCGTGTATAGCGTTTGCAGCGAATTTGGAGCAACTTTTGATATATGTATATTTCGTGTCCAGGAAGCCGAGAATCGGCGAAATATCAACTTACACGAAATGAGATATTTTTGTGATATTCTTGTTCCCCCACTCGAAACTGCTCGTATATAGCTTTTGCAGCGAATTAGGAGCAACTTTTGTTCTGAGTTTATTTCGTGTACAGGGAACGGAGAATCATCGAAAAATCCACTTACACGTAATGAAACATTTTTGTGATATTATTGTTCCCCATACTCCAATCTGCTCGTATATAGCTTTTGCAGTGAATTTGGAGCAACTTTTGTTCTGAGTGTCCAGGGAATCGAGAATCGTCGAAAAATCGACTTACGCGAAATGAAATATTTTTGTGACATTCTTGTTCCCCACACTCCAAACTGCTGGTATATAGCTTTTGCATCGAATTTGGATCAACTTTTGTTCTGAAAATATTTCGTGTCCAGGCTGCCGAGAATCGTCGTAAAATCCACTTACACGTAATGAAACATTTTTGTGATATTCTTGTTCCTAATACTCCAAACTGCTCGTATATAACTTTTTCAGTGAATTTGGAGCAACTTTTGTTCTGAGTATATTTCGTGTCCAGGGAACCGAGAATCGTCGAAAAATCGACTTACGCGAAATGAAAACTTTTTGTGATATTCTTGTTCCTCACGCTCCAAACTGCAGTGAATTTGGAGCAACTTTTGTAATATGAATATTTCGTGTCCAGGGAACCGAGAAACGTCGAAATATCGACTTACAACAAATGAAATATTTTTGTGATATTCTTGTTCCCCACACTCCAAACTTCTGGTATATAGCTTTTGCAGGGAATTTGGAGCAACTTTTGTTCTGAAAATATTTCGTGTCCAGGCAGCCGAGAATCAACGAAAAATCGACTTGCACGTAATGAAATATTTTTGTGATATACTTGTTCCCCACGCTCCAAAATGCTCGTGTATAGCATTTGAAGCGAATTTGGAGCAACCTTTTTTATATGTATATTTCGTGTCCAGGGAGCCGAGAATCGTCGAAAATTCAACTTACACGAAATGAAACATTTTTATGATATTCGTGTTCCCCACACTCCAAACTGCTCGAATATAGCTTTTGCAGTGAATTTGGAGCAACTTTTGTTATGAGTGTATATAATTCGTGTCCAGGGAACCGATAATCGTCGAAAAATCCACTTACGCGAAATGAAAAATTTTTGTAATATTCTTGTTCCCCACACTCCAAACTGCTCGTATATAGCTTTTGCAGTGAATTTGGAGCAACTTTTGTTCTGAGTATAATTGGTGTCCAGGGAACAGAGAATCGTCGAAAAATCGACTTACGCGAAATGAAAACTTTTTGTGATATTCTTGTTCCTCACGCTCCAAACTGCTCGTATATAGCATTTGCAGTGAATTTGGAGCAACTTTTGTTATATGTATATTTCGTGTCCAGGTAGCCGAGAATCGTCGAAATATCGACTTACAACAAATGAAATATTTTTGTGATATTCTTGTTCCCCACACTCCAATCTGCTGGTATATAGCTTTTGCAGGGAATTTGGAGCAACTTTTGTTCTGAAAATATTTCGTGTCCAGGCAGCCGAGAATCAACGAAAAATCGACTTGCACGTAATGAAACATTATTATGATATTCTTGTTCCCCACACTTCAAACTGGTCTTATATAGCTTTTGCTGCGAACTTGGAGCAAATTTTATTAAATGTATATTTCGTAACCAGGGAGCCGAGAATCGTCGAAATATCAACTTACACAGTTTAATCATTTTTGTGATATTCTTGTTCCCCACGCTCCAAACTTCTCGTGTATAGCATTTGCAGCGAATTTGGAGCAACTTTTGTTATATGTATATTTCGTGTCCAGGGAGCCGAGAATCGTCGAAAATTCAACTTACACGAAATGAAACATTTTTATGATATTCTTGTTCCCCACACTCCAAACTGCTCGTATATAGCTTTTGCAGTGAATTTGGAGCAACTTTTGTTCTGAGTATATATAATTCGTGTCCAGGGAACCGAGAATCGTCGAAAAATCGACTTACGCGAAATGAAATATTTTTGTGACATTCTTGTTCCCCACTCTCCAAACTGTTGGTATATAGCTTTTGCATCGAATTTGGAGCAACTTTTGTTCTGAAAATATTTCGTGTCCAGGCAGCCGAGAATCGTCGAAAAATCCACTTACACGTAATGAAACATTTTTGTGATATTCTTGTTCCCATTACTCCAATCTGCTCGTATATAGCTTTTGCAGTGAATTTGGTGCAACTTATGTTCTGAGTATATATAATTCGTGTCCAGGGAACCGAGAATCGTCGAAAAATCGACTTACAACAAATGAATAATTTTTGTGATATTCTTGTTCCCACTTTTCAAACTGGTCTTGTATAGCTTTTGCAGCGAACTTGGAGCAAATTGTGTTATATGTATATTTCGTGACCAGGGAGCCGAGAATCGTCGAAAATTCAACTTACACAAAATGATCTTGTATAGCTTTTGCAGCGAACCTGGAACAAATTTTGTTATATGTATATTTCGTGACCAGGGAGCCGAGAATCGTCGAAATATCAACTTACACGAAATGAAATATATTTGTGATATTCTTGTTCCCCACACTCCAATCTTCTGGTATATAGCTTTTGCACGGAATTTGGAGCAACTTTTGTTATATGTATATTTCGTGTCCAGGGAGCCGAGAATCGTCGAAATATCGACTTACAACAAATGAAATATTTTTGTGATATTCTTGTTCCCCACACTCCAATCTTCTGGTATATAGCTTTTGCAGGGAATTTGGAGCAACTTTTGTTCTGAAAATATTTCGTGTCCAGGCAGCCGAGAATCAACGAAAAATGACTTGCACGTAATGAAACATTTTTATGATATTCTTGTTCCCCATACTTCAAACTGGTCTTATATAGCTTTAGCAGCGAACTTGGAGCAACTTTTGTTATATGTATATTTCGTGTCCAGGGAGCCGAGAATCGTCGAAAATTCAACTTACACGAAATGAAACATTTTTATGATATTCTTGTTCCCCACACTCCAAACTGCTCGTATATAGCTTTTGCAGTGAATTTGGAGCAACTTTTGTTCTGAGTATATAGAATTCGTGTCCAGGGAACCGATAATCGTCGAAAAATCGACTTACGCGAAATGAAAAATTTTTGTGATATTCTTGTTCCCCACACTCCAAACTGCTCGTATATAGCTTTTGCAGTGAATTTGGAGCATCTTTTGTTCTGAGTATATATAATTCGTGTCCAGGGAACCAAGAATCGTCGGAAAATCGACTTACGCGAAATGAAAACTTTTTGTGATATTCTTGTTCCCCATATTCCAATCTGCTCGTATATAGCGTTTGCAGCGAATTTGGAGCAACTTTTGTTCTGAGTATATATAATTCGTGTCCAGGGAACCGATAATCGTCGAAAAATCGACTTACGCGAAATGAAAATTTTTTGTGATATTCTTGTTCCCCACACTCCAAACTGCTCGTATATGGCTTTTGCACAGAATTTGGAGCATCTTTTGTTCTGAGTATATAGAATTCGTGTCCAGGGAACCGATAATCGTCGAAAAATCGACTTACGCAAAATGAAAAATTTTTGTGATATTCTTGTTCCCCACACTCCAAACTGCTCGTATATAGCTTTTGCAGTGAATTTGGAGCATCTTTTGTTCTGAGTATATATAATTCGTGTCCAGGGAACCGAGAATCGTCGGAAAATCGACTTACGCGAAATGAGAACTTTTTGTGATATTCTTGTTCCCCATATTCCAATCTGCTCGTATTTAGCTTTTGCAGGGAATTTGGAGCAACTTTTGTTCTGAGTATGTATAATTCGTGTCCAGGGAACCGAGAATCGTCGAAAAATCGACTTACGCGAAATGAAAACTTATTGTGATATTCTTGTTTCTCACGCTCCAAACTGCTCGTGTATAGCGTTTGCAGCGAATTTGGAGCAACTTTTGATATATGTATATTTCGTGTCCAGGAAGCCGAGAATCGGCGAAATATCAACTTACACGAAATGAGATATTTTTGTGATATTCTTGTTCCCCCACTCGAAACTGCTCGTATATAGCTTTTGCAGCGAATTAGGAGCAACTTTTGTTCTGAGTTTATTTCGTGTCCAGGGAACGGAGAATCATCGAAAAATCCACTTACACGTAATGAAACATTTTTGTGATATTATTGTTCCCCATACTCCAATCTGCTCGTATATAGCTTTTGCAGTGAATTTGGAGCAACTTTTGTTCTGAGTGTCCAGGGAATCGAGAATCGTCGAAAAATCGACTTACGCGAAATGAAATATTTTTGTGACATTCTTGTTCCCCACACTCCAAACTGCTGGTATATAGCTTTTGCATCGAATTTGGATCAACTTTTGTTCTGAAAATATTTCGTGTCCAGGCAGCCGAGAATCGTCGTAAAATCCACTTACACGTAATGAAACATTTTTGTGATATTCTTGTTCCTAATACTCCAAACTGCTCGTATATAACTTTTTCAGTGAATTTGGAGCAACTTTTGTTCTGAGTATATTTCGTGTCCAGGGAACCGAGAATCGTCGAAAAATCGACTTACGCGAAATGAAAACTTTTTGTGATATTCTTGTTCCTCACGCTCCAAACTGCAGTGAATTTGGAGCAACTTTTGTAATATGAATATTTCGTGTCCAGGGAACCGAGAAACGTCGAAATATCGACTTACAACAAATGAAATATTTTTGTGATATTCTTGTTCCCCACACTCCAAACTTCTGGTATATAGCTTTTGCAGGGAATTTGGAGCAACTTTTGTTCTGAAAATATTTCGTGTCCAGGCAGCCGAGAATCAACGAAAAATCGACTTGCACGTAATGAAACATTTTTATGATATCCTTGTTCCCCACACTTCAAACTGGTCTTATATAGCTTTTACAGCGAACTTGGAGCAAATTTTATTATATGTATAGATCGTAACCAGGGAGCCGAGAATCGGCGAAATATCAACTTACACAAAATTAAATATTTTTGTGATATTCTTGTTCCCCACGCTCCAAACTTCTCGTGTATAGCATTTGCAGCGAATTTGGAGCAAATTTTGTTATATGTATATTTCGTGTCCAGGGAGCCGAGAATCGTCGAAAATTCAACTTAAACGAAATGAAACAGTTTTATTGTATTCTTATTCCCCACACTGTAAACTGCTCGGATATAGCTTTTGCATCCAATTTGGAGCAACTTTTGTTCTGAAAATATTTCGTGTCCAGGCAACCGAGAATCGTCGAAAAATCCACTTACGCGAAATGAAAACTTTTTGTGATATTCTTGTTCCTCACGCTCCAAACTGCTCATAATTAGCATTTGCAGTGAATTTGGAGCAACTTTTGTAATATGTGTATTTCGTGTCCAGGGAGCCGAGGATCGTCGAAATATCGACTTACAACATATAAAATATTTTTGTGATATTCTTGTTCCCCACACTCCAAACTTCTGGTATATATCTTTTGCAGGGAATTTGGAGCAACTTTTGTTCTGAAAATATTTCGTGTCCAGGCAGCCGAGAATCAACGAAAATGACTTGCACGTAATGAAACATTTTTATGATATTCTTGTTCCCCATACTTCAAACTGGTCTTATATAGCTTTTGCAGTGAATTTGGAGCAACTTTTGTAATATGTGTATTTCGTGACCAGGGAGCCGAGAATCGTCGAAAAATCGACTTACGCGAAATGAAATATTTTTGTGATATACTTGTTCCCCACGCTCCAAAATGCTCGTGTATAGCATTTGAAGCGAATTTGGAGCAACCTTTTTTATATGTATATTTCGTGTCCAGGGAGCCGAGAATCGTCGAAAATTCAACTTACACGAAATGAAACATTTTTATGATATTCTTGTTCCCCACACTCCAAACTGCTCGAATATAGCTTTTGCAGTGAATTTGGAGCAACTTTTGTTATGAGTGTATATAATTCGTGTCCAGGGAACCGATAATCGTCGAAAAATCCACTTACGCGAAATGAAAAATTTTTGTAATATTCTTGTTCCCCACACTCCAAACTGCTCGTATATAGCTTTTGCAGTGAATTTGGAGCAACTTTTGTTCTGAGTATAATTGGTGTCCAGGGAACAGAGAATCGTCGAAAAATCGACTTACGCGAAATGAAAACTTTTTGTGATATTCTTGTTCCTCACGCTCCAAACTGCTCGTATATAGCATTTGCAGTGAATTTGGAGCAACTTTTGTTATATGTATATTTCGTGTCCAGGTAGCCGAGAATCGTCGAAATATCGACTTACAACAAATGAAATATTTTTGTGATATTCTTGTTCCATACACTCCAATCTGCTGGTATATAGCTTTTGCAGGGAATTTGGAGCAACTTTTGTTCTGAAAATATTTCGTGTCCAGGCAGCCGAGAATCAACGAAAAATCGACTTGCACGTAATGAAACATTATTATGATATTCTTGTTCCCCACACTTCAAACTGGTCTTATATAGCTTTTGCTGCGAACTTGGAGCAAATTTTATTAAATGTATATTTCGTAACCAGGGAGCCGAGAATCGTCGAAATATCAACTTACACAGTTTAATCATTTTTGTGATATTCTTGTTCCCCACGCTCCAAACTTCTCGTGTATAGCATTTGCAGCGAATTTGGAGCAACTTTTGTTATATGTATATTTCGTGTCCAGGGAGCCGAGAATCGTCGAAAATTCAACTTACACGAAATGAAACATTTTTATGATATTCTTGTTCCCCACACTCCAAACTGCTCGTATATAGCTTTTGCAGTGAATTTGGAGCAACTTTTGTTCTGAGTATATATAATTCGTGTCCAGGGAACCGAGAATCGTCGAAAAATCGACTTACGCGAAATGAAATATTTTTGTGACATTCTTGTTCCCCACACTCCAAACTGCTGGTATATAGCTTTTGCATCGAATTTGGAGCAACTTTTGTTCTGAAAATATTTCGTGTCCATGCAGCCGAGTATCGTCGAAAAATCCACTTACACGTAATGAAACATTTTTGTGATATTCTTGTTCCCATTACTCCAATCTGCTCGTATATAGCTTTTGCAGTGAATTTGGTGCAACTTATGTTCTGAGTATATATAATTCGTGTCCAGGGAACCGAGAATCGTCGAAAAATCGACTTACAACAAATGAATAATTTTTGTGATATTCTTGTTCCCACTTTTCAAACTGGTCTTGTATAGCTTTTGCAGCGAACTTGGAGCAAATTGTGTTATATGTATATTTCGTGACCAGGGAGCCGAGAATCGTCTAAATGTCCTCTTGAACGAAATGAAATATTTTTTTGATATTCTTGTTCCCCACGCTCCGAACTTCTCGTGTATAGCATTTGCAGCGAATTTGGGGCAACTTTCGTTATATGTATATTTCGTGTCCAGGGAGCCGAGAATCGTCGAAAATTCAACTTACACAAAATGATCTTATATAGCTTTTGCAGCGAACCTGGAACAAATTTTGTTATATGTATATTTCGTGACCAGGGAGCCGAGAATCGTCGAAAATTCAACTTACACAAAATGATCTTGTATAGCTTTTGCAGCGAACCTGGAACAAATTTTGTTATATGTATATTTCGTGACCAGGGAGCCGAGAATCGTCGAAATATCAACTTACACGAAATGAAATATTTTTGTGATATTCTTTTTCCCCACACTCCAATCTTCTGGTATATAGCTTTTGCACGGAATTTGGAGCAACTTTTGTTATATGTATATTTCGTGTCCAGGGAGCCGAGAATCGTCGAAATATCGACTTACAACAAATGAAATATTTTTGTGATATTCTTGTTCCCCACACTCCAATCTTCTGGTATATAGCTTTTGAAGGGAATTTGGAGCAACATTTGTTCTGAAAATATTTCGTGTCCAGGCAGCCGAGAATCAACGAAAAATGACTTGCACGTAATGAAACATTTTTATGATATTCTTGTTCTCCATACTTCAAACTGGTCTTATATAGCTTTTGCAGCGAACTTGGAGCAACTTTTGTTATATGTATATTTCGTGTCCAGGGAGCCGAGAATCGTCGAAAATTCAACTTAAACGAAATGAAACAGTTTTATTGTATTCTTATTCCCCACACTGTAAACTGCTCGGATATAGCTTTTGCATCGAATTTGGAGCAACTTTTGTTCTGAAAATATTTCGTGTCCAGGCAGCCGAGAATCGTCGAAAAATCCACTTACGCGAAATGAAAACTTTTTGTGATATTCTTGTTCCTCACGCTCCAAACTGCTCGTATATAGCATTTGCAGTGAATTTGGAGCAACTTTTGTTATATGTATATTTGGTGTCCAGGGAGCCGAGGATCGTCGAAATATCGACTTACAACAAATAAAATATTTTTGTGATATTCTTGTTCCCCACACTCCAAACTTCTGGTATATATCTTTTGCAGGGAATTTGGAGCAACTTTTGTTCTGAAAATATTTCGTGTCCAGGCAGCCGAGAATCAACGAAAAATCGACTTGAACGTAATGAAACATTTTTATGATATTCTTGTTCCCCACATTTTAAACTGGTCTTATATAGCTTTTGCAGTGAATTTGGAGCAACTTTTGTAATATGTGTATTTCGTGACCAGGGAGCCGAGAATCGTCGAAAAATCGACTTACGCGAAATGAAATATTTTTGTGATATACTTGTTCCCCACGCTCCAAAATGCTCGTGTATAGCATTTGAAGCGAATTTGGAGCAACCTTTTTTATATGTATATTACGTGTCCAGGGAGCCGAGAATCGTCGAAAATTCAACTTACACGAAATGAAACATTTTTATGATATTCTTGTTCCCCACACTCCAAACTGCTCGTATATAGCTTTTGCAGTGAATTTGGAGCAACTTTTGTTATGAGTGTATATAATTCGTGTCCATGGAACCGATAATCGTCGAAAAATCCACTTACGCGAAATGAAAAATTTTTGTAATATTCTTGTTCCCCACACTCCAAACTGCTCGTATATAGCTTTTGCAGTGAATTTGGAGCAACTTTTGTTCTGAGTATAATTGGTGTCCAGGGAGCCGAGAATCGTCGAAAATTCAACTTACACGAAATGAAACATTTTTATGATATTCTTGTTCCCCACACGCCAAACTGCTCGTATATAGCTTTTGCAGTGAATTTGGAGCAACTTTTGTTATGAGTGTATATAATTCGTGTCCATGGAACCGATAATCGTCGAAAAATCCACTTACGCGAAATGAAAAATTTTTGTAATATTCTTGTTCCCCACACTCCAAACTGCTCGTATATAGCTTTTGCAGTGAATTTGGAGCAACTTTTGTTCTGAGTATAATTGGTGTCCAGGGAACAGAGAATCGTCGAAAAATCGACTTACGCGAAATGAAAACTTTTTGTGATATTCTTGTTCCTCACGCTCCAAACTGCTCGTATATAGCATTTGCAGTGAATTTCTAGCAACTTTTGTTATATGTATATTTCGTGTCCAGGTAGCCGAGAATCGTCGAAATATCGACTTACAACAAATGAAATATTTTTGTGATATTCTTGTTCCCCACACTCCAATCTGCTGGTATATAGCTTTTGCAGGGAATTTGGAGCAACTTTTGTTCTGAAAATATTTCGTGTCCAGGCAGCTGAGAATCAACGAAAAATCGACTTGCACGTAATGAAACATTTTTATGATATTCTTGTTCCCCACACTTCAAACTGGTCTTATATAGATTTTGCAGCGAACTTGGAGCAAATTTTATTAAATGTATATTTCGTAACCAGGGAGCCGAGAATCGTCGAAATATCAACTTACACAGTTTAAACATTTTTGTGATATTCTTGTTCCCCACGCTCCAAACTTCTCATGTATAGCATTTGCAGCGAATTTGGAGCAACTTTTGTTATATGTATATTTCGTGTCCAGGGAGCCGAGAATCGTCGAAAATTCAACTTACACGAAATGAAACATTTTTATGATATTCTTGTTCCCCACACTCCAAACTGCTCGTATATAGCTTTTGCAGTGAATTTGGAGCAACTTTTGTTCTGAGTATATATAATTCGTGTCCAGGGAACCGAGAATCGTCGAAAAATCGACTTACGCGAAATGAAATATTTTTGTGACATTCTTGTTCCCCACACTCCAAACTGCTGGTATATAGCTTTTGCATCGAATTTGGAGCAACTTTTGTTCTGAAAATATTTCGTGTCCATGCAGCCGAGAATCGTCGAAAAATCCACTTACACGTAATGAAACATTTTTGTGATATTCTTGTTCCCATTACTCCAATCTGCTCGTATATAGCTTTTGCAGTGAATTTGGTGCAACTTATGTTCTGAGTATATATAATTCGTGTCCAGGGAACCGAGAATCGTCGAAAAATCGACTTACAACAAATGAATAATTTTTGTGATATTCTTGTTCCCACTTTTCAAACTGGTCTTGTATAGCTTTTGCAGCGAACTTGGAGCAAATTGTGTTATATGTATATTTCGTGACCAGGGAGCCGAGAATCGTCTAAATGTCCTCTTGAACGAAATGAAATATTTTTTTGATATTCTTGTTCCCCACGCTCCGAACTTCTCGTGTATAGCATTTGCAGCGAATTTGGGGCAACTTTCGTTATATGTATATTTCGTGTCCAGGGAGCCGAGAATCGTCGAAAATTCAACTTACACAAAATGATCTTGTATAGCTTTTGCAGCGAACCTGGAACAAATTTTGTTATATGTATATTTCGTGACCAGGGAGCCGAGAATCGTCGAAAATTCAACTTACACAAAATGATCTTGTATAGCTTTTGCAGCGAACCTGGAACAAATTTTGTTATATGTATATTTCGTGACCAGGGAGCCGAGAATCGTCGAAATATCAACTTACACGAAATGAAATATTTTTGTGATATTCTTTTTCCCCACACTCCAATCTTCTGGTATATAGCTTTTGCACGGAATTTGGAGCAACTTTTGTTATATGTATATTTCGTGTCCAGGGAGCCGAGAATCGTCGAAATATCGACTTACAACAAATGAAATATTTTTGTGATATTCTTGTTCCCCACACTCCAATCTTCTGGTATATAGCTTTTGAAGGGAATTTGGAGCAACATTTGTTCTGAAAATATTTCGTGTCCAGGCAGCCGAGAATCAACGAAAAATGACTTGCACGTAATGAAACATTTTTATGATATTCTTGTTCTCCATACTTCAAACTGGTCTTATATAGCTTTTGCAGCGAACTTGGAGCAACTTTTGTTATATGTATATTTCGTGTCCAGGGAGCCGAGAATCGTCGAAAATTCAACTTAAACGAAATGAAACAGTTTTATTGTATTCTTATTCCCCACACTGTAAACTGCTCGGATATAGCTTTTGCATCGAATTTGGAGCAACTTTTGTTCTGAAAATATTTCGTGTCCAGGCAGCCGAGAATCGTCGAAAAATCCACTTACGCGAAATGAAAACTTTTTGTGATATTCTTGTTCCTCACGCTCCAAACTGCTCGTATATAGCATTTGCAGTGAATTTGGAGCAACTTTTGTTATATGTATATTTGGTGTCCAGGGAGCCGAGGATCGTCGAAATATCGACTTACAACAAATAAAATATTTTTGTGATATTCTTGTTCCCCACACTCCAAACTTCTGGTATATATCTTTTGCAGGGAATTTGGAGCAACTTTTGTTCTGAAAATATTTCGTGTCCAGGCAGCCGAGAATCAACGAAAAATCGACTTGAACGTAATGAAACATTTTTATGATATTCTTGTTCCCCACATTTTAAACTGGTCTTATATAGCTTTTGCAGTGAATTTGGAGCAACTTTTGTAATATGTGTATTTCGTGACCAGGGAGCCGAGAATCGTCGAAAAATCGACTTACGCGAAATGAAATATTTTTGTGATATACTTGTTCCCCACGCTCCAAAATGCTCGTGTATAGCATTTGAAGCGAATTTGGAGCAACCTTTTTTATATGTATATTACGTGTCCAGGGAGCCGAGAATCGTCGAAAATTCAACTTACACGAAATGAAACATTTTTATGATATTCTTGTTCCCCACACTCCAAACTGCTCGTATATAGCTTTTGCAGTGAATTTGGAGCAACTTTTGTTATGAGTGTATATAATTCGTGTCCATGGAACCGATAATCGTCGAAAAATCCACTTACGCGAAATGAAAAATTTTTGTAATATTCTTGTTCCCCGTACTCCAAACTGCTCGTATATAGCTTTTGCAGTGAATTTGGAGCAACTTTTGTTCTGAGTATAATTGGTGTCCAGGGAGCCGAGAATCGTCGAAAATTCAACTTACACGAAATGAAACATTTTTATGATATTCTTGTTCCCCACACTCCAAACTGCTCGTATATAGCTTTTGCAGTGAATTTGGAGCAACTTTTGTTATGAGTGTATATAATTCGTGTCCATGGAACCGATAATCGTCGAAAAATCCACTTACGCGAAATGAAAAATTTTTGTAATATTCTTGTTCCCCACACTCCAAACTGCTCGTATATAGCTTTTGCAGTGAATTTGGAGCAACTTTTGTTCTGAGTATAATTGGTGTCCAGGGAACAGAGAATCGTCGAAAAATCGACTTACGCGAAATGAAAACTTTTTGTGATATTCTTGTTCCTCACGCTCCAAACTGCTCGTATATAGCATTTGCAGTGAATTTCTAGCAACTTTTGTTATATGTATATTTCGTGTCCAGGTAGCCGAGAATCGTCGAAATATCGACTTACAACAAATGAAATATTTTTGTGATATTCTTGTTCCCCACACTCCAATCTGCTGGTATATAGCTTTTGCAGGGAATTTGGAGCAACTTTTGTTCTGAAAATATTTCGTGTCCAGGCAGCTGAGAATCAACGAAAAATCGACTTGCACGTAATGAAACATTTTTATGATATTCTTGTTCCCCACACTTCAAACTGGTCTTATATAGATTTTGCAGCGAACTTGGAGCAAATTTTATTAAATGTATATTTCGTAACCAGGGAGCCGAGAATCGTCGAAATATCAACTTACACAGTTTAAACATTTTTGTGATATTCTTGTTCCCCACGCTCCAAACTTCTCATGTATAGCATTTGCAGCGAATTTGGAGCAACTTTTGTTATATGTATATTTCGTGTCCAGGGAGCCGAGAATCGTCGAAAATTCAACTTACACGAAATGAAACATTTTTATGATATTCTTGTTCCCCACACTCCAAACTGCTCGTATATAGCTTTTGCAGTGAATTTGGAGCAACTTTTGTTCTGAGTATATATAATTCGTGTCCAGGGAACCGAGAATCGTCGAAAAATCGACTTACGCGAAATGAAATATTTTTGTGACATTCATGTTCCCCACACTCCAAACTGCTGGTATATAGCTTTTGCATCGAATTTGGAGCAACTTTTGTTCTGAAAATATTTCGTGTCCAGGCAGCCGAGAATCGTCGAAAAATCCACTTACACGTAATGAAACATTTTTGTGATATTCTTGTTCCAATTACTCCAAACTGCTCGTATATAGCTTTTGCAGTGAATTTGGAGCAACTTATGTTCTGAGTATATATAATTCGTGTCCAGGGAACCGAGAATCGTCGAAAAATCGACTTACAACAAATGAATAATTTTTGTCATATTCTTGTTCCCACTTTTCAAACTGGTCTTGTATAGCTTTTGCAGCGAACTTGGAGCAAATTGTGTTATATGTATATTTCGTGACCAGGGAGCCGAGAATCGTCGAAATGACCACTTGAACGAAATGAAATATTTTTGTGATATTCTTGTTCCCCACGCTCCAAACTTCTCGTGTATAGCATTTGCAGCGAATTTGGGGCAACTTTTGTTATATGTATATTTCGTGTCCAGGGAGCCGAGAATCGTCGAAAATTCAACTTATACAAAATGATCTTGTATAGCTTTTGCAGCGAACCTGGAACAAATTTTGTTATATGTATATTTCGTGACCAGGGAGCCGAGAATCGTCGAAAATTCAACTTACACAAAATGATCTTGTATAGCTTTTGCAGCGAACCTGGAACAAATTTTGTTATATGTATATTTCGTGACCAGGGAGCCGAGAATCGTCGAAAATTCAACTTACACAAAATGATCTTGTATAGCTTTTGCAGCGAACCTGGAACAAATTTTGTTATATGTATATTTCGTGACCAGGGAGCCGAGAATCGTCGAAATATCAACTTACACGAAATGAAATATATTTGTGATATTCTTGTTCCCCACACTCCAATCTTCTGGTATATAGCTTTTGCACGGAATTTGGAGCAACTTTTGTTATATGTATATTTCGTGTCCAGGGAGCCGAGAATCGTCGAAATATCGACTTACAACAAATGAAATATTTTTGTGATATTCTTGTTCCCCACACTCCAATCTTCTGGTATATAGCATTTCCAGCGAATTTGGGGCAACTTTCGTTATATGTATATTTCGTGTCCAGGGAGCCGAGAATCGTCGAAAATTCAACTTACACAAAATGATCTTATATAGCTTTTGCAGCGAACCTGGAACAAATTTTGTTATATGTATATTTCGTGACCAGGGAGCCGAGAATCGTCGAAAATTCAACTTACACAAAATGATCTTGTATAGCTTTTGCAGCGAACCTGGAACAAATTTTGTTATATGTATATTTCGTGACCAGGGAGCCGAGAATCGTCGAAATATCAACTTACACGAAATGAAATATTTTTGTGATATTCTTTTTCCCCACACTCCAATCTTCTGGTATATAGCTTTTGCACGGAATTTGGAGCAACTTTTGTTATATGTATATTTCGTGTCCAGGGAGCCGAGATACGTCGAAATATCGACTTACAACAAATGAAATATTTTTGTGATATTCTTGTTCCCCACACTCCAATCTTCTGGTATATAGCTTTTGAAGGGAATTTGGAGCAACATTTGTTCTGAAAATATTTCGTGTCCAGGCAGCCGAGAATCAACGAAAAATGACTTGCACGTAATGAAACATTTTTATGATATTCTTGTTCTCCATACTTCAAACTGGTCTTATATAGCTTTTGCAGCGAACTTGGAGCAACTTTTGTTATATGTATATTTCGTGTCCAGGGAGCCGAGAATCGTCGAAAATTCAACTTAAACGAAATGAAACAGTTTTATTGTATTCTTATTCCCCACACTGTAAACTGCTCGGATATAGCTTTTGCATCGAATTTGGAGCAACTTTTGTTCTGAAAATATTTCGTGTCCAGGCAGCCGAGAATCGTCGAAAAATCCACTTACGCGAAATGAAAACTTTTTGTGATATTCTTGTTCCTCACGCTCCAAACTGCTCGTATATAGCATTTGCAGTGAATTTGGAGCAACTTTTGTTATATGTATATTTGGTGTCCAGGGAGCCGAGGATCGTCGAAATATCGACTTACAACAAATAAAATATTTTTGTGATATTCTTGTTCCCCACACTCCAAACTTCTGGTATATATCTTTTGCAGGGAATTTGGAGCAACTTTTGTTCTGAAAATATTTCGTGTCCAGGCAGCCGAGAATCAACGAAAAATCGACTTGAACGTAATGAAACATTTTTATGATATTCTTGTTCCCCACATTTTAAACTGGTCTTATATAGCTTTTGCAGTGAATTTGGAGCAACTTTTGTAATATGTGTATTTCGTGACCAGGGAGCCGAGAATCGTCGAAAAATCGACTTACGCGAAATGAAATATTTTTGTGATATACTTGTTCCCCACGCTCCAAAATGCTCGTGTATAGCATTTGAAGCGAATTTGGAGCAACCTTTTTTATATGTATATTACGTGTCCAGGGAGCCGAGAATCGTCGAAAATTCAACTTACACGAAATGAAACATTTTTATGATATTCTTGTTCCCCACACTCCAAACTGCTCGTATATAGCTTTTGCAGTGAATTTGGAGCAACTTTTGTTATGAGTGTATATAATTCGTGTCCATGGAACCGATAATCGTCGAAAAATCCACTTACGCGAAATGAAAAATTTTTGTAATATTCTTGTTCCCCACACTCCAAACTGCTCGTATATAGCTTTTGCAGTGAATTTGGAGCAACTTTTGTTCTGAGTATAATTGGTGTCCAGGGAGCCGAGAATCGTCGAAAATTCAACTTACACGAAATGAAACATTTTTATGATATTCTTGTTCCCCACACTCCAAACTGCTCGTATATAGCTTTTGCAGTGAATTTGGAGCAACTTTTGTTATGAGTGTATATAATTCGTGTCCATGGAACCGATAATCGTCGAAAAATCCACTTACGCGAAATGAAAAATTTTTGTAATATTCTTGTTCCCCACACTCCAAACTGCTCGTATATAGCTTTTGCAGTGAATTTGGAGCAACTTTTGTTCTGAGTATAATTGGTGTCCAGGGAACAGAGAATCGTCGAAAAATCGACTTACGCGAAATGAAAACTTTTTGTGATATTCTTGTTCCTCACGCTCCAAACTGCTCGTATATAGCATTTGCAGTGAATTTCTAGCAACTTTTGTTATATGTATATTTCGTGTCCAGGTAGCCGAGAATCGTCGAAATATCGACTTACAACAAATGAAATATTTTTGTGATATTCTTGTTCCCCACACTCCAATCTGCTGGTATATAGCTTTTGCAGGGAATTTGGAGCAACTTTTGTTCTGAAAATATTTCGTGTCCAGGCAGCTGAGAATCAACGAAAAATCGACTTGCACGTAATGAAACATTTTTATGATATTCTTGTTCCCCACACTTCAAACTGGTCTTATATAGATTTTGCAGCGAACTTGGAGCAAATTTTATTAAATGTATATTTCGTAACCAGGGAGCCGAGAATCGTCGAAATATCAACTTACACAGTTTAAACATTTTTGTGATATTCTTGTTCCCCACGCTCCAAACTTCTCATGTATAGCATTTGCAGCGAATTTGGAGCAACTTTTGTTATATGTATATTTCGTGTCCAGGGAGCCGAGAATCGTCGAAAATTCAACTTACACGAAATGAAACATTTTTATGATATTCTTGTTCCCCACACTCCAAACTGCTCGTATATAGCTTTTGCAGTGAATTTGGAGCAACTTTTGTTCTGAGTATATATAATTCGTGTCCAGGGAACCGAGAATCGTCGAAAAATCGACTTACGCGAAATGAAATATTTTTGTGACATTCTTGTTCCCCACACTCCAAACTGCTGGTATATAGCTTTTGCATCGAATTTGGAGCAACTTTTGTTCTGAAAATATTTCGTGTCCATGCAGCCGAGAATCGTCGAAAAATCCACTTACACGTAATGAAACATTTTTGTGATATTCTTGTTCCCATTACTCCAATCTGCTCGTATATAGCTTTTGCAGTGAATTTGGTGCAACTTATGTTCTGAGTATATATAATTCGTGTCCAGGGAACCGAGAATCGTCGAAAAATCGACTTACAACAAATGAATAATTTTTGTGATATTCTTGTTCCCACTTTTCAAACTGGTCTTGTATAGCTTTTGCAGCGAACTTGGAGCAAATTGTGTTATATGTATATTTCGTGACCAGGGAGCCGAGAATCGTCTAAATGTCCTCTTGAACGAAATGAAATATTTTTTTGATATTCTTGTTCCCCACGCTCCGAACTTCTCGTGTATAGCATTTGCAGCGAATTTGGGGCAACTTTCGTTATATGTATATTTCGTGTCCAGGGAGCCGAGAATCGTCGAAAATTCAACTTACACAAAATGATCTTGTATAGCTTTTGCAGCGAACCTGGAACAAATTTTGTTATATGTATATTTCGTGACCAGGGAGCCGAGAATCGTCGAAAATTCAACTTACACAAAATGATCTTGTATAGCTTTTGCAGCGAACCTGGAACAAATTTTGTTATATGTATATTTCGTGACCAGGGAGCCGAGAATCGTCGAAATATCAACTTACACGAAATGAAATATTTTTGTGATATTCTTTTTCCCCACACTCCAATCTTCTGGTATATAGCTTTTGCACGGAATTTGGAGCAACTTTTGTTATATGTATATTTCGTGTCCAGGGAGCCGAGAATCGTCGAAATATCGACTTACAACAAATGAAATATTTTTGTGATATTCTTGTTCCCCACACTCCAATCTTCTGGTATATAGCTTTTGAAGGGAATTTGGAGCAACATTTGTTCTGAAAATATTTCGTGTCCAGGCAGCCGAGAATCAACGAAAAATGACTTGCACGTAATGAAACATTTTTATGATATTCTTGTTCTCCATACTTCAAACTGGTCTTATATAGCTTTTGCAGCGAACTTGGAGCAACTTTTGTTATATGTATATTTCGTGTCCAGGGAGCCGAGAATCGTCGAAAATTCAACTTAAACGAAATGAAACAGTTTTATTGTATTCTTATTCCCCACACTGTAAACTGCTCGGATATAGCTTTTGCATCGAATTTGGAGCAACTTTTGTTCTGAAAATATTTCGTGTCCAGGCAGCCGAGAATCGTCGAAAAATCCACTTACGCGAAATGAAAACTTTTTGTGATATTCTTGTTCCTCACGCTCCAAACTGCTCGTATATAGCATTTGCAGTGAATTTGGAGCAACTTTTGTTATATGTATATTTGGTGTCCAGGGAGCCGAGGATCGTCGAAATATCGACTTACAACAAATAAAATATTTTTGTGATATTCTTGTTCCCCACACTCCAAACTTCTGGTATATATCTTTTGCAGGGAATTTGGAGCAACTTTTGTTCTGAAAATATTTCGTGTCCAGGCAGCCGAGAATCAACGAAAAATCGACTTGAACGTAATGAAACATTTTTATGATATTCTTGTTCCCCACATTTTAAACTGGTCTTATATAGCTTTTGCAGTGAATTTGGAGCAACTTTTGTAATATGTGTATTTCGTGACCAGGGAGCCGAGAATCGTCGAAAAATCGACTTACGCGAAATGAAATATTTTTGTGATATACTTGTTCCCCACGCTCCAAAATGCTCGTGTATAGCATTTGAAGCGAATTTGGAGCAACCTTTTTTATATGTATATTACGTGTCCAGGGAGCCGAGAATCGTCGAAAATTCAACTTACACGAAATGAAACATTTTTATGATATTCTTGTTCCCCACACTCCAAACTGCTCGTATATAGCTTTTGCAGTGAATTTGGAGCAACTTTTGTTATGAGTGTATATAATTCGTGTCCATGGAACCGATAATCGTCGAAAAATCCACTTACGCGAAATGAAAAATTTTTGTAATATTCTTGTTCCCCACACTCCAAACTGCTCGTATATAGCTTTTGCAGTGAATTTGGAGCAACTTTTGTTCTGAGTATAATTGGTGTCCAGGGAGCCGAGAATCGTCGAAAATTCAACTTACACGAAATGAAACATTTTTATGATATTCTTGTTCCCCACACTCCAAACTGCTCGTATATAGCTTTTGCAGTGAATTTGGAGCAACTTTTGTTATGAGTGTATATAATTCGTGTCCATGGAACCGATAATCGTCGAAAAATCCACTTACGCGAAATGAAAAATTTTTGTAATATTCTTGTTCCCCACACTCCAAACTGCTCGTATATAGCTTTTGCAGTGAATTTGGAGCAACTTTTGTTCTGAGTATAATTGGTGTCCAGGGAACAGAGAATCGTCGAAAAATCGACTTACGCGAAATGAAAACTTTTTGTGATATTCTTGTTCCTCACGCTCCAAACTGCTCGTATATAGCATTTGCAGTGAATTTCTAGCAACTTTTGTTATATGTATATTTCGTGTCCAGGTAGCCGAGAATCGTCGAAATATCGACTTACAACAAATGAAATATTTTTGTGATATTCTTGTTCCCCACACTCCAATCTGCTGGTATATAGCTTTTGCAGGGAATTTGGAGCAACTTTTGTTCTGAAAATATTTCGTGTCCAGGCAGCTGAGAATCAACGAAAAATCGACTTGCACGTAATGAAACATTTTTATGATATTCTTGTTCCCCACACTTCAAACTGGTCTTATATAGATTTTGCAGCGAACTTGGAGCAAATTTTATTAAATGTATATTTCGTAACCAGGGAGCCGAGAATCGTCGAAATATCAACTTACACAGTTTAAACATTTTTGTGATATTCTTGTTCCCCACGCTCCAAACTTCTCATGTATAGCATTTGCAGCGAATTTGGAGCAACTTTTGTTATATGTATATTTCGTGTCCAGGGAGCCGAGAATCGTCGAAAATTCAACTTACACGAAATGAAACATTTTTATGATATTCTTGTTCCCCACACTCCAAACTGCTCGTATATAGCTTTTGCAGTGAATTTGGAGCAACTTTTGTTCTGAGTATATATAATTCGTGTCCAGGGAACCGAGAATCGTCGAAAAATCGACTTACGCGAAATGAAATATTTTTGTGACATTCATGTTCCCCACACTCCAAACTGCTGGTATATAGCTTTTGCATCGAATTTGGAGCAACTTTTGTTCTGAAAATATTTCGTGTCCAGGCAGCCGAGAATCGTCGAAAAATCCACTTACACGTAATGAAACATTTTTGTGATATTCTTGTTCCAATTACTCCAAACTGCTCGTATATAGCTTTTGCAGTGAATTTGGAGCAACTTATGTTCTGAGTATATATAATTCGTGTCCAGGGAACCGAGAATCGTCGAAAAATCGACTTACAACAAATGAATAATTTTTGTCATATTCTTGTTCCCACTTTTCAAACTGGTCTTGTATAGCTTTTGCAGCGAACTTGGAGCAAATTGTGTTATATGTATATTTCGTGACCAGGGAGCCGAGAATCGTCGAAATGACCACTTGAACGAAATGAAATATTTTTGTGATATTCTTGTTCCCCACGCTCCAAACTTCTCGTGTATAGCATTTGCAGCGAATTTGGGGCAACTTTTGTTATATGTATATTTCGTGTCCAGGGAGCCGAGAATCGTCGAAAATTCAACTTATACAAAATGATCTTGTATAGCTTTTGCAGCGAACCTGGAACAAATTTTGTTATATGTATATTTCGTGACCAGGGAGCCGAGAATCGTCGAAAATTCAACTTACACAAAATGATCTTGTATAGCTTTTGCAGCGAACCTGGAACAAATTTTGTTATATGTATATTTCGTGACCAGGGAGCCGAGAATCGTCGAAAATTCAACTTACACAAAATGATCTTGTATAGCTTTTGCAGCGAACCTGGAACAAATTTTGTTATATGTATATTTCGTGACCAGGGAGCCGAGAATCGTCGAAATATCAACTTACACGAAATGAAATATATTTGTGATATTCTTGTTCCCCACACTCCAATCTTCTGGTATATAGCTTTTGCACGGAATTTGGAGCAACTTTTGTTATATGTATATTTCGTGTCCAGGGAGCCGAGAATCGTCGAAATATCGACTTACAACAAATGAAACATTTTTATGATATTCTTGTTCCCCATACTTCAAACTGGTCTTATATAGCTTTTGCAGCGAACTTGGAGCAACTTTTGTTATATGTATATTTCGTGTCCAGGGAGCCGAGAATCGTCGAAAATTCAACTTACACGAAATGAAAAATTTTTAACATATTCTTGTTCCCCACACTCCAAACTGCTCGTATATAGCTTTTGCAGTGAATTTGGAGCAACTTTTGTTCTGAGTATATATAATTCGTGTCCAGGGAACCGATAATCGTCGAAAAATCGACTTACGCGAAATGAAAAATTTTTGTGATATTCTTGTTCCCCACACTCCAAACTGCTCGTATATAGCTTTTGCAGTGAATTTGTAGCATCTTTTGTTCTGAGTATATATAATTCGTGTCCAGGGAACCAAGAATCGTCGGAAAATCGACTTACGCGAAATGAAAACTTTTTGTGATATTCTTGTTCCCCATATTCCAATCTGCTCGTATATAGCGTTTGCAGCGAATTTGGAGCAACTTTTGATATATGTATATTTCGTGTCCAGGGAGCCGAGAATTGGCGAAATATCAACATACACGAAATGAGATATTTTTGTGATATTCTTGTTCCCCCACTCGAAACTGCTCGTATATAGCTTTTGCAGCGAATTAGGAGCAACTTTTGTTCTGAGTTTATTTCGTGTCCAGGGAACGGAGAATCATCGAAAAATCCACTTACACGTAATGAAACATTTTTGTGATATTATTGTTCCCCATACTCCAATCTGCTCGTATATATCTTTTGCAGTGAATTTGGAGCAACTTTTGTTCTGAGTATATTTCGTGTCCAGGGAACCGAGAATCGTCGAAAAATCGACTTACGCGAAATGAAAACTTTTTGTGATATTCTTGTTCCTCACGCTCCAAACTGCAGTGAATTTGGAGCAACTTTTGTAATATGTATATTTCGTGTCCAGGGAAGCGAGAAACGTCAAAATATCGACTTACAACAAATGAAATATTTTTGTGATATTCTTGTTCCCCACACTCCAAACTTCTGGTATATAGCTTTTGCAGGGAATTTGGAGCAACTTTTGTTCTGTAAATATTTCGTGTCCAGGCAGCCGAGAATCAACGAAAAATCGACTTGCACGTAATGAAACATTTTTATGATATTCTTGTTCCCCACACTTCAAACTGGTCTTATATAACTTTTACAGCGAACTTGGAGCAAATTTTATTATATGTATAGATCGTAACCAGGGAGCCGAGAATCGGCGAAATATCAACTTACACAAAATTAAATATTTTTGTGATATTCTTGTTCCCCACGCTCCAAACTTCTCGTGTATAGCATTTGCAGCGAATTTGGAGCAAATTTCGTTATATGTATATTTCGTGTCCAGGGAGCCGAGAATCGTCGAAAATTCAACTTAAACGAAATGAAACAGTTTTATTGTATTCTTATTCCCCACACTGTAAACTGCTCGGATATAGCTTTTGCATCGAATTTGGAGCAACTTTTGTTCTGAAAATATTTCGTGTCCAGGCAGCCGAGAATCAACGAAAAATCGACTTGCACGTAATGAAAGAGTTTTATGATATTCTTGTTCCCCACACTTCCAACTGGTCTTATATAGCTTTTGCAGCGAACTTGGAGCAAATTTTATTAAATGTATATTTCGAAACCAGGGAGACAAGAATCGTCGAAATATCAACTTACACAAAATTAAATATTTTTGTGATATTCTTGTTCCCCACGCTCCAAACTTCTCGTGTATAGCATTTGCGGCGAATTTGGGGCAACTTATGTTATATGTATATTTCGTGTCCATGGAGCCGAGAATCGTCGAAAATTCAATTTACACGAAATGAAACATTTTTATGATATTCTTGTTCCCCCCACTCCAAACTGCTTGTATATAGCTTTAGCAGTGAATTTGGAGCAACTTTTGTTCTGAGTATATATAATTCGTGTCCAGGGAACCGATAATCGTCGCCAAATCGACTTACGCGAAATGAAAAATTTTTGTGATATTCTTGTTCCCCACACTCCAAACTGCTCGTACTTTTGCAGTGAATTTGGAGCATCTTTTGTTCTGAGTATATACAATTCGTGTCCAGGGAACCGATAATCGTCGAAAAATCGACTTACGCGAAATGAAAAATTTTTGTGATATTCTTGTTCCCCACACTCCAAACTGCTCGTATATAGCTTTTGCAGTGAATTTGGAGCATCTTTTGAACTGAGTATATATAATTCGTGTCCAGGGAACCGAGAATCGTCGAAAAATCGACTTACGCGAAATGAAAACTTTTTGTGATATTCTTGTTTCTCACGCTCCAAACTGCTCGTGTATAGCGATTGCAGCGAATTTGGAGCAACTTTTGCTATATGTATATTTCGTGTCCAGGGAACCGAGAATCATCGAAATATCAACTTACACGAAATGAAATATTTTTGTGATATTCTTGTTCCCCACGCTCGAAACTGCTCTTGTATAGCTTTTTCAGTTAATTTGGAGCAATTTTTGTTCTGAGTATATTTCGTGTATAGGGAACCGAGAATCGTCGAAAAATCGACTTACGCGAAATGAAAACTTTTTGAGATATTCTTCTTCCCCATACTCCAATCTGCTCGTATATAGCTTTTGAAGTGAATTTGGAGCAACTTTTGTGCTGAGTATATTTCGTGTCCAGAGAGCCGTGAATCGTCGAAAAATCCACTTACACGTAATGAAACATTTTTGTGATATTCTTGTTCCCCATACTCCAATCTGCTCGTATATAGCTTTAGCAGTGAATTTGGAGCAACTTTTGTTCTGAGTATATATAATTCGTGTCCAGGGAACCGAGAATCGTGGAATAATCGACTTACGCGAAATGAAATATTTTTGTGATATTCTTGTTCCCCAAACTCCAAACTGCTGGTATATAGCTTTTGCATCGAATTTGGAGCAACTTTTGTTCTGAAAATATTTCGTGTCCAGGCAGCCGAGAATCGTCGAAAAATCCGCTTACACGTAATGAAACATTTTTGTGATATTCTTGTTCCTAATTCTCCAATCTGCTCGTATATAGCTTTTTCAGTGAATTTGGAGCAACTTTTGTTCTGAGTATATTTCGTGTCCAGGGAACAGAGAATCGTCGAAAAATCGACTTACGCGAAATCAAAACTTTTTGTAATATTCTTGTTCCTCACGCTCCAAACTGCTCGTATATAGCATTTGCAGTGAATTTGGAGCAACTTTTGTAATATGTATATTTCGTGTCCAGGGAGCCATGAATCGTCGAAATATCGACTTACAACAAATGAAATATTTTTTTGATATTCTTGTTCCCCACACTCCAAACTTCTGGTAGATAGCTTTTGCAGGAAATTTGGAGCAACTTTTGTTCTGAAAATATTTCGTGTCCTGGCAGCCGAGAATCAACGAAAAATCGACTTGCACGTGCAACATTTTTATGATATTCTTATTCCCCACACTTCAAACTGGTCTTACATAGCTTTTGCAGCGAACTTGGAGCAAATTTTATTATATGTGTATTTCGTGACCAGGGAGCCGAGAATCGTCGAAATATCAACTTACACGAAATTAAATATTTTTGTGATATTCTTGTTCCCCACGCTCCGAACTGCTCGTGAATAGCATTTGCAGCGAATTTGGAGCAACTTTTGTTATATGTATATTTCGTGTCCAGGGAGCCGAGAATCGTCGAAAATTCAATTACACGAAATGAAACATTTTTATGATATTCTTGTTCGCCACACCCCAAACTGCTCGTATATAGCTTTTGCAGTGAATTTGGAGCAACTTTTGTTCTGAGTATATATAATTCGTGTCCAGGGAACCGATAATCGTCGAAAAATCGACTTACGCGAAATGAAAAATTTTTGTGATATTCTTGTTCCCCACACTCCAAAATGCTCGTATATAGCTTTTGCAGTGAATTTGGAGCAACTTTTGTTCTGAGTATATTTCGTGTCCAGGGAACCGAGAATCGTCGAAAAATCGACTTACGCGAAATGAAAACTTTTTATGATATTCTTGTTTCTCACGCTCCAAACTGCTCGTGTATAGCGTTTGCAGCGAATTTCGAGCAACTTTTGATATATGTATATTTCGTGTCCAGGGAACGGAGAATCATCGAAAAATCGACTTACGCGAAATGAAAACTTTTTGAGATATTCTTCTTCCCCATACTCCAGTCTGCTTGTATATAGCTTTTGCAGTGAATTTGGAGCAACTTTTGTTCTGAGTATATTTCGTGTCCAGAGAGCCGTGAATCGTCGAAAAATCCACTTACACGTAATGAAACATTTCTGTGATATTCTTTTTCCCCATACACCAATTTGCTCGTATATAGCTTTTGCAGTGAATTTGGAGCAACTTTTGTTCTGAGTATAAATAATTCGTTTCCAGGGAACCGAGAATCGTCGAAAAATCGACTTACGCGAAATGAAATATTTTTGTGATATTCTTGTTCCCCACATTCCAAACTGCTCGCATATAGCTTTTGCAGCGAATTTGGAGCAACTTTTGTTATAGGCATATTACGTGTCCAGGTAACAGAGATTCGTCGAAAAATCGACATACGCGAAATGAAAACTTTTTGTGATATTCTTGTTCCACAGGCTCCAAACTGCTCGTATTTAGCATTTGCAGTGAATTTGGAGCAACTTTTGTTCTGAAAATATTTCGTGTCCAGGCAGCCGAGAATCGTCGAAAAATCCGCTTACACGTAATGAAACATTTTTGTGATATTCTTGTTCCTAATTCTCCAATCTGCTCGTATATAGCTTTTTCAGTGAATTTGGAGCAACTTTTGTTCTGACTATATTTCGTGTCCAGGGAACAGAGAATCGTCGAAAAATCGACTTACGCGAAATCAAAACTTTTTGTAATATTCTTGTTCCTCACGCTCCAAACTGCTCGTATATAGCATTTGCAGTGAATTTGGAGCAACTTTTGTAAAATGTATATTTCGTGTCCAGGGAGCCATGAATCGTCGAAATATCGACTTACAACAAAAGAAATATTTTTTTGATATTCTTGTTCCCCACACTCCAAACTTCTGGTAGATAGCTTTTGCAGGAAATTTGGAGCAACTTTTGTTCTGAAAATATTTCGTGTCCTGGCAGCCGAGAATCTACGAAAAATCGACTTGCACGTGCAACATTTTTATGATATTCTTATTCCCCACACTTCAAACTGGTCTTATATAGCTTTTGCAGCGAACTTGGAGCAAATTTTATTATATGTGTATTTCGTGACCAGGGAGCCGAGAATCGTCGAAATATCAACTTACACGAAATTAAATATTTTTGTGATATTCTTGTTCCCCACGCTCCAAACTGCTCGTATATAGCTTTTGCAGTGAATTTGGAGCAACTTTTGTTCTGAGTATATACAATTCGTGTCCAGGGAACCGATAATCGTCGAAAAATCGACTTACGCGAAATGAAAACTTTTTGTGATATTCTTGTTTCTCACGCTCCAAACTGCTCGTGTATAGCGTTTGCAGCGAATTTCGAGCAACTTTTGATATATGTATATTTCGTGTCCAGGGAACGGAGAATCATCGAAAAATCGACTTACGCGAAATGAAAACTTTTTGAGATATTCTTCTTCCCCATACTCCAATCTGCTCGTATATAGCTTTTGCAGTGAATTTGGAGCAACTTTTGTTCTGAGTATATTTCGTGTCCAGAGAGCCGTGAATCGTCGAAAAATCCACTTACACGTAATGAAACATTTCTGTGATATTCTTTTTCCCCATACACCAATTTGCTCGTATATAGCTTTTGCAGTGAATTTGGAGCAACTTTTGTTCTGAGTATAAATAATTCGTTTCCAGGGAACCGAGAATCGTCGAAAAATCGACTTACGCGAAATGAAATATTTTTGTGATATACTTGTTCCCCACATTCCAAACTGCTCGCATATAGCTTTTGCAGCGAATTTGGAGCAAATTTTGTTATAGGCATATTACGTGTCCAGGTAACAGAGATTCGTCGAAAAATCGACTTACGCGAAATGAAAACTTTTTGTGATATTCTTGTTCCACAGGCTCCAAACTGCTCGTATTTAGCATTTGCAGTGAATTTGGGGCAACTTTTGTTACATGAATATTTCGTGTCCAGGGAGCCGAGAATCGTCGAAAATTCAACTGAAACAAATGAAACATTTTTATGATATTCTTGTTCATCACACTCCAAACTGCTGGTATATAGCTTTTGCATCGAATTTGGAGCAACTATTGTTCTGAAAATATTTCGTGTCCAGGCAGCCGAGAATCGTCGAAAAATCCACTTACACGTAATGAAACATTTTTTTGATATTCTTGTTCCCCATACTCCAATCTGCTCGTATATAGCTTTTGCAGTGAATTTGGAGCAACTTATTTTCTGAGTATATATAATTCGTGTCCAGGGAACCGAGAATCGTCGAAAAATCGACTAACGCGAAATGAAAACTTTTTGTGATATTCTTGTTCCTCACGCTCCAAACTGCTCGTATATAGCATTTGCAGTGAATTTGGAGTAATTTTTGTAATATGTATATTTCGTGTCCAGGGAGCCGAGAATTGTCGAAATATCGACTTACAACAAATGAAATATTTTTGTGATATTCTTGTTCCCCACACTTCAAACTGGTCTTGTATAGCTTTTGCAGCGAACTTGGAGAAAACTTTGTTATATGTATATTTCGTATCCAGGGAGCCGAGAATCGTCGAAATGTCAACTTAAACGAAATGAAAAATTTTTGTAATATTCTTGTTCCCCCCACTCCAAACTGCTCGTATATAGCTTTTGCAGTGAATTTGGAGCAACTTTTGTTCTGAGTATAATTGGTGTCCAGGGAACAGAGAATCGTCGAAAAATCGACTTACAACAAATGAAATATTTTTGTGATATTCTTGTTCCCCACACTCCAATCTTCTGGTATATAGCTTTTGCAGGGAATTTGGAGCAACTTTTGTTCTGAAAATATTTCGTGTCCAGGCAGCCGAGAATCAACGAAAAATGACTTGCACGTAATGAAACATTTTTATGATATTCTTGTTCCCCATACTTCAAACTGGTCTTATATAGCTTTTGCAGCGAACTTGGAGCAACTTTTGTTATATGTATATTTCGTGTCCAGGGAGCCGAGAATCGTCGAAAATTCAACTTACACGAAATGAAACATTTTTATGATATTCTTGTTCCCCACACTCCAAACTGCTCGTATATAGCTTTTGCAGTGAATTTGGAGCCACTTTTGTTCTGAGTATATATAATTCGTGTCCAGGGAACCGAGAATCGTCGAAAAATCGACTTACGCGAAATGAAACATTTTTGTGATATTCTATTCCCCACACTCCAAACTGCATGTATATAGCTTGTGCATCGAATTTGGAGCAACTTTTGTTCTGAAAATATTTCGTGTCCATGCAGCCGAGAATCGTCGAAAAATCCACTTACACGTAATGAAACATTTTTATGATATTCTTGTTCCCCATTCTCCAATCTGCTCGTATATAGCTTTTTCAGTGAATTTCGAGCAAATTTTGTTCTGAGTATATTTCGTGTCCAGGGAACCGAGAATCGTCGAAATATCGACTTACGCGAAATGTAAACTTTTTGTGATATTCTTGTTCCTCACGCTCCAAACTGCTCGTATATAGCGTTTGCAGTGAATTTAGAGCTACTTTTGTAATATGTATATTTGGTGTCCAGGGAGCCGAGAATCGTCGAAATATCGACTTACAAGAAATGAAATATTTTTGTGATATTCTTGTTCCCCACGCTCCAAACTGCTCGTGTTGCAGCGAATTTAGAGCAACTTTTGTTATATGTATATTTCGTGTCCAGGGAGCCGAGAATCGTCGAAATATCAACTTACACGAAATGAAACATTTTTATGATATTCTTGTTCCCCACACTCAAAACTGCTCGTATATAGCTTTTCCATCGAATTTGGAGCAACTTTTGTTCTGAAAATATTTCGTGTCCAGACAGCCGAGAATCGTCGAAAAATCCACTTACACGTAATGAAACATTTTTATAATATTCTTGTTCCCCATTCTTTAATCTGCTCGTATATAGCTTTTTCAGTGAATTTGGAGCAACTTTTGTTCTGAATATATATAATTCGTGTCCAGGGAACCGAGAATCGTCGAAAAATCGACTTACGCGAAATGAAAAATTTTTGTGATATTCTTGTTCCCCACACTCCAAACTGCTCGCATATAGCTTTTGCAGCGAATTTGGAGCAACTTTTTTAAAGGCATATTACGTGTCCAGAGAGCCGAATCGTCGAAAAATCGACACATACGAAATTAAGCATTTTTGTGATATTCTTGTTCCCCACACTCCAAACTGCTCGTATATAGCTTTTGCAGTGAATTTGGAGCAACTTTTGTTATATGTATATTTCGTGTCCAGGGAGCCGGGAATCGTCGAAAAATCTACTTACGCGAAATGAAATATTTTTGTGATATTCTTGTTCCCCACATTCCAAACTGCTCGCATATAGCTTTTGCAGCGAATTTGGAGCAACTTTTTTAAAGGCATATTACGTGTCCAGGGAGCCGAATCGTCGAAAAATCGACACATACGAAATTAAACATTTTTGTGATATTCTTGTTCCCCACACTCCAAACTGCTCGTATATAGCTTTTACAGTGAATTTTGAGCAACTTTTGTTCTGAGTATTATTTCGTGTCCAGGGAGCCGAGAATCGTGGAAAAATTGACTTACACGTAATGAAACATTTTTGTGATATTCTTGTTCCCCACACTCCAAACTGCTCGAATCGATAGCTTTTGCAGCGAATTTGGAGCAACTTTTTTAAAGGCATATTACGTGTCCAGGGAGCCGAATCGTCGAAAAATCGACACATACGAAATTAAACATTTTTGTGATATTCTTGTTCCCCACACTCCAAACTGCTCGTATATAGCTTTTGCAGTGAATTTGGAGCAACTTTTGTTATATGTATATTTCGTGTCCTGGGAGCCGAGAATCGAGGTAAAATTGACTTACGCGAAATGAAAGATTTGTATGATATTCTTGAACCCCACGCTCCAAAATGCTCGTATACATATAGGTTATGCAGCGAATTTGGAGCAACTTTTGTTCTGAGCATATTTCGTGTCCAGGGAGCCGAGAATCGTCGAAAAATTGACTTACATGTAATGAAACATTTTTGTGATATGCTTGCTCCCCACTCCAAACTGCTCGTATATAGCTTTTGAAGCGAATTAGGAGCAACTTTTGTTATATGTATATTTCGTGTCCAGGGAGCCGAGAATCGTCAAAATATCGACTTACACGTAATGAAATATAATTGTGATATTCTTATTCCCCACACTCCAAATTGCTCGTATATAGCTTTTGCAGGGAATTTGGAGCAACTTTTGTGCTGAGGATATTTTGTATCCAGGGAACCGAGAAAGGTCGAAAAATCGACTTTCACGTAATGAAACATGTTTGTGATATACTTGTTCCCCACACTCCAACTGCTCGTATATAGCTTTTGCATTGAATTTGGAGCAACTTTTGTTCTGAGCATATTTCCTGTGCAGGGAGTCGAGAATCGTCGAAAAATCGACTTACACGTAATGAAACATTTTTGAGATATTCTTGTTCCCCACACTCAAAACTGCTCGTATGATAACATTTGCAGCGAATTAGGAGCAACTTTTGTTCTGAGTATATTTCATGTCCAGGGAGCCGAGAATCGTGGAAAAATTGACTTACACGTAATGAAACATTTTTGTGATATTCTTGTTCCCCCGCTCCAAACTGCTCGAATACAGATAGGTTTTGCAAAGAATTTGGAGCATTTTTTGTTCTGAGCATTTTTCGTGTCCAGGGAGCCGAGGATCGTCAAAAAATCGACTTACACGTAATGAAACATTGTTGTGATATTCTTGTTCTTCAACACCAAACTGCTCGTATATACCTTTTGAAGCGAATTTGGAGCAACTTTTGTTCTCTGTATATTTTGTGTCCAGGGAGCCGAGAATCGTCGAAAAATTGACTTACGAGAAATGATAGATTTTTTTGATATTCTTGTTCCCCACACACCAAACTGCTCGTATATAGCATTTGAAGCGAATTTGGCGCAACTTTCGTTATATGTATGTATTGTGACCAGGGAGCCGAGAATCGTCAAAATATCGACTTACACGAAATGAAATATAATCATGATATTCTTATTCCCCACACTCCAAACTGCTCGTTTACAGCATTTGCAGCGAATTTGGAGCAACTGTAGTACTGTGTATATTTCAGGTCCAGGGAGCAGAGAATCGTCGAAAAATCGACTTACGCGAAATGAAAAATTTTTGTGATATTCTTGTTCCCCACACTCCAAACTGCTCGTATATAGCTTTTGCAGCGAATTTGGAGCAACTTATGTTAGTCATATTTCGTGTCTTGGGAGCTGAGAATCGTCGTAAAATCGACTTACACGAAATGGAAACTGTTGTGATATTCTTGTTCCCCACGCTCCAACCTGCTCGTATATAGCTTTTGCAGCTAATTTGGTGCAACTTTTTTCTGAATATATTTCGTGTACAAGGAGCTGAGAATACTCGTAAAATCGACTTACACGAAATGAAAACTTTTGTGATATTCTTGTTCCCCACGCTACAACCTGCTCGTATATAGCTTTTGCAGCGAATTTGGAGCAACTTTTTTCTGAATATATTTCGTGTCCAAGGAGCTGAGAATACTCGTAAAATCGACTTACACGAAATGAAAACTTTTGTGATATTCTTGTTCCCCAAGCTACAACCTGCTCGTATATAGCATTTGCAGCGAATATGGAGCAACTTTTGTTCTGAGTATATTTCGTGTCCAGAGAGCTGAAAGTCGATGAAAAATCGCCTTACACGTAATGAAACATTTTTATGAAATTCTTGTTCCCCACACTCCAAACTGCTCGTACATAGCTTTTGCAGCGAATTTGGAGCAACTTTTGTTCTGAGCATATTTCGTGTCCAGGGAACTGAAAATCGTCGAAAAATCGAATTACACGTAATGAAACATTTTTGTGATATTCTTGTTCCCCAAACTCCAAACTGCTCCTATATAGCTTTTGCAGCGAATTTGCGGCAACTCATGATCTGAGAATATATCATGTCCAGGGAGTGTAGAATCGTCGTAAAATCGACTTAAACGTAATGAAACATTTTTATGATATTATTGCTCCCCACACTCCAAACTGCAGTGAATTTGGAGCATCTTTAGTTCTGAGTATATTGCGTGTCCAGGGAGCTGAGAATCGACGAAAAATCGACTTACACGTAATGAAACATATTTGTGATATTCTTGTTCCCCACACTGCAAACTGCTCGTATATAGCTTTTGCAGCGAATTTGGAGCAACTTCTGTTCTGAATATTTTTCGTGTCCAGGGAGCCGAAAATCGACGAAAAAACGACTTATAGGTAATGAAACATTTTTGTGATATTCTTGTTCCCCTTACTCCAATCTGCTCGTATATTGCTTTTGCCGTGAATTTGGAGCTACTTTTGTTCTGAATATATTTCAGGTCCAGGGAACCGAGAATCGTCGTAATATCGACTTACACGTAATGAAAAATTTTTATGATATTCTGATTCCCCACGCTCCAAACTGCTCATATATAGCTTTTGCAGCGAATGTGGAGCAACTTTTGTTCTGAGCATATTTCGTGTCCCGGGTACTGAGAATGGTCGAAAAATCGACTTACACTTAATGAAACATTTTTATGATATTCTGATTCCCCATGCTCCAAACTGCTCGTATATAGCATTTGCAACGAATTTGGAGCAACTTTTGTTCTGAGTATATTTCGTGTCCAGGGAGCCGAGAATCGTCGTAAAATCGATTTAAAATTAATGAAACATTTTTATGATATTCTTGTTCCCCCCACTCCAAACTGCTCGTATATAGCTTTTGCAGCGAATTTGGAGCAACTTCTGTTCTGAGTATTTTTCGTGTCCCGGGTACTGAGAATGGTCGAAAAATCGACTTACACTTAATGAAACATTTTTATGATATTCTGATTACCCACGCTCCAAACTGCTCGTATATAGCATTTGCAGCGAATTTGGAGCAACTTTTGTTCTGAGTATATTTCGTGTCCAGGGAGCCGAGAATCGACGAAAAATCGCCTTACAGGTAATGAAACATTTTTGTGATATTCTGGTTCCCCACACTCCAAACTGCACCTATATAGCTTTTGCAGCGAATTTGGAACAACTTTTGTTCAGAGCATATTTCGTGTCCCGGGTACTGAGAATGGTCCAAAAATCAACTTACACTTAATGAAACATTTTTGGGATATTCTTGTTCCCCACGCTCCAAACTGCTCATATATAGCTTTTGCAGCGAATTTGGAGCAACTTTTGTTCTGAGCATATTTCGTGTCCCGGGTACTGAAAATCGTCGAAAAATCGTCTTATATTTAATGAAACATTTTTGTGATATTCTTGTTCCCCAAACTCCAAACTGCTCCTATATAGCTTTTGCAGCGAATTTGCGGCAACTCATGTTCTGAGAATATATCATGTCCTGGGAGTGTAGAATCGTCGTAAAATCGACATAAACGTACTGAAACATTTTTATGATATCATTGCTCCCCACACTCCAAACTGCACGTATATAGCTTTTGCAGTGAATTTGGAGCAACTTTTCTCTGAATATATTTCGTGTCCAAGGAGCTGAGAATACTCATAAAATCGACTTACACGAAATGAAAACTGTTGTGATATTCTTGTTCCCCACGCTCCAACCTGCTCGTATATAGCTTTTGCAGCGAATTTGGAGCATCTTTTTTCTGAATATATTTCGTGTCCAAGGAGCTGAGAATACTCGTAAAATCGACTTACACGAAATGAAAACTTTTGTGATATTCTTGTTCCCCACGCTACAACCTGCTCGTATATAGCATTTGCAGCGAATTTGGAGCAACTGTTTTCTGAATATATTTCGTGTCCAAGGAGCTGAGAATACTCATAAAATCGACTTACACGAAAAGAAAACTGTTGTGCTATTCTTGTTCCCCAAGCTACAACCTGCTCGTATATAGCATTTGCAGCGAATTTGGAGCAACTTTTGTTCTGAGTATATTTCGTGTCCAGAGAGCTGAGAGTCGATGAAAAATCGACTTACACGTAATGAAACATTTTTATGAAATTCTTGTTCCCCACTCTCCAAACTGCTCGTATATAGCTTTTGCAGCGAATTTGGAGCAACTTTTGTTCTGAGCATATTTCGTGTCCCGGGTACTGAGAATCGTCGAAAAATCGACTTACACTTAATGAAACATTTTTGTGATATTCTTGTTCCCCAAACTCCAAACTGCTCCTATGTAGCTTTTGCAGCGAATTTGCGGCAACTCATGTTCTGAGAATATTTCGTGTCCAGGGAGCCGAGAATCGACGAAAAATCGCCTTACAGGTAATGAAACATTTTTGTGATATTGTTGTTCCCCACACTCCAAACTGCTCCTATACAGCCTTTGCAGCGAATTTGCGGCAACTCATGTTCTGAGAATATTTCGTGTCCAGGGAGCCGAGAATCGTCGTGAAATCGATTTAAACTTAATGAAACATTTTTATGATATTCTTGTTCCCCACTCTCCAAACTGCTCGTATATAGCTTTTTAGCGAATTTGGAACAACTTTTGTTCAGAGCATATTTCGTGTCCCGGGCTACTGAGAATGGTCCAAAAATCAACTTACACTTAATGAAACATTTTTGTGATATTCTTGTTCCGCAAACTCCAAACTGCTCCTATATAGCTTTTGCAGCGAATTTGCGGCAACTCATGTTCTGAGAATATATCATGTCCAGGGAGTGTAGAATCGTCGTAAAATCGACTTAAACGTAATGTAACATTTTTATGATATTATTGCTCCCCACACTCCAAACTGCAGTGAATTTGGAGCAATTTTTTTCTGAATAATTTTCGTGTCCAAGGAGCTGAGAATATTCATAAAATCGACTTACACGAAATGAAAACTTTTTTGATATTCTTGTTCCCCACACTGCAAACTGCTCGTATATAGCTTTTGCAGCGAATTTGGAGCAACTTTTTTCTGAATATATTTCGTGTCCAAGGAGCTGAGAATACTCGTAAAATCGACTTACACGAAATGAAAACTTTTGTGATATTCTTGTCCCCCACGCTACAACCTGCTCGTATATAGCTTTTGCAGCGAATTTGGAGCAACTTTTTTCTGAATATACTTCGTGTCCAAGGAGCTGAGAATACTCGTAAAATCGACTTACGCGAAATGAAAACTTTTGTGATATTCATGATCCCCACGCTCCAACCTGCTCGTATATAGCATTTGCAGCGAATATGGAGCAACTTTTGTTCTGAGTATATTTCGTGTCCCGGGAACTGAAAATCGTCGAAAAATCGAATTACACGTAATGAAACATTTTTGTGATATCCTTGTTCCCCTTACTCCAATCTGCTCGTATATAGCTTATGCAGCGAATTTGGAGCAACTTTTGTTCTGAGCATATTTCGTGTCCAAGGAGCTGAGAATCGACGAAAAATTGACTTACACGTAATGAAACATTTTTATGCTATTCTTGTTCCCCACACTCCAAACTGCTCGTATATTGCTTTCGCCGTGAATTTGGAGCAACTTTTGTTCTGAATATATTTCGGGTCCAGGGAACCGAGAATCGTTGTAAAATCGACATACACGTAATGAAAATTTTTATGATATTCTGATTCCCCACGCTCCAAACTGCTCATATATAGCTTTTGAAGTGAATTTGGAGCAACTTTTTCTGAATATATCTCGTGTCCAGGGAGCCGAGAATCGACGAAAAATCGCCTTACAGGTAATGAAACATTTTTGTGATATTGTTGTTCCCCACACTCCAAACTGCTCCTATACAGCTTTTGCAGCGAATTTGCGGCAACTCATGTTCTGAGAATATTTCGTGTCCAGGGAGCCGAAAATCGACGAAAAATCGCCTTTCAGGTAATGAAACATTTTTGTGATATTCTGGTTCCCCACACTCCAAACTGCTCCTATACAGCTTTTGCAGCGAATTTGCGGCAACTCAAGTTCTGAGAATATTTCGTGTCCAGGGAGCCGAGAATCGTTGTAAAATCGATTTAAACTTAATGAAACATTTTTATGATATTCTTGTTCCCCCCACTCCAAACTGCTCGTATATAGCTTTTGCAGCGAATTTGGAGCAACTTTTGTTAGTCATATTTCGTGTCTTGGGAGCTGAGAATCGTAGTAAAATCGACTTACACGTAATGAAACATTTTTATGATATTCTTGTTCCCCACTCTCCAAACTGCTCGTATATAGCTTTTTAGCGAATTTGGAACAACTTTTGTTCAGAGCATATTTCGTGTCCCGGGTACTGAGAATCGTCGAAAAGTCGACTTACACTTAATGAAACATTTTTATGCTATCCTTGTTCCCCACACTCCAAACTGCTCGTATATAGCTTTTGCAGCGAATATGGAGCAAATTTTGTTCTGAGCATATTTCGTGTCCAAGGAGCTGAGAATCCTCGAAAAATCAACTTACGCGAAATGAAAAATTTTTGTGATATTCTTGTTCCCCAAGCTCCAACCTGCTCGTATATAGCATTTGCAGCGAATTTGGAGCAACTTTAGTTCTGAGTATATTTCGTGTCCTGGGAGCTGAGAATCGACGAAAAATCGACTTACACTTAATGAAACATATTTGTGATATTCTTGTTCACCACACTGCAAATTGCTCGTATGTAACTTTTGAAGCGAATTTGGAGCAACTTCTGTTCTGAGTATTTTTCGTGTCCAGGGAGCCGAAAATCGACGAAAAAACGACTTATAGGTAATGAAACATTTTTGTGATATTCTTGTTCCCCTTACTCCAATCTGCTCGTATATTGCTTTTGCCGTGAATTTGGAGCTACTTTTATTCTGAATATATTTCAGGTCCAGGGAACCGAGAATCGTCGTAATATCGACTTACACGTAATGAAACATTTTTGTGATATTCTTCTTCCCCACACTGCAAACTGCTCGTATATAGCTTTTGCAGCGAATTTGGAACAACTTTTGTTCAGAGCATATTTCGTGTCCAGGGTACTGAGAATGGTCCAAAAATCAACTTACACTTAATGAAACATTTTTGGGATATTCTTGTTCCCCACGCTCCAAACTGCTCATATATAGCTTTTGCAGCGAATTTGGAGCAACTTTTGTTCTGAGCATATTTCGTGTCCCGGGTACTAAAAATCGTCGAAAAATCGACTTATATTTAATGAAACATTTTTGTGATATTTTTGTTCCCCAAACTCCAAACTGCTCCTATATAGCTTTTGCAGCGAATTTGCGGCAACTCATGTTCTGAGAATATATCATGTCCTGGGAGTGTAGAATCGTCGTAAAATCGACATAAACGTACTGAAACATTTTTATGATATCATTGCTCCCCACACTCCAAACTGCACGTATATAGCTTTTGCAGTGAATTTGGAGCAACTTTTTTCTGAATATATTTCGTGTCCAAGGAGCTGAGAATACTCATAAAATCGACTTACACGAAATGAAAACTCTTGTGATATTCTTGTTCCCCACGCTCCAACCTGCTCGTATATAGCTTTTGCAGCGAATTTGGAGCAACTTTTTTCTGAATATATTTCGTGTCCAAGGAGCTGAGAATACTCGTAAAATCGACTTACACGAAATGAAAACTTTTGTGATATTCTTGTTCCCCACGCTACAACCTGCTCGTATATAGCATTTGCAGCGAATTTGGAGCAACTGTTTTCTGAATATATTTCGTGTCCAAGGAGCTGAGAATACTCATAAAATCGACTTACACGAAAAGAAAACTGTTGTGCTATTCTTGTTCCCCAAGCTACAACCTGCTCGTATATAGCATTTGCAGCGAATTTGGAGCAACTTTTGTTCTGAGTATATTTCGTGTCCAGAGAGCTGAGAGTCGATGAAAAATCGACTTACACGTAATGAAACATTTTTATGAAATTCTTGTTCCCCACACTCCAAACTGCTCGTATATAGCTTTTGCAGCGAATTTGGAGCAACTTTTGTTCTGAGCATATTTCGTGTCCCGGGTACTGAGAATCGTCCAAAAATCGACTTACACTTAATGAAACATTTTTGTGATATTCTTGTTCCCCAAACTCCAAACTGCTCCTATGTAGCTTTTGCAGCGAATTTGCGGCAACTCATGTTCTGAGAATATTTCGTGTCCAGGGAGCCGAGAATCGACGAAAAATCGCCTTACAGGTAATGAAACATTTTTGTGATATTGTTGTTCCCCACACTCCAAACTGCTCCTATACAGCTTTTGCAGCGAATTTGCGGCAACTCATGTTCTGAGAATATTTCGTGTCCAGGGAGCCGAGAATCGACGAAAAATCGCCTTTCAGGTAATGAAACATTTTTGTGATATTCTTGTTCCCCCCACTCCAAACTGCTCGTATATAGCTTTTGCAGCGAATTTGGAGCAACCTTTGTTAGTCATATTTCGTGTCTTGGGAGCTCAGAATCGTCGTAAAATCGACTTACACGTAATGAAACATTTTTATGATATTCTTGTTCCCCACACTCCAAACTGCTCGTATATAGCATTTGCAGCGAATTTGGAGCAACTTTAGTTCTGAGTATATTTCGTGTCCAGGGAGCAGAGAATCGACGAAAAATCGACTTTCACGTAATGAAACATATTTGAGATATTCTTGTTCCCCACACTGCAAACTGCTCGTACATAGCTTTTGCAGCGAATTTGGAGCAACTTTTGTTCTGAGCATATTTCGTGTCCCGGGTACTGAGAATCGTCGAAAAATCGACTTACACTTAATGAAACATTTTTGTGATATTGTTGTTCCCCAAACTCCAAACTGCTCCTATATAGCTTTTGCAGCGAATTTTTGCGGCAACTCATATTCTGAGAATATATCATGTCCTGGAAGTGTAGAATCGTCGTAAAATCGACTTAAACGTACTGAAACATTTTTATATCATTGCTCCCCACACTCCAAACTGCACGTATATAGCTTTTGCAGTGAATTTGGAGTAACTTTTTTCTGAATATATTTCGTGTCCAAGGAGCTGAGAATACTCGTAAAATCGACTTACGCGAAATGAAAACTTTTGTGATATTCATGATCCCCACGCTCCAACCTGCTCGTATAGAGCATTTGCAGCGAATATGGAGCAACTTTTGTTCTGAGTATATTTCGTGTCCCGGGAACTGAAAATCGTCGAAAAATCGAATTACACGTAATGAAACAATTTTGTGATATCCTTGTTCCCCACACTCCAAACTGCTCGTATGTAGCTTTTGCAGCGAATTTGGAGCAACTTTTGTTCTGAGCATAATTCGTGTCCCGGTAAATGAGAATAGTCGAAAAATCGACTTACACGTAATGAAACATTTTTGTGACATTCTTTTTCCCACACTCCAAACTGCTCGTATATAGCTTTTGCAGCGAATATGGAGCAACTTTTGTTCTGAGCATATTTCGTGTCCAAGGAGCTGAGAATCCTCGAAAAATCGACTTACGCGAAATGAAAACTTTTGTGATATTCTTGTTCCCTACTCCCCAACCTGCTCGTATATAGCATTTGCAGCGAATTTGGAGCAACCTTTTTTCTGAGTATATTTCGTGTCCAGAGAGCTGAGAATCGATGAAAAATCGACTTACACGTAATGAAACATTTTTATGAAATTCTTGTTCCCCACACTCCAAACTGCTCGTATATACCTTTTGCAGCGAATTTGTAGCAACTTTTGTTCTGAGCATATTTCGTGTCCAAGGAGCTGAGAATCCTCGAAAAATCGACTTACGCGAAATGAAATATTTTTGTGATATTCTTGTTCCCCACGCTCCAACCTGCTCGTATATAGCTTTTGCAGCGAATTTGGAGCAACTTTTGTTCTGAGTATTTGTCGTGTCCAGGGAGCCGAAAATTGACGAAATAACGACTTATAGGTAATGAAACATTTTTGTGATATTCTTGTTCCCCTTACTCCAATCTGCTCGTATATTGCTTTTGCCGTGAATTTGGAGCAACTTTTGTTCTGAATATATTTCGCGTCCAGGGAACCGAGAATCGTCGTAAAATCGACTTACACGTAATGAAAATTTTTATGATATTCTGATTCCCCACGCTCCAAACTGCTCATATATAGCTTTTGCAGCGAATGTGGAGCAACTTTGGTTCTGAGCATATTTCGTGTCCCGGGTACTGAGAATCGTCGAAAAATCGACTTACACTTAATGAAACATTTTTGTGATATTCTTGTTCCCCAAACTCCAAACTGCTCCTATATAGCTTTTGCAGCGAATTTGCGGCAACTCATGTCCAGGGAGTGTAGAATCGTCGTAAAATCGACTTAAACGTAATGAAACATTTTTATGATATTCTGATTCCCCTTCGCTCCAAACTGCTCATATATAGCTTTTGCCGTGAATTTGGAGCAACTTTTGTTCTGAATATATTTCGGGTCCAGGCAACCGAGAATCGTTGTAAAATCGACTTACACGTATTGAAAATTTTTATGATATTCTGATTCCCCATGCTCCAAACTGCTCATATATAGCTTTTGCTGTGAATTTGGAGCAACTTTTTTCTGAATATATTTCGTGTCCAGGGAGCCGAGAATCGACGAAAAATCGCCTTACAGGTAATGAAACATTTTTGTGATATTGTTGTTCCCCACACTCCAAACTGCTCCTATACAGCTTTTGCAGCGAATTTGCGGCAACTCATGTTCTGAGAATATTTCATGTCCAGGGAGCCGAGAATCGTCGTAAAATCGATTTAAACTTAATGAAACATTTTTATGATATTCTTGTTCCCCCCACTCCAAACTGCTCGTATATAGCTTTTGCAGCGAATTTGGAGCAACTTTTGTTATAGTCATATTTCGTGTCTTGGGAGCTGAGAATCGTCGTAAAATCGACTTACACGTAATGAAACATTTTTATGATATTCTTGTTCCCCACTCTCCAAGCTGCTCGTATATAGCTTTTTAGCGAATTTGGAACAACTTTTGTTCAGAGCGTATTTCGTGTCCCGGGTACTGAGAATCGTCGAAAAATCAACTTACACTTAATGAAACATTTTTGTGATATTCTTGTTCCCCAAACTCCAAACTGCTCCTAAATAGCTTTTGCAGCGACTTTGCGGCAACTCATGTTCTGAGAATATATCATGTCCGTCCAGGGAGTGTAGAATCATCGTAAAATCGACTTAAAGGTAATGAAACATTTTTATGATATTATTACTCCCCACACTCCAAACTGCACGTATATAGCTTTTGCAGTGAATTTGGAGAAACTTTTTTCTGAATATATTTCGTGTCCAAGGAGCTGAGAATATTCATAAAATCGACTTACACGAAATGAAAACTTTTGTGATATTCTTGTTCCCCACACTGCAAACTGCTGGAATATAGCTTTTGCAGCGAATTTGGAGCAACTTTTTTATGAATATATTTCGTGTCCAAGGAGCTGAGAAAACTCGTAAAATCGACCATCGCGAAATTAAAACTCATGTGATATTCTTGTTCCCCACGTTCCAACCTGCTCGTATATAGCATTTATAGCGAATTTGGAGCAACTTTTGTTCTGAGTATATTTCGTGTCCAGAGAGCTGAGAATCGATGAAAAATCGACTTACACGTAATGAATCATTTTTATGAAATTCTTGTTCCCCACACTCCAAAATGCTCGTATATAGTTTTTGCAGCGAATTTGGAGCAACTTTAGTTCTGAGTATATTTCGTGTCCTGGGAGCTGAGAATCGACGAAAAATCGACTTACACTTAATGAAACATATTTGTGATATTCTTGTTCACCACACTGCAAATTGCTCGTATGTAACTTTTGAAACGAATTTGGAGCAACTTCTGTTCTGAGTATTTTTCGTGTCCAGGGAGCCGAAAATCGACGAAAAAACGACTTATAGGTAATGAAACATTTTTGTGATATTCTTGTTCCCCTTACTCCAATCTGCTCGTATATTGCTTTTGCCGTGAATTTGGAGCTACTTTTATTCTGAATATATTTCAGGTCCAGGGAACCGAGAATCGTCGTAATATCGACTTACACGTAATGAAACATTTTTGTGATATTCTTCTTCCCCACACTGCAAACTGCTCGTATATAGCTTTTGCAGCGAATTTGGAACAACTTTTGTTCAGAGCATATTTCGTTTCCCGGGTACTGAGAATGGTCCAAAAATCAACTTACACTTAATGAAACATTTTTGGGATATTCTTGTTCCCCACGCTCCAAACTGCTCATATATAGCTTTTGCAGCGAATTTGGAGCAACTTTTGTTCTGAGCATATTTCGTGTCCCGGGTACTAAAAATCGTCGAAAAATCGACTTATATTTAATGAAACATTTTTGTGATATTTTTGTTCCCCAAACTCCAAACTGCTCCTATATAGCTTTTGCAGCGAATTTGCGGCAACTCATGTTCTGAGAATATATCATGTCCTGGGAGTGTAGAATCGTCGTAAAATCGACATAAACGTACTGAAACATTTTTATGATATCATTGCTCCCCACACTCCAAACTGCACGTATATAGCTTTTGCAGTGAATTTGGAGCAACTTTTTTCTGAATATATTTCGTGTCCAAGGAGCTGAGAATACTCATAAAATCGACTTACACGAAATGAAAACTCTTGTGATATTCTTGTTCCCCACGCTCCAACCTGCTCGTATATAGCTTTTGCAGCGAATTTGGAGCAACTTTTTTCTGAATATATTTCGTGTCCAAGGAGCTGAGAATACTCGTAAAATCGACTTACACGAAATGAAAACTTTTGTGATATTCTTGTTCCCCACGCTACAACCTGCTCGTATATAGCATTTGCAGCGAATTTGGAGCAACTGTTTTCTGAATATATTTCGTGTCCAAGGAGCTGAGAATACTCATAAAATCGACTTACACGAAAAGAAAACTGTTGTGCTATTCTTGTTCCCCAAGCTACAACCTGCTCGTATATAGCATTTGCAGCGAATTTGGAGCAACTTTTGTTCTGAGTATATTTCGTGTCCAGAGAGCTGAGAGTCGATGAAAAATCGACTTACACGTAATGAAACATTTTTATGAAATTCTTGTTCCCCACACTCCAAACTGCTCGTATATAGCTTTTGCAGCGAATTTGGAGCAACTTTTGTTCTGAGCATATTTCGTGTCCCGAGTACTGAGAATCGTCCAAAAATCGACTTACACTTAATGAAACATTTTTGTGATATTCTTGTTCCCCAAACTCCAAACTGCTCCTATGTAGCTTTTGCAGCGAATTTGCGGCAACTCATGTTCTGAGAATATTTCGTGTCCAGGGAGCCGAGAATCGACGAAAAATCGCCTTACAGGTAATGAAACATTTTTGTGATATTGTTGTTCCCCACACTCCAAACTGCTCCTATACAGCTTTTGCAGCGAATTTGCGGCAACTCATGTTCTGAGAATATTTCGTGTCCAGGGAGCCGAGAATCGACGAAAAATCGCCTTTCAGGTAATGAAACATTTTTGTGATATTCTTGTTCCCCCCACTCCAAACTGCTCGTATATAGCTTTTGCAGCGAATTTGGAGCAACCTTTGTTAGTCATATTTCGTGTCTTGGGAGCTCAGAATCGTCGTAAAATCGACTTACACGTAATGAAACATTTTTATGATATTCTTGTTCCCCACACTCCAAACTGCTCGTATATAGCATTTGCAGCGAATTTGGAGCAACTTTAGTTCTGAGTATATTTCGTGTCCAGGGAGCAGAGAATCGACGAAAAATCGACTTTCACGTAATGAAACATATTTGAGATATTCTTGTTCCCCACACTGCAAACTGCTCGTACATAGCTTTTGCAGCGAATTTGGAGCAACTTTTGTTCTGAGCATATTTCGTGTCCCGGGTACTGAGAATCGTCGAAAAATCGACTTACACTTAATGAAACATTTTTGTGATATTGTTGTTCCCCAAACTCCAAACTGCTCCTATATAGCTTTTGCAGCGAATTTTTGCGGCAACTCATGTTCTGAGAATATATCATGTCCTGGAAGTGTAGAATCGTCGTAAAATCGACTTAAACGTACTGAAACATTTTTATATCATTGCTCCCCACACTCCAAACTGCACGTATATAGCTTTTGCAGTGAATTTGGAGTAACTTTTTTCTGAATATATTTCGTGTCCAAGGAGCTGAGAATACTCGTAAAATCGACTTACTTGAAATGAAAACTTTTGTGATATTCATGATCCCCACGCTCCAACCTGCTCGTATAGAGCATTTGCAGCGAATATGGAGCAACTTTTGTTCTGAGTATATTTCGTGTCCCGGGAACTGAAAATCGTCGAAAAATCGAATTACACGTAATGAAACAATTTTGTGATATCCTTGTTCCCCACACTCCAAACTGCTCGTATGTAGCTTTTGCAGCGAATTTGGAGCAACTTTTGTTCTGAGCATAATTCGTGTCCCGGTAAATGAGAATAGTCGAAAAATCGACTTACACGTAATGAAACATTTTTGTGACATTCTTTTTCCCACACTCCAAACTGCTCGTATATAGCTTTTGCAGCGAATATGGAGCAACTTTTGTTCTGAGCATATTTCGTGTCCAAGGAGCTGAGAATCCTCGAAAAATCGACTTACGCGAAATGAAAACTTTTGTGATATTCTTGTTCCCTACTCCCCAACCTGCTCGTATATAGCATTTGCAGCGAATTTGGAGCAACCTTTTTTCTGAGTATATTTCGTGTCCAGAGAGCTGAGAATCGATGAAAAATCGACTTACACGTAATGAAACATTTTTATGAAATTCTTGTTCCCCACACTCCAAACTGCTCGTATATACCTTTTGCAGCGAATTTGTAGCAACTTTTGTTCTGAGCATATTTCGTGTCCAAGGAGCTGAGAATCCTCGAAAAATCGACTTACGCGAAATGAAATATTTTTGTGATATTCTTGTTCCCCACGCTCCAACCTGCTCGTATATAGCTTTTGCAGCGAATTTGGAGCAACTTTTGTTCTGAGTATTTGTCGTGTCCAGGGAGCCGAAAATTGACGAAATAACGACTTATAGGTAATGAAACATTTTTGTGATATTCTTGTTCCCCTTACTCCAATCTGCTCGTATATTGCTTTTGCCGTGAATTTGGAGCAACTTTTGTTCTGAATATATTTCGCGTCCAGGGAACCGAGAATCGTCGTAAAATCGACTTACACGTAATGAAAATTTTTATGATATTCTGATTCCCCACGCTCCAAACTGCTCATATATAGCTTTTGCAGCGAATGTGGAGCAACTTTGGTTCTGAGCATATTTCGTGTCCCGGGTACTGAGAATCGTCGAAAAATCGACTTACACTTAATGAAACATTTTTGTGATATTCTTGTTCCCCAAACTCCAAACTGCTCCTATATAGCTTTTGCAGCGAATTTGCGGCAACTCATGTCCAGGGAGTGTAGAATCGTCGTAAAATCGACTTAAACGTAATGAAACATTTTTATGATATTCTGATTCCCCACGCTCCAAACTGCTCATATATAGCTTTTGCCGTGAATTTGGAGCAACTTTTGTTCTGAATATATTTCGGGTCCAGGGAACCGAGAATCGTTGTAAAATCGACTTACACGTATTGAAAATTTTTATGATATTCTGATTCCCCATGCTCCAAACTGCTCATATATAGCTTTTGCTGTGAATTTGGAGCAACTTTTTTCTGAATATATTTCGTGTCCAGGGAGCCGAGAATCGACGAAAAATCGCCTTACAGGTAATGAAACATTTTTGTGATATTGTTGTTCCCCACACTCCAAACTGCTCCTATACAGCTTTGGCAGCGAATTTGCGGCAACTCATGTTCTGAGAATATTTCATGTCCAGGGAGCCGAGAATCGTCGTAAAATCGATTTAAACTTAATGAAACATTTTTATGATATTCTTGTTCCCCCCACTCCAAACTGCTCGTATATAGCTTTTGCAGCGAATTTGGAGCAACTTTTGTTATAGTCATATTTCGTGTCTTGGGAGCTGAGAATCGTCGTAAAATCGACTTACACGTAATGAAACATTTTTATGATATTCTTGTTCCCCACTCTCCAAGCTGCTCGTATATAGCTTTTTAGCGAATTTGGAACAACTTTTGTTCAGAGCGTATTTCGTGTCCCGGGTACTGAGAATGGTCGAAAAATCAACTTACACTTAATGAAACATTTTTGTGATATTCTTGTTCCCCAAACTCCAAACTGCTCCTAAATAGCTTTTGCAGCGACTTTGCGGCAACTCATGTTCTGAGAATATATCATGTCCAGGGAGTGTAGAATCGTCGTAAAATCGACTTAAAGGTAATGAAACATTTTTATGATATTATTTCTCCCCACACTCCAAACTGCACGTATATAGCTTTTGCAGTGAATTTGGAGCAACTTTTTTCTGAATATATTTCGTGTCCAAGGAGCTGAGAATATTCATAAAATCGACTTACACGAAATGAAAACTTTTATGATATTCTTGTTCCCCACACTGCAAACTGCTGGAATATAGCTTTTGCAGCGAATTTGGAGCAACTTTTTTATGAATATATTTCGTGTCCAAGGAGCTGAGAAAACTCGTAAAATCGACCATCCGGAAATTAAAACTCATGTGATATTCTTGTTCCCCACGTTCCAACCTGCTCGTATATAGCATTTATAGCGAATTTGGAGCAACTTTTGTTCTGAGTATATTTCGTGTCCAGAGAGCTGAGAATCGATGAAAAATCGACTTACACGTAATGAATCATTTTTATGAAATTCTTGTTCCCCACACTCCAAAATGCTCGTATATAGTTTTTGCAGCGAATTAGGAGCAACTTTTGTTCTGAGCATATTTCGTGTCCCGGGAACTGAAAATCGTCGAAAAATCGAATTACACGTAATGAAACATTTTTTTGATATTCTTGTTCCCCTTACTCCAATCTGCTCGTATATAGCTTTTCCAGCGAATTTGTAGCAACTTTTGTTCTGAGCATATTTCGTGTCCAAGGAGCTGAGAATCCTCGAAAAATCGACTTACGCGAAATAAAAAATTTTTGTGATATTCTTGTTCCCCCGCTCCAACCTGCTCGTATATAGCTTTTGCAGCGAATTTGGAGCAACTTTTGTTCTGAGCATATTTCGTGTCCCGGGAACTGAAAATCGTCGAAAAGTCGAATTACACGTAATGAAACATTTTTTTGATATTCTTATTCGCCAATCTCCTAACTGCTCGTATATAGCATTTGCAGCGAATTTGGAGCAGCTTTTGTTCTGAGTATATTTCGTGCCCAGGGAGCTGAGAATCGACGAAAAATCGACTTACGCGTATGTTTCATTTTTGTGATATTCTTCTTCCCCACACTGCAAACTGCTCGTATATAGCTTTTGCAGCGAATTTGGAGCAACTTTTTCTGAATATATTTCGTGACCAAGGAGGTGAGAATACTCGTAAAATCGACTTACGCGAAATGAAAACTTTTGTGATATTCTTGTTCCCCACGCTCCAACCTGCTCGTTGCCATCATTTGCAGCGAATTTGGAGCAACTTTTGTTCTGAGTATATTTCGTGTCCCGGGAACTGAAAATCGTCGAAAAATCCAATTACACGTAATGAAACATTTTTATGAAATTCTTGTTGCACACACTCCAAACTGCTCGTATATAGCTTTAGCACGGTTTAGGAGCAACTTTTGTTGTGAGCATATTTCGTGTCCCGGGAACTGAAAATCGTCGAAAAATAAACTTACACGTAATGAAACATTTTTGTGATATTCTTGTTCCCCACACTGCAAACTACTCGTATATAGCTTTTGCAGCGAATTTGGAGCAACTTTTGATCTGAGTATATTCCGTGTCCAGGGAGCCGAAAATCGACGAAAAAACGACTTATAGGTAATGAAAATTATTGTGATATTCTTGTTCCCCTTACTCCAATCTGCTCGTATATTACTTTTGCCGTGAATTTGGAGCAACTTGTTCTGAATATATTTCGGGTCCAGGGAACCGAGAATCGTCGCAATATCGACTTACACGTAATGAAAAATTTTTATGATATTCTGATTCCCCACGCTCCAAACTGCTCATTTATAGCATTTGCAGCGAATTTTGAGCAACTTTAGTTGTGAGTAAATTTCGTGTTCAGGGAGCCGAGAATCAACGAAAAATCGACTTACATGTAATAAAACATTTTTATGATATTCTTGTTCCCCACACTCTAAAGTGCTCCTATGTAGCTTTTGCAGCGAATTTGCGGCAACTCATGTTCTGAGAATATATCGTGTCCAGGGAGCTGAGAATCGTCGTAAAATCGACTTACACGTAATGAAACATTTTTATGATATTCTTGTTCGCCACTCTCCAAACTGCTCGTGTATAGCATTTGCAGCGAATTTGGAGCAAACATTTGTTCTTAGTTTATTTCGAGAAAAATCGACTTACAGGTAATGAAACATTTTTGTGATATTCTTGTTCCCCTTACTCCAATCTGCTCGTATATTGCTTTTGCCGTGAATTTGGAGAAACTTTTGTTCGGAATATATTTCGGGTCCAGGGAAGCGAGAATCGTTTTAAAATCGACTTACACGTAATGAAAAAATGTTATGATATTCTGATTTACCACGCTCCAAACTGCTCGTATATAACATTTGCAGCGAATTTGGAGCTACTTTTGTTCTGAGTATATTTCTTCTCCAGGGAGCTGAGAATCCTCCAAAAATCGACTTACGCGAAATGAAAAATTTTTTGTGATATTCTTGTTCCCCACACTCCAAACAGCTCGTATATAGCCTTTGCAGCGAATTTGGAGCAACTTTTGTTATATGTATATTTCGTGTCCAGGGAGCCGAGAATCGTCGAAATATCATCTTACACGAAATGAAATATTTTTGTGATATTCTTTGTTCCCACACTCCAACCTGCTCATATATAGCTTTTGCAGCGAATTTGGAGCAACTTTAGTTATGAGTAAATTTCGTGTTCAGGGAGCCGAGAATCGACGAAAAATCGACTTAAACTTAATGAAACATTTTTGTGAAATTCTTGTTCCCCACACTCCAAACTGCTCGTATATAGCTTTTGCAGCGAATTAGGAGCAACTTTTGTTCTGAGCATATTTCGTGTCCCGGGAACTGAAAATCGTCGAAAAATCCAATTACACCTAGTGAAACATTTTTGTGATATTCTTGTTCCCCTTACTCCAATCTGCTCGAATATAGCTTATGTACCGAATTTGGAGCAACTTTTGTTCTGAGCGTATTTCGTGTCCAAGGAGCTGAGAATCCTCGAAAAATCGACTTACACGTAATGAAACATGTTTATGCTATTGTTGTTCCCCACACTCCAAACTGCTCGTATATAGCTTTTGCAGCAAATATGGAGCAACTTTTGTTCCGAGTATATTTCGTGTCCAGGGAGCCGAATCGCCTTACAGGTAATGTAACATTTTTGTGATATTCTTGTTCCCCACACTCCAAACTGCTCGTATATAGCTTTTGCAGCGAATTTGGAGCAACTTTTTTCTGAATATACTTCGTGTCCAAGGAGCTGAGAATACTCGTAAAATCGCCTTACGCGAAATGAAAACTTTTGTGATATTCACGATCCCCACGCTCCAACCTGCTCGTATATAGCATTTGCAGCGAATATGGAGCAACTTTTGTTCTGAGTATATTTCGTGTCCCGGGAACTGAAAATCGTCGAAAAATCGAATTACACGTAATGAAACATTTTTGTGATATCCTTGTTCCCCTTACTCCAATCTGCTCGTATATAGCTTATGCAGCGAATTTGGAGCAACTTTTGTTCTGAGCATATTTCGTGTCCAAGGAGCTGAGAATCGACGAAAAATTGACTTACACGTAATGAAACATTTTTATGCTATTCTTGTTCCCCACACTCCAAACTGCTCGTATATTGCTTTCGCCGTGAATTTGGAGCAACTTTTGTTCTGAATATATTTCGGGTCCAGGGAACCGAGAATCGTTGTAAAATCGACATACACGTAATGAAAATTTTTATGATATTCTGATTCCCCACGCTCCAAACTGCTCATATATAGCTTTTGAAGTGAATTTGGAGCAACTTTTTCTGAATATATCTCGTGTCCAGGGAGCCGAGAATCGACGAAAAATCGCCTTACAGGTAATGAAACATTTTTGTGATATTGTTGTTCCCCACACTCCAAACTGCTCCTATACAGCTTTTGCAGCGAATTTGCGGCAACTCAAGTTCTGAAAATATTTCGTGTCCAGGGAGCCGAGAATCGTCGTAAAATCGATTTAAACTTAATGAAACATTTTTATGATATTCTTGTACCCCCCACTCCAAACTGCTCGTATATAGCTTTTGCAGCGAATTTGGAGCAACTTTTGTTAGTCATATTTCGTGTCTTGGGAGCTGAGAATCGTCGTAAAATCGACTTACACGTAATGAAACATTTTTATGATATTCTTGTTCCCCACTCTCCAAACTGCTCGTATATAGCTTTTTAGCGAATTTGCAACAACTTTTGTTCAGAGCATATTTCGTGTCCCGGGTACTGAGAATCGTCGAAAAATCGGCTTACACTTAATGAAACATTTTTGTGATATTGTTGTTCCCCAAACTCCAAACTGCTCCTATATAGCTTTTGCAGCGAATTTTTGCGGCAACTCATGTTCTGAGAATATATCGTGTCCTGGGAGTGTAGAATCGTCGTAAAATCGACATAAACGTACTGAAACATTTTTATGATATCATTGCTCCCCACACTCCAAACTGCACGTATATAGCTTTTGCAGTGAATTTGGAGCAACTTTTCTCTGAATATATTTCGTGTCCAAGGAGCTGAGAATACTCATAAAATCGACTTACACGAAATGAAAACTGTTGTGATATTCTTGTTCCCCACGCTCCAACCTGCTCGTATATAGCTTTTGCAGCGAATTTGGAGCAACTTTTTTCTGAATATATTTCGTGTCCAAGGAGCTGAGAATACTCGTAAAATCGACTTACACGAAATGAAAACTTTTGTGATATTCTTGTTCCCCACGCTACAACCTGCTCGTATATAGCATTTGCAGCGAATTTGGAGCAACTGTTTTCTGAATATATTTCGTGTCCAAGGAGCTGAGAATACTCATAAAATCGACTTACACGAAAAGAAAACTGTTGTGCTATTCTTGTTCCCCAAGCTACAACCTGCTCGTATATAGCATTTGCAGCGAATTTGGAGCAACTTTTGTTCTGAGTATATTTCGTGTCCAGAGAGCTGAGAGTCGATGAAAAATCGACTTACACGTAATGAAACATTTTTATGAAATTCTTGTTCCCCACTCTCCAAACTGCTCGTATATAGCTTTTGCAGCGAATTTGGAGCAACTTTTGTTCTGAGCATATTTCGTGTCCCGGGTACTGAGAATCGTCGAAAAATCGACTTACACTTAATGAAACATTTTTGTGATATTCTTGTTCCCCAAACTCCAAACTGCTCCTATGTAGCTTTTGCAGCGAATTTGCGGCAACTCATGTTCTGAGAATATTTCGTGTCCAGGGAGCCGAGAATCGACGAAAAATCGCCTTACAGGTAATGAAACATTTTTGTGATATTGTTGTTCCCCACACTCCAAACTGCTCCTATACAGCCTTTGCAGCGAATTTGCGGCAACTCATGTTCTGAGAATATTTCGTGTCCAGGGAGCCGAGAATCGTCGTGAAATCGATTTAAACTTAATGAAACATTTTTATGATATTCTTGTTCCCCACTCTCCAAACTGCTCGTATATAGCTTTTTAGCGAATTTGGAACAACTTTTGTTCAGAGCATATTTCGTGTCCCGGGCTACTGAGAATGGTCCAAAAATCAACTTACACTTAATGAAACATTTTTGTGATATTCTTGTTCCGCAAACTCCAAACTGCTCCTATATAGCTTTTGCAGCGAATTTGCGGCAACTCATGTTCTGAGAATATATCATGTCCAGGGAGTGTAGAATCGTCGTAAAATCGACTTAAACGTAATGTAACATTTTTATGATATTATTGCTCCCCACAATCCAAACTGCAGTGAATTTGGAGCAATTTTTTTCTGAATAATTTTCGTGTCCAAGGAGCTGAGAATATTCATAAAATCGACTTACACGAAATGAAAACTTTTTTGATATTCTTGTTCCCCACACTGCAAACTGCTCGTATATAGCTTTTGCAGCGAATTTGGAGCAACTTTTTTCTGAATATATTTCGTGTCCAAGGAGCTGAGAATACTCGTAAAATCGACTTACGCGAAATGAAAACTTTTGTGATATTCTTGTTCCCCACGCTCCAACCTGCTCGTATATAGCATTTGCAGCGAATTTGGAGCAACTTTAGTTCTGAGTATATTTCGTGTCCAGGGAGCTGAGAATCGTCGTAAAATCGACTTAAACGTACTGAAACATTTTTATGATATCATTGCTCCCCACACTCCAAACTGTACGTATATAGCTTTTGCAGTGAATTTGGAGCAACTTTTTTCTGAATATATTTCGTGTCCAAGGAGCTGAGAATACTCGTAAAATCGACTTACACGAAATGAAAACTTTTGTGATATTCTTGTCCCCCACGCTACAACCTGCTCGTATATAGCTTTTGCAGCGAATTTGGAGCAACTTTTTTCTGAATATACTTCGTGTCCAAGGAGCTGAGAATACTCGTAAAATCGACTTACGCGAAATGAAAACTTTTGTGATATTCATGATCCCCACGCTCCAACCTGCTCGTATATAGCATTTGCAGCGAATATGGAGCAACTTTTGTTCTGAGTATATTTCGTGTCCCGGGAACTGAAAATCGTCGAAAAATCGAATTACACGTAATGAAACATTTTTGTGATATCCTTGTTCCCCTTACTCCAATCTGCTCGTATATAGCTTATGCAGCGAATTTGGAGCAACTTTTGTTCTGAGCATATTTCGTGTCCAAGGAGCTGAGAATCGACGAAAAATTGACTTACACGTAATGAAACATTTTTATGCTATTCTTGTTCCCCACACTCCAAACTGCTCGTATATTGCTTTCGCCGTGAATTTGGAGCAACTTTTGTTCTGAATATATTTCGGGTCCAGGGAACCGAGAATCGTTGTAAAATCGACATACACGTAATGAAAATTTTTATGATATTCTGATTCCCCACGCTCCAAACTGCTCATATATAGCTTTTGAAGTGAATTTGGAGCAACTTTTTCTGAATATATCTCGTGTCCAGGGAGCCGAGAATCGACGAAAAATCGCCTTACAGGTAATGAAACATTTTTGTGATATTGTTGTTCCCCACACTCCAAACTGCTCCTATACAGCTTTTGCAGCGAATTTGCGGCAACTCATGTTCTGAGAATATTTCGTGTCCAGGGAGCCGAAAATCGACGAAAAATCGCCTTTCAGGTAATGAAACATTTTTGTGATATTCTGGTTCCCCACACTCCAAACTGCTCCTATACAGCTTTTGCAGCGAATTTGCGGCAACTCAAGTTCTGAGAATATTTCGTGTCCAGGGAGCCGAGAATCGTTGTAAAATCGATTTAAACTTAATGAAACATTTTTATGATATTCTTGTTCCCCCCACTCCAAACTGCTCGTATATAGCTTTTGCAGCGAATTTGGAGCAACTTTTGTTAGTCATATTTCGTGTCTTGGGAGCTGAGAATCGTAGTAAAATCGACTTACACGTAATGAAACATTTTTATGATATTCTTGTTCCCCACTCTCCAAACTGCTCGTATATAGCTTTTTAGCGAATTTGGAACAACTTTTGTTCAGAGCATATTTCGTGTCCCGGGTACTGAGAATCGTCGAAAAGTCGACTTACACTTAATGAAACATTTTTATGCTATCCTTGTTCCCCACACTCCAAACTGCTCGTATATAGCTTTTGCAGCGAATATGGAGCAAATTTTGTTCTGAGCATATTTCGTGTCCAAGGAGCTGAGAATCCTCGAAAAATCAACTTACGCGAAATGAAAAATTTTTGTGATATTCTTGTTCCCCAAGCTCCAACCTGCTCGTATATAGCATTTGCAGCGAATTTGGAGCAACTTTAGTTCTGAGTATATTTCGTGTCCTGGGAGCTGAGAATCGACGAAAAATCGACTTACACTTAATGAAACATATTTGTGATATTCTTGTTCACCACACTGCAAATTGCTCGTATGTAACTTTTGAAGCGAATTTGGAGCAACTTCTGTTCTGAGTATTTTTCGTGTCCAGGGAGCCGAAAATCGACGAAAAAACGACTTATAGGTAATGAAACATTTTTGTGATATTCTTGTTCCCCTTACTCCAATCTGCTCGTATATTGCTTTTGCCGTGAATTTGGAGCTACTTTTATTCTGAATATATTTCAGGTCCAGGGAACCGAGAATCGTCGTAATATCGACTTACACGTAATGAAACATTTTTGTGATATTCTTCTTCCCCACACTGCAAACTGCTCGTATATAGCTTTTGCAGCGAATTTGGAACAACTTTTGTTCAGAGCATATTTCGTGTCCAGGGTACTGAGAATGGTCCAAAAATCAACTTACACTTAATGAAACATTTTTGGGATATTCTTGTTCCCCACGCTCCAAACTGCTCATATATAGCTTTTGCAGCGAATTTGGAGCAACTTTTGTTCTGAGCATATTTCGTGTCCCGGGTACTAAAAATCGTCGAAAAATCGACTTATATTTAATGAAACATTTTTGTGATATTTTTGTTCCCCAAACTCCAAACTGCTCCTATATAGCTTTTGCAGCGAATTTGCGGCAACTCATGTTCTGAGAATATATCATGTCCTGGGAGTGTAGAATCGTCGTAAAATCGACATAAACGTACTGAAACATTTTTATGATATCATTGCTCCCCACACTCCAAACTGCACGTATATAGCTTTTGCAGTGAATTTGGAGCAACTTTTTTCTGAATATATTTCGTGTCCAAGGAGCTGAGAATACTCATAAAATCGACTTACACGAAATGAAAACTCTTGTGATATTCTTGTTCCCCACGCTCCAACCTGCTCGTATATAGCTTTTGCAGCGAATTTGGAGCAACTTTTTTCTGAATATATTTCGTGTCCAAGGAGCTGAGAATACTCGTAAAATCGACTTACACGAAATGAAAACTTTTGTGATATTCTTGTTCCCCACGCTACAACCTGCTCGTATATAGCATTTGCAGCGAATTTGGAGCAACTGTTTTCTGAATATATTTCGTGTCCAAGGAGCTGAGAATACTCATAAAATCGACTTACACGAAAAGAAAACTGTTGTGCTATTCTTGTTCCCCAAGCTACAACCTGCTCGTATATAGCATTTGCAGCGAATTTGGAGCAACTTTTGTTCTGAGTATATTTCGTGTCCAGAGAGCTGAGAGTCGATGAAAAATCGACTTACACGTAATGAAACATTTTTATGAAATTCTTGTTCCCCACACTCCAAACTGCTCGTATATAGCTTTTGCAGCGAATTTGGAGCAACTTTTGTTCTGAGCATATTTCGTGTCCCGGGTACTGAGAATCGTCCAAAAATCGACTTACACTTAATGAAACATTTTTGTGATATTCTTGTTCCCCAAACTCCAAACTGCTCCTATGTAGCTTTTGCAGCGAATTTGCGGCAACTCATGTTCTGAGAATATTTCGTGTCCAGGGAGCCGAGAATCGACGAAAAATCGCCTTACAGGTAATGAAACATTTTTGTGATATTGTTGTTCCCCACACTCCAAACTGCTCCTATACAGCTTTTGCAGCGAATTTGCGGCAACTCATGTTCTGAGAATATTTCGTGTCCAGGGAGCCGAGAATCGACGAAAAATCGCCTTTCAGGTAATGAAACATTTTTGTGATATTCTTGTTCCCCCCACTCCAAACTGCTCGTATATAGCTTTTGCAGCGAATTTGGAGCAACCTTTGTTAGTCATATTTCGTGTCTTGGGAGCTCAGAATCGTCGTAAAATCGACTTACACGTAATGAAACATTTTTATGATATTCTTGTTCCCCACACTCCAAACTGCTCGTATATAGCATTTGCAGCGAATTTGGAGCAACTTTAGTTCTGAGTATATTTCGTGTCCAGGGAGCAGAGAATCGACGAAAAATCGACTTTCACGTAATGAAACATATTTGAGATATTCTTGTTCCCCACACTGCAAACTGCTCGTACATAGCTTTTGCAGCGAATTTGGAGCAACTTTTGTTCTGAGCATATTTCGTGTCCCGGGTACTGAGAATCGTCGAAAAATCGACTTACACTTAATGAAACATTTTTGTGATATTGTTGTTCCCCAAACTCCAAACTGCTCCTATATAGCTTTTGCAGCGAATTTTTGCGGCAACTCATGTTCTGAGAATATATCATGTCCTGGAAGTGTAGAATCGTCGTAAAATCGACTTAAACGTACTGAAACATTTTTATATCATTGCTCCCCACACTCCAAACTGCACGTATATAGCTTTTGCAGTGAATTTGGAGTAACTTTTTTCTGAATATATTTCGTGTCCAAGGAGCTGAGAATACTCGTAAAATCGACTTACGCGAAATGAAAACTTTTGTGATATTCATGATCCCCACGCTCCAACCTGCTCGTATAGAGCATTTGCAGCGAATATGGAGCAACTTTTGTTCTGAGTATATTTCGTGTCCCGGGAACTGAAAATCGTCGAAAAATCGAATTACACGTAATGAAACAATTTTGTGATATCCTTGTTCCCCACACTCCAAACTGCTCGTATGTAGCTTTTGCAGCGAATTTGGAGCAACTTTTGTTCTGAGCATAATTCGTGTCCCGGTAAATGAGAATAGTCGAAAAATCGACTTACACGTAATGAAACATTTTTGTGACATTCTTTTTCCCACACTCCAAACTGCTCGTATATAGCTTTTGCAGCGAATATGGAGCAACTTTTGTTCTGAGCATATTTCGTGTCCAAGGAGCTGAGAATCCTCGAAAAATCGACTTACGCGAAATGAAAACTTTTGTGATATTCTTGTTCCCTACTCCCCAACCTGCTCGTATATAGCATTTGCAGCGAATTTGGAGCAACCTTTTTTCTGAGTATATTTCGTGTCCAGAGAGCTGAGAATCGATGAAAAATCGACTTACACGTAATGAAACATTTTTATGAAATTCTTGTTCCCCACACTCCAAACTGCTCGTATATACCTTTTGCAGCGAATTTGTAGCAACTTTTGTTCTGAGCATATTTCGTGTCCAAGGAGCTGAGAATCCTCGAAAAATCGACTTACGCGAAATGAAATATTTTTGTGATATTCTTGTTCCCCACGCTCCAACCTGCTCGTATATAGCTTTTGCAGCGAATTTGGAGCAACTTTTGTTCTGAGTATTTGTCGTGTCCAGGGAGCCGAAAATTGACGAAATAACGACTTATAGGTAATGAAACATTTTTGTGATATTCTTGTTCCCCTTACTCCAATCTGCTCGTATATTGCTTTTGCCGTGAATTTGGAGCAACTTTTGTTCTGAATATATTTCGCGTCCAGGGAACCGAGAATCGTCGTAAAATCGACTTACACGTAATGAAAATTTTTATGATATTCTGATTCCCCACGCTCCAAACTGCTCATATATAGCTTTTGCAGCGAATGTGGAGCAACTTTGGTTCTGAGCATATTTCGTGTCCCGGGTACTGAGAATCGTCGAAAAATCGACTTACACTTAATGAAACATTTTTGTGATATTCTTGTTCCCCAAACTCCAAACTGCTCCTATATAGCTTTTGCAGCGAATTTGCGGCAACTCATGTCCAGGGAGTGTAGAATCGTCGTAAAATCGACTTAAACGTAATGAAACATTTTTATGATATTCTGATTCCCCACGCTCCAAACTGCTCATATATAGCTTTTGCCGTGAATTTGGAGCAACTTTTGTTCTGAATATATTTCGGGTCCAGGCAACCGAGAATCGTTGTAAAATCGACTTACACGTATTGAAAATTTTTATGATATTCTGATTCCCCATGCTCCAAACTGCTCATATATAGCTTTTGCTGTGAATTTGGAGCAACTTTTTTCTGAATATATTTCGTGTCCAGGGAGCCGAGAATCGACGAAAAATCGCCTTACAGGTAATGAAACATTTTTGTGATATTGTTGTTCCCCACACTCCAAACTGCTCCTATACAGCTTTTGCAGCGAATTTGCGGCAACTCATGTTCTGAGAATATTTCATGTCCAGGGAGCCGAGAATCGTCGTAAAATCGATTTAAACTTAATGAAACATTTTTATGATATTCTTGTTCCCCCCACTCCAAACTGCTCGTATATAGCTTTTGCAGCGAATTTGGAGCAACTTTTGTTATAGTCATATTTCGTGTCTTGGGAGCTGAGAATCGTCGTAAAATCGACTTACACGTAATGAAACATTTTTATGATATTCTTGTTCCCCACTCTCCAAGCTGCTCGTATATAGCTTTTTAGCGAATTTGGAACAACTTTTGTTCAGAGCGTATTTCGTGTCCCGGGTACTGAGAATCGTCGAAAAATCAACTTACACTTAATGAAACATTTTTGTGATATTCTTGTTCCCCAAACTCCAAACTGCTCCTAAATAGCTTTTGCAGCGACTTTGCGGCAACTCATGTTCTGAGAATATATCATGTCCGTCCAGGGAGTGTAGAATCATCGTAAAATCGACTTAAAGGTAATGAAACATTTTTATGATATTATTACTCCCCACACTCCAAACTGCACGTATATAGCTTTTGCAGTGAATTTGGAGAAACTTTTTTCTGAATATATTTCGTGTCCAAGGAGCTGAGAATATTCATAAAATCGACTTACACGAAATGAAAACTTTTGTGATATTCTTGTTCCCCACACTGCAAACTGCTGGAATATAGCTTTTGCAGCGAATTTGGAGCAACTTTTTTATGAATATATTTCGTGTCCAAGGAGCTGAGAAAACTCGTAAAATCGACCATCGCGAAATTAAAACTCATGTGATATTCTTGTTCCCCACGTTCCAACCTGCTCGTATATAGCATTTATAGCGAATTTGGAGCAACTTTTGTTCTGAGTATATTTCGTGTCCAGAGAGCTGAGAATCGATGAAAAATCGACTTACACGTAATGAATCATTTTTATGAAATTCTTGTTCCCCACACTCCAAAATGCTCGTATATAGTTTTTGCAGCGAATTTGGAGCAACTTTAGTTCTGAGTATATTTCGTGTCCTGGGAGCTGAGAATCGACGAAAAATCGACTTACACTTAATGAAACATATTTGTGATATTCTTGTTCACCACACTGCAAATTGCTCGTATGTAACTTTTGAAACGAATTTGGAGCAACTTCTGTTCTGAGTATTTTTCGTGTCCAGGGAGCCGAAAATCGACGAAAAAACGACTTATAGGTAATGAAACATTTTTGTGATATTCTTGTTCCCCTTACTCCAATCTGCTCGTATATTGCTTTTGCCGTGAATTTGGAGCTACTTTTATTCTGAATATATTTCAGGTCCAGGGAACCGAGAATCGTCGTAATATCGACTTACACGTAATGAAACATTTTTGTGATATTCTTCTTCCCCACACTGCAAACTGCTCGTATATAGCTTTTGCAGCGAATTTGGAACAACTTTTGTTCAGAGCATATTTCGTTTCCCGGGTACTGAGAATGGTCCAAAAATCAACTTACACTTAATGAAACATTTTTGGGATATTCTTGTTCCCCACGCTCCAAACTGCTCATATATAGCTTTTGCAGCGAATTTGGAGCAACTTTTGTTCTGAGCATATTTCGTGTCCCGGGTACTAAAAATCGTCGAAAAATCGACTTATATTTAATGAAACATTTTTGTGATATTTTTGTTCCCCAAACTCCAAACTGCTCCTATATAGCTTTTGCAGCGAATTTGCGGCAACTCATGTTCTGAGAATATATCATGTCCTGGGAGTGTAGAATCGTCGTAAAATCGACATAAACGTACTGAAACATTTTTATGATATCATTGCTCCCCACACTCCAAACTGCACGTATATAGCTTTTGCAGTGAATTTGGAGCAACTTTTTTCTGAATATATTTCGTGTCCAAGGAGCTGAGAATACTCATAAAATCGACTTACACGAAATGAAAACTCTTGTGATATTCTTGTTCCCCACGCTCCAACCTGCTCGTATATAGCTTTTGCAGCGAATTTGGAGCAACTTTTTTCTGAATATATTTCGTGTCCAAGGAGCTGAGAATACTCGTAAAATCGACTTACACGAAATGAAAACTTTTGTGATATTCTTGTTCCCCACGCTACAACCTGCTCGTATATAGCATTTGTAGCGAATTTGGAGCAACTGTTTTCTGAATATATTTCGTGTCCAAGGAGCTGAGAATACTCATAAAATCGACTTACACGAAAAGAAAACTGTTGTGCTATTCTTGTTCCCCAAGCTACAACCTGCTCGTATATAGCATTTGCAGCGAATTTGGAGCAACTTTAGTTCTGAGTATATTTCGTGTCCAGGGAGCAGAGAATCGACGAAAAATCGACTTTCACGTAATGAAACATATTTGAGATATTCTTGTTCCCCACACTGCAAACTGCTCGTACATAGCTTTTGCAGCGAATTTGGAGCAACTTTTGTTCTGAGCATATTTCGTGTCCCGGGTACTGAGAATCGTCGAAAAATCGACTTACACTTAATGAAACATTTTTGTGATATTGTTGTTCCCCAAACTCCAAACTGCTCCTATATAGCTTTTGCAGCGAATTTTTGCGGCAACTCATGTTCTGAGAATATATCATGTCCTGGAAGTGTAGAATCGTCGTAAAATCGACTTAAACGTACTGAAACATTTTTATATCATTGCTCCCCACACTCCAAACTGCACGTATATAGCTTTTGCAGTGAATTTGGAGTAACTTTTTTCTGAATATATTTCGTGTCCAAGGAGCTGAGAATACTCGTAAAATCGACTTACGCGAAATGAAAACTTTTGTGATATTCATGATCCCCACGCTCCAACCTGCTCGTATAGAGCATTTGCAGCGAATATGGAGCAACTTTTGTTCTGAGTATATTTCGTGTCCCGGGAACTGAAAATCGTCGAAAAATCGAATTACACGTAATGAAACAATTTTGTGATATCCTTGTTCCCCACACTCCAAACTGCTCGTATGTAGCTTTTGCAGCGAATTTGGAGCAACTTTTGTTCTGAGCATAATTCGTGTCCCGGTAAATGAGAATAGTCGAAAAATCGACTTACACGTAATGAAACATTTTTGTGACATTCTTTTTCCCACACTCCAAACTGCTCGTATATAGCTTTTGCAGCGAATATGGAGCAACTTTTGTTCTGAGCATATTTCGTGTCCAAGGAGCTGAGAATCCTCGAAAAATCGACTTACGCGAAATGAAAACTTTTGTGATATTCTTGTTCCCTACTCCCCAACCTGCTCGTATATAGCATTTGCAGCGAATTTGGAGCAACCTTTTTTCTGAGTATATTTCGTGTCCAGAGAGCTGAGAATCGATGAAAAATCGACTTACACGTAATGAAACATTTTTATGAAATTCTTGTTCCCCACACTCCAAACTGCTCGTATATACCTTTTGCAGCGAATTTGTAGCAACTTTTGTTCTGAGCATATTTCGTGTCCAAGGAGCTGAGAATCCTCGAAAAATCGACTTACGCGAAATGAAATATTTTTGTGATATTCTTGTTCCCCACGCTCCAACCTGCTCGTATATAGCTTTTGCAGCGAATTTGGAGCAACTTTTGTTCTGAGTATTTGTCGTGTCCAGGGAGCCGAAAATTGACGAAATAACGACTTATAGGTAATGAAACATTTTTGTGATATTCTTGTTCCCCTTACTCCAATCTGCTCGTATATTGCTTTTGCCGTGAATTTGGAGCAACTTTTGTTCTGAATATATTTCGCGTCCAGGGAACCGAGAATCGTCGTAAAATCGACTTACACGTAATGAAAATTTTTATGATATTCTGATTCCCCACGCTCCAAACTGCTCATATATAGCTTTTGCAGCGAATGTGGAGCAACTTTGGTTCTGAGCATATTTCGTGTCCCGGGTACTGAGAATCGTCGAAAAATCGACTTACACTTAATGAAACATTTTTGTGATATTCTTGTTCCCCAAACTCCAAACTGCTCCTATATAGCTTTTGCAGCGAATTTGCGGCAACTCATGTCCAGGGAGTGTAGAATCGTCGTAAAATCGACTTAAACGTAATGAAACATTTTTATGATATTCTGATTCCCCACGCTCCAAACTGCTCATATATAGCTTTTGCCGTGAATTTGGAGCAACTTTTGTTCTGAATATATTTCGGGTCCAGGCAACCGAGAATCGTTGTAAAATCGACTTACACGTATTGAAAATTTTTATGATATTCTGATTCCCCATGCTCCAAACTGCTCATATATAGCTTTTGCTGTGAATTTGGAGCAACTTTTTTCTGAATATATTTCGTGTCCAGGGAGCCGAGAATCGACGAAAAATCGCCTTACAGGTAATGAAACATTTTTGTGATATTGTTGTTCCCCACACTCCAAACTGCTCCTATACAGCTTTGGCAGCGAATTTGCGGCAACTCATGTTCTGAGAATATTTCATGTCCAGGGAGCCGAGAATCGTCGTAAAATCGATTTAAACTTAATGAAACATTTTTATGATATTCTTGTTCCCCCCACTCCAAACTGCTCGTATATAGCTTTTGCAGCGAATTTGGAGCAACTTTTGTTATAGTCATATTTCGTGTCTTGGGAGCTGAGAATCGTCGTAAAATCGACTTACACGTAATGAAACATTTTTATGATATTCTTGTTCCCCACTCTCCAAGCTGCTCGTATATAGCTTTTTAGCGAATTTGGAACAACTTTTGTTCAGAGCGTATTTCGTGTCCCGGGTACTGAGAATGGTCGAAAAATCAACTTACACTTAATGAAACATTTTTGTGATATTCTTGTTCCCCAAACTCCAAACTGCTCCTAAATAGCTTTTGCAGCGACTTTGCGGCAACTCATGTTCTGAGAATATATCATGTCCAGGGAGTGTAGAATCGTCGTAAAATCGACTTAAAGGTAATGAAACATTTTTATGATATTATTTCTCCCCACACTCCAAACTGCACGTATATAGCTTTTGCAGTGAATTTGGAGCAACTTTTTTCTGAATATATTTCGTGTCCAAGGAGCTGAGAATATTCATAAAATCGACTTACACGAAATGAAAACTTTTGTGATATTCTTGTTCCCCACACTGCAAACTGCTGGAATATAGCTTTTGCAGCGAATTTGGAGCAACTTTTTTATGAATATATTTCGTGTCCAAGGAGCTGAGAAAACTCGTAAAATCGACCATCCGGAAATTAAAACTCATGTGATATTCTTGTTCCCCACGTTCCAACCTGCTCGTATATAGCATTTATAGCGAATTTGGAGCAACTTTTGTTCTGAGTATATTTCGTGTCCAGAGAGCTGAGAATCGATGAAAAATCGACTTACACGTAATGAATCATTTTTATGAAATTCTTGTTCCCCACACTCCAAAATGCTCGTATATAGTTTTTGCAGCGAATTAGGAGCAACTTTTGTTCTGAGCATATTTCGTGTCCCGGGAACTGAAAATCGTCGAAAAATCGAATTACACGTAATGAAACATTTTTTTGATATTCTTGTTCCCCTTACTCCAATCTGCTCGTATATAGCTTTTCCAGCGAATTTGTAGCAACTTTTGTTCTGAGCATATTTCGTGTCCAAGGAGCTGAGAATCCTCGAAAAATCGACTTACGCGAAATAAAAAATTTTTGTGATATTCTTGTTCCCCCGCTCCAACCTGCTCGTATATAGCTTTTGCAGCGAATTTGGAGCAACTTTTGTTCTGAGCATATTTCGTGTCCCGGGAACTGAAAATCGTCGAAAAGTCGAATTACACGTAATGAAACATTTTTTTGATATTCTTATTCGCCAATCTCCAAACTGCTCGTATATAGCATTTGCAGCGAATTTGGAGCAGCTTTTGTTCTGAGTATATTTCGTGTCCAGGGAGCTGAGAATCGACGAAAAATCGACTTACGCGTATGTTTCATTTTTGTGATATTCTTCTTCCCCACACTGCAAACTGCTCGTATATAGCTTTTGCAGCGAATTTGGAGCAACTTTTTCTGAATATATTTCGTGACCAAGGAGGTGAGAATACTCGTAAAATCGACTTACGCGAAATGAAAACTTTTGTGATATTCTTGTTCCCCACGCTCCAACCTGCTCGTTGCCATCATTTGCAGCGAATTTGGAGCAACTTTTGTTCTGAGTATATTTCGTGTCCCGGGAACTGAAAATCGTCGAAAAATCCAATTACACGTAATGAAACATTTTTATGAAATTCTTGTTGCACACACTCCAAACTGCTCGTATATAGCTTTAGCACGGTTTAGGAGCAACTTTTGTTGTGAGCATATTTCGTGTCCCGGGAACTGAAAATCGTCGAAAAATAAACTTACACGTAATGAAACATTTTTGTGATATTCTTGTTCCCCACACTGCAAACTACTCGTATATAGCTTTTGCAGCGAATTTGGAGCAACTTTTGATCTGAGTATATTCCGTGTCCAGGGAGCCGAAAATCGACGAAAAAACGACTTATAGGTAATGAAAATTATTGTGATATTCTTGTTCCCCTTACTCCAATCTGCTCGTATATTACTTTTGCCGTGAATTTGGAGCAACTTGTTCTGAATATATTTCGGGTCCAGGGAACCGAGAATCGTCGCAATATCGACTTACACGTAATGAAAAATTTTTATGATATTCTGATTCCCCACGCTCCAAACTGCTCATTTATAGCATTTGCAGCGAATTTTGAGCAACTTTAGTTGTGAGTAAATTTCGTGTTCAGGGAGCCGAGAATCAACGAAAAATCGACTTACATGTAATAAAACATTTTTATGATATTCTTGTTCCCCACACTCTAAAGTGCTCCTATGTAGCTTTTGCAGCGAATTTGCGGCAACTCATGTTCTGAGAATATATCGTGTCCAGGGAGCTGAATATCGTCGTAAAATCGACTTACACGTAATGAAACATTTTTATGATATTCTTGTTCGCCACTCTCCAAACTGCTCGTGTATAGCATTTGCAGCGAATTTGGAGCAAACATTTGTTCTTAGTTTATTTCGAGAAAAATCGACTTACAGGTAATGAAACATTTTTGTGATATTCTTGTTCCCCTTACTCCAATCTGCTCGTATATTGCTTTTGCCGTGAATTTGGAGAAACTTTTGTTCGGAATATATTTCGGGTCCAGGGAAGCGAGAATCGTTTTAAAATCGACTTACACGTAATGAAAAAATGTTATGATATTCTGATTTACCACGCTCCAAACTGCTCGTATATAACATTTGCAGCGAATTTGGAGCTACTTTTGTTCTGAGTATATTTCTTCTCCAGGGAGCTGAGAATCCTCCAAAAATCGACTTACGCGAAATGAAAAATTTTTTGTGATATTCTTGTTCCCCACACTCCAAACAGCTCGTATATAGCCTTTGCAGCGAATTTGGAGCAACTTTTGTTATATGTATATTTCGTGTCCAGGGAGCCGAGAATCGTCGAAATATCATCTTACACGAAATGAAATATTTTTGTGATATTCTTTGTTCCCACACTCCAACCTGCTCATATATAGCTTTTGCAGCGAATTTGGAGCAACTTTAGTTATGAGTAAATTTCGTGTTCAGGGAGCCGAGAATCGACGAAAAATCGACTTAAACTTAATGAAACATTTTTGTGAAATTCTTGTTCCCCACACTCCAAACTGCTCGTATATAGCTTTTGCAGCGAATTAGGAGCAACTTTTGTTCTGAGCATATTTCGTGTCCCGGGAACTGAAAATCGTCGAAAAATCCAATTACACCTAGTGAAACATTTTTGTGATATTCTTGTTCCCCTTACTCCAATCTGCTCGAATATAGCTTATGTACCGAATTTGGAGCAACTTTTGTTCTGAGCGTATTTCGTGTCCAAGGAGCTGAGAATCCTCGAAAAATCGACTTACACGTAATGAAACATGTTTATGCTATTGTTGTTCCCCACACTCCAAACTGCTCGTATATAGCTTTTGCAGCAAATATGGAGCAACTTTTGTTCCGAGTATATTTCGTGTCCAGGGAGCCGAATCGCCTTACAGGTAATGTAACATTTTTGTGATATTCTTGTTCCCCACACTCCAAACTGCTCGTATATAGCTTTTGCAGCGAATTTGGAGCAACTTTTTTCTGAATATACTTCGTGTCCAAGGAGCTGAGAATACTCGTAAAATCGCCTTACGCGAAATGAAAACTTTTGTGATATTCACGATCCCCACGCTCCAACCTGCTCGTATATAGCATTTGCAGCGAATATGGAGCAACTTTTGTTCTGAGTATATTTCGTGTCCCGGGAACTGAAAATCGTCGAAAAATCGAATTACACGTAATGAAACATTTTTGTGATATCCTTGTTCCCCTTACTCCAATCTGCTCGTATATAGCTTATGCAGCGAATTTGGAGCAACTTTTGTTCTGAGCATATTTCGTGTCCAAGGAGCTGAGAATCGACGAAAAATTGACTTACACGTAATGAAACATTTTTATGCTATTCTTGTTCCCCACACTCCAAACTGCTCGTATATTGCTTTCGCCGTGAATTTGGAGCAACTTTTGTTCTGAATATATTTCGGGTCCAGGGAACCGAGAATCGTTGTAAAATCGACATACACGTAATGAAAATTTTTATGATATTCTGATTCCCCACGCTCCAAACTGCTCATATATAGCTTTTGAAGTGAATTTGGAGCAACTTTTTCTGAATATATCTCGTGTCCAGGGAGCCGAGAATCGACGAAAAATCGCCTTACAGGTAATGAAACATTTTTGTGATATTGTTGTTCCCCACACTCCAAACTGCTCCTATACAGCTTTTGCAGCGAATTTGCGGCAACTCAAGTTCTGAAAATATTTCGTGTCCAGGGAGCCGAGAATCGTCGTAAAATCGATTTAAACTTAATGAAACATTTTTATGATATTCTTGTACCCCCCACTCCAAACTGCTCGTATATAGCTTTTGCAGCGAATTTGGAGCAACTTTTGTTAGTCATATTTCGTGTCTTGGGAGCTGAGAATCGTCGTAAAATCGACTTACACGTAATGAAACATTTTTATGATATTCTTGTTCCCCACTCTCCAAACTGCTCGTATATAGCTTTTTAGCGAATTTGCAACAACTTTTGTTCAGAGCATATTTCGTGTCCCGGGTACTGAGAATCGTCGAAAAATCGGCTTACACTTAATGAAACATTTTTGTGATATTGTTGTTCCCCAAACTCCAAACTGCTCCTATATAGCTTTTGCAGCGAATTTTTGCGGCAACTCATGTTCTGAGAATATATCGTGTCCTGGGAGTGTAGAATCGTCGTAAAATCGACTTAAACGTACTGAAACATTTTTATGATATCATTGCTCCCCACACTCCAAACTGCACGTATATAGCTTTTGCAGTGAATTTGGAGCAACTTTTTTCTGAATATATTTCGTGTCCAAGGAGCTGAGAATACTCGTAAAATCGACTTACACGAAATGAAAACTTTTGTGATATTCTTGTCCCCCACGCTACAACCTGCTCGTATATAGCTTTTGCAGCGAATTTGGAGCAACTTTTTTCTGAATATACTTCGTGTCCAAGGAGCTGAGAAAACTCGTAAAATCGACTTACGCGAAATGAAAACTTTTGTGATATTCATGATCCCCACGCTCCAACCTGCTCGTATATAGCATTTGCAGCGAATATGGAGCAACTTTTGTTCTGAGTATATTTCGTGTCCCGGGAACTGAAAATCGTCGAAAAATCGAATTACACGTAATGAAACATTTTTGTGATATCCTTGTTCCCCTTACTCCAATCTGCTCGTATATAGCTTATGCAGCGAATTTGGAGCAACTTTTGTTCTGAGCATATTTCGTGTCCAAGGAGCTGAGAATCGACGAAAAATTGACTTACACGTAATGAAACATTTTTATGCTATTCTTGTTCCCCACACTCCAAACTGCTCGTATATTGCTTTCGCCGTGAATTTGGAGCAACTTTTGTTCTGAATATATTTCGGGTCCAGGGAACCGAGAATCGTTGTAAAATCGACATACACGTAATGAAAATTTTTATGATATTCTGATTCCCCACGCTCCAAACTGCTCATATATAGCTTTTGAAGTGAATTTGGAGCAACTTTTTCTGAATATATCTCGTGTCCAGGGAGCCGAGAATCGACGAAAAATCGCCTTACAGGTAATGAAACATTTTTGTGATATTGTTGTTCCCCACACTCCAAACTGCTCCTATACAGCTTTTGCAGCGAATTTGCGGCAACTCATGTTCTGAGAATATTTCGTGTCCAGGGAGCCGAAAATCGACGAAAAATCGCCTTTCAGGTAATGAAACATTTTTGTGATATTCTGGTTCCCCACACTCCAAACTGCTCCTATACAGCTTTTGCAGCGAATTTGCGGCAACTCAAGTTCTGAGAATATTTCGTGTCCAGGGAGCCGAGAATCGTTGTAAAATCGATTTAAACTTAATGAAACATTTTTATGATATTCTTGTTCCCCCCACTCCAAACTGCTCGTATATAGCTTTTGCAGCGAATTTGGAGCAACTTTTGTTAGTCATATTTCGTGTCTTGGGAGCCGAGAATCGTAGTAAAATCGACTTACACGTAATGAAACATTTTTATGATATTCTTGTTCCCCACTCTCCAAACTGCTCGTATATTGCTTTTTAGCGAATTTGGAACAACTTTTGTTCAGAGCATATTTCGTGTCCCGGGTACTGAGAATCGTCGAAAAGTCGACTTACACTTAATGAAACATTTTTATGCTATCCTTGTTCCCCACACTCCAAACTGCTCGTATATAGCTTTTGCAGCGAATATGGAGCAAATTTTGTTCTGAGCATATTTCGTGTCCAAGGAGCTGAGAATCCTCGAAAAATCAACTTACGCGAAATGAAAAATTTTTGTGATATTCTTGTTCCCCAAGCTCCAACCTGCTCGTATATAGCATTTGCAGCGAATTTGGAGCAACTTTAGTTCTGAGTATATTTCGTGTCCTGGGAGCTGAGAATCGACGAAAAATCGACTTACACTTAATGAAACATATTTGTGATATTCTTGTTCACCACACTGCAAATTGCTCGTATGTAACTTTTGCAGCGAATTTGGAGCAACTTCTGTTCTGAGTATTTTTCGTGTCCAGGGAGCCGAAAATCGACGAAAAAACGACTTATAGGTAATGAAACATTTTTGTGATATTCTTGTTCCCCTTACTCCAATCTGCTCGTATATTGCTTTTGCCGTGAATTTGGAGCTACTTTTATTCTGAATATATTTCAGGTCCAGGGAACCGAGAATCGTCGTAATATCGACTTACACGTAATGAAACATTTTTGTGATATTCTTCTTCCCCACACTGCAAACTGCTCGTATATAGCTTTTGCAGCGAATTTGGAACAACTTTTGTTCAGAGCATATTTCGTGTCCCGGGTACTGAGAATGGTCCAAAAATCAACTTACACTTAATGAAACATTTTTGGGATATTCTTGTTCCCCACGCTCCAAACTGCTCATATATAGCTTTTGCAGCGAATTTGGAGCAACTTTTGTTCTGAGCATATTTCGTGTCCCGGGTACTAAAAATCGTCGAAAAATCGACTTATATTTAATGAAACATTTTTGTGATATTCTTGTTCCCCACGCTCCAAACTGCTCGTATATAGCATTTGAGGCGAATTTGGAGCAAAGTTTGGTATATGTATATTTCGTGACCAGGGAGCTGAGAATCGTCGAAATATCGACTTACACGAAATGAAATATTTTTGTGATATTCTTGTTTACCTTACTCCAAACTGCTCTTATATAGCTTTTGCAGCGAATTTGGAGCAACTTTTGTTCTGAGAATATTTCGTGTCCAGGCAGCTGAGAATCGTCGTAAAATGAACTTACACGAAATGAAACATTTTTGTGATATTCTTGTTCCCCACGCTCCAAACTGCTCGTATATAGCATCTGCAGCGAATTTGGACAAACTTTTGTGATATATATTTTCGTGTCCAGGGAGCCGAGAATCGTCGAAATATCAACTTACACGAAATGAAATATTTTTGTGATATTCTTGTTCTCCACGCTCCAAACTACTCGTAAATAGCATTTGCAGCGAATTTGGAGCAACTTTTGTTATAGGTATATTTCGTTAGGAGGGAGCCGAGTATCGTCGAAATATCGACTTACACGTAATGAAATATTTTTGTGATATTCTTGTTTACCTTACTCCAAAATGCTCTTATATAGCATTTGCAGCGAATTTGGAGCAACTTTTGTTCAGAGTATATTTAGTGTCCAGGGAGCCGAGAATCGACGAAATATCGACTTACACGAAATGAAAAATTTTTGTGATATTCTTGTTCCCCACACTCCAACCTTCTTGTATATAGCTTTTGCAGCGAATTTGGAGCAACGTTTGTTAGGATAATATATTTCGTGTCCAGGGAGCTGAGAATCCTCGAAAAATGGACTTACGCGAAATGAAAAATTTTTGTGATATTCTTCTTCCCCACGCGCCAAACTTCTCGTATATAGCATTTGCAGCGAATTTGGAGCAACTTTTGTTACATGTATATTTCGTGACCAGGGAGCCGAGAATCGTCGAAATATCGACTTACACGTAATGAAACATTTTTATGATATTCTTGTTCCCCGCTCTCCAAACTTGTCGTAAATAGCATTTGAGGCGAATTTGGAGCAACGTTTGGTATATGTATATTTCGTGACCAGGGAGCTGAGAATCGTGGAAATATCGATTTACACGAAATGAAATATTTTTGTGATATTATTGTGTACCTTACTCCAAACTGCTCTTATATAGCTTTTGCAGCGAATTTGGAGCAACGTTTGTTAGGATAATATATTTCGTGTCCAGGGAGCTGAGAATCCTCGAAAAATCGACTTACACGAAATGAAATATTTTTGTGATATTCTTGTTCTCCACGCTCCAAACTGCTCGTAAATAGCATTTGCAGCGAATTTTTCGTGTCTTGGGAGCTGAGAATCGTCGTAAAATCGACTTACACGAAATGGAAACTGTTGTGATATTCTTGTTCCCCACGCTCCAACCTGCTCGTATATAGCTTTTGCAGCTAATTTGGTGCAACTTTTTTCTGAATATATTTCGTGTACAAGGAGCTGAGAATACTCGTAAAATCGACTTACACGAAATGAAAACTTTTGTGATATTCTTGTTCCCCAAGCTACAACCTGCTCGTATATAGCATTTGCAGCGAATATGGAGCAACTTTTGTTCTGAGTATATTTCGTGTCCAGAGAGCTGAAAGTCGATGAAAAATCGACTTACACGTAATGAAACATTTTTATGAAATTCTTGTTCCCCACACTCCAAACTGCTCGTACATAGCTTTTGCAGCGAATTTGGAGCAACTTTTGTTCTGAGCATATTTCGTGTCCAGGGAACTGAAAATCGTCGAAAAATCGAATTACACGTAATGAAACATATTTGTGATATTCTTGTTCCCCACACTGCAAACTGCTCGTATATAGCTTTTGCAGCGAATTTGGAGCAACTTCTCTTCTGAGTATTTTTCGTGTCCAGGGAGCCGAAAATCGACGAAAAAACGACTTATAGGTAATGAAACATTTTTGTGATATTCTTGTTCCCCTTACTCCAATCTGCTCGTATATTGCTTTTGCCGTGAATTTGGAGCTACTTTTGTTCTGAATATATTTCAGGTCCAGGGAACCGAGAATCGTCGTAATATCGACTTACACGTAATGAATAATTTTTACGATATTCTGATTCCCCAGGCTCCAAACTGCTCATATATAGCTTTTGCAGCGAATGTGGAGCAACTTTTGTTCTGAGCATATTTCGTGTCCCGGGTACTGAGAATGGTCGAAAAATCGACTTACACTTAATGAAACATTTTTATGATATTCTGATTCCCCACGCTCGAAACTGCTCGTATATAGCATTTGCAGCGAATTTGGAGCAACTTTTGTTCTGAGCATATTTCGTGTCCAGGGAGCTGAGAATCGACGAAAAATTGACTTACACGTAATGAAACATTTTTGTGATATTCTTGTTCCCCACACTGCAAACTGCTCGTATATAGCATTTGCAGCGAATTTGGAGCAACTTTTGTTCTGAGTATATTTCGTGTCCAGGGAGCGGAGCATCGACGAAAAATCGCCTTACAGGTAATGAAACATTTTTGTGATATTCTGGTTCCCCACACTCCAAACTGCTCCTATACAGCTTTTGCAGCGAATTTGCGGCAACTCATGTTCTGAGAATATTTGGTGTCCAGGGAGCCGAGAATCGTCGTAAAATCGATTTAAAATTAATGAAACATTTTTATGATATTCTTGTTCCCCCCACTCCAAACTGCTCGTATATAGCTTATGCAGCGAATTTGGAGCAACTTTTGTTAGTCATATTTCGTGTCTTGGGAGCTGAGAATCGTCGTAAAATCGACTTACACGAAATGAAAACTTTTGTGATATTCTTGTTCCCCACGCTACAACCTGCTCGTATATAGCTTTTGCAGCGAATTTGGAGCAACTTTTTTCTGAATATATTTCGTGTCCAAGGAGCTGAGAATACTCGTAAAATCGACTTACACGAAATGAAAACTTTTGTGATATTCTTGTTCCACAAGCTACAACCTGCTCGTATATAGCATTTGCAGCGAATTTGGAGCAACTTTTGTTGTGAGTATATTTCGTGTCCAGAGAGCTGAGAGTCGATGAAAAATCGACTTACACGTAATGAAACATTTTTATGAAATTCTTGTTCCCCACACTCAAACTGCTCGTACATAGCTTTTGCAGCGAATTTGGAGCAACTTTTGTTCTGAGCATATTTCGTGTCCAGGGAACTGAAAATCGTCGAAAAATCGAATTACACGTAATGAAACATTTTTGTGATATTCTTGTTCCCCTTACTCCAATCTGCTCGTATATTGCTTTTGCCGTAAATTTGGAGCTACTTTTGTTTTGAGTATATTTCGTGTCCAGGGAGCCGAGAATCGACGAAAAATCGCCTTACAGGTAATGAAACATTTTTGTGATATTCTGGTTCCCCACACTCCAAACTGCTCCTATACAGCTTTTGCAGCGAATTTGCGGCAACTCATGTTCTGAGAATATTTCGTGTCCAGGGAGCCGAGAATCGTCGTAAAATCGATTTAAACTTAATGAAACATTTCTATGATATTCTTGTTCCCCCCACTCCAAACTGCTCGTATATAGATAGCTTTTGCAGCGAATTTGGAGCAACTTCTGTTCTGAGTATTTTTCGTGTCCAGGGAGCCGAGAATCGTCGTAAAATCGATTTAAAATTAATGAAACATTTTTATGATATTCTTGTTCCCCCCACTCCAAACTGCTCGTATATAGCTTTTGCAGCGAATTTGGAGCAACTTCTGTTCCGAGTATTTTTCGTGTCCCGGGTACTGAGAATGGTCGAAAAATCGACTTACACTTAATGAAACATTTTTATGATATTCTGATTACCCACGCTCCAAACTGCTCGTATATAGCATTTGCAGCGAATTTGGAGCAACTTTTGTTCTGAGTATATTTCGTGTCCAGGGAGCCGAGAATCGACGAAAAATCGCCTAACAGGTAATGAAACATTTTTGTGATATTCTGGTTCCCCACACTCCAAACTGCTACTATACAGCTTTTGCAGCGAATTTGCGGCAACTCATGTTCTGAGAATATTTCGTGTCCAGGGTGCCGAGAATCGTCGTAAAATCCATTTAAACTCAATGAAACATTTTTATGATATTCTTGTTCCCTCCACTCCAAACTGCTCGTATATAGATTTTGCAGCGAATTTGGAGCAACTTTTGTTAGTCAAATTTCGTGTCTTGGGAGCTGAGAATCGTAGTAAAATCGACTTACACGTAATGAAACATTTTTATATATTCTTGTTCCCCACTCTCCAAACTGCTCGTATATAGCTTTTTAGCGAATTTGGAACAACTTTTGTTCAGAGCATATTTCGTGTCCCGGGTACTGAGAATCGTCGAAAAGTCGACTTACACTTAATGAAACATTTTTATGCTATTCTTGTTCCCCACACTCCAAACTGCTCGTATATAGCTTTTGCAGCGAATATGGAGCAAATTTTGTTCTGAGCATATTTCGTGTCCAAGGAGCTGAGAATCCTCGAAAAATCAACTTACGCGAAATGAAAAATTTTTGTGATATTCTTGTTCCCCAAGCTCCAACCTGCTCGTATATAGCATTTGCAGCGAATTTGGAGCAACTTTAGTTCTGAGTATATTTCGTGTCCAGGGAGCCGAAAATCGACGAAAAAACGACTTATAGGTAATGAAACATTTTTGTGATATTCTTGTTCCCCTTACTCCAATCCTTTTGCCGTGAATTTGGAGCTACTTTTATTCTGAATATATTTCAGGTCCAGGGAACCGAGAATCGTCGTAATATCGAGTTACACGTAATGAAACATTTTTGTGATATTCTTCTTCCCCACACTGCAAACTGCTCGTATATAGCTTATGCAGCGAATTTGGAACAACTTTTGTTCAGAGCATATTTCGTGTCCCGGGTACTGAGAATGGTCCAAAAATCAACTTACACTTAATGAAACATTTTTGGGATATTCTTGTTACCCACGCTCCAAACTGCTCATATATAGCTTTTGCAGCGAATTTGGTGCAACTTTTGTTCTGAGCATATTTCGTGTCCCGGGTACTGAAAATCGTCGAAAAATCGACTTATATTTAATGAAACATTTTTGTGATATTCTTGTTCCCCAAACTCCAAACTGCTCCTATATAGCTTTTGCAGAGAATTTGCGGCAACTCATGTTCTGAGAATATATCATGTCCTGGGAGTGTAGAATCGTCGTAAAATCGACATAAACGTACTGAAACATTTTTATGATATCATTGCTCCGCACACTCCAAACTGCACGTATATAGCTTTTGCAGTGAATTTGGAGCAACTTTTTTCTGAATATATTTCGTGTCCAAGGAGCTGAGAATACTCATAAAATCGACTTAAACGAAATGAAAACTGTTGTGATATTCTTGTTCCCCACGCTCCAACCTGCTCGTATATAGCTTTTGCAGCGAATTTGGAGCAACTTTTTTCTGAATATATTTCGTGTCCAAGGAGCTGAGAATACTCGTAAAATCGACTTACACGAAATGAAAACTTTTGTGATATTCTTGTTCCCCACGCTACAACCTGCTCGTATATAGCATTTGCAGCGAATTTGGAGCAACTGTTTTCTGAATATATTTCGTTTCCAAGGAGCTGAGAATACTCATAAAATCGACTTACACGAAAAGAAAACTGTTGTGCTATTCTTCTTCCCCAAGCTAACACCTGCTCGTATATAGCATTTGCATCGAATTTGGAGCAACTTTTGTTCTGAGTATATTTCGTGTCCAGAGAGCTGAGAGTCGATGAAAAATCGACTTACACGTAATGAAACATTTTTATGAAATTCTTGTTCCCCACACTCCAAACTGCTCGTATATAGCTTTTGCAGCGAATTTGGAGCAACTTTTGTTCTGAGCATATTTCGTGTCCCGGGTACTGAGAATCGTCGAAAAATCGACTTACACTTAATGAAACATTTTTGTGATATTCTTGTTCCCCAAACTCCAAACTGCTCCTATGTAGCTTTTGCAGCGAATTTACGGCAACGCATGTTCTGAGAATATTTCGTGTCCAGGGAGCCGAGAATCGACGAAAAATCGCCTTACAGGTAACGAAACATTTTTGTGATATTGTTGTTCCCCACACTCCAAACTGCTCCTATACAGCCTTTGCAGCGAATTTGCGGCAACTCGTGTTCTGAGAATATTTCGTGTCCAGGGAGCCGAGAATCGTCGTAAAATCGATTTAAACTTAATGAAACATTTTTATGATATTCTTGTTCCCCACTCTCCAAACTGCTCGTATATAGCTTTTTAGCGAATTTGGAACAACTTTTGTTCAGAGCATATTTCGTGTCCCGGGTACTGAGAATGGTCCAAAAATCAACTTACACTTAATGAAACATTTTTGTGATATTCTTGTTCCGCAAACTCCAAACTGCTCCTATATAGCTTTTGCAGCGAATTTGCGGCAACTCATGTTCTGAGAATATATCAAGTCCAGGGAGTGTAGAATCGTCGTAAAATCGACTTAAACGTAATGTAACATTTTTATGATATTATTGCTCCCCACACTCCAAACTGCAGTGAATTTGGAGCAATTTTTTTCTGAATAATTTTCGTGTCCAAGGAGTTGAGAATATTCATAAAATCGACTTACACGAAATGAAAACTTTTTTGATATTCTTGTTCCCCACACTGCAAACTGCTCGTATATAGCTTTTGCAGCGAATTTGGAGCAACTTTTTTCTGAATATATTTCGTGTCCAAGGAGCTGAGAATACTCGTAAAATCGACTTACGCGAAATGAAAACATTTGTGATATTCTTGTTCCCCACGCTCCAACCTGCTCGTATATAGCATTTGCAGCGAATTTGGAGCAACTTTAGTTCTGAGTATATTTCGTGTCCAGGGAGCTGAGAATCGTCGTAAAATCGACTTAAACGTACTGAAACATTTTTATGATATCAATGCTCCCCACACTCCAAACTGCACGTATATAGCTTTTGCAGTGAATTTGGAGCAACTTTTTTCTGAATATATTTCGTGTCCAAGGAGCTGAGAATACTCGTAAAATCGACTTACACGAAATGAAAACTTTTGTGATATTCTTGTCCCCCACGCTACAACCTGCTCGTATATAGCTTTTGCAGCGAATTTGGAGCAACTTTTTTCTGAATATACTTCGTGTCCAAGGAGCTGAGAATACTCGTAAAATCGCCTTACGCGAAATGAAAACTTTTGTGATATTCATGATCCCCACGCTCCAACCTGCTCGTATATAGCATTTGCAGCGAATATGGAGCAACTTTTGTTCTGAGTATATTTCGTGTCCCGGGAACTGAAAATCTTCGAAAAATCGAATTACACGTAATGAAACATTTTTGTGATATCCTTGTTCCCCTTACTCCAATCTGCTCATATATATCTTATGCAGCGAATTTGGAGCAACTTTTGTTCTGAGCATATTTCGTGTCCAAGGAGCTGAGAATCGACGAAAAATTGACTTACACGTAATGAAACATTTTTATGCTATTCTTGTTCCCCACACTCCAAACTGCTCGTATATTGCTTTCGCCGTGAATTTGGAGCAACTTTTGTTCTGAATATATTTCGGGTCCAGGGAACCGAGAATCGTTAAAAATCGACATACACGTAATGAAAATTTTTATGATATTCTGATTCCCCACGCTCCAAACTGCTCATATATAGCTTTTGAAGTGAATTTGGAGCAACTTTTTTCTGAATATATCTCGTGTCCAGGGAGCCGAGAATCGACGAAAAATCGCCTTACAGGTAATGAAACATTTTTGTGATATTGTTGTTCCCCACACTCCAAACTGCTCCTATACAGCTTTTGCAGCGAATTTGCGGCAACTCATGTTCTGAGAATATTTCGTGTCCACGGAGCCGAAAATCGACGAAAAATCGCCTTTCAGGTACTGAAACATTTTTGTGATATTCTGGTTCCCCACACTCCAAACTGCTCCTATACAGCTTTTGCAGCGAATTTGCGGCAACTCAAGTTCTGAGAATATTTCGTGTCCAGGGAGCCGAGAATCGTCGTAAAATCGATTTAAACTTAATGAAACATTTTTATGATATTCTTGTTCCCCCCACTCCAAACTGCTCATATATAGCTTTTGCAGCGAATTTGGAGCAACTTTTATTAGTCATATTTCGTGTCTTGGGAGCTGAGAATCGTCGTAAAATCGACTTACACGTAATGAAACATTTTTATGATATTCTTGTTCCCTACTCTCCAAACTGCTCGTATATAGCTTTTTAGCGAATTTGCAACAACTTTTGTTCAGAGCATATTTCGTGTCCCGGGTACTGAGAATCGTCGAAAAATCGACTTACACTTAATGAAACATTTTTATGATATTCTGATTACCCACGCTCCAAACTGCTCGTATATAGCATTTGCAGCGAATTTGGAGCAACTTTTGTTCTGAGTATATTTCGTGTCCAGGGAGCCGAGAATCAACGAAAAATCGCCTTTCAGGTAATGAAACATTTTTGTGATATTCTGGTTCCCCACACTCCAAACTGCTACTATACAGCTTTTGCAGCGAATTTGCGGCAACTCATGTTCTGAGAATATTTCGTGTCCAGGGTGCCGAGAATCGTCGTAAAATCCATTTAAACTCAATGAAACATTTTTATGATATTCTTGTTCCCTCCACTCCAAACTGCTCGTATATAGATTTTGCAGCGAATTTGGAGCAACTTTTGTTAGTCAAATTTCGTGTCTTGGGAGCTGAGAATCGTAGTAAAATCGACTTACACGTAATGAAACATTTTTATGATATTCTTGTTCCCCACTCTCCAAACTGCTCGTATATAGCTTTTTAGCGAATTTGGAACAACTTTTGTTCAAAGCATATTTCGTGTCCCGGGTACTGAGAATCGTCGAAAAGTCGACTTACACTTAATGAAACATTTTTATACTATTCTTGTTCCCCACACTCCAAACTGCTCGTATATAGCTTTTGCAGCGAATATGGAGCAAATTTTGTTCTGAGCATATTTCGTGTCCAAGGAGCTGAGAATCCTCGAAAAATCAACTTACGCGAAATGAAAAATTTTTGTGATATTCTTGTTCCCCAAGCTCCAACCTGCTCGTATATAGCATTTGCAGCGAATTTGGAGCAACTTTAGTTCTGAGTATATTTCGTGTCCAGGGAGCCGAAAATCGACGAAAAAACGACTTATAGGTAATGAAACATTTTTGTGATATTCTTGTTCCCCTTACTCCAATCCTTTTGCCGTGAATTTGGAGCTACTTTTATTCTGAATATATTTCAGGTCCAGGGAACCGAGAATCGTCGTAATATCGAGTTACACGTAATGAAACATTTTTGTGATATTCTTCTTCCCCACACTGCAAACTGCTCGTATATAGCTTTTGCAGCGAATTTGGAACAACTTTTGTTCAGAGCATATTTCGTGTCCCGGGTACTTAGAATGGTCCAAAAATCAACTTACACTTAATGAAACATTTTTGGGATATTCTTGTTCCCCACGCTCCAAACTGCTCATATATAGCTTTTGCAGCGAATTTGGTGCAACTTTTGTTCTGAGCATATTTCGTGTCCCGGGTACTGAAAATCGTCGAAAAATCGACTTATATTTAATGAAACATTTTTGTGATATTCTTGTTCCCCAAACTCCAAACTGCTCCTATATAGCTTTTGCAGCGAATTTGCGGCAACTCATGTTCTGAGAATATATCATGTCCTGGGAGTGTAGAATCGTCGTAAAATCGACATAAACGTACTGAAACATTTTTATGATATCATTGCTCCCCACACTCCAAACTGCACGTATATAGCTTTTGCAGTGAATTTGGAGCAACTTTTTTCTGAATATATTTCGTGTCCAAGGAGCTGAGAATACTCATAAAATCGACTTACACGAAATGAAAACTGTTGTGATATTCTTGTTCCCCACGCTCAAACCTGCTCGCATATAGCTTTTGCAGCGAATTTGGAGCAACTTTTTTCTGAATATATTTCGTGTCCAAGGAGCTGAGAATACTCGTAAAATCGACTTACACGAAATGAAAACTTTTGTGATATTCTTGTTCCCCACGCTACAACCTGCTCGTATATAGCATTTGCAGCGAATTTGGAGCAACTGTTTTCTGAATATATTTCGTGTCCAAGGAGCTGAGAATACTCATAAAATCGACTTACACGAAAAGAAAACTGTTGTGCTATTCTTCTTCCCCAAGCTACAACCTGCTCGTATATAGCATTTGCAGCGAATTTGGAGCAACTTTTGTTCTGAGTATATTTCGTGTCCAGAGAGCTGAGAGTCGATGAAAAATCGACTTACACGTAATGAAACATTTTTATGAAATTCTTGTTCCCCACACTCCAAACTGCTCGTATATAGCTTTTGCAGCGAATTTGGAGCAACTTTTGTTCTGAGCATATTTCGTGTCCCGGGTACTGAGAATCGTCGAAAAATCGACTTACACTTAATGAAACATTTTTGTGATATTCTTGTTCCCCAAACTCCAAACTGCTCCTATGTAGCTTTTGCAGCGAATTTGCGGCAACTCATGTTCTCAGAATATTTCGTGTCCAGGGAGCCGAGAATCGACGAAAAATCGCCTTACAGGTAATGAAACATTTTTGTGATATTGTTGTTCCCCACACTCCAAACTGCTCCTATACAGCCTTTGCAGCGAATTTGCGGCAACTCGTGTTCTGAGAATATTTCGTGTCCAGGGAGCCGAGAATCGTCGTAAAATCGATTTAAACTTAATGAAACATTTTTATGATATTCTTGTTCCCCACTCTCCAAACTGCTCGTATATAGCTTTTTAGCGAATTTGGAGCAACTTTTGTTAGTCATATTTCGTGTCTTGGGAGCTGAGAATCGTCGTAAAATCGACTTACACGTAATGAAACATTTTTATGATATTCTTGTTCCCAACTCTCCAAACTGCTCGTATATAGCTTTTTAGCGAATTTGCAACAACTTTTGTTCAGAGCATATTTCGTGTCCCGGGTACTGAGAATCGTCGAAAAATCAACTTACACTTAATGAAACATTTTTATGCTATTCTGATTCCCCACGCTCCAAACTGCTCCTATACAGCTTTTACAGCGAATTTGCGGCAACTCATGTTCTGAGAATATTTCGTGTCCAGGGAGCCGAGAATCGTTGTAAAATCGACCTCCACGTAATGAAACATTTTTATGAAATTCTTGTTCCCTACACTCCAAACTGCTCGTATATAGCTTTTTAGCGAATTTGCAACAACTTTTGTTCAGAGCATATTTCGTGTCCCGGGTACTGAGAATCGTCGAAAAATCGACTTACACTTAATGAAACATTTTTATGCTATTCTTGTTTACTACACTCCAAACTGCTCGTATGTAGCTTTTGCAGCGAATATGGAGCAACTTTTGTTCTGAGCATATTTCGTGTCCAAGGAGCTGAGAATCCTCGAAAAATCGACTTACGCGAAATGAAACATTTTTGTGTTATTCTTGTTCCCCACGCTCCAACCTGCTCGTATATAGTATTTGCAGCGAATTTGGAGCAACTTTAGTTCTGAGTATATTTCGTGTCCAGGGAGCTGAGAATCGACGAAAAATCGACTTTCACGTAATGAAACATATTTGAGATATTCTTGTTCCCCACACTGCAAACTGCTCGCATATAGCTTTTGCAGCGAATTTGGAGCAAATTTTGTTCTGAGCATATTTCGTGTCCCGGGTACTGAGAATCGTCGAAAAATCGACTTACACTTAATGAAACATTTTTGTGATATTGTTGTTCCCCAAACTCCAAACTGCTCCTATATAATTCAAAATCTTCTCGGGCTTCTAGCCAGAAGATTTTGAATTAACACGTCGCCAGGAAAGCTATAGTTCTTATTTTGCTCCTATATAGCTTTTGCAGCGAATTTTTGCGGCAACTCATGTTCTGAGAATATATCATGTCCTGGGAGTGTAGAATCGTCGTAAAATCGACTTAAACGTACTGAAATTTTTTATGATATCATTGCTCCCCACACTCCAAACTGCACGTATATTGCTTTTGCCGTGAATTTGGAGCAACTTTTGTTCTGAATATATTTCGGGTCCAGGGAACCGAGAATCGTTGTAATCGACTTACACTTAATGAAACATTTTTGTGATATTGTTGTTCCCCAAACTCCAAACTGCTCCTATATAGCTTTTGCAGCGAATTCTTGCGGCAACTCATGTTCTGAGAATATATCGTGTCCTGGGAGTGTAGAATCGTCGTAAAATCGACTTAAACGTACTGAAACATTTTTATGATATCATTGCTCCCCACACTCCAAACTGCACGTATATAGCTTTTGCAGTGAATTTGGAGCAACTTTTTTCTGAATATATTTCGTGTCCAAGGAGCTGAGAATACTCGTAAAATCGACTTACACGAAATGAAAACTTTTGTGATATTCTTGTCCCCCACGCTACAACCTGCTCGTATATAGCTTTTGCAGCGAATTTGGAGCAACTTTTTTCTGAATATACTTCGTGTCCAAGGAGCTGAGAATACTCGTAAAATCGCCTTACGCGAAATGAAAACTTTTGTGATATTCATGATCCCCACGCTCCAACCTGCTCGTATATAGCATTTGCAGCGAATATGGAGCAACTTTTGTTCTGAGTATATTTCGTGTCCCGGGAACTGAAAATCTTCGAAAAATCGAATTACACGTAATGAAACATTTTTGTGATATCCTTGTTCCCCTTACTCCAATCTGCTCATATATATCTTATGCAGCGAATTTGGAGCAACTTTTGTTCTGAGCATATTTCGTGTCCAAGGAGCTGAGAATCGACGAAAAATTGACTTACACGTAATGAAACATTTTTATGCTATTCTTGTTCCCCACACTCCAAACTGCTCGTATATTGCTTTCGCCGTGAATTTGGAGCAACTTTTGTTCTGAATATATTTCGGGTCCAGGGAACCGAGAATCGTTAAAAATCGACATACACGTAATGAAAATTTTTATGATATTCTGATTCCCCACGCTCCAAACTGCTCATATATAGCTTTTGAAGTGAATTTGGAGCAACTTTTTTCTGAATATATCTCGTGTCCAGGGAGCCGAGAATCGACGAAAAATCGCCTTACAGGTAATGAAACATTTTTGTGATATTGTTGTTCCCCACACTCCAAACTGCTCCTATACAGCTTTTGCAGCGAATTTGCGGCAACTCATGTTCTGAGAATATTTCGTGTCCACGGAGCCGAAAATCGACGAAAAATCGCCTTTCAGGTACTGAAACATTTTTGTGATATTCTGGTTCCCCACACTCCAAACTGCTCCTATACAGCTTTTGCAGCGAATTTGCGGCAACTCAAGTTCTGAGAATATTTCGTGTCCAGGGAGCCGAGAATCGTCGTAAAATCGATTTAAACTTAATGAAACATTTTTATGATATTCTTGTTCCCCCCACTCCAAACTGCTCATATATAGCTTTTGCAGCGAATTTGGAGCAACTTTTATTAGTCATATTTCGTGTCTTGGGAGCTGAGAATCGTCGTAAAATCGACTTACACGTAATGAAACATTTTTATGATATTCTTGTTCCCTACTCTCCAAACTGCTCGTATATAGCTTTTTAGCGAATTTGCAACAACTTTTGTTCAGAGCATATTTCGTGTCCCGGGTACTGAGAATCGTCGAAAAATCGACTTACACTTAATGAAACATTTTTATGATATTCTGATTACCCACGCTCCAAACTGCTCGTATATAGCATTTGCAGCGAATTTGGAGCAACTTTTGTTCTGAGTATATTTCGTGTCCAGGGAGCCGAGAATCAACGAAAAATCGCCTTTCAGGTAATGAAACATTTTTGTGATATTCTGGTTCCCCACACTCCAAACTGCTACTATACAGCTTTTGCAGCGAATTTGCGGCAACTCATGTTCTGAGAATATTTCGTGTCCAGGGTGCCGAGAATCGTCGTAAAATCCATTTAAACTCAATGAAACATTTTTATGATATTCTTGTTCCCTCCACTCCAAACTGCTCGTATATAGATTTTGCAGCGAATTTGGAGCAACTTTTGTTAGTCAAATTTCGTGTCTTGGGAGCTGAGAATCGTAGTAAAATCGACTTACACGTAATGAAACATTTTTATGATATTCTTGTTCCCCACTCTCCAAACTGCTCGTATATAGCTTTTTAGCGAATTTGGAACAACTTTTGTTCAAAGCATATTTCGTGTCCCGGGTACTGAGAATCGTCGAAAAGTCGACTTACACTTAATGAAACATTTTTATACTATTCTTGTTCCCCACACTCCAAACTGCTCGTATATAGCTTTTGCAGCGAATATGGAGCAAATTTTGTTCTGAGCATATTTCGTGTCCAAGGAGCTGAGAATCCTCGAAAAATCAACTTACGCGAAATGAAAAATTTTTGTGATATTCTTGTTCCCCAAGCTCCAACCTGCTCGTATATAGCATTTGCAGCGAATTTGGAGCAACTTTAGTTCTGAGTATATTTCGTGTCCAGGGAGCCGAAAATCGACGAAAAAACGACTTATAGGTAATGAAACATTTTTGTGATATTCTTGTTCCCCTTACTCCAATCCTTTTGCCGTGAATTTGGAGCTACTTTTATTCTGAATATATTTCAGGTCCAGGGAACCGAGAATCGTCGTAATATCGAGTTACACGTAATGAAACATTTTTGTGATATTCTTCTTCCCCACACTGCAAACTGCTCGTATATAGCTTTTGCAGCGAATTTGGAACAACTTTTGTTCAGAGCATATTTCGTGTCCCGGGTACTTAGAATGGTCCAAAAATCAACTTACACTTAATGAAACATTTTTGGGATATTCTTGTTCCCCACGCTCCAAACTGCTCATATATAGCTTTTGCAGCGAATTTGGTGCAACTTTTGTTCTGAGCATATTTCGTGTCCCGGGTACTGAAAATCGTCGAAAAATCGACTTATATTTAATGAAACATTTTTGTGATATTCTTGTTCCCCAAACTCCAAACTGCTCCTATATAGCTTTTGCAGCGAATTTGCGGCAACTCATGTTCTGAGAATATATCATGTCCTGGGAGTGTAGAATCGTCGTAAAATCGACATAAACGTACTGAAACATTTTTATGATATCATTGCTCCCCACACTCCAAACTGCACGTATATAGCTTTTGCAGTGAATTTGGAGCAACTTTTTTCTGAATATATTTCGTGTCCAAGGAGCTGAGAATACTCATAAAATCGACTTACACGAAATGAAAACTGTTGTGATATTCTTGTTCCCCACGCTCAAACCTGCTCGCATATAGCTTTTGCAGCGAATTTGGAGCAACTTTTTTCTGAATATATTTCGTGTCCAAGGAGCTGAGAATACTCGTAAAATCGACTTACACGAAATGAAAACTTTTGTGATATTCTTGTTCCCCACGCTACAACCTGCTCGTATATAGCATTTGCAGCGAATTTGGAGCAACTGTTTTCTGAATATATTTCGTGTCCAAGGAGCTGAGAATACTCATAAAATCGACTTACACGAAAAGAAAACTGTTGTGCTATTCTTCTTCCCCAAGCTACAACCTGCTCGTATATAGCATTTGCAGCGAATTTGGAGCAACTTTTGTTCTGAGTATATTTCGTGTCCAGAGAGCTGAGAGTCGATGAAAAATCGACTTACACGTAATGAAACATTTTTATGAAATTCTTGTTCCCCACACTCCAAACTGCTCGTATATAGCTTTTGCAGCGAATTTGGAGCAACTTTTGTTCTGAGCATATTTCGTGTCCCGGGTACTGAGAATCGTCGAAAAATCGACTTACACTTAATGAAACATTTTTGTGATATTCTTGTTCCCCAAACTCCAAACTGCTCCTATGTAGCTTTTGCAGCGAATTTGCGGCAACTCATGTTCTCAGAATATTTCGTGTCCAGGGAGCCGAGAATCGACGAAAAATCGCCTTACAGGTAATGAAACATTTTTGTGATATTGTTGTTCCCCACACTCCAAACTGCTCCTATACAGCCTTTGCAGCGAATTTGCGGCAACTCGTGTTCTGAGAATATTTCGTGTCCAGGGAGCCGAGAATCGTCGTAAAATCGATTTAAACTTAATGAAACATTTTTATGATATTCTTGTTCCCCACTCTCCAAACTGCTCGTATATAGCTTTTTAGCGAATTTGGAGCAACTTTTGTTAGTCATATTTCGTGTCTTGGGAGCTGAGAATCGTCGTAAAATCGACTTACACGTAATGAAACATTTTTATGATATTCTTGTTCCCAACTCTCCAAACTGCTCGTATATAGCTTTTTAGCGAATTTGCAACAACTTTTGTTCAGAGCATATTTCGTGTCCCGGGTACTGAGAATCGTCGAAAAATCAACTTACACTTAATGAAACATTTTTATGCTATTCTGATTCCCCACGCTCCAAACTGCTCCTATACAGCTTTTACAGCGAATTTGCGGCAACTCATGTTCTGAGAATATTTCGTGTCCAGGGAGCCGAGAATCGTTGTAAAATCGACCTCCACGTAATGAAACATTTTTATGAAATTCTTGTTCCCTACACTCCAAACTGCTCGTATATAGCTTTTTAGCGAATTTGCAACAACTTTTGTTCAGAGCATATTTCGTGTCCCGGGTACTGAGAATCGTCGAAAAATCGACTTACACTTAATGAAACATTTTTATGCTATTCTTGTTTACTACACTCCAAACTGCTCGTATGTAGCTTTTGCAGCGAATATGGAGCAACTTTTGTTCTGAGCATATTTCGTGTCCAAGGAGCTGAGAATCCTCGAAAAATCGACTTACGCGAAATGAAACATTTTTGTGTTATTCTTGTTCCCCACGCTCCAACCTGCTCGTATATAGTATTTGCAGCGAATTTGGAGCAACTTTAGTTCTGAGTATATTTCGTGTCCAGGGAGCTGAGAATCGACGAAAAATCGACTTTCACGTAATGAAACATATTTGAGATATTCTTGTTCCCCACACTGCAAACTGCTCGCATATAGCTTTTGCAGCGAATTTGGAGCAAATTTTGTTCTGAGCATATTTCGTGTCCCGGGTACTGAGAATCGTCGAAAAATCGACTTACACTTAATGAAACATTTTTGTGATATTGTTGTTCCCCAAACTCCAAACTGCTCCTATATAATTCAAAATCTTCTCGGGCTTCTAGCCAGAAGATTTTGAATTAACACGTCGCCAGGAAAGCTATAGTTCTTATTTTGCTCCTATATAGCTTTTGCAGCGAATTTTTGCGGCAACTCATGTTCTGAGAATATATCATGTCCTGGGAGTGTAGAATCGTCGTAAAATCGACTTAAACGTACTGAAATTTTTTATGATATCATTGCTCCCCACACTCCAAACTGCACGTATATTGCTTTTGCCGTGAATTTGGAGCAACTTTTGTTCTGAATATATTTCGGGTCCAGGGAACCGAGAATCGTTGTAATCGACTTACACTTAATGAAACATTTTTGTGATATTGTTGTTCCCCAAACTCCAAACTGCTCCTATATAGCTTTTGCAGCGAATTCTTGCGGCAACTCATGTTCTGAGAATATATCGTGTCCTGGGAGTGTAGAATCGTCGTAAAATCGACTTAAACGTACTGAAACATTTTTATGATATCATTGCTCCCCACACTCCAAACTGCACGTATATAGCTTTTGCAGTGAATTTGGAGCAACTTTTTTCTGAATATATTTCGTGTCCAAGGAGCTGAGAATACTCGTAAAATCGACTTACACGAAATGAAAACTTTTGTGATATTCTTGTCCCCCACGCTACAACCTGCTCGTATATAGCTTTTGCAGCGAATTTGGAGCAACTTTTTTCTGAATATACTTCGTGTCCAAGGAGCTGAGAATACTCGTAAAATCGCCTTACGCGAAATGAAAACTTTTGTGATATTCATGATCCCCACGCTCCAACCTGCTCGTATATAGCATTTGCAGCGAATATGGAGCAACTTTTGTTCTGAGTATATTTCGTGTCCCGGGAACTGAAAATCTTCGAAAAATCGAATTACACGTAATGAAACATTTTTGTGATATCCTTGTTCCCCTTACTCCAATCTGCTCATATATATCTTATGCAGCGAATTTGGAGCAACTTTTGTTCTGAGCATATTTCGTGTCCAAGGAGCTGAGAATCGACGAAAAATTGACTTACACGTAATGAAACATTTTTATGCTATTCTTGTTCCCCACACTCCAAACTGCTCGTATATTGCTTTCGCCGTGAATTTGGAGCAACTTTTGTTCTGAATATATTTCGGGTCCAGGGAACCGAGAATCGTTAAAAATCGACATACACGTAATGAAAATTTTTATGATATTCTGATTCCCCACGCTCCAAACTGCTCATATATAGCTTTTGAAGTGAATTTGGAGCAACTTTTTTCTGAATATATCTCGTGTCCAGGGAGCCGAGAATCGACGAAAAATCGCCTTACAGGTAATGAAACATTTTTGTGATATTGTTGTTCCCCACACTCCAAACTGCTCCTATACAGCTTTTGCAGCGAATTTGCGGCAACTCATGTTCTGAGAATATTTCGTGTCCACGGAGCCGAAAATCGACGAAAAATCGCCTTTCAGGTACTGAAACATTTTTGTGATATTCTGGTTCCCCACACTCCAAACTGCTCCTATACAGCTTTTGCAGCGAATTTGCGGCAACTCAAGTTCTGAGAATATTTCGTGTCCAGGGAGCCGAGAATCGTCGTAAAATCGATTTAAACTTAATGAAACATTTTTATGATATTCTTGTTCCCCCCACTCCAAACTGCTCATATATAGCTTTTGCAGCGAATTTGGAGCAACTTTTATTAGTCATATTTCGTGTCTTGGGAGCTGAGAATCGTCGTAAAATCGACTTACACGTAATGAAACATTTTTATGATATTCTTGTTCCCAACTCTCCAAACTGCTCGTATATAGCTTTTTAGCGAATTTGCAACAACTTTTGTTCAGAGCATATTTCGTGTCCCGGGTACTGAGAATCGTCGAAAAATCGACTTACACTTAATGAAACATTTTTATGCTATTCTGATTCCCCACGCTCCAAACTGCTCGTATATAGCATTTGCAGCGAATTTGGAGCAACTTTTGTTCTGAGTATATTTCGTGTCCAGGGAGCCGAGAATCAACGAAAAATCGCCTTTCAGGTAATGAAACATTTTTGTGATATTCTGGTTCCCCACACTCCAAACTGCTACTATACAGCTTTTGCAGCGAATTTGCGGCAACTCATGTTCTGAGAATATTTCGTGTCCAGGGTGCCGAGAATCGTCGTAAAATCCATTTAAACTCAATGAAACATTTTTATGATATTCTTGTTCCCTCCACTCCAAACTGCTCGTATATAGATTTTGCAGCGAATTTGGAGCAACTTTTGTTAGTCAAATTTCGTGTCTTGGGAGCTGAGAATCGTAGTAAAATCGACTTACACGTAATGAAACATTTTTATGATATTCTTGTTCCCCACTCTCCAAACTGCTCGTATATAGCTTTTTAGCGAATTTGGAACAACTTTTGTTCAAAGCATATTTCGTGTCCCGGGTACTGAGAATCGTCGAAAAGTCGACTTACACTTAATGAAACATTTTTATACTATTCTTGTTCCCCACACTCCAGACTGCTCGTATATAGCTTTTGCAGCGAATATGGAGCAAATTTTGTTCTGAGCATATTTGGTGTCCAAGGAGCTGAGAATCCTCGAAAAATCAACTTACGCGAAATGAAAAATTTTTGTGATATTCTTGTTCCCCAAGCTCCAACCTGCTCGTATATAGCATTTGCAGCGAATTTGGAGCAACTTTAGTTCTGAGTATATTTCGTGTCCAGGGAGCCGAAAATCGACGAAAAAACGACTTATAGGTAATGAAACATTTTTGTGATATTCTTGTTCCCCTTACTCCAATCCTTTTGCCGTGAATTTGGAGCTACTTTTATTCTGAATATATTTCAGGTCCAGGGAACCGAGAATCGTCGTAATATCGAGTTACACGTAATGAAACATTTTTGTGATATTCTTCTTCCCCACACTGCAAACTGCTCGTATATAGCTTTTGCAGCGAATTTGGAACAACTTTTGTTCAGAGCATATTTCGTGTCCCGGGTACTGAGAATGGTCCAAAAATCAACTTACACTTAATGAAACATTTTTGGGATATTCTTGTTCCCCACGCTCCAAACTGCTCATATATAGCTTTTGCAGCGAATTTGGTGCAACTTTTGTTCTGAGCATATTTCGTGTCCCGGGTACTGAAAATCGTCGAAAAATCGACTTATATTTAATGAAACATTTTTGTGATATTCTTGTTCCCCAAACTCCAAACTGCTCCTATATAGCTTTTGCAGCGAATTTGCGGCAACTCATGTTCTGAGAATATATCATGTCCTGGGAGTGTAGAATCGTCGTAAAATCGACATAAACGTACTGAAACATTTTTATGATATCATTGCTCCCCACACTCCAAACTGCACGTATATAGCTTTTGCAGTGAATTTGGAGCAACTTTTTTCTGAATCTATTTCGTGTCCAAGGAGCTGAGAATACTCATAAAATCGACTTACACGAAATGAAAACTGTTGTGATATTCTTGTTCCCCACGCTCCAACCTGCTCGTATATAGCTTTTGCAGCGAATTTGGAGCAACTTTTTTCTGAATATATTTCGTGTCCAAGGAGCTGAGAATACTCGTAAAATCGACTTACACGAAATGAAAACTTTTGTGATATTCTTGTTCCCCACGCTACAACCTGCTCGTATATAGCATTTGCAGCGAATTTGGAGCAACTGTTTTCTGAATATATTTCGTGTCCAAGGAGCTGAGAATACTCATAAAATCGACTTACACGAAAAGAAAACTGTTGTGCTATTCTTCTTCCCCAAGCTACAACCTGCTCGTATATAGCATTTGCAGCGAATTTGGAGCAACTTTTGTTCTGAGTATATTTCGTGTCCAGAGAGCTGAGAGTCGATGAAAAATCGACTTACACGTAATGAAACATTTTTATGAAATTCTTGTTCCCCACACTCCAAACTGCTCGTATATAGCTTTTGCAGCGAATTTGGAGCAACTTTTGTTCTGAGCATATTTCGTGTCCCGGGTACTGAGAATCGTCGAAAAATCGACTTACACTTAATGAAACATTTTTGTGATATTCTTGTTCCCCAAACTCCAAACTGCTCCTATGTAGCTTTTGCAGCGAATTTGCGGCAACTCATGTTCTCAGAATATTTCGTGTCCAGGGAGCCGAGAATCGACGAAAAATCGCCTTACAGGTAATGAAACATTTTTGTGATATTGTTGTTCCCCACACTCCAAACTGCTCCTATACAGCCTTTGCAGCGAATTTGCGGCAACTCGTGTTCTGAGAATATTTCGTGTCCAGGGAGCCGAGAATCGTCGTAAAATCGATTTAAACTTAATGAAACATTTTTATGATATTCTTGTTCCCCACTCTCCAAACTGCTCGTATATAGCTTTTTAGCGAATTTGGAGCAACTTTTGTTAGTCATATTTCGTGTCTTGGGAGCTGAGAATCGTCGTAAAATCGACTTACACGTAATGAAACATTTTTATGATATTCTTGTTCCCAACTCTCCAAACTGCTCGTATATAGCTTTTTAGCGAATTTGCAACAACTTTTGTTCAGAGCATATTTCGTGTCCCGGGTACTGAGAATCGTCGAAAAATCGACTTACACTTAATGAAACATTTTTATGCTATTCTGATTCCCCACGCTCCAAACTGCTCCTATACAGCTTTTACAGCGAATTTGCGGCAACTCATGTTCTGAGAATATTTCGTGTCCAGGGAGCCGAGAATCGTTGTAAAATCGACCTCCACGTAATGAAACATTTTTATGAAATTCTTGTTCCCTACACTCCAAACTGCTCGTATATAGCTTTTTAGCGAATTTGCAACAACTTTTGTTCAGAGCATATTTCGTGTCCCGGGTACTGAGAATCGTCGAAAAATCGACTTACACTTAATGAAACATTTTTATGCTATTCTTGTTTACTACACTCCAAACTGCTCGTATGTAGCTTTTGCAGCGAATATGGAGCAACTTTTGTTCTGAGCATATTTCGTGTCCAAGGAGCTGAGAATCCTCGAAAAATCGACTTACGCGAAATGAAACATTTTTGTGTTATTCTTGTTCCCCACGCTCCAACCTGCTCGTATATAGTATTTGCAGCGAATTTGGAGCAACTTTAGTTCTGAGTATATTTCGTGTCCAGGGAGCTGAGAATCGACGAAAAATCGACTTTCACGTAATGAAACATATTTGAGATATTCTTGTTCCCCACACTGCAAACTGCTCGCATATAGCTTTTGCAGCGAATTTGGAGCAAATTTTGTTCTGAGCATATTTCGTGTCCCGGGTACTGAGAATCGTCGAAAAATCGACTTACACTTAATGAAACATTTTTGTGATATTGTTGTTCCCCAAACTCCAAACTGCTCCTATATAATTCAAAATCTTCTCGGGCTTCTAGCCAGAAGATTTTGAATTAACACGTCGCCAGGAAAGCTATAGTTCTTATTTTGCTCCTATATAGCTTTTGCAGCGAATTTTTGCGGCAACTCATGTTCTGAGAATATATCATGTCCTGGGAGTGTAGAATCGTCGTAAAATCGACTTAAACGTACTGAAATTTTTTATGATATCATTGCTCCCCACACTCCAAACTGCACGTATATTGCTTTTGCCGTGAATTTGGAGCAACTTTTGTTCTGAATATATTTCGGGTCCAGGGAACCGAGAATCGTTGTAATCGACTTACACTTAATGAAACATTTTTGTGATATTGTTGTTCCCCAAACTCCAAACTGCTCCTATATAGCTTTTGCAGCGAATTCTTGCGGCAACTCATGTTCTGAGAATATATCGTGTCCTGGGAGTGTAGAATCGTCGTAAAATCGACTTAAACGTACTGAAACATTTTTATGATATCATTGCTCCCCACACTCCAAACTGCACGCATATAGCTTTTGCAGTGAATTTGGAGCAACTTTTTTCTGAATATATTTCGTGTCCAAGGAGCTGAGAATACTCGTAAAATCGACTTACACGAAATGAAAACTTTTGTGATATTCTTGTCCCCCACGCTACAACCTGCTCGTATATAGCTTTTGCAGCGAATTTGGAGCAACTTTTTTCTGAATATACTTCGTGTCCAAGGAGCTGAGAATACTCGTAAAATCGACTTACGCGAAATGAAAACTTTTGTGATATTCATGATCCCCACGCTCCAACCTGCTCGTATATAGCATTTGCAGCGAATATGGAGCAACTTTTGTTCTGAGTATATTTCGTGTCCCGGGAACTGAAAATCGTCGAAAAATCGAATTACACGTAATGAAACATTTTTGTGATATCCTTGTTCCCCTTACTCCAATCTGCTCGTATATAGCTTATGCAGCGAATTTGGAGCAACTTTTGTTCTGAGCATATTTCGTGTCCAAGGATCTGAGAATCGACGAAAAATTGACTTACACGTAATGAAATATTTTTATGCTATTCTTGTTCCCCACTCTCCAAACTGCTCGTATATAGCTTTTTAGCGAATTTGGAACAACTTTTGTTCAGAGCATATTTCGTGTCCCGGGTACTGAGAATCGTCGAAAAATCGACTTACACTTAATGAAACATTTTTATGCTATTCTTGTTCCCCACACTCCAAACTGCTCGTATGTAGCTTTTGCAGCGAATATGGAGCATCTTTTGTTCTGAGCATATTTCGTGTCCAAGGAGCTGAGAATCCTCGAAAAATCGACTTACGCGAAATGAAAACTTTTGTGATATTCATGATACCCGCGCTCCAACATGCTCGTATATAGCATTTGCAGCGAATTTGGAGCAACTTTTGTTCTGAGTATATTTCGTGTCCAGGGAGCTGAGAATTGCCGAAAAATTGACTTACACGTAATGAAATATTTTTATGCTATTCTTGTTCCCCACTCTCCAAACTGCTCGTATATAGTTTTTAGCGAATTTGGAACAACTTTTGTTCAGAGCATATTTCGTGTCCCGGGTACTGAGAATCGTCGAAAAATCGACTTACACTTAATGAAACATTTTTATGCTATTCTTGTTCCCCACACTCCAAACTGCTCGTATGTAGCTTTTGCAGCGAATATGGAGCAACTTTTGTTCTGAGCATATTTCGTGTCCAAGGAGCTGAGAATCCTCGAAAAATCGACTTACGCGAAATGAAAACTTTTGTGATATTCATGATACCCGCGCTCCAACATGCTCGTATATAGCATTTGCAGCGAATTTGGAGCAACTTTTTTTTTATGATATTCTTGTTCCCACTTTTCAAACTGGTCTTGTATAGCTTTTGCAGCGAACTTGGAGCAAATTGTGTTATATGTATATTTCGTGACCAGGGAGCCGAGAATCGTCTAAATGTCCTCTTGAACGAAATGAAATATTTTTTTGATATTCTTGTTCCCCACGCTCCGAACTTCTCGTGTATAGCATTTGCAGCGAATTTGGGGCAACTTTCGTTATATGTATATTTCGTGTCCAGGGAGCCGAGAATCGTCGAAAATTCAACTTACACAAAATGATCTTGTATAGCTTTTGCATCGAACCTGGAACAAATTTTGTTATATGTATATTTCGTGACCAGGGAGCCGAGAATCGTCGAAAATTCAACTTACACAAAATGATCTTGTATAGCTTTTGCAGCGAACCTGGAACAAATTTTGTTATATGTATATTTCGTGACCAGGGAGCCGAGAATCGTCGAAATATCAACTTACACGAAATGAAATATATTTGTGATATTCTTGTTCCCCACACTCCAATCTTCTGGTATATAGCTTTTGCACGGAATTTGGAGCAACTTTTGTTATATGTATATTTCGTGTCCAGGGAGCCGAGAATCGTCGAAATATCGACTTACAACAAATGAAATATTTTTGTGATATTCTTGTTCCCACACTCCAATCTTCTGGTATATAGCTTTTGCAGGGAATTTGGAGCAACTTTTGTTCTGAAAATATTTCGTGTCCAGGCAGCCGAGAATCAACGAAAAATGACTTGCACGTAATGAAACATTTTTATGATATTCTTGTTCCCCATACTTCAAACTGGTCTTATATAGCTTTTGCAGCGAACTTGGAGCAACTTTTGTTATATGTATATTTCGTGTCCAGGGAGCCGAGAATCGTCGAAAATTCAACTTACACGAAATGAAAAATTTTTAACATATTCTTGTTCCCCACACTCCAAACTGCTCGTATATAGCTTTTGCAGTGAATTTGGAGCAACTTTTGTTCTGAGTATATATAATTCGTGTCCAGGGAACCGATAATCGTCGAAAAATCGACTTACGCGAAATGAAAAATTTTTGTGATATTCTTGTTCCCCACACTCCAAACTGCTCGTATATAGCTTTTGCAGTGAATTTGGAGCATCTTTTGTTCTGAGTATATATAATTCGTGTCCAGGGAACCAAGAATCGTCGGAAAATCGACTTACGCGAAATGAAAACTTTTTGTGATATTCTTGTTCCCCATATTCCAATCTGCTCGTATATAGCGTTTGCAGCGAATTTGGAGCAACTTTTGATATATGTATATTTCGTGTCCAGGGAGCCGAGAATTGGCGAAATATCAACATACACGAAATGAGATATTTTTGTGATATTCTTGTTCCCCCACTCGAAACTGCTCGTATATAGCTTTTGCAGCGAATTAGGAGCAACTTTTGTTCTGAGTTTATTTCGTGTCCAGGGAACGGAGAATCATCGAAAAATCCACTTACACGTAATGAAACATTTTTGTGATATTATTGTTCCCCATACTCCAATCTGCTCGTATATATCTTTTGCAGTGAATTTGGAGCAACTTTTGTTCTGAGTATATTTCGTGTCCAGGGAACCGAGAATCGTCGAAAAATCGACTTACGCGAAATGAAAACTTTTTGTGATATTCTTGTTCCTCACGCTCCAAACTGCAGTGAATTTGGAGCAACTTTTGTAATATGTATATTTCGTGTCCAGGGAAGCGAGAAACGTCAAAATATCGACTTACAACAAATGAAATATTTTTGTGATATTCTTGTTCCCCACACTCCAAACTTCTGGTATATAGCTTTTGCAGGGAATTTGGAGCAACTTTTGTTCTGTAAATATTTCGTGTCCAGGCAGCCGAGAATCAACGAAAAATCGACTTGCACGTAATGAAACATTTTTATGATATTCTTGTTCCCCACACTTCAAACTGGTCTTATATAGCTTTTACAGCGAACTTGGAGCAAATTTTATTATATGTATAGATCGTAACCAGGGAGCCGAGAATCGGCGAAATATCAACTTAAACAAAATTAAATATTTTTGTGATATTCTTGTTCCCCACGCTCCAAACTTCTCGTGTATAGCATTTGCAGCGAATTTGGAGCAAATTTCGTTATATGTATATTTCGTGTCCAGGGAGCCGAGAATCGTCGAAAATTCAACTTAAACGAAATGAAACAGTTTTATTGTATTCTTATTCCCCACACTGTAAACTGCTCGGATATAGCTTTTGCATCGAATTTGGAGCAACTTTTGTTCTGAAAATATTTCGTGTCCAGGCAGCCGAGAATCAACGAAAAATCGACTTGCACGTAATGAAAGAGTTTTATGATATTCTTGTTCCCCACACTTCCAACTGGTCTTATATAGCTTTTGCAGCGAACTTGGAGCAAATTTTATTAAATGAATATTTCGAAACCAGGGAGACAAGAATCGTCGAAATATCAACTTACACAAAATTAAATATTTTTGTGATATTCTTGTTCCCCACGCTCCAAACTTCTCGTGTATAGCATTTGCGGCGAATTTGGGGCAACTTATGTTATATGTATATTTCGTGTCCATGGAGCCGAGAATCGTCGAAAATTCAATTTACACGAAATGAAACATTTTTATGATATTCTTGTTCCCCCCACTCCAAACTGCTTGTATATAGCTTTAGCAGTGAATTTGGAGCAACTTTTGTTCTGAGTATATATAATTCGTGTCCAGGGAACCGATAATCGTCGCCAAATCGACTTACGCGAAATGAAAAATTTTTGTGATATTCTTGTTCCCCACACTCCAAACTGCTCGTACTTTTGCAGTGAATTTGGAGCATCTTTTGTTCTGAGTATATACAATTCGTGTCCAGGGAACCGATAATCGTCGAAAAATCGACTTACGCGAAATGAAAAATTTTTGTGATATTCTTGTTCCCCACACTCCAAACTGCTCGTATATAGCTTTTGCAGTGAATTTGGAGCATCTTTTGAACTGAGTATATATAATTCGTGTCCAGGGAACCGAGAATCGTCGAAAAATCGACTTACGCGAAATGAAAACTTTTTGTGATATTCTTGTTTCTCACGCTCCAAACTGCTCGTGTATAGCGATTGCAGCGAATTTGGAGCAACTTTTGCTATATGTATATTTCGTGTCCAGGGAGCCGAGAATCGTCGAAATATCAACTTACACGAAATGAAATATTTTTGTGATATTCTTGTTCCCCACGCTCGAAACTGCTCTTGTATAGCTTTTTCAGTTAATTTGGAGCAATTTTTGTTCTGAGTATATTTCGTGTATAGGGAACCGAGAATCGTCGAAAAATCGACTTACGCGAAATGAAAACTTTTTGAGATATTCTTCTTCCCCATACTCCAATCTGCTCGTATATAGCTTTTGAAGTGAATTTGGAGCAACTTTTGTGCTGAGTATATTTCGTGTCCAGAGAGCCGTGAATCGTCGAAAAATCCACTTACACGTAATGAAACATTTTTGTGATATTCTTGTTCCCCATACTCCAATCTGCTCGTATATAGCTTTAGCAGTGAATTTGGAGCAACTTTTGTTCTGAGTATATATAATTCGTGTCCAGGGAACCGAGAATCGTGGAATAATCGACTTACGCGAAATGAAATATTTTTGTGATATTCTTGTTCCCCAAACTCCAAACTGCTGGTATATAGCTTTTGCATCGAATTTGGAGCAACTTTTGTTCTGAAAATATTTCGTGTCCAGGCAGCCGAGAATCGTCGAAAAATCCGCTTACACGTAATGAAACATTTTTGTGATATTCTTGTTCCTAATTCTCCAATCTGCTCGTATATAGCTTTTTCAGTGAATTTGGAGCAACTTTTGTTCTGAGTATATTTCGTGTCCAGGGAACAGAGAATCGTCGAAAAATCGACTTACGCGAAATCAAAACTTTTTGTAATATTCTTGTTCCTCACGCTCCAAACTGCTCGTATATAGCATTTGCAGTGAATTTGGAGCAACTTTTGTAATATGTATATTTCGTGTCCAGGGAGCCATGAATCGTCGAAATATCGACTTACAACAAATGAAATATTTTTTTGATATTCTTGTTCCCCACACTCCAAACTTCTGGTAGATAGCTTTTGCAGGAAATTTGGAGCAACTTTTGTTCTGAAAATATTTCGTGTCCTGGCAGCCGAGAATCTACGAAAAATCGACTTGCACGTGCAACATTTTTATGATATTCTTATTCCCCACACTTCAAACTGGTCTTATATAGCTTTTGCAGCGAACTTGGAGCAAATTTTATTATATGTGTATTTCGTGACCAGGGAGCCGAGAATCGTCGAAATATCAACTTACACGAAATTAAATATTTTTGTGATATTCTTGTTCCCCACGCTCCGAACTGCTCGTGTATAGCATTTGCAGCGAATTTGGAGCAACTTTTGTTATATGTATATTTCGTGTCCAGGGAGCCGAGAATCGTCGAAAATTCAATTACACGAAATGAAACATTTTTATGATATTCTTGTTCGCCACACCCCAAACTGCTCGTATATAGCTTTTGCAGTGAATTTGGAGCAACTTTTGTTCTGAGTATATATAATTCGTGTCCAGGGAACCGATAATCGTCGAAAAATCGACTTACGCGAAATGAAAAATTTTTGTGATATTCTTGTTCCCCACACTCCAAAATGCTCGTATATAGCTTTTGCAGTGAATTTGGAGCAACTTTTGTTCTGAGTATATTTCGTGTCCAGGGAACCGAGAATCGTCGAAAAATCGACTTACGCGAAATGAAAACTTTTTATGATATTCTTGTTTCTCACGCTCCAAACTGCTCGTGTATAGCGTTTGCAGCGAATTTCGAGCAACTTTTGATATATGTATATTTCGTGTCCAGGGAACGGAGAATCATCGAAAAATCGACTTACGCGAAATGAAAACTTTTTGAGATATTCTTCTTCCCCATACTCCAATCTGCTTGTATATAGCTTTTGCAGTGAATTTGGAGCAACTTTTGTTCTGAGTATATTTCGTGTCCAGAGAGCCGTGAATCGTCGAAAAATCCACTTACACGTAATGAAACATTTCTGTGATATTCTTTTTCCCCATACACCAATTTGCTCGTATATAGCTTTTGCAGTGAATTTGGAGCAACTTTTGTTCTGAGTATAAATAATTCGTTTCCAGGGAACCGAGAATCGTCGAAAAATCGACTTACGCGAAATGAAATATTTTTGTGATATACTTGTTCCCCACATTCCAAACTGCTCGCATATAGCTTTTGCAGCGAATTTGGAGCAACTTTTGTTATAGGCATATTACGTGTCCAGGTAACAGAGATTCGTCGAAAAATCGACTTACGCGAAATGAAAACTTTTTGTGATATTGTTGTTCCACAGGCTCCAAACTGCTCGTATTTAGCATTTGCAGTGAATTTGGGGCAACTTTTGTTATATGAATATTTCGTGTCCAGGGAGCCGAGAATCGTCGAAAATTCAACTGAAACAAATGAAACATTTTTATGATATTCTTGTTCATCACACTCCAAACTGCTGGTATATAGCTTTTGCATCGAATTTGGAGCAACTATTGTTCTGAAAATATTTCGTGTCCAGGCAGCCGAGAATCGTCGAAAAATCCACTTACACGTAATGAAACATTTTTTTGATATTCTTGTTCCCCATACTCCAATCTGCTCGTATATAGCTTTTGCAGTGAATTTGGAGCAACTTATTTTCTGAGTATATATAATTCCTGTCCAGGGAACCGAGAATCGTCGAAAAATCGACTAACGCGAAATGAAAACTTTTTGTGATATTCTTGTTCCTCACGCTCCAAACTGCTCGTATATAGCATTTGCAGTGAATTTGGAGTAATTTTTGTAATATGTATATTTCGTGTCCAGGGAGCCGAGAATCGTCGAAATATCGACTTACAACAAATGAAATATTTTTGTGATATTCTTGTTCCCCACACTTCAAACTGGTCTTGTATAGCTTTTGCAGCGAACTTGGAGAAAACTTTGTTATATGTATATTTCGTATCCAGGGAGCCGAGAATCGTCGAAATGTCAACTTAAACGAAATGAAAAATTTTTGTAATATTCTTGTTCCCCCCACTCCAAACTGCTCGTATATAGCTTTTGCAGTGAATTTGGAGCAACTTTTGTTCTGAGTATAATTGGTGTCCAGGGAACAGAGAATCGTCGAAAAATCCACTTACAACAAATGAAATATTTTTGTGATATTCTTGTTCCCCACACTCCAATCTTCTGGTATATAGCTTTTGCAGGGAATTTGGAGCAACTTTTGTTCTGAAAATATTTCGTGTCCAGGCAGCCGAGAATCAACGAAAAATGACTTGCACGTAATGAAACATTTTTATGATATTCTTGTTCCCCATACTTCAAACTGGTCTTATATAGCTTTTGCAGCGAACTTGGAGCAACTTTTGTTATATGTATTTTTCGTGTCCAGGGAGCCGAGAATCGTCGAAAATTCAACTTACACGAAATGAAACATTTTTATGATATTCTTGTTCCCCACACTCCAAACTGCTCGTATATAGCTTTTGCAGTGAATTTGGAGCCACTTTTGTTCTGAGTATATATAATTCGTGTCCAGGGAACCGAGAATCGTCGAAAAATCGACTTACGCGAAATGAAACATTTATGTGATATTCTATTCCCCACACTCCAAACTGCATGTATATAGCTTGTGCATCGAATTTGGAGCAACTTTTGTTCTGAAAATATTTCGTGTCCATGCAGCCGAGAATCGTCGAAAAATCCACTTACACGTAATGAAACATTTTTATGATATTCTTGTTCCCCATTCTCCAATCTGCTCGTATATAGCTTTTTCAGTGAATTTCGAGCAAATTTTGTTCTGAGTATATTTCGTGTCCAGGGAACCGAGAATCGTCGAAATATCGACTTACGCGAAATGTAAACTTTTTGTGATATTCTTGTTCCTCACGCTCCAAACTGCTCGTATATAGCGTTTGCAGAGAATTTAGAGCTACTTTTGTAATATGTATATTTGGTGTCCAGGGAGCCGAGAATCGTCGAAATATCGACTTACAAGAAATGAAATATTTTTGTGATATTCTGTTCCCCACGCTCCAAACTGCTCGTGTTGCAGCGAATTTAGAGCAACTTTTGTTATATGTATATTTCGTGTCCAGGGAGCCGAGAATCGTCGAAATATCAACTTACACGAAATGAAACATTTTTATGATATTCTTGTTCCCCACACTCAAAACTGCTCGTATATAGCTTTTCCATCAAATTTGGAGCAACTTTTGTTCTGAAAATATTTCGTGTCCAGACAGCCGAGAATCGTCGAAAAATCCACTTACACGTAATGAAACATTTTTATAATATTCTTGTTCCCCATTCTTTAATCTGCTCGTATATAGCTTTTTCAGTGAATTTGGAGCAACTTTTGTTCTGAGTATAAATAATTCGTTTCCAGGGAACCGAGAATCGTCGAAAAATCGACTTACGCGAAATGAAAAATTTTTGTGATATTCTTGTTCCCCACACTCCAAACTGCTCGCATATAGCTTTTGCAGCGAATTTGGAGCAACTTTTTTAAAGGCATATTACGTGTCCAGGGAGCCGAATCGTCGAAAAATCGACACATACGAAATTAAACATTTTTGTGATATTCTTGTTCCCCACACTCCAAACTGCTCGTATATAGCTTTTGCAGTGAATTTGGAGCAACTTTTGTTATATGTATATTTCGTGTCCAGGGAGCCGGGAATCGTCGAAAAATCTACTTACGCGAAATGAAATATTTTTGTGATATTCTTGTTCCCCACATTCCAAACTGCTCGCATATAGCTTTTGCAGCGAATTTGGAGCAACTTTTTTAAAGGCATATTACGTGTCCAGGGAGCCGAATCGTCGAAAAATCGACACATACGAAATTAAACATTTTTGTGATATTCTTGTTCCCCACACTCCAAACTGCTCGTATATAGCTTTTACAGTGAATTTTGAGCAACTTTTGTTCTGAGTATTATTTCGTGTCCAGGGAGCCGAGAATCGTGGAAAAATTGACTTACACGTAATGAAACATTTTTGTGATATTCTTGTTCCCCACACTCCAAACTGCTCGAATCGATAGCTTTTGCAGCGAATTTGGAGCAACTTTTTTAAAGGCATATTACGTGTCCAGGGAGCCGAATCGTCGAAAAATCGACACATACGAAATTAAACATTTTTGTGATATTCTTGTTCCCCACACTCCAAACTGCTCGTATATAGCTTTTGCAGTGAATTTGGAGCAACTTTTGTTATATGTATATTTCGTGTCCTGGGAGCCGAGAATCGAGGTAAAATTGACTTACGCGAAATGAAAGATTTGTATGATATTCTTGAACCCCACGCTCCAAAATGCTCGTATACATATAGGTTATGCAGCGAATTTGGAGCAACTTTTGTTCTGAGCATATTTCGTGTCCAGGGAGCCGAGAATCGTCGGAAAATCGACTTACGCGAAATGAAAACTTTTTGTGATATTCTTGTTCCCCATATTCCAATCTGCTCGTATATAGCGTTTGCAGCGAATTTGGAGCAACTTTTGATATATGTATATTTCGTGTCCAGGGAGCCGAGAATTGGCGAAATATCAACATACACGAAATGAGATATTTTTGTGATATTCTTGTTCCCCCACTCGAAACTGCTCGTATATAGCTTTTGCAGCGAATTAGGAGCAACTTTTGTTCTGAGTTTATTTCGTGTCCAGGGAACGGAGAATCATCGAAAAATCCACTTACACGTAATGAAACATTTTTGTGATATTATTGTTCCCCATACTCCAATCTGCTCGTATATATCTTTTGCAGTGAATTTGGAGCAACTTTTGTTCTGAGTATATTTCGTGTCCAGGGAACCGAGAATCGTCGAAAAATCGACTTACGCGAAATGAAAACTTTTTGTGATATTCTTGTTCCTCACGCTCCAAACTGCAGTGAATTTGGAGCAACTTTTGTAATATGTATATTTCGTGTCCAGGGAAGCGAGAAACGTCAATATATCGACTTACAACAAATGAAATATTTTTGTGATATTCTTGTTCCCCACACTCCAAACTTCTGGTATATAGCTTTTGCAGGGAATTTGGAGCAACTTTTGTTCTGTAAATATTTCGTGTCCAGGCAGCCGAGAATCAACGAAAAATCGACTTGCACGTAATGAAACATTTTTATGATATTCTTGTTCCCCACACTTCAAACTGGTCTTATATAGCTTTTACAGCGAACTTGGAGCAAATTTTATTATATGTATAGATCGTAACCAGGGAGCCGAGAATCGGCGAAATATCAACTTAAACAAAATTAAATATTTTTGTGATATTCTTGTTCCCCACGCTCCAAACTTCTCGTGTATAGCATTTGCAGCGAATTTGGAGCAAATTTCGTTATATGTATATTTCGTGTCCAGGGAGCCGAGAATCGTCGAAAATTCAACTTAAACGAAATGAAACAGTTTTATTGTATTCTTATTCCCCACACTGTAAACTGCTCGGATATAGCTTTTGCATCGAATTTGGAGCAACTTTTGTTCTGAAAATATTTCGTGTCCAGGCAGCCGAGAATCAACGAAAAATCGACTTGCACGTAATGAAAGAGTTTTATGATATTCTTGTTCCCCACACTTCCAACTGGTCTTATATAGCTTTTGCAGCGAACTTGGAGCAAATTTTATTAAATGAATATTTCGAAACCAGGGAGACAAGAATCGTCGAAATATCAACTTACACAAAATTAAATATTTTTGTGATATTCTTGTTCCCCACGCTCCAAACTTCTCGTGTATAGCATTTGCGGCGAATTTGGGGCAACTTATGTTATATGTATATTTCGTGTCCATGGAGCCGAGAATCGTCGAAAATTCAATTTACACGAAATGAAACATTTTTATGATATTCTTGTTCCCCCCACTCCAAACTGCTTGTATATAGCTTTAGCAGTGAATTTGGAGCAACTTTTGTTCTGAGTATATATAATTCGTGTCCAGGGAACCGATAATCGTCGCCAAATCGACTTACGCGAAATGAAAAATTTTTGTGATATTCTTGTTCCCCACACTCCAAACTGCTCGTACTTTTGCAGTGAATTTGGAGCATCTTTTGTTCTGAGTATATACAATTCGTGTCCAGGGAACCGATAATCGTCGAAAAATCGACTTACGCGAAATGAAAAATTTTTGTGATATTCTTGTTCCCCACACTCCAAACTGCTCGTATATAGCTTTTGCAGTGAATTTGGAGCATCTTTTGAACTGAGTATATATAATTCGTGTCCAGGGAACCGAGAATCGTCGAAAAATCGACTTACGCGAAATGAAAACTTTTTGTGATATTCTTGTTTCTCACGCTCCAAACTGCTCGTGTATAGCGATTGCAGCGAATTTGGAGCAACTTTTGCTATATGTATATTTCGTGTCCAGGGAGCCGAGAATCGTCGAAATATCAACTTACACGAAATGAAATATTTTTGTGATATTCTTGTTCCCCACGCTCGAAACTGCTCTTGTATAGCTTTTTCAGTTAATTTGGAGCAATTTTTGTTCTGAGTATATTTCGTGTATAGGGAACCGAGAATCGTCGAAAAATCGACTTACGCGAAATGAAAACTTTTTGAGATATTCTTCTTCCCCATACTCCAATCTGCTCGTATATAGCTTTTGAAGTGAATTTGGAGCAACTTTTGTGCTGAGTATATTTCGTGTCCAGAGAGCCGTGAATCGTCGAAAAATCCACTTACACGTAATGAAACATTTTTGTGATATTCTTGTTCCCCATACTTCAATCTGCTCGTATATAGCTTTAGCAGTGAATTTGGAGCAACTTTTGTTCTGAGTATATATAATTCGTGTCCAGGGAACCGAGAATCGTGGAATAATCGACTTACGCGAAATGAAATATTTTTGTGATATTCTTGTTCCCCAAACTCCAAACTGCTGGTATATAGCTTTTGCATCGAATTTGGAGCAACTTTTGTTCTGAAAATATTTCGTGTCCAGGCAGCCGAGAATCGTCGAAAAATCCGCTTACACGTAATGAAACATTTTTGTGATATTCTTGTTCCTAATTCTCCAATCTGCTCGTATATAGCTTTTTCAGTGAATTTGGAGCAACTTTTGTTCTGAGTATATTTCGTGTCCAGGGAACAGAGAATCGTCGAAAAATCGACTTACGCGAAATCAAAACTTTTTGTAATATTCTTGTTCCTCACGCTCCAAACTGCTCGTATATAGCATTTGCAGTGAATTTGGAGCAACTTTTGTAATATGTATATTTCGTGTCCAGGGAGCCATGAATCGTCGAAATATCGACTTACAACAAATGAAATATTTTTTTGATATTCTTGTTCCCCACACTCCAAACTTCTGGTAGATAGCTTTTGCAGGAAATTTGGAGCAACTTTTGTTCTGAAAATATTTCGTGTCCTGGCAGCCGAGAATCTACGAAAAATCGACTTGCACGTGCAACATTTTTATGATATTCTTATTCCCCACACTTCAAACTGGTCTTATATAGCTTTTGCAGCGAACTTGGAGCAAATTTTATTATATGTGTATTTCGTGACCAGGGAGCCGAGAATCGTCGAAATATCAACTTACACGAAATTAAATATTTTTGTGATATTCTTGTTCCCCACGCTCCGAACTGCTCGTGTATAGCATTTGCAGCGAATTTGGAGCAACTTTTGTTATATGTATATTTCGTGTCCAGGGAGCCGAGAATCGTCGAAAATTCAATTACACGAAATGAAACATTTTTATGATATTCTTGTTCGCCACACCCCAAACTGCTCGTATATAGCTTTTGCAGTGAATTTGGAGCAACTTTTGTTCTGAGTATATATAATTCGTGTCCAGGGAACCGATAATCGTCGAAAAATCGACTTACGCGAAATGAAAAATTTTTGTGATATTCTTGTTCCCCACACTCCAAAATGCTCGTATATAGCTTTTGCAGTGAATTTGGAGCAACTTTTGTTCTGAGTATATTTCGTGTCCAGGGAACCGAGAATCGTCGAAAAATCGACTTACGCGAAATGAAAACTTTTTATGATATTCTTGTTTCTCACGCTCCAAACTGCTCGTGTATAGCGTTTGCAGCGAATTTCGAGCAACTTTTGATATATGTATATTTCGTGTCCAGGGAACGGAGAATCATCGAAAAATCGACTTACGCGAAATGAAAACTTTTTGAGATATTCTTCTTCCCCATACTCCAATCTGCTTGTATATAGCTTTTGCAGTGAATTTGGAGCAACTTTTGTTCTGAGTATATTTCGTGTGCAGGGAGTCGAGAATCGTCGAAAAATCGACTTACACGTAATGAAACATTTTTGAGATATTCTTGTTCCCCACACTCAAAACTGCTCGTATGATAACATTTGCAGCGAATTAGGAGCAACTTTTGTTCTGAGTATATTTCATGTCCAGGGAGCCGAGAATCGTGGAAAAATTGACTTACACGTAATGAAACATTTTTGTGATATTCTTGTTCCCCCGCTCCAAACTGCTCGAATACAGATAGGTTTTGCAAAGAATTTGGAGCATTTTTTGTTCTGAGCATTTTTCGTGTCCAGGGAGCCGAGGATCGTCAAAAAATCGACTTACACGTAATGAAACATTGTTGTGATATTCTTGTTCTTCAACACCAAACTGCTCGTATATACCTTTTGAAGCGAATTTGGAGCAACTTTTGTTCTCTGTATATTTTGTGTCCAGGGAGCCGAGAATCGTCGAAAAATTGACTTACGAGAAATGATAGATTTTTTTGATATTCTTGTTCCCCACACACCAAACTGCTCGTATATAGCATTTGAAGCGAATTTGGCGCAACTTTCGTTATATGTATGTATTGTGACCAGGGAGCCGAGAATCGTCAAAATATCGACTTACACGAAATGAAATATAATCATGATATTCTTATTCCCCACACTCCAAACTGCTCGTTTACAGCATTTGCAGCGAATTTGGAGCAACTGTAGTACTGTGTATATTTCGTGTCCAGGGAGCAGAGAATCGTCGAAAAATCGACTTACGCGAAATGAAAAATTTTTGTGATATTCTTGTTCCCCACACTCCAAACTGCTCGTATATAGCTTTTGCAGCGAATTTGGAGCAACTTATGTTAGTCATATTTCGTGTCTTGGGAGCTGAGAATCGTCGTAAAATCGACTTACACGAAATGGAAACTGTTGTGATATTCTTGTTCCCCACGCTCCAACCTGCTCGTATATAGCTTTTGCAGCTAATTTGGTGCAACTTTTTTCTGAATATATTTCGTGTACAAGGAGCTGAGAATACTCGTAAAATCGACTTACACGAAATGAAAACTTTTGTGATATTTTTGTTCCCCACGCTACAACCTGCTCGTATATAGCTTTTGCAGCGAATTTGGAGCAACTTTTTTCTGAATATATTTCGTGTCCAAGGAGCTGAGAATACTCGTAAAATCGACTTACACGAAATGAAAACTTTTGTGATATTCTTGTTCCCCAAGCTACAACCTGCTCGTATATAGCATTTGCAGCGAATATGGAGCAACTTTTGTTCTGAGTATATTTCGTGTCCAGAGAGCTGAAAGTCGATGAAAAATCGACTTACACGTAATGAAACATTTTTATGAAATTCTTGTTCCCCACACTCCAAACTGCTCGTACATAGCTTTTGCAGCGAATTTGGAGCAACTTTTGTTCTGAGCATATTTCGTGTCCAGGGAACTGAAAATCGTCGAAAAATCGAATTACACGTAATGAAACATTTTTGTGATATTCTTGTTCCCCAAATTCCAAACTGCTCCTATATAGCTTTTGCAGCGAATTTGCGGCAACTCATGATCTGAGAATATATCATGTCCAGGGAGTGTAGAATCGTCGTAAAATCGACTTAAACGTAATGAAACATTTTTATGATATTATTGCTCCCCCCACTCCAAACTGCAGTGAATTTGGAGCATCTTTAGTTCTGAGTATATTGCGTGTCCAGGGAGCTGAGAATCGACGAAAAATCGACTTACACGTAATGAAACATATTTGTGATATTCTTGTTCCCCACACTGCAAACTGCTCGTATATAGCTTTTGCAGCGAATTTGGAGCAACTTCTGTTCTGAATATTTTTCGTGTCCAGGGAGCCGAAAATCGACGAAAAAACGACTTATAGGTAATGAAACATTTTTGTGATATTCTTGTTCCCCTTACTCCAATCTGCTCGTATATTGCTTTTGCCGTGAATTTGGAGCTACTTTTGTTCTGAATATATTTCAGGTCCAGGGAACCGAGAATCGTCGTAATATCGACTTACACGTAATGAAAAATTTTTATGATATTCTGATTCCCCACGCTCCAAACTGCTCATATATAGCTTTTGCAGCGAATGTGGAGCAACTTTTGTTCTGAGCATATTTCGTGTCCCGGGTACTGAGAATGGTCGAAAAATCGACTTACACTTAATGAAACATTTTTATGATATTCTGATTCCCCATGCTCCAAACTGCTCGTATATAGCATTTGCAACGAATTTGGAGCAACTTTTGTTCTGAGTATATTTCGTGTCCAGGGAGCCGAGAATCGTCGTAAAATCGATTTAAAATTAATGAAACATTTTTATGATATTCTTGTTCCCCCCACTCCAAACTGCTCGTATATAGCTTTTGCAGCGAATTTGGAGCAACTTCTGTTCTGAGTATTTTTCGTGTCCCGGGTACTGAGAATGGTCGAAAAATCGACTTACACTTAATGAAACATTTTTATGATATTCTGATTACCCACGCTCCAAACTGCTCGTATATAGCATTTGCAGCGAATTTGGAGCAACTTTTGTTCTGAGTATATTTCATGTCCAGGGAGCCGAGAATCGTGGAAAAATTGACTTACACGTAATGAAACATTTTTGTGATATTCTTGTTCCCCCGCTCCAAACTGCTCGAATACAGATAGGTTTTGCAAAGAATTTGGAGCATTTTTTGTTCTGAGCATTTTTCGTGTCCAGGGAGCCGAGGATCGTCAAAAAATCGACTTACACGTAATGAAACATTGTTGTGATATTCTTGTTCCCCACACTCCAAACTGCTCGTATATAGCTTTTGCAGTGAATTTGGAGCAACTTTTGTTATATGTATATTTCGTGTCCTGGGAGCCGAGAATCGAGGTAAAATTGACTTACGCGAAATGAAAGATTTGTATGATATTCTTGAACCCCACGCTCCAAAATGCTCGTATACATATAGGTTATGCAGCGAATTTGGAGCAACTTTTGTTCTGAGCATATTTCGTGTCCAGGGAGCCGAGAATCGTCGAAAAATTGACTTACATGTAATGAAACATTTTTGTGATATGCTTGCTCCCCACTCCAAACTGCTCGTATATAGCTTTTGAAGCGAATTAGGAGCAACTTTTGTTATATGTATATTTCGTGTCCAGGGAGCCGAGAATCGTCAAAATATCGACTTACACGTAATGAAATATAATTGTGATATTCTTATTCCCCACACTCCAAATTGCTCGTATATAGCTTTTGCAGGGAATTTGGAGCAACTTTTGTGCTGAGGATATTTTGTATCCAGGGAACCGAGAAAGGTCGAAAAATCGACTTTCACGTAATGAAACATGTTTGTGATATACTTGTTCCCCACACTCCAACTGCTCGTATATAGCTTTTGCATTGAATTTGGAGCAACTTTTGTTCTGAGCATATTTCGTGTGCAGGGAGTCGAGAATCGTCGAAAAATCGACTTACACGTAATGAAACATTTTTGAGATATTCTTGTTCCCCACACTCAAAACTGCTCGTATGATAACATTTGCAGCGAATTAGGAGCAACTTTTGTTCTGAGTATATTTCATGTCCAGGGAGCCGAGAATCGTGGAAAAATTGACTTACACGTAATGAAACATTTTTGTGATATTCTTGTTCCCCCGCTCCAAACTGCTCGAATACAGATAGGTTTTGCAAAGAATTTGGAGCATTTTTTGTTCTGAGCATTTTTCGTGTCCAGGGAGCCGAGGATCGTCAAAAAATCGACTTACACGTAATGAAACATTGTTGTGATATTCTTGTTCTTCAACACCAAATTGCTCGTATATACCTTTTGAAGCGAATTTGGAGCAACTTTTGTTCTCTGTATATTTTGTGTCCAGGGAGCCGAGAATCGTCGAAAAATTGACTTACGAGAAATGATAGATTTTTTTGATATTCTTGTTCCCCACACACCAAACTGCTCGTATATAGCATTTGAAGCGAATTTGGCGCAACTTTCGTTATATGTATGTATTGTGACCAGGGAGCCGAGAATCGTCAAAATATCGACTTACACGAAATGAAATATAATCATGATATTCTTATTCCCCACACTCCAAACTGCTCGTTTACAGCATTTGCAGCGAATTTGGAGCAACTGTAGTACTGTGTATATTTCAGGTCCAGGGAGCAAGAGAATCGTCGAAAAATCGACTTACGCGAAATGAAAAATTTTTGTGATATTCTTGTTCCCCACACTCCAAACTGCTCGTATATAGCTTTTGCAGCGAATTTGGAGCAACTTATGTTAGTCATATTTCGTGTCTTGGGAGCTGAGAATCGTCGTAAAATCGACTTACACGAAATGGAAACTGTTGTGATATTCTTGTTCCCCACGCTCCAACCTGCTCGTATATAGCTTTTGCAGCTAATTTGGTGCAACTTTTTTCTGAATATATTTCGTGTACAAGGAGCTGAGAATACTCGTAAAATCGACTTACACGAAATGAAAACTTTTGTGATATTCTTGTTCCCCACGCTACAACCTGCTCGTATATAGCTTTTGCAGCGAATTTGGAGCAACTTTTTTCTGAATATATTTCGTGTCCAAGGAGCTGAGAATACTCGTAAAATCGACTTACACGAAATGAAAACTTTTGTGATATTCTTGTTCCCCAAGCTACAACCTGCTCGTATATAGCATTTGCAGCGAATATGGAGCAACTTTTGTTCTGAGTATATTTCGTGTCCAGAGAGCTGAAAGTCGATGAAAAATCGCCTTACACGTAATGAAACATTTTTATGAAATTCTTGTTCCCCACACTCCAAACTGCTCGTACATAGCTTTTGCAGCGAATTTGGAGCAACTTTTGTTCTGAGCATATTTCGTGTCCAGGGAACTGAAAATCGTCGAAAAATCGAATTACACGTAATGAAACATTTTTGTGATATTCTTGTTCCCCAAACTCCAAACTGCTCCTATATAGCTTTTGCAGCGAATTTGCGGCAACTCATGATCTGAGAATATATCATGTCCAGGGAGTGTAGAATCGTCGTAAAATCGACTTAAACGTAATGAAACATTTTTATGATATTATTGCTCCCCACACTCCAAACTGCAGTGAATTTGGAGCATCTTTAGTTCTGAGTATATTTCGTGTCCAGGGAGCCGAGAATCGTCAAAATATGGACTTACACGTAATGAAATATAATTGTGATATTCTTATTCCCCACACTCCAAATTGCTCGTATATAGCTTTTGCAGGGAATTTGGAGCAACTTTTGTGCTGAGGATATTTTGTATCCAGGGAACCGAGAAAGGTCGAAAAATCGACTTTCACGTAATGAAACATGTTTGTGATATACTTGTTCCCCACACTCCAAACTGCTCGTATATAGCTTTTGCATTGAATTTGGAGCAACTTTTGTTCTGAGCATATTTCCTGTGCAGGGAGTCGAGAATCGTCGAAAAATCGACTTACACGTAATGAAACATTTTTGAGATATTCTTGTTCCCCACACTCAAAACTGCTCGTATGATAACATTTGCAGCGAATTAGGAGCAACTTTTGTTCTGAGTATATTTCATGTCCAGGGAGCCGAGAATCGTGGAAAAATTGACTTACACGTAAGGAAACATTTTTGTGATATTCTTGTTCCCGCGCTCCAAACTGCTCGAATACAGATAGGTTTTGCAAAGAATTTGGAGCATTTTTTGTTCTGAGCATTTTTCGTGTCCAGGGAGCCGAGGATCGTCAAAAAATCGACTTACACGTAATGAAACATTGTTGTGATATTCTTGTTCTTCAACACCAAACTGCTCGTATATACCTTTTGAAGCGAATTTGGAGCAACTTTTGTTCTCTGTATATTTTGTGTCCAGGGAGCCGAGAATCGTCGAAAAATTGACTTACGAGAAATGATAGATTTTTTTGATATTCTTGTTCCCCACACACCAAACTGCTCGTATATAGCATTTGAAGCGAATTTGGCGCAACTTTCGTTATATGTATGTATTGTGACCAGGGAGCCGAGAATCGTCAAAATATCGACTTACACGAAATGAAATATAATCATGATATTCTTATTCCCCACACTCCAAACTGCTCGTTTACAGCATTTGCAGCGAATTTGGAGCAACTGTAGTACTGTGTATATTTCGTGTCCAGGGAGCAGAGAATCGTCGAAAAATCGACTTACGCGAAATGAAAAATTTTTGTGATATTCTTGTTCCCCACACTCCAAACTGCTCGTATATAGCTTTTGCAGCGAATTTGGAGCAACTTATGTTAGTCATATTTCGTGTCTTGGGAGCTGAGAATCGTCGTAAAATCGACTTACACGAAATGGAAACTGTTGTGATATTCTTGTTCCCCACGCTCCAACCTGCTCGTATATAGCTTTTGCAGCTAATTTGGTGCAACTTTTTTCTGAATATATTTCGTGTACAAGGAGCTGAGAATACTCGTAAAATCGACTTACACGAAATGAAAACTTTTGTGATATTTTTGTTCCCCACGCTACAACCTGCTCGTATATAGCTTTTGCAGCGAATTTGGAGCAACTTTTTTCTGAATATATTTCGTGTCCAAGGAGCTGAGAATACTCGTAAAATCGACTTACACGAAATGAAAACTTTTGTGATATTCTTGTTCCCCAAGCTACAACCTGCTCGTATATAGCATTTGCAGCGAATATGGAGCAACTTTTGTTCTGAGTATATTTCGTGTCCAGAGAGCTGAAAGTCGATGAAAAATCGACTTACACGTAATGAAACATTTTTATGAAATTCTTGTTCCCCACACTCCAAACTGCTCGTACATAGCTTTTGCAGCGAATTTGGAGCAACTTTTGTTCTGAGCATATTTCGTGTCCAGGGAACTGAAAATCGTCGAAAAATCGAATTACACGTAATGAAACATTTTTGTGATATTCTTGTTCCCCAAATTCCAAACTGCTCCTATATAGCTTTTGCAGCGAATTTGCGGCAACTCATGATCTGAGAATATATCATGTCCAGGGAGTGTAGAATCGTCGTAAAATCGACTTAAACGTAATGAAACATTTTTATGATATTATTGCTCCCCCCACTCCAAACTGCAGTGAATTTGGAGCATCTTTAGTTCTGAGTATATTGCGTGTCCAGGGAGCTGAGAATCGACGAAAAATCGACTTACACGTAATGAAACATATTTGTGATATTCTTGTTCCCCACACTGCAAACTGCTCGTATATAGCTTTTGCAGCGAATTTGGAGCAACTTCTGTTCTGAATATTTTTCGTGTCCAGGGAGCCGAAAATCGACGAAAAAACGACTTATAGGTAATGAAACATTTTTGTGATATTCTTGTTCCCCTTACTCCAATCTGCTCGTATATTGCTTTTGCCGTGAATTTGGAGCTACTTTTGTTCTGAATATATTTCAGGTCCAGGGAACCGAGAATCGTCGTAATATCGACTTACACGTAATGAAAAATTTTTATGATATTCTGATTCCCCACGCTCCAAACTGCTCATATATAGCTTTTGCAGCGAATGTGGAGCAACTTTTGTTCTGAGCATATTTCGTGTCCCGGGTACTGAGAATGGTCGAAAAATCGACTTACACTTAATGAAACATTTTTATGATATTCTGATTCCCCATGCTCCAAACTGCTCGTATATAGCATTTGCAACGAATTTGGAGCAACTTTTGTTCTGAGTATATTTCGTGTCCAGGGAGCCGAGAATCGTCGTAAAATCGATTTAAAATTAATGAAACATTTTTATGATATTCTTGTTCCCCCCACTCCAAACTGCTCGTATATAGCTTTTGCAGCGAATTTGGAGCAACTTCTGTTCTGAGTATTTTTCGTGTCCCGGGTACTGAGAATGGTCGAAAAATCGACTTACACTTAATGAAACATTTTTATGATATTCTGATTACCCACGCTCCAAACTGCTCGTATATAGCATTTGCAGCGAATTTGGAGCAACTTTTGTTCTGAGTATATTTCGTGTCCAGGGAGCCGAGAATCGACGAAAAATCGCCTTACAGGTAATGAAACATTTTTGTGATATTCTGGTTCCCCACACTCCAAACTGCACCTATACAGCTTTTGCAGCGAATTTGCGGCAACTCATGTTCTGAGAATATTTCGTGTCCAGGGTGCCGAGAATCGTCGTAAAATCGATTTAAACTCAATGAAACATTTTTATGATATTCTTGTTCCCTCCACTCCAAACTGCTCGTATATAGATTTTGCAGCGAATTTGGAGCAACTTTTGTTAGTCAAATGTCGTGTCTTGGGAGCTGAGAATCGTAGTAAAATCGACTTACACGTAATGAAACATTTTTATGATATTCTTGTTCCCCACTCTCCAAACTGCTCGTATATAGCTTTTTAGCGAATTTGGAACAACTTTTGTTCAGAGCATATTTCGTGTCCCGGGTACTGAGAATCGTCGTAAAGTCGACTTACACTTAATGAAACATTTTTATGCTATTCTTGTTCCCCACATTCCAAACTGCTCGTATATAGCTTTTGCAGCGAATATGGAGCAAATTTTGTTCTGAGCATATTTCGTGTCCAAGGAGCTGAGAATCCTCGAAAAATCAACTTACGCGAAATGAAAAATTATTGTGATATTCTTGTTCCCCAAGCTCCAACCTGCTCGTATATAGCATTTGCAGCGAATTTGGAGCAACTTTAGTTCTGAGTATATTTCGTGTCCTGGGAGCTGAGAATCGACGGAAAATCGACTTACACTTAATGAAAAATATTTGTGATATTCTTGTTCCCCACACTGCAAATTGCTCGTATGTAGCTTTTGCAGCGAATTTGGAGCAACTTTTGTTCTGAGTATTTTTCGTGTCCAGGGAGCCGAAAATCGACGAAAAAACGACTTATAGGTAATGAAACATTTTTGTGATATTCTTGTTCCCCTTACTCCAATCTGCTCGTATATTGCTTTTGCCGTGAATTTGGAGCTACTTTTATTCTGAATATATTTCAGGTCCAGGGAACCGAGAATCGTCGTAATATCGACTTACACGTAATGAAACATTTTTGTGATATTCTTCTTCCCCACACTGCAAACTGCTCGTATATAGCTTTTGCAGCGAATTTGGAACAACTTTTGTTCAGAGCATATTTCGTGTCCCGGGTACTGAGAATGGTCCAAAAATCAACTTACACTTAATGAAACATTTTTGGGATATTCTTGTTCCCCACGCTCCAAACTGCTCATATATAGCTTTTGCAGCGAATTAGGAGCAACTTTTGTTCTGAGCATATTTCGTGTCCCGGGTACTGAAAATCGTCGAAAAATCGACTTATATTTAATGAAACATTTTTGTGATATTCTTGTTCCCCAAACTCCAAACTGCTCCTATATAGCTTTTGCAGCGAATTTGCGGCAACTCATGTTCTGAGAATATATCATGTCCTGGGAGTGTAGAATCGTCGTAAAATCGACATAAACGTACTGAAACATTTTTATGATATCATTGCTCCCCACACTCCAAACTGCACGTATATAGCTTTTGCAGTGAATTTGGAGCAACTTTTCTCTGAATATATTTCGTGTCCAAGGAGCTGAGAATACTCATAAAATCGACTTACACGAAATGAAAACTGTTGTGATATTCTTGTTCCCCACGCTCCAACCTGCTCGTATATAGCTTTTGCAGCGAATTTGGAGCAACTTTTTTCTGAATATATTTCGTGTCCAAGGAGCTGAGAATACTCGTAAAATCGACTTACACGAAATGAAAACTTTTGTGATATTCTTGTTCCCCACGCTACAACCTGCTCGTATATAGCATTTGCAGCGAATTTGGAGCAACTGTTTTCTGAATATATTTCGTGTCCAAGGAGCTGAGAATACTCATAAAATCGACTTACACGAAAAGAAAACTGTTGTGCTATTCTTGTTCCCCAAGCTACAACCTGCTCGTATATAGCATTTGCAGCGAATTTGGAGCAACTTTTGTTCTGAGTATATTTCGTGTCCAGAGAGCTGAGAGTCGATGAAAAATCGACTTACACGTAATGAAACATTTTTATGAAATTCTTGTTCCCCACTCTCCAAACTGCTCGTATATAGCTTTTGCAGCGAATTTGGAGCAACTTTTGTTCTGAGCATATTTCGTGTCCCGGGTACTGAGAATCGTCGAAAAATCGACTTACACTTAATGAAACATTTTTGTGATATTCTTGTTCCCCAAACTCCAAACTGCTCCTATGTAGCTTTTGCAGCGAATTTGCGGCAACTCATGTTCTGAGAATATTTCGTGTCCAGGGAGCCGAGAATCGACGAAAAATCGCCTTACAGGTAATGAAACATTTTTGTGATATTGTTGTTCCCCACACTCCAAACTGCTCCTATACAGCCTTTGCAGCGAATTTGCGGCAACTCATGTTCTGAGAATATTTCGTGTCCAGGGAGCCGAGAATCGTCGTGAAATCGATTTAAACTTAATGAAACATTTTTATGATATTCTTGTTCCCCACTCTCCAAACTGCTCGTATATAGCTTTTTAGCGAATTTGGAACAACTTTTGTTCAGAGCATATTTCGTGTCCCGGGCTACTGAGAATGGTCCAAAAATCAACTTACACTTAATGAAACATTTTTGTGATATTCTTGTTCCGCAAACTCCAAACTGCTCCTATATAGCTTTTGCAGCGAATTTGCGGCAACTCATGTTCTGAGAATATATCATGTCCAGGGAGTGTAGAATCGTCGTAAAATCGACTTAAACGTAATGTAACATTTTTATGATATTATTGCTCCCCACACTCCAAACTGCAGTGAATTTGGAGCAATTTTTTTCTGAATAATTTTCGTGTCCAAGGAGCTGAGAATATTCATAAAATCGACTTACACGAAATGAAAACTTTTTTGATATTCTTGTTCCCCACACTGCAAACTGCTCGTATATAGCTTTTGCAGCGAATTTGGAGCAACTTTTTTCTGAATATATTTCGTGTCCAAGGAGCTGAGAATACTCGTAAAATCGACTTACGCGAAATGAAAACTTTTGTGATATTCTTGTTCCCCACGCTCCAACCTGCTCGTATATAGCATTTGCAGCGAATTTGGAGCAACTTTACTTCTGAGTATATTTCGTGTCCAGGGAGCTGAGAATCGTCGTAAAATCGACTTAAACGTACTGAAACATTTTTATGATATCATTGCTCCTCACACTCCAAACTGCACGTATATAGCTTTTGCAGTGGATTTGGAGCAACTTTTTTCTGAATATATTTCGTGTCCAAGGAGCTGAGAATACTCGTAAAATCGACTTACACGAAATGAAAACTTTTGTGATATTCTTGTCCCCCACGCTACAACCTGCTCGTATATAGCTTTTGCAGCGAATTTGGAGCAACTTTTTTCTGAATATACTTCGTGTCCAAGGAGCTGAGAATACTCGTAAAATCGCCTTACGCGAAATGAAAACTTTTGTGATATTCACGATCCCCACGCTCCAACCTGCTCGTATATAGCATTTGCAGCGAATATGGAGCAACTTTTGTTCTGAGTATATTTCGTGTCCCGGGAACTGAAAATCGTCGAAAAATCGAATTACACGTAATGAAACATTTTTGTGATATCCTTGTTCCCCTTACTCCAATCTGCTCGTATATAGCTTATGCAGCGAATTTGGAGCAACTTTTGTTCTGAGCATATTTCGTGTCCAAGGAGCTGAGAATCGACGAAAAATTGACTTACACGTAATGAAACATTTTTATGCTATTCTTGTTCCCCACACTCCAAACTGCTCGTATATTGCTTTCGCCGTGAATTTGGAGCAACTTTTGTTCTGAATATATTTCGGGTCCAGGGAACCGAGAATCGTTGTAAAATCGACATACACGTAATGAAAATTTTTATGATATTCTGATTCCCCACGCTCCAAACTGCTCATATATAGTTTTTGAAGTGAATTTGGAGCAACTTTTTTCTGAATATATCTCGGGTCCAGGGAGCCGAGAATCGACGAAAAATCGCCTTACAGGTAATAAAACATTTTTGTGATATTGTTGTTCCCCACACTCCAAACTGCTCCTATACAGCTTTTGCAGCGAATTTGCGGCAACTCAAGTTCTGAAAATATTTCGTGTCCAGGGAGCCGAGAATCGTCGTAAAATCGATTTAAACTTAATGAAACATTTTTATGATATTCTTGTTCCCCCCACTCCAAACTGCTCGTATATAGCTTTTGCAGCGAATTTGGAGCAACTTTTGTTAGTCATATTTCGTGTCTTGGGAGCTGAGAATCGTCGTAAAATCGACTTACACGTAATGAAACATTTTTATGATATTCTTGTTCCCCACTCTCCAAACTGCTCGTATATAGCTTTTTAGCGAATTTGCAACAACTTTTGTTCAGAGCATATTTCGTGTCCCGGGTACTGAGAATCGTCGAAAAATCGGCTTACACTTAATGAAACATTTTTGTGATATTGTTGTTCCCCAAACTCCAAACTGCTCCTATATAGCTTTTGCAGCGAATTTTTGCGGCAACTCATGTTCTGAGAATATATCGTGTCCTGGGAGTGTAGAATCGTCGTAAAATCGACTTAAACGTACTGAAACATTTTTATGATATCATTGCTCCCCACACTCCAAACTGCACGTATATAGCTTTTGCAGTGAATTTGGAGCAACTTTTTTCTGAATATATTTCGTGTCCAAGGAGCTGAGAATACTCGTAAAATCGACTTACACGAAATGAAAACTTTTGTGATATTCTTGTCCCCCACGCTACAACCTGCTCGTATATAGCTTTTGCAGCGAATTTGGAGCAACTTTTTTCTGAATATACTTCGTGTCCAAGGAGCTGAGAATACTCGTAAAATCGACTTACGCGAAATGAAAACTTTTGTGATATTCATGATCCCCACGCTCCAACCTGCTCGTATATAGCATTTGCAGCGAATATGGAGCAACTTTTGTTCTGAGTATATTTCGTGTCCCGGGAACTGAAAATCGTCGAAAAATCGAATTACACGTAATGAAAACTTTTGTGATATCCTTGTTCCCCTTACTCCAATCTGCTCGTATATAGCTTATGCAGCGAATTTGGAGCAACTTTTGTTCTGAGCATATTTCGTGTCCAAGGAGCTGAGAATCGACGAAAAATTGACTTACACGTAATGAAACATTTTTATGCTATTCTTGTTCCCCACACTCCAAACTGCTCGTATATTGCTTTCGCCGTGAATTTGGAGCAACTTTTGTTCTGAATATATTTCGGGTCCAGGGAACCGAGAATCGTTGTAAAATCGACATACACGTAATGAAAATTTTTATGATATTCTGATTCCCCACGCTCCAAACTGCTCATATATAGCTTTTGAAGTGAATTTGGAGCAACTTTTTCTGAATATATCTCGTGTCCAGGGAGCCGAGAATCGACGAAAAATCGCCTTACAGGTAATGAAACATTTTTGTGATATTGTTGTTCCCCACACTCCAAACTGCTCCTATACAGCTTTTGCAGCGAATTTGCGGCAACTCATGTTCTGAGAATGTTTCGTGTCCAGGGAGCCGAAAATCGACGAAAAATCGCCTTTCAGGTAATGAAACATTTTTGTGATATTCTGGTTCCCCACACTCCAAACTGCTCCTATACAGCTTTTGCAGCGAATTTGCGGCAACTCAAGTTCTGAGAATATTTCGTGTCCAGGGAGCCGAGAATCGTTGTAAAATCGATTTAAACTTAATGAAACATTTTTATGATATTCTTGTTCCCCCCACTCCAAACTGCTCGTATATAGCTTTTGCAGCGAATTTGGAGCAACTTTTGTTAGTCATATTTCGTGTCTTGGGAGCTGAGAATCGTAGTAAAATCGACTTACACGTAATGAAACATTTTTATGATATTCTTGTTCCCCACTCTCCAAACTGCTCGTATATAGCTTTTTAGCGAATTTGGAACAACTTTTGTTCAGAGCATATTTCGTGTCCCGGGTACTGAGAATCGTCGAAAAGTCGACTTACACTTAATGAAACATTTTTATGCTATCCTTGTTCCCCACACTCCAAACTGCTCGTATATAGCTTTTGCAGCGAATATGGAGCAAATTTTGTTCTGAGCATATTTCGTGTCCAAGGAGCTGAGAATCCTCGAAAAATCAACTTACGCGAAATGAAAAATTTTTGTGATATTCTTGTTCCCCAAGCTCCAACCTGCTCGTATATAGCATTTGCAGCGAATTTGGAGCAACTTTAGTTCTGAGTATATTTCGTGTCCTGGGAGCTGAGAATCGACGAAAAATCGACTTACACTTAATGAAACATATTTGTGATATTCTTGTTCACCACACTGCAAATTGCTCGTATGTAACTTTTGAAGCGAATTTGGAGCAACTTCTGTTCTGAGTATTTTTCGTGTCCAGGGAGCCGAAAATCGACGAAAAAACGACTTATAGGTAATGAAACATTTTTGTGATATTCTTGTTCCCCTTACTCCAATCTGCTCGTATATTGCTTTTGCCGTGAATTTGGAGCTACTTTTATTCTGAATATATTTCAGGTCCAGGGAACCGAGAATCGTCGTAATATCGACTTACACGTAATGAAACATTTTTGTGATATTCTTCTTCCCCACACTGCAAACTGCTCGTATATAGCTTTTGCAGCGAATTTGGAACAACTTTTGTTCAGAGCATATTTCGTGTCCCGGGTACTGAGAATGGTCCAAAAATCAACTTACACTTAATGAAACATTTTTGGGATATTCTTGTTCCCCACGCTCCAAACTGCTCATATATAGCTTTTGCAGCGAATTTGGAGCAACTTTTGTTCTGAGCATATTTCGTGTCCCGGGTACTAAAAATCGTCGAAAAATCGACTTATATTTAATGAAACATTTTTGTGATATTTTTGTTCCCCAAACTCCAAACTGCTCCTATATAGCTTTTGCAGCGAATTTGCGGCAACTCATGTTCTGAGAATATATCATGTCCTGGGAGTGTAGAATCGTCGTAAAATCGACATAAACGTACTGAAACATTTTTATGATATCATTGCTCCCCACACTCCAAACTGCACGTATATAGCTTTTGCAGTGAATTTGGAGCAACTTTTTTCTGAATATATTTCGTGTCCAAGGAGCTGAGAATACTCATAAAATCGACTTACACGAAATGAAAACTCTTGTGATATTCTTGTTCCCCACGCTCCAACCTGCTCGTATATAGCTTTTGCAGCGAATTTGGAGCAACTTTTTTCTGAATATATTTCGTGTCCAAGGAGCTGAGAATACTCGTAAAATCGACTTACACGAAATGAAAACTTTTGTGATATTCTTGTTCCCCACGCTACAACCTGCTCGTATATAGCATTTGCAGCGAATTTGGAGCAACTGTTTTCTGAATATATTTCGTGTCCAAGGAGCTGAGAATACTCATAAAATCGACTTACACGAAAAGAAAACTGTTGTGCTATTCTTGTTCCCCAAGCTACAACCTGCTCGTATATAGCATTTGCAGCGAATTTGGAGCAACTTTTGTTCTGAGTATATTTCGTGTCCAGAGAGCTGAGAGTCGATGAAAAATCGACTTACACGTAATGAAACATTTTTATGAAATTCTTGTTCCCCACACTCCAAACTGCTCGTAAATAGCTTTTGCAGCGAATTTGGAGCAACTTTTGTTCTGAGCATATTTCGTGTCCCGGGTACTGAGAATCGTCCAAAAATCGACTTACACTTAATGAAACATTTTTGTGATATTCTTGTTCCCCAAACTCCAAACTGCTCCTATGTAGCTTTTGCAGCGAATTTGCGGCAACTCATGTTCTGAGAATATTTCGTGTCCAGGGAGCCGAGAATCGACGAAAAATCGCCTTACAGGTAATGAAACATTTTTGTGATATTGTTGTTCCCCACACTCCAAACTGCTCCTATACAGCTTTTGCAGCGAATTTGCGGCAACTCATGTTCTGAGAATATTTCGTGTCCAGGGAGCCGAGAATCGACGAAAAATCGCCTTTCAGGTAATGAAACATTTTTGTGATATTCTTGTTCCCCCCACTCCAAACTGCTCGTATATAGCTTTTGCAGCGAATTTGGAGCAACCTTTGTTAGTCATATTTCGTGTCTTGGGAGCTCAGAATCGTCGTAAAATCGACTTACACGTAATGAAACATTTTTATGATATTCTTGTTCCCCACACTCCAAACTGCTCGTATATAGCATTTGCAGCGAATTTGTAGCAACTTTTGTTCTGAGCATATTTCGTGTCCAAGGAGCTGAGAATCCTCGAAAAATCGACTTACGCGAAATGAAATATTTTTGTGATATTCTTGTTCCCCACGCTCCAACCTGCTCGTATATAGCTTTTGCAGCGAATTTGGAGCAACTTTTGTTCTGAGTATTTGTCGTGTCCAGGGAGCCGAAAATTGACGAAATAACGACTTATAGGTAATGAAACATTTTTGTGATATTCTTGTTCCCCTTACTCCAATCTGCTCGTATATTGCTTTTGCCGTGAATTTGGAGCAACTTTTGTTCTGAATATATTTCGTGTCCAGGGAGCCGAGAATCGACGAAAAATCGCCTTACAGGTAATGAAACATTTTTGTGATATTGTTGTTCCCCACACTCCAAACTGCTCCTATACAGCTTTTGCAGCGAATTTGCGGCAACTCATGTTCTGAGAATATTTCATGTCCAGGGAGCCGAGAATCGTCGTAAAATCGATTTAAACTTAATGAAACATTTTTATGATATTCTTGTTCCCCCCACTCCAAACTGCTCGTAATTAGCTTTTGCAGCGAATTTGGAGCAACTTTTGTTATAGTCATATTTCGTGTCTTGGGAGCTGAGAATCGTCGTAAAATCGACTTACACGTAATGAAACATTTTTATGATATTCTTGTTCCCCACTCTCCAAGCTGCTCGTATATAGCTTTTTAGCGAATTTGGAACAACTTTTGTTCAGAGCGTATTTCGTGTCCCGGGTACTGAGAATCGTCGAAAAATCAACTTACACTTAATGAAACATTTTTGTGATATTCTTGTTCCCCAAACTCCAAACTGCTCCTAAATAGCTTTTGCAGCGACTTTGCGGTAACTCATGTTCTGAGAATATATCATGTCCAGGGAGTGTAGAATCGTCGTAAAATCGACTTAAAGGTAATGAAACATTTTTATGATATTATTACTCCCCACACTCCAAACTGCACGTATATAGCTTTTGCAGTGAATTTGGAGCAACTTTTTTCTGAATATATTTCGTGTCCAAGGAGCTGAGAATATTCATAAAATCGACTTACACGAAATGAAAACTTTTGTGATATTCTTGTTCCCCACACTGCAAACTGCTGGAATATAGCTTTTGCAGCGAATTTGGAGCAACTTTTTTATGAATATTTTTCGTGTCCAAGGAGCTGAGAAAACTCGTAAAATCGACCATCGCGAAATTAAAACTCATGTGATATTCTTGTTCCCCACGTTCCAACCTGCTCGTATATAGCATTTATAGCGAATTTGGAGCAACTTTTGTTCTGAGTATATTTCGTGTCCAGAGAGCTGAGAATCGATGAAAAATCGACTTACACGTAATGAATCATTTTTATGAAATTCTTGTTCCCCACACTCCAAAATGCTCGTATATAGTTTTTGCAGCGAATTAGGAGCAACTTTTGTTCTGAGCATATTTCGTGTCCCGGGAACTGAAAATCGTCGAAAAATCGAATTACACGTAATGAAACATTTTTTTGATATTCTTGTTCCCCTTACTCCAATCTGCTCGTATATAGCTTTTCCAGCGAATTTGTAGCAACTTTTGTTCTGAGCATATTTCGTGTCCAAGGAGCTGAGAATCCTCGAAAAATCGACTTACGCGAAATAAAAAATTTTTGTGATATTCTTGTTCCCCCGCTCCAACCTGCTCGTATATAGCTTTTGCAGCGAATTTGGAGCAACTTTTGTTCTGAGCATATTTCGTGTCCCGGGAACTGAAAATCGTCGAAAAGTCGAATTACACGTAATGAAACATTTTTTTGATATTCTTATTCGCAAATCTCCAAACTGCTCTTATATAGCATTTGCAGCGAATTTGGAGCAGCTTTTGTTCTGAGTATATTTCGTGTCCAGGGAGCTGAGAATCGACGAAAAATCGACTTACGCGTATGTTTCATTTTTGTGATATTCTTCTTCCCCACACTGCAAACTGCTCGTATATAGCTTTTGCAGCGAATTTGGAGCAACTTTTTCTGAATATATTTCGTGACCAAGGAGGTGAGAATACTCGTAAAATCGACTTACGCGAAATGAAAACTTTTGTGATATTCTTGTTCCCCACGCTCCAACCTGCTCGTATATGGCATTTGCAGCGAATTTGGAGCAACTTTTGTTCTGAGTATATTTCGTGTCCCGGGAACTGAAAATCGTCGAAAAATCCAATTACACGTAATGAAACATTTTTATGAAATTCTTGTTGCACACACTCCAAACTGCTCGTATATAGCTTTAGCACGGTTTAGGAGCAACTTTTGTTGTGAGCATATTTCGTGTCCCGGGAACTGAAAATCGTCGAAAAATAAACTTACACGTAATGAAACATTTTTGTGATATTCTTGTTCCCCACACTGCAAACTACTCGTATATAGCTTTTGCAGCGAATTTGGAGCAACTTTTGATCTGAGTATATTCCGTGTCCAGGGAGCCGAAAATCGACGAAAAAACGACTTATAGGTAATGAAAATTATTGTGATATTCTTGTTCCCCTTACTCCAATCTGCTCGTATATTACTTTTGCCGTGAATTTGTAGCAACTTGTTCTGAATATATTTCGGGTCCAGGGAACCGAGAATCGTCGCAATATCGACTTACACGTAATGAAAAATTTTTATGATATTCTGATTCCCCACGCTCCAAACTGCTCATTTATAGCATTTGCAGCGAATTTTGAGCAACTTTAGTTGTGAGTAAATTTCGTGTTCAGGGAGCCGAGAATCAACGAAAAATCGACTTACATGTAATAAAACATTTTTATGATATTCTTGTTCCCCACACTCTAAAGTGCTCCTATGTAGCTTTTGCAGCGAATTTGCGGCAACTCATGTTCTGAGAATATATCGTGTCCAGGGAGCTGAGAATCGTCTTAAAATCGACTTACACGTAATGAAACATTTTTATGATATTCTTGTTCGCCACTCTCCAAACTGCTCGTGTATAGCATTTGCAGCGAATTTGGAGCAAACATTTGTTCTTAGTTTATTTCGAGAAAAATCGACTTACAGGTAATGAAACATTTTTGTGATATTCTTGTTCCCCTTACTCCAATCTGCTCGTATATTGCTTTTGCCGTGAATTTGGAGAAACTTTTGTTCGGAATATATTTCGGGTCCAGGGAAGCGAGAATCGTTTTAAAATCGACTTACACGTAATGAAAAATTGTTATGATATTCTGATTCACCACGCTCCAAACTGCTCGTATATAACATTTGCAGCGAATTTGGAGCTACTTTTGTTCTGAGTATATTTCTTCTCCAGGGAGCTGAGAATCCTCCAAAAATCGACTTACGCGAAATGAAAAATTTTTTGTGATATTCTTGTTCCCCACACTCCAAACAGCTCGTATATAGCCTTTGCAGCGAATTTGGAGCAACTTATGTTATATGTATATTTCGTGTCCAGGGAGCCGAGAATCGTCGAAATATCATCTTACACGAAATGAAATATTTTTGTGATATTCTTTGTTCCCACACTCCAACCTGCTCATATATAGCTTTTGCAGCGAATTTGGAGCAACTTTAGTTATGAGTAAATTTCGTGTTCAGGGAGCCGAGAATCGACGAAAAATCGACTTAAACTTAATGAAACATTTTTGTGAAATTCTTGTTCCCCACACTCCAAACTGCTCGTATATAGCTTTTGCAGCGAATTAGGAGCAACTTTTGTTCTGAGCATATTTCGTGTCCCGGGAACTGAAAATCGTCGAAAAATCCAATTACACCTAGTGAAACATTTTTGTGATATTCTTGTTCCCCTTACTCCAATCTGCTCGAATATAGCTTATGTACCGAATTTGGAGCAACTTTTGTTCTGAGCGTATTTCGTGTCCAAGGAGCTGAGAATCCTCGAAAAATCGACTTACACGTAATGAAACATGTTTATGCTATTGTTGTTCCCCACACTCCAAACTGCTCGTATATAGCTTTTGCAGCAAATATGGAGCAACTTTTGTTCCGAGTATATTTCGTGTCCAGGGAGCCGAATCGCCTTACAGGTAATGTAACATTTTTGTGATATTCTTGTTCCCCACACTCCAAACTGCTCGTATATAGCTTTTGCAGCGAATTTGGAGCAACTTTTTTCTGAATATACTTCGTGTCCAAGGAGCTGAGAATACTCGTAAAATCGCCTTACGCGAAATGAAAACTTTTGTGATATTCACGATCCCCACGCTCCAACCTGCTCGTATATAGCATTTGCAGCGAATATGGAGCAACTTTTGTTCTGAGTATATTTCGTGTCCCGGGAACTGAAAATCGTCGAAAAATCGAATTACACGTAATGAAACATTTTTGTGATATCCTTGTTCCCCTTACTCCAATCTGCTCGTATATAGCTTATGCAGCGAATTTGGAGCAACTTTTGTTCTGAGCATATTTCGTGTCCAAGGAGCTGAGAATCGACGAAAAATTGACTTACACGTAATGAAACATTTTTATGCTATTCTTGTTCCCCACACTCCAAACTGCTCGTATATTGCTTTCGCCGTGAATTTGGAGCAACTTTTGTTCTGAATATATTTCGGGTCCAGGGAACCGAGAATCGTTGTAAAATCGACATACACGTAATGAAATTTTTATGATATTCTGATTCCCCACGCTCCAAACTGCTCATATATAGCTTTTGAAGTGAATTTGGAGCAACTTTTTTCTGAATATATCTCGTGTCCAGGGAGCCGAGAATCGACGAAAAATCGCCTTACAGGTAATGAAACATTTTTGTGATATTGTTGTTCCCCACACTCCAAACTGCTCCTATACAGCTTTTGCAGCGAATTTGCGGCAACTCAAGTTCTGAAAATATTTCGTGTCCAGGGAGCCGAGAATCGTCGTAAAATCGATTTAAACTTAATGAAACATTTTTATGATATTCTTGTACCCCCCACTCCAAACTGCTCGTATATAGCTTTTGCAGCGAATTTGGAGCAACTTTTGTTAGTCATATTTCGTGTCTTGGGAGCTGAGAATCGTCGTAAAATCGACTTACACGTAATGAAACATTTTTATGATATTCTTGTTCCCCACTCTCCAAACTGCTCGTATATAGCTTTTTAGCGAATTTGCAACAACTTTTGTTCAGAGCATATTTCGTGTCCCGGGTACTGAGAATCGTCGAAAAATCGGCTTACACTTAATGAAACATTTTTGTGATATTGTTGTTCCCCAAACTCCAAACTGCTCCTATATAGCTTTTGCAGCGAATTTTTGCGGCAACTCATGTTCTGAGAATATATCGTGTCCTGGGAGTGTAGAATCGTCGTAAAATCGACTTAAACGTACTGAAACATTTTTATGATATCATTGCTCCCCACACTCCAAACTGCACGTATATAGCTTTTGCAGTGAATTTGGAGCAACTTTTTTCTGAATATATTTCGTGTCCAAGGAGCTGAGAATACTCGTAAAATCGACTTACACGAAATGAAAACTTTTGTGATATTCTTGTCCCCCACGCTACAACCTGCTCGTATATAGCTTTTGCAGCGAATTTGGAGCAACTTTTGTTCTGAGTATATTTCGTGTCCCGGGAACTGAAAATCGTCGAAAAATCGAATTACACGTAATGAAACATTTTTGTGATATCCTTGTTCCCCTTACTCCAATCTGCTCGTATATAGCTTATGCAGCGAATTTGGAGCAACTTTTGTTCTGAGCATATTTCGTGTCCAAGGAGCTGAGAATCGACGAAAAATTGACTTACACGTAATGAAACATTTTTATGCTATTCTTGTTCCCCACACTCCAAACTGCTCGTATATTGCTTTCGCCGTGAATTTGGAGCAACTTTTGTTCTGAATATATTTCGGGTCCAGGGAACCGAGAATCGTTGTAAAATCGACATACACGTAATGAAAATTTTTATGATATTCTGATTCCCCACGCTCCAAACTGCTCATATATAGCTTTTGAAGTGAATTTGGAGCAACTTTTTCTGAATATATCTCGTGTCCAGGGAGCCGAGAATCGACGAAAAATCGCCTTACAGGTAATGAAACATTTTTGTGATATTGTTGTTCCCCACACTCCAAACTGCTCCTATACAGCTTTTGCAGCGAATTTGCGGCAACTCATGTTCTGAGAATATTTCGTGTCCAGGGAGCCGAAAATCGACGAAAAATCGCCTTTCAGGTAATGAAACATTTTTGTGATATTCTGCTTCCCCACACTCCAAACTGCTCCTATACAGCTTTTGCAGCGAATTTGCGGCAACTCAAGTTCTGAGAATATTTCGTGTCCAGGGAGCCGAGAATCGTTGTAAAATCGATTTAAACTTAATGAAACATTTTTATGATATTCTTGTTCCCCCCACTCCAAACTGCTCGTATATAGCTTTTGCAGCGAATTTGGAGCAACTTTTGTTAGTCATATTTCGTGTCTTGGGAGCTGAGAATCGTAGTAAAGTCGACTTACACGTAATGAAACATTTTTATGATATTCTTGTTCCCCACTCTCCAAACTGCTCGTATATTGCTTTTTAGCGAATTTGGAACAACTTTTGTTCAGAGCATATTTCGTGTCCCGGGTACTGAGAATCGTCGAAAAGTCGACTTACACTTAATGAAACATTTTTATGCTATCCTTGTTCCCCACACTCCAAACTGCTCGTATATAGCTTTTGCAGCGAATATGGAGAAAATTTTGTTCTGAGCATATTTCGTGTCCAAGGAGCTGAGAATCCTCGAAAAATCAACTTACGCGAAATGAAAAATTTTTGTGATATTCTTGTTCCCCAAGCTCCAACCTGCTCGTATATAGCATTTGCAGCGAATTTGGAGCAACTTTAGTTCTGAGTATATTTCGTGTCCTGGGAGCTGAGAATCGACGAAAAATCGACTTACACTTAATGAAACATATTTGTGATATTCTTGTTCACCACACTGCAAATTGCTCGTATGTAACTTTTGCAGCGAATTTGGAGCAACTTCTGTTCTGAGTATTTTTCGTGTCCAGGGAGCCGAAAATCGACGAAAAAACGACTTATAGGTAATGAAACATTTTTGTGATATTCTTGTTCCCCTTACTCCAATCTGCTCGTATATTGCTTTTGCCGTGAATTTGGAGCTACTTTTATTCTGAATATATTTCAGGTCCAGGGAACCGAGAATCGTCGTAATATCGACTTACACGTAATGAAACATTTTTGTGATATTCTTCTTCCCCACACTGCAAACTGCTCGTATATAGCTTTTGCAGCGAATTTGGAACAACTTTTGTTCAGAGCATATTTCGTGTCCCGGGCACTGAGAATGGTCCAAAAATCAACTTACACTTAATGAAACATTTTTGGGATATTCTTGTTCCCCCCACTCCAAACTGCTCGTATATAGCATTTGAGGCGAATTTGGAGCAAAGTTTGGTATATGTATATTTCGTGACCAGGGAGCTGAGAATCGTCGAAATATCGACTTACACGAAATTAAATATTTTTGTGATATTCTTGTTTACCTTACCCCAAACTGCTCTTATATAGCTTTTGCAGCGAATTTGGAGCAACTTTTGTTCTGTGAATATTTCGTGTCCAGGCAGCTGAGAATCGTCGTAAAATGAACTTACACGAAATGAAACATTTTTGTGATATTCTTGTTCCCCACGCTCCAAACTGCTCGTATATAGCATCTGCAGCGAATTTGGACAAACTTTTGTGATATATATTTTGTTATAGGTATATAGCATTTGCAGCGAATTTGGAGCAACTTTTGTTCTGAGTATATTTCGTGTCCAGGGAGCCGAGAATCAACGAAAAATCGCCTTTCAGGTAATGAAACATTTTTGTGATATTCTGGTTCCCCACACTCCAAACTGCTACTATACAGCTTTTGCAGCGAATTTGCGGCAACTCATGTTCTGAGAATATTTCGTGTCCAGGGTGCCGAGAATCGTCGTAAAATCCATTTAAACTCAATGAAACATTTTTATGATATTCTTGTTCCCTCCACTCCAAACTGCTCGTATATAGATTTTGCAGCGAATTTGGAGCAACTTTTGTTAGTCAAATTTCGTGTCTTGGGAGCTGAGAATCGTAGTAAAATCGACTTTCACGTAATGAAACATTTTTATGATATTCTTGTTCCCCACTCTCCAAACTGCTCGTATATAGCTTTTTAGCGAATTTGGATCAACTTTTGTTCAAAGCATATTTCGTGTCCCGGGTACTGAGAATCGTCGAAAAGTCGACTTACACTTAATGAAACATTTTTATACTATTCTTGTTCCCCACACTCCAAACTGCTCGTATATAGCTTTTGCAGCGAATATGGAGCAAATTTTGTTCTGAGCATATTTCGTGTCCAAGGAGCTGAGAATCCTCGAAAAATCAACTTACGCGAAATGAAAAATTTTTGTGATATTCTTGTTCCCCAAGCTCCAACCTGCTCGTATATAGCATTTGCAGCGAATTTGGAGCAACTTTAGTTCTGAGTATATTTCGTGTCCAGGGAGCCGAAAATCGACGAAAAAACGACTTATAGGTAATGAAACATTTTTGTGATATTCTTGTTCCCCTTACTCCAATCCTTTTGCCGTGAATTTGGAGCTACTTTTATTCTGAATATATTTCAGGTCCAGGGAACCGAGAATCGTCGTAATATCGAGTTACACGTAATGAAACATTTTTGTGATATTCTTCTTCCCCACACTGCAAACTGCTCGTATATAGCTTTTGCAGCGAATTTGGAACAACTTTTGTTCAGAGCATATTTCGTGTCCCGGGTACTGAGAATGGTCCAAAAATCAACTTACACTTAATGAAACATTTTTGGGATATTCTTGTTCCCCACGCTCCAAACTGCTCATATATAGCTTTTGCAGCGAATTTGGTGCAACTTTTGTTCTGAGCATATTTCGTGTCCCGGGTACTGAAAATCGTCGAAAAATCGACTTATATTTAATGAAACATTTTTGTGATATTCTTGTTCCCCAAACTCCAAACTGCTCCTATATAGCTTTTGCAGCGAATTTGCGGCAACTCATGTTCTGAGAATATATCATGTCCTGGGAGTGTAGAATCGTCGTAAAATCGACATAAACGTACTGAAACATTTTTATGATATCATTGCTCCCCACACTCCAAACTGCACGTATATAGCTTTTGCAGTGAATTTGGAGCAACTTTTTTCTGAATATATTTCGTGTCCAAGGAGCTGAGAATACTCATAAAATCGACTTACACGAAATGAAAACTGTTGTGATATTCTTGTTCCCCACGCTCCAACCTGCTCGTATATAGCTTTTGCAGCGAATTTGGAGCAACTTTTTTCTGAATATATTTCGTGTCCAAGGAGCTGAGAATACTCGTAAAATCGACTTACACGAAATGAAAACTTTTGTGATATTCTTGTTCCCCACGCTACAACCTGCTCGTATATAGCATTTGCAGCGAATTTGGAGCAACTGTTTTCTGAATATATTTCGTGTCCAAGGAGCTGAGAATACTCATAAAATCGACTTACACGAAAAGAAAACTGTTGTGCTATTCTTCTTCCCCAAGCTACAACCTGCTCGTATATAGCATTTGCAGCGAATTTGGAGCAACTTTTGTTCTGAGTATATTTCGTGTCCAGAGAGCTGAGAGTCGATGAAAAATCGACTTACACGTAATGAAACATTTTTATGAAATTCTTGTTCCCCACACTCCAAACTGCTCGTATATAGCTTTTGCAGCGAATTTGGAGCAACTTTTGTTCTGAGCATATTTCGTGTCCCGGGTACTGAGAATCGTCGAAAAATCGACTTACACTTAATGAAACATTTTTGTGATATTCTTGTTCCCCAAACTCCAAACTGCTCCTATGTAGCTTTTGCAGCGAATTTGCGGCAACTCATGTTCTCAGAATATTTCGTGTCCAGGGAGCCGAGAATCGACGAAAAATCGCCTTACAGGTAATGAAACATTTTTGTGATATTGTTGTTCCCCACACTCCAAACTGCTCCTATACAGCCTTTGCAGCGAATTTGCGGCAACTCGTGTTCTGAGAATATTTCGTGTCCAGGGAGCCGAGAATCGTCGTAAAATCGATTTAAACTTAATGAAACATTTTTATGATATTCTTGTTCCCCACTCTCCAAACTGCTCGTATATAGCTTTTTAGCGAATTTGGAGCAACTTTTGTTAGTCATATTTCGTGTCTTGGGAGCTGAGAATCGTCGTAAAATCGACTTACACGTAATGAAACATTTTTATGATATTCTTGTTCCCAACTCTCCAAACTGCTCGTATATAGCTTTTTAGCGAATTTGCAACAACTTTTGTTCAGAGCATATTTCGTGTCCCGGGTACTGAGAATCGTCGAAAAATCGACTTACACTTAATGAAACATTTTTATGCTATTCTGATTCCCCACGCTCCAAACTGCTCCTATACAGCTTTTACAGCGAATTTGCGGCAACTCATGTTCTGAGAATATTTCGTGTCCAGGGAGCCGAGAATCGTTGTAAAATCGACCTCCACGTAATGAAACATTTTTATGAAATTCTTGTTCCCTACACTCCAAACTGCTCGTATATAGCTTTTTAGCGAATTTGCAACAACTTTTGTTCAGAGCATATTTCGTGTCCCGGGTACTGAGAATCGTCGAAAAATCGACTTACACTTAATGAAACATTTTTATGCTATTCTTGTTTACTACACTCCAAACTGCTCGTATGTAGCTTTTGCAGCGAATATGGAGCAACTTTTGTTCTGAGCATATTTCGTGTCCAAGGAGCTGAGAATCCTCGAAAAATCGACTTACGCGAAATGAAACATTTTTGTGTTATTCTTGTTCCCCACGCTCCAACCTGCTCGTATATAGTATTTGCAGCGAATTTGGAGCAACTTTAGTTCTGAGTATATTTCGTGTCCAGGGAGCTGAGAATCGACGAAAAATCGACTTTCACGTAATGAAACATATTTGAGATATTCTTGTTCCCCACACTGCAAACTGCTCGCATATAGCTTTTGCAGCGAATTTGGAGCAAATTTTGTTCTGAGCATATTTCGTGTCCCGGGTACTGAGAATCGTCGAAAAATCGACTTACACTTAATGAAACATTTTTGTGATATTGTTGTTCCCCAAACTCCAAACTGCTCCTATATAATTCAAAATCTTCTCGGGCTTCTAGCCAGAAGATTTTGAATTAACACGTCGCCAGGAAAGCTATAGTTCTTATTTTGCTCCTATATAGCTTTTGCAGCGAATTTTTGCGGCAACTCATGTTCTGAGAATATATCATGTCCTGGGAGTGTAGAATCGTCGTAAAATCGACTTAAACGTACTGAAATTTTTTATGATATCATTGCTCCCCACACTCCAAACTGCACGTATATTGCTTTTGCCGTGAATTTGGAGCAACTTTTGTTCTGAATATATTTCGGGTCCAGGGAACCGAGAATCGTTGTAATCGACTTACACTTAATGAAACATTTTTGTGATATTGTTGTTCCCCAAACTCCAAACTGCTCCTATATAGCTTTTGCAGCGAATTCTTGCGGCAACTCATGTTCTGAGAATATATCGTGTCCTGGGAGTGTAGAATCGTCGTAAAATCGACTTAAACGTACTGAAACATTTTTATGATATCATTGCTCCCCACACTCCAAACTGCACGTATATAGCTTTTGCAGTGAATTTGGAGCAACTTTTTTCTGAATATATTTCGTGTCCAAGGAGCTGAGAATACTCGTAAAATCGACTTACACGAAATGAAAACTTTTGTGATATTCTTGTCCCCCACGCTACAACCTGCTCGTATATAGCTTTTGCAGCGAATTTGGAGCAACTTTTTTCTGAATATACTTCGTGTCCAAGGAGCTGAGAATACTCGTAAAATCGACTTACGCGAAATGAAAACTTTTGTGATATTCATGATCCCCACGCTCCAACCTGCTCGTATATAGCATTTGCAGCGAATATGGAGCAACTTTTGTTCTGAGTATATTTCGTGTCCCGGGAACTGAAAATCGTCGAAAAATCGAATTACACGTAATGAAACATTTTTGTGATATCCTTGTTCCCCTTACTCCAATCTGCTCGTATATAGCTTATGCAGCGAATTTGGAGCAACTTTTGTTCTGAGCATATTTCGTGTCCAAGGATCTGAGAATCGACGAAAAATTGACTTACACGTAATGAAATATTTTTATGCTATTCTTGTTCCCCACTCTCCAAACTGCTCGTATATAGCTTTTTAGCGAATCGGAACAACTTTTGTTCAGAGCATATTTCGTGTCCCGGGTACTGAGAATCGTCGAAAAATCGACTTACACTTAATGAAACATTTTTATGCTATTCTTGTTCCCCACACTCCAAACTGCTCGTATGTAGCTTTTGCAGCGAATATGGAGCATCTTTTGTTCTGAGCATATTTCGTGTCCAAGGAGCTGAGAATCCTCGAAAAATCGACTTACGCGAAATGAAAACTTTTGTGATATTCATGATACCCGCGCTCCAACATGCTCGTATATAGCATTTGCAGCGAATTTGGAGCAACTTTTGTTCTGAGTATATTTCGTGTCCAGGGAGCTGAGAATTGCCGAAAAATTGACTTACACGTAATGAAATATTTTTATGCTATTCTTGTTCCCCACTCTCCAAACTGCTCGTATATAGTTTTTAGCGAATTTGGAACAACTTTTGTTCAGAGCATATTTCGTGTCCCGGGTACTGAGAATCGTCGAAAAATCGACTTACACTTAATGAAACATTTTTATGCTATTCTTGTTCCCCACACTCCAAACTGCTCGTATGTAGCTTTTGCAGCGAATATGGAGCAACTTTTGTTCTGAGCATATTTCGTGTCCAAGGAGCTGAGAATCCTCGAAAAATCGACTTACGCGAAATGAAAACTTTTGTGATATTCATGATACCCGCGCTCCAACATGCTCGTATATAGCATTTGCAGCGAATTTGGAGCAACTTTTGTTCTGAGTATATTTCGGGTCCAGGGAGCCGAGAATCGTCGTAAAATTGACTTACACGTAATGAAACATTTTTATGCTATTCTTGTTCTACACGCTCCAAACTGCTCATATATAGCTTTTGCAGCGACTTTGGTGCAACTTTTGTTCTGAGCATATTTCGTGTCCCGGGTACTGAGAATCGTCGAAAAATCGACTTACACTTAATGAAACATTTTCGTGATATTCTTGTTCCCCAAACTCCAAACTGCTCCTATATAGCTTTTGCAGCGAATTTTTGCGGCAACTCATGTTCTGAGAATATATCATGTCTTGGGAGTGTAGAATGGTCGTAAAATCGACTTAAACGTACTGAAACGTTTTTATGATATCATTGCTCCCCACACTCCAAACTGCACCTATAATAGCTTTTGCAGTGAATTTGGAGCAACTTTTTTCTGAATATATTTCGTGTCCAAGGAGCTGAGAATACTCGTAAAATCGACTTACACGAAATGAAAACTTTTGTGATATTCTTGTCCTCCACGCTACAACCTGCTCGTATATAGCTTTTGCAGCGAATTTGGAGCAACTTTTTTCTGAATATACTTCGTGTCCAAGGAGCTGAGAATACTCGTAAAATCGACTTACGCAAAATGAAAACTTTTGTGATATTCATGATCCCCACGCTCCAACCTGCTCGTATAGAGCATTTGCAGCGAATATGGAGCAACTTTTGTTCTGAGCATAATTCGTGTCCCGGTAAATGAGAATAGTCGAAAAATCGACTTACACGTAATGAAACATTTTTGTGACATTCTTGTTCCCCACACTCCAAACTGCTCGTATATAGCTTTTGCAGCGAATATGGAGCAACTTTTGTTCTGAGCATATTTCGTGTCCAAGGAGCTGAGAATCCTCGAAAAATCGACTTACGCGAAATGAAAACTTTTGTGATATTCTTGTTCCCTACTCTCCAACCTGCTCGTATATAGCATTTGCAGCGAATTTGGAGCAACCTTTGTTCTGAGTATATTTCGTGTCCAGAGAGCTGAGAATCGATGAAAAATCGACTTACACGTAATGAAACATTTTTATGAAATTCTTGTTCCCCACACTCCAAACTGCTCGTATATACCTTTTGCAGCGAATTTGTAGCAACTTTTGTTCTGAGCATATTTCGTGTCCAAGGAGCTGAGAATCCTCGAAAAATCGACTTACGCGAAATGAAAAATTTTTGTGATATTCTTGTTCCCCACGCTCCAACCTGCTCGTATATAGCTTTTGCAGCGAATTTGGAGCAACTTTTGTTCTGAGTATTTGTCGTGTCCAGGGAGCCGAAAATTGACGAAAAAACGACTTATAGGTAATGAAACATTTTTGTGATATTCTTGTTCCCCTTACTCCAATCTGCTCGTATATTGCTTTTGCCGTGAATTTGGAGCAACTTTTGTTCTGAATATATTTCGCGTCCAGGGAACCGAGAATCGTCGTAAAATCGACTTACACGTAATGAAAATTTTTATGATATTCTGATTCCCCACGCTCCAAACTGCTCATATATAGCTTTTGCAGCGAATTTGGAGCAACTTTTGTTCTGAGCATATTTCGTGTCCCGGGTACTGAGAATCGTCGAAAAATCGACTTACACTTTATGAAACATTTTTGTGATATTCTTGTTCCCCAAACTCCAAACTGCTCCTATATAGCTTTTGCAGCGAATTTGCGGCAACTCATGTCCAGGGAGTGTAGAATCGTCGTAAAATCGACTTAAACGTAATGAAACATTTTTGTGATATTATTGCTCCCCACACTCCAAACTGCTCATATATAGCTTTTGCCGTGAATTTGGAGCAACTTTTGTTCTGAATATATTTCGGGTCCAATGAACCGAGAATCGTTGTAAAATCGACTTACACGTATTGAAAATTTTTATGATATTCTGATTCCCCACGCTCCAAACTGCTCATATATAGCTTTTGCTGTGAATTTGGAGCAACTTTTTTCTGAATATATTTCGTGTCCAGGGAGCCGAGAATCGACGAAAAATCGCCTTACAGGTAATGAAACATTTTTGTGATATTGTTGTTCCCCACACTCCAAACTGCTCCTATACAGCTTTTGTAGCGAATTTGGAGCAACTTTTTTCTGAATATATTTCGTGTCCAAGGAGCTGAGAATATTCATAAAATGGACTTACACGAAATGAAAACTTTTGTGATATTCTTGTTCCCCACACTGCAAACTGCTCGAATATAGCTTTTGCAGCGAATTTGGAGCAACTTTTTTCTGAATATATTTCGTGTCCAAGGAGCTGAGAACACTCGTAAAATCGACCATCGCGAAATTAAAACTCATGTGATATTCTTGTTCCCCACGTTCCAACCTGCTCGTATATAGCATTTGCAGCGAATTTGGAGCAACTTTTGTTCTGAGTATATTTCGTGTCCAGAGAGCTGAGAATCGATGAAAAATCGACTTACACGTAATGAATCATTTTTATGAAATTCTTGTTCCCCACACTCCAAAATGCTCGTATATAGTTTTTGCAGCGAATTTGGAGCAACTTTTGTTCTGAGCATATTTCGTGTCCCGGGAACTGAAAATCGTCGAAAAATAAACTTACACGTAATGAAACATTATTGTGATATTCTTGTTTCCCACACTGCAAACTACTCGTATATAGCTTTTGCAGCGAATTTGGAGCAACTTTTGATTTGAGTATATTCCGTGTCCAGGGAGCCGAAAATCGACGAAAAAAGGACTTATAGGTAATGAAACATTATTGTGATATTCTTGTTCCCCTTACTCCAATCTGCTCGTATATTACTTTTGCCGTGAATTTGGAGCAACTTGTTCTGAATATATTTCGGGTCCAGGGAACCGAGAATCGTCGCAATATCGACTTACACGTAATGAAAAATTTTTATGATATTCTGATTCCCCACGCTCCAAACTGCTCATTTATAGCATTTGCAGCGAATTTGGAGCAACTTTAGTTGTGAGTAAATTTCGTGTTCAGGGAGCCGAGAATCAACGAAAAATCGACTTACATGTAATAAAACATTTTTATGATATTCTTGTTCCCCACACTCTAAACTGCTCCTATGTAGCTTTTGCAGCGAATTTGCGGCAACTCATGTTCTGAGAATATATCGTGTCCAGGGAGCTGAGAATCGTCGTAAAATCGACTAACACGTAATGAAACATTTTTATGATATTCTTGTTCGCCACTCTCCAAACTGCTCGTATATAGCATTTGCAGCGAATTTGGAGCAACTTTTGTTCTTAGTTTATTTCGAGAAAAATCGACTTACAGGTAATGAAACATTTTTGTGATATTCTTGTTCCCCTTACTCCAATCTGCTCGTATATTGCTTTTGCCGTGAATTTGGAGAAACTTTTGTTCGGAATATATTTCGGGTCCAGGGAAGCGAGAATCGTTTTAAAATCGACTTACACGTAATGAAAAATTGTTATGATTTTCTGATTCACCACTCTCCAAACTGCTCGTATATAACATTTGCAGCGAATTTGGAGCTACTTTTGTTCTGAGTATATTTCTTCTCCAGGGAGCTGAGAATCCTCCAAAAATCGACTTACGCGAAATGAAAAATTTTTTGTGATATTCTTGTTCCCCACACTCCAAACAGCTCGTATATAGCTTTTGCAGCGAATTTGGAGCAACTTTTGTTATATGTATATTTCGTGTCCAGGGAGCCGAGAATCGTCGAAATATCATCTTACACGAAATGAAATATTTTTGTGATATTCTTTGTTCCCTCACTCCAACCTGCTCATATATAGCTTTTGCAGCGAATTTGGAGCAACTTTAGTCGTGAGTAAATTTCGTGTTCACGGAGCCGAGAATCAACGAAAAATCGACTTAAACTTAATGAAACATTTTTGTGAAATTCTTGTTCCCCACACTCCAAACTGCTCGTATATAGCTTTTGCAGCGAATTAGGAGCAACTTTTGTTCTGAGCATATTTCGTGTCCCGGGAACTGAAAATCGTCGAAAAATCCAATTACACCTAGTGAAACATTTTTGTGATATTCTTGTTCCCCTGACTCCAATCTGCTCGTATATTGCTTTTGCCGTGAATTTGGAGCAACTTTTGTTCGGAATATATTTCGGGTCCAGGGAAGTGAGAATCGTCGTAAAATCGACTTACACGTAATGAAAAATTGTTATGATATTCTGATTCACCACGCTCCAAACTGCTCGTATATAACATTTGCAGTGAATTTGGAGCTACTTTTGTTCTGAGTATATTTCTTCTCCAGGGAGCTGAGAATCCTCCAAAAATCGACTTACGCGAAATGAAAAATTGTTTGTGATATTTTTGTTCCCCACACTCCAAACAGCCGGTATATAGCTTTTGCAGCGAATTTGGAGCAACTTTTGTTATATGTGTATTTCGTGTCCAGGGAGCCGAGAATCGTCGAAATATCATCTTACACGAAATGAAATATTTTTGTGATATTCTTTGTTCCCACACTCCAACCTGCTCATATATAGCTTTTGCAGCGAATTTGGAGCAACTTTAGTTGTGAGTAAATTTCGTGTTCAGGGAGCCGAGAATCGGCGAAAAATCGACTTAAAAGTAATGAAACATTTTTATGAAATTCTTGTTCCCCACACTCCAAACTGCTCGTATATAGCATTTGCAGCGAATTTGGATCAACTTTTGTTCTGAGTATATTTCGACGAAAAAACGACTCACAGGTAATGAAATATTTTTGTGATATTCTTGTTCCCCTTACTCCAATCTGCTCGTATATTGCTTTTGCCGTGAATTTGGTGCAACTTTTCTTCTGAGCATATTTCGTGTCCCGGGAACTGAAAATCGTCGAAAAATAAACTTACACGTAATGAAACATTTTTGTGATATTCTTGTTCCCCACACTGCAAACTATTCGTATATAGCTTTTGCAGCGAATTTGGAGCAACTTTTGTTCTGAGCATATTTCGTGTCCAGGGAGCCGAAAATCGCCGAAAAATCGACTTACAGGTAATGAAACATTTTTGTTATTATCTTGTTCCCCTTACTCCAATCTTCTCGTATATTGCTTTTGCCGTGAATTTGGAGCAACTTTTGTTCGGAATATATTTCGGGTCCAGGGAACCGAGAATCGTCGTAAAATCGACTTACACGTAATGAAACATTTTTATGAAATTCTTGTTCCCCACACTCCAAACTGCTCGTATATAGCTTTTGCAGCGAAAAAGGAGCAACTTTTGTTCTGAGCATATTTCGTGTCCCGGGAACTGAAAATCGCCGAAAAATCCAATTACGCGAAATGAAAAATTTTTGTGATATTCTTGTTCCCCACGCTCCAACCTGCTCGTATATAGCTTTTGCAGCGAATTTGGAGCAACTTTTGTTCTGAGCATATTTCGTGTCCCGGGAAATGAGAATCGTCGAAAAATCGACTTACACGTAATGTAACATTTTTGTGATATTCTTGTTCCCCACACTCCAAACTGCTCGTATATATAGCTTTTGCAGCGAATTTGGAGCAACTTTTGTTATAGTCATATTTCGTGTCTTGGGAGCTGAGAATCGTCGTAAAATCGACTTACACGTAATGAAACATTTTTATGATATTCTTGTTCGCCAATCTCCAAACTGCTCGTATATAGCATTTGCAGCGAATTTGGAGCAACTTTAGTTCTGAGTATATTTCGTGTCCAGGGAGCCGAGAATCGACGAAAAATCGCCTTACAGGTAATGAAACATTTTTGTGATATTCTTGTTCCCCACACTCCAAACTGCTCGTATATAGTTTTTGCAGCGAATTTGGAGCAACTTTTGTTCTGAGGATATTTCGTGTCCAGGGAGCCGTGAATCGTCGTAAAATCGATTTAAACTTAATGAAACATTTTTATGATATTCTTGTTCCCCCCACTCCAAACTGCTCGTATATATAGCTTTTGCAGCGAATTTGGAGCAACTTTTGTTATAGTCATATTTCGTGTCTTGGGAGCTGAGAATCGTCGTAAAATCGACTTACACGTAATGAAACATTTTTATGATATTCTTGTTTCCCACTCTCCAAACTGCTCGTATATAGCTTTTTAGCGAATTTGGAACAACTTTTGTTATGAGCATATTTCGTGTCCCGGGAACTGAGATTCGTCGTAAAATCGACTTAAACGTAATGAAACGTTTCTATGATATTATTGCTCCCCACACTCCAAACTGTTCGTATATAGGCAGTGAATTTGGAGCAACTTTTATCTGAATATATTTCGTGTCCAAGGAGCTGAGATTTCTCGTAAAATCGACTTACGCGAAATGAAAAATTTTTGTGTTATTCTTGTTCCCCACGCTCCAAACTGCTCGTAAATAGAATTTGCAGCGAATTTGGAGCAACTTTTGTTATAGGTATATTTCGTTAGGAGGGAGCCGAGAATCGTCGAAATATCGACTTACACGAAATGAAATATTTTTGTGATATTCTTGTTTAACTTACTCCAAAATGCTCTTATATAGCTTTTGCAGCGAATTTGGAGCAACTTTTGTTCAGAGTATATTTAGTGTCCAGGGAGCCGAGAATCGACGAAATATCGACTTACACGAAATAAAAAATTTTTGTGATATTCTTGTTTACCTTACTCCAAACTTCTCTTATATATCTTTTGCAGCGAATTTGGAGCAACTTTTGTTCTGAGAATATTTCGTGTCCAGGGAATCGCGAATCTTCGAGAAATCGACTTACACCTAGTGATACATTTTTGTGAGAATCTTCTTCCCCGCACTCCAAACTATTCGCTTGTAGCTTATGCAGCGAATTTGGAGCAACTTTTGTTCTGAGAATATTTCGTGTCCAGGCAGCTGAGAATCGTCGTAAAATGAACTTACACGAAATGAAACATTTTTGTGATATTCTTGTTCCCCACGCTCCAAACTGCTCGTATATAGCATTTGCAGCGAATTTCTACAAACTTATGTGATATATATTTTCGTGTCCAGGGAGCCGAGAATCGTCGAAATATCAACTTACACGAAATGAAATATTTTTGTGTTATTCTTGTTCCCCACGCTCCAAACTGCTCGTAAATAGCAATTACAGTGAATTTGGAGCAACTTTTGTTATAGGTATATTTCGTTACGAGGGAGCCGAGAATCGTCGAAATATCGACTTACACGAAATGAAATATTTTTGTGATATTCTTGTTCCCCACACTCCAAACTTCTTGTATATAGCTTTTGCAGCGAATTTGGAGCAACGTTTGTTAGGATAATATATTTCGTGTCCAGGGAGCTGAGAATCCTCGAAAAATCGACTTACGCGAAATGAAAAATTTTTGTGATATTCTTGTTCCCCACGCTCCAAACTGCTCGTATATAGCATTTGCAGCGAATTTGGAGCAACTTTTGTTACATGTATATTTCGTGACCAGGGAGCCGAGAATCGTCGAAATATCGACTTAGACGTAATGAAACATTTTTATGATATTCTTGTTCCCCGCGCTCCAAACTGCTCGTAAATAGCATTTGTGGCGAATTTGGAGCAACGTTTGGTATACGTATATTTCGTGACCAGGGAGCTGAGAATCGTCGAAATATCGATTTACACGAAATGAAATATTTTTGTGATATTCTTGTTTACCTTACTCCAAACTGCTCTTATATAGCTTTTGCAGCGAATTTGGAGCAACTTTTGTTTTGAGAATATTTCGTGTCCAGGGAACCGCGAATCTTCGAGAAATCGACTTACACTTAGTGATACATTTTTGTGAGAATCTTCTTCCCCGCACTCCAAACTATTCGCTTTTAGCTTATGCAGCGAATTTGGAGCAACTTTTGTTTTGAGAATATTTCGTGTCCAGGCAGCTGAGAATCGTCGTAAAATGAACTTACACGAAATGAAACATTTTTGTGATATTCTTGTTCCCCACGCTCCAAACTGCTCGTATATAGCATTTGCAGCGACTTTGGACCAACATTTGTGATATATATTTTCGTGTCCAGGGTGCCGAGAATCGTCGAAATATCAACTTACACGAAATGAAATATTTTTGTGATATTCTTGTTCCCCACGTTCCAAACTGCTCGTAAATAGCATTTGCAGCAAATTTGGAGCAACTTTTGATATATGTATTTTCGTGTCCTGGGAGCCGAGAATCGTCGAAATATCAACTTACACGAAATGAAATATTTTTGTGATATTCTTGTTTACCTCACTCCAAACTGCTCTTATATAGCTTTTGCAGCGAATTTGGAGCAACTTTTGTTCAGAGTATATTTAGTGTCCAGGGAGCCGAGAATCGTCGAAATATCGACTTACACGAAATGAAATATTTTTCTGATATTCTTGTTTACCTTACTCCAAACTTCTCTTATATAGCTTTTGCAGCGAATTTGGAGCAACTTTTGTTCAGAGTATATTTAGTGTCCAGGGAGCCGAGAATCGTCGAAATATCGACTTACACGAAATGAAAAATTTTTGCGATAATCTTGTTCCCCAAACTTCTCGTATATAGCTTTAGCAGCGAATTTGGAGCAAAGTTTGGTATATGTATATTTCGTGACCAGGGAGCTGAGAATCCTCGAAAAATCGACTTACGCGAAATGAAAAATTTTTGTGATATTCTTGTTCCCCACGCTCCAAACTGCTCGTATATAGCATTTGAGGCGAATTTGGAGCAAAGTTTGGTATATGTATATTTCGTGACCAGGGAGCTGAGAATCGTCGAAATATCGACTTACACGAAATGAAATATTTTTGTGATATTCTTGTTTACCTTATTCCAAACTGCTCTTATATAGCTTTTGCAGCGAATTTGGAGCAACTTTTGTTTTGAGAATATTTCGTGTCCAGGGAACCGCGAATCTTCGAGAAATCGACTTACACTTAGTGATACATTTTTGTGAGAATCTTCTTCCCCGCACTCCAAACTATTCGCTTTTAGCTTATGCAGCGAATTTGGAGCAACTTTTGTTTTGAGAATATTTCGTGTCCAGGCAGCTGAGAATCGTCGTAAAATGAACTTACACGAAATGAAACATTTTTGTGATATTCTTGTTCCCCACGCTCCAAACTGCTCGTATATAGCATTTGCAGCGAATTTGGACCAACTTTTGTGATATATATTTTCATGTCCAGGGAGTCGAGAATCGTCGAAATATCAACTTACACGAAATGAAATATTTTTGTGATATTCTTGTTCCCCACACTCCAAACTTTTCGTATATAGCTTTTGCAGTGATTTTGGAGCAACGTTTGTTAGGATAATATAGTTCGTGTCCAGGGAGCTGAGAATCCTCGAAAATCGACTTACGCGAAATGAAAAATTGTTGTTATATTCTTCTTCCCCACGCTCCAAACTGCTCGTATATAGCATTTGCAGCGAATTTGGAGCAACTTTTGTTATATGAATTTTTCGTGTCCAGGGAGCCGAGAATCGTCGAAATATCAACTTACACGCAATGAAATATTTTTGTGATATTCTTGTTCCCCACGCTCCAAGCTGCTCGTAAATAGCATTTGCAGCGAATTTGGAGCAACTTTTGTTATAGGTATATTTCGTTAGGAGGGAGCCGAGAATCGTCGAAATATCGACTTACATGAAATGAAATATTTTTGTGATATTCTTGTTTACCTTACTCCAAAATGCTCTTATATAGCTTTTGCAGCGAATTTGGAGCAACTTTTGTTCAGAGTATATTTAGTGTCCAGGGAGCCGAGAATCGACGAAATATCGACTTACACGAAATGAAAAATTTTTGTGATATTCTTGTTCCCCACACTCCAAACTTCTTGTATATAGCTTTTGCAGCGAATTTGGAGCAACGTTTGTTAGGATAATATATTTCGTGTCCAGGGAGCCGAGAATCCTCGAAAAATCGACTTACGCGAAATGAAAGATTTTTGTGATATTCTTGTTCCCCACGCTCCAAACTGCTCGTATATAGCATTTGAGGCGAATTTGGAGCAACGTTTGGTATATGTATATTTCGTGACCAGGGAGCTGAGAATCGTCGAAATATCGACTTACACGAAATGAAATATTTTTGTGATATTCTTGTTTACCTTACTCCAAACTGCTCTTATATTGCTTTTGCAGCGAATTTGGAGCAACTTTTGTTCTGAGAATATTTCGTGTCCAGGGAACCGCGAATCTTCGAGAAATCGACTTACACTTAGTGATACATTTTTGTGAGAATCTTCTTCCCCGCACTCCAAACTATTCGCTTTTAGCTTATGCAGCGAATTTGGAGCAACTTTTGTTCTGAGAATATTTCGTGTCCAGGCAGCTGAGAATTGTCGTAAAATGAACTTACACGAAATGAAACATTTTTGTGATATTCTTGTTCCCCACGCTCCAAACTGCTCGTATATAGCATTTGCAGCGAATTTGGACCAACATTTGTGATATATATTTTCGTGTCCAGGGTGCCGAGAATCGTCGAAATATCAACTTACACGAAATGAAATATTTTTGTGATATTCTTGTTCCCCACGTTCCAAACTGCTCGTAAATAGCATTTGCAGCAAATTTGGAGCAACTTTTGATATATGTATTTTCGTGTCCTGGGAGCCGAGAATCGTCGAAATATCAACTTACACGAAATGAAATATTTTTGTGATATTCTTGTTTACCTTACTCCAAACTGCTCTTATATAGCTTTTGCAGCGAATTTGGAGCAACTTTTGTTCAGCGTATATTTAGTGTCCAGGGAGCCGAGAATCGTCGAAATATCGACTTACACGAAATGAAATATTTTTCTGATATTCTTGTTTACCTTACTCCAAACTTCTCTTATATAGCTTTTGCAGCGAATTTGGAGCAACTTTTGTTCAGAGTATATTTAGTGTCCAGGGAGCCGAGAATCGTCGAAATATCGACTTACACGAAATGAAAAATTTTTGCGATAATCTTGTTCCCCACACTCCAAACTTCTCGTATATAGCTTTTGCAGCGAATTTGGAGCAACGTTTGTTAGGATAATATATTTCGTGTCCAGGGAGCTGAGAATCCTCGAAAAATCGCGTTAGGCGAAATGAAAAATTTTTGTGATATTCTTGTTCCCCACGCTCCAAACTGCTCGTATATAGCATTTGAGGCGAATTTGGAGCAAAGTTTGGTATATGTATATTTCGTGACCAGGGAGCTGAGAATCGTCGAAATATCGACTTACACGAAATGAAATATTTTTGTGATATTCTTGTTTACCTTACTCCAAACTGCTCTTATATAGCTTTTGCAGCGAATTTGGAGCAACTTTTGTTTTGAGAATATTTCGTGTCCAGGGAACCGCGAATCTTCGAGAAATCGACTTACACTTAGTGATACATTTTTGTGAGAATCTTCTTCCCCGCACTCCAAACTATTCGCTTTTAGCTTATGCAGCGAATTTGGAGCAACTTTTGTTTTGAGAATATTTCGTGTCCAGGCAGCTGAGAATCGTCGTAAAATGAACTTACACGAAATGAAACATTTTTGTGATATTCTTCTTCCCCACGCTCCAAACTGCTCGTATATAGCATTTGCAGCGAATTTGGACCAACTTTTGTGATATATATTTTCGTGTCCAGGGAGTCGAGAATCGTCGAAATATCAACTTACACGAAATGAAATATTTTTGTGATATTCTTGTTCCCCACACTCCAAACTTTTCGTATATAGCTTTTGGAGCAACGTTTGTTAGGAATATATAGTTCGTGTCCAGGGAGCTGAGAATCCTCGAAAATCGACTTACGCGAAATGAAAAATTTTTGTGATATTCTTCTTCCCCACGCTCCAAACTGCTCGTATATAGCATTTGCAGCGAATTTGGAGCAACTTTTGTTATATGTATTTTTCGTGTCCAGGGAGCCGAGAATCGTCGAAATATCAACTTACACGAAATGAAATATTTTTGTGATATTCTTGTTCCCCACGCTCCAAGCTGCTCGTAAATAGCATTTGCAGCGACTTTGGAGCAACTTTTGTTATAGGTATGTTTCGTTAGGAGGGAGCCGAGAATCGTCGAAATATCGACTTACACAAAATGAAATATTTTTGTGATATTCTTGTTTACCTTACTCCAAAATGCTCTTTTATAGCTTTTGCAGCGAATTTGGACCAACATTTGTGATATATATTTTCGTGTTCAGGGTGCCGAGAATCGTCGAAATATCAACTTACACGAAATGAAATATTTTTGTGATATTCTTGTTCCCCACGTTCCAAACTGCTCGTAAATAGCATTTGCAGCAAATTTGGAGCAACTTTTGATATATGTATTTTCGTGTCCTGGGAGCCGAGAATCGTCGAAATATCAACTTACACGAAATGAAATATTTTTGTGATATTCTTGTTTACCTCACTCCAAACTGCTCTTATATAGCTTTTGCAGCGAATTTGGAGCAACTTTTGTTCAGAGTATATTTAGTGTCCAGGGAGCCGAGAATCGTCGAAATATCGACTTACACGAAATGAAATATTTTTCTGATATTCTTGTTTACCTTACTCCAAACTTCTCTTATATAGCTTTTGCAGCGAATTTGGAGCAACTTTTGTTCAGAGTATATTTAGTGTCCAGGGAGCCGAGAATCGTCGAAATATCGACTTACGCGAAATGAAAGATTTTTGTGATATTCTTGTTCCCCACGCTCCAAACTGCTCGTATATAGCATTTGCAGTGATTTTGGAGCAACGTTTGTTAGGAATATATAGTTCGTGTCCAGGGAGCTGAGAATCCTCGAAAATCGACTTACGCGAAATGAAAAATTTTTGTGATATTCTTCTTCCCCACGCTCCATACTGCTCGTATATAGCATTTGCAGCGAATTTGGAGCAACTTTTGTTATATGTATTTTTCGTGTCCAGGGAGCCGAGAATCGTCGAAATATCAACTTACACGAAATGAAATATTTTTGTGATATTCTTGTTCCCCACACTCCAAACTTCTTGTATATAGCTTTTGCAGCGAATTTGGAGCAACGTTTGTTAGGATAATATATTTCGTGTCCAGGGAGCTGAGAATCCTCGAAAAATCGACTTACGCGAAATGAAAGATTTTTGTGATATTCTTGTTCCCCACGCTCCAAACTGCTCGTATATAGCATTTGAGGCGAATTTGGAGCAACGTTTGGTATATGTATATTTCGTGACCAGGGAGCTGAGAATCGTCGAAATATCGACTTACACGAAATGAAATATTTTTGTGATATTCTTGTTTACCTTACTCCAAACTGCTCTTATATAGCTTTTGCAGCGAATTTGGAACAACTTTTGTTCTGAGAATATTTCGTGTCCAGGGAACCGCGAATCTTCGAGAAATCGACTTACACTTAGTGATACATTTTTGTGAGAATCTTCTTCCCCGCACTCCAAACTATTCGTTTTTAGCTTATGCAGCGAATTTGGAGCAACTTTTGTTCTGAGAATATTTCGTGTCCAGGCAGCTGAGAATCGTCGTAAAATGAACTTACACGAAATGAAACATTTTTGTGATATTCTTGTTCCCCACGCTCCAAACTGCTCGTATATAGCATTTGCAGCGAATTTGGACCAACATTTGTGATATATATTTTCGTGTCCAGGGTGCCGAGAATCGTCGAAATATCAACTTACACGAAATGAAATATTTTTGTGATATTCTTGTTCCCCACACTCCAAACTTTTCGTATATAGCTTTTGCAGTGATTTTGGAGCAACGTTTGTTAGGATAATATAGTTCGTGTCCAGGGAGCTGAGAATCCTCGAAAATCGACTTACGCGAAATGAAAAATTTTTGTGATATTCTTCTTCCCCACGCTCCAAACTGCTCGTATATAGCATTTGCAGCGAATTTGGAGCAACTTTTGTTATATGTATTTTTCGTGTCCAGGGAGCCGAGAATCGTCGAAATATCAACTTACACGAAATGAAATATTTTTGTGATATTCTTGTTCCCCACGCTCCAAGCTGCTCGTAAATAGCATTTGCAGCGAATTTGGAGCAACTTTTGTTATAGGTATATTTCGTTAGGAGGGAGCCGAGAATCGTCGAAATATCGACTTACACGAAATGAAATATTTTTGTGATATTCTTGTTTACCTTACTCCAAAATGCTCTTATATAGCTTTTGCAGCGAATTTGGAGCAACTTTTGTTCAGAGTATATTTAGTGTCCAGGGAGCCGAGAATCGACGAAATATCGACTTACACGAAATGAAAAATTTTTGTGATATTCTTGTTCCCCACACTCCAAACTTCTTGTATATAGCTTTTGCAGCGAATTTGGAGCAACGTTTGTTAGGATAATATATTTCGTGTCCAGGGAGCTGAGAATCCTCGAAAAATCGACTTACGCGAAATGAAAGATTTTTGTGATATTCTTGTTCCCCACGCTCCAAACTGCTCGTATATAGCATTTGAGGCGAATTTGGAGCAACGTTTTGTATATGTATATTTCGTGACCAGGGAGCTGAGAATCGTCGAAATATCGACTTACACGAAATGAAATATTTTTGTGATATTCTTGTTTACCTTACTCCAAACTGCTCTTATATAGCTTTTGCAGCGAATTTGGAGCAACTTTTGTTCTGAGAATATTTCGTGTCCAGGGAACCGCGAATCTTCGAGAAATCGACTTACACTTAGTGATACATTTTTGGGAGAATCTTCTTCCCCGCACTCCAAACTATTCGCTTTTAGCTTATGCAGCGAATGTGGAGCAACTTTTGTTCTGAGAATATTTCGTGTCCAGGCAGCTGAGAATCGTCGTAAAATGAACTTACACGAAATGAAACATTTTTGTGATATTCTTGTTCCCCACGCTCCAAACTGCTCGTATATAGCATTTGCAGCGAATTTGGACCAACATTTGTGATATATATTTTCGTGTCCAGGGTGCCGAGAATCGTCGAAATATCAACTTACACGAAATGAAATATTTTTGTGATATTCTTGTTCCCCACGTTCCAAACTGCTCGTAAATAGCATTTGCAGCAAATTTGGAGCAACTTTTGATATATGTATTTTCGTGTCCTGGGAGCCGAGAATCGTCGAAATATCAACTTACACGAAATGAAATATTTTTGTGATATTCTTGTTTACCTTACTCCAAACTGCTCTTATATAGCTTTTGCAGCGAATTTGGAGCAACTTTTGTTCAGCGTATATTTAGTGTCCAGGGAGCCGAGAATCGTCGAAATATCGACTTACACGAAATGAAATATTTTTCTGATATTCTTGTTTACCTTACTCCAAACTTCTCTTATATAGCTTTTGCAGCGAATTTGGAGCAACTTTTGTTCAGAGTATATTTAGTGTCCAGGGAGCCGAGAATCGTCGAAATATCGACTTACACGAAATGAAAAATTTTTGCGATAATCTTGTTCCCCACACTCCAAACTTCTCGTATATAGCTTTTGCAGCGAATTTGGAGCAACGTTTGTTAGGATAATATATTTCGTGTCCGGGGAGCTGAGAATCCTCGAAAAATCGACTTACGCGAAATGAAAAATTTTTGTGATATTCTTGTTCCCCACGCTCCAAACTGCTCGTATATAGCATTTGAGGCGAATTTGGAGCAAAGTTTGGTATATGTATATTTCGTGACCAGGGAGCTGAGAATCGTCGAAATATCGACTTACACGAAATGAAATATTTTTGTGATATTCTTGTTTACCTTACTCCAAACTGCTCTTATATAGCTTTTGCAGCGAATTTGGAGCAACTTTTGTTCAGCGTATATTTAGTGTCCAGGGAGCCGAGAATCGTCGAAATATCGACTTACACGAAATGAAATATTTTTCTGATATTCTTGTTTACCTTACTCCAAACTTCTCTTATATAGCTTTTGCAGCGAATTTGGAGCAACTTTTGTTCAGAGTATATTTAGTGTCCAGGGAGCCGAGAATCGTCGAAATATCGACTTACACGAAATGAAAAATTTTTGCGATAATCTTGTTCCCCACACTCCAAACTTCTCGTATATAGCTTTTGCAGCGAATTTGGAGCAACGTTTGTTAGGATAATATATTTCGTGTCCGGGGAGCTGAGAATCCTCGAAAAATCGACTTACGCGAAATGAAAAATTTTTGTGATATTCTTGTTCCCCACGCTCCAAACTGCTCGTATATAGCATTTGAGGCGAATTTGGAGCAAAGTTTGGTATATGTATATTTCGTGACCAGGGAGCTGAGAATCGTCGAAATATCGACTTACACGAAATGAAATATTTTTGTGATATTCTTGTTTACCTTACTCCAAACTGCTCTTATATAGCTTTTGCAGCGAATTTGGAGCAACTTTTGTTTTGAGAATATTTCGTGTCCAGGGAACCGCGAATCTTCGAGAAATCGACTTACACTTAGTGATACATTTTTGTGAGAATCTTCTTCCTCGCACTCCAAACTATTCGCTTTTAGCTTATGCAGCGAATTTGGAGCAAATTTTGTTCTGAGAATATTTCGTGTCCAGGCAGCTGAGAATCGTCGTAAAATGAACTTACACGAAATGAAACATTTTTGTGATATTCTTGTTCCCCACGCTCCAAACTGTTCGTATATAGCATTTGCAGCGAATTTGGACAAACTTTTGTGATATATATTTTCGTGTCCAGGGAGCCGAGAATCGTCGAAATATCAACTTACACGAAATGAAATATTTTTGTGATATTCTTGTTCTCCACGCTCCAAACTGCTCGTAAATGGCATTTGCAGCGAATTTGGAGCAACTTTTGTTATAGGTATATTTCGTTAGGAGGGAGCCGAGAATCGTCGAAATATCGACTTACACGAAATGAAATATTTTTGTGATATTCTTGTTCCCCACGTTCCAAACTGCTCGTAAATAGCATTTGCAGCAAATTTGGAGCAACTTTTGATATATGTATTTTCGTGTCCTGGGAGCCGAGAATCGTCGAAATATCAACTTACACGAAATGAAATATTTTTGTGATATTCTTGTTTACCTCACTCCAAACTGCTCTTATATAGCTTTTGCAGCGAATTTGGAGCAACTTTTGTTCAGAGTATATTTAGTGTCCAGGGAGCCGAGAATCGTCGAAATATCGACTTACACGAAATGAAATATTTTTCTGATATTCTTGTTTACCTTACTCCAAACTTCTCTTATATAGCTTTTGCAGCGAATTTGGAGCAACTTTTGTTCAGAGTATATTTATTGTCCAGGGAGCCGAGAATCGTTGAAATATGGACTTACACGAAATGAAAAATTTTTGCGATAATCTTGTTCCCCACACTCCAAACTTCTCGTATATAGCTTTAGCAGCGAATTTGGAGCAACGTTTGTTAGGATAATATATTTCGTGTCCAGGGAGCTGAGAATCCTCGAAAAATCGACTTACGCGAAATGAAAAATTTTTGTGATATTCTTGTTCCCCACGCTCCAAACTGCTCGTATATAGCATTTAAGGCGAATTTGAAGCAAAGTTTGGTATATGTATATTTCGTGACCAGGGAGCTGAGAATCGTCGAAATATCGAATTACACGAAATGAAATATTTTTGTGATATTCTTGTTTACCTTACTCCAAACTGCTCTTATATAGCTTTTGCAGCGAATTTGGAGCAACTTTTGTTTTGAGAATATTTCGTGTCCAGGGAACCGCGAATCTTCGAGAAATCGACTTACACTTAGTGATACATTTTTGTGAGAATCTTCTTCCCCGCACTCCAAACTATTCGCTTTTAGCTTATGCAGCGAATTTGGAGCAACTTTTGTTTTGAGAATATTTCGTGTCCAGGCAGCTGAGAATCGTCGTAAAATGAACTTACACGAAATGAAACATTTTTGTGATATTCTTGTTGCCCACGCTCCAAACTGCTCGTATATAGCATTTGCAGCGAATTTGGAGCAACTTTTGTTATATGTATTTTTCGTGTCCAGGGAGCCGAGAATCGTCGAAATATCAACTTACACGAAATGAAATATTTTTGTGATATTCTTGTTCCCCACACTCCAAACTTCTTGTATATAGCTTTTGCAGCGAATTTGGAGCAACGTTTGTTAGGATAATATATTTCGTGTCCAGGGAGCTGAGAATCCTCGAAAAATCGACTTACGCGAAATGAAAGATTTTTGTGATATTCTTGTTCCCCACGCTCCAAACTGCTCGTATATAGCATTTGAGGCGAATTTGGAGCAACGTTTGGTATATGTATATTTCGTGACCAGGGAGCTGAGAATCGTCGAAATATCGACTTACACGAAATGAAGTATTTTTGTGATATTCTTGTTTACCTTACTCCAAACTGCTCTTATATAGCTTTTGCAGCGAATTTGGAACAACTTTTGTTCTGAGAATATTTCGTGTCCAGGGAACCGCGAATCTTCGAGAAATCGACTTACACTTAGTGATACATTTTTGTGAGAATCTTCTTCCCCGCACTCCAAACTATTCGCTTTTAGCTTATGCAGCGAATTTGGAGCAACTTTTGTTCTGAGAATATTTCGTGTCCAGGCAGCTGAGAATCGTCGTAAAATGAACTTACACGAAATGAAACATTTTTGTGATATTCTTGTTCCCCACGCTCCAAACTGCTCGTATATAGCATTTGCAGCGAATTTGGACCAACATTTGTGATATATATTTTCGTGTCCAGGGTGCCGAGAATCGTCGAAATATCAACTTACACGAAATGAAATATTTTTGTGATATTCTTGTTCCCCACACTCCAAACTTTTCGTATATAGCTTTTGCAGTGATTTTGGAGCAACGTTTGTTAGGATAATATAGTTCGTGTCCAGGGAGCTGAGAATCCTCGAAAATCGACTTACGCGAAATGAAAAATTTTTGTGATATTCTTCTTCCCCACGCTCCAAACTGCTCGTATATAGCATTTGCAGCGAATTTGGAGCAACTTTTGTTATATGTATTTTTCGTGTCCAGGGAGCCGAGAATCGTCGAAATATCAACTTACACGAAATGAAATATTTTTGTGATATTCTTGTTCCCCACGCTCCAAGCTGCTCGTAAATAGCATTTGCAGCGAATTTGGAGCAACTTTTGTTATAGGTATATTTCGTTAGGAGGGAGCCGAGAATCGTCGAAATATCGACTTACACGAAATGAAATATTTTTGTGATATTCTTGTTTACCTTACTCCAAAATGCTCTTATATAGCTTTTGCAGCGAATTTGGAGCAACTTTTGTTCAGAGTATATTTAGTGTCCAGGGAGCCGAGAATCGACGAAATATCGACTTACACGAAATGAAAAATTTTTGTGATATTCTTGTTCCCCACACTCCAAACTTCTTGTATATAGCTTTTGCAGCGAATTTGGAGCAACGTTTGTTAGGATAATATATTTCGTGTCCAGGGAGCTGAGAATCCTCGAAAAATCGACTTACGCGAAATGAAAGATTTTTGTGATATTCTTGTTCCCCACGCTCCAAACTGCTCGTATATAGCATTTGAGGCGAATTTGGAGCAACGTTTTGTATATGTATATTTCGTGACCAGGGAGCTGAGAATCGTCGAAATATCGACTTACACGAAATGAAATATTTTTGTGATATTCTTGTTTACCTTACTCCAAACTGCTCTTATATAGCTTTTGCAGCGAATTTGGAGCAACTTTTGTTCTGAGAATATTTCGTGTCCAGGGAACCGCGAATCTTCGAGAAATCGACTTACACTTAGTGATACATTTTTGGGAGAATCTTCTTCCCCGCACTCCAAACTATTCGCTTTTAGCTTATGCAGCGAATTTGGAGCAACTTTTGTTCTGAGAATATTTCGTGTCCAGGCAGCTGAGAATCGTCGTAAAATGAACTTACACGAAATGAAACATTTTTGTGATATTCTTGTTCCCCACGCTCCAAACTGCTCGTATATAGCATTTGCAGCGAATTTGGACCAACATTTGTGATATATATTTTCGTGTCCAGGGTGCCGAGAATCGTCGAAATATCAACTTACACGAAATGAAATATTTTTGTGATATTCTTGTTCCCCACGTTCCAAACTGCTCGTAAATAGCATTTGCAGCAAATTTGGAGCAACTTTTGATATATGTATTTTCGTGTCCTGGGAGCCGAGAATCGTCGAAATATCAACTTACACGAAATGAAATATTTTTGTGATATTCTTGTTTACCTTACTCCAAACTGCTCTTATATAGCTTTTGCAGCGAATTTGGAGCAACTTTTGTTCAGCGTATATTTAGTGTCCAGGGAGCCGAGAATCGTCGAAATATCGACTTACACGAAATGAAATATTTTTCTGATATTCTTGTTTACCTTACTCCAAACTTCTCTTATATAGCTTTTGCAGCGAATTTGGAGCAACTTTTGTTCAGAGTATATTTAGTGTCCAGGGAGCCGAGAATCGTCGAAATATCGACTTACACGAAATGAAAAATTTTTGCGATAATCTTGTTCCCCACACTCCAAACTTCTCGTATATAGCTTTTGCAGCGAATTTGGAGCAACGTTTGTTAGGATAATATATTTCGTGTCCGGGGAGCTGAGAATCCTCGAAAAATCGACTTACGCGAAATGAAAAATTTTTGTGATATTCTTGTTCCCCACGCTCCAAACTGCTCGTATATAGCATTTGAGGCGAATTTGGAGCAAAGTTTGGTATATGTATATTTCGTGACCAGGGAGCTGAGAATCGTCGAAATATCGACTTACACGAAATGAAATATTTTTGTGATATTCTTGTTTACCTTACTCCAAACTGCTCTTATATAGCTTTTGCAGCGAATTTGGAGCAACTTTTGTTTTGAGAATATTTCGTGTCCAGGGAACCGCGAATCTTCGAGAAATCGACTTACACTTAGTGATACATTTTTGTGAGAATCTTCTTCCTCGCACTCCAAACTATTCGCTTTTAGCTTATGCAGCGAATTTGGAGCAAATTTTGTTCTGAGAATATTTCGTGTCCAGGCAGCTGAGAATCGTCGTAAAATGAACTTACACGAAATGAAACATTTTTGTGATATTCTTGTTCCCCACGCTCCAAACTGTTCGTATATAGCATTTGCAGCGAATTTGGACAAACTTTTGTGATATATATTTTCGTGTCCAGGGAGCCGAGAATCGTCGAAATATCAACTTACACGAAATGAAATATTTTTGTGATATTCTTGTTCTCCACGCTCCAAACTGCTCGTAAATGGCATTTGCAGCGAATTTGGAGCAACTTTTGTTATAGGTATATTTCGTTAGGAGGGAGCCGAGAATCGTCGAAATATCGACTTACACGAAATGAAATATTTTTGTGATATTCTTGTTCCCCACGTTCCAAACTGCTCGTAAATAGCATTTGCAGCAAATTTGGAGCAACTTTTGATATATGTATTTTCGTGTCCTGGGAGCCGAGAATCGTCGAAATATCAACTTACACGAAATGAAATATTTTTGTGATATTCTTGTTTACCTCACTCCAAACTGCTCTTATATAGCTTTTGCAGCGAATTTGGAGCAACTTTTGTTCAGAGTATATTTAGTGTCCAGGGAGCCGAGAATCGTCGAAATATCGACTTACACGAAATGAAATATTTTTCTGATATTCTTGTTTACCTTACTCCAAACTTCTCTTATATAGCTTTTGCAGCGAATTTGGAGCAACTTTTGTTCAGAGTATATTTATTGTCCAGGGAGCCGAGAATCGTTGAAATATGGACTTACACGAAATGAAAAATTTTTGCGATAATCTTGTTCCCCACACTCCAAACTTCTCGTATATAGCTTTAGCAGCGAATTTGGAGCAACGTTTGTTAGGATAATATATTTCGTGTCCAGGGAGCTGAGAATCCTCGAAAAATCGACTTACGCGAAATGAAAAATTTTTGTGATATTCTTGTTCCCCACGCTCCAAACTGCTCGTATATAGCATTTAAGGCGAATTTGAAGCAAAGTTTGGTATATGTATATTTCGTGACCAGGGAGCTGAGAATCGTCGAAATATCGAATTACACGAAATGAAATATTTTTGTGATATTCTTGTTTACCTTACTCCAAACTGCTCTTATATAGCTTTTGCAGCGAATTTGGAGCAACTTTTGTTTTGAGAATATTTCGTGTCCAGGGAACCGCGAATCTTCGAGAAATCGACTTACTCTTAGTGATACATTTTTGTGAGAATCTTCTTCCCCGCACTCCAAACTATTCGCTTTTAGCTTATGCAGCGAATTTGGAGCAACTTTTGTTTTGAGAATATTTCGTGTCCAGGCAGCTGAGAATCGTCGTAAAATGAACTTACACGAAATGAAACATTTTTGTGATATTCTTGTTGCCCACGCTCCAAACTGCTCGTATATAGCATTTGCAGCGAATTTGGACCAACTTTTGTGATATGTATTTTCGTGTCCAGGGAGTCGAGAATCGTCGAAATATCAACTTACACGGAATGAAATATTTTTGTGATATTCTTGTTCCCCACACTCCAAACTTCTCGTATATAGCTTTAGCAGCGAATTTGGAGCAACGTTTGTTAGGATAATATATTTCGTGTCCAGGGAGCTGAGAATCCTCGAAAATCGACTTACGCGAAATGAAAAATTTTTGTGATATTCTTCTTCCCCACGCTCCAAACTGCTCGTATATAGCATTTGCAGCGAATTTGGAGCAACTTTTGTTATATGTATTTTTCGTGTCCAGGGAGCCGAGAATCGTCGAAATATCAACTTACACGAAATGAAATATTTTTGTGATATTCTTGTTCCCCACGCTCCAAGCTGCTCGTAAATAGCATTTGCAGCGAATTTGGAGCAACTTTTGTTATAGGTATATTTCGTTAGGAGGGAGCCGAGAATCGTCGAAATATCGACTTACACGAAATGAAATATTTTTGTGATATTCTTGTTTACCTTACTCCAAAATGCTCTTATATAGCTTTTGCAGCGAATTTGGAGCAACTTTTGTTCAGAGTATATTTAGTGTCCAGGGAGCCGAGAATCGACGAAATATCGACTTACACGAAATGAAATATTTTTGTGATATTCTTGTTCCCCACACTCCAAACTTCTTGTATATAGCTTTTGCAGCGAATTTGGAGCAACGTTTGTTAGGATAATATATTTCGTGTCCAGGGAGCTGAGAATCCTCGAAAAATCGACTTACGCGAAATGAAAGATTTTTGTGATATTCTTGTTCCCCACGCTCCAAACTGCTCGTATATAGCATTTGAGGCGAATTTGGAGCAACGTTTGGTATATGTATATTTCGTGACCAGGGAGCTGAGAATCGTCGAAATATCGACTTACACGAAATGAAATATTTTTGTGATATTCTTGTTTACCTTACTCCAAGCTGCTCTTATATAGCTTTTGCAGCGAATTTGGAACAACTTTTGTTCTGAGAATATTTCGTGTCCAGGGAACCGCGAATCTTCGAGAAATCGACTTACACTTAGTGATACATTTTTGTGAGAATCTTCTTCCCCGCACTCCAAACTATTCGTTTTTAGCTTATGCAGCGAATTTGGAGCAACTTTTGTTCTGAGAATATTTCGTGTCCAGGCAGCTGAGAATCGTCGTAAAATGAACTTACACGAAATGAAACATTTTTGTGATATTCTTGTTCCCCACGCTCCAAACTGCTCGTATATAGCATTTGCAGCGAATTTGGACCAACATTTGTGATATATATTTTCGTGTCCAGGGTGCCGAGAATCGTCGAAATATCAACTTACACGAAATGAAATATTTTTGTGATATTCTTGTTCCCCACACTCCAAACTTTTCGTATATAGCTTTTGCAGTGATTTTGGAGCAACGTTTGTTAGGATAATATAGTTCGTGTCCAGGGAGCTGAGAATCCTCGAAAATCGACTTACGCGAAATGAAAAATTTTTGTGATATTCTTCTTCCCCACGCTCCAAACTGCTCGTATATAGCATTTGCAGCGAATTTGGAGCAACTTTTGTTATATGTATTTTTCGTGTCCAGGGAGCCGAGAATCGTCGAAATATCAACTTACACGAAATGAAATATTTTTGTGATATTCTTGTTCCCCACGCTCCAAGCTGCTCGTAAATAGCATTTGCAGCGAATTTGGAGCAACTTTTGTTATAGGTATATTTCGTTAGGAGGGAGCCGAGAATCGTCGAAATATCGACTTACACGAAATGAAATATTTTTGTGATATTCTTGTTTACCTTACTCCAAAATGCTCTTATATAGCTTTTGCAGCGAATTTGGAGCAACTTTTGTTCAGAGTATATTTAGTGTCCAGGGAGCCGAGAATCGACGAAATATCGACTTACACGAAATGAAAAATTTTTGTGATATTCTTGTTCCCCACACTCCAAACTTCTTGTATATAGCTTTTGCAGCGAATTTGGAGCAACGTTTGTTAGGATAATATATTTCGTGTCCAGGGAGCTGAGAATCCTCGAAAAATCGACTTACGCGAAATGAAAGATTTTTGTGATATTCTTGTTCCCCACGCTCCAAACTGCTCGTATATAGCATTTGAGGCGAATTTGGAGCAACGTTTTGTATATGTATATTTCGTGACCAGGGAGCTGAGAATCGTCGAAATATCGACTTACACGAAATGAAATATTTTTGTGATATTCTTGTTTACCTTACTCCAAACTGCTCTTATATAGCTTTTGCAGCGAATTTGGAGCAACTTTTGTTCTGAGAATATTTCGTGTCCAGGGAACCGCGAATCTTCGAGAAATCGACTTACACTTAGTGATACATTTTTGGGAGAATCTTCTTCCCCGCACTCCAAACTATTCGCTTTTAGCTTATGCAGCGAATGTGGAGCAACTTTTGTTCTGAGAATATTTCGTGTCCAGGCAGCTGAGAATCGTCGTAAAATGAACTTACACGAAATGAAACATTTTTGTGATATTCTTGTTCCCCACGCTCCAAACTGCTCGTATATAGCATTTGCAGCGAATTTGGACCAACATTTGTGATATATATTTTCGTGTCCAGGGTGCCGAGAATCGTCGAAATATCAACTTACACGAAATGAAATATTTTTGTGATATTCTTGTTCCCCACGTTCCAAACTGCTCGTAAATAGCATTTGCAGCAAATTTGGAGCAACTTTTGATATATGTATTTTCGTGTCCTGGGAGCCGAGAATCGTCGAAATATCAACTTACACGAAATGAAATATTTTTGTGATATTCTTGTTTACCTTACTCCAAACTGCTCTTATATAGCTTTTGCAGCGAATTTGGAGCAACTTTTGTTCAGCGTATATTTAGTGTCCAGGGAGCCGAGAATCGTCGAAATATCGACTTACACGAAATGAAATATTTTTCTGATATTCTTGTTTACCTTACTCCAAACTTCTCTTATATAGCTTTTGCAGCGAATTTGGAGCAACTTTTGTTCAGAGTATATTTAGTGTCCAGGGAGCCGAGAATCGTCGAAATATCGACTTACACGAAATGAAAAATTTTTGCGATAATCTTGTTCCCCACACTCCAAACTTCTCGTATATAGCTTTTGCAGCGAATTTGGAGCAACGTTTGTTAGGATAATATATTTCGTGTCCGGGGAGCTGAGAATCCTCGAAAAATCGACTTACGCGAAATGAAAAATTTTTGTGATATTCTTGTTCCCCACGCTCCAAACTGCTCGTATATAGCATTTGAGGCGAATTTGGAGCAAAGTTTGGTATATGTATATTTCGTGACCAGGGAGCTGAGAATCGTCGAAATATCGACTTACACGAAATGAAATATTTATGTGATATTCTTGTTTACCTTACTCCAAACTGCTCTTATATAGCTTTTGCAGCGAATTTGGAGCAACTTTTGTTCAGCGTATATTTAGTGTCCAGGGAGCCGAGAATCGTCGAAATATCGACTTACACGAAATGAAATATTTTTCTGATATTCTTGTTTACCTTACTCCAAACTTCTCTTATATAGCTTTTGCAGCGAATTTGGAGCAACTTTTGTTCAGAGTATATTTAGTGTCCAGGGAGCCGAGAATCGTCGAAATATCGACTTACACGAAATGAAAAATTTTTGCGATAATCTTGTTCCCCACACTCCAAACTTCTCGTATATAGCTTTTGCAGCGAATTTGGAGCAACGTTTGTTAGGATAATATATTTCGTGTCCGGGGAGCTGAGAATCCTCGAAAAATCGACTTACGCGAAATGAAAAATTTTTGTGATATTCTTGTTCCCCACGCTCCAAACTGCTCGTATATAGCATTTGAGGCGAATTTGGAGCAAAGTTTGGTATATGTATATTTCGTGACCAGGGAGCTGAGAATCGTCGAAATATCGACTTACACGAAATGAAATATTTTTGTGATATTCTTGTTTACCTTACTCCAAACTGCTCTTATATAGCTTTTGCAGCGAATTTGGAGCAACTTTTGTTTTGAGAATATTTCGTGTCCAGGGAACCGCGAATCTTCGAGAAATCGACTTACACTTAGTGATACATTTTTGTGAGAATCTTCTTCCTCGCACTCCAAACTATTCGCTTTTAGCTTATGCAGCGAATTTGGAGCAAATTTTGTTCTGAGAATATTTCGTGTCCAGGCAGCTGAGAATCGTCGTAAAATGAACTTACACGAAATGAAACATTTTTGTGATATTCTTGTTCCCCACGCTCCAAACTGTTCGTATATAGCATTTGCAGCGAATTTGGACAAACTTTTGTGATATATATTTTCGTGTCCAGGGAGCCGAGAATCGTCGAAATATCAACTTACACGAAATGAAATATTTTTGTGATATTCTTGTTCTCCACGCTCCAAACTGCTCGTAAATGGCATTTGCAGCGAATTTGGAGCAACTTTTGTTATAGGTATATTTCGTTAGGAGGGAGCCGAGAATCGTCGAAATATCGACTTACACGAAATGAAATATTTTTGTGATATTCTTGTTCCCCACGTTCCAAACTGCTCGTAAATAGCATTTGCAGCAAATTTGGAGCAACTTTTGATATATGTATTTTCGTGTCCTGGGAGCCGAGAATCGTCGAAATATCAACTTACACGAAATGAAATATTTTTGTGATATTCTTGTTTACCTCACTCCAAACTGCTCTTATATAGCTTTTGCAGCGAATTTGGAGCAACTTTTGTTCAGAGTATATTTAGTGTCCAGGGAGCCGAGAATCGTCGAAATATCGACTTACACGAAATGAAATATTTTTCTGATATTCTTGTTTACCTTACTCCAAACTTCTCTTATATAGCTTTTGCAGCGAATTTGGAGCAACTTTTGTTCAGAGTATATTTATTGTCCAGGGAGCCGAGAATCGTTGAAATATGGACTTACACGAAATGAAAAATTTTTGCGATAATCTTGTTCCCCACACTCCAAACTTCTCGTATATAGCTTTAGCAGCGAATTTGGAGCAACGTTTGTTAGGATAATATATTTCGTGTCCAGGGAGCTGAGAATCCTCGAAAAATCGACTTACGCGAAATGAAAAATTTTTGTGATATTCTTGTTCCCCACGCTCCAAACTGCTCGTATATAGCATTTAAGGCGAATTTGAAGCAAAGTTTGGTATATGTATATTTCGTGACCAGGGAGCTGAGAATCGTCGAAATATCGAATTACACGAAATGAAATATTTTTGTGATATTCTTGTTTACCTTACTCCAAACTGCTCTTATATAGCTTTTGCAGCGAATTTGGAGCAACTTTTGTTTTGAGAATATTTCGTGTCCAGGGAACCGCGAATCTTCGAGAAATCGACTTACACTTAGTGATACATTTTTGTGAGAATCTTCTTCCCCGCACTCCAAACTATTCGCTTTTAGCTTATGCAGCGAATTTGGAGCAACTTTTGTTTTGAGAATATTTCGTGTCCAGGCAGCTGAGAATCGTCGTAAAATGAACTTACACGAAATGAAACATTTTTGTGATATTCTTGTTGCCCACGCTCCAAACTGCTCGTATATAGCATTTGCAGCGAATTTGGAGCAACTTTTGTTATATGTATTTTTCGTGTCCAGGGAGCCGAGAATCGTCGAAATATCAACTTACACGAAATGAAATATTTTTGTGATATTCTTGTTCCCCACACTCCAAACTTCTTGTATATAGCTTTTGCAGCGAATTTGGAGCAACGTTTGTTAGGATAATATATTTCGTGTCCAGGGAGCTGAGAATCCTCGAAAAATCGACTTACGCGAAATGAAAGATTTTTGTGATATTCTTGTTCCCCACGCTCCAAACTGCTCGTATATAGCATTTGAGGCGAATTTGGAGCAACGTTTGGTATATGTATATTTCGTGACCAGGGAGCTGAGAATCGTCGAAATATCGACTTACACGAAATGAAGTATTTTTGTGATATTCTTGTTTACCTTACTCCAAACTGCTCTTATATAGCTTTTGCAGCGAATTTGGAACAACTTTTGTTCTGAGAATATTTCGTGTCCAGGGAACCGCGAATCTTCGAGAAATCGACTTACACTTAGTGATACATTTTTGTGAGAATCTTCTTCCCCGCACTCCAAACTATTCGCTTTTAGCTTATGCAGCGAATTTGGAGCAACTTTTGTTCTGAGAATATTTCGTGTCCAGGCAGCTGAGAATCGTCGTAAAATGAACTTACACGAAATGAAACATTTTTGTGATATTCTTGTTCCCCACGCTCCAAACTGCTCGTATATAGCATTTGCAGCGAATTTGGACCAACATTTGTGATATATATTTTCGTGTCCAGGGTGCCGAGAATCGTCGAAATATCAACTTACACGAAATGAAATATTTTTGTGATATTCTTGTTCCCCACACTCCAAACTTTTCGTATATAGCTTTTGCAGTGATTTTGGAGCAACGTTTGTTAGGATAATATAGTTCGTGTCCAGGGAGCTGAGAATCCTCGAAAATCGACTTACGCGAAATGAAAAATTTTTGTGATATTCTTCTTCCCCACGCTCCAAACTGCTCGTATATAGCATTTGCAGCGAATTTGGAGCAACTTTTGTTATATGTATTTTTCGTGTCCAGGGAGCCGAGAATCGTCGAAATATCAACTTACACGAAATGAAATATTTTTGTGATATTCTTGTTCCCCACGCTCCAAGCTGCTCGTAAATAGCATTTGCAGCGAATTTGGAGCAACTTTTGTTATAGGTATATTTCGTTAGGAGGGAGCCGAGAATCGTCGAAATATCGACTTACACGAAATGAAATATTTTTGTGATATTCTTGTTTACCTTACTCCAAAATGCTCTTATATAGCTTTTGCAGCGAATTTGGAGCAACTTTTGTTCAGAGTATATTTAGTGTCCAGGGAGCCGAGAATCGACGAAATATCGACTTACACGAAATGAAAAATTTTTGTGATATTCTTGTTCCCCACACTCCAAACTTCTCGTATATAGCTTTTGCAGCGAATTTGGAGCAACGTTTGTTAGGATAATATATTTCGTGTCCGGGGAGCTGAGAATCCTCGAAAAATCGACTTACGCGAAATGAAAAATTTTTGTGATATTCTTGTTCCCCACGCTCCAAACTGCTCGTATATAGCATTTGAGGCGAATTTGGAGCAAAGTTTGGTATATGTATATTTCGTGACCAGGGAGCTGAGAATCGTCGAAATATCGACTTACACGAAATGAAATATTTATGTGATATTCTTGTTTACCTTACTCCAAACTGCTCTTATATAGCTTTTGCAGCGAATTTGGAGCAACTTTTGTTCAGCGTATATTTAGTGTCCAGGGAGCCGAGAATCGTCGAAATATCGACTTACACGAAATGAAATATTTTTCTGATATTCTTGTTTACCTTACTCCAAACTTCTCTTATATAGCTTTTGCAGCGAATTTGGAGCAACTTTTGTTCAGAGTATATTTAGTGTCCAGGGAGCCGAGAATCGTCGAAATATCGACTTACACGAAATGAAAAATTTTTGCGATAATCTTGTTCCCCACACTCCAAACTTCTCGTATATAGCTTTTGCAGCGAATTTGGAGCAACGTTTGTTAGGATAATATATTTCGTGTCCGGGGAGCTGAGAATCCTCGAAAAATCGACTTACGCGAAATGAAAAATTTTTGTGATATTCTTGTTCCCCACGCTCCAAACTGCTCGTATATAGCATTTGAGGCGAATTTGGAGCAAAGTTTGGTATATGTATATTTCGTGACCAGGGAGCTGAGAATCGTCGAAATATCGACTTACACGAAATGAAATATTTTTGTGATATTCTTGTTTACCTTACTCCAAACTGCTCTTATATAGCTTTTGCAGCGAATTTGGAGCAACTTTTGTTTTGAGAATATTTCGTGTCCAGGGAACCGCGAATCTTCGAGAAATCGACTTACACTTAGTGATACATTTTTGTGAGAATCTTCTTCCTCGCACTCCAAACTATTCGCTTTTAGCTTATGCAGCGAATTTGGAGCAAATTTTGTTCTGAGAATATTTCGTGTCCAGGCAGCTGAGAATCGTCGTAAAATGAACTTACACGAAATGAAACATTTTTGTGATATTCTTGTTCCCCACGCTCCAAACTGTTCGTATATAGCATTTGCAGCGAATTTGGACAAACTTTTGTGATATATATTTTCGTGTCCAGGGAGCCGAGAATCGTCGAAATATCAACTTACACGAAATGAAATATTTTTGTGATATTCTTGTTCTCCACGCTCCAAACTGCTCGTAAATGGCATTTGCAGCGAATTTGGAGCAACTTTTGTTATAGGTATATTTCGTTAGGAGGGAGCCGAGAATCGTCGAAATATCGACTTACACGAAATGAAATATTTTTGTGATATTCTTGTTCCCCACGTTCCAAACTGCTCGTAAATAGCATTTGCAGCAAATTTGGAGCAACTTTTGATATATGTATTTTCGTGTCCTGGGAGCCGAGAATCGTCGAAATATCAACTTACACGAAATGAAATATTTTTGTGATATTCTTGTTTACCTCACTCCAAACTGCTCTTATATAGCTTTTGCAGCGAATTTGGAGCAACTTTTGTTCAGAGTATATTTAGTGTCCAGGGAGCCGAGAATCGTCGAAATATCGACTTACACGAAATGAAATATTTTTCTGATATTCTTGTTTACCTTACTCCAAACTTCTCTTATATAGCTTTTGCAGCGAATTTGGAGCAACTTTTGTTCAGAGTATATTTATTGTCCAGGGAGCCGAGAATCGTTGAAATATGGACTTACACGAAATGAAAAATTTTTGCGATAATCTTGTTCCCCACACTCCAAACTTCTCGTATATAGCTTTAGCAGCGAATTTGGAGCAACGTTTGTTAGGATAATATATTTCGTGTCCAGGGAGCTGAGAATCCTCGAAAAATCGACTTACGCGAAATGAAAAATTTTTGTGATATTCTTGTTCCCCACGCTCCAAACTGCTCGTATATAGCATTTAAGGCGAATTTGAAGCAAAGTTTGGTATATGTATATTTCGTGACCAGGGAGCTGAGAATCGTCGAAATATCGAATTACACGAAATGAAATATTTTTGTGATATTCTTGTTTACCTTACTCCAAACTGCTCTTATATAGCTTTTGCAGCGAATTTGGAGCAACTTTTGTTTTGAGAATATTTCGTGTCCAGGGAACCGCGAATCTTCGAGAAATCGACTTACACTTAGTGATACATTTTTGTGAGAATCTTCTTCCCCGCACTCCAAACTATTCGCTTTTAGCTTATGCAGCGAATTTGGAGCAACTTTTGTTTTGAGAATATTTCGTGTCCAGGCAGCTGAGAATCGTCGTAAAATGAACTTACACGAAATGAAACATTTTTGTGATATTCTTGTTGCCCACGCTCCAAACTGCTCGTATATAGCATTTGCAGCGAATTTGGAGCAACTTTTGTTATATGTATTTTTCGTGTCCAGGGAGCCGAGAATCGTCGAAATATCAACTTACACGAAATGAAATATTTTTGTGATATTCTTGTTCCCCACACTCCAAACTTCTTGTATATAGCTTTTGCAGCGAATTTGGAGCAACGTTTGTTAGGATAATATATTTCGTGTCCAGGGAGCTGAGAATCCTCGAAAAATCGACTTACGCGAAATGAAAGATTTTTGTGATATTCTTGTTCCCCACGCTCCAAACTGCTCGTATATAGCATTTGAGGCGAATTTGGAGCAACGTTTGGTATATGTATATTTCGTGACCAGGGAGCTGAGAATCGTCGAAATATCGACTTACACGAAATGAAGTATTTTTGTGATATTCTTGTTTACCTTACTCCAAACTGCTCTTATATAGCTTTTGCAGCGAATTTGGAACAACTTTTGTTCTGAGAATATTTCGTGTCCAGGGAACCGCGAATCTTCGAGAAATCGACTTACACTTAGTGATACATTTTTGTGAGAATCTTCTTCCCCGCACTCCAAACTATTCGCTTTTAGCTTATGCAGCGAATTTGGAGCAACTTTTGTTCTGAGAATATTTCGTGTCCAGGCAGCTGAGAATCGTCGTAAAATGAACTTACACGAAATGAAACATTTTTGTGATATTCTTGTTCCCCACGCTCCAAACTGCTCGTATATAGCATTTGCAGCGAATTTGGACCAACATTTGTGATATATATTTTCGTGTCCAGGGTGCCGAGAATCGTCGAAATATCAACTTACACGAAATGAAATATTTTTGTGATATTCTTGTTCCCCACACTCCAAACTTTTCGTATATAGCTTTTGCAGTGATTTTGGAGCAACGTTTGTTAGGATAATATAGTTCGTGTCCAGGGAGCTGAGAATCCTCGAAAATCGACTTACGCGAAATGAAAAATTTTTGTGATATTCTTCTTCCCCACGCTCCAAACTGCTCGTATATAGCATTTGCAGCGAATTTGGAGCAACTTTTGTTATATGTATTTTTCGTGTCCAGGGAGCCGAGAATCGTCGAAATATCAACTTACACGAAATGAAATATTTTTGTGATATTCTTGTTCCCCACGCTCCAAGCTGCTCGTAAATAGCATTTGCAGCGAATTTGGAGCAACTTTTGTTATAGGTATATTTCGTTAGGAGGGAGCCGAGAATCGTCGAAATATCGACTTACACGAAATGAAATATTTTTGTGATATTCTTGTTTACCTTACTCCAAAATGCTCTTATATAGCTTTTGCAGCGAATTTGGAGCAACTTTTGTTCAGAGTATATTTAGTGTCCAGGGAGCCGAGAATCGACGAAATATCGACTTACACGAAATGAAAAATTTTTGTGATATTCTTGTTCCCCACACTCCAAACTTCTTGTATATAGCTTTTGCAGCGAATTTGGAGCAACGTTTGTTAGGATAATATATTTCGTGTCCAGGGAGCTGAGAATCCTCGAAAAATCGACTTACGCGAAATGAAAGATTTTTGTGATATTCTTGTTCCCCACGCTCCAAACTGCTCGTATATAGCATTTGAGGCGAATTTGGAGCAACGTTTTGTATATGTATATTTCGTGACCAGGGAGCTGAGAATCGTCGAAATATCGACTTACACGAAATGAAATATTTTTGTGATATTCTTGTTTACCTTACTCCAAACTGCTCTTATATAGCTTTTGCAGCGAATTTGGAGCAACTTTTGTTCTGAGAATATTTCGTGTCCAGGGAACCGCGAATCTTCGAGAAATCGACTTACACTTAGTGATACATTTTTGGGAGAATCTTCTTCCCCGCACTCCAAACTATTCGCTTTTAGCTTATGCAGCGAATTTGGAGCAACTTTTGTTCTGAGAATATTTCGTGTCCAGGCAGCTGAGAATCGTCGTAAAATGAACTTACACGAAATGAAACATTTTTGTGATATTCTTGTTCCCCACGCTCCAAACTGCTCGTATATAGCATTTGCAGCGAATTTGGACCAACATTTGTGATATATATTTTCGTGTCCAGGGTGCCGAGAATCGTCGAAATATCAACTTACACGAAATGAAATATTTTTGTGATATTCTTGTTCCCCACGTTCCAAACTGCTCGTAAATAGCATTTGCAGCAAATTTGGAGCAACTTTTGATATATGTATTTTCGTGTCCTGGGAGCCGAGAATCGTCGAAATATCAACTTACACGAAATGAAATATTTTTGTGATATTCTTGTTTACCTTACTCCAAACTGCTCTTATATAGCTTTTGCAGCGAATTTGGAGCAACTTTTGTTCAGCGTATATTTAGTGTCCAGGGAGCCGAGAATCGTCGAAATATCGACTTACACGAAATGAAATATTTTTCTGATATTCTTGTTTACCTTACTCCAAACTTCTCTTATATAGCTTTTGCAGCGAATTTGGAGCAACTTTTGTTCAGAGTATATTTAGTGTCCAGGGAGCCGAGAATCGTCGAAATATCGACTTACACGAAATGAAAAATTTTTGCGATAATCTTGTTCCCCACACTCCAAACTTCTCGTATATAGCTTTTGCAGCGAATTTGGAGCAACGTTTGTTAGGATAATATATTTCGTGTCCGGGGAGCTGAGAATCCTCGAAAAATCGACTTACGCGAAATGAAAAATTTTTGTGATATTCTTGTTCCCCACGCTCCAAACTGCTCGTATATAGCATTTGAGGCGAATTTGGAGCAAAGTTTGGTATATGTATATTTCGTGACCAGGGAGCTGAGAATCGTCGAAATATCGACTTACACGAAATGAAATATTTTTGTGATATTCTTGTTTACCTTACTCCAAACTGCTCTTATATAGCTTTTGCAGCGAATTTGGAGCAACTTTTGTTTTGAGAATATTTCGTGTCCAGGGAACCGCGAATCTTCGAGAAATCGACTTACACTTAGTGATACATTTTTGTGAGAATCTTCTTCCTCGCACTCCAAACTATTCGCTTTTAGCTTATGCAGCGAATTTGGAGCAAATTTTGTTCTGAGAATATTTCGTGTCCAGGCAGCTGAGAATCGTCGTAAAATGAACTTACACGAAATGAAACATTTTTGTGATATTCTTGTTCCCCACGCTCCAAACTGTTCGTATATAGCATTTGCAGCGAATTTGGACAAACTTTTGTGATATATATTTTCGTGTCCAGGGAGCCGAGAATCGTCGAAATATCAACTTACACGAAATGAAATATTTTTGTGATATTCTTGTTCTCCACGCTCCAAACTGCTCGTAAATGGCATTTGCAGCGAATTTGGAGCAACTTTTGTTATAGGTATATTTCGTTAGGAGGGAGCCGAGAATCGTCGAAATATCGACTTACACGAAATGAAATATTTTTGTGATATTCTTGTTCCCCACGTTCCAAACTGCTCGTAAATAGCATTTGCAGCAAATTTGGAGCAACTTTTGATATATGTATTTTCGTGTCCTGGGAGCCGAGAATCGTCGAAATATCAACTTACACGAAATGAAATATTTTTGTGATATTCTTGTTTACCTCACTCCAAACTGCTCTTATATAGCTTTTGCAGCGAATTTGGAGCAACTTTTGTTCAGAGTATATTTAGTGTCCAGGGAGCCGAGAATCGTCGAAATATCGACTTACACGAAATGAAATATTTTTCTGATATTCTTGTTTACCTTACTCCAAACTTCTCTTATATAGCTTTTGCAGCGAATTTGGAGCAACTTTTGTTCAGAGTATATTTATTGTCCAGGGAGCCGAGAATCGTTGAAATATGGACTTACACGAAATGAAAAATTTTTGCGATAATCTTGTTCCCCACACTCCAAACTTCTCGTATATAGCTTTAGCAGCGAATTTGGAGCAACGTTTGTTAGGATAATATATTTCGTGTCCAGGGAGCTGAGAATCCTCGAAAAATCGACTTACGCGAAATGAAAAATTTTTGTGATATTCTTGTTCCCCACGCTCCAAACTGCTCGTATATAGCATTTAAGGCGAATTTGAAGCAAAGTTTGGTATATGTATATTTCGTGACCAGGGAGCTGAGAATCGTCGAAATATCGAATTACACGAAATGAAATATTTTTGTGATATTCTTGTTTACCTTACTCCAAACTGCTCTTATATAGCTTTTGCAGCGAATTTGGAGCAACTTTTGTTTTGAGAATATTTCGTGTCCAGGGAACCGCGAATCTTCGAGAAATCGACTTACACTTAGTGATACATTTTTGTGAGAATCTTCTTCCCCGCACTCCAAACTATTCGCTTTTAGCTTATGCAGCGAATTTGGAGCAACTTTTGTTTTGAGAATATTTCGTGTCCAGGCAGCTGAGAATCGTCGTAAAATGAACTTACACGAAATGAAACATTTTTGTGATATTCTTGTTGCCCACGCTCCAAACTGCTCGTATATAGCATTTGCAGCGAATTTGGACCAACTTTTGTGATATGTATTTTCGTGTCCAGGGAGTCGAGAATCGTCGAAATATCAACTTACACGGAATGAAATATTTTTGTGATATTCTTGTTCCCCACACTCCAAACTTCTCGTATATAGCTTTAGCAGCGAATTTGGAGCAACGTTTGTTAGGATAATATATTTCGTGTCCAGGGAGCTGAGAATCCTCGAAAATCGACTTACGCGAAATGAAAAATTTTTGTGATATTCTTCTTCCCCACGCTCCAAACTGTTCGTATATAGCATTTGCAGCGAATTTGGAGCAACTTTTGTTATATGTATTTTTCGTGTCCAGGGAGCCGAGAATCGTCGAAATATCAACTTACACGAAATGAAATATTTTTGTGATATTCTTGTTCCCCACGCTCCAAGCTGCTCGTAAATAGCATTTGCAGCGAATTTGGAGCAACTTTTGTTATAGGTATATTTCGTTAGGAGGGAGCCGAGAATCGTCGAAATATCGACTTACACGAAATGAAATATTTTTGTGATATTCTTGTTTACCTTACTCCAAAATGCTCTTATATAGCTTTTGCAGCGAATTTGGAGCAACTTTTGTTCAGAGTATATTTAGTGTCCAGGGAGCCGAGAATCGACGAAATATCGACTTACACGAAATGAAAAATTTTTGTGATATTCTTGTTCCCCACACTCCAAACTTCTTGTATATAGCTTTTGCAGCGAATTTGGAGCAACGTTTGTTAGGATAATATATTTCGTGTCCAGGGAGCTGAGAATCCTCGAAAAATCGACTTACGCGAAATGAAAGATTTTTGTGATATTCTTGTTCCCCACGCTCCAAACTGCTCGTATATAGCATTTGAGGCGAATTTGGAGCAACGTTTTGTATATGTATATTTCGTGACCAGGGAGCTGAGAATCGTCGAAATATCGACTTACACGAAATGAAATATTTTTGTGATATTCTTGTTTACCTTACTCCAAACTGCTCTTATATAGCTTTTGCAGCGAATTTGGAGCAACTTTTGTTCAGCGTATATTTAGTGTCCAGGGAGCCGAGAATCGTCGAAATATCGACTTACACGAAATGAAATATTTTTCTGATATTCTTGTTTACCTTACTCCAAACTTCTCTTATATAGCTTTTGCAGCGAATTTGGAGCAACTTTTGTTCAGAGTATATTTAGTGTCCAGGGAGCCGAGAATCGTCGAAATATCGACTTACACGAAATGAAAAATTTTTGCGATAATCTTGTTCCCCACACTCCAAACTTCTCGTATATAGCTTTTGCAGCGAATTTGGAGCAACGTTTGTTAGGATAATATATTTCGTGTCCGGGGAGCTGAGAATCCTCGAAAAATCGACTTACGCGAAATGAAAAATTTTTGTGATATTCTTGTTCCCCACGCTCCAAACTGCTCGTATATAGCATTTGAGGCGAATTTGGAGCAAAGTTTGGTATATGTATATTTCGTGACCAGGGAGCTGAGAATCGTCGAAATATCGACTTACACGAAATGAAATATTTTTGTGATATTCTTGTTTACCTTACTCCAAACTGCTCTTATATAGCTTTTGCAGCGAATTTGGAGCAACTTTTGTTTTGAGAATATTTCGTGTCCAGGGAACCGCGAATCTTCGAGAAATCGACTTACACTTAGTGATACATTTTTGTGAGAATCTTCTTCCTCGCACTCCAAACTATTCGCTTTTAGCTTATGCAGCGAATTTGGAGCAAATTTTGTTCTGAGAATATTTCGTGTCCAGGCAGCTGAGAATCGTCGTAAAATGAACTTACACGAAATGAAACATTTTTGTGATATTCTTGTTCCCCACGCTCCAAACTGTTCGTATATAGCATTTGCAGCGAATTTGGACAAACTTTTGTGATATATATTTTCGTGTCCAGGGAGCCGAGAATCGTCGAAATATCAACTTACACGAAATGAAATATTTTTGTGATATTCTTGTTCTCCACGTTCCAAACTGCTCGTAAATAGCATTTGCAGCGAATTTGGAGCAACTTTTGTTATAGGTATATTTCGTTAGGAGGGAGCCGAGAATCGTCGAAATATCGACTTACACGAAATGAAATATTTTTGTGATATTCTTGTTCCCCACGTTCCAAACTGCTCGTAAATAGCATTTGCAGCAAATTTGGAGCAACTTTTGATATATGTATTTTCGTGTCCTGGGAGCCGAGAATCGTCGAAATATCAACTTACACGAAATGAAATATTTTTGTGATATTCTTGTTTACCTCACTCCAAACTGCTCTTATATAGCTTTTGCAGCGAATTTGGAGCAACTTTTGTTCAGAGTATATTTAGTGTCCAGGGAGCCGAGAATCGTCGAAATATCGACTTACACGAAATGAAATATTTTTCTGATATTCTTGTTTACCTTACTCCAAACTTCTCTTATATAGCTTTTGCAGCGAATTTGGAGAAACTTTTGTTCAGAGTATATTTATTGTCCAGGGAGCCGAGAATCGTTGAAATATGGACTTACACGAAATGAAAAATTTTTGCGATAATCTTGTTCCCCACACTCCAAACTTCTCGTATATAGCTTTAGCAGCGAATTTGGAGCAACGTTTGTTAGGATAATATATTTCGTGTCCAGGGAGCTGAGAATCCTCGAAAAATCGACTTACGCGAAATGAAAAATTTTTGTGATATTCTTGTTCCCCACGCTCCAAACTGCTCGTATATAGCATTTAAGGCGAATTTGAAGCAAAGTTTGGTATATGTATATTTCGTGACCAGGGAGCTGAGAATCGTCGAAATATCGAATTACACGAAATGAAATATTTTTGTGATATTCTTGTTTACCTTACTCCAAACTGCTCTTATATAGCTTTTGCAGCGAATTTGGAGCAACTTTTGTTCTGAGAATATTTCGTGTCCAGGGAACCGCGAATCTTCGAGAAATCGACTTACACTTAGTGATACATTTTTGTGAGAATCTTCTTCCCCGCACTCCAAACTATTCGCTTTTAGCTTATGCAGCGAATTTGGAGCAACTTTTGTTCTGAGAATATTTCGTGTCCAGGCAGCTGAGAATCGTCGTAAAATGAACTTACACGAAAGGAAACATTTTTGTGATATTCTTGTTCCCCACGCTCCAAACTGCTCGTATATAGCATTTGCAGCGAATTTGGACCAACTTTTGTTTTATATATTTTTCGTGTCCAGGGAACCGAGAATCGTCGAAATATCAACTTACACGAAATGGAATAAATATTTTTGTGATATTCTTCTTCCCCACGTTCCAAACTGCTGTAAATAGCATTTGCAGCGAATTTGGAGCAACTTTTGTTTTATGTATATTTCGTTAGGAGGGAGCCAAGAATCGTCGAAATATCGACTTTCACGAAATGAAATATTTTTGTGATATTCTTGTTTACCTTACTCCAAACTGCTCTTATATAGCTTTTGCAGCGAATTTGGAGCAACTTTTGTTCAGAGTATATTTAGTGTCAAGGGAGCCGAGAATCGTCCAAATATCGACTTACTTGAAATGAAATATTTTTCTGATATTCTAGTTTACCTTACTCCAAACTTCTCTTATATAGCTTTTGCAGCGAATTTGGAGCAACTTTTGCTCACAGTATATTTAGTGTCCAGGGAGTCGAGAATCGTCGAAATATCGACTTACACGAAATGAAAAATTTTTGCGATAATCTTGTTCCCCACACTCCAAACTTCTCGTATATAGCTTTTGCAGCGAATTTGGAGCAACGTTTGTTAGGATAATATATTTCGTGTCCAGGGAGCTGAGAATCCTCGAAAAATCGACTTACGCGAAATGAAAAATTTTTGTGATATTCTTGTTCCCCACGCTCCAAACTGCTCGTATATAGCATTTGAGGCGAATTTGGAGCAAAGTTTGGTATATGTATATTTCGTGACCAGGGAGCTGAGAATCGTCGAAATATCGACTTACACGAAATGAAATATTTTTGTGATATTCTTGTTTACCTTACTCCAAACTGCTCTTATATAGCATTTGCAGCGAATTTGGAGCAACTTTTGTTATATGTATTTTTCGTGTCCAGGGAGCCGAGAATCGTCGAAATATCAACTTACACGAAATGAAATATTTTTGTGATATTCTTGTTCCCCACGCTCCAAACTGCTCGTAAATAGCATTTGCAGCGTATTTGGAGCAACTTTTGTTATATGTATATTTCGTTACCAGGGAGCCGAGAATCGTCGAAATATCGACTTACACGAAATGAAATATTTTTGTGATATTCTTGTTTACCTTACTCCAAACTGCTCTTATATAGCTTTTGCAGCGAATTTGGAGCAACTTTTGTTCAGAGTATATTTAGTGTCCAGGGAGCCGAGAATCGTCGAAATATCGACATACACGAAATGAAAAATTTTTGTGATATTCTTGTTCCTCAGAATCCAAACTTCTCGTATATAGCTTTAGCAGCGAATTTGCAGCAACTTTTGTTAGGATAATATATTTCGTGTCCAGGGAGCTGAGAATCCTCGAAAAATCGACTTACGCGAAATGAAAAATTTTTGTGATATTCTTGTTCCCCACGCTCCAAACTGCTCGTATAGAGCATTTGCAGCGAATTTGGAGCAACTTTTGTGATATATATTTTCGTGTCCAGGGAGTCGAGAATCGTCGAAATATCAACTTACACGAAATGAAATATTTTTGTGATATTCTTGTTCCCCACACTCCAAACTTTTCGTATATAGCTTTTGCAGTGATTTTGGAGCAACGTTTGTTAGGAATATATAGTTCGTGTCCAGGGAGCTGAGAATCCTCGAAAATCGACTTACGCGAAATGAAAAATTTTTGTGATATTCTTCTTCCCCACGCTCCAAACTGCTCGTATATAGCATTTGCAGCGAATTTGGAGCAACTTTTGTTATATGTATTTTTCGTGTCCAGGGAGCCAAGAATCGTCGAAATATCAACTTACACGAAATGAAATATTTTTGTGATATTCTTGTTCCCCACGCTCCAAGCTGCTCGTAAATAGCATTTGCAGCGAATTTGGAGCAACTTTTGTTATAGGTATATTTCGTTAGGAGGGAGCCGAGAATCGTCGAAATATCGACTTACACGAAATGAAATATTTTTGTGATATTCTTGTTTACCTTACTCCAAAATGCTCTTATATAGCTTTTGCAGCGAATTTGGAGCAACTTTTGTTCAGAGTATATTTAGTGTCCAGGGAGCCGAGAATCGACGAAATATCGACTTACACGAAATGAAAAATTTTTGTGATATTCTTGTTCCCCACACTCCAAACTTCTTGTATATAGCTTTTGCAGCGAATTTGGAGCAACGTTTGTTAGGATAATATATTTCGTGTCCAGGGAGCTGAGAATCCTCGAAAAATCGACTTACGCGAAATGAAAGATTTTTGTGATATTCTTGTTCCCCACGCTCCAAACTGCTCGTATATAGCATTTGAGGCGAATTTGGAGCAACGTTTGGTATATGTATATTTCGTGACCAGGGAGCTGAGAATCGTCGAAATATCGACTTACACGAAATGAAATATTTTTGTGATATTCTTGTTTACCTTACTCCAAACTGCTCTTATATAGGCTTTTGCAGCGAATTTGGAGCAACGTTTGTTCTGAGAATATTTCGTGTCCAGGGAACCGCGAATCTTCGAGAAATCGACTTACACTTAGTGATACATTTTTGTGAGAATCTTCTTCCCCGCACTCCAAACTATTCGCTTTTAGCTTATGCAGCGAATTTGGAGCAACTTTTGTTCTGAGAATATTTCGTGTCCAGGCAGCTGAGAATCGTCGTAAAATGAACTTACACGAAATGAAACATTTTTGTGATATTCTTGTTCCACACGCTCCAAGCTGCTCGTATATAGCATTTGCAGCGAATTTGGACTAACATTTGTGATATATATTTTCGTGTCCAGGGTGCCGAGAATCGTCGAAATATCAACTTACACGAAATGAAATATTTTTGTGATATTCTTGTTTACCTCACTCCAAACTGCTCTTATATAGCTTTTGCAGCGAATTTGGAGCCACTTTTGTTCAGAGTATATTTAGTGTCCAGGGAGCCGAGAATCGTCGAAATATGGACTTACACGAAATGAAATATTTTTCTGATATTCTTGTTTACCTTACTCCAAACTTCTTTTATATAGCTTTTGCAGCGAATTTGGAGCAACTTTTGTTCAGAGTATATTTAGTGTCCAGGGAGCCGAGAATCGTCGAAATATCGACTTACACGAAATGAAAAATTTTTGCGATAATCTTGTTCCCCACACTCCAAACTTCTCGTATATAGCTTTAGCAGCGAATTTGGAGCAACGTTTGTTAGGATAATATATTTCGTGTCCAGGGAGCTGAGAATCCTCGAAAAATCGACTTACGCGAAATGAACAATTTTTGTGATATTCCTGTTCCCCACGCTCCAAACTGCTCGTATATAGCATTTGAGGCGAATTTGGAGCAAAGTTTGGTATATGTATATTTCGTGAAGAGGGAGCTGAGAATCGTCGAAATATCGACTTACACGAAATGAAATATTTTTGTGATATTCCTGTTTACCTTACTCCAAACTGCTCTTATATAGCTTTTGCAGCGAATTTGGATCAACTTTTGTTTTGAGAATATTTCGTGTCCAGGGAACCGCGAATCTTCGAGAAATCGACTTACACTTAGTGATACATTTTTGTGAGAATCTTCTTCCCCGCACTCCAAACTATTCGCTTTAAGCTTATGCAGCGAATTTTGAGCAACTTTTGTTTTGAGAATATTTCGTGTCCAGGCAGCTGAGAATCGTCGTAAAATGAACTTACACGAAATGAAACATTTTTGTGATATTCTTGTTCCCCACGCTCCAAACTGCTCGTATATAGCATTTGCAGCGAATTTGGACCAACTTTTGTGATATATATTTTCGTGTCCAGGGAGTCGAGAATCGTCGAAATATCAACTTACACGAAATGAAATATTTTTGTGATATTCTTGTTCCCCACACTCCAAACTTTTCGTATATAGCTTTTGCAGTGATTTTGGAGCAACGTTTGTTAGGAATATATAGTTCGTGTCCAGGGAGCTGAGAATCCTCGAAAATCGACTTACGCGAAATGAAAAATTTTTGTGATATTCTTCTTCCCCACGCTCCAAACTGCTCGTATATAGCATTTGCAGCGAATTTGGAGCAACTTTTGTTATATGTATTTTTCGTGTCCAGGGAGCCGAGAATCGTCGAAATATCAACTTACACGAAATGAAATATTTTTGTGATATTCTTGTTCCCCACACTCCAAACATCTTGTATATAGCTTTTGCAGCGAATTTGGAGCAACGTTTGTTAGGATAATATATTTCGTGTCCAGGGAGCTGAGAATCCTCGAAAAATGGACTTACGCGAAATGAAAAATTTTTGTGATATTCTTCTTCCCCACGCTCCAAACTGCTCGTATATAGCATTTGCTGCGAATTTGGAGCAACTTTTGTTACATGTATATTTCGTGACCAGGGAGCCGAGAATCGTCGAAATATCGACTTACACGTAATGAAACATTTTTATGATATTCCTGTTCCCCGCACTCCAAACTGCTCGTAAATAGCATTTGAGGCGAATTTGGAGCAACGTTTGGTATATGTATATTTCGTGACCAGGGAGCTGAGAATCGTTGAAATATCGACTTACACGAAATGAAATATTTTTGTGATATTCTTGTTTACCTTACTCCAAACTGCTCTTACATAGCTTTTGCAGCGAATTTGGAGCAACTTTTGTTCTGAGAATATTTCGTGTCCAGGTAACCGCGAATCTTCGAGAAATCGACTTACACTTAGTGATACATTTTTGTGAGAATCTTCTTCCCCGCACTCCAAACTATTCGCTTTTAGCTTATGCAGCGAATTTGGAGCAACTTTTGTTCTGAGAATATTTCGTGTCCAGGCAGCTGAGAATCGTCGTAAAATGTACTTACACGAAAGGAAACATTTTTGTGATATTCTTGTTCCCCACGCTCCAAACTGCTCGTATATAGCTTTTGCAGCGAATTTGGACCAACTTTTGTGATATATATTTTCGTGTCCAGGGAGCCGAGAATCGTCGAAATATCAACTTACACGAAAAGAAATATTTTTGTGATATTCTTGTTCCCCACGTTCCAAACTGCTCGTAAATAGCATTTGCAGCAAATTTGGAGCAACTTTTGATATATGTATTTTCGTGTCCTGGGAGCCGAGAATCGTCGAAATATCAACTTACACGAAATGAAATATTTTTGTGATATTCTTGTTTACCTTACTCCAAACTGCTCTTATATAGCTTTTGCAGCGAATTTGGAGCAACTTTTGTTCAGAGTATATTTAGTGTCCAGGGAGCCGAGAATCGTCGAAATATCGACTTACACGAAATGAAAAATTTTTCTGATATTCTTGATTACCTTACTCCAAACTTCTCTTATATATTTTTTGCAGCGAATTTGGATCAACTTTTGTTCAGAGTATATTTAGTGTCCAGGGAGCCGAGAATCGTCAAAGTATCGACTTACACGAAATGAAAAATTTTTGCGATAATCTTGTTCCCCACACTCCAAACTTCTCGTATATAGCTTTTGCAGCGAATTTGGAGCAACTTTTGTTACATGTATATTTCGTGACCAGGGAGCCGAGAATCGTCGAAATATCTACTTACACGTAATGAAACATTTTTGTGATATTCTTGTTTACCTTACTCCAAACTGCTCGTATATAGCATTTGCAGCGAATTTGGAGCAACTTTTGTTATATGTATTTTTCGTGTCCAGGGAGCCGAGAATCGTCGAAATATCAACTTACACGAAATGAAATATTTTTGTGATATTCTTGTTCCCCACGCTCCAAACTGCTCGTAAATAGCGTTTGCAGCGAATTTGGAGCAACTTTTGTTATATGTATATTTCGTTAGGAGGGAGCCGAGAATCGTCGAAATATCGACTAACACGAAATGAAATATTTTTGTGATATTCTTGTTTACCTTACTCCAAACTTCTTGTATATAGCTTTTGCAGCGAATTTGGAGCAACGTTTGTTAGGATAATATATTTCGTGTCCAGGGAGCTGAGAATCGTCGAAATATCAACTTACACGAAATGAAATATTTTTGTGATATTCTTGTTCCCCACACTCCAAACTTTTCGTATATAGCTTTTGCAGTGAATTTGGAGCAACGTTTGTTAGGATAATATAGTTCGTGTCCAGGGAGCTGAGAATCGTCGAAATATCGACTTACACGAAATGAAATATTTTTGTGATATTCTTGTTTACCTTACTCCAAACTGCTCTTATATAGCTTTTGCAGCGAATTTGGAGCAACTTTTGTTCTGAGAATATTTCGTGTCCAGGGAACCGCGAATCTTCGAGAAATCGACTTACACTTAGTGATACATTTTTGTGAGAATCTTCTTCCCCGCACTCCAAACTATTCGCTTTTAGCTTACGCAGCGAATTTGGAGCAACTTTTGTTCTGAGAATATTTCGTGTCCAGGCAGCTGAGAATCGTCGTAAAATGAACTTACACGAAAGGAAACATTTTTGTGATATTCTTGTTCCCCACGCTCCAAACTGCTCGTATATAGCATTTGCAGCGAATTTGGACCAACTTTTGTGATATATATTTTCGTGTCCAGGGAGCCGAGAATCGTCGAAATATCAACTTACACGAAATGAAATATTTTTGTGATATTCTTCTTCCCCACGTTCCAAACTGCTGTAAATAGCATTTGCAGAGAATTTGGAGCAACTTTTGTTTTATGTATATTTCGTTAGGAGGAAGCCAAGAATCGTCGAAATATCGACTTTCACGAAATGAAATATTTTTGTGATATTCTTGTTTACCTTACTCCAAACTGCTCTTATATAGCTTTTGCAGCGAATTTGGAGCAACTTTTGTTCAGAGTATATTTAGTGTCAAGGGAGCCGAGAATCGTCCAAATATCGACTTACACGAAATGAAATATTTTTGTGATATTCTTGTTTACCTTACTCCAAACTGCTCTTATATAGCTTTTGCAGCGAATTTGGAGCTACGTTTGTTAGGATAATATATTTCGTGTCCAGGGAGCTGAGAATCCTCGAAATATCAACTTACACGAAATGAAATATTTTTGTGATATTCTTGTTCCCCACACTCCAAACTTTTCGTATATAGCATTTGCAGCGAATTTGGACCAACATTTGTGATATATATTTTCGTGTCCAGGGTGCCGAGAATCGTCGAAATATCAACTTACACGAAATGAAATATTTTTGTGATATTCTTGTTCCCCACGTTCCAAACTGCTCGTAAATAGCATTTGCAGCAAATTTGGAGCAACTTTTGATATATGTATTTTCGTGTCCTGGGAGCCGAGAATCGTCGAAAAATCAACTTACACGAAATGAAATATTTTTGTGATATTCTTGTTTACCTTACTCCAAACTGCTCTTATATAGCTTTTGCAGCGAATTTGGAGCAACTTTTGTTCAGCGTATATTTAGTGTCCAGGGAGCCGAGAATCGTCGAAATATCGACTTACACGAAATGAAATATTTTTCTGATATTCTTGTTTACCTTACTCCAAACTTCTCTTATATAGCTTTTGCAGCGAATTTGGAGCAACTTTTGTTCAGAGTATATTTAGTGTCCAGGGAGCCGAGAATCGTCGAAATATCGACTTACACGAAATGAAAAATTTTTGCGATAATCTTGTTCCCCACACTCCAAACTTCTCGTATATAGCTTTTGCAGCGAATTTGGAGCAACGTTTGTTAGGATAATATATTTCGTGTCCAGGGAGCTGAGAATCCTCGAAAAATCGACTTACGCGAAATGAAAAATTTTTGTGATATTCTTGTTCCCCACGCTCCAAACTGCTCGTATATAGCATTTGAGGCGAATTTGGAGCAAAGTTTGGTATATGTATATTTCGTGACCAGGGAGCTGAGAATCGTCGAAATATCGACTTACACGAAATGAAATATTTTTGTGATATTCTTGTTTACCTTACTCCAAACTGCTCTTATATAGCTTTTGCAGCGAATTTGGAGCAACTTTTGTTTTGAGAATATTTCGTGTCCAGGGAACCGCGAATCTTCGAGAAATCGACTTACACTTAGTGATACATTTTTGTGAGAATCTTCTTCCCCGCACTCCAAACTATTCGCTTTTAGCTTATGCAGCGAATTTGGAGCAAATTTTGTTCTGAGAATATTTCGTGTCCAGGCAGCTGAGAATCGTCGTAAAATGAATTTACACGAAATGAAACATTTTTGTGATATTCTTGTTCCCCACGCTCCAAACTGTTCGTATATAGCATTTGCAGCGAATTTGGACAAACTTTTGTGATATATATTTTCGTGTCCAGGGAGCCGAGAATCGTCGAAATATCAACTTACACGAAATGAAATATTTTTGTGCTATTCTTGTTCTCCACGCTCCAAACTGCTCGTAAATAGCATTTGCAGCGAATTTGGAGCAACTTTTGTTATAGGTATATTTCGTTAGGGGGGAGCCGAGAATCGTCGAAATATCGACTTACACGAAATGAAATATTTTTGTGATATTCTTGTTTACCTTACTCCAAAATGCTCTTATATAGCTTTTGCAGCGAATTTGGAGCAACTTTTGTTCAGAGTATATTTAGTGTCCAGGGAGCCGAGAATCGACGAAATATCGACTTACACGAAATGAAAAATTTTTGTGATATTCTTGTTCCCCACACTCCAAACTTCTTGTATATAGCTTTTGCAGCGAATTTGGAGCAACGTTTGTTAGGATAATATATTTCGTGTCCAGGGAGCTGAGAATCCTCGAAAAATGGACTTACGCGAAATGAAAAATTTTTGTGATATTCTTGTTCCCCACGCTCCAAACTTCTCGTATATAGCATTTGCTGCGAATTTGGAGCAACTTTTGTTACATGTATATTTCGTGACCAGGGAGCCGAGAATCGTCGAAATATCGACTTACACGTAATGAAACATTTTTATGATATTCTTGTTCCCCGCACTCCAAACTGCTCGTAAATAGCATTTGAGGCGAATTTGGAGCAACGTTTGGTATATGTATATTTCGTGACCAGGGAGCTGAGAATCGTTGAAATATCGACTTACACGAAATGAAATATTTTTGTGATATTCTTGTTTACCTTACTCCAAACTGCTCTTATATAGCTTTTGCAGCGAATTTGGAGCAACTTTTGTTCAGAGTATATTTAGTGTCAAGGGAGCCGAGAATCGTCCAAATATCGACTTACACGAAATGAAATATTTTTGTGATATTCTTGTTTACCTTACTCCAAACTGCTCTTATATAGCTTTTGCAGCGAATTTGGAGCTACGTTTGTTAGGATAATATATTTCGTGTCCAGGGAGCTGAGAATCCTCGAAATATCAACTTACACGAAATGAAATATTTTTGTGATATTCTTGTTCCCCACACTCCAAACTTTTCGTATATAGCATTTGCAGCGAATTTGGACCAACATTTGTGATATATATTTTCGTGTCCAGGGTGCCGAGAATCGTCGAAATATCAACTTACACGAAATGAAATATTTTTGTGATATTCTTGTTCCCCACGTTCCAAACTGCTCGTAAATAGCATTTGCAGCAAATTTGGAGCAACTTTTGATATATGTATTTTCGTGTCCTGGGAGCCGAGAATCGTCGAAAAATTAACTTACACGAAATGAAATATTTTTGTGATATTCTTGTTTACCTTACTCCAAACTGCTCTTATATAGCTTTTGCAGCGAATTTGGAGCAACTTTTGTTCAGCGTATATTTAGTGTCCAGGGAGCCGAGAATCGTCGAAATATCGACTTACACGAAATGAAATATTTTTCTGATATTCTTGTTTACCTTACTCCAAACTTCTCTTATATAGCTTTTGCAGCGAATTTGGAGCAACTTTTGTTCAGAGTATATTTAGTGTCCAGGGAGCCGAGAATCGTCGAAATATCGACTTACACGAAATGAAATATTTTTGTGATATTCTTGTTTACCTTACTCCAAACTGCTCTTATATAGCTTTTGCAGCGAATTTGGAGCAACTTTTGTTCAGAGTATATTTAGTGTCCAGGGAGCCGATAATCGACGAAATATTGACTTACACGAAATGAAAAATTTTTGTGATATTCTTGTTCCCCACACTCCAAACTTCTTGTATATAGCTTTTGCAGCGAATTTGGAGCAACGTTTGTGAGGATAATATATTTCGCGTCCAGGGAGCTGAGAATCCTCGAAATATCAACTTACACGAAATGAAATATTTTTGTGATATTCTTGTTCCCCACACTCCAAACTTTTCGTATATAGCATTTGAGGCGAATTTGGAGCAAAGTTTGGTATATGTATATTTCGTGACCAGGGAGCTGAGAATCGTCGAAATATCGACTTACACGAAATGAAATATTTTTGTGATATTCTTGTTTACCTTACTCCAAACTGCTCTTATATAGCTTTTGCAGCGAATTTGGAGCAACTTTTGTTCTGAGAATATTTCGTGTCCAGGGAACCGCGAATCTTCGAGAAATCGACTTACACTTAGTGATACATTTTTGTGAGAATCTTCTTCCCCGCACTCCAAACTATTCGCTTTTAGCTTATGCAGCGAATTTGGAGCAACTTTTGTGATATATATTTTCGTGTCCAGGGAGCCGAGAATCGTCGAAATATCAACTTACACGAAATGAAATATTTTTGTGATATTCTTCTTCCCCACGTTCCAAACTGCTCGTATATAGATAGCATTTGCAGCGAATTTGGACCAACTTTTGTGATATATATTTTCGTGTCCAGGGAGCCGAGAATCGTCGAAATATCAACTTACACGAAATGAAATAAATATTTTTGTGATATTCTTCTTCCCCACGTTCCAAACTGCTCGTAAATAGCATTTGCAGCAAATTTGGAGCAACTTTTGATATATGTATTTTCGTGTCCTGGGAGCCGAGAATCGTCGAAATATCAACTTACACGAAATGAAATATTTTTGTGATATTCTTGTTTACCTTACTCCAAACTGCTTTTATATAACTTTTGCAGCGAATTTGGAGCAACTTTTGTTCAGAGTATATTTAGTGTCCAGGGAGCCGAGAATCGTCGACATATCGACTTACACGAAATGAAATATTTTTCTGATATTCTTGTTTACCTTACTCCAAACTTCTCTTATATAGCTTTTGCAGCGAATTTGGAGCAACTTTTACTCACAGTATATTTAGTGTCCAGGGAGCCGAGAATCGTCGAAATATCGACTTACACGAAATGAAAAATTTTTGCGATAATCTTGTTCCCCACACTCCAAACTTCTCGTATATAGCTTTTGCAGCGAATTTGGAGCAACGTTTGTTAGGATAATATATTTCGTGTCCAGGGAGCTGAGAATCCTCGAAAAATCGACTTACGCGAAATGAAAAATTTTTGTGATATTCTTGTTCCCCACGCTCCAAACTGCTCGTATATAGAATTTGAGGCGAATTTGGAGCAAAGTTTGGTATATGTATATTTCGTGACCAGGGAGCTGAGAATCGTCGAAATATCGACTTACACGAAATGAAATATTTTTGTGATATTCTTGTTTACCTTACTCCAAACAGCTCTTATATAGCTTTTGCAGCGAATTTGGAGCTACGTTTGTTAGGATAATATATTTCGTGTCCAGGGAGCTGAGAATCCTCGAAATATCAACTTACACGAAATGAAATATTTTTGTGATATTCTTGTTCCCCACACTCCAAACTTTTCGTATATAGCTTTTGCAGTGAATTTGGAGCAACGTTTGTTAGGATAATATAGTTCGTGTCCAGGGAGCTGAGAATCGTCGAAATATAGACTTACACGAAATGAAATATTTTTGTGATATTCTTGTTTACCTTACTCCAAACTGCTCTTATATAGCTTTTGCAGCGAATTTGGAGCAACTTTTGTTCTGAGAATATTTCGTGTCCAGGGAACCGCGCATCTTCGAGAAATCGACTTACGCTTAGTGATACATTTTTGTGAGAATCTTCTTCCCCGCACTCCAAACTATTCGCTTTTAGCTTATGCAGCGAATTTGGAGCAACTTTTGTTCTGAGAATATTTCGTGTACAGGCAGCTGAGAATCGTCGTAAAATGAACTTACACGAAAGGAAACATTTTTGTGATATTCTTGTTCCCCACGCTCCAAACTGCTCGTATATACCTTTTGCAGCGAATTTGGACCAACTTTTGTGATATATATTTTCGTGTCCAGGGAGCCGAGAATCGTCGAAATATCAACTTACACGAAATGAAATATTTTTGTGATATTCTTCTTCCCCACGTTCCAAACTGCTGTAAATAGCATTTGCAGCGAATTTGGAGCAACTTTTGTTTTATGTATATTTCGTTAGGAGGGAGCCAAGAATCGTCGAAATATCGACTTTCACGAAATGAAATATTTTTGTGATATTCTTGTTTACCTTACTCCAAACTGCTCTTATATAGCTTTTGCAGCGAATTTGGAGCAACTTTTGTTCAGAGTATATTTAGTGTCAAGGGAGCCGAGAATCGTCCAAATATCGACTTACACGAAATGAAATATTTTTGTGATATTCTTGTTTACCTTACTCCAAACTGCTCTTATATAGCTTTTGCAGCGAATTTGGAGCTACGTTTGTTAGGATAATATATTTCGTGTCCAGGGAGCTGAGAATCCTCGAAATATCAACTTACACGAAATGAAATATTTTTGTGATATTCTTGTTCCCCACACTCCAAACTTTTCGTATATAACTTTTGTAGTGATTTTGGAGCAACGTTTGTTAGGATAATATAGTTCGTGTCCAGGGAGCTGAGAATCCTCGAAAATCGACTTACGCGAAATGAAAAATTTTTGTGATAATCTTCTTCCCCACGCTCCAAACTGCTCGTATATAGCATTTGCAGCGAATTTGGAGCAACTTTTGTTACATGTATTTTTCGTGTCCAGGGAGCCGAGAATCGTCGAAATATCAACTTACACGAAATGAAATATTTTTGTGATATTCTTGTTCCCCATGCTCCAAACTGCTCGTAAATAGCATTTGCAGCGAATTTGGAGCAACTTTTGTTATAGGTATATTTCGTGACCGGGGAGCCGAGAATCGTCGAAATATCGACTTACACGTAATGAAACATTTTTATGATATTCTTGTTCCCCGCGCTCCAAACTGCTCGTAAATAGCATTTGCAGCGAATTTGGAGCAACTTTTGTTATATGTATATTTCGTTAGGAGGGAGCCGAGAATCGTCGAAATATCGACTTACACGAAATGAAATATTTTTGTGATATTCTTGTTTACCTTACTCCAAACTGCTCTTATATAGCTTTTGCAGCGAATTTGGAGCAACTTTTGTTCAGAGTATATTTAGTGTCCAGGGAGCAGAGAATCGACGAAATATCGACTTACACGAAATGAAAAATTTTTGTGATATTCTTGTTCCCCACACTCCAAACTTCTTGTATATAGCTTTTGCAGCGAATTTGGAGCAACGTTTGTGAGGATAATATATTTCGCGTCCAGGGAGCTGAGAATCCTCGAAATATCAACTTACACGAAATGAAATATTTTTGTGATATTGTTGTTCCCCACACTCCAAACTTTTCGTATATAGCTTTTGCAGTGATTTTGGAGCAACGTTTGTTAGGATAATATAGTTCGTGTCCAGGGAGCTGAGAATCCTCGAAAATCGACTTACGCGAAATGAAAAATTTTTGTGATATTCTTCTTCCCCACGCTCCAAACTGCTCGTATATAGCATTTGCAGCGAATTTGGAGCAACTTTTGTTATATGTATTTTTCGTGTCCAGGGAGCCGAGAATCGTCGAAATATCAACTTACACGAAATGAAATATTTTTGTGATATTCTTGTTCCCCACGCTCCAAACTGCTCGTAAATAGCATTTGCAGCGAATTTGGAGCAACTTTTGTTATAGGTATATTTCGTTAGGAGGGAGCCGAGAATCGTCGAAATATCGACTTACACGAAATGAAATATTTTTGTGATATTCTTGTTTACCTTACTCCAAACTGCTCTTATATAGCTTTTGCAGCGAATTTGGAGCAACTTTTGTTCAGAGTATATTTAGTGTCCAGGGAGCCAAGAATCGACGAAATATCGACTTACACGAAATGAAAAATTTTTGTGATATTCTTGTTCCCCACACTCCAAACTTCTTGTATATAGCTTTTGCAGCGAATTTGGAGCAACGTTTGTTAGGATAATATATTTGGTGTCCAGGGAGCAGATAATCCTCGAAATATCAACTTACACGAAATGAAATATTTTTGTGATATTCTTGTTCCCCACACTCCAAACTGCTCGTAAATAGCATTTGCAGCGAATTTGGAGCAACTTTTGTTATATGTATATTTCGTTAGGAGGGAGCCGAGAATCGTCGAAATATCGACTTACACGAAATGAAATATTTTTGTGATATTCTTTTTCCCCCCATCCAAACTTCTTGTATATAGCTTTTACAGCGAATTTGGAGCAACGTTTGTTAGGATAATATATTTCGTGTCCAGGGAGCTGAGAATCCTCGAAAAATCGACTTACGCGAAATGAAAAATTTTTGTGATATTCTTGTTCCCCACGCTCCAAACTGCTCGTATATAGCATTTGCAGCGAATTTGGACCAACTTTTGTGATATATATTTTCGTGTCCAGGGAGCCGAGAATCGTCGAAATATCAACTTACACGAAATGAAATATTTTTGTGATATTCTTCTTCCCCACGTTCCAAACTGCTGTAAATAGCATTTGCAGCGAATTTGGAGCAACTTTTGTTTTATGTATATTTCGTTAGGAGGGAGCCAAGAATCGTCGAAATATCGACTTTCACGAAATGAAATATTTTTGTGATATTCTTGTTTACCTTACTCCAAACTGCTCTTATATAGCTTTTGCAGCGAATTTGGAGCAACTTTTGTTCAGAGTATATTTAGTGTCAAGGGAGCCGAGAATCGTCCAAATATCGACTTACACGAAATGAAATATTTTTGTGATATTCTTGTTTACCTTACTCCAAACTGCTCTTATATAGCTTTTGCAGCGAATTTGGAGCTACGTTTGTTAGGATAATATATTTCGTGTCCAGGGAGCTGAGAATCCTCGAAATATCAACTTACACGAAATGAAATATTTTTGTGATATTCTTGTTCCCCACACTCCAAACTTTTCGTATATAACTTTTGTAGTGATTTTGGAGCAACGTTTGTTAGGATAATATAGTTCGTGTCCAGGGAGCTGAGAATCCTCGAAAATCGACTTACGCGAAATGAAAAATTTTTGTGATATTCTTCTTCCCCACGCTCCAAACTGCTCGTATATAGCATTTGCAGCGAATTTGGAGCAACTTTTGTTATATGTATTTTTCGTGTCCATGGAGCCGAGAATCGTCGAAATATCAACTTACACGAAAGGAAATATTTTTGTGATATTCTTGTTCCCCACGCTCCAAACTGCTCGTAAATAGCATTTGCAGCGAATTTGGAGCAACTTTTGTTATAGGTATATTTCGTTAGGAGGGAGCCGAGAATCGTCGAAATATCGACTTACACGAAATGAAATATTTTTGTGATATTCTAGTTTACCTTACTCCAAACTGCTCTTATATAGCTTTTGCAGCGAATTTGGAGCAACTTTCGTTCAGAGTATATTTAGTGTCCAGGGAGCCAAGAATCGCCGAAATTTCGACTTACACGAAATGAAAAATTTTTGTGATATTCTTGTTCCCCACACTCCAAACTTCTTGTATATAGCTTTTGCAGCGAATTTGGAGCAACGTTTGTGAGGATAATATATTTCGCGTCCAGGGAGCTGAGAATCCTCGAAATATCAACTTACACGAAATGAAATATTTTTGTGATATTGTTGTTCCCCACACTCCAAACTGCTCGTAACTAGCATTTGCAGCGAATTTGGAGCAACTTTTGTTATATGTATATTTCGTTAGGAGGGAGCCGAGAATCGTCGAAATATCGACTTACACGAAATGAAATATTTTTGTGATATTCTTTTTCCCCCCATCCAAACTTCTTGTATATAGCTTTTACAGCGAAATTGGAGCAACGTTTGTTAGGATAATATATTTCGTGTCCAGGGAGCTGATAATCCTCGAAAAATCGACTTACGCGAAATGAAAAATTTTTGTGATATTCTTGTTCCCCACGCTCCAAACTGCTCGTATATAGCATTTGCAGCGAATTTGGAGCAACTTTTGTTACATGTATATTTCGTGACCAGGGAGCCGAGAATCGTCGAAATATCGACTTACACGAAATGAAAAATTTTTGTGATACTCTTGTTCCCCACACTCCAAACTGCTTGTATATAGCTTTTGCAGCGAATTTGGAGCAACGTTTGTTAGGATAATATATTTCGTGTCCAGGGAGCTGAGAATCCTCGAAATATCAACTTACACGAAATGAAATATTTTTGTGATATTCTTGTTCCCCACACTCCAAACTTTTCGTATATAGCTTTTGCAGTGAATTTGGAGCTACGTTTGTTAGGATAATATAGTTCGTGTCCAGGGAGCTGAGAATCGTCGAAATATCGACTTACACGAAATGAAATATTTTTGTGATATTCTTGTTTACCTTACTCCAAACTGCTCTTATATAGCTTTTGCAGCGAATTTGGAGCAACTTTTGTTCTGAGAATATTTCGTGTCCAGGGAACCGCGAATCTTCGAGAAATCGACTTACACTTAGTGATACATTTTTGTGAGAATCTTCTTCCCCGCACTCCAAACTATTCGCTTTTAGCTTATGCAGCGAATTTGGAGCAACTTTTGTTCTGAGAATATTTCGTGTCCAGGCAGCTGAGAATCGTCGTAAAATGAACTTACACGAAAGGAAACATTTTTGTGATATTCTTGTTCCCCACGCTCCAAACTGCTCGTATATAGCATTTGCAGCGAATTTGGACCAACTTTTGTTTTATATATTTTTCGTGTCCAGGGAACCGAGAATCGTCGAAATATCAACTTACACGAAATGGAATAAATATTTTTGTGATATTCTTCTTCCCCACGTTCCAAACTGCTGTAAATAGCATTTGCAGCGAATTTGGAGCAACTTTTGTTTTATGTATATTTCGTTAGGAGGGAGCCAAGAATCGTCGAAATATCGACTTTCACGAAATGAAATATTTTTGTGATATTCTTGTTTACCTTACTCCAAACTGCTCTTATATAGCTTTTGCAGCGAATTTGGAGCAACTTTTGTTCAGAGTATATTTAGTGTCAAGGGAGCCGAGAATCGTCCAAATATCGACTTACTTGAAATGAAATATTTTTCTGATATTCTAGTTTACCTTACTCCAAACTTCTCTTATATAGCTTTTGCAGCGAATTTGGAGCAAGTTTTGCTCAGATTATATTTAGTGTCCAGGGAGTCGAGAATCGTCGAAATATCGACTTACACGAAATGAAAAATTTTTGCGATAATCTTGTTCCCCACACTCCAAACTTCTCGTATATAGCTTTTGCAGCGAATTTGGAGCAACGTTTGTTAGGATAATATATTTCGTGTCCAGGGAGCTGAGAATCCTCGAAAAATCGACTTACGCGAAATGAAAAATTTTTGTGATATTCTTGTTCCCCACGCTCCAAACTGCTCGTATATAGCATTTGAGGCGAATTTGGAGCAAAGTTTGGTATATGTATATTTCGTGACCAGGGAGCTGAGAATCGTCGAAATATCGACTTACACGAAATGAAATATTTTTGTGATATTCTTGTTTACCTTACTCCAAACTGCTCTTATATAGCATTTGCAGCGAATTTGGAGCAACTTTTGTTATATGTATTTTTCGTGTCCAGGGAGCCGAGAATCGTCGAAATATCAACTTACACGAAATGAAATATTTTTGTGATATTCTTGTTCCCCACGCTCCAAACTGCTCGTAAATAGCATTTGCAGCGTATTTGGAGCAACTTTTGTTATATGTATATTTCGTTACCAGGGAGCCGAGAATCGTCGAAATATCGACTTACACGAAATGAAATATTTTTGTGATATTCTTGTTTACCTTACTCCAAACTGCTCTTATATAGCTTTTGCAGCGAATTTGGAGCAACTTTTGTTCAGAGTATATTTAGTGTCCAGGGAGCCGAGAATCGTCGAAATATCGACATACACGAAATGAAAAATTTTTGTGATATTCTTGTTCCTCAGAATCCAAACTTCTCGTATATAGCTTTAGCAGCGAATTTGCAGCAACTTTTGTTAGGATAATATATTTCGTGTCCAGGGAGCTGAGAATCCTCGAAAAATCGACTTACGCGAAATGAAAAATTTTTGTGATATTCTTGTTCCCCACGCTCCAAACTGCTCGTATAGAGCATTTGCAGCGAATTTGGAGCAACTTTTGTTTTATATATTTTTCGTGTCCAGGGAACCGAGAATCGTCGAAATATCAACTTACACGAAATGAAATATTTTTGTGATATTCTTGTTCCCCACGCTCCAAACTGCTCGTAAATAGCATTTGCAGCGAATTTGGAGCAACTTTTGTTATAGGTATATTTCGTTAGGAGGGAGCCGAGAATCGTCGAAATATCGACTTACACGAAATGAAATATTTTTGTGATATTCTTGTTTACCTTACTCCAAACTGCTCTTATATAGCTTTTGCAGCGAATTTGGAGCAACTTTTGTTCAGAGTATATTTAGTGTCCAGGGAGCCGAGAATCGACGAAATATCGACTTACACGAAATGAAAACTTTTTGTGATATTCTTGATCCCCACACTCCGAACTTCTTGTATATAGTTTTTGCAGCGAATTTGGAGCAACGTTTGTTAGGATAATATATTTCGTGTCCAGGGAGCTGAGAATCCTCGAAATATCAACTTACACGAAATGAAATATTTTTGTGATATTCTTGTTCCCCACACTCCAAACTTTTCGTATATAGCTTTTGCAGTGAATTTGGAGCAACGTTTGTTAGGATAATATAGTTCGTGTCCAGGGAGCTGAGAATCGTCGAAATATCGACTTACACGAAATAAATTTTTTTGTGATATTCTTGTTTACCTTACTCCAAACTGCTCTTATGTAGCTTTTGCAGCGAATTTGGAGCAACGTTTGTTCTGAGAATATTTCGTGTCCAGGGAACCGCGAATCTTCGAGAAATCGACTTACACTTAGTGATACATTTTTGTGAGAATCTTCTTCCCCGCACTCCAAACTATTCGCTTTTAGCTTATGCAGCGAATTTGGAGCAACTTTTGTTCTGAGAAAATTTCGTGTCCAGGCAGCTGAGAATCGTCGTAAAATGAACTTACACGAAAGGAAACATTTTTGTGATATTCTTGTTCCCCACGCTCCAAACTGCTCGTATATAGCATTTGCAGCGAATTTGGACCAACTTTTGTGATATATATTTTCGTGTCCAGGGAGCCGAGAATCGTCGAAATATCAACTTACACGAAATGAAATATTTTTGTGATATTCTTCTTCCCCACGTTCCAAACTGCTGTAAATAGCATTTGCAGCGAATTTGGAGCAACTTTTGTTTTATGTATATTTCGTTAGGAGGGAGCCAAGAATCGTCGAAATATCGACTTTCACGAAATGAAATATTTTTGTGATATTCTTGTTTACCTTACTCCAAACTGCTCTTATATAGCTTTTGCAGCGAATTTGGAGCAACTTTTGTTCAGAGTATATTTAGTGTCAAGGGAGCCGAGAATCGTCCAAATATCGACTTACACGAAATGAAATATTTTTGTGATATTCTTGTTTACCTTACTCCAAACTGCTCTTATATAGCTTTTGCAGCGAATTTGGAGCTACGTTTGTTAGGATAATATATTTCGTGTCCAGGGAGCTGAGAATCCTCGAAATATCAACTTACACGAAATGAAATATTTTTGTGATATTCTTGTTCCCCACACTCCAAAATTTTCGTATATAACTTTTGTAGTGATTTTGGAGCAACGTTTGTTAGGATAATATAGTTCGTGTCCAGGGAGCTGAGAATCCTCGAAAATCGACTTACGCGAAATGAAAAATTTTTGTGATAATCTTCTTCCCCACGCTCCAAACTGCTCGTATATAGCATTTGCAGCGAATTTGGAGCAACTTTTGTTACATGTATTTTTCGTGTCCAGGGAGCCGAGAATCGTCGAAATATCAACTTACACGAAATGAAATATTTTTGTGATATTCTTGTTCCCCATGCTCCAAACTGCTCGTAAATAGCATTTGCAGCGAAGTTGGAGCAACTTTTGTTATAGGTATATTTCGTGACCGGGGAGCCGAGAATCGTCGAAATATCGACTTACACGTAATGAAACATTTTTATGATATTCTTGTTCCCCGCGCTCCAAACTGCTCGTAAATAGCATTTGCAGCGAATTTGGAGCAACTTTTGTTATATGTATATTTCGTTAGGAGGGAGCCGAGAATCGTCGAAATATCGACTTACACGAAATGAAATATTTTTGTGATATTCTTGTTTACCTTACTCCAAACTGCTCTTATATAGCTTTTGCAGCGAATTTGGAGCAACCATTGTTCAGAGTATATTTAGTGTCCAGGGAGCAGAGAATCGACGAAATATCGACTTACACGAAATGAAAAATTTTTGTGATATTCTTGTTCCCCACACTCCAAACTTCTTGTATATAGCTTTTGCAGCGAATTTGGAGCAACGTTTGTGAGGATAATATATTTCGCGTCCAGGGAGCTAAGAATCCTCGAAATATCAACTTACACGAAATGAAATATTTTTGTGATATTGTTGTTCCCCACACTCCAAACTTTTCGTATATAGCTTTTGCAGTGATTTTGGAGCAACGTTTGTTAGGATAATATAGTTCGTGTCCAGGGAGCTGAGAATCCTCGAAAATCGACTTACGCGAAATGAAAAATTTTTGTGATATTCTTGTTCCCCACGCTCCAAACTGCTCGTATATAGCATTTGCAGCGAATTTGGAGCAACTTTTGTTACATGTATATTTCGTGACCAGGGAGCGGAGAATCGTCGAAATATCGACTTACACGAAATGAAAAATTTTTGTGATATTCTTGTTCCCCACACTCCAAACTGCTCGTATATAGCTTTTGCAGCGAATTTGGAGCAACGTTTGTTAGGATAATATATTTCGTGTCCAGGGAGCTGAGAATCCTCGAAATATCAACTTACACGAAATGAAATATTTTTGTGATATTCTTGTTCCCCACACTCCAAACTTTTCGTATATAGCGTTTGCAGTGAATTGGGAGCAACGTTTGTTAGGATAATATAGTTCGTGTCCAGGGAGCTGAGAATCGTCGAAATATCGACTTACACGAAATGAAATATTTTTGTGATATTCTTGTTTACCTTACTCCAAACTGCTCTTATATAGCTTTTGCAGCGAATTTGGAGCAACTTTTGTTCTGAGAATATTTCGTGTCCAGGGAACCGCGAATCTTCGAGAAATCGACTTACACTTAGTGATACATTTTTGTGAGAATCTTCTTCCCCGCACTCCAAACTATTCGCTTTTAGCTTATGCAGCGAATTTGGAGCAACTTTTGTTCTGAGAATATTTCGTGTCCAGGCAGCTGAGAATCGTCGTAAAATGAACTTACACGAAAGGAAACATTTTTGTGATATTCTTGTTCCCCACGCTCCAAACTGCTCGTATATAGCATTTGCAGCGAATTTGGACCAACTTTTGTGATATATATTTTCGTGTCCAGGGAGCCGAGAATCGTCGAAATATCAACTTACACGAAATGAAATAAATATTTTTGTGATATTCTTCTTCCCCACGTTCCAAACTGCTGTAAATAGCATTTGCAGCGAATTTGGAGCAACTTTTGTTTTATGTATATTTCGTTAGGAGGGAGCCAAGAATCGTCGAAATATCGACTTTCACGAAATGAAATATTTTTGTGATATTCTTCTTTACCTTACTCCAAACTGCTCTTATATAGCTTTTGCAGCGAATTTGGAGCAACTTTTGTTCAGAGTATATTTAGTGTCAAGGGAGCCGAGAATCGTCCAAATATCGACTTACTTGAAATGAAATATTTTTCTGATATTCTAGTTTACCTTACTCCAAACTTCTCTTATATAGCTTTTGCAGCGAATTTGGAGCAACTTTTGCTCACAGTATATTTAGTGTCCAGGGAGTCGAGAATCGTCGAAATATCGACTTACACGAAATGAAAAATTTTTGCGATAATCTTGTTCCCCACACTCCAAACTTCTCGTATATAGCTTTTGCAGCGAATTTGGAGCAACGTTTGTTAGGATAATATATTTCGTGTCCAGGGAGCTGAGAATCCTCGAAAAATCGACTTACGCGAAATGAAAAATTTTTGTGATATTCTTGTTCCCCACGCTCCAAACTGCTCGTATATAGCATTTGAGGCGAATTTGGAGCAAAGTTTGGTATATGTATATTTCGTGACCAGGGAGCTGAGAATCGTCGAAATATCGACTTACACGAAATGAAATATTTTTGTGATATTCTTGTTTACCTTACTCCAAACTGCTCTTATATAGCATTTGCAGCGAATTTGGAGCAACTTTTGTTATATGTATTTTTCGTGTCCAGGGAGCCGAGAATCGTCGAAATATCAACTTACACGAAATGAAATATTTTTGTGATATTCTTGTTCCCCACGCTCCAAACTGCTCGTAAATAGCATTTGCAGCGTATTTGGAGCAACTTTTGTTATATGTATATTTCGTTACCAGGGAGCCGAGAATCGTCGAAATATCGACTTACACGAAATGAAATATTTTTGTGATATTCTTGTTTACCTTACTCCAAACTGCTCTTATATAGCTTTTGCAGCGAATTTGGAGCAACTTTTGTTCAGAGTATATTTAGTGTCCAGGGAGCCGAGAATCGTCGAAATATCGACATACACGAAATGAAAAATTTTTGTGATATTCTTGTTCCTCAGAATCCAAACTTCTCGTATATAGCTTTAGCAGCGAATTTGCAGCAACTTTTGTTAGGATAATATATTTCGTGTCCAGGGAGCTGAGAATCCTCGAAAAATCGACTTACGCGAAATGAAAAATTTTTGTGATATTCTTGTTCCCCACGCTCCAAACTGCTCGTATATAGCATTTGCAGCGAATTTGGAGCAACTTTTGATATAGGTATATTTCGTTAGGAGGGAGCCGAGAATCGTCGAAATATCGACTAACACGAAATGAAATATTTTTGTGATATTCTTGTTTACCTTACTCCAAACTGCTCTTATATAGCTTTTGCAGCGAATTTGGAGCAACTTTTGTTCAGAGTATATTTAGTGTCCAGGGAGCCGCGAATCGACCAAATATCGACTTACACGAAATGAAAAATTTTTGTGATATTCTTGTTCCCCACACTCCAAACTTCTTGTATATAGCTTTTGCAGCGAAATTGGAGCAACGTTTGTTAGGATAATATATTTCGTGTCCAGGGAGCTGAGAATCCTCGAAATATCAACTTACACGAAATGAAATATTTTTGTGATATTCTTGTTCCCCACACTCCTAACTTTTCGTATATAGCTTTTGCAGTCATTTTGGAGCAACGTTTGTTAGGATAATATAGTTCGAGTCCAGGGAGCTGAGAATCCTCGAAAAATCGACTTACGCGAAATGAAAAATTTTTGTGATATTCTTCTTCCCCACGCTCCAAACTGCTCGTATATAGCATTTGCAGCGAATTTGGAGCAACTTTTTTTATATGTATTTTTCGTGTCCAGGGAGCCGAGAATCGTCGAAATATCAACTTACACGAAATGAAATATTTTTGTGATATTCTTGTTCCCCACGCTCCAAACTGCTCGTAAATAGCATTTGCAGCGGATTTGGAGCAACTTTTGTTATAGGTATATTTCGTTAGGAGGGAGCCGAGAATCGTCGAAATATCGACTTACACGAAATGAAATATTTTTGTGATATTCTTGTTTACCTTACTCCAAACTGCTCTTATATAGCTTTTGCAGCGAATTTGGAGCAACTTTTGTTCAGAGTATATTTAGTGTCCAGGGAGCCGAGAATCGACGAAATATCGACTTACACGAAATGAAAAATTTTTGTGATATTCTTGTTCCCCACACTCCAAATTTCTTGTATATAGCTTTTACAGCGAATTTGGAGCAACGTTTGTTAGGATAATATATTTCGTGTCCAGGGAGCTGAGAATCCTCGAAAAATCGACTTACGCGAAATGAAAAATTTTTGTGATATTCTTGTTCCCCACGCTCCAAACTTTTTGTATATAGCTTTTGCAGCGAATTTGGAGCAACGTTTGTTATGATAATATATTTCGTGTCCAGGGAACTGAGAATCCTCGAAATATCGACTTACAAGAAATGAAAAATTTTTGTGATATTCTTGTTCCCCACACTCCAAACTTCTTGTATATAGCGTTTGCAGCGAATTTGGAGCAACGTTTGTTAGGATAATATATTTCGTGTCCAGGGAGCTGAGAATCCTCGAAATATCAACTTACACGAAATGAAATATTTTTGTGATATTCTTGTTCCCCACGCTCCAAACTGCTCGTAAATAGCATTTGAGACGAATTTGGAGCAACTTTTGTTATATGTATATTTCGTGACCAGGGAGCCGAGCGTCGTTGAAATTTCGACTTACACGTAATGAAACATATTTATGAAATTCTTGATCCCCAGACTCCAAACTGCTCGTATATAGCTTTTGCAGCGAATTAGGAGCAACTTTTGTTCTGAGCATATTTCGTGTCCCGGGAACTGAAAATCGTCCAAAAATCGCCTTACAGGTAATGAAACATTTTTGTGATGTTCTTGTTCCCCACACTCCAAACTGCTCGTATATAGTTTTTGCAGCGATTTTGGAGCAACTTTTGTCCTGAGGATATTTCGTGTCCAGGGAGCCGAGAATTGCCGAAAAATACACTTACAGGTAATGAAACATTTTTATGATATTTTTGTTCGCCACTCTCCAAACTGCTCGTATATAGCATTTGCAGCGAATTTGGAACAACTTTTGTTCTGAATATATTTCGTGTCCAGGGAGCAGAGAATCGACGAAAAATCGCCTTACAGGTAATGAAACATTTTTGTGATATTCTTGTTCCCCACACTCCAAACTGCTCCTATATAGCTTTTGCAGCGAATTTGCGGCAACTTTTGTTATAGTCATATTTCGTGTCTTGGGAGCTGAGAATCGTCGTAAAATCGACTTACACGTAATGAAACATTTTTATGATATTCTTGTTTCCCACTCTCCAAACTGCTCGTATATAGCTTTTTAGCGAATTTGGAACAACTTTTGTTATGAGCATATTTCGTGTCCCGGGAACTGAGAATCGTCGAAAAATCGACTTACACGTAATGAAACATTTTTATGATATTCTTGTTCCCCAAACTCCAAACTGCTCCTATATATCATTTCCAGCGAATTTGCGGCAACTCATGTTCTGAGAATATATCATGTCCAGGGAGTGTAGAATCGTCGTAAAATCGACTTAAACGTAATGAAACGTTTCTATGATATTATTGCTCCCCACACTCCAAACTGCTCGTATATAGCTTTTGCAGTGAATTTGGAGCAACTTTTTTCTGAATATATTTCGTGTCCAAGGAGCTGAGAATTCTCGTAAAATCGACTTACGCGAAATGAAAACTTTTGTGATATTCTTGTTCCCCACGTTCCAACCTACTCGTATATAGCATTTGCAGCGAATTTGGAGCAACTTTTGTTCTGAGTATATTTCGTGTCCAGGGAGCTGAGAATCGACGAAAAATCGACTTACACGTAATGAAACGTGTTTATGCTATTGTTGTTCCCCACACTCCAAACTACTCGTATATAGCTTTTGCAGCGAATTTGGAGCAACTTTTGTTATAGTCATATTTCGTGTCTTGGGAGCTGAGAATCGTCGTAAAATCGACTTACACGTAATGAAACATTTTTATGATATTCTTGTTCCCCACTCTCCAAACTCCTCCTATGTAACTTTGTCCAGGGAGCTGAGAATCGTCGTAAAATCGACTTACACGTAATGAAACATTTTTCTTGATACTCTTGTTCGCCACTCTCCAACCTACTCGTATATAGCATTTGCAGCGAATTTGGAGCAAATTTTGTTATATGTATATTTCATGTCCAGGGAGCCGAGAATCGTCGAAATATCATCTTACACGAAATGAAATATTTTTGTGATATTCTTTGATCCCACACTCCAACCTGCTCATATATAGCTTTTGCAGCGAATTTGGAGCTACTTTAGTTGTGAGTAAATTTCGCGTTCACGGAGCCGAGAATCGACGAAAAATCGACTTAAACGTAATGAAACATTTTTATGAAATTCTTGTTCCCCACACTCCAAACTGCTCGTATATAGCTTTTGCAGCGAATTAGAAGCAACTTTTTTTCTGAGCATATTTCGTGTCCCGGGAACTGAAAATCGACGAAAAATCCAATTACACGTAATGAAACATTTTTGTGATATTCTTGTTCCCATTACTCCAATCTGCTCGTATATAGCTTATGCAGCGAATTTGGAGCAACTTTTGTTCTGAGCATATTTCGTGTCCAAGGAGCTGAGAATCCTCGAAAAATCGACTTACGCGAAATGAAAAATGTTTGTGATATTCTTGTTCCCCACGCTCCAAACTGCTCGTATATAGCTTTTGCAGCCAATTTGGAGCAACTTTTGTTCTGAGCATAATTCGTGTCCCGGGAAATGAGAATCGTCGAAAAATCGACTTACACGTAATGAAACATTTTTGTGATATTCTTGTTCCGCACACTCCGAACTGCTTCTATGTTGCTTTTGCAGCGAATTTGCGGCAATTCATGTTCTGAGAATATGTCGTGTCCAGGGAGCTGAGAATCGTCGTAAAATCGACTTACACGTAATGAAACATTTTTATGATATTATTGCTCCCCACACTCCAAACTGCTCGTATATAGCATTTGCAGCGAATTTGGAGCAACTTTTGTTCTGAGTATATTTTGACGAAAAATCGACTTACAGGTAATGAAACATTTTTGTGATATTCTTGTTCCCCTTACTCCAATCTGCTCGTATATTGCTTTTGCCGTGAATTTGGAACAACCTTTGTTCGGAATATATTTCGGGTCCAGGGAACCGAGAATCGTCGTAAAATCGACTTACACGTAATGAAAAATTTTTATGATATTCTGATTCCCCACGCTCCAAACGGCTCGTATATAACATCTGCAGCGAATTTGGAGCAATTTTTGTTCTGAGTAAATTTCGTGTTCAGGGAGCCGAGAATCGACGAAAAATCTACTTACATGTAATGTAACATTTTTATGATATTCTTGTTCCCCACACTCCAAACTGCTCGTATATAGCTTTTGCAACGAATTTGGATCAATTTTTTTCTGAATATATTTCGTGTCCAAGGAGCTGAGAATACTCGTAAAATCGACTTAAGCGGAATGAAAACTTTTGTGATATTCTTGTTCCGCACGCTCCAACCTGCTCGTATACAACAATTGCGGCGAATTTGGAGCAACTTTTGTTATATGTATATTTCGTGTCCAGGGAGCCGAGAATCGTCGAAAAATCGACTTACACGTAATGAAACATTTTTATGATATTCTTGTTCCCCACTCTCCAAACTGCTCGTATATAGTTTTTTAGCGAATTTGGAACAACTTTTGTTATGAGCATATTTCGTGTCCCGGGAACTGAGAATCGTCAAAAAATCGACTTACACGTAATGAAACATTTTTGTGATATTCTTGTTCCCCAAACTCCAAACTGCTCCTATATAGCTTTTCCAGCGAATTTGCGGCAACTCATGTTCTGAGAATATATCATGTCCAGGGAGTGTAGAATCGTCGTAAAATCGACTTAAACGTAATGAAACATTTCTATGATATTATTGCTCCCCACACACCAAACTGCTCGTATATAGCTTTTGCAGTGAATATGGAGCAACTTTTTTCTGAATATATTTCGTGTCCAAGGTGCTGAGAATTCTCGTAAAATCGACTTACACGTAATGAAACATTTTTATGTTATTCTTGTTCCCCACACTCCAAACTGCTCGTATATAGCTTTTGCAGCGAATTTGGAGCAACCTTTGTTCTGAGCATATTTCGTGTCCCGGGAGCCGAGAATTGCCGAAAAATCGACTTACAGGTAATGAAACATTTTTATGATATCCTTGTTCGACACTCTCCAAACTGCTCGTATATGGCATTTGCAGCGAATTTGGAACAACTTTTGTTCTGAATATATTTCGTGTCCAGGGAGCCGAGAATCGACGAAAAATCGCCTTACAGGTAATGAAACATTTTTGTGATATTCTTGTTCCCCACACTCCAAATTGCTCCTATATAGCTTTTGCAGCGAATTTGCGGCAACTCATGTTCTGAGAATATTTCCTGTCCAGGAAGCCGAGAATCGTCGTAAAATCGATTTAAACTTAATGAAACATTTTTATGATGTTCTTGTTCCCCCCACTCCAAACTGCTCGTATTTAGCTTTTGCGGCGAATTTGGAGCAACTTTTGTTATAGTCATATTTCGTGTCTTGGAGGCTGAGAATCGTCGTAAAATCGACTTACCCGTAATGAAACATTTTTATGATATTCTTGTTCCCCACTCTCCAAACTGCTCGTATATAGCTTTTGCAGCGAATTTGGAGCAACTTTTGTTCTGAGTATATTTTGACGAAAATCGACATACAGGTAATGAAACATTTTTGTGAAATTCTTGTTACCCACACTCCAAACTGCTCGTAAATAGCTTTAGCAGCGAATTAGGAGCAACTTTTGTTCTGAGCATATTTCGTGTCCCGGGAATTGAAAATCGTCGAAAAATCGACTTACACGTAATGAAACATTTTTGTGATATTCTTGTTCCCCAAACTCCAAACTGCTCCTATATAGCTTTTCCAGCGAATTTGCGGCAACTCATATTCTGAGAATATATCATGTCCAGGGAGTGAAGAATCGTCGTAAAATCGACTTAAACGTAATGAAACATTTCTATGATATTATTGCTCCCCACACTCCATACTGCTCGTATATAGCTTTTGCAGTGAATTTGGAGCAACTTTTTTCTGAATATTTTTCGTGTCCAAGGAGCTGAAAATTCTCGTAAAATCGACTTACGCGAAATGAAAACTTTTGTGATATTCTTGTTCCCCACGTTCCAACCTACTCGTATATAGCATTTGCAGCGAATTTGCGGCAACTCATGTACTGAGAATATATCGTGTCCAGGGAGCTGAGAATCGTCGTAAAATCGACTTACACGTAATGAAACATTTTTGTGATATTCTTGTTCCCCTTACTCCAATCTGCTCGTAAATAGCTTTTGCAGAGAATTTCTAGCAACTTTTGTTATAGGCATATTTCGTGTCTAGGGAGCCGAAAATCGTCGTAAAATCGATCTACACGTAATGAAACATTTTTATGATATTCTTGTTCGCCAAATTCCAAACTGCTCGTATATAGCATTTGCAACGAATTTGCAGCAACTTTTGTTCTGAGCATATTTCGTGTCCCGGGAAATGAGAATCGTCGAAGAATCGACCTACACGTAACGAAACATTTTTGTGACATTCTTGTTCCCCACACTCCAAACTGCTCCTATGTAACTTTTGCAGCGAATTTGCGGCAACTCATGTACTGAGAATTTATCGTGTCCAGGGAGCTGAGAATCGTCGTAAATTCGACTTACACGTAATGAAACATTTTTGTGATATTCTTGTTCCCCTTACTCCAAACTGCTCGTATATAGCTTTTGCAGCGAATTTGGAGCAACCTTTGTTCTGAGCATATTTCGTGTCCCGGGAAATGAGAATCCTCCAAAAAACGACTTACACGTAATGAAACATTTTTGTGATATTCTTGTTCCCCGCACTCCAAACTGCTTCTATGTAGCTTTTGCAGCGAATTTGCGGCAACTCATGTTCTGAGAATATATCGTGTCCAAGGAGCTGAGAATCGTCGTAAAATCGACTTACACGTAATGAAACATTTTTAAGATGTTCTTGTTCGCCACATTCCAAACTGCTCGTATATATCTTTTGCAGCGAATTTGGAGCAACTTTTGTTCTGAGGATATTTCGTGTCCATGGAGCCGAGAATTGCCGAAAAATCGACTTACAGGTAATGAAAAATTTTTATGATATCCTTGTTCGCCACTCTCCAAACTGCTCGTATATAGCATTTGCAGCGAATTTGGAAAAACTTTTGTTCTGAATATATTTCGTGTCCAGGGAGCCGGGAATCGACGAAAAATCGCCTTACAGGTAATGAAACATTTTTGTGATATTCTTGTTCCCCACACTCCAAATTGCTCCTATATAGCTTTTGCAGCGAATTTGCGGCAACTCATGTTCTGAGAATATTTCCTGTCCAGGAAGCCGAGAATCGTCGTAAAATCGATTTAAACTTAATGAAACATTTTTATGATGTTCTTGTTCCCCCCACTCCAAACTGCTCGTATATAGCTTTTGCGGCGAATTTGGAGCAACTTTTGTTATAGTCATATTTCGTGTCTTGGAGGCTGAGAATCGTCGTAAAATCGACTTACACGTAATGAAACATTTTTATGATATTCTTGTTCCCCACTCTCCAAACTGCTCGTATATAGCTTTTGCAGCGAATTTGGAGCAACTTTTGTTCTGAGTATATTTTGACGAAAATCGACATACAGGTAATGAAACATTTTTGTGAAATTCTTGTTACCCACACTCCAAACTGCTCGTAAATAGCTTTAGCAGCGAATTAGGAGCAACTTTTGTTCTGAGCATATTTCGTGTCCCGGGAATTGAAAATCGTCGAAAAATCGACTTACACGTAACGAAACATTTTTGTGATATTCTTGTTCCCCTTACTCCAATCTGCTCGTAAATAGCTTTTGCAGAGAATTTCCAGCTACTTTTGTTATAGGCATATTTCGTGTCTAGGGAGCCGAAAATCGTCGTAAAATCGATCTACACGTAATGAAACATTTTTATGATATTCTTGTTCGCCAAATTCCAAACTGCTCGTATATAGCATTTGCAACGAATTTGCAGCAACTTTTGTTCTGAGCATATTTCGTGTCCCGGGAAATGAGAATCGTCGAAAAATCGACTTACACGTAACGAAACATTTTTGTGACATTCTTGTTCCCCACACTCCAAACTGCTCCTATGTAACTTTTGCAGCGAATTTGCGGCAACTCATGTACTGAGAATATATCGTGTCCAGGGAGCTGAGAATCGTCGTAAAATCGACTTACACGTAATGAAACATTTTTGTGATATTCTTGTTCCCCTTACTCCAATCTGCTCGTATATAGCTTATGCAGCGAATTTGGAGCAACTTTTGTTCTGAGCATATTTCGTGTCCAAGGAGCTGAGAATCCTCGAAAAATCGACTTACGCGAAATGAAAAATTTTTTTATATTCTTGTTCCCCACGCTCCAACCTGCTCGTATATAGCATTTGCAGCGAATTTGGAGCAACTTTTGTAATATGTATATTTCGTGTCCAGGGAATCGTCGAAATATCATCTTACACGAAATGAAATATTTTTGTGATATTCTTTGTTCCCACACTCCAACCTGCTCATATATAGCTTTTGCAGCGAGTTTGGAGCAACTTTAGTTGTGAGTAAATTTCGTGTTCAGGGAGCCGAGAATCGACGAAAAATCGACTTAAACGTAATGAAACATTTTTATGAAATTCTTCTTCCCCACATTCCAAACTGCTCGGATATAGCTTTTGCAGCGAATTAGGAGCAACTTTTGTTCTGAGCATATTTCGTGTCCCGGGTACTGAGAATCGTCGAAAAATCGACTTACACTTGATGAAACATTTTTGTAATATTCTTGTTCCCCAAACTCCAAACTGCTCGTATATAGCTTTTGCAGCGAATTTGGAGCAACTTTTGTCCTGAGTATATTTCGTGTCCAGGGAGCCGAGAATTGCCGAAAAATACACTTACAGGTAATGAAACATTTTTATGATATCCTTGTTCGCCACTCTCCAAACTGCTCGTATATAGCTTTTGCAGCGAATTAGGAGCAACTTTTGTTCTGAGCATATTTCGTGTCCCGGGTACTGAGAATCGTCGAAAAATCGACTTACACGTAATGAAACATTTTTGTGATATTCTTGTTCCCCATACTCCAATCTGCTCGTAAATAGCTTTTGCAGAGAATTTCCAGCAACTTTTGTTATAGGCATATTTCGTGTCTACGGAGCCGAAAATCGTCGTAAAATCGATCTACACGTAATGAAACATTTTTATGATATTCTTGTTCGCCAAATTCCAAACTGTTCGTATATAGCATTTGCAACGAATTTGCAGCAACTTTTGTTCTGAGCATATTTCGTGTCCCGGGAAATGAGAATCGTCGAAAAATCGACCTACACGTAACGAAACATTTTTGTGACATTCTTGTTCCCCACACTCCAAACTGCTCCTATGTAACTTTTGCAGCGAATTTGCGGCAACTCATGTACTGAGAATATATCGTGTCCAGGGAGCTGAGAATCGTCGTAAATTCGACTTACACGTAATGAAACATTTTTGTGATATTCTTGTTCCCCTTACTCCAAACTGCTCGTATATAGCTTTTGCAGCGAATTTGGAGCAACCTTTGTTCTGAGCATATTTCGTGTCCCGGTTAATGAGAATCCTCCAAAAAACGACTTACACGTAATGAAACATTTTTGTGATATTCTTGTTCCCCACACTCCAAACTGCTTCTATGTAGCTTTTGCAGCGAATTTGCGGCAACTCATGTTCTGAGAATATATCGTGTCCAAGGAGCTGAGAATCGTCGTAAAATTCGACTTACACGTAATGAAACATTTTTATGATATTCTTGTTCGCCACATTCCAAACTGCTCGTATATAGCTTTTGCAGCGAATTTGGAGCAACTTTTGTTCTGAGGATATTTCGTGTCCATGGAGCCGAGAATTGCCGAAAAATCGACTTACCGGTAATGAAAAATTTTTATGATATCCTTGTTCGCCACTCTCCAAACTGCTCGTATATAGCATTTGCAGCGAATTTGGAAAAACTTTTGTTCTGAATATATTTCGTGTCCAGGGAGCCGAGAATCGACGAAAAATCGCCTTACAGGTAATGAAACATTTTTGTGATATTCTTGTTCCCCACACTCCAAATTGCTCCTATATAGCTTTTGCAGCGAATTTGCGGCAACTCATGTTCTGAGAATATTTCCTGTCCAGGAAGCCGAGAATCGTCGTAAAATCGATTTAAACTTAATGAAACATTTTTATGATGTTCTTGTTCCCCCCACTCCAAACTGCTCGTATATAGCTTTTGCGGCGAATTTGGAGCAACTTTTGTTATAGTCATATTTCGTGTCTTGGAGGCTGAGAATCGTCGTAAAATCGACTTACACGTAATGAAACATTTTTATGATATTCTTGTTCCCCACTCTCCAAACTGCTCGTATATAGCTTTTGCAGCGAATTTGGAGCAACTTTTGTTCTGAGTATATTTTGACGAAAATCGACATGCAGGTAATGAAACATTTTTGTGAAATTCTTGTTACCCACACTCCAAACTGCTCGTAAATAGCTTTAGAAGCGAATTAGGAGCAACTTTTCTTCTGAGCATATTTCGTGTCCCGGGAATTGAAAATCGTCGAAAATTCGACTTACACGTAATGAAACATTTTTGTGATATTCTTGTTCCCCTTACTCCAATCTGCTCGTAAATAGCTTTTGCAGAGAATTTCCAGCAACTTTTGTTATAGGCATATTTCGTGTCTAGGGAGCCGAAAATCGTCGTAAAATCGATCTACACGTAATGAAACATTTTTATGATATTCTTGTTCGCCAAATTCCAAACTGCTCGTATATAGCATTTGCAACGAATTTGCAGCAACTTTTGTTCTGAGCATATTTCGTGTCCCGGGAAATGAGAATCGTCGAAAAATCGACTTACACGTAACGAAACATTTTTGTGACATTCTTGTTCCCCACACTCCAATCTGCTCGTATATAGCTTATGCAGCGAATTTGGAGCAACTTTTGTTCTGAGCATATTTCGTGTCCAAAGAGCTGAGAATCCTCGAAAAATCGACTTACGCGAAATGAAAAATTTTTTTATATTCTTGTTCCCCACGCTCCAACCTGCTCGTATATAGCATTTGCAGCGAATTTGGAGCAACTTTTGTTATATGTATATTTCGTGTCCAGGGAGCCGAGAATCGTCGAAATATCATCTTACACGAAATGAAATATTTTTGTGATATTCTTTGTTCCCACACTCCAACCTGCTCATATATAGCTTTTGCAGCGAGTTTGGAGCAACATTAGTTGTGAGTAAATTTCGTGTTCAGGGAGCCGAGAATCGACGAAAAATCGACTTAAACGTAATAAAACATTTTTATGAAATTCTTGTTCCCCACATTCCAAACTGCTCGGATATAGCTTTTGCAGCGAATTAGGAGCAACTTTTGTTCTGAGCATATTTCGTGTCCCGGGAACTGAAAATCGTCGAAAAATCCAATTACACGTAATGAAACATTTTTGTGATATTCTTGTTCCCCTTAATCCAATCTGCTCGTATATAGCTTATGCAGTGAATTTGGAGCAACTTTTATTCTGAGCATATTTCGTGTCCAAGGAGCTGAGAATCCTCGAAAAATGGAGTTACGCGAAATGAAAAATTTTTGTGATATTCTTGTTCCCCACGCTCCAACCTGCTCGTATATAGCATTTGCAGCGAATTTGGAGCAACTTTTGTTCTGAGTATATTTCGTGTCCAGGGAGCTGAGAATCGACGAAAAATCGACTTACACGTAATGAAACATTTTTATGATATTCTTGTTCCCCACACTCCAAACTGCTCGTATATTTTGCAGCGAATTTGGAGCAACTTTTGTTCTGAGCATATTTCGTGTCCCGGGAAATGAGAAACGTCGAAAAATCGACTTACACGTAATGAAACATTTTTGTGATATTCTTCTTCCCCACACTCCAAACTGCTTCTATGTAGCTTTTGCAGCGAATATGCGGCAACTCATGTTCTGAGAATATATCGTGTCCAGGGAGCTGAGAATCGTCGTAAAATCGACTTACACGTAATGAAACATTTTTATGATATTCTTGTCCGCCACTCTCAAAACTGCTCGTATATAGCATTTGCAGCGAATTTGGAGCAACTTTTGTTCTGAATATATTTCGTGTCCAGGGAGCCGATAATCGACGAAAAATCGCCTTACAGGTAATGAAACATTTTTGTGATATTCTTGTTCCCCACACACCAAACTGCTACTATATACCTTTTGCAGCGAATTTGCGGCAACTCATGTTCTGAGAATATATCGTGTCCAGGGAGCTGAGAATCGTCGTAAAATCGACTTACACGTAATGAAACATTTTTATGATATTCTTGTCCGCCACTCTCCAAACTGCTCGTATATAGCATTTGCAGCAAATTTGGAGCAACTTTTATTCTGAGGATATTTCGTGTCCAGGGAGCCGAGAATTGCCGAAAAATCGACTTACAGGTAATGAAATATTTTTATGATATCCTTGTTCGCCACTCTCCAAACTGCTCGTATATAGCATTTGCAGCGAAGTTGGAACAACTTTTGTTCTGAATATATTTCGTGTCCAGGGAGCCGAGAATCGACGAAAAATCGCCTTACAGGTAATGAAACATTTTTGTGATATTCTTGTTCCCCACACTCCAAACTGCTCCTATATAGCTTTTGCAGCGAATTTGCGGCAACTCATGTTCTGAGAATATTTCCTGTCCAGGAAGCCGAGAATCGTCGTAAAATCGATTTAAACTTAATTAAACATTTTTATGATGTTCTTGTTCCCCCCACTCCAAACTGCTCGTATATAGCTTTTGCGGCGAATTTGGAGCAACTTTTGTTATAGTCATATTTCGTGTCTTGGAGGCTGAGAATCGTCGTAAAATCGACGTACACGTAATGAAACATTTTTATGATATTCTTGTTCCCCACTCTCCAAACTGCTCGTATATAGCTTTTGCAGCGAATTTGGAGCAACTTTTGTTCTGAGTATATTTTGAGGAAAATCGACATACAGGTAATGAAACATTTTTGTGAAATTCTTGTTACCCACACTCCAAACTGCTCGTAAATAGCTTTAGCAGCGAATTAGGAGCAACTTTTGTTCTGAGCATATTTCGTGTCCCGGGAATTGAAAATCGTCGAAAAATCGACTTACACGTAATGAAACATTTTTGTGATATTCTTGTTCCCCTTGCTCCAATCTGCTCGTAAATAGCTTTTGCAGAGAATTTCCAGCAACTTTTGTTATAGGCATATTTCGTTTCTAGGGAGCCAAAAATCGTCGTAAAATCGATCTACATGTAATGAAACATTTTTATGATATTCTTGTTCGCCAAATTCCAAACTGCTCGTATATAGCATTTGCAACGAATTTGCAGCAACTTTTGTTCTGAGCATATTTCGTGTCCCGGGAAATGAGAATCGTCGAAAAATCGACTTACACGTAACGAAACATTTGTGTGACATTCTTGTTCCCCACACTCCAAACTGCTCCTATGTAACTTTTGCAGCGAATTTGCGGCAACTCATGTACTGAGAATATATCGTGTCCAGGGAGCTGAGAATCGTCGTAAAATCGACTTACACGTAATGAAAGATTTTTGTGATATTCCTGTTCCCCTTACTCCAATCTGCTCGTATATAGCTTATGCAGCGAATTTGAAGCAACTTTTGTTCTGAGCATATTTCGTGTCCAAGGAGCTGAGAATCCTCGAAAAATCGACTTACGCGAAATGAAAATTTTTTTTATATTCTTGTTCCCCACGCTCCAACCTGCTCGTATATAGCATTTGCAGCGAATTTGGAGCAACTTTTGTTATAGTCATATTTCGGGTCTTTGGAGCTGAGAATCGTCGTAAAATCGACTTACACGTAATGAAACATTTTTATGATATTCTTGTTCCCCACTCTCCAAACTGCTCGTATATAGCATTTGCAGCGAATTTTGAGCAACTTTTGTTCTGAGTATATTGTGACGAAAAATCGACTCACAGGTAATGAAACATTTTTGTGATATTCTTGTTCCCCTTACTCCAATCTGCTCGTATATAGCTTTTGCCGTGAATTTGGAACAACTTTTGTTCGGAATATATTTCGGGTCCAGGGAACCGAGAATCGTCGTAAAATCGACTGACACGTAATGAAAAATTTTTATGATAATCTGATTCCCCACGCTCCAAACGGCTCGTATATAACATTTGCAGCGAATTTGGAGCAATTTTTGTTCTGAGTAAATTTCGTGTTCAGGGAGCCGAGAATCGTCGTAAAATCGACTTACACGTAATGAAGCATGTTTATGCTATTGTTGTCCCCCACACTCCAAACTGCTCGTATATAGCTTTTGCAGCGAATTTGGAGCAACCTTTGTTCTGAGCATATTTCGTGTCCCGGGAAATGAGAATCCTCCAAAAATCGACTTACACGTAATGAAACATTTTTGTGATATTCTTGTTCCCCACACTCCAAACTCCTTCTATGTAGCTTTTGAAGCGAATTTGCGGCAACTCATGTTCTGAGAATATATCGTGTCCAGGGAGCTGAGAATCGTCGTAAAATCGACTTACACGTAATTAAACATTTTTATGATATTCTTGTTCGCCACACTCCAAACTGCTCGTATATAGCTTTTTCAGCGAATTTGGAGCAACTTTTGTTCTGAGGAAATTTCGTGTCCAGGGAGCAGAGAATTGCCGAAAAATCGACTTACAGGTAATGAAACATTTTTATGATATCCTTGTTCGCCACTCTCCAAACTGCTCGTAAATAGCTTTAGCAGCGAATTAGGAGCAACTTTTGTTCTGAGCATATTTCGTGTCCCGGGAATTGAAAATCGTCGAAAAATCGACTTACACGTAATGAAACATTTTTGTGATATTCTTGTTCCCCTTACTCCAATCTGCTCGTAAATAGCTTTTGCAGAGAATTTCCAGCAACTTTTGTTATAGGCATTTTTCGTGTCTAGGGAGCCGAAAATCGTCGTAAAATCGATCTACACGTAATGAAACATTTTTATGATATTCTTGTTCGCCAAATTCCAAACTGCTCGTATATAGCATTTGCAACGAATTTGCAGCAACTTTTGTTCTGAGCATATTTCGTGTCCCGGGAAATGAGAATCGTCGAAAAATCGACTTACACTTAATGAAACATTTTTGTGACATTCTTGTTCCCCACACTCCAAACTGCTCCTATGTAACTTTTGCAGCGAATTTGCGGCACTCATGTACTGAGAATATATCGTGTCCAGGGAGCTGAGAATTGTCGTAAAATCGACTTACACGTAATGAAACATTTTTGTGATATTCTTGTTCCCCTTACTCCAATCTGCTCGTATATAGCTTTTGCCGTGAATTTGGAACAACTTTTGTTCGGAATATATTTCTGGTCCAGGGAACCGAGAATCGTCGTAAAATCGACTGACACGTAATGAAAAATTTTTATGATAATCTGATTCCCCACGCTCCAAACGGCTCGTATATAACATTTGCAGCGAATTTGGAGCAATTTTTGTTCTGAGTAAATTTCGTGTTCAGGGAGCCGAGAATCGTCGTAAAATCGACTTACACGTAATGAAGCATGTTTATGCTATTGTTGTCCCCCACACTCCAAACTGCTCGTATATAGCTTTTGCAGCGAATTTGGAGCAACCTTTGTTCTGAGCATATTTCGTGTCCCGGGAAATGAGAATCCTCCAAAAATCGACCTACACGTAATGAAACATTTTTGTGATATTCTTGTTCCCCACACTCCAAACTGCTTCTATGTAGCTTTTGCAGCGAATTTGCGGCAACTCATGTTCTTAGAATATATCGTGTCCAGGGAGCTGAGAATCGTCGTAAAATCGACTTACACGTAATGAAACATTTTTATGATATTCTTGTTCGCCATACTCCAAACTGCTCGTATATAGCTTTTTCAGCGAATTTGGAGCAACTTTTGTTCTGAGGAAATTTCGTGTCCAGGGAGCAGAGAATTGCCGAAAAATCGACTTACAGGTAATGAAACATTTTTATGATATCCTTGTTCGCCACTCTCCAAACTGCTCGTAAATAGCTTTAGCAGCGAATTAGGAGCAACTTTTGTTCTGAGCATATTTCGTGTCCCGGGAATTGAAAATCGTCGAAAAATCGACTTACACGTAATGAAACATTTTTGTGATATTCTTGTTCCCCTTACTCCAATCTGCTCGTAAATAGCTTTTGCAGAGAATTTCCAGCAAATTTTGTTATAGGCATATTTCGTGTCTAGGGAGCCGAAAATCGTCGTAAAATCGATCTACACGTAATGAAACATTTTTATGATATTCTTGTTCGCCAAATTCCAAACTGCTCGTATATAGCATTTGCGACGAATTTGCAGCAACTTTTGTTCTGAGCATATTTCGTGTCCCGGGAAATGAGAATCGTCGAAAAATCGACTTACACTTAATGAAACATTTTTGTGACATTCTTGTTCCCCACACTCCAAACTGCTCCTATGTAACTTTTGCAGCGAATTTGCGGCACTCATGTACTGAGAATATATCCTGTCCAGGGAGCTGAGAATCGTCGTAAAATCGACTTACACGTAATGAAAATTTTTGTGATATTCTTGTTCCCCTTACTCCAATCTGCTCGTATATAGCTTATGCAGCGAATTTGGAGCAACTTTTGTTCTGAGCATATTTCGTGTCCAAGGAGCTGAGAATCCTCGAAAAATCGACTTACGCGAAATGAAAAATTTTTGTGATATTCTTTGTTCCCACACTCCAACCTGCTCATATATAGCTTTTGCAGCGAGTTTGGAGCAACTTTACTTGTGAGTAAATTTCGTGTCCAGGGAGCCGAGAATCGTCGAAATATCATCTTACACGAAATGAAACATTTTTGTGATATTCTTGTTACCCACGCTCCAACCTGCTCGTATATAGCTTTTGCAGCGAATTTGGAGCAACTTTTGTTATATGTATATTTCGTGTCCAGGGAGCCGAGAATCGTCGAAATATGATCTTACACGAAATGAAATATTTTTGTGATATTCTTTGTTCCCACACTCCAACCTGCTCATATATAGCTTTTGAAGCGAGTTTGGAGCAACTTTAGTTGTGAGTAAATTTCGTGTTCAGGGAGCCGAGAATCGACGATAAATCGACTTAAACGTAATGAAACATTTTTAAGAAATTCTTGTTCCCCACACTCTAACTGCTCGGATACAGCTTTTGCAGCGAATTAGGAGCAACTTTTGTTCTGAGCATATTTCGTGTCCCGGGAACTGAAAATCGTCGAAAAATCCAATTACACGTAATGAAACATTTTTGTGATATTCTTGTTCCCCTTAATCGAATCTGCTCGTATATAGTTTACGCAGCGAATTTGGAGCAACTTTTGTTCTGAGCATATTTCTTGTCCAAGGAGCTGAGAATCCTCGAAAAATCGAGTTACGCGAAATGAAAAATTTTTGTGATATTCTTGTTCCCCACGCTCCAACCTGCTCGTATATACCATTTGCAGCGAATTTGGAGCAACTTTTGTTCTGAGTATATTTCGTGTCCAGGGAGCTGAGAATCGACGAAAAATCGACTTACAAGTAATGAAACATTTTTATGATATTCTTGTTCCCCACACTCCAAACTGCTCGTATATAGCTTTTGCAGCGAATTTGGAGCAGCTTTTGTTCTGAGCATATTTCGTGTCCCGGGAAATGAGAATCGTCGCAAAATCGACTTACACGTAATGAAACATTTTTGTGACATTCTAGTTCCCCACACTCCAAACTGCTCCTATGTAGCTTTTGCAGCGAATTTGCGGCAACTATGTTTTAAGAACATATTGTGTCCAGGGAGCTGAGAATCGTCGTAAAATCGACTTACACGTAATGAAACATTTTTATGATATTCTTGTTCGCCACTCTCCAAACTGCTCGTATATAGCATTTGCAGCGAATTTTGAGCAACTTTTGTTCTGAGTATATTTCGTGTCCAGGGAGCCGAGAATCGACGAAAAATCGCCTTACAGGTAATGAAACATTTTTGTGATATTCTTGTTCCCCACACTCCAAACTGCTCCTATATAGCTTTTGCAGCAAATTTGCGGCAACTCATGTTCTGAGAATATTTCGTGTCCAGGGAGCCCAGAATCGTCGTAAAATCGATTTAAACTTAATGAAACATTTTTATGATATCCTTGTTGGCCACTCTCCAAAGTGCTCGTATATTTACATTTGCAGCGAATTTGGAACAACTTTTGTTCTGAATATATTTCGTGTCCAGGGAGCCGAGAATCGACGAAAAATCGCCTTACAGGTAATGCAACATTTTTGTGATATTCTTGTTCCCCACACTCCAAAACTGCTCGTATATAGCTTTTGCAGCGAATTTGCGGCAACTCATGTTCTGAGAATATTTCGTGTCCAGGGAGACGAGAACCGTCGTAAAATCGATTTAAACTTAATGAAACATTTTTATGATATTCTTGTTCCCCACACTCCAAACTGCTCGTATATAGCTTTTGCAGCGAATTTGGAGCAACTTTTGTTCTGAGCATATTTCGTGTCCCGGGAAATGAGAATCGTCTTAAAATCGACTTACACGTAATGAAACATTTTTGTGATAATCTTGTTCCCAACACTCCAATCTGCTTCTATGTAGCTTTTGCAGCGAATTTGCGGCAACTCATGTTCTGAGAATATATCGTGTCCAGGGAGCTGAGAATTGTCGAAAAATCGACTTACACGTAATGAAATATTTTTATGATATTCTTGTTCGCCACTCTCCAAACTGCCCATATATAGCATTTGCAGCGAATTTGGAGCAACTTTTGTTCTTTTCGTGTCCAGGGAGCCGAGAATCGACGAAAAATCGCCTTACAGGTAATGAAACATTTTTGTGATATTATTGCTCCCCACACTCCAAACTGCTCGTATATAGCTTTTGCAGTAATTTTGGAGGAACTTTTTTCTGAATATATTTCGTGTCCAAGGAGCTGAGAATTCTCGTAAAATCGACTTAAGCGAAATGAAAACTTTTGTGATATTCTTGTTCCGCACGCTCCAACCTGCTCGTATACAACATTTGCGGCGAATTTGAGCAACTTTTGTTATATGTATATTTCGTGTCCAGGGAATCGTCGAAATATCATCTTACACGAAATGAAATATTTTTGTGATATTCTTTGTACCCACACTCCAACCTGCCCATATATAGCTTTTGCAGCGAATTTGGAGCAACTTTAGTTGTGAGTAAATTTCGTGTTCAGGGAGCCGAGAATCGACGAAAAATCGACTTAAACGTAAAGAAACATTTTTATGAAATTCTTGTTCCCCACACTCCAAACTGCTCGTATATAGCTTTTGCAGCGAATTAGGAGCAACTTTTGTTCTGAGGATATTTCGTGTCCCGGGAACTGAAAATCGTCGAAAAATCCAATTACACGTATTGAAACATTTTTGTGATATTCTTGTTCCCCTTACTCCAATCTGCTCGTATATAGCTTATGCAGCGAATTTGGAGCAACTTTTGTTCTGAGCATATTTCGTGTCCACGGAGCTGAGAATCCTCGAAAAATCTACTTACGCGAAATGAAAAATTTGTGTGATATTCTTGTTCCCCACACTCCAACCTGCTCGTATATAGCATTTGCAGCGAATTTGGAGCAACTTTTGTTCTGAGTATATTTCGTGTCCAGGGAGCTGAGATTCGACGAAAAATCGACTTACACGTAATGAAACATTTTTATGATATTCTTGTTACCCACGCTCCAACCTGCTCATATATAGCATTTGCAGCGAATTTGGAGCAACTTTTGTTATGAGGATATTTCGTGTCCAGGGAGCCGAGAATTGCCGAAAAATCGACTTACAGGTAATGAAACATTTTTATGATATCCTTGTTCGCCAGTCTCCAAACTGGTCGTATATAGCATTTGCAGCGAATTTGGAGCAACTTTTGTTCTGAGTATATTTCGTGTCCAGGGAGCCGAGAATTGCCGAAAAATCGACTTAGAGGTAATGAAACATTTTTATGATATCCTTGTTCGCCACTCTCCAAACTGCTCGTATATAGCTTTTGCAGCGAATTTGGAGCAACTTTTGTTATAGTCATATTTCGGGTCTTTGGAGCTGAGAATCGTCGTAAAATCGACTTACACGTAATGAAACATTTTTATGATATTCTTGTTCCCCACTCTCCAAACTGCTCGTATATTGCATTTGCAGCGAATTTTGAGCAACTTTTGTTCTGAGTATATTGTGACGAAAAATCGACTCACAGGTAATGAAACATTTTTGTGATATTCTTGTTCCCCTTACTCCAATCTGCTCGTATATAGCTTTTGCCGTGAATTTGGAACAACTTTTGTTCGGAATATATTTCGGGTCCAGGGAACCGAGAATCGTCGTAAAATCGACTGACACGTAATGAAAAATTTTTATGATAATCTGATTCCCCACGCTCCAAACGGCTCGTATATAAATTTGCAGCGAATTTGGAGCAATTTTTGTTCTGAGTAAATTTCGTGTTCAGGGAGCCGAGAATCGTCGTAAAATCGACTTACACGTAATGAAGCATGTTTATGCTATTGTTGTCCCCCACACTCCAAACTGCTCGTATATAGCTTTTGCAGCGAATTTGGAGCAACCTTTGTTCTGAGCATATTTCGTGTCCCGGGAAATGAGAATCCTCCAAAAATCGACTTACACGTAATGAAACATTTTTGTGATATTCTTGTTCCCCACACTCCAAACTCCTTCTATGTAGCTTTTGCAGCGAATTTGCGGCAACTCATGTTCTGAGAATATATCGTGTCCAGGGAGCTGAGAATCGTCGTAAAATCGACTTACACGTAATTAAACATTTTTATGATATTCTTGTTCGCCACACTCCAAACTGCTCGTATAAAGCTTTTTCAGCGAATTTGGAGCAACTTTTGTTCTGAGGAAATTTCGTGTCCAGGGAGCAGAGAATTGCCGAAAAATCGACTTACAGGTAATGAAACATTTTTATGATATCCTTGTTCGCCACTCTCCAAACTGCTCGTAAATAGCTTTAGCAGCGAATTAGGAGCAACTTTTGTTCTGAGCATATTTCGTGTCCCGGGAATTGAAAATCGTCGAAAAATCGACTTACACGTAATGAAACATTTTTGTGATATTCTTGTTCCCCTTACTCCAATCTGCTCGTAAATAGCTTTTGCAGAGAATTTCCAGCAACTTTTGTTATAGGCATATTTCGTGTCTAGGGAGCCGAAAATCGTCGTAAAATCGATCTACACGTAATGAAACATTTTTATGATATTCTTGTTCGCCAAATTCCAAACTGCTCGTATATAGCATTTGCAACGAATTTGCAGCAACTTTTGTTCTGAGCATATTTCGTGTCCCGGGAAATGAGAATCGTCGAAAAATCGACTTACACTTAATGAAACATTTTTGTGACATTCTTGTTCCCCACACTCCAAACTGCTCCTATGTAACTTTTGCAGCGAATTTGCGGCACTCATGTACTGAGAATATATCGTGTCCAGGGAGCTGAGAATCGTCGTAAAATCGACTTACACGTAATGAAACATTTTTGTGATATTCTTGTTCCCCTTACTCCAATCTGCTCGTATATAGCTTTTGCCGTGAATTTGGAACAACTTTTGTTCGGAATATATTTCTGGTCCAGGGAACCGAGAATCGTCGTAAAATCGACTGACACGTAATGAAAATTTTTTATGATAATCTGATTCCCCACGCTCCAAACGGCTCGTATATAACATTTGCAGCGAATTTGGAGCAATTTTTGTTCTGAGTAAATTTCGTGTTCAGGGAGCCGAGAATCGTCGTAAAATCGACTTACACGTAATGAAGCATGTTTGTGCTATTGTTGTCCCCCACACTCCAAACTGCTCGTATATAGCTTTTGCAGCGAATTTGGAGCAACCTTTGTTCTGAGCATATTTCGTGTCCCGGGAAATGAGAATCCTCCAAAAATCGACCTACACGTAATGAAACATTTTTGTGATATTCTTGTTCCCCACACTCCAAACTGCTTCTATGTAGCTTTTGCAGCGAATTTGCGGCAACTCATGTTCTTAGAATATATCGTGTCCAGGGAGCTGAGAATCGTCGTAAAATCGACTTACACGTAATGAAACATTTTTATGATATTCTTGTTCGCCATACTCCAAACTGCTCGTATATAGCTTTTTCAGCGAATTTGGAGCAACTTTTGTTCTGAGGAAATTTCGTGTCCAGGGAGCAGAGAATTGCCGAAAAATCGACTTACAGGTAATGAAACATTTTTATGATATCCTTGTTCGCCACTCTCCAAACTGCTCGTAAATAGCTTTAGCAGCGAATTAGGAGCAACTTTTGTTCTGAGCATATTTCGTGTCCCGGGAATTGAAAATCGTCGAAAAATCGACTTACACGTAATGAAACATTTTTGTGATATTCTTGTTCCCCTTACTCCAATCTGCTCGTAAATAGCTTTTGCAGAGAATTTCCAGCAACTTTTGTTATAGGCATATTTCGTGTCTAGGGAGCCGAAAATCGTCGTAAAATCGATCTACACGTAATGAAACATTTTTATGATATTCTTGTTCGCCAAATTCCAAACTGCTCGTATATAGCATTTGCGACGAATTTGCAGCAACTTTTGTTCTGAGCATATTTCGTGTCCCGGGAAATGAGAATCGTCGAAAAATCGACTTACACTTAATGAAACATTTTTGTGACATTCTTGTTCCCCACACTCCAAACTGCTCCTATGTAACTTTTGCAGCGAATTTGCGGCACTCATGTACTGAGAATATATCCTGTCCAGGGAGCTGAGAATCGTCGTAAAATCGACTTACACGTAATGAAAATTTTTGTGATATTCTTGTTCCCCTTACTCCAATCTGCTCGTATATAGCTTATGCAGCGAATTTGGAGCAACTTTTGTTCTGAGCATATTTCGTGTCCAAGGAGCTGAGAATCCTCGAAAAATCGACTTACGCGAAATGAAAAATTTTTGTGATATTCTTTGTTCCCACACTCCAACCTGCTCATATATAGCTTTTGCAGCGAGTTTGGAGCAACTTTACTTGTGAGTAAATTTCGTGTCCAGGGAGCCGAGAATCGTCGAAATATCATCTTACACGAAATGAAACATTTTTGTGATATTCTTGTTACCCACGCTCCAACCTGCTCGTATATAGCTTTTGCAGCGAATTTGGAGCAACTTTTGTTATATGTATATTTCGTGTCCAGGGAGCCGAGAATCGTCGAAATATGATCTTACACGAAATGAAATATTTTTGTGATATTCTTTGTTCCCACACTCCAACCTGCTCATATATAGCTTTTGAAGCGAGTTTGGAGCAACTTTAGTTGTGAGTAAATTTCGTGTTCAGGGAGCCGAGAATCGACGATAAATCGACTTAAACGTAATGAAACATTTTTATGAAATTCTTGTTCCCCACACTCTAACTGCTCGGATACAGCTTTTGCAGCGAATTAGGAGCAACTTTTGTTCTGAGCATATTTCGTGTCCCGGGAACTGAAAATCGTCGAAAAATCCAATTACACGTAATGAAACATTTTTGTGATATTCTTGTTCCCCTTAATCGAATCTGCTCGTATATAGTTTATGCAGCGAATTTGGAGCAACTTTTGTTCTGAGCATATTTCTTGTCCAAGGAGCTGAGAATCCTCGAAAAATCGAGTTACGCGAAATGAAAAATTTTTGTGATATTCTTGTTCCCCACGCTCCAACCTGCTCGTATATACCATTTGCAGCGAATTTGGAGCAACTTTTGTTCTGAGTATATTTCGTGTCCAGGGAGCTGAGAATCGACGAAAAATCGACTTACAAGTAATGAAACATTTTTATGATATTCTTGTTCCCCACACTCCAAACTGCTCGTATATAGCTTTTGCAGCGAATTTGGAGCAGCTTTTGTTCTGAGCATATTTCGTGTCCCGGGAAATGAGAATCGTCGCAAAATCGACTTACACGTAATGAAACATTTTTGTGACATTCTAGTTCCCCACACTCCAAACTGCTCCTATGTAGCTTTTGCAGCGAATTTGCGGCAACTATGTTTTAAGAACATATTGTGTCCAGGGAGCTGAGAATCGTCGTAAAATCGACTTACACGTAATGAAACATTTTTATGATATTCTTGTTCGCCACTCTCCAAACTGCTCGTATATAGCATTTGCAGCGAATTTTGAGCAACTTTTGTTCTGAGTATATTTCGTGTCCAGGGAGCCGAGAATCGACGAAAAATCGCCTTACAGGTAATGAAACATTTTTGTGATATTCTTGTTCCCCACACTCCAAACTGCTCCTATATAGCTTTTGCAGCAAATTTGCGGCAACTCATGTTCTGAGAATATTTCGTGTCCAGGGAGCCCAGAATCGTCGTAAAATCGATTTAAACTTAATGAAACATTTTTATGATATCCTTGTTGGCCACTCTCCAAAGTGCTCGTATATTTACATTTGCAGCGAATTTGGAACAACTTTTGTTCTGAATATATTTCGTGTCCAGGGAGCCGAGAATCGACGAAAAATCGCCTTACAGGTAATGCAACATTTTTGTGATATTCTTGTTCCCCACACTCCAAAACTGCTCGTATATAGCTTTTGCAGCGAATTTGCGGCAACTCATGTTCTGAGAATATTTCGTGTCCAGGGAGACGAGAACCGTCGTAAAATCGATTTAAACTTAATGAAACATTTTTATGATATTCTTGTTCCCCACACTCCAAACTGCTCGTATATAGCTTTTGCAGCGAATTTGGAGCAACTTTTGTTCTGAGCATATTTCGTGTCCCGGGAAATGAGAATCGTCTTAAAATCGACTTACACGTAATGAAACATTTTTGTGATAATCTTGTTCCCAACACTCCAATCTGCTTCTATGTAGCTTTTGCAGCGAATTTGCGGCAACTCATGTTCTGAGAATATATCGTGTCCAGGGAGCTGAGAATTGTCGAAAAATCGACTTACACGTAATGAAATATTTTTATGATATTCTTGTTCGCCACTCTCCAAACTGCCCGTATATAGCATTTGCAGCGAATTTGGAGCAACTTTTGTTCTTTTCGTGTCCAGGGAGCCGAGAATCGACGAAAAATCGCCTTACAGGTAATGAAACATTTTTGTGATATTATTGCTCCCCACACTCCAAACTGCTCGTATATAGCTTTTGCAGTAATTTTGGAGGAACTTTTTTCTGAATATATTTCGTGTCCAAGGAGCTGAGAATTCTCGTAAAATCGACTTAAGCGAAATGAAAACTTTTGTGATATTCTTGTTCCGCACGCTCCAACCTGCTCGTATACAACATTTGCGGCGAATTTGAGCAACTTTTGTTATATGTATATTTCGTGTCCAGGGAATCGTCGAAATATCATCTTACACGAAATGAAATATTTTTGTGATATTCTTTGTACCCACACTCCAACCTGCCCATATATAGCTTTTGCAGCGAATTTGGAGCAACTTTAGTTGTGAGTAAATTTCGTGTTCAGGGAGCCGAGAATCGACGAAAAATCGACTTAAACGTAAAGAAACATTTTTATGAAATTCTTGTTCCCCACACTCCAAACTGCTCGTATATAGCTTTTGCAGCGAATTAGGAGCAACTTTTGTTCTGAGCATATTTCGTGTCCCGGGAACTGAAAATCGTCGAAAAATCCAATTACACGTATTGAAACATTTTTGTGATATTCTTGTTCCCCTTACTCCAATCTGCTCGTATATAGCTTATGCAGCGAATTTGGAGCAACTTTTGTTCTGAGCATATTTCGTGTCCACGGAGCTGAGAATCCTCGAAAAATCTACTTACGCGAAATGAAAAATTTGTGTGATATTCTTGTTCCCCACACTCCAACCTGCTCGTATATAGCATTTGCAGCGAATTTGGAGCAACTTTTGTTCTGAGGATATTTCGTGTCCAGGGAGCCGAGAATTGCCGAAAAATCGACTTACAGGTAATGAAACATTTTTATGATATCCTTGTTCGCCAGTCTCCAAACTGGTCGTATATAGCATTTGCAGCGAATTTGGAGCAACTTTTGTTCTGAGGATATTTCGTGTCCAGGGAGCCGAGAATTGCCGAAAAATCGACTTAGAGGTAATGAAACATTTTTATGATATCCTTGTTCGCCACTCTCCAAACTGCTCATATATAGCTTTTGCAGCGAATTTGGAGCAACTTTTGTTATAGTCATATTTCGTGTCTTGGGAGCTGAGAATCGTCGTAAAATCGACTTACACGTAATGAAACAATTTTATGATATTCTTGTTCCCCACACTCCAAACTGCTCGTATATAGCTTTTGCAGCGAATTTGGAGCAACTTTTGTTCTGAGCATATTTCGTGTCCCGGGAAATGAGAATCGTCGAAAAATCGACTTACATGTAATGAAACATTTTTGTGATATTCTTGTTCCCCACACTCCAAACTGCTTCTATGTAGCTTTTGCAGCGAATTTGCGGCAACTCATGTTCTGAGAATATATCGTGTCCAGGGAGCTGAGAATCGTCGTAAAATCGACTTACTCGTAATGAAACATTTTTGTGATATTCTTGTTCCCCTTACTCCAATCTGCTCGTATATAGCTTATGCAGTGAATTTGGAGCAACTTTTGTTCTGAGTATATTTCGTGTCCAGGGAGCTGAGAATCGACGAAAAATCGACTTACACGTAATGAAACATTTTTATGATATTCTTGTTCCCCACTCTCCAAACTGCTCGTATATAGTTTTTTAGCGAATTTGGAACAACTTTTGTTATGAGCATATTTCGTGTCCCGGGAACTGAGAATCGTCAAAAAATCGACTTACACGTAATGAAACATTTTTTTGATATTCTTGTTCCCCAAACTCCAAACTGCTCCTATATAGCTTTTCCAGCGAATTTGCGGCAACTCATGTTCTGAGAATATATCATGTCCAGGGAGAGTAGAATCGTCGTAAAATCAACTTAAACGTAATGAAACATTTCTATGATATTATTGCTCCCAACACTCCAAACTGCTCGTATATAGCTTTTGCAGTGAATTTGGAGCAACTTTTTTCTGAATATATTTCGTGTCCAAGGAGCTGAGAATTCTCGTAAAATCGACTTACGCGAAATGAAAACTTTTGTGATATTCTTGTTCCCCACGTTCCAACCTACTCGTATATAGCATTTGCAGCGAATTTGGAGCAACTTTTGTTCTGAGTATATTTCGTGTCCAGGGAGCTAATCGACGAAAAATCGACTTACACGTAATGAAACATTTTTGTGATATTCTTGTTCCCCACACTCCAAACTGCTTCTATGTAGCTTTTGCAGCGAATTTGCGGCAACTCATGTTCTGAGAATATATCGTGTCCAGGGAGCTGAGAATCGTCGTAAAATCGACTTACACGCAATGAAACATTTTTATGATATTCTTGTTCGCCACACTCCAAACTGCTCGTATATAGCTTTTGCAGCGAATTTCGAGCAACTTTTGTTCTGAGGATATTTCGTGTCCAGGGAGCCGAGAATTGCCGAAAAATCGACTTACAGGTAATGAAATATTTTTATGATATCCTTGTTCGCCACTCTCCAAACTGCTCGTATATAGCATTTGCAGCGAATTTGGAACAACTTTTGTTCTGAATATATTTCGTGTCCAGGGAGCCGAGAATCGACGAAAAATCGCCTTACAGGTAATGAAACATTTTTGTGATATTCTTGTTCCCCACACTCCAAACTGCTCGTATATAGCATTTGCAGCGAATTTGGAGCAACTTTTGTTATATGTATATTTCGTGTCCAGGGAGCCGAGAATCGTCGAAATATCATCTTACACGAAATGAAATATTTTTGTTATATTCTTTGTTCCCACACTCCAACCTGCTCATATATAGCTTTTGCAGCGAGTTTGGAGCAACTTTAGTTGTGAGTAAATTTCGTGTTCAGGGAGCAGAGAATCGACGAAAAATCGACTTAAACGTAATGAAACATTTTTATGAAATTCTTGTTCCCCACATTCCAAACTGCTCGGATATAGCTTTTGCAGTGAATTAGGAGCAACTTTTGTTCTGAGCATATTTCGTGTCCCGGGAACAGAAAATCGTCGAAAAATACAATTACACGTAATGAAACATTTTTGTGATATTCTTGTTCCCCTTAATCCAATCTGCTCGTATATACCTTATGCAGTGAATTTGGAGCAACTTTTGTTCTGAGCATATTTCGTGTCCAAGGAGCTGAGAATCCTCGAAAAATCGAGTTACGCGAAATGAAAAATTTTTGTGATATTCTTTGTTCCCACACTCCAACCTGCTCATATATAGCTTTTGCAGCGAGTTTGGAGCAACTTTAGTTGTGAGTAAATTTCGTGTTCAGGGAGCCGAGAATCGACGAAAAATCGACTTAAACGTAATGAAACATTTTTATGAAATTCTTGTTCCCCACATTCCAGACTGCTCGGATATAGCTTTTGCAGCGAATTAGGAGCAACTTTTGTTCTGAGCATATTTCGTGTCCCGGGAACTGAAAATCGTCGAAAAATCCAATTACACTTAATTAAACATTTTTGTGATATTCTTGTTCCCCACATTCCAAACTGCTCGGATACAGCTTTTGCAGCGAATTAGGAGCAACTTTTGTTCTGAGCATATTTCGTGTCCCGGGAACTGAAAATCGTCGAAAAATCCAATTACACTTAATGAAACATTTTGTGATATTCTTGTTCCCCTTAATCCAATCTGCTCGTATATAGCTTATGCAGTGAATTTGGAGCAACTTTTGTTCTGAGTATATTTCGTGTCCAGGGAGCTGAGAATCGACGAAAAATCGACTTACACGTAACGAAACATTTTTATGATATTCTTGTTCCCCACACTCCAAACTACTCGTATATAGCTTTTGCAGCGAATTTGGAGCAACTTTTGTTCTGAGCATATTTCGTGTCCCGGGAAATGAGAATCGTCGAAAAATCGACTTACACGTAATGAAACATTTTTGTGATATTCTTGTTCCCCACACTCCAAACTGCTTCTATGTAGCTTTTGCAGCGAATTTGCGGCAACTCATGTTCTGAGAATATTTCCTGTCCAGGAAGCCGAGAATCGTCGTAAAATCGATTTAAACTTAATGAAACATTTTTATGATGTTCTTGTTCCCCCCACTCCAAACTGCTCGTAAATAGCTTTTGCGGCGAATTTGGAGCAACTTTTGTTATAGTCATATTTCGTGTCTTGGAGGCTGAGAATCGTCGAAAAATCGACTTACACGTAATGAAACATTTTTATGATATTCTTGTTCCCCACTCTCCAAACTGCTCGTATATAGCTTTTGCAGCGAATTTGGAGCAACTTTTGTTCTGAGTATATTTTGACGAAAATCGACATACAGGTAATGAAACATTTTTTTGAAATTCTTGTTACCCACACTCCAAACTGTTCGTAAATAGCTTTAGCAGCGAATTAGGAGCAACTTTTGTTCTGAGCATATTTCTTGTCCCGGGAATTGAAAATCGTCGAAAAATCGACTTACACGTAATGAAACATTTTTGTGATATTCTTGTTCCCCTTACTCCAATCTGCTCGTAAATAGCTTTTGCAGAGAATTTCCAGCAACTTTTGTTATAGGCATATTTCGTGTCTAGGGAGCCGAAAATGGTCGTAAAATCGATCTACACGTAATGAAACATTTTTATGATATTCTTGTTCGCCAAATTCCAAACTGCTCGTATATGGCATTTGCAACGAATTTGCAGCAACTTTTGTTCTGAGCATATTTCGTGTCCCGGGAAATGAGAATCGTCGAAAAATCGACTTACACGTAACGAAACATTTGTGTGACATTCTTGTTCCCCACACTCCAAACTGCTCCTATGTAACTTTTGCAGCGAATTTGCGGCAACTCATGTACTGAGAATATATCGTGTCCAGGGAGCTGAGAATCGTCGTAAAATCGACTTACACGTAATGAAACATTTTTGATATTCTTGTTCGCCACTCTCCAAACTGCTCGTATATAGCATTTGCAGCGAATTTTGAGCAACTTTTGTTCTGAGTATATTTCGTGTCCAGGGAGCCGAGAATCGTCGTAAAACCGATTTAAACTTAATGAAACATTTTTATGATATTCTTGTTCCCCCCACTGCTAACTGCTCGTATATAGCTTTTGCAGCCAATTTGGAGCAACTTTTGTTATAGTCATATTTCGTGTCTTGGGAGCTGAGAATCGTCGTAAAATCGACTTACACGTAATGAAACATTTTTATGATATTCTTGTTCCCCACACTCCAAACTGCTCGTATATAGCTTTTGCAGCGAATTTGGAGCAACTTTTGTTCTGAGCATATTTCGTGTCCCGGGAAATGAGAATCGTCGAAAAATCGAATTACACGTAATGAAATATTTTTGTGATATTCTTGTTCCCCACACTCCAAACTGCTCCTATGTAGCTTTTGCAGCGAATTTGCGGCAACTCATGTTCTGAGAATATATCGTGTGCAGGGAGCTGAGAATCGTCGTAAAATCGACTTTCACGTAATGAAACATTTTTATGAAATTCATGTTCGCCACTCTCCAAACTGCTCGTAGATAGCATTTGCAGCGAAGTTGGTGCAACTTTTGTTCTTAGTATATTTCGTGTCCAGGGAGCCGAGAATGGCCGAAAAATCGACTTACAGGTAATGAAACAGTTTTATGATATTCTTGTTCGCCACTCTCCAAACTGCTCGTATATAGCATTTGCAGCTAATTTGGAGCAACTTTGTTCTGAGTATATTTCGTGTCCAGGGAGCCGAGAATCGACGAATAATCGCCTTACAGGTAATGAGACATTTTTGTGATATTCTTGTTCTCCACACTCCAAAATGCTGCTATATAGCTTTTGCAGCGAATTTTCGGCAACTCATGTTCTGAGAATATTTCGGCGTCAGGGAGCCGAGAATCGCCGTAAAATCGATTTAAACTTAATGAAACATTTTTATGATATTCTTGTTCCCCCCACTCCAAACTGCTCGTATATAGCTTTTGCAGCGAATTTGGAGCAACTTTTGTTCTGAGCATATTTCGTGTCCAGGGAGCTGAGAATCGTCGTAAAATCGACTTACACGTAATGAAACATTTTTATGATATTCTTGTTCGCCACTCTCCAAACTGCTCGTATATAGCATTTGCAGCGAATTTGGAGCAACTTTTGTTCTGAGTATATTTCTTGTCCAGGGAGTTGAGATTCCTCGAAAAATCGACTTACGCGAAATGAAAAATGTTTGTGATATTCTTTGTTCCCACGCTCCAACCTGCTCGTATATAGCATTTGCAGCGAATTTGGAGCAACTTTTGTTCTGAGTATATTTCGTGTCCAGGGAGACGAAAATCGACGAAAAATCGACTTACATGTAATGAAACATTTTTATGAAATTCTTGTTCCCCACATTGCAAACTGCTCGTAGCGAATTTGGAACAACTTTTGTTCTGAGTATATTTCGTGTCCAGGGAGCCGAAAATCGACGAAAAATCGCCTTACAGGTAATGAAACATATTTGTGATATTCTTGTTCCCCACACTTCAAACTGCTCGTATATAGCTTTTGCAGCGAATTTGGAGCAACTTTTGTTATAATCATATTTCGTGTCTTGGGAGCTGAGAATCGTCGTAAAATCGACTTACACGTAATGAAACATTTTTATGATATTCTTGTTCCACACTCTCCAAACTGCTCGTATATAGCTTTTTAGCGAATTTGGAACAACTTTTGTTCTGAGCATATTTCGTGTCCCGGGAGCTGAGAATCGTCGTAAAATCGACTTACACGTAATGAAACATTTTTATGATATTCTTGTTCCACACTCTCCAAACTGCTCGTATATAGCATTTTCAGCGAATTTGGAACAACTTTTGTTCTGAGCATATTTCGTGTCCCGGGAACTGAGAATCGTCGAAAAATCGACTTACACGTAATGAAACATTTTTGTGATATTCTTTTTCCCCAAACTCAGAACTGCTCCTACATAGCTTTTCCAGCGAATTTGCGGCAACTCATGTTCTGAGAATATATCATGTCCAGGGAGTGTAGAATCGTCGTAAAATCGACTTACACGTAATGAAACATTTGTATGATATTATTGCTCCCCACACTCCAAACTGCTCGTATATAGCTTTTGCAGTGAATTTGGAGCAACTTTTTTCTGAATATATTTCGTGTCCAAGGAGCAGAGAATCGACGAAAAGTCGACTTACACGTAATGAAACATTTTTATGCTATTCTTGTTCCCCACACTCCAAACTGCTCCTATATAGCTTTTGCAGCGAATTTGGAGCAAATTTGTTCTGAGCATATTTCGTGTCCCGGGAAATGAGAATCGTCGAAGAATCGACTTACACGTAATGAAACATATCTCTGATATTCTTGTTCCCCACAGTCCAAACTGCTCCTATGTAGCTTTTGCAGCGAATTTGCGGCAACTCATGTTCTGAGAATATATCGTGTCCAGGGAGCTGAGAATCGTCGTAAAATCGACTTACACTTAATGAAACATATTTATGATTTTCTTGTTCGCCACTCTCCAAACTGCTCGTATATAGCATTTGCAGCGAATTTTGAGCAACTTTTGTTCTCAGTATATTTCCTGTGCAGGGAGACGAGAATCGACGAAAAATCGCCTTACAGGTAATGAAACCTTTTTATGATATTCTTGTTCCCCACACTCCAAACTGCTCGTATATAGCTTTTGCAGCGAATTTTGAGCAACTTTTGTTCTAAGGATATTTCGTGTCCAGGGAGTCAAGAATCGACGAAAAATCGCCTACAGGTAATGAAACATTTTTGTGATATTCTTGTTCCCCACACTCCAAACTGCTCCTATATAGCTTTTGCAGCGAATTTGAGGCAACTCATGTTCTGAGAATATTTCGTGTCCAGGGAGCCGAGAATCGTCGTAAAATCGATTTAAACTTAATGAAACATTTTTATGATATTCTTGTTCCCCCCACTCCAAACTGCTCGTATATAGCTTTTGCAGCGAATTTGGAGCAACTTTTGTTATAGTCATATTTCGTGTCTTGGGAGCTGAGAATCGGCGAAAAATCGACTTACACGTAACGAAACATTTTTGTGATATTCTTGTTCCCCAAACTCCAAACTGCTCCTATATAGCTTTTTAGCGAATTTGGAGCAACTTTTGTTATGAGCATATTTCGTGTCCTGGGAACTGAGAATCGGCGAAAAATCGACTTACACGTAACGAAACATTTTTGTGATATTCTTGTTCCCCAAACTCCAAACTGCTCCTACATACCTTTTCCAGCGAATTTGCGGCAACTCATGTTCTGAGAATATATCATGTCCAGGGAGTGTAGAATCGTCGTAAAATCGACTTACACGTAATGAAACATCTGTATGATATTATTGCTCCCCACACTCCAAACTGCTCGTATATAGCTTTTGCAGTGAATTTGGAGCAACTTTTTTCTGAATATATTTCGTGTCCAAGGAGCAGAGAATTCTCGTAAAATCGACTTACGCGAAATGAAAACTTTTGTGATATTCTTGTTCCCCACGTTCCAACTTACTCGCATATAGCATTTGCAGTGAATTTGGAACAACTTTTGTTCTGAGTATATTTCGTGTCCAGGGAGCTGAGAATCGACGAAAAATCGACTTACAGGTAATGAAACATTTTTATGCTATTCTTGTTCCCCACACTCCAAACTGCTCGTATATAGTTTTTGCAGAGAATTTGCAGCAACTTTTGTTATAGGCATATTTCGTGTCTAGGGAGCCGAAAATCGTCGTAAAATCGATCTACACGTAATGAAACATTTTTATGATATTCTTGTTCCCCACGCTCCAAACTGCTCGTATATAGCATTTGCAGCGAATTCGAGCACCTTTTGTTATATGTATATTTCGTGTCCAGGGAGCCGAGAATCGTCGATAAATCGACTTACCCGTAATGAAAAATTTGTGTGATATTCTAGTTCCCCACACTCCAAACTGCTCGTATATAGCTTTTGCAGCGAATTTGGAGCAACTTATGTTACAGTCATATTTCGTGTCCAGGGAACCGAGAATAGTCGAAAAATCGACTTACACGAAATGAAATGTTTTTGTGATATTCTTGTTCCCCATTCTCCAAACTGCTGGTATATAGCTTTTGCAGCGAATTTGGAGCAACTTCTGTTCTGAAAACATTTCGTGTCCAGGCAGCCGAGAATCGTGGAAAAATCGTCTTACGCGAAATGAAACATTTTTATGATATTCTTGTTCCCCACACTCCATACTGCTCGTATATAGCTTTGAAAAATCGGCTTACATGTAATGAAACATTTTTATGATATTCTGGTTCCCCACACTCCAAACTGCTCGTATATATTTTTTGCAACGAATTTGGAGCAACTTTTGTTCTGAACATATTTCGTGTCCCGGGAAATAAAAATCGACTTACACGTAATGAAACATTTTTGTGATATTCTTGTTCCCCTCACTCCAAACTGCTCCCATGTAGCTTTTGCAGCGAATTTGCGGCAACTCATGTTCTGAGAATATTTCGTGTCCAAGGAGCCGAGAATCGTCGTAAAATCGATTTAAGCTTAATGAAACATTTTTATGATATTCTTGTTCCCCACTCTACAAACTGCTCGTATATAGCATTTGCAGCGAATTTGGAGCAACTTTTGTTCGGAATATATTTCGGGTCCAGGGAACCGAGAATCGTCGTAAAATCGAATTACACGTAATGAAACATTTTTGTGATATCCTTGTTCCCCTTACTCCAATCTGCTCGTATATAGCTTATGCAGCGAATTTGGAGCAACTTTTGTTCTGAGCTTATTTCGTGTCCAAGGAGCTGAGAATTCTCGAAAAATCGACTTACACGTAATGAAACATTTTTATGCTGTTCTTGTTCCCCACACTCCAAACTGCTCGTATATAGCTTTTGCAGCGAATTTGGAGCAACTTTTGTTCTGAGCATATTTCGTGTCCCGGGAAATGAGAATCGTCGAAAAATCGACTTACACGTAATGAAACATTTTTGTGATATTCTTGTTCGCCACTCTCCAAACTGCTCGTATATAGCATTTGCAGCAAATTTGGAGCAACTTTTGTTCTGAATATATTTCGTGTCCAGGGAGCCGAGAATCGACGAAAAATCGCCTTACAGGTAATGAAACATTTTTGTGATATTCTTGTTCCCCACACTCCAAACTGCTCCTATATAGCTTTTGCAGCGAATTTGCGGCAACTCATGTTCTGAGAATACATCATGTCCAGGGAATGTAGAATCGTCGTAAAATCGACTTAAACGTAATGAAACATTTTTATGATATCATTGCTCCCCACACTCCAAACTGCACGTATATAGCTTTTGCAGTGAATTTGGAGCAACTTTTTTCTGAATATATTTCGTGTCCAAGGAGCTGAGAATACTCATAAAATCGACTTACATGAAATGAAAACTTTTGTGATATTCTTGTTCCCCACGCTCCAGCCTGCTCGTATATAGCTTTTGCAGCGAATTTGGAGCAACTTTTTTCTGAATATATTTGGTGTCCAAGGAGCTGAGAATACTCGTAAAATCGACTTACGCGAAATGAAAACTTTTGTGATATTCTTGTTCCCCACGCTCCACCCTGTTCGTATATAGCATTTGCAGCGAATTTGGAGCAACTTTTGTTCTTATTATATTTCGTGTCCAGGGAGCCGAGAATCGACGAAAAATCGCCTTACAGGTAATGAAACATATTTGTGATATTCTTGTTCTCCTTACTCCAATCTGCTCGTATACAGCTTTTGCAGCGAATGTGGAGCAACTTTTGTTCTGAGCATATTTCGTGTCCAGGCAGTCGAGAATCGTCGAAAAATCCACTTACACGTAACGAAACATTTTTGTGATATCATTGTTCCCCTTACTCCAATCTGCTCGTATACAGCTTTTGCAGTGAATTTGGACCAACTTTTGTTCTGAATATATTTCGGGTCCAGGGAACCGAGAATCGTCGAAAAGTCGAATTACGCGAAATTAAAATTTTTGTGATATCCTGATTCCCCACGCTCCAAACTGCTCATATTTATAGCTTTTGATGCCAATTTGGAGCAACTTTTGTTCTGAGTATATTTCGTGTCCAGGGAGCCGAGAATCGTCGAAAAATCGACTTACACGTAATGAAACATTTTTATGAAATTCTTGTTCCCCACACTCCAAACTGGTAGTATATATATTTTGCAGCGCATTTGGAGCAACCTTTGTTATATGTATATTTCGTGTCCAGGGAACCGAGAATTGTCGAAATATCAACTTACACGAAATGAAATATTTTTGTGATATTCTTGTTCCCCACACTCCAAACTGATCTTATAGCTTTTGCAGCGAATTTGGAGCAACTTTTGTAATATGTATATTTCGTGTCCAGGGAGCCTAGAATCGTCGAAATATCAACTTACACGAAATGAAATATTTTTGTGATATTCTTGTTCCCCACACTCCAAACTGCTCGTATATAGCTTTTGCAGCGAATTTAGAGCAACTTTTGTTTTAGGCATATTTCGTGTCCAGGGAACCGAGAATCGTCGTAAAATCGACTTACACGTAAAACAAAACATTTTTATGATATTCTTGTTCCCCACACTCCTAACTGCTTGTATATAGCTTTTGCAGTGAATTTGGAGCAACTTTTGTTCTGAATATATTTCGTGTCCAGGCAATCCAGAATCGTCTAAATATCAACTTACACGAAATGTAATATTTTTGTGATATTTGTTCCCCACACTCCAAACTGGTCGTATATATATTTTGCAGCGCATTTGGAGCAACTTTTGTTATATGTATATTTCGTGTCCAGGGAACCGAGAATCGTCGTAAAATCGACTTACACGTAATGAAACATTTTTATATTCTTGTTTCCCACGCTCCAAATTGCTCGTAAATAGCATTTGCAGCGAATTTGGAGCAACTTTTGTTATATGTATATTTCGTATCCAGGGAGAGGAGAATTGTCGTAAAATCGACTTACACGTAAAACAAACATTTTTATGATTATCTTGTTCCCCAAACTCGAAACTGCTCGTATATAGCTTTTGCATTGAATTTGAAGCAACTTATGAATATATTTCGTGTCCAGAGTACCGAGAATCGTCGAAAAATCGACTTACACGTAGTGAATCATTTTTGTGATAATCTTATTCCCCACACTCCAAACTGCTCGTATAAAGCTTTTGCATTCAATTTGGAGCAACTTTTGTTATAGGCATATTTCGTATCCAGGGAGCCGCGAATCGTCGAAAAATCGACTCATGCGAAATTAAACATTTTTGTGATATTCTTGTTCCCCACACTCCACACTGCTCGTATATAAGCTTTTGCAGTGAATTTGGAGCGACTTTTGTTATATGTATATTTCGTATCCAAGGAGCGGAGAATCGTCGTAATATCAACTTACACGAAATGAAATATTTTTGTGATATTCTTGTTCCCCACACTCCAAACTGCTCGTATATATCTTTTGCAGCGAATTTGGAGCAACTTTTGTTATAGGCATATTTCGTGTCCAGGGAGCCGAGAATCGTCGTAAAATCGACTCATGCGAAATGAAACATTTTTGATATTCTTGTTCCCCACGCTCTAAACTGCTCGTATATAGCATTTGCAGCGAATTTGGAGCAACTTTTGTTATATGTATATTTTGTGTCCAGGGAGCCGAGAATCGTCGAAATATCAACTTACACGAAATGAAATATTTTTGTGATATTCTTGTTCCCCACACTCCCAACTGCTCGTATATAGCTTTTGCATTGAATTTGAAGCAACTTATGTTGTGAATATATTTCGTGTGCAGAATACCGAGAATCGTCGAAAAATCGACTTACACGTAGTGAATCTTTTTTGTGATAATCTTTTTCCCCACACTCTAAACTGCTCGTATATATATTTTGCAGCGAATTTGGAGCAACTTTTGTTCTGAGAATATTTCGTGTCCAGGGAGCCGAGAATCGTCGAAAAATCGACTTACGCAAAATGAAGCATTTTCATGATATTCTTGTTCCCCACACTCCATACTGCTCGTATATAACTTTTGCAGCGAATTTGGAGCAACTTTTGTTCTGACTATATTTCGTGTCCAGGGAGTCGAGAATCGTCAAAAAGTCAACTTACACGTAATGAAACATTTTTGTGATATTCTTGTTCCCCATACTACAAAATGCTCGTATATAGGTTTTGCAGCGAATTAGGAGCAACTTTTGTTCTAAGAATATTTCGTGTCCAGGGAACCGAGAATCGTCGAAAAATCCACTTACACGTAATGAAACATTTTTGTGATATTCTTGTTCCCCACACTCCAAACTGCTCCTATATAGCTTTTGCAGCGAATTTGGAACAACTTTTGTTCTGAGAATATTTCGTGTCCAGGCAGTCGAGAATCGTCGAAAAATCCACTTACACGTAATGAAACATTTTTGTGATATTATTGTTCCTCTTACTCCAATCTGCTCGTATACAGCTTTTGCAGTGAATTTGGAGCAACTTTTGTTCTGAATATATTTCGTGTCCAGGGAGCCGAGAATCGTCGAAAAATCGACTTACACGTAATGAAACATTTTTATGATATTCATGTTCCCCACACTCCAAACTGGTCGTATATAGCTTTTGCAGCGAATTTGGAGCAACTTTTGTTATATGTATATTTCGTGTCCAGGGAACCGAGAATCGTCGAAATATCAACTTACACGAACTGAAAAATTTTTGTGATATTCTTGTTCGCCACACTCCAAACTGCACGTATATAGCTTTTGCAGCGAATTTGGAGCAACTTTTGTTATAGGCATATTTCGTGTCCAGGGAGCCGAGAATCGTCGTAAAATCGACTCATGCGAAATTAAATATTTTTGTGATATTCTTGTTCCCCACACTCCAAAATGATCGTATATAGCTTTTGGAGCGAATTTGGTGCAACTTTTGTTCTGAGCATATTTCGTGTCCAGATAGCTGAGAATCGACGAAAAATCGACTTACACGTAATGAAAAATGTTTGTGATATTCTTGTTCCCCACACTCCAAACTGCTCGTATATAGCTTTTGCCAGAGATCAGGCATCTACAGAATTGATTGCAAGGACTGCAAATCATGTTACATTGGCCAAACAAAAAGAAGACTGGAAACAAGGCTAAAGGAACATTTCAGACATATCAAACAGAAACAAACAGATAAATCGGCAGTATCATACCATTTTTGGACATCACATCATGAAATACAAAATGACATAAAATTGCTAAAACCTGTAAACAACCCGGCAGAACTTACAGTTTGGGAGAATATTCTCATTACACAACAAAAAGACCAACTGATGAATTTTGAAATACCGCCACATGATTTTGAACTTCTACTGAGAACACCAGATGGCTCCACCGTATTAGACCACAGAGCACAAATACCAGTCATCAGTCGGACTTCAACTGAAGAAGAGGGCAATTGCCCTTGAAACATATGTTTTGGACATAATTACATATAAGTGAGGTGAGTGTTACTATTCCGACTCATTTTCAACATCACATTGATTAAAACTTCACTTGTCTCAAACTTCTGAGCTATTTAATTTGAATTACGGCCTACAAGTCGACAGAAGTAAAAATCCGACGCTAACAACATGTGCTCTACCCAAACCGGAAATTGTCAAGATAATTGGAACATGTGCTCATCACAAGATTACTGCAGGTATGATTCATTTAATAAAACTTTAGACAATAACAAAAAAGATATCAAGTTATTTCTCAAAAACCAGATCAAAAGAAGAACGCTACTTGCCGACATACGCTTTTTGAACCTATGCCTAAGACACCGCGTAACGCCGATTTTTGTCAGAAAATTCATAAAATTCGACAACAACAGTATGATACAAAAAGCCGCAGATAGGAAAGTTATCACACTTGCAAGAAACAAACACTATGCCACGCTAAATAAATTAGAACTCCAGCTATACGCGTCACATATGAAACTTGTGCAAAATGTAGGGGACATCTTTTGGAAAAACATTCAACAAAATCTTTTAGAAAAACTCAATAGAATAATGCACGAAAAAACAATGAAACTTAAAAAGAAATTGGAGAAACTAATTAGCAAAACGACGCGGAAAAACCAAACCCAACTCAATATACAGTCAAACAAACCAACTAATGTGAACGTAGTAAATCTTTCGGAAGAAACCTTCAATAACGAAGAAATTACATTTTTAAACAAGGGCTTCAAAACTTGCACTCAATATTCGACCAACGTACAAGATTATATAGCGGACATAGAAATAGCTACAAAAGAACTAAACCGGATCGATCAATTAACAATAAAGAAAGAAGTTGCACCTATACTGCAGGAAATCAAAGACACAAAAATACAGAAGAACAAACATAAACAAATAATCAGGACCTTAAACAAAAAACCGGTAGTTTTCTTAAAAGCAGATAAGGGAAACACAACAGTCATAATGGACAAAAAAGGTTACATTTCAAAAGTAGAAACCCTTTTAGAGAATAAAGAATATACAGAAATAAGTAAAAACCCATTAAACACACTGATAACATCCTTAAAACGTACAATAGAAAGAACAGAAGTTATACCTAAACTAGAAAAATTCAAAATGAAAGAAGCAAACCCAACTCTACCACGTCTTTATGCTTTGCCAAAAATCCACAAACCAGACAAACCCATGAGACCAATAGTCAATTGCATAAACTCTCCAACCTACAAATTATCTAAGTGGTTAGTTAACAAATTCAATAGCTTCCCCGAACACAACCACCTTTCCATTAAAAACTCCATAGAACTAATAAAACATCTAGAAGAGTACAAAGTTTCAAACAATGAGTTGTTGGTTTCGTTTGATGTGAAATCATTATTCACCAGCATCCCAGTCGACAAGTTACTTGAAACCTTCAAAGCATGGCTCAGGAGCATAGGCTTAAACCAGAAAGAAATAGAAGACTTCCATACTTTAACAGAACTTTGCATCAACCAGAATTATTTCCAATTCAATGGTAGATTTTACAGACAATCATCAGGCTTAGCGATGGGTAACCCACTTTCGCCCTTTTTAGCAAATCTGTACATGGGACGACTTGAAGTACATATAACCTCCAGTTTTCCGAATATATTCAAAAAATGGTTTAGATATGTTGATGATGTTTTTGCGGTGGTCCCCAAAAAATTAGCAGAAGACTCTCTAAAATTACTAAACCTACAGGACAGGTACATACAATTCACAATGGAAACAGTAAAAGACCAAATGCTACCATACCTGGACCTAAAACTAACACGGAAAGAACAAAAGATCACTTATGGCATCTACAGGAAGACCACACATACAGACAATTACATAAAACAGAATAGTTTCAACCCAGAACCTCATAAACAGGCAGTCTTCAACAGTTCAGTACACAGACTCCTCAGCATCCCACTTGACCCAGAAGAGTACAACACAGAATACCTCCAACTAAGACATATAGCCTCAGCCAATGGTTTTAACCCAGACATCATTGACCAAAAAATTAAAAAACATAAGGAGAAATTAACCTTAAAACAAATCCGTACAAAAACCGAAAGTTATATATAAAAAATTCACCTATCACCCAACAGCAGATAGGAAATTCAAAAAAATTTTCAAGAAATACAATATAAGTTTAGCTTCAAGTAACCAATTCAACATAAAAAATGCATTGAAAACAGACATTAAAGACCCCATACATACAAACCAGAGATCAGGCATCTACAGAATTGATTGCAAGGACTGCAAATCATGTTACATTGGCCAAACAAAAAGAAGACTGAAAACAAGGCTAAAGGATCATTTCAGACATATCAAACAGAAACAAACAGATAAATCGGCAGTAGCATACCATGTTTGGACATCACATCATGAAATACAAAATGACATAAAATTGCTAAAACCTGTAAACAACCCGGCAGAACTTACAGTTTGGGAGAATATTCTCATTACACAACAAAAAGACCAACTGATGAATTTTGAAATACTGCCACATGATTTTGAACTTCTACTGAGAACACCAGATGGCTCCACCGTAATAGACCACAGAGCACAAATACCAGCCATCAGTCGGACTTCAACTGAAGAAGAGGGCAATTGCCCTTGAAACATATGTTTTGGACATAATTACATGTAAGTGAGGTGAGTGTTACTATTCCGACTCATTTTCAACATCACATTGATTAAAACTTCACTTGTCTCATACTTCTGAGTTATTTAATTTAAACTAAACCTATTACCTAATAATTTTTTACTAAAAATATATAATCAACCTATTAATATAATTATAATTTTAATTGCATCATACCTATTTTTAACTTTAATTGCAGTTGTTAAAATTATTAATATTTATAAAGGACCCCTACGTCAAATAAATTAATGTTTAAACCCTTACGTAAAATTCATCCCCGAATTAAAATTTTCAATAACGCCCTAGTTGATTTACCAACACCATCAAATATTTCAACCTGATGAAATTTTGGTTCTCTTTTAGGATTATATTTAGGAATTCAAATTATAACAGGTTTATTCTTAGCAATACATTATTCAGCTCATATTGATTTAGCATTTTCCAGAGTAGCTCATATTTGTCGAGATGTAAACTATGGTTGACTCCTACGTACTTTACATGCAAATGGTGCTTCAATATTTTTTGTTTGTATTTATTTACATATTGGACGAGGAATATATTACGGCTCATATAAATTTTATTATACATGAATAGTTGGTGTAGTAATTTTATTCTTAGTTATAGCAACAGCATTTATAGGTTACGTATTACCCTGAGGACAAATATCTTTTTGAGGAGCTACAGTAATTACTAACTTATTGTCAGCTATTCCTTATTTAGGTATTGATTTAGTTCAATGAGTATGAGGTGATTTTGCCGTTGATAATGCAACTTTAAACCGTTTTTTTACATTTCATTTTGTTCTCCCATTCATTGTAGCAGCAACAGTTATAGTCCATTTATTATTTCTACACCAAACTGGATCCAATAACCCATTAGGATTAAATAGAAATATTGATAAAATTCCCTTTCATCCTTATTTCACATTTAAAGACATCTTAGGATTTATTATATTATTCATTATCCTATCTTTATTATTTTTAAAAGAACCTTATATTTTAGGAGATCCAGATAACTTTATCCCTGCTAATCAATTAGTTACACCAGTTCATATTCAACCAGAATGGTATTTCTTATTCGCTTATGCCATTTTACGATCTATTCCTAATAAATTAGGAGGAGTGATTGCCTTAGTTATATCAATTGCAATTCTATTTTTTATACCCTTAACTATTACAAATTCACGAGGATTACAATATTATCCAATTAATCAATTTATATTCTGAACCATAGTTATAATTGTAATTCTATTAACCTGAATTGGAGCCCGAACCGTTGAAGATCCTTATATTCTAACAGGACAAATTCTAACCATTTTATACTTCCTTTACTGTATTTTAAATCCCTTAATTATTAAATATGAGATAATACTCTTTATCAATAATATTCAGTTATAAACTTAATGAATAAGCTTATGTCTTGAAATCATAATGAAAGGGTTTAATTCCCTTATTAACTTTATTACATAACTAAACCCTTAAAAGAAAATTTTTAATCCTAAATATAAAAATAAAAAATTTAAAGATAAAGGTAAAAATCTCCTTCATGCCAAATATATTAACTTATCATACCGATATCGAGGTAATGTCCCTCGCACTCATACATATAAAAAAGCAATAAAAATCAGTTTTAAATAAAATATAAAAGAATTTAAATCAGACCCAAGAAAAATAACACATATTAATATTCTTATAAATAAAATTCTAGAATATTCTCTTAAAAAACTTGAGGCAAAACCACCTCTTCCATATTCAACTTTAAATCCTGATACTAATTCAGATTCCCCTTCAGCAAAATCAAATGGTCTACGATTTGTTTCAGCAAGACAAGAAACAAACCATACATTACATAAAGGTAAACATAAAAAAAGAAATCATATACCCATTTGATAATAAAAAAAATCTAATAAAGAATGTCTTCTAATTAAAAAAATAAATGACAATAAAATTAAAGCTAATCTTACTTCATAGGAAATAGTTTGTGCTACTGCGCGTAAACCCCCTAATAATGCATAACTAGAATTAGAAGATCAACCAGCCAATATTACTGAATATACTCCTATACTTGTACAAACCAAAAAAAAAAAAAACAATCCTAAATTAAAAGTGTATAATCCTCTTATATAAGGCATTAAGCTTCATAAAATCAAAGATAAAAATAAAGAAAAAATAGGGCAAATATAATACAATAAATAATTAGATACTAAAGGATTCGTGTGTTCCTTACAAAATAATTTAACAGCATCACTAAAAGTTGTAAAATTCCTATAAATCCTACTTTATTAGGTCCTTTATGAAGATGAATATATCCTAATACCCTACGCTCCAATAAAGTAAAAAAAGCCACACCAACTATAACAAAAATAATTAAAATTAAACCTACTAAAATTAATACTAATAATTCCCTTATCATTTACTACTTATGATTATCTATCATATTTACAAATTCTAAATCTGTTACACTCTTTCTGCCAAAATAGTCAAATTAATAAAATTCAATTTCAATTAAAATTATTTTAAATATCTGGTCCTCTCGTACTAAGATATTTAACATTATTAAAGATAGAAACCAACCTGGCTCACGCCAGTTTAAACTCAGATCATGTAAGATTTTAAAGGTCAAACAGACCTAGTTTATGAACATCTACACCCATAACTAATCTTAATCCAACATCCAGGTCATACTCTTTTCTTTCAATAAGAACTCTTAAAAAAATTATGCTGTTATCCCTAAGGTAATTTAATCTTTTAATCATTATCAATGGATCATTCAACTAATCATTATATTAAATCTTAAAAAGAGTTTTATTTATCTTTTAATCACCCCAATCAAATAAATTTTACAATAATTTAAATTACCTATTAACCCAAATAATCTATACATTTATTAAACTCTATAGGGTCTTCTCGTCCGTTAATAACATTTAAGTCTAAATCTAAAATCTAAATTCAACTTAATAAATATAAAACAGAATTCACCTCATTCAACCATTCATACAAGCCTTCAATTAAAAGACTAATGATTATGCTACCTTCGCACAGTCAATATACCGCAGCCCTTCAAAAAATTTTCAGTGGGCAGGTTACATCTCTTAAATATATCAAGAAACCATGTTTTTAATAAACAGGTGAGCAAAATATTTACCTAATTCTTCATATTTATATACAAATAATTCATCATAATATAAATTAAACATTTTACTAATTAAATCATTTTTTCCAAAACTATAAAATTTTATCTAACATTTTAATAAAGAATTAAATAAAAATTAAAAATTAAAATAAAACAAGAATTAAATTTTAACATCCTTAAAATAATAACAAATTCTAAATTCATATAATCCTAATATAAAAACCTTATTATAATCTTATTTTTTAAAAAGCTATTCCCCTATAAAATTAGAAATATTTTATATTCTAATAATTAAATAAAAAATAATTAAAATATTTCCCGAATTAAATTCGTTTATTAAAAAACTAGATATCCTTAAAAACGATAAACATTTCATTACCAATAAAGCATTATTAATATTTATGAAACAATAACTAAAATACTAAATTAAATTTCTTAAATTCGAGACAAAAAAATTTATAATTTATTTTAATACACTCTGATACACAAGATACAATTAATAAAATTACCTTCAATTAATTATAACATCATTCTTTAATTTCCTCCACAGTATTAATTTACTATAGTAAAGATAATTTTATCAATTCATTCTACAAAAACATAAATTTATTCAATTTAAATATATAAAACAAACTTAATAATTAAACAATTCTATTAATTTCAGATTACATCGAATTGCACGATTAACAGCTTCAGTGTAAATGAAAATCTTAACTTTAAGTTTAATCTGTAAATCATTCTAGGTACATCTTCCGATACACCTACTTTGTTACGACTTATCTCGTCTTATAACGAGAGTGACGGGCGATGTGTACACATTATAGAGCTATGATCATTTTATTAATCTTCATAAAATTACAATTAAATCCACCTTCAAATTATATTTTCAATGATAATCCATATTATAAATAAAATTTATTGTAATCCATTATTTAACTTACATATAACTGCACCTTGACTTGAAATACTAATTAATAATATTATATACAAAAACTTAACATAAGTAAGGTTCAACGTGGATTATCGATTACATAACAGATTCCTCTAAATAGACTATAAAACCGTCAAATTCTTTAAGTTTAAAGATTATATCTATTAATACTCTAGTATAAAAATTTACAATAAAAATAATAGGGTATCTAATCCTAGTTTATATCTTTAATTTCATAACAATCATACTATTAATACTCATATAACACCTCAAAATAATATAAATTTCACCCTAAATTATCCCAATTATTATATTAAAAATAATAATAATTACTTAAGAACCAACAATGCTCATTTGATTTTGCTGTCTAACCGCGGATGCTGGCACAACCTTTACCAAACCTTAAAATAATACATTTACTAAATCTAAACTAATTTAATATCAATAAAATTATCTACTGCTACACTACTTAATAATTTTAAATCCCTTCTACAAATTTCAAAATACACAAATTTACATATAGATTATAGTAATAATGAACAAATTTAAGCAAGAATAAAACTCTTCCTCTCTCTTTTTAGTAAAGGAGAGGTGAGTTGGATCAGTAAAGGAGAGGTGAATTGGATCAGTAAAGGAGAGGTGAATTGGATCAGTAAAGGAGAGGTGAATTGGATCAGTAATGGAGAGGTGAATTAAGTAAAAATAAACAAAGGCTTTTCCTCCCTAAAAAAGAATTTTTGCCCAAAATTCGAACTTTTAGGAATAAAGAAAAACATTGGTCCTATTTATATACTTTTAGTTATTTTTATACTCATAGATTCCATTTTTTTTTTAATTCTCTTAAAAAATGGAATCTATGAGTATAAAAATATACTGTATATATAAGATATATATATATATATATATATATCTTATTAGAATTAATAAAAAATATTGGAATACACATCTTATGTATTTATTATTTTAACCCTTTTCTCTTTCTCGTGTAGGTTATTATACTTTGTATAAATAAAGGTGTTAATTTATACGAAAAATATTAAATAAATCTTCCTTGATAAGATTTTAATATAAATAATATAAATACATACTATTAAGTTATTATTATACTAATAGTACAATTTTTACTGAAGTCTACCTTCAAAAAAAAAAATTATAAATAATAATAACATATATACCAATGAATATAAAGTTTCCTAAAAAGAAATAAAGTTTTATTTAAAAAATAGTAAAATGCCTGATTTAAAAGGATTATCGTGTTAGGATAAATAATGTAATTTTATTACTTTTACTAAATTGCTGACCATAATCTATAATTATTACATTTAACAGAATTAAACTGTAATCTTAAAATATCAAAAATTTTTGTGCACCTTACACCAAAATGTACAAAAGTAAGCTAAATTTAAGCTAATGGGTTCATACCCCATCTATAGAGTTAATCTCTCTTTTCTAATGCACAATAATTCAACAAAAATCCTCTTTTTAAGAACCTTAATTAGAGGTGTATTAATTTCACTTTGTGCCAATTCATGAATAGGAGCATGAATAGGTCTAGAAATTAATTTACTCTCCTTCATTCCTTTGCTATCTTCCAACAAAAACATATATTCTACTGAAGCTTCATTAAAATACTTTCTAATTCAAGCTATCACATCCTCATCTTTATTATTCCTGATTCTCTTAAAAACAAACCTTTATGAAATATTTTATTTTATAAAAAATAGAACATGAAATAATCTTATTATAATTCCCCTTTTAATAAAAATTGCGTGTGCACCTTTTCACTGATGACTACCTTCAGTAGTAGAAGGACTTTCTTGAATAAACTGTTTCATTATTTTATCAATTCAAAAAATTGCCCCATTAATGTTAATTTCCTATACACTAATCAATAATTACTACATTCAAATTATAATTATCCTTTCTGCATTTATTGGAGCAATTGGAGGATTTAATCAAATTTCCGAAAAATCATATCCTTTTCATCAATTAATCATATTGGTTGAATACTAACTACCATAATTATAGGTATAAATTTATGATTAACTTATTTCCTCATCTACACTATCAATATTACCTCCATTATTTTCTTAACAAATATGAGCAATATATCCTACATTTCACAAAGATTTAATTCACTAAACCATAAAAAAATCATCAAATTTACACTCTTTATTTCAATATTATCCTTAGGCGGCTTACCACCCTTTTTAGGTTTTTTCCCAAAATGAATTGCAATTCAATTTATAACTCAAAATCTAATAATTTTTACATCTACTATTCTTATCATATCATCTTTAATTACTCTTTTCTATTACATACGAATAATATACACAACATTAATAATTACTAATACAGAAATCATTTGAACCATCTTAATTCAACAAAAAAATTTTTGCTCAAAAACAATTATATTCTCACTATATACACTATTTTTAGGGATATTAGTTAGCACTTTAACTTTATTGATATATTAAAGACTTTAAGTTAAAAAAACTAATATCCTTCAAAGTTATAAATAAAGAAAATTTATCTTTAAGTCTTAGTACAATTAATACACCACTAGAATTGCATTCTAATATCATTTCATGAATATAAAACCTATTTTACTGGTAAAAGAGAAAAACTCTCCTTAATAAATTTACAATCTATCACCTATAATCTCAGCCATTTTACCTTGCAACGGTGATTATTTTCATCCAACCATAAAGACATCGGAACATTATATTTTATTTTTGGTGCATGAGCAGGAATACTAGGGACATCTTTAAGAATTTTAATTCGAACTGAATTAGGTCAACCTGGATCTCTAATTGGAGATGATCAAATTTACAACGTGACTGTAACTGCACATGCTTTTATCATAATTTTCTTCATAGTAATACCTATTATAATTGGAGGATTTGGTAATTGATTAGTACATTTAATATTAGGAGCACCAGATATAGCATTCCCTCGAATAAATAATATAAGCTTTTGACTTCTACCTCCTTCTATTATTCTATTAATTATTAGAAGAACTGTTGAAAGAGGAGCAGGTACAGGATGAACAGTATATCCTCCTCTTTCAGCCAGTATTGCCCACGCTGGGCCTGCAGTAGATTTAACTATTTTTTCTTTACACCTTGCAGGGATATCTAAAATTATAGGAGCAGTAAGTTTTATTACTACTATAATCAATATAAAACCTATTTATATAAACCAAGCCCAAATACCATTATTCGTTTGATCAGTTGGTATTACCGCACTTTTACTTTTATTATCCCTCCCAGTTTTAGCTGGAGCTATTACTATACTCTTAACTGATCGAAATTTAAATACTTCTTTCTTTGATCGAGCAGGCGGTGGTGATCCTATTTTATATCAGCACCTATTTAGATTTTTTGGACATCCTGAAGTCTACATTTTAATCCTTCCAGGATTTGGAATAATTTCCCATGTAATTTCTCATGAAAGAGGAAAAAAAGAAGCATTTGGAAATTATGGAATAATCTGAACTATATCAGCCATTGGTTTCTTAGGTTTTGTAGTATGAGCTCACCATATATTTACAGTAGGAATAGATGTAGATACACGAGCTTATTTTACAGGAGCTACAATAATTATTGCCGTACCAACCGGTATTAAAATTTTTAGTTGACTCGCAACAATATATGGATCCAAGTTTATTTTTAGTCCTGCATCAATATGAGCTCTAGGTTTTATTTTCCTATTTACAGTAGGAGGCTTAACAGGAGTAATTCTAGCTAATTCAGCCATTGATATTATTCTCCATGATACTTATTATGTAGTCGCCCATTTCCATTATGTACTTTCCATAGGAGCTGTTTTCGCAATTATAGCCGGTTTTGTCCATTGTTATCCACTATTTACAGGATTATCCCTTAACCCAAACTGATTAAAAGCTCAATTTTTAACAATATTTGTAGGAGTTAATTTGACATTTTTTCCTCAACACTTCCTTGGATTAGCAGGGATACCTCGACGATATTCAGATTATCCAGATGCTTACACTTCATGAAATATTGTATCATCAATAGGATCAATAATTTCATTCATTGCAGTTGTTATATTTATTCTCATTTTATGAGAAAGCATAATTTCTAAATGATCCGTTCTATATTCATCCCAAATGAATAGATCAATTGAATGAATATATAATTTTCCTCCTGCTGAACATACCTATAATGAATTAACTTTAATCACCAAGTAATTCTAATATGGCAGATTAGTGCAATGGATTTAAGCTCCATAAATAAAGTCTATATACTTTTTTTAGAACATGTCTACACAAGCAAATTTAGGCTTACAAGATAGTGCCTCACCTTTAATAGAACAACTTATATACTTTCATGATCATTCAATATTTATTATTACCATAATTGTAATTTCAGTAGGTTATATAATTCTATCACTTATAATAAATAAATTTATAGATCGATATGTAATAGACGGTCAATATTTAGAAATTCTTTGAACAGTTTTACCTGCAGTAGTTTTAATTTTTATTGCACTACCATCAATCCGAATCCTTTATTTAATTGATGAAAGTGTTAAACCCACATTAACACTCAAAACTATTGGACACCAATGATACTGAAGTAATGAATATTCAGATTTTCTAGATATTGAATTCAACTCCTATATAATTCCTCAAAATGAATTAGATCCTTATAATATTCGACTACTCGAAGTCGATAATCGAACAACATTACCAATAAAAGTATTAACACAAATTCTAATCTCATCTGAAGATGTAATTCATTCATGAACAATTCCTAGTCTTGGAGTAAAAGCTGATGCTACTCCAGGACGATTAAATCAAGCAACCTTTTGATTTAATCGTCCTGGAGTATTTTACGGACAATGTTCAGCAATCTGTGGAGCTAACCATAGATTTATACCTATTGTAATTGAATCTACCTCTGCTAATGATTTTGTCAACTGAATTTCTAGTCTACATGCAGAATAGCATCAGATGACTGAAAAGCAAGTAATGGTCTCTTAGACCACATTATAGTAATATAGCAATTACATCTGATGAAAAGAAGTTAGTTAAAAAATGACATTAATATGTCATATTAAAATTACTAATAATTTAATACCTCTTTATCCCACAAATAATACCCTTAAATTGATTTTTATTATTCAAATTATTAATTGGAAAAAAAAATTAATAAAGGATCCACATTTATTTTCATTTCTATTTTTTCTATTATCTTATTTAACTATTTTATAGGCCTATTCCCATATATCTTTACTAGAACTAGACATATAGTTATAACCCTTTCATTAGCTCTACCCATATGATTAAGTTTTATATTATTTGAATGAATTAATAACACCAAACATATATTTGCCCATCTAGTTCCCCAAGGAACCCCAGGTACTTTAATACCTTTTATAGTATGTATTGAAACAATCAGAAATATTATCCGACCCGGTACACTAGCAATTCGATTAGCCGCTAATATAATTGCAGGACATCTTCTTATAACACTATTAGGAAATACCGGTAGTACAATAGTAATATACCTTTTACCCCTTTTAATTATTACACAAATTCTACTTTTAACCTTAGAATCTGCAGTAGCTATTATCCAATCTTATGTATTTGCAGTCTTAAGAACACTTTATTCTAGAGAAGTTAATTAATGTCAATACATACTAATCAACCCTTCCATTTAGTTACTTATAGACCATGACCCATTGTAGCAGCAACAAGTATTATAATTGCAATAGTTGGATGTATTAAATTTTCCTATGAATTTAATGAAAAACTAATATTTACAGGTATAATAATTTTAACATTAACTATTATCCAATGATGACGAGATGTAGTCCGAGAAAGAACATATCAAGGATGACATACTAGAGAAGTAATAACAGGATTACGATGAGGAATAATCCTTTTTATTGTCTCAGAAGTATTTTTCTTCGTTTCATTTTTTTTAACATTCTATCACAGAAGACTTGCTCCTGCTATTGATATTGGATCACTTTGACCTCCTTTAAGAATTATTCCTTTTAATGCCTTGCAAGTTCCCTTACTTAATATTACTGTATTACTAGCCTCAGGAATTACAATTACATGAAGTCATCATGGATTATTAGAAAATAATAATAATAATCAAGGTATTCAAGGATTATTATTTACTGTTTTTTAGGTATTTATTTTACTTTTTTACAACTCTTTGAATATATGGAAGCACCGTTCACCATTGCAGATTCAGTATTCGGCTCCTCTTTCTTTGTAGCAACAGGATTTCATGATCTTCATGTAATTATTGGAACTACCTTTCTAATTACATGTTTATGCCGAATATTATCTATACAGTTTACATCAATTCATCATTTTGGATTTGAAACAGCCGCTTGATACTGACATTTCGTTGATGTAGTATGACTTTTCCTTTACATATCTATTTACTGATGAGGAGGATAAAATATTTATTTAGTATAATCAAGTACTTTTGATTTCCAATCAAAAAGTCTATAATAATTAGAATAAATAATTCAAATTCTAACTATAATATCCTTAATCGTATTAATAATCTCCTTTATTGTAATAATATTAACTAATTTTCTTTCAAAAAAAATTATTGAAGATCGTAAAAAAAATTCTCCTTTTGAATGTGGATTTGATCCTATAAGATCCTCACGCCTACTCTTTACGATTCTTCTTAATTGCTATTATTTTTTTAATTTTTGACGTTGAAATTGCTTTAATTTTACCAATAACTATTATTTTAACTAGCTCAAACATAAAAATATGAATAATTACAAGAATCTTGTTCTTATTAAATTTAACAATTGGACTTTACCATGAATGAAATCAAGGATCCTTAGAATGAGCCTCCTAATAATAAAAATAAGGGTTGTAGTTAAATATAACATTTGATTTGCATTCAAAAAGTATTGAAATATCAATCATCCTTATTTAGTTGAAATTAAGTAAGAAGCAAATTAATTGTAATCAGTTTCGACCTGATAGGAAGATAAATAAATATCCTTATTTAGTTGAAATTAAGTAAGAAGCAAATTAATTGTAATCAGTTTCGACCTGATAGGAAGATAAATAAATATCCTTATTTAGTTGAAACCAAAATAGAGGTTTATCACTGTTAATGATAAAATTGAATAAAGTATTCCAATTAAGAAGATGTGTTAATCGAATATAAGCTGCTAACTTAGTATTCAAGTGGTTAAAACCCATTTACATCTTAATTTATTTATATAGTTTAAATAAAACATTACATTTTCATTGTAAAAATAAAAATATTTATTTTTATAAATATATTCAAAGATAATAATTATCTCAATAACAGCTTCAGTGTTATACTCTTTAATATAAGATATTTGAATAAATTATAAATATTATTATAATTAACATAACCAAAAAAATAATTAAATAAGATTTTAAATTATTAACTTGAAATCATTTTTATCAAAATATAATATAAATTTTGAGCACCAAAAAATTCTCTTCAACCTAAATCAATATTTTTAATTGAATCCAATCCAATTGTTAAAGGTTTAAAACTAACTCCCTTAGTAAAAATTAAAGGTATAAATCATATAGAACGTGAAAAAATAATAAATCCATAATATTTAAATATATTAAAATAATAATTTAAATTATATTTAAATATTACACTCCCTAATCATAACCCTAAAATACTGACTAAAATAGGCATTATTTTTATAATTAAAGGTAAACAAATAAAATAAGGAGTTAAAAAAATTATTCAATTTTATAGACTTCCTCCAATAACTGCAAAAATTATTAATCCTAACATTCCATAAATTATTATTCATCTCTCTTCTCTTAATTTATATATAGGTACTAAATTAAAATCACCTCATAAAACATAATAAAATAAACGAAAAGAATAACATACTGTTAAACCTGTAGAAAAAAAATACAAAAAATACATAAATATATTTAAATTTCTTAAAGAAACTACTTCCAAAATTATATCCTTAGAATAAAAAACAGCCAAAAAAGGCATTCCACATAAAGCAAAATTTGATACTATAAAACAAGCAGAAGTTAAAGGTATAAAAATTGATATATTAAAACGAATATCCTGAACATTTTTTACATTATGAATAAATAATAAAGCTTTAAATAAAGCATGAGTTAATAAATGAAAAAAAGCTAAATCAGCAAATCCTATAGATAAAATTCTTATTATTAAGCCTAACTGTCTTAAAGTAGATAAAGCAATAATTTTCTTTAAATCATACTCAAAATTAGCCCCTAAACCTGATATAAATATTGTTAAACAGAAATTACTAACAAAAATTTCAATAGTCATCCAGGAAAAGCCTTACTAAATCGAATCAATAAATAAACTCCTGCTGTAACCAAGGTTGAAGAATGAACTAACGCAGATACAGGAGTAGGAGCTGCGTAATCATGCCGAGAAAGGAATTTGAGCACTCTTAGTTATACCAGCTAAAACAACTAAAAATGTAAATTAAATACATCTCATTTTTATCAAATAAACAATCCAAATAAAAAACATAGTTTCATCTTCCAAAATTTATTATTCATGCAATAGCTATTAATAAAGCAACATCCCCTACCCGATTAGATAAAACAGTTAATATTCCAGCATTATAAGACTTTACATTCTGATAATAAATAACTAAACAATAAGAAACTAAACCTAAGCCATCCCATCCTAACAAAATTCTAATTAAATTAGGACTAATAATTAAAAAAATTATTGATAATACGAATATTAAGACTAAGAAAATAAAACGATTTAACGTAACATCCCCTATTATATAATCTTCACTATATAAAATCACTAAAGAAGAAATTAATATTACAAAACTTATAAATAATAAAGATATTCAATCCATCAATAAGGTTATAACAATAGAAGAAGATCTTAATCTAATTAATTCTCATTCAATAAAATAAATTATATTATTTATAATAAAATATATACTGAGAATAAATATTATTAATGATATAAGTATTAACAAAAAAAAAACTAATAAAACATAAAGATAAATATATCATAACCTAAGATAAATTTTATTATATCTATGACACCACAAATCAAATTTTTATTAAACTACTTAAGTAAATTTAAAATCAAATTAATACATAATCTCTCTTCAAAATCAATAAATTTAAAGGTAATCAATGTAACATAAGTAATAAATATTCACGACAATAACCTCTTACTCTTCTATAAATACCAGAATAATAAATTCCATGTTGACTATAAGAATATAAATATAAAGTATAAGCAGCTCTAAAAAATGAAATCATTATTAAAAATAGCATAACTAATCATATTCAACCAATTATTCTATTTAATAAACAAATTTCTCCTAATAAATTTAATGAAGGAGGAGCTGCTATATTACAAGAAGATAACAAAAATCATCATAATGCCATTCTAGGCATCAAATTTATTAAACCTTTATTAATTAATAATCTCCGTCTACCTAAACGTTCATAACTAATAGCAGTGTAGGTTCAAGCAAGGTAAAAGAAAAGGCAAGGCAACGCAACGCAAAAGCCAAGGCAAAATGCAAGGAAACGAGAGGCAAGGCAACACAACGCAAAAGCGAAGGCAAGGTAAAGCAAGGTAAGAAAAGGCAAGACAAGAAAAGGATAGACAACGCAAGGTACGGCAATGTACGGCAAGCCATGGCAAGGAAAGGTAAGGTAGGGCAAGGCAAAGTAACACAAGGCAAGGCAGGTCAAGGCAAGGCAAGGTAAAGAAAAGGAAAAAAATAAAAAAAATGGCATACACAAAAGCCAACGCAAAAGGCAATGCAGAGCAAAAGGCAAGACAGCGCAAAAGGGAAGGCAGCGAAAAAGCAAGGCAAGGCAAGGCAGGGCAAAAGGCAACGCCAGGCAATGAAAGGCAGGCAAGGATTTGCTAAGCAAAAGGCAAAACAATAGGAAAGGCAAGACAAGACAAGAGAAGACAAGACACGACAAGACAAGTCAAGGCAAGGCATGGCTAGGCAAAAGGCAACGCAAAAGGATATGCAAGGAAGGGCAATGCAAAAGGTAAGGTAAAAGGCATGGCAAAAGACAGAAGGCAAGGCCAGGCCGAAATGGACGCAAGACAAGGCAAGGCCTGGCAAAAGAAGAGGCAAGGCAAGGTAAAGCCATGGCAAAGGGCAAGGCAAGGTAAGGAAAGGCTATTCAAGGCAGTGGAAACCAATAGGACAGGCAATGCATGGCCAAAAAAAAAAAAAAAAAAAGGCAAGGCCAATCACAACAACAAAAGGTAAGGCAAAAGGAAGCACAAGGTAAGACAAATGGGAACACAAGGTGAAAGTCAAGGCAAGGCAAAAGGTAACACAAAGTAAGGAAAAGGGGAATACAAGGCGAAAAGCAAGGCAAGGCAAGGTAGAGCTGGGCAAAAGGCATGTCCAGGGAAGGTAAGGCAGCGAAAAATGCAAGTCAAGACAAGGCAAAGGCAAAGTAAGGCAAATTAAGGCAAGGCAAAGTCACGGCAATGCAAAATGAAAGGCAAGGGAAGGCAAGCAATACCCCACGCAAAAAAAAAAGGTAAGCAAAGTTGAAGAAAATGGAAAGGAAAAGCAAAAGACAGGGCAAATGGTAAGGCAGTAGGTAAAGCAAGGAATGGCAAAATGCAAGGCTAAAGGCAAAAGGCAAGAGGCAAGGCAAAAGACAAAGCAAAAAGCAAGGAAAAACGCAAAGCGCCACGCAAAAGGCAGGGCTAAAGGCTCGGAGAGGCATAGCAAGGCAAAAGTCAAGGCAAGGAAAGGCAGGTCAAGAAAAGGCGGGGCAAGGCAAGATAAGGCAAAGCGAGAGGCAAAAGTCAAGGCAAATAGCAAGGAAAGGCAAAAGGCAAGAATAAGGCAAGGTAAGACAATACAAAGCAACAGACAAGGAAAAAGGCAAGGCAAGACAAAAAAAAAAGGATAGGCGAAGCAAAGCGAGGCAAGGCAAAAGGCAGGCAAGGCAAGGTAAGGCAGGGAAGGATAAGCAAGGCATGGAAAGGCTAGGCAAGGCTAAGCCAGCAATGGCCAAACTAGGCCAGGCAACGCAAACCCAGGCAAGGCAAGACAAACAAGAACGGGATAGGTGAGGTCACGCATGGCAAACGGCAAGGTAAAGCAGAGCAAAATGCAAGGCAAAACGCAAGGTAAAAGGTAAGGTAAAGTAAGGCAAATCGAGGCTAAAGGGAAGAAAAGGCATGACTAAAGCAATGCAAGGCAAGGCAAAAGGCAAGGCAAATCAAGTTAATGCAAAAGGCAATGCAACGCAAGGCAGAAAGCAAAGCAAGGAAAGGCAAATGGCGAGGCAAGGATAGTGAAGGTCAGACAGGGCAATAGACAATACAAAAGGCAAGGCGTGACAAAGCAAGGCAAAATATAAAGCAACGCAAGGAAAAGAAGGCAAGGGTAGGCAAAGCAAAAGGAGAGGCAAAGAGGGGCTAACCAAGGAAATCAGGCTAGGAACAGAGAAGGCAACGCAGGGCAGGTAAAAACAAGGTAAAAGAAAAGGCAAGGCAACGCAACGCAAAAGCCAAAACAAAATGCAAGGAAACGAGAGGCAAGGCAACACAACGCAAAAGCGAAGGCAAGGTAAAGGAAGGTAAGAAAAGGCAAGAAAAGGATAGACAACGCAAGGTACGGCAATGTACGGCAAGCCATGGCAAGGAAAGGTAAGGTAGGGCAAGGCAAAGTAACACAAGGCAAGGCAGGTCAAGGCAAGGCAAGGTAAAGAAAAGGAAAAAAATAAAAAAAATGGCAACACAAAAGCCAACGCAAAAGGCAAGGCAGAGCAAAAGGCAAGACAGCGCAAAAGGGAAGGCAGCGAAAAAGCAAGGCAAGGCAAGGCAGAGCAAAAGGCAACGCCAGGCAATGAAAGGCAGGCAAGGATTTGCTAAGCAAAAGGCAAAACAATAGGGAAGGCAAGACAAGACACGACAAGACAAGTCAAGGCAAGGCAAGGCAAAAGGCATGGCTAGGCAAAAGGCAACGCAAAAGGAAATGCAAGGAAGGGCAATGCAAAAGGTAAGGTAAAAGGCATGGCAAAACACAAAACATGGCAAAAGACAGAAGGCAAGGCCAGGCCGAAATGGACGCAAGACAAGGCAAGGCCTGGCAAAAGAAGAGGCAAGGCAAGGTAAAGCCATGGCAAAGGGCAAGGCAAGGTAAGGAAACGCTATTCAAGGCAGTGGAAACCAATAGGACAGGCAAGGCATGGCAAAAAAAAAAAAGGCAAGGCCAATCACAACAACAAAAGGTAAGGCAAAAGGAAGCACAAGGTAAGACAAATGGGAACACAAGGTGAAAGTCAAGGCAAGGCAAAAGGTAACACAAAGTAAGGAAAAGGGAATACAAGGCGAAAAGCAAGGCAAGGCAAGGTAGAGCTGGGCAAAAGGCATGTCCAGGGAAGGTAAGGCAGCGAAAAATGCAAGTCAAGACAAGGCAAAGGCAAAGTAAGGCAAATTAAGGCAAGGCAAAGTCACGGCAATGCAAAATGAAAGGCAAGGGAAGGCAAGCAATACCCCACGCAAAAAAAAAAAAAAAAAAAAAAAAAAAGGTAAGCAAAGTTGAAGAAAATGGAAAGGAAAATGGCAAGGCAAGGCAAAAGACAGGGCAAATGGTAAGGCAGTAGGTAAAGCAAGGAATGGCAAAATGCAAGGCTAAAGGCAAAAGGCAAGAGGCAAGGCAAAAGAAAAAGCAAAAAGCAAGGAAAAACGCAAAGCGCCACGCAAAAGGCAGGGCTAAAGGCTCGGAGAGGCATAGCAAGGCAAAAGTCAAGGCAAGGAAAGGCAGGTCAAGAAAAGGCGGGGCAAGGCAAGATAAGGCAAAGCGAGAGGCAAAAGTCAAGGCAAATAGCAAGGAAAGGCAAAAGGCAAGAATAAGGCAAGGTAAGACAATACAAAGCAACAGACAAGGAAAAAGGCAAGGCAAGACAAAAAAAAAAAGGATAGGCGAAGCAAAGCGAGGCAAGGCAAAAGGCAGGCAAGGCAAGGTAAGGCAGGGAAGGATAAGCAAGGCATGGAAAGGCTAGGCAAGGCTAAGCCAGCAATGGCCAAACTAGGCCAGGCAACGCAAACCCAGGCAAGGCAAGACAAACAAGAACGGGATAGGTGAGGTCACGCATGGCAAACGGCAAGGTAAAGCAGAGCAAAATGCAAGGCAAAACGCAAGGTAAAAGGTAAGGTAAAGTAAGGCAAATCGAGGCTAAAGGGAAGAAAAGGCATGACTAAAGGCAATGCAAGGCAAGGCAAAAGGCAAGGCAAATCAAGTTAATGCAAAAGGCAATGCAACGCAAGGCAGAAAGCAAAGCAAGGAAAGGCAAATGGCGAGGCAAGGATAGTGAAGGTCAGACAGGGCAATAGACAACACAAAAGGCAAGGCGTGACAAGGCAAGGCAAAATATAAAGCAACGCAAGGAAAAGAAGGCAAGGGTAGGCAAAGCAAAAGGAGAGGCAAAGAGGGGCTAACCTAGGAAATCAGGCTAGGAACAGAGAAGGCAACGCAGGGCAGGTAAAAACAAGGTAAAAGAAAAGGCAAGGCAACGCAACGCAAAAGCCAAAACAAAATGCAAGGAAACGAGAGATAAGGCTTTACAACGCAAAATCCAAGGCAAGGGAAAGCAAGGTAAGGAAACGCAAGTCAAGGAAAGGCTAGGCAAGGCAAAGCACGGCAAGGCAGGACAAGCCAAGGCAAGGTATAGCAAGGCAAAGCAAGGCAATATAAGTCAGGGCAAAAGGCAAAGCAAGGCAATGAAAGACAGGCAAATTTGGCTTGACAAATGGCAAAGCAAAGGAGAAGGCAACTCAAAAGGCAAAGAAGGGCAAAATATTGACAGGCCACGCAAAAAACAAGGCAAAGCAAAATGTAAGGCAATAGGCAAGGTATGCCAAAAAGCAACGGAAGGAAAAAGGCAAGGTAAAAGGCAAGGCAAAACGCCAGGCTTGGCAAGACAAGGCAAGGGCATGCAAAAGGCAGGCAAAAGGGAAGTCAAATGCCAAGGCAAGCCTAAGCAAAAAACAAGGCAAAGGCAAGGCAAGGCAGGTCAAGGCAATGCAAGGGAAGGCAAGGTAAGGCAAGTCAAGTCAATGCAAGGGAGGCAAGGCCGGGCATGGCTTCTCAAGACAGGGCAAGGTAGGGCAAGCCAAGGCAAGGCAAGAAAGGGCAACGAGAATCAAGGCAAGGCACGGTGGTTCAAGGCAAATACAGGCAAAGCAAGGCAAGGCAGGGTAAACCTACGCGAGGCCAGGCAAAACAAGTCAAATTAGGCTAGACAAGGCAAGACAGGCTAGGCAAAAGGCCAGGCAAGAGGAAATGCAAGGAAGAGCATGGCAAAGCAATAGAAGACAAGGCAAAAGGTAAGGCCAGGCCAAAGAGGAGGTAAGGCAAGGTAAAACAAAATGCAGGGCAAGGCAAGGCCTGGCAAAAGGAGAAGTAAAGCAAGGCAAGGCAGGGCCAAAATGAAGTCAATGCAAAGCAAGCCAAGGCAAACGGCAAGGCAAGACAAGACAGGGCAAGGCAAGGCAGCGCCAAAGGCAGGGGAAGGCAGTATTACAGGCAGGGTAAGGCTAGGCAAGGGAAAACGGAAGGTAAGGCAAAAAAAAAAAAAAAAAAAAAAAAAAAAAAAAAAAAAAAGCAAAGCAAAGCAAAAACAAAAGACAAGGCGAAAAGTAACACAACTCAGGGCAAAAGGGAATACAAGGCGAAAGGCCAGGCAAGGCAAGACAAAAGGCAAAGGGAAGGCAAGGCAGCGAAAAATGCAAGCCAAGCAAAAGGTAAGAAAAAAGGCAAGGTAAGGCGAAGTAAAACAAGGTAAAATCAAGGCAGGGCAAGACAAGGCAAGGCACGGCAAGGCAAATGGCAAGGCAAGGCCAAAAGCATGGCAGGGCAAGCCACGGCAAGGTATGGCGAGGAGAATGACAACGAAAATGGCAATGCAACGTAAAAGGCAAGCAATGAAAATGGCAAGGCAAGAAAATGCGAAAGGCGAGATAAAAGGCAAAGGAAACTGAAAGTCAGGGCAAAAGACAAAGCAGGCGAGGCAAGATACCACAAAGGCCAAGGCAAGGCAAAGCAGGGCAAAAGGAAAGGCGAGGCAAAGCAAGGCAAGGAAAGGCAAGGCAAGGCAGTGCAAAGATAGCCAGCCAAGGACAGGCAAGACCTCTCATGGCAGGGTAAGAACAGGCAACGTTTGGCCACGCCATGCAAGGCAAAGCAAACCAAGGAAAGGCAAGATAAACGAAATGCAAGGTAAGGCAATAAAAAGGTAAGTCAAAGTAAGGTAGGACATTGCAAAAGACAAGGTACGTCAAAAAGCAAAAGGCAAGGCAAGGAAAGGCCAGGCAAAAGGGGTACACAAGGTAAAGGTAAAGGCAAGGCAAGAGTAGGCAAAAGGAGAGGCAGACTAAGGCAAGGAAAAGCAAGGCAAAGGAAAAGTCAATTCAAAGCAGAGCAAGGCTGTATTCAAGGCAAAACAAGGCAAGGCAATGTAGTGCAAAAGGCAAGGCAAAACAATAGGATATGCAAGATAATGAAAGGCAAGGGCAAAAGCAAAGCAAGGCAAAAACAAAAAAATGACAAAGCAAGGCAAAAGGTAACAGAAGGCAAGGCAAAAGGAAAAACAAAGCAAAGATAAGCAAAAGACAAGTAAGGCAAGGCGAAAGGCTAGCAAGGTAAGGCAAAAGTAAGGCCAAGGTAAAGGTAAAAGACAAGGCGAAAAGCAAGGCAAAAGGCAGGGTAAAAGGCAGGGAAAGGTAAAAGTTAGGGCAAAGGGCAAGGGAAGGCAAGGAAAGGAAAGGGAAAGCAAGGCAAGGCAAGACAAAAGACAAGGGAGGACAAGAAGTAAGTCAAGGCAAGGCAACGCAAAAGGCATAAACAAGATAAGGCAAGGCAAATCACAAGTAAAAACAAGGCAAGGCAGGCAGGACAAGGCAAGGCAGATCAAGGCAAAAGTCAAAGCAAGGCAGAAGGCAAGGCAGGGCAGGGAAAGGTAGAGAAAAAAGCAAGGTAAGGTAAGCCGGGCTAAAAGTCAAGGAAAAAGGCAATTCAAGACAAGGGAAAAAGCAAGGCAAGGCAGGACATGGCAAGACAACGCAAGGCAAGGCAAAGAGCAATGCAAAACGCAAGGCAAGGCAAAGGGCAAGGCAAAACGCAAGGCCAGGCAAGGCAACGGAAAAGGCAAAGCAAGGCAAGGGAGGGCAAATAGCTAGGTAAAAGGCAAGTCAGAAGGCAAGGCAAATCAAGGCAAGACAAAGGTCAAGGCAAAGCAAAACGCAAGACAAGGCAAGACATAGCAGTGCAAAAGGCTAAGTAACGCAAGGCAAGGAAAATAGCAAGGCAAAAGGCAACTCAGAAGGCAAGGCAAAGAAAGACAAAAAGCAAGGCAAGAGGTAAAAGGCAAGGCAAATAGCAAAAGGCAACGCAAAAGGCAAGGCATGGTTAAAGCCAAGGCAAGGCAAGGCAAGGCAAGGCAAGGCAAGGCAAGGCAAGGATAGGCAAGGCAAGGATAGGCTGGGCAAAAGGCAATGCAAGGCAAGGCAGGGCAAGCATAGGCAACAAATAAAAATGAAATAAAATAAAAGCGGTACATTAAACCCCGATAGCTAATTTCTTAAACCATGGTAAAATATCCCAAACGTTATACATTTATTACTACTTATTTCAATTACAAATTTGATCATACAATTTAAATTTACAGATATTAATTTAACCTAACAGCCTAAAAGTGTAGAGTTACTAATTAAATTATAATTAGTATCAATTAAACTGTGTGTTAATATTTAATTTCATGTGATTTTAAATTTAATTAATATTAACATTATTATACTTTTGTATTTTTAAAATATATTAATATTTTCATTCAATTTTATTATGTAGTTTTTATTATTATTATTATTATTATTATTGTTATTACTATTTATTAAAATTTGTTTTATATTATTGATTTATATTATTCACATATTTCATTTTAAAAATCATTGTATTATTTTAATAACTGTTTTATTAACTAGTATAATTATATTGTTCTTGCTATTATTATATTATTACTTAAAATTTTATACATATAATACGTAATTATAATTAAAAAAATTATATCTATTTAAAATTCTCTAAAACTGAATATTTTAATTACCTTCAAATCATAATCCCACAAATTTAATATTAAATAATTACATTATTTAAAACTCGAAATCTATCCATATTCAATATAAATTTATATTCAATTAAATCTTCATTAAATCTAATACACAAAATTATAATTTGAAATTTATAATTTAATTAAAACCTTTTAAAATATTTAAATTTAAATCAAGTTTAGAATGTAAATAAATACTTAAAATTAAATCTAATAATTTTTAATTACTGGTATCCAGTTAATTACTATAAGTTAATATTAAAGTACACTACACTAAAGCTGCCGGTGTAGGTGCATATATAATAGGATTAAAAATAGTATTGATTACCAATATATATTGGTAACCAATACTGTTTTCAATCCCATTTAATCATCTACATTCAATATTAATCATAATTCTGTAAAAGTCACTTATTGTATTCTTCTATAACTGTAACGTTTAGTTTCTCAACACTCCTATACAAATTATGTGTCATTGTTTAGAATTTAATTTTAATACTATACTTTTCTGTGCTATTCTTCTCATATCACACTCAGTTCCATCTTCTCACTTCACCCCAGAATCCCATTTTCTTACTTTTTCCTGGGAACCCCACCTTTTCTTTTTGTTCCAGTCCCCCATCCATTTTCTCACTTCGTCCCAAATATTGCATCTTCTGGCTTCTTCCCAGGAACGTCATCTTCATCTAACCTACAACTTCCAGCGCATATAATCTTCTTCTGCTTCATCGCCGCTTTCCCCATAATTTCCATCTCCCAGCTCTCAATTTGTTCTTCTTTTTCTTCTTCTCTTCCGCTGATTATATGCAATGGTAGGTGCGCTTGTTATTATTGTTATTATTCTCATTCGAATATAATTTTCCTCTTGGGTACCGCAGGAGACGCTAAACATCATCCCGGCATGCCATCCAATTCCCCTCTCTCTGCAAATAATTAAATACACCCTTCAAGGGTATTTACTACATCTAAATGTTACATGTAAGATATATCTGGGTCTTAACTTCATTTAACGTGTTCTCTCTAAATTCAATTGAACATTTCTCTCTTCTATTGGTATAACCGCTTCCTCCACACCCTTATTACTTACTTTATTTGCTAATAATTCCAAATGGGTGTATGAATATTTATTTTGTAGAATTTCATTTATATAACAATCTCTAAGTGCTCTCTCTTCCCGTAACTTTTGTGAGCCTTTATTACATTCAAACAATACATGTCCCAGAGTTTCCGGAACATTGCAATTTTATTTAGTTTTTTATTTATTTTCTTGCAATAAGTATAATACGAGTCATGACCTAATAAATAGCGAATTAGGCCTTTTGAGGCATTTATGTGCTTTATTTTTAGCCGTTCTTTAATGCTGTGGAAAAATGAAAACGTTCTTCTGCCTGTTTCACTCTCTTCCCATTCCTTTTACCATTCTTGTATTAATCTGTTCTTAATATCTAATTTAGTTTGACAGTGGTATCCAATAATTTGTTGTACTTTAATATTATTTTGCTTCTTTAACCAGTAACAAGCAAATGAATTGGCCAAATCCCTGCTATAATTAACAGAGTTAAGGTTGGGGTAGTGGACGTTGCACCTGTAAAGCGTAATAGAACTTTTCTTTGAAATCTTCTAAGTAACATTTTAATTGAACTTTTATTGGCTTTGTCCACCCATACACCAGTTCCATAACTTATGTCACCCTCCATGGTGTAATGGTTACCATACTGACTTCATATACCCAAGGTCGCGGTTTCAAACCCGGCGGAGGACGATGGATTTTTTCGGGTGTAAAAATCCTTAGTATGGCTTCCTTCGGAAGGGAAGTAAAGGCGTTGGTCCCGTGTCGTAGATTAACGGCACGTAAAAGAACGTCAAGCCTGATATAGAGGTCTCTGAGCAAAATTAAGCGGTCTTTCACGCCCAATTTAGAATGTGACGCTGAGAACCATCGCAGTTAAAGAATGTCCATAAATAACAGGCAATTTACATTTATTTCCATAATTTACAATGGATGCGAAAATACTAGTATGATAGCAGCTGATGGTCGATAGTAGTATTTTAACTTTGGACTGAACAATTCTAGATAATTTCATTAAAATGTTTTCAGCTTTAAATCTTACAAAATTCACGTGATCCTTAAACTTCCTTTTTTCGTCTAATTTTATTCCTAAGTATCTCATAGCCGGACATCTTTTTATACTGTTATCTAAAATTCTTATTATTGGATTTCTCTTTAGGGTACCTTTCAATAACAAAATTGCAGTTTTTTGTGGAGAAATCTTCATTTTCGCTTCTATGTACCATTAGTTTAAGGTTTCCTTCAAATTGTTTTTTTTTCCTGTTTTTTTTTTTCAGTTCGTTTAGGGAGTTTCCTTCTATAATAAAAATCACGCTGAAGTAGTAATTTTTATTATAGAGGGAAACTATTATTTAATTATTAAAATTTATTGTTAAAATTATTAATTATTTATTATTATTTAGTATTTAAACTTAATTATTAAAATTATTTAGTTTTTATTAAACATCAATAACAACTGCAGTAATACTTGAGGACATCCTTTTGATATGTTTTTTGTGATAATTTTATGTATATAAATCAGATAAACTTTTCTATTTTTACAGTAATCAGGGAATATATTATAAAGGGTTTTTGGATATCTACATTCTCTTAGATGTTGTAGAAAAACGGCCACTAGAGATTATCAAATGATCCAGTGATATCAATGGAAATTGCCATTACATATTTAAACATTGAATTGTGTAGAGATTCTACTACAGCATTTATTACATCTTCTGTCGACCGTCCTTTTCTAAAGCCATATTGGTTTGCATTGGTGCCAATTAGGAGCCTATATTCTGTGATTCGTTTGTTCAGTAAGGTTTCAAGCACTTTACCCAAGGTATTTAATAGACAAATAGGTCTGTATGACTTAGGATCACTTGGATCCTTGTCCTGACTCTTTTTTAAAATAATAAGTTTGGCTTCTTTCCACCGGTCTGGAAAGACTCCTCTTCGATGCAGTCATTGTAATGTGTACATAAACATAGGGTTAAGCTATTTTCCAGTTCTGTTAAGGTTTCATTTTTAATCCCGTCTGGGCCAACAGCTTTTTTAGTTTTTAGATTTTCAATTATTAGTTTAATTTCTAATGCCTTCGTTGTTATAAGTCTGATTGAGTTTATTTCTTAATCCTCTATTAAAGTTGTTATCGTCCTCTTCTTTATCGTTTGGTAAAAGTATGAATATAAGTTCATTCACGGATTCCTCCCAATCATTAGTATTATTGCCATCCTCCTTCCGTAGTGAGTTCAACATATCTGTTTTTTTATTTTTTTTTCCATTATAATTTTATATGGTGAACCCCAAATATTTTTACTTAGTCCGAATTCAACAACATTCTTTCGTGATTTCTTCCTTATGTTTTTTTGGGTAATTTTAAATTTATCTTTAGCTCTTCTATAGATGTTTAGGTTACGCTCCCTTTCTTGTGCGACTATAGTTCTCTGATAGATTCTCCTTGTTTTACGCATTTTTCTCCTTAATTTGGTTAACTCATCGGCCCAAACAATTATATATATTTTTATATTTTCTTTTTGGTATTGAAGTATTAAGCGTCCACTTTATTTTATCTTCTAATTATTCCACTTCGTAATTTAAATCTTCTCCTTTATAGTCGAGTGCGTATACATCGTTTTCTCTGATTCTCTGGGAAGTTTGCTGTTTATAGTTAAATTGAATTTTCTTCTTGATCCTAATTTGCAAGTAATCAAAATAAATTAGTCCACGGTCGCTCGTAGTCAAATCCTGACCAACTTTCTAACTTACAATCTACTTTAGTTTCCGAGAGTTAAATTAATGTTGGAGTTAGCCTCAGCACTATTTTCGAAAGTTGTTGGATTGTTAGCGGTGTGTGTTTAACTAGGTTCAGTTCTGCACTTTTCTCCTCTATCATCTTTGTGTGTATTAAACCACCAATTAGATTTTGCATTGGCATCCATGGTATAAATACTTTCTTTATCACTAAAAAGTATGCTTGTTTTGGTAGTTTTCTCGTATAAGTCTATGGGTTCACTGAAATGAAATTAATGATTAGATAAAATAAACTCCCCATCCTCATAGTTAAGTTGAATACAGTTGGTATGTGTATCGCTTAATTGAGTTATATTAGTGATTTGTAGCTGTGGATTATTAATTATAATGCCTTTGGTGCATGGCCGGAAATAGTGACCCTTACCATAACTGGTAAATGTATTAACTTATTTTGATATGTATAGGACTCTTGGATGCATAAAATATCCGAGCTTAAATCTTCTAATATTTTCTTTAGCTCTAACATAACCAGCAGACTATTATGGGTTTTCATTTGCACTATTTTCATTATTTTCGATATTATCATTAATTTCATTGTGAAATTGTTCTGGAGAATTACACCTAGCAACATAGTTCTTGTCTCTTTCATTCACCGTTTCCAGGCGCCCACCAGAGGTTAGCACGTAGCCTTCAATAAATTGTTGTGGTTGTCTTGAATTACGTTATATTTAGCTGGACTGTTCTTATTTTTTATTCGTTTACAAGTGTCCTTGGATGTTGTTTTCTCAATTCTTTTGTTTTTTTAATTTTGAAAACTTTGAGCCTTGAGAAATTTAGGATGAGTATGTTTGATTTTTTATTTGGGTTCGGATTTTGCAGTGGAGTTTTGTTTCGAGGACAGGTCTTGGTTGTTTTGGGAAAAAAAAATGTACTACCATGGTCAAGTTTTGGGGAATATTGGTGTCATTGATTTCTTTGTTTCAATTTTAGGGTAATCAAGTGAATCGTGCCTAATTACCGCGTAACAATTTGGCCAACTCTGAGCGCTGTTACACAACAGAGTACAAAGTGTTTATAAACTTCTTCCAAATCTAATTTCTCATTTATTTTTGCATAAATGTTTTCTAATAACACTAATAATTCATTCGGATCCGTTGTAATATTTAAAACTTCAAACTCCATTCGAACAATCGCATCTGGGACGGGGAATACTATTTTACTAAACGTTTTGGTGTAAGCAAGGAATTTTATTTCGTAAGGCTGCTCTTAAAATGTGTTTCTCTTCCAGTTGGCTCATCTGTAAGGTTGACTTAAGGTTAGCGTACGTGTTTTAAGCGCATTGTCAGCCGAACTCGGGACAATGCCTGGCGCTGGAATTACCTGCGTCAGGGATTTTAACCAGTTCGTTAAAACTAGTTAAGCTGATGTACTAGGTATGCCGATTTGTGCTACTCTTTCCTCGCTACTTAACTACATGTTGTAATTCAAAACTTTTGAGTCTGATTTCACATTTGATTTTTGGGTCAAAACTTGCTCTTGTTTCTTCCTTTCCCACAGTTCTGATAAATAGCTTTTCTCCCTTCTTCTCTCCGTTACACCATCTGACTTATACTGTGTTATTATTTCGTCGTAGTTAATTACAATCTTCTTCTTTTGTTTATTCATATTTTCGCTTTTATTTTTAGATATAGTGATAGTGTTGCTTGTTTTAGCCATGTCTATCCTAGCCTTTATTAATTTTGTGCTTTTGACGTTTATTCATTTCTGTACATTATGAGTTGGATATACAATTTCATTTTGTTCTATATTTTGCCTATTTTCAATTATTATAGTCGGTTCTAAATATTTATATTCACACTCTTGCTTATTTTCTAAATGTTTATTTCATTTTCGCTGTTCAATTATTTTTGTAAATTATTGCTTACAATTTTTATTTTGACTTATAACCCTTTTAAGATTCCTTCGAATCCTACTTGGGGCATTTCTTTGTCTTTTCCTAACCTGTTTCCCTAAACTGTTATTCATATTAAAATAACTATTCATACTTAGTTCTGTTATCTGTTCTCTCTCAACAAAAATTATAAGTTGGGCAATCTTTCTTTCCCCCCCCCCCCCATTTACAGTTCCTTTTACGCAAAGAATTCACACTGGACTCTGTTCTTTTTTAGCGCAGTCTTTTCTCAAATGCGAATCTTTGCCACAGTGACCATATAATGACTTTTCTTCTTAAAACATTTTGAAATGTGTCCAAAATCGCAACACTTTAGACAGCTAGCAACCAACACAAAGTCTTTTACCACGCATGCCTGAAATCCTAAATAAATCCTACCTGATTTTTGTTTTAACAAATTCCTAATCGCTTGTAGGACCTCTGCCCCGTGGTGGACAATGACCCTTCCCCTGGGTCCAGTCTTGAACCGCAATTTAAATCCTTCATCAAAATCTTGTTTGGAAATTAAGCCCCCCAAGTTTAGTAAATATACATTACTCTTGACTTCTTTCTCATCAGTTCCTGCCATTACGTCATGGATTATGACTAATGGCCTTCTCTTCTTCGGTTGCTCTGTTTCCGGTTCCTTTCCTTTCAAATTATTGCTATTTATCACATTATTAACGTCTGACTCTGAGCCCACCTCAGGTATTACATTTTTCCAGCTGTTTTTAATCTATTAATTCTTATCTTCTCATCTTTTGACTTTAAGCTTCAATTTCTGTAATTTCTCTGACATCTGTAATTTTCTTGGAGGAAATGAGGACAGTATGTTTCCTCTTTTGTATAGTTTTTTGAATCACATCTTTGCTATAATCAGGCTTACTGGCTGCTACTTGAGCAAAGCTCAACTTGGGTTCCTGTTAGTAATTTGGCTTCTGTAATTGCTATCTCTTTTTCTCTTTTATCTGTATCATGTATATTACTTTACACCTTAAACAGATCATAATATTTTCCCTTCATCTCATCCCTATTCTTCTCCTCTGATATCAACTTATATAACTGCCAGAATAATTTCATATTCATCTAAATCCTTTTTTCTTACAATACCTGTAATTCCTGCACCCCTAACTTCTTCATATGATCCAAAATTACCATTGTCATCCATTATTTCTTCTTCTTTCTTATATTTTACAAATCTTTCTTAATTATCCTTCTTTTTACCTTCTTCTTAATACATTTATTTCTATCCTCCTTCTGTAATTTGCTATTTAGGTCCTTGTTTTTCCCTTGTAACAATGGTTATCGTAGCAGTGTGTTTGTTGGCGTAAACACACTTTCCTCATCCGTAGCATTATGGTTGGGGGGAATTACCCCCTAATAACAAATATATTGCTCTTAGTTAATTGTATACTATAACATGTATAATAACGATATTATTTATGTACTTAAAGTTCAGTACAGACGATGTCTAATAAATATCCAATTAATATATCACTAATAAAGTAACCTTAACATACATTAAAAAAGGCAAAAGCAATGCAACCGTGAAGTAACGGCCACATAGCCTGCCACTCGGCTTCCAGTGCAGTAAAAAAAAAAAAAAATGAAGGATAGGCTAAACAAGGCAAGACATAAGACATTGCATGGCACGGCTAGACAACGAAACGCAAGCATGGCCACGCTAGAAGAGGCAAGGCAAGGCAAAAGCCAAGGCAACGCAAGGCATAAGGTAAGGAAAGGAAAGGCAATGCAAGGCAAAAGGCACGCAGAGGCAAAAGCAAGACAAACCAAGGCAGGGCAAAATGAAAGGCCTAAGGCAAGGCAATGCTGAAAACAAAAGGCAAGGCAAAAGACAAATGTCTAGGCAAAAGGCAAAGCAAGGCAAAAGGCAAGGTAAGGCAAGGCAGGACAATAGGCAAAGAAGGCAAGGCAAGGCAGGGCAAGGTAAAAGGCAAGGCAAAGAGCAAGGAGGGCCAAATTCAAGGCAACAAGCCAGGCATACAGAAGGGAAGATAAACGGCAAGGCAAAGGTGAAGGCAACGCAAAAGGCAAGGAAAGGCAAAAGGCAAGGCAAGGCAAAAACAAATGCGAATCAAAAGGCAAAGCAACAGATTACATGGCATGGCTAGACAAGGCAACGCAACGCAAGCATGACCAGGCTAGGAGAGGCAAGAACAGGCAAGACAAGAGGTAAGGCAAGGCAACGCAAGGCAAAAGGTAAGGCAAGGAAAGATAAGGCAAGGAGAGGTAAGGCAAAGAAAGGCAATGCAAAAGGAGAGACAAGGCGAAAGGAAGGCAATATATTGGGCAATCCAAGGCAAGGCAAAAGACAAAGTGGGCATAAGAATGGCAAGGCAAAGAAAGGTAAGGAAAGGCAACGCAAAGAAACACTAGTCTAGGCAAGGCATGTAAAAAAACAAAGGCCTATGCAAAAGACAAGACAAGGCAATGAAAGGCAGGGCAAGAATTGGCCAGGCAAAAGGCAAAGCAAAAGGGAAGGCAACTCAAAAGGCAACCAAAGGCAAAAGGCAGGCAAAGTAAGGCAACATCTAGTCAAACCATAGCAAAAGGCAGTGCAAAAAGCAACTCAAAGCAAAAAGCAAGATAAGGCAGTGCAAAAGCCAAGCCAAAAGGCAAGGCAAGGCCAAATGGAAGGCACAAGGCATTGCAAGGAAGGGCCGCGCAAAAGGAAGGGCAAAGCAAGGCAGCGAATAAAGCAAGACAAACCAAGCTAGCAAAAAACGCAAATTAAGGCAACGCAGCGCAAAAGGCAAGGCAGGGCAAAGCAAAAGGTAAGGCAAGGCAAAGCAAAAGGCAAGGCAAGGTAAACGGTAACACAAAAGGGAAAACAAAGCAAAACGCAAGGTATAAAGTAAGGCAAGGCAAAAGACAATGCAAAAGGCAACGCAAGTACAAGGTAAAGGCAAGGCAAAAGGCGAGGCAAAAGGCGAGGCAAAAGGCAAAAGGCCAAGCAAATGGCAAGGCAAAATGGAAGGTAAAAGGCAATGAGAGGCACAAGTCAAAGCAAGGGGTAACGGAAGGTAAAAAAAAAAAGGAAAAAGAAAAGGCAAGGCACGCCAAGGCAAGACGAAAGGCAAGGGAAGGGAAGCCAAAGTAAAAGGTCAAAGCCAGGTAAGGCAAGGCAGGTCAACACTTAAGGCAGTTCAAAGTATGGCATGGGAAGGCGGCTCAAGGCAAAGGTCAAAGCAAGACAAAAGCCAAGCCAAGGCAATGAAAGGCAGCGAAAAATGTATGCCAGGTCAAGGCAAAAGGCAAATGACGAAGTAAAATGCAAGGCAAGGTAAAAGGCAAAAGGCAAGGCAAAAGGAAAGGTAAAATTCGAGACAAAGAGCAAAAGGCAAAACTAAAGGTAAGGCAAAAGGCAAAAGCTAAGGCAAAATGGAAGGCAAAAGGTAACGAAAGGCACAAGTCAAGGCAAAGGGCAACGGAAGTTAAAAAAGAAGACAAAAGACTGGGCAATGCAAAAGGCAAGGCTAGACAAAAGGCAAGGAATGCAAAAAGCAAGGCAAGGCAAGTCAACGCAGAAGGCAAAAGCTAGGTAAGGCAAGGCAGGCCTAAATTTAAGACAAGACAAAGCAAGGCAAGGGAAGGCACGTCAAGGAAAATCAGTGAAAAAGACAAGGCAGGGCAAATCAAGGCAAAGGCAAGGAAACATGTAAGTAAGATAAGAGAATAGGCACGGCAAAACGCAAGGCAAGGCAAGTCAAGGCAAAACGTAAGGTAAGGCAAGGCAACGCAAAAGGAACGGCAAGGCAAAGGCAAGGACAGGTAAAGAAAAAGGTAAGCCAGGTCAAAAGGCAAGGCAAGGCAAATGGCAAGGCAGAAGTTAAAGCAAGGCAAATCAAAATGCAAGTCAAAGCAAAGGAACGTCAAGCTAAGGCAACCGGCAAGGTAAGCCAAAAGACAACGCAAGACAAAAGGATACGCAAAGGGCAAGGCAAAGCAGGGCAAAGGGCAAGGCAAGGCTAGGCAGGGAAAGACAAGGCTAGCCTAAGGCAAGGCAAAAGGCAAGGGAAAATGCAAAAGTCATAGCAAAGGGCAAAAGGGAACACCAAAGGGAGGAGGCAAAAGGCTATGGAAGGCAAAGTTAGGCAAAAGAACAGGCAGGGAAAAGCGCAAGGCAAGGAAAGGCAGGGCAAGGAAAGGCAAGGCAAGTAAGACAAGGCAAGGCAAAAGGCAAGGCAAGGAAAGGCTAGACAAAAGGAAAGGGAAAAGGCAAAACAAGGCAAGCCAAGGAAAGGTTAGGTTAAGGCAAGGCAATTTAAGGTAAGGATAGGCAAGCAAAGAAAGGAGTGGTTAGGGAATTTAAGGTAAAGATAGGCAAGGCAAGACAAAACAATGCAAGGAAATGCAAGACAAGGCAAGGCAGAGATGGTCCAGGCATGGCAAGGCACGGCAAGGCACGGCAGGGCAATGCATGGCAAAAACAGGGCAAGGCAGGCAAGGCATGGCAAGGCAGGACAAGACAGGGCAAGGCAGGGCAACGTGAGCAAGGGCAAGACAATGCTAAGCAAGAAAAGCAAGGGAAGGCAGGCAAGGCTAGGCAAAGCTAGGCAAGGCCAGGCAAGGCCAGGCAAGGCCAGGCAAGGCCAGGCAACGCCAGGCAAGGCCAGAAAGGCTAGGCAAGGCTAAACAAGGGCAGTCAAAACATAGAGAGTAAGGCAAGGCTAGGCAGGGCATGACAAGGCAAGGCAGTGCAAAAGGCAAGGAAACGAAAGGCAAGGGGAAAAGGCAAGGCAACACAAAGCCTAAGGCAAAGCAAGGCTTCAAGGCCCAAGGCAAGGCCTAATGCAATGTCTAAGGCAAGGCAAAGCGCAAGCCAAAGAAAAACAAAGGGCAAGGCATAAGTCAAGGCAAGGCAAAAGGCAAGGCAAAAGGCAACGCAAAAGGCAAGCCAGGGTAAAAGGCAAGGAAGGCAAAGCAATGGTGGATAAAGGTAGCCAAGGCAAGGTAAGGCAGAGGCAAAAGAAAAGTCAAAACAATGCAAGGAAACGCAAATATAGGCAAAAGGCAAGAAAAGCAAAGGCCACGCAAGGCCATGCAGTTCAAAGAAAGTTAAGGCAAGGCAGGGAATAGCAAGGAAGGCAAGGCAGGGCAAGGAAGGGGAAGGTAGGGCAAGGCAGGGCATAACAGGGCAAGGTATGGGAAGTCAGGGTTCAGGACAAGGCTGGGCACGGCAGCGCAAGGAGAGGCAATGTAGGGCAAAGCATGCACCGAGAGTTATGGCAAGGCAAAGCAAGTCCAGGCAAGGCAAGGCAAGGCAACACAAGGCTAGGCAAGGCCAAGAAAACTTGGAGACTAAGGCAAAGCAGGGCAAAGTAGGGCGACGAGAGGAAGGGCAATGCAAGACTAAGCTAGACATGGCAAGGCAGGGCAACGGAAGGAAGGGCAGGGCAAATCTAAGAAAAACAAAAGAAGGCAAATCCAGGCAACACAAAACAAGGTCAGGCAAGGCAGGGTAGGGCAGGACAAGGCAAGGTTTGGCTTGGCTAGGCTAGGCTACACAAGTCCATAAAAAACAGATACAGTAAATTAAGACAAAGCAATTCAAGCCAAGGCAAAAGGCATGGCAAAAGGCCTAACAAGGCATAGATAAGGCCAGGCAAAAGGAAAACCAAGGCAAGGCCAAAGGCCAGACAATGTGAAGCAAAATAAGGATAAAGGTAAGGTAAGGCAGCGCAAGGCAATGCAAGGCAAGGCAAAGTAAAAGACAAGGCAAGGTATGACAAGTCTAGGCAAGGAGAGGCAAAAGGCCAGGAAAAGCAAAAGGCAATGGAAGGTAAGGTAAGGCAAAAGCAAGGCAGGGCAAAACGATAAGCAAAGCAAAACTGGGCAAGAAAACGCAAGGCAAGGTAAGGCAAGCCAATTCAAGGCAAGAGGAAAAAGGCAAGTCAAGACAAGGCAAGTAAAGGAAAGGATAGGCAAAGGCAAGACAAGCTAAGGCAATGATAGGCAAGGCAAGACCAAACAATGCAAGGAAATGCAAGGAAGGGTAAAGCAAAACACTGAAGTGCAAGCCAAGGCACGGTAGGGCAACGCAGGGCATACAGGGCAAGTAAGCGCAAGACAAACAAGGTAAGGCAAGGCAGGGCAACGAGAAGAAGGGCTAGGCTAAGCAAGCTAAGCAGCAACGGGTTGACGTTGGAAGAAGACAAGCCTCCTTCCGTCTGCTTCCAAATCGGGGCTAGGCCCTCTACTGGAGGTGAATGGGTTTTTGTTTAGGGACGGGAATAGCGGTAAGAGGAAATGTTGGGGGATATTGATTACTTAGGGGAATTTTGGGTGTTTGTTGGATTTATGCAGGAGATTTGGATGGATGATTGTGTTAGGTGCCCAGCAGGAGTCTGGGGCGTTTGTAGCGTTCCCCTGGATCGATGTCGTACTCACCTAGACCGCGGATATGGGCATGGAAATTATTTGGGAGATTTTGGAAGAAGGATGGGGGCAGGCGCAGGATGTGGTCCATCAGGGTCGGGATGTTCAGATCCTGACGGATGGTGCGGTTAGGTAGGTACCATGGGGAGTTGGTGGCTATTCGCAGATAGCCAGATTGCAAGGTTTCAAGGCGGTCTAGGTGAGTTCTGGCAGCAGCGCCCCAGACTTCGCAGGCGTATGTGATGACAGGTCGGAGAACCTGCTTGTATAGCAGCAGCTTGTTGTCTACGGACATCACCGAGCCACGATTGTACAAGGGATATAGCATCCCCATCCTCTTGTTGATCTTGTTCGCCATAAGTTCAATGTGGTCCTTCCAGGTCAGCCTGCAGTCCAGAAGTACTCCTAGGTACTGGACAGACGTCCTCCAGTGGACCTCCTCGCCAGCCAACCTGATGGGAGCTACGTCCCTCAGGTGGCGCCGGCTGAAGTTTATTGCCTGGCTCTTCTGAGGATGGATGCACAGGCGCCATCGCTTGAACCAGGTAGTGAGGAGATCGGAGTACTGCTGGATCCTTCGGACTGCAGTGTCAAGCTGCGTTGATGTGGAGGTGACCGCTGTGTCGTCGGCGAACAAGTAAAGCGTGCATCGAGGCAATGAAGGTAGGGTATTTATGTACAGAAGGAATAGCGTGGGCCCCAGGACTGCCCTGAGGCACACCAGCTTTTACAGGACGGGGTAGGGAGACGGAAAACGTTCTCTGTTGAAGGTAGGAGTGAATGAGATGGATTAGATAGGGAGGGGTTGCATAGTTTATAAGGCGGGAGAGGAGTCCTTCATGCCACACGCTGTCGAAGGCTCTGGTGATGTCCAGGAGTAAAGCTGAGGTATACTGCTTTCTGTTGAAGCAAGTGTAGATTTTGTCGACCAGCCGAAGTAGTTGGTGTTGGGTGGAGTGGTGAGACCGGAACCCGAATTGCTCCGGCCTTACAACGTTGTTTTCTTCCAGGATGGCTCTCATCCGCGTTTGCACCAGTTTTTCCAACAGCTTGCTGAGGGTGAATAGCAAGCTGATTGGGCGGTAACTGGTGGGCTGAGCTGCATCCTCTCCGGGTTTGCAGATGGTGATGACCTTCGCATGCTTCCACGCCTTCGGGAAGTGACCGTAGGTCATAATGGCGTTGAAAAGATCCACTAACGCAGCCACCCAAGAAGGAGGAAGGGCTTTAAGTGCTGCGTTAGGAAGGGCATCAAACCCGGGTGATTTGTAGGGCCGGAGGGAGCTGATGATGCCTCGGACTTCGTCTACTGAGGCGGGCTCGGGAAGTACCCACGTCTTCGGCTGGTCGAGGAAAGACTGTACCTGGTGCTCAACCATGTGGATGTGGTCGATGTCTGGGGTGTCCGCCGCTGTGAAGGTCGTCTCGAGGAAGGCTGCGTGGAGCTCTGCCTTCTCTATGTCGGACTGGGCCAGGGCTAGTCCGTGATGTAAGGGGGGGGTCCTTGCGCGGGAGGTTCAGAAGTGTCTTGGTCATGTGGCATAGTGATCTGTCCCCCACACGCAAGGTGGAGAGCCGTTCCTCCCAGCATTCGTTTCGGAAGTCTCGAAGCTCCAGCTTCAGGAGTTCCTGAAGATGGCGATACTCCCGGCGATCTTCTGGGCTGCGGGTATTCATGTACCTCCTCCTGGCGCGGTTCTTGCGCCGGATGGTGTCACGGATTGCCTGGGGAAGCGGATCCCTGTTGTAGGAGGTCGTCCGAGGTTTTGGAGACGATCTAACCACAGCAGCGGATAACTGGGTGGTGATGGCATCTACGAAGTGCTCTATTTCGGCAGGCGAGTGACACTGTTGCTGGGGTGGCGGAGTCTCCTCCATGATGCGCGTGAAGGTTTCCCAGTCTGTTGTCCTGGGAGAGGGAAGGGGCCTTGGTGGCCTGGATGTTGGCTTGTGGGGGAAGGATAGAAGGACAGGGTAGTGGTCCGATGAGAGGGCAGGAGCTGTGAAGAGGATGATATGAGGCCGCACGTTTCGCACCAGGGCAATGTCCAGCCAGTCTGGGGGCCTTCGGTCCCCGTAGTGTATGGTAGGTTCCCTTGGTGCGAGAGCCACAACATTTCTGGATGTTAGGAAGTTGTGGAGTGTGCGACCTCGGTGAATGAGATAGAGGAATTCCAGATTTGATGCTTGCAGTTGAAATCACCCGCAGCAACAGTGACAGTAGGTGTTGAGAAGAGGCGGTCCAGTTCTGTGGCCAGTACAGGTTTCGCAGGGGGAAGGTATGCAGAGTAGAGCAGCAGAGGGCCTCTCTACCCGCACACCTGTGGTCTCCAGGTTGTTTGTCCGGGGGATGTAGAGCTGGTGATGGTCTATGGAACAGTGTACGAATATGGCCGTGCCGCCAAAGCCATCGTCCCGGTCGGACCGGTAGGACCGCATCCCAGGGAGGCTGCATCGCTGATGAGGCTGTAGGTGGGTCTCCTGCACCAGGAGTATGTTCACCCGCTGCACCGCCAAGAAGTCGGCGACCTCCGCAAGTTGCCTGCGGAGGCCGTTGGCGTTCCAATAGCAGATCCTCAGGGTGGAGTATGATGAGGCCCACTGGCGATTAGAAGCCATTGGAGGTACAGAAGGTGAAGACTGTCTGAATCAGGACCATTTCAAGGGTTGATGTAGGCGCCCGGGACAGGAGGGCCTCCATCAAGGCAGCTGCGAACTGGATCTGCAGCCTCTGCGGAATGCGGTCTGTTACAGCGCTGAAAGCGGCTATGTCAGTGGTGGGATTGGAGGCTGGCGCTGGAGGCGGTCGTGCCTGCACCCTTGTTTGGTGGCTTCCTGAGCGCCCTGTTGGCGTTGGTTTCCGGGGTTTGTTGGTGGCGGGGGCGGCTTGTTTTAGCCGTTGGTGGATGGTTGAGAGCGTGAGAGGTGGGGTAGAGGTAGAGGACGACTGCGGAAGATTTGCAGGCGCTGGAGCAGGGGTAGGGAGCGCGGCTGGTGGTACCGCGAAGGGGAGGGTGGATAGAGGTTCGGACAAGAAGTTGGTTGTTGCCACCGCGTAGGACGGGAACTGCCACGTCTTGCGGGATGGGAGTCCTGGAAATCGAGCTCCGTGGAAGTCCTCCCGGGGGATCCCATGAGGATTAGGCAGCCTAGGTTGAGCGGTCACCTGAGTTCTCCGTCCACCCTTTTTGTTGCTTTCCAACTCGTATCGGGCCTCTTGCCAGATAGGGCATTTGGCATAGCAGGAGATGGCGTCCACCCTTGCGCGGTGACACACCATTTTTTGGAACTCGGCCGAGGCTATAGTAGAATTGTTGCCGTCGGCCGCATTTGCAATAAGGTGGGGAATCAAGGATTCAGCATGTTGGATGTATTGGAGGCGGGCGGTTTTCTCCAGAAGACAAGGCATGGCAAGGCAGGGAGAAGTTAGAGCATCGAGAGGAGGCGAAGGTAAGGTAACGCAAAACAAGGCAACAGAAGCCAAGGTAAGGCAAGCTTGGCCATAGGCAAGGGAAGGCAAGTCTCAACAAGTCCATACAAAACATATAGTGTAAAGTAAGATCTAAGCAAGGCAAGGCAACGCAAAGGCAAGGAAAAGACAAGGCAAGAACTAGGCTTTGCAAGGCAAGGCAAAAGGCTTCTAAGCTTCAGGCGACCAAAAATGATAACAACAAAAATTCCTACAAATTCGTTGCAAATGGTATAAACAAACAGCTTGGAGTGTGGAGACCAAGATATATAATATAAGTATTTCGTCTCGTGAAACTCATATTATTTGTGCTTCTAGGCTTCTGAAGATCAAATATGCTCAGAACAAAAAATGACTATCACTGCAAATGGTATAAACGAGCAGTCTGGAGTGTGAAGTACATACATTTTTTGCTTTAGAAAAGTAGATATTTTGATTCTAGGCTTCTGGCGACCAAATATGCTCAAAACAAAATATGTTTAAAAACCGCTTCAAATGCTCTAATCGAGCAGTTTGGAGTGTGCAGAACAAGAATATCACAAAAAATTTTCGCCTCATGAAAGTCGATTTTTTTATGCATCTAGGCTTCTGGCGACCTAATATGTCCAGAACAAACGTTATTTAAAATTCGTTGTAAATGGTATAAACGAGCAGTCGCTTCTAGCTTTTTGGCGACCAAATATGATCAGAACAAAAGTTATTAAAAATTAGCTGCAAATGGTATAAACGAGTAGTTTGGAGTGTGAAAAACAACAATATCACATACATTGTTTGTTTCGTGAAGCTCGATTTTTTTATGCTTATAGGCTTCTGCCAACCAAATATGCTCACAAGAAAAGATGTTTAAACATCGCTTCAAATGCTATAATCGAGCAGTCTGGAGTGTAGAGAACAGGAATATCAACATTTTTCGCTTCGTGAAATCCGATTTTTTATGCCTGTTGAATTCTGGCGACAAAATATGCTCAAATTTGCTGCAAATGGTACAAAGGAGCAATTTGGAGTATGGAGAAAGGGAACATCACCTAAATTTTTCGTTACGTGAAACTCCATTTTTTGATGCTTCTAGACTTCTGGCGACCAAATATGCTGAGAACAAAAGTAATTTAAAAGTCGTTGTAAATGGTATAAACTAGCAGTTTGGAGTGTGAAGAACCTGAATATCACGTAAGTTTTTCGTTTCGTGAAACTCGATTATTTGATGGTTGTAGGCTTCTGCCGACTAAATATGCTCAAAACAAAGGATGTTTAAAATTCGCTGCAAATGGTATAAACGAGCAGTTTGGAGTGTGAACAACAAGAATTTCATGTAAATTTTTCGCTATGTGAAATTCGACTTTTTGATGCTTCTAGGCTTCCGCCAACCAAATATGTTAAGAATCAAAATATGTTTAAAAATCGCTGAAAATGGTATAAACGAGCTCCTTGGAGTGTGGAGACCAAGAATCTCAAAACATTTTTTGCTTCGTGAAAGTACATTTTTTGCTTCTAGGCTTCTGGCGACCAAATATGCTCAGAACAAAAGGTGTTTAAAACTCGCTGTATATGGTATAAACAAGCGGAGAACCAGAATGTTACATACATTTTTCGTTTTGTGAAACTGGATTTTTTTAATACTTCTAGGCTTCTCCGAGAACAAAAGATGCTTAAAAATTGCTGCATATGGTTATAAACCAGCAGTTTGGTGTGTGTAGAATTAGAATATGAAATAAAATTTTCGCTATGTGAAAGTCGATTTTTTATGCTTCTAGTCTTCTACCGACCAAATATGCTTAGAACAAAAGTTATTTAAAATTCGCTGTAAATGATATAAACGAGCAATTTGGTGTATGAAGAACAAGAATATCACATAGATTTGTCGTTTTGTGAATCTAGATTTTTTAATCCTTTAGCTTCTGCCGACCATATAAGATAAGAATGTTTAAAAATAGCTGCCAATGCTATAAACGAGCAGTTTGGAGCGAGTAAGAATATTACAAACATTTTTCGCATCGTGAAAGTCGATTTTTTAATGCGTCTAGGCTTCAGGCGACAACATATCTCAGAATAAAAGTTGTTTGAAATTCACTGCATATGCTATAATGGAGCAGTTTTGAATGTGGACAACTAGAATTACAGATAAATGTTTCGTTTAGTGAAACTTGATTTTTTATGGTTCTATGCTCTTGCCGAGCACAAAAGATGTTTAAAAATCGCTGCAAATGCGATTGCAGTGTGGAAATTAAGAATATCACATACATATTTCTCTACGTGAAAGTCGATGCTCAGAAAAAAAGTTATTTAAGATTCGCTGCAAATGGTACAATCGAGCAGTTTGTAGTGTGAAGTTCAAGAAAACCACATACATTTTTGTTTCTTGAAACTCGATTTTTTGATGCTTCAAGGCTTCTGGCTACCAAATATGCTGAGAAAAAAATATGTTTAAAATCACTTCAAATGCTATAATCGAGCAGTTCGGAGCGTGGAGAACAAGAATATTACACAATTTTTCGCTATGAGGAAGTCGATTTTTTGAGGCCTCTAGACATCTGGCGACTAAATATACGAACAGCGAAAGTTGTTTAAAATTTGCTGGAATTGGTATAAACGGGCAGTTAGCAGTATAGAGAAAGGAAACATCACATACATTTTTCGTTTCGTGAAACTTGATTTTTTTTTATGGTTCTAGGCTTCTGGAGACCAAATATGCTTAGAAGAAAAGTTATTTAAAATTCAGTGCAGATGGTATAAATGAGCAGTAGCTTTTGGCGACCAAATAAGCTCAGAACCAAAATTATTTAAAATTCGCGGAAAATTGTATAGACGAGCCATTTGTAGTGTGAAGAACCGGAATATCACATACATTTTTCGTGTCGTGAAACACGATTTTTTTATGCTTCCCGGCTTCTGCCGACTAAATATGCTCAGAACAAAATATGTTTAAAAATCGCTGCAAATTGTACAAACGAGCAATTTGAAGTGTGAAGAACAAGAATTTCACATACATTTATCGTTTCGTGAAACTCGATTTTTTAATGCTTCTAGCCTTCTGCCGACCAAATATGCTAAGAATCGAAAGATATAGAAAATCGCTGCAAATGCTATAAACGAGGAGTTTGGAGTGTGGAGAAGGTAAATATCACAAAACTTTTTTGCTTCTGAAAGCTCATTTTTAATGCTTCTGGCGACCAAATTAGCTCAGAACAAAAGCTGTGTAAAACTTGCTGCATGTGGTATAAAACAGCAGTTAGGAATGTGGAGAACAGAAATATCACATAACTTTTTCTTTTGGTGAAAATGGATTTTTTGATACTTCTAGACTTCTTCGAGAACAAAAGATGTTTAAAAATCGCTGCAACTGCTACAAACCTGCAGTTTGGTGTTTGAAGAACAGGAATATCACATACATTTTTCGCTACTTTAAATTTGTGTTTTCGATGCTTCTAGGCTTCTGATGACCAAATATACTCTGAACAAAAGTTATTTAAAATTCGCTGTTAATGGTATAAACGAGCAATTTCCGATGTAAAGAACAAGAATATTACAAAAGTTTGTCGTTTCATGAAACTCGATTTTTTTATGCTTCTTCATTTCTGGCGACCAAATATGCTCACAACAAAAGTTGTTACAAATTCGCTACAAATGGTATAAAAGAGCAGTTTGGTGTTTGATGTGCAACAATATAACATACATTTTTCAAGAAAAAGAATATCACAACAGTTTGTCGTTTCGTTAAAATCGATTTTTTGATGCCTCTACACTTCTAGGGATCAAATATTCCTAGAACAAAAGTTATTTAATATTCGATGCAAATGGTATAAACAAGCAATTTGGAGAGTGATGAGCAATACTGTCACATAAACTTTTCGCTTCGTAAAACTAGTTTTTTTGATACTTCTAGGCTTGTGCTGACCAAATATGCTCAGAACAGAACTTGTTTAAAATAGATAAGTTTGGAGTATGGAAAATAAGAATTTCACATACATTTTTCGCTTCGTGAAACTCGATTTTGTGATGCTTCTGCCGACCAAATATGCTCAAAACAAAAGATGTTTAAATTCGCTGCAAATGATATAAACGAGCATTTGGGAGTGTGGAGAACAAGAATATCACATTAATTTTTCGTTTCGGAAAACTCGATTTTTTATGCTTCTAATCCTCTGGGGACCAAATATGCTGAGCACAAAGTTAGTTAGAACTTCTCTGCAAAGAGTTTAAACGGTCGCTTTGGAGTGTGGAGAACAAGAATAACACATACATTTTTTGTTTCCTGAAACTCGATTTTTTATGCTTCTAGGCTTCTGGTTACTAAATATGCTCAGAAAAAAAGCGGTTTAAAATTCGCTGCAAATGGTATAAACGAGCAGTTTGAAGTGCGGCGAAAGGGAATATCACAGGCATTTTTCGTTTCGTGAAACTCGTTTTGATTTTGCTTCTAGGCTTCTGCGGATTTAATATACTAGGAACAAAAGAACCTACAGATTCGTTATAAATGTTATAAACGAGCAGTTGCTTCGGGGCTTCTAGCGACCAAAAATGTGCAAAACAAAAGTTATTAAGATTCGCTGCAAATGGTTTAAACGATCCATTTAGAGTGTGAAGAACCGAAATATCACATACATTTTTCGCCTCGTGAAACTCGAATTTTTTATGCTTCAGAAGAAAAGCAGTTACAGTGTGGAGAATATTTAAATCTAATAAATCTTTCGTTTCGTAAAACTCGAATTTTGATGCTTTTAGGCTATTAGCGGCCTAATATGCTCAGAACAAAAGATGTTTAAAATCGCTGGAAATGCCTCAATCGAGCAGTTTGGAGTGCGGATAACAAGAATATCATATACATTTTTGGCTTCGTGTATGTCTATTTTTTGATGCCTGTAAGCTTTTGGCGTCTAAATTTGCTCAGAACAAAAGGAGATAAAAATTCACTGCAAATGGTATAAACTAGCTGTAGAACCAGAATATTACATACATTTCTCTTAATCGTGAAACTCGATTTTTTGATGCTCCTAGGCTTTGGGAGACCAAATATGCTCAGAACTAAAGTTATAAAAAATCGCTGCAAATTATATAGACCTGCAGGCTTGAGTGTGGAGAACAAGAATAATACATTCATTTTTCGCAAAGGAAGCAAATGGTATAAACGAGCGGTAGAACCAGAATAACACATAAAATTATCTTTTCGTGAACCTCGATTTTTTTATGCTCCTTTGCTTCGGCTGACCAAATATGTTCAGAACTAGAGTTGAGTAAAAATCGCTGCAAATGGTATAAATCTGCAGAATTGAGTGTGGAGAACAAAAATATCACATACATTTTAGTTTCGTGAAACTTGATTTTTTGATGCTTCTAGGCTTCTAAGGATTAAATACAACGAGCAGGAGAAAGACCCTCTACCGTTCTTAATGTCAACGGCGTTTAATAAGCATTACTAGGCATCTGTAATAAAATAATAACGATAAAAGCTTATATCACTCATAGCAGCATTGACCCCTTTAACCCTTAATTTACTGACCCGATTAATCCAAAATGTAGGAACATTTATAATCATAAGTTGGTAGTACTTGAATGCGATTAATGAGCGTTGGAGTGTCTTAACCTCAAATACAAGGACTATGCTGGTTTATAAACTTTAGCTGAGCAAAATTCCTTATTGTTTATGTTGCAAAATAAAGACTACAATCAAAGTTTTATTTTAAATATCTAAACAATACAGCCGTTACCTATAACAAGACTTGTTTCTTTTGTATACCACAGCTACAAAAAACACAATTTCCATGAACTTTTACGTTCACTGTGAGCAAGAAGTTGTAGTCGTCTTCGGAGATGGTAGCATGTTGTTTATGTCAATTGACCTTGGTGTAAACAGCACAGTTTTAAAACTGACCCGATTAATATGTTGACCCAGTTTAGACTAAGTTACCCTAAATGGTATAAACGAAATGTTGCTTCTGGGCTTGTAGCGACCAAATAATCTGAGAAAAAGTTATCTAAAATTCGCTGCAAATGGTTTATACCAGCAATATGGAGTGTGAAGAATCAAAATATCATACATTTTACGCTTCGTGAACAGCGAATTTTGGATGCTTTTAGGTTTCTGGCTACCAAATATGTTTAGAACAAAAGTATACACAAATTCGCTGCAAATGATGTAAACCAGCAGTTTGGAAGTGAGGAGTACAAGTATATCACATACATTTTTCGTATAGTGAACACGATTTTTTTATCCTCACAGCCCGCTTACGACTTTTCGTGAAACTCGATTTCTTCAGGATTCTAGGGCTTTCGGAGAACAAAAGATGTTTAAAAATCTCTGCAAACGCTATAATGTAGCAGTTTGGTGTGTGGAGAACAAGAACATCAGGTCAATTTTTCGCTATGTGAAAGTCGATTTTTGGATGGTTTCTGCCGACCAAATATGCTCAGAATAAAAGAGTTAAATTCACTGTTAACCGTACAAGCGAACAATTTGTGGTGTGAAGAACAAGAATATCACAGAAGTTTTTCGTTTCATGAGACTAGAATTTGTTATGCCTTTAGGTTTCTGGCTATCAAATATGCTCAGAAAAAAAGTAGTTACAAATTCGCCGCAAATTGTATAAACCAGCTGTTTGTAAGTGTGGATAACAGGTATATTACATAAATTTCTCGTTTCGTGAAACTCAATCTTTAATGGTTCTTGGCTACTGGCGATCAAATATGCTCAGAACAAAAGCTATTTAAAATCGCTGTTAATAATATGACGAGCAATTTGCATGTGAAGAACAAGAATATCACAAAAGTTTTTCGTTTCGTGAAACTTCATTCTTTGATGCTTCTAGGTTTCTGGCGTCCAAATATGCTCAAAACAACAGTGGTTACAAATTCTTTGCAAATTATATAAACGCGCAGTTTAGAGTGTGGAGAACAAGAATATGACATACATTTTTCGCTTCGTGAAAGTCGCACTTTTGAAGCTTGTAGGCTTGTGGAAACCAAATGAGGTCATAACAGAAGTTGTTAATAATTCGCTGAAAATGGTATAAACGAGTAGTTTGGAGTGTGGAGAACAAGAATATCACAACAATTTTTCTATTCGTGAAAGTCGATTATTTGGTGCTTATAGACTTTTGATGAACCTAACGTGCTCAGAACAAAGTTGTTACAAATTCACTGCAAATGGAATAATCGATCAGTTTGAAGTCTGGGGAACAAGAATATCACAAAAGTTTTTTGTTTCGAGATGTCTATTTCTTGATGTTTCTAGGTTTCAAGCGACCTTATATGCTAACAACAAAAGGTGATATAAATTCGCTGCAAATGGTACAAACGAGCGTTTGGAGTGTGGAGAACAAGAATATCACATGATTTTTTCGTTTCGGGAAAGTCGATATTTTGATGCTTCTAGGCCTCTGGCTACTAAATATGCCCAGAACAAAAATTGTTAGAAATTCGATTCAAATGTTATAAACGAGCAGTTTGGGGTATGGAGAACAAGGCTATCATAAAAGCTTTCGTTTTGTGAAACACGATTTTTTTATGCGCCTAGTTTCCGTCGACCAAATATACATACCAAGAATAAAACGTGTTACAAATTAGCTGCAAATGGTATAAGCGCGCAGTTTTAAGTGTGGACACCAGGAATATCACATGAATTTTTCGTATTGTGAACCTGGATATTTTGCTTTTACTAGGTTTCTGGCGAGCAAATCTGCTCAGAACAAAATATGTTACAAATCGCAGCAAATGGTATAAACGAGCAGATTAGAGGGTGGAGAACAAGAATATTACATGATGTTTTCGTTTAGTGAAGCTGCATTTTTTTATTCTTCCAGGATTATGGCGACCAAATATGTTTAGAACAAAAGTTGTAAGAAATTCGCTGCAAATGGTATAACCGAGCTGTTTGTAGTTTGGAGAACTAGAATATCACAAACATTTTTTGTTTCGTGAATGTCCATTTTTTGATGCTTCAAGACATCTGGCGACCAATACGCTGAGAACAGAAATTGTTAAAAATTAGCAGCAAATGGCATGAACGAGCAGCTTGAGTGTAGAGAACAAGAATGTCACATGAGTTTTTCGTTACGTGAAAATCCATTTTATGATGATCTAGGTTTGTTGGGCCAAATATGCTCAGAACAAAATTGTTACAAATTTGCTGCAAATGGTTTAAACGAGCAGCTTGGAGTGCAGACAACAAGAATATCGCATACATTTTTCAATTCAAGAAAGTGTTTTGATATTTCTGGGGTCCTGGCAACAAAACATATCCAGAACAAAAGTTTTTACAAATTCGCTGCAAATGGTATAAACGAACAATTTGGAGTGCGGAGAACAACAATATCACAAAAGTTTTTCCTTTCGTGAATGCCAATTTTTTTATCCTTCCAGTCTTCTGGCGACCTAATATACTCAGAAAAAAGTTGTTACAAATTCGCTGCAAATGGTATAGACGAGCAGTTTGGAGTGTGGAGAAGAAGAATATTACTAAACTCTTTCGTTTTGGGAAAGTATATTTTTTGATGTTTCTAAGTTTCTGGCGAACAAATATGCCCAGAAAACAAGTTGTTACAGGCTCGCTCTGAATGATATAAACGAGCAGTGGTGAGTATGGAGGACAAAAATATCAACAAAACCATTTCCTTTTGTGAAAGTCGAATATTTGATACTTCTAGGCTTCTGGCGAACAAATATGCCCAGAAAACAAGTTGTTACAGGCTCGCTCTGAGTGATATAAACGAGCAGTTGGGAGTATGGAGGACAAAAATATCAACAAAACCTTTTCCTTTTGTGAAAGTCGAATATTTGATACTTCTAGGCTTCTGGCGAACAAATATGCCCAGAAAAAAGGTGTTACATACTCGCTGAAAATGGTATAAAGGAACCCTTTGCAGTATGGAGAAGAAGAATGAAATAAACATCTTTCGTTTCATGAAAGTCGATTTTTTGAAGATTCTAGGCTTCTGTTGACCAAGTATACCTAAAACAAAAATTGTTTCATAATCGCTGCAAATGGTATAAACGAGCAGTTTTTAGTGTACACAACATAACTATCAGATACATTTTTCAATTCATGAAGGTCGATTCTTTGATGTTTCTAGGCTCCTTTCAACCAAATATGCTCAGCACAAAAGTTGTTGTAAACTCGCTGCAATTGGTATAAACGAGCAGTTTCTGGGTGTGGAGAACAAGAATATCATAAAAGGTTTTCATTTCGTGAAAGTCGATTTTTTATGCTTGTAGGGCTCTGTTGACCAAATGTGCTCAGAACAAACTATTTATAAAATAATTGCAAATGTTATGAACGAGCGGTTTTGATTATGGGGAACAAGAATATCACAAACATTTTTCGTTTCGTGAAAGACGATTTTTTGATAATTCTAGGCTTCTGGGGATCAAAATTGCTCAGAACAAAAGTTAAAAATTCGATACAAATGGTATAAAGTAGCAGTTTGGAGTGTGGAGAACAAGAATGTCTCAAAAATATTTCGTTTCGCGAAAGTCTATTTTTTTATGCTTTTACGCTTCTGGCGACCAAATATGTTCTGAACAAAGGTTGTGACAAATTCGCATAAAATGCTATAAATGAGTAGTTTGGAGTGTGGAGGCCAAGAATGTCACAAAGCATTTTGGTTTTCTTAAAGTCGATTTTTTGTAACCTCTATGCTTTTGGAGACCAAATAACTCCAGAACAAAGGTTGTTACATATTCGATGCAAATTATATAAATGAGCATTTTGGAGTGTGGAGTACAAGAATATCACAAACATTTTTCGTTTCGTGAAAGTGGATTTTTGATACTTCAAGGCTTCTGACGAGCAAATACACTGAGAACAAATGTTGTTAAAAATTCACTGTATTTTGAGTGTAGAGAACAAAAATATCACATGAGTTTTTCTTTTCCTGAAAGTCAATTGCATAATGCTTCTAGTCTTCTGGGACCAAATATGCTCAGAACAAAATTGTTAGAAATTCGTTGCAAATGGTATAGGCGAGGAGGTTGGAGTGTGGAAACAAGAATATCACAGACATTATTCGGTTTATTGAACCTCGATATTTTGATGCTTTTAGGCTTCTTTAGAACAAATGTGCCCAGAATAAAAGTTGTTACATGTTCGCAGCGAATGGTAAAAAAGAGGTGTTTTGAGAGTGGAGAGCAAGATTATCACATAACTTTTACGCTTCATGAAAGTCAATTTTTTTATGCTTCTAGGCTCCTGGCGACCAAATATGTCCAGAAAAACAGTTGTTACAAATTCGCTGCAAATGGTATAAACGAGAAGGTTAGAGTGTGGAGAACAAGAATATCATAAAAATATTTCCTTTCGTGAATGTCGATTTTTTTATGCTAGAGGAATTGTGGGGACCAAAATTGCTCAGAACAAAAGTTGTTGAAATTCGCTGCTAACGGTATAAGAGAGCAGTTTGGTGTGGAGGACAAGAATATCACAAAAATTTTTGTTTCCTGATAGTTGATTTTTTTATGCCTCTAGGCTTCTGGCGACTAAGTATACCCAGAACAAAATTTGTTACATATTCGCTGCAAATGGTATAAACGAGCATTTTGAGTGTAGACATCAAGAATATCAGATAAATTTTCCAATTCGTGAACGTCGACATTTTATGTTTCTAGGCTACTTTAACCAAATATGCTCAGAACAACAGTTGTTACAAATTCGCTGCAAATTCTGTAAGCGAACAATTTGGAGTGTGGGGAACAAGAATATTACAAAAAAATGTCGTGACTTGAATATCAATTTTTTGATGATTCTAGGCTTCTGGCGATCAAATATGACAGGAACAGAAGTTACAAATTCGCTGCAAATGGTAGAATCAAGCAGTTTAGAGTTTGGAGAACAAGAATATCTCAAAAAATTTTCGTTTCGTGAAAGACGTATTTTTTATGGTTTTAGGCTTCTGACAATCAAATATGACAAGAACCGAAGTTGTTATAAATTCACTGCAAATGGTATAAACGAGCAGTTTGGAGTGTGGAAAACAAAAAATATTACAAAAATGGTTCGTTTCGGGAAAGTCGATTTTGCGATGCATCTGAGCTCCCGAATTGGAAAATTTATCTGATATTCTTGTTGTCTACACTTAAAATACCTGTTTATACCATTTCCAGTGAATATGTAACAAATTTTTTTCTGGTTATACTTGGTCACAGGAAGCTTAGAAGCATCAAAAATCGACTTTCACGAAACGAAACATTTTTGTTATATTCTTGTTCTCCATATTCCAAAACTGATGGTTCATACCATTTGAAGCGACTTTGTAACAACTTTTTCTGAGTATATTTGCACCACAGAAGCCTTGAAGCATCATAAAATAAACTTTAACGAAACGAAAACCTCAATGAATATTCTTGTTCCCCACATTGCAAACTACTCGTTTGTACCATTTGCAGCGAATATGTAGCAACTTTTTTTCTGGTCATATTTGGTTGCCAGAAGCCTAGAAGCTTAAAAAAATAGGCTTTCTCGAAATTAAAAATGTAGTTGATATTCTTGTTCTCCACACTCCAAACTCCTCGTTTATAACATTTGCAGTGAATTTGTAGCAAGTTTTGCTCTGGCCACATTTGGTCGCCAGAAGCCTAAAAGCATCAAATAATCGATTTTCACGAAACGAAAATTTTTTGTGATATTCTTGATCACTACATTCGAAACTGCTCGTTTATATCATTTGCAGCGAATTTGTAACAACTTTTGTTCTGAGCATATTTGGTTGCTAGAACCTGAGAATTATCAAAATATTCTCTTTCTCGAGCCGAAAAATTGTTATGATATTCTTGTTCTCCCCAATCCAAACTGCTTGTTTATATTATTTGCAGCGAATTTGTAACAACTTTTGTCTGGGCACATTTGGACGGCAGAACCCTATAAGCATAACAAAATCGACTTTTTCGAAACTAATTTTTTTTTGTGATATTCTTTTTCTCCACACTTCAAACTGCTCGTTTATACCATTTGCGGTGAATTTGTAATAACATTTGTTCTGAGCATATTTGGTAGCCGGACGCTTTTAATTCATCCAAAAATCGACTTTCACGAAACAATAAATGTGTGTGATATTCTTGTGCCCTGCCCTCTAAACTTTTAGTTTATACCACCTGCAGCGAATTTGTAACAACTTTTGTTCTGGTTGTAATTGGTCGACAGGAGTCTACAAGCTTAAAAAATTCGGCTTTCTCGAAATTAAAAGTTTTATTGATATTCTTGTTCTCCACACACCAAACTGCTCGTTTATAACATTTGCAGTGAATTTGTAATAAGATTTGTTCTGAGCATTGCAAGAAGCTTAAAATCATTTGAGAATCGATTTTCACGAAATCATAAATATTTTGTTTTAATTATACTTTTATTTAATGTTGCCTAACAACACAGGTCTTATAGTGATATCATGTAACAAAGAGAGATTTTATGATATAATATTTACACATTAAATTAATAATTATATCCAGTTTGTATCATTAATTATTGGAATTCTAACAATAATACTTATATACTTTATGTGGTGTTCATACTGAATTTGCATATTATCTGGTAACATTTCCACGTCCTCAGGATGTACAAATGTTTGCCGTCGGAAGCTTAAAATGCGGGAGAAGTCAGGAAGAGGAATACTAGCTTGTTATATACTCTGGATGAAACAGGGTATTCCTACTTTCAACATGTTTTCTTCTAGTACATAGTTTGGGATCATTGGGCACACATTAGATATTCTTTAGATTAGATTCTCTTGTTTTTCTCCAGGAGGTGTCTCATTTGGAGTGAAACATTATTTATCATTAATTTGGGATTCTTTGTGGTTAATTCAGTTACGATTTGTGTGTTTGCTAAGTACATGCATATCCTATTATTGGATACACGAGAAACGAATCGGATTTTGGTTGGGTCAGTAAGTTTCCCAATAGCAAGGACATAATCTTTAACTGTAATGTTTTTGTGAGCTTCTACTACTATTGCTTGCTCTTTATTTGGATGCAGAGCTCCAGAGTAGGATATCTTGCATGTATTTACACTATTATTATTAACATTTTTAGGTTTGCTTTGCTGACAGCTGTTAGCTGCAGGCATTTGTTTGGTTAGGTTCTCGCACAGCTTTATGTGCGTGAACTATATTAGGAAAATGATTAGTACTCACTCAAAATTATTCCAACAGTCTCAAACTAGCCAGAAGTTGAATGTGCCACCTCAAATGTGCGAATAGTAACCTTTGTTAATAATTATGTGAATAAATATCAGACAGGGTACCGTGCGCAATCTAGAGAAAATTTTGTTTATTCTTGTTCTCCGCACTCTAAACTTATAGTTTATAGCACTTGCAGCGAATTTGAAACAACTTTAGTTGTGGTCATATTTGTGTCCAGAAGCCTAGTAATATAATAAATTCGACTTTCTCGAAACGAAAGTTTTTTGTGATTTTCTTGTACTCCACACTACAAACTGCTGGTTAATACCATTTCCAGCGAAACTGTAAACCTTCTTTTTTCATTCTGGGCATATTTGGTCGCCAGAAGCCTAGAAGCATAAAAAAATGAACTTTCTGGAAACGAACATTTTTTATATATTCTTGTTGTACAACACGCTAAACTGATCTTTTGTACCATTTGCAGCGAATTTGTTACAACTTTTAAACTCAGCTTATTTTTTCGCCAGGAGCCTAGAAACATAAAAGAATCAAGTTTCTCGAAATAATTTTTTGTTGTTGATATTCTTGTTATCCACACTCCAAATTGCTCGTTTATTCCATTCGCAGCGAACTTGGACCAACTTTTGTTCCGGGCAAATATGGTTGAGGGAAACCTAGAAGCATAAGAAAATCGACTCTCTCGAAACGAAAATTTTTTATGATATTCTGGTCCTCCATACTCCAAACTGCTCGTTTATAAAATTTGCAGCGTGTTTGTAACAACTGTTGTTCAGGGCATATTTGGTCACCAGAAACTTAGAAACATAAAAAAATCGCCTTTCTCGAAATAAATCATTTTTATGATATTCTGGTCCTCCACACTCCAAACTGCTCGTTTATAGCATTTACAGAGGGTTTGTAACAACTATTGATCAGGGAATATTTGGTCGCCAGAAACTCAGTAGCATAAAAAAATTCGACTTTCTGGAAACGAATTTTTTTTATATTATTGTTCTCCGCGTTTCTAAATGCTCGTTTATAACCATTTGCAGCGAATGTGGAGAGACCTTTGTTCTGGGCATATTTGTTCGCTAGAAGCTCAGAAATATAAAAAAATCGACATTCTCAAAACGAAATTTTTTTGTTATATTCTTGTTCTCCACATTCCAAACTACTCGCTTATACCTTTTGCAACGAAATTGCATCAAGTTTTGTTCTGAGTATACTTGGTCGCCAGGAGCTTATAAGCATAAAAAAATCGATTTTCTTGAAAAAAAAAATTGTGATATTCTTGTTCTCCACACTCCAAACTGCTCGTTTATACCATTTGCAGGGAATTTGGAGCAACTTTGGTTCTACGCATATTTGTTCGCCAGAAGTCTACAAGCATAAAAAAAATCGTTTTTCTCGATTGTTGTGATATTCTTGTTCTCCACACTCCAAATTGCACGTTTAAAACTTTTGCAGCGAATTTGAGGCAACTTTTTTCTAAGGTTATTTGGTGACCTGAAGCCTATAAGCATCAAGAAATGCTCTTTCTCTAAACGAAAATTTTTTGTGATATTCTTGTGCTCCACACTCCAACCTGCCCCTTTATACCATTTGCAGCGAATTTGGAGCAAGTTTTGTTCTGGGCATATTTGTGGGCCAGAAGCCTAGAAATATAAGAAAATAGACTTTCTCGAAACGATTTTTGTTGTGATATTCTTGTTCTCCTCACTCCCAAACTGCTCGTTTGTACCTTTCTCAGCAAAATTGGAGCAACTTTTTTTCTGAGAATATTTGGTTGCCAGGAGCTTAGAACCATCAATAAATCGACTTTCTTGAAGCGAAAAATCTTTGATATATTCCTGTTCACCACACTCCAAACTGCTCATCCATAACATTAGCAGCGAATTAGTAACAACTTTTGTTAGCATATTTGGTCACCAGAAGACTAGAAGTATAAAAAAGAAAGACTTTCTCAAAGCGAAAAATGTTTGTGATTTTCTTGTTTTTTACAATCCAAACTGCTCGGTAATACAACTTGCAAAGAATTGTATCGACTTTTGTTCTGGGCATTTTTGGTATCCAGAAGCCCAGAACCATTAAAACGTATTTGTTCGCCAGAAGCCTAGATTCAACCAAAATTCGATTTTCTCGAAACTTAAAATGTTTGTGATATTCCTGTTATCCACACTCCAAACTGCCCGTTTATACTTTTGCAGCGAATTTGTGAAAACTTTTTATCTGGACATATTTGTTCACCTGAAGCTTAGAAGCATCGAAAATTTATTTTCTCGTAACGAAAAATTTTGTAATATTCTTGTTCTTCACACTCCAAGCTTCTCGTTTATACAATTTTCAGCAAATTTGTGATGACTTTTGTTCTTGGCATATTTGTCGTTAGAAACCTACAATCAAATAAAAATCGACTTTCTCGAAACGAAAAATTTTTGTGATATACCTCTTCTCAACACTTCAAAATGCACGTTTATAGTTTTTGCAGCGAATTTTGGGTACTTTTGTTCTGAGCATATTTGGTGGCCAGGAGCTTAGAAGTATAAACAAATCGACTTTCCCGAAAAGAAAAATTGTTGTGATATTCTTGTTCTTCACACTCCAAACTGCCCGTTTATACCATTTGAAGCGAATTTGTGACACATTTTGTGCAAGACATTTGTGATCGACAGAAGCTTAGAATTGCAAAAAAATTGTCTTTCTCGAAAGGACTCATTTTTGTGATATTGTTGTTCTCCGCATTTAAACTACCCGTTTATACCATTTGCTGCGAATTTTCAGCAGCTTTTGTTCTGAGCATATTGGGTTCCCAGAAGCTTAGAATCATCGAAAAATCGACTTACAAGAAAGCAATTTTTTTTTTATATTTTTCTTCTCCACACACCAAACTGCCCTGTATTAACATTGCAAGGAGTTTGGACAAAAATTTGATCTCAGCATATTTGCTGGCCAGAAACTTAGAAGGATATCGAATCTCTTGAAATAAAAAGTTCTGGTAATATTGTTGTTATCCACACTCCACCCATATTGTTTTTACATTTGCATCGATTTTAGAGCAACTTTTGTTCTGGATATATTTGTTCTCCAGGAACCAAAAATAATCGAAGAGTAGACCTTCCCGAAAAGAAGAATTATTGTAAAGTTCATGTTCTCCACACTCCAAACTGCCCGTTTATAGCATTTGCAGAGCAACTTTTTCTCTGGGCATATTTGTTCAATAGATGCCTATAGGAATAAATAAATTGGCTTTCTCGAAAAGAAACATTTTTATGATATTCTTGTTCTCCACACTCCAAACTGCAGGTCCTTTGGCAGCGAATTTGTAGCAACTTTTATTTTGAGCATATTTGGAGGCCAGAAGCTAAATAGGATCAAGAAATCGACTTTCTCGAAACAAAAAACTATTGTGATATTCTTGTTCACCACACTCCAAACTGCTCGTCTATACCCTTTACAGTGAATTTGGAGCAACGTTTGTTCTGAACATATGTAGTGGTTAGAAGCTTAGAAGCATCAAAAAGTCGATTTTCTCTAAACGAATAATGTTTGTGATATGCTTGTTCTGCACACTCCAAACTGCACGTTTATATCATTATCACCGAATTTGGGCAACTTTTGTTCTGGACATATTTGTTCTCCAGAAACCTAGAAGTATAAAAAGAACGACTTTCTTGAAACGGAAATTGTTTGTGATATTCTTGTTCACCACACTCTGAACTGCTCGTATATAGTTTTTGCAGCGAATTTGGAGCAACTTTTGTACTGAGCATATTTGGTGTTTTGGAGCTTAGAACTATCAAAAAAAAAAAAAAAAAAGACTATCGAAACGAAAAATATTTGTGATATTGCTGTTCTCCACACACAAATCTGCTCGTATGGAGCTATTACAGCGAATTTGGAGCAACTTTTGTTGTGAGCATATTTGGTGGCCAAAAGCCTAGAATCATTGAAAAATCGACGCTCTCGAATCGAAAATTTTTTGTGAATCTATTTTTCTCCACACTGCAAACTGCTCGTATAAAGCTTTTCTAGCGAATTTGAGGCAACTTTTGTTCTGGGTTAATTTTAATCGCCAGAAACAAGGAATCATCGAAAAATTGACTTTCTCCAGTCGAAAAATTTTTGTGATTATCTTGTTCTCCACACTCTAAACTGCTCGTATATATATCTACTGCAGGGAATTTGGAGCAACCCTTTTCTGAGCATGTTTGGTGGCCAGGAGCTCAGAGGTATCAAAAAATTGACTTTCTCGAAACGAAAATTTTTTGTGATATTCGTGATCTCCACACTCCAAACGGCTCGTTTATACCATTTGCAGCGAATTTGGGACAACAGTTGTTCTGAGCCTATTTTGGTCGCCAAAAGCATAGAATGATCGAAAACTCAACTTTCTCGAAATGAACATTTTTTGTAATATTCTTGTTTTTCATACTCCAAAATGCAGCGGATGCACTCCAATTGCAGCGAATTTGGAGCAACTTTTGCTGTGGGCATATTTGTTAGCCAGATACCTAGAAGCATCAATAATCGACTTTCTCGCAACGAACAATTTTTGTGATATTCTTGTTCTCCACAATTCCAAACTGCCCGTTTATACCATTTGCAGCGAATTTGGAGAAACGTTTGTTCTGAGCACATTTAGTGGAAGAATAAAAGAATCTCTAAAGGAAAAATTGTTGTGATTATATTGTTCTGCACTCTCCAAACCGCACGTTTATATAATTGTAACAGGATTTGATGTTACTTTAGTTCTGGGAATATTTGATTGCCAGAAACTTATATATATATAAAATCGCTTTTCTCGAAACGAAAATTTTTTGTGATATTCTTCTTATCGCCACTCCCAAGTGCTCGTTTATAACTTTTTCAGCGAATTTTAAGCATCTTTCGTTCTGAGCATGTTCGATCACCACATAGCTCAGAAGCATCATAAAATAGAGTTTATCGAAACGAACACCTTATGTGATATTCTTGTTCTCCACTATCAAAACTGCAGGTTTATAACTTTTGCAGCGAATTTTCAGCATTATTTGTATTTAGCATATTTGGTGGCCAGTAGCTAAGAAGCATAAAGAAATCGAGTTTCTCGAAACGAAACATTGTTGTGATATTCATGTTCTCCACACTCCAAACGGCCCCTTTATACCATTTGCAGCGAATTTGTATCATTTTTTTGTTCTGGGCATATTTGTTGGCCAGAACCCTAAAAATATAAAGAAATTGACTTTCTCGATTCGAAACCTTTTTGTGATATTCTGGTTCTCCACGGTCCAAAGTTCAGTTTGCAACGAATTTGTGACATTTGTTCTGGACATATTTTTTTGCTAGAAGCCTAGAAATATAAAAAATCGATTCTCTTGAAACCAAAAACTTACTGATATTCTTGTTCTCCACACTCCAAAATGCTCGTATATAGCTTTTGCAGCGAATTTGGAGCAACTTTTGTTCTAGGCATATTTCATGTCCAGGGAGCCGAGAATCGTCGAAAAATCGACTTAAGCGAAATGAAAAATGTTTGTGATATTCTTGATCCCCACACTCCAAACTGCTCGTATATAGTTTTGCAGCGAATTTGGAGCAAATTTTGTTCTCAGCATATTTTGTGTCCAGAGAGCCGAGAATCGTCGAAAAATCGACTTACGTGAAAAGAAAAATGTTCATGCTATATTTGTTCCCCACACACCCAAATGCACGTATATAGCTTTTGCAGCGAATTTGGAGCAGCTTTTGTTCTCTGCATATTACGTGTCCAGTGAGCTGAGAATCGTCGAAAAATCGACTTACGCGAAATGAATAATTTTTGTGATATTCTTGTTCCCCAAACTCCAAACTGCCCGTATATAGCTTCTGCAGTGAATTTGGAGCAACTTTTGTTCTGAGCATATTTCGTGTCCAGGGAGCCGAGAGTCGTCGAAAAATCGACTTACGCGAAATAAAAACTTTTTGTGATATTCTTGTTCCTCACACCCCAAACTGCCCGTATATAGATAGCTTTTGCAGCGAATTTGGAGTAACTTTTCTTCTGAGTATATTTCGTGTCCATGGAGCCGAGAATCGTCGAAAAATCGACTTACACGAAATGAAAAATGTTTGTGATATTCTTGTTCCCCACACGCCAAACTGCCCGAATATAGCTTTTGCAGTGAATTTGGAGAAACTATTGTTCTCAGCATATTTCGTGTCCAGAGAGCCGAGAATCGTCGAAAAATCGACTTACGCGAAAAGAAAAGTTTTTGTAATATTCTTGTTCCCCACACTCCAAACAGCTCGTATATAGGCTTTTGCAGCGAATTTTCAGCAACATTTGTTCTGAGCATATTTCGAGTCCTGGGAGCCGAGAATCTTTGAAAAATCGACATCCGCGAAATGAAAATTTTTTGTATTTTCTTGTTCCGCACACTCCAAACTGCTCGTACATAGAATTTGCAGCGAATTTATAGAAACTTTTGTTATGAACATAGTAGGTGTCCAGAGAGCAGAGAATCATCAAAAAATCGACTTACGCGAAAAGAATTATTTTTGCGATATGCTTGTTCCTCACACTCCAAACTGCTCGTATATAGCTTTTGCAGCGAATTTGCAGCAACTTTACTTCAGAGTATATTGCGTGTCCATGGAGCTGAGAATCGTCCAAAACTCGACTTACGCGAAATGAAAAATTTTTGTGATATTCTTGTTCCCCACACTCCAAACTGCCCGTATATACCTTTGCATAGAATTTGCAGCAACTATTGTTCTCAGCATATTACGTGTCCAGGAAGCCGAGAATCGTCGAAAAATCAACTTACGCGAAATGAAATTTTCTTGTGATATTCTTGTTCCCCACACTCCAAACTGCCCGCATATAGCTTTTGCAGCGAATTTGAAACAACTTTTGTTCTAGGCATATTTCGTGTCCAGTGAGCCGAGAATCGACGTAAAATCGACTTACGCGAAATGAAAAATTTTTGTGATATTATTGTTCCCCACACTCCAAACTGCTCGTGTATAACTATAGCAGCGAATTTGGAGCAACTTTTGTTCTGAGCATATTTCGTGTCCAGGGAGCCGAGAATCGTCAAAAAATCGACTTAACGCGAAATGAAACATTTTTGTGATATGCTTGTTCCCCACACCTCAAACTGCTCGTATATAGCATTTGCAGCGAATTTGGAGCAACTTTTGTTCTAGGCATATGTCGTGTCGAGTGAGCCGAGAATCGTCGAAAAATCGACTTACGCGAAATGAAAAATTTTTGTGATATTCTTGTTCTCCACACTCCAAACTGCTCGTATATAGCTTTTGCAGCGAATTTGCAACAACTTTTGTTCTGAGCATATTTCGTGTACAGGGAGCCGATAATCGTCGAAAAAACGACTTACGAGAAATGAAACATTTTTTTGATATTCTTCTTCCCAACTCTCCAAACTGCTCGTATATAGCTTTTGCGGCGAATTTGGAGCAACATTTGATCTGAGTATATTTCGTGTCCAGGGAGCCGTAAATCGTCGTAAAATCGACTTACGCGAAATGAAACATATTTGTGATATTCTTGTTCTCCACACTCCAAACTGCTCGTATATAGCTTTTGTAGCGAATTTGGAGCAACTTTTGTTCTAGGCATATTTCGTGTCCAGGGAGCCGAGAATCGTCGAAAAATCGACTTACGTGAAATGAAGCATTTTTGAGATATTCCTTTTCCCCACACTCCAAACTGCTCGTATATAGCTTTTGCAGTGAATTTTGAGCAACTTTTGTTCTGAGCATATTTCGTGTCCAGGGAGCCGATTTACGCGAAATAAAAACTTTTTGTGATATTCGTGTTCCTCACACCCCAAAACTGCCCGTATATAGATAGCTTTTCAGCAAATTTGGAGTAACTTTTCTTCTGAATATATTTCGTGTCCATGGAGCCGAAAATCGTCGAAAAATCGACTTAAGCGAAGTGAAAAATTCTTCTGATATTCTTGTTCCCCACACGCCAAACTGCCCGAATATAGTTCTTGCAGTGAATTTGGAGAAACTATTGTTCTCAGCATATTTCGTGTACAGAGAGCCGAGAATAGTCGAAAAATCGACACGCGAAATGAAAATTTTTTGTATTTTCTTGTTCCGCACACTCCAAACTGCTCGTACATAGAATTTGCAGCGACTTTATAGAAACTTTTGTTATGAACATATTAGGTGTCCAAAGAGCAGAGAATCATCAATAAATCGACTTACGCGAAAAGAATAATTTTGTGATATGCTTGTTCCTCACACTCCCAACTGCTCGTATATAGCTTTTGCAGCGAATTTGCAGCAACTTTACTTCAGAGTATATTGCGTGTCCCTGGAGCTGAGAATCGTCCAAAAATCGACTTACGCGAAATGAAAAATTTTAGTGATATTCTTGTTCCCCACACTCCAACCTGCCCGTATATACCTTTGCATAGAATTTGGAACAACTATTGTTCATGGCATATTACGTGTCCAGGAAGCCGAGAATCGTCGAAAAATCAACTTACGCGAAATGAAAATTTCTTGTGATATTCTTATTCCCCACACTAAAAACTGCCCGTGCGAATTTGGAGCAACTTTTGTTCTATGCATATTTCCTGTCCAGAGAGCCGAGAATCGTCGTAAAATCTACTTACGCGAAAGGAAAAATGTTTGTGATATTCTTGTTCCCCACACGCCAAACTGCCCGAATATAGTTCTTGCAGTGAATTTGGAGAAACTATTGTTCTCAGCATATTTCATGTCCAGAGAGCCGAGAATCGTCGTAAAATCGACTTACGCGAAATGAAACATATTTGTGATATTCTTGTTCTCCACACTCCAAACTGCTCGTATATAGCTTTTGTAGCGAATTTGGAGCAACTTTTGTTCTAGGCATATTTCGTGTCCAGGGAAAAATCGACTTACGCGAAATGAAAAATGTTTGTGGTATTCTTGTTCCCCACACTCCAAACTGCTCGTATAGCAGCGAATTTGGAGCAACTTTTGTTCTAGGCATATTTCGTGTCCAGGGAGCCGAGAATCGTCGAAAAATCGACTTACGCGAAATGAAGCATTTTTGAGATATTCCTTTTCCCCACACTCCAAACTGCTCGTATATAGCTTTTGCAGTGAATTTTGAGCAACTTTTGTTCTGAGCATATTTCGTGTCCAGGGAGCCGAGAAGTGTCGAAAAATCGATTTACGCGAAATAAAAACTTTTTGTGATATTCTTGTTCCTCACACCCCAAAACTGCCCGTATATAGATAGCTTTTCAGCAAATTTGGAGTAACTTTTCTTCTGAATATATTTCGTGTCCATGGAGCCGAAAATCGTCGAAAAATCGACTTAAGCGAAGTGAAAAATTCTTCTGATATTCTTGTTCCCCACACGCCAAACTGCCCGAATATAGTTCTTGCAGTGAATTTGGAGAAACTATTGTTCTCAGCATATTTCGTGTACAGAGAGCCGAGAATAGTCGAAAAATCGACACGCGAAATGAAAATGTTTTGTATTTTCTTGTTCCGCACACTCCAAACTGCTCGTACATAGAATTTGCAGCGAATTTATAGAAACTTTTGTTATGAACATATTAGGTGTCCAAAGAGCAGAGAATCATCAAAAAATCGACTTACGCGAAAAGAATAATTTTTGTGATATGCTTGTTCCTCACACTCCCAACTGCTCGTATATAGCTTTTGCAGCGAATTTGCAGCAACTTTACTTCAGAGTATATTGCGTGTCCCTGGAGCTGAGAATCGTCCAAAAATCGACTTACGCGAAATGAAAAATTTTAGTGATATTCTTGTTCCCCACACTCCAACCTGCCCGTATATACCTTTGCATAGAATTTGGAACAACTATTGTTCATGGCATATTACGTGTCCAGGAAGCCGAGAATCGTCGAAAAATCAACTTACGCGAAATGAAAATTTCTTGTGATATTCTTATTCCCCACACTCCAAACTGCCCGTGCGAATTTGGAGCAACTTTTGTTCTATGCATATTTCCTGTCCAGAGAGCCGAGAATCGTCGTAAAATCTACTTACGCGAAATGAAAAATGTTTGTGATATTCTTGTTCCCCACGCGCCAAACTGCCCGAATATAGTTCTTGCAGTGAATTTGGAGAAACTATTGTTCTCAGCATATTTCGTGTCCAGAGAGCCGAGAATCGTCGAAAAATCGACTTACGCGAAATGAAAATTTTTTGTGATATTATTGTTCCCCACACCCCAAACTGCTCGTATATAGCTTTTGCAGCGAATTTGGAGCAACTTTTGTTCTACGTATTTTTCGTGTCGAGTGAGCCGAGAATCGTCGAAACATCGACTTATGCGAAATGAAAAATTGTTGTGATATTCTTGTTCCCCACACTCCAAACTGCTCGTATATAGCTTTTGCAGCGAATTTAGAGCAACTTATGTTCTGAGTATATTTCTTGTCCAGGGAGCCGTAAATCGTCGAATAATCGACTTACGCGAAATGAAAAATATTTGTGTCATACTTGTTCTCCACACTCCAAACTGCTCGTATATAACTATAGCAGCGAATTTAGAGCAACTTTTGTTCTAGACATATTTCGTGTCCAGGGAGCCGAGAATCGTCGAAAAATCGACTTACGCGAAATGAAAATTTTTATGATATTCCTGTTCCCCACACTCCAAACTGCTCGTATATAGCTTTTGCAGCGAATTTCGAGCAACTTCTGTTCTGAGCATATTAGGTGGCCAGGAGTATCAAAAAATCGACTTTCTCAAAAGGAAACATTTTTGTGATATTCTTGTTCACCAGGCTTTAAACTACATATATATATATATATATATATATATATATATATATATATATATACCCTTTGCAGCCAATTTTAAAGAATTTATGTTCTGGGCATTTTTTGTTGCAAGAAGTCTAGAAATTTCAAAAAATCGACATTCACGGAGCGAAAATTTTATGTGATATTCTGTTTCTCCAGGCTCTGAACTGCTCGTATATACCATTTGAAACGAATATTAAAGAACTTTTGTCCATAGCATATTTGGATGCCTAGAAGGCTAGAAGCATAAAAAAATCGAGATATACACAGCGAAAAATTAATGTAATATTCTTGTTCTCCAGGCTCTAAGCTGCTCGCATATAACAGAGGCAGTGCTTTATAATTAACTTTTAATCTGAGCACATATGATCGCCAGAAGTATAAAAGCTTCAATAATCGAAATTCATGCAGTGAAAAATATATGTGTTATTCTGTTTCTCCAGGCTGTAAACTGCTATACCATTTACAGCGATTTTAAATAATCTTTGTTGTGAGCATATATGGTGGTCAGAAGTTTAGCAGCATCAAAAATATAGATTAACGAAAATAGTAGGCGATTGAGGACTGATGGTAAAATAAAGTTGATTTTTAATCGTTGTGAAGATTGAACGATAGTACTTGTGTGTCATAAGGAGAGGAAAGAAGGTGGAATCCCTCTGAATGTGTTTGTTTTTGTGTGTGTAAGAGAGAAAGAGAGAGTGTAGTTCGATTGTACTCCATATCGAAACAAATAATCCACAGTAATGAGATTACTATTAATAAACCTCTGGGTGAAACATGAGAGAAAGCACAAGAGCTGAAAAAAAGGATTAATCCTCTTCGAAGTAAGGAATCCTGAGTAATGTAGTGGGCAAAGGAAAAAATATCAGAGATTAAAAAACACGTGTGTGTCGAAACAAGGAATCGTGAGTAAAGGGAGAAATATGACAGAATAAAAAACACACGTATATGTTCGAAGCAAGGAATTGTAGTACAAATCCGAGGGAGAAACGTGAGAGTTTAAAGGAGGGTGAGACACGTGAATTGTGCACCCTTCGAAGTAAGGAATCCCAAGAAATGTGACTAGAACCAACGACAACCAATCGCCAAATTGTAAAGAGAGAGAGAGAATGAGAGAGATAGCTTAGAGCAATGGAAACATAACGCCCAAACAGTAGGCGTACCATACCTTCACCTGGAAGTGTAAAGACCTAGAGTAATAGAAACAGACGCTATTCTATATGTAAGTATCCAAAAAACACATCATTTTAAAGTATTTTAGGTTTAAAGTTCTACTGTGCTCTGCAGGAGAGTTTCACAGCACACAGTCAATACAATGGCAACAGGAGGTGGAGGTAACAGATAATAGCAGAATATCTAAGTCTCAGGTGAAGGTGTTCTAATTTCTATATATCGCTAAGCAATGTCAAAATAGGGTTGAACCACACGGAATGTTCTTTATTCGAGTTACAACACTTTGATCAGGTTCTAAACAAATATAGAACCGTCATAGTAAAGTGCAAACAACACTAGTTTTTGTTTGTTAAGGGGAGATTTGGAGTGAAAATTTAAAGTAACTAAAAAAATTCTAAATTTCTGTTTATTTTGGTATGTCACATTTCATTCAAATTGAATCTATTCTGCAGACAGTTTTTATTCGTTAAGAGGCATTGGATATTGGTTTCATGAATGTTAAGCAAAACTGGGAGTGAAAATTATGAAATGTTTCTAGATTTTTGCATAAATGTTTCATTGTTTGAAAATGTTACATTTCTGCGTTTCTGTATAGATGTTTCTGATTTTAATTGTTAAGATGTTTATTTTAATATTACATGTCATTCAAAATTAGCGGATACTGTAGATTATAGCTGGTTTTTGTTTGATAAGGGACATTTAGAGTGAAATTTTAAAATTTTCTTCTTTTCTATTGTAGTGTTTAACGCCCACTTTTACTGCAATGGCACCGCAGGCGATGACACTGATGATACATGAAGATGGAGCCTCGGTGGAATGTGATGGCGGGGAAAACCGGGAAACCCAGAGAAAACCCGCCCCTGCGCCGCCTTCTCCACCACAAATCTCACATGTGGTCGCTTGGGATCGAGTTCCGAATGGCCTGAACACTCGGCCATGGCGCGGCCTTTAAAATTTCCTAAAAGTCTGTTTATTTTAATATCACATTTTATTCAGCTTGAACGAATACTGTTGATTATATCTGTTTTTGTTTGTCAACGATAATAGGGGTGAACATTTAAAATTTCTGAAAGAAATTCTAAATTTCTGTTTATTTTGTAATGTAACATTTCATTCAAATTCAATGTATACTGCAGACTGTTTTTATTCGTTAAGGGGCATTGGATATTTGTTTCATAAATGTTAAGCAACACTGGGAGTGAAAATTATGAAATTTTTCTCGATTTCTGTATAGATGTCTCATTAATTAAATATTTTACACTTAAACATTTCTGTATAGATCTTTTTTCTGATTTTAGTTGTCACAATGTTTATTTTAATATCACTTTTCATTCAAATTTAACAAATACTGTAGATTATATCTGCTTTTGTTTGTTAAAATAATAAAATAATTAAGCATTATTTCACGCAATATATTATATAGTTTTTCTACACGTACAATGTATATAGTGTACAGAGAAGGTATTGCACTCCACCCAAAAATTCCATACATTGATTTCACCGGAAATATATGATTTAGTGTCCCCTGTATAAAAAAAAAAAACATTTTCAGACAAAGTTCCGTGTGTGTCTGTAAACACCATAACTCAAAAACGAAAAGTTGGTAACATACCAAACTTGGTATTTAAGTTTAGTATCTTCCAGGGATGCGACACAAGATTTTGAGAAAAATATCCCCACACAAAACTACCCTTTACATGGAGCTTTTTTCGAAAATTTTGATTTTCACAAAAATAGCTGTAACGATTTTGTTTAAACTATCGTATATTAAAGATATTTAAGTGACAAATAAGATACATATCTTGAATTTTCTGGGAAAAGCCTCTGAAGACTACTTTATTCTAGGTGAAATTTGCGGAATTTTGCATAACTGCTACACCGTAAGATATGGGCAAAAACTTACAACACAAAAAATGTACAGCAGCTTAAAATACACAGTTTATGTTAAATGCATTTCTTTCGTGGAGCTCATCGTTTTTTACTTTCTCTAGCCCCATATGTACAATGTACATATGAATAGAGAAGGATTGTATTCCACCCAAAAATTCGATACCGAGATTTCACCGGATATACATGTTTTAGGACCCGCTGTATCCATAAAAAGCATTTTCAGAAAAAGGTCCGTGTGTGTGTGTCTGTGTGTCTGTGAACATGATAGCTCAAAAACGATAATTGGTATTTAAGTTTAGTATCTTCCAGGGATGTGACACGAAGATTTTGAGAAAAATCCCCCCACCCCAAACTACCCTTTACATGGAACTTCTTTTCTTAAAACTGGCTCTAACGATTTTGATTAAAATATCGCATATTGAAGATATTTACCTAACAAATAAAATATATATTTTGAATTTTCTGGGAATAGCTTCTGAAGACTTGTTTATTCTGGATGAATTTTGCTTAATTTGGCATAACTAGTAAATCGTAAGAGATAGACAAAAACTTACTTTACAAAAAATGTAGGTTTTTTAAAATACACAAGTTATACTATATACATTTTTCTCGTGGAGCTTGCCGTTTTCGAGGTACTCATTAGTTTCAGGTGTGAAGTACTTATACTTTTCTCAGACGGGAGCGTCCGTTATTCTATTGTTCTACTCCTGGCCAAGAAAAGAAGCGATTTGTAATGACAATTGCGTAACGACAGCTTTTAAAACATTTGACTATTGGTTTAGCCTAGTGTATTCCCTTATTTTCTTCCTACTTATACGGAACTAAGTAATAAGAACATTGTGCTAATGAATACCTCGATTAGCAAGGTGCAGAAAGAAGACTCTTATGTATGAAGTTTGTAGAACAGCTAGAGAAAGGCATGTGAGTGTAACACATCAGATTTTTCAGATATTCCGTGGTTTTGTATTCACCAGCTTTTGACTATCACTCTAATCGATGATACTCCCTTATTTCGTTTCTACTTACAAGGAAGCAAGCAATAAGACTATTTCTGCTAATTTGTTTCTCGATTAACATGAATTAAATAGAAGTATGTGCTTTTTAACAATAATTTGCTGCAGAGATGTAGAGAAAGTCATGTGAATGGAATACATCAGACTGTTATGTGGTTATAAATGAATATTTGTGTTCGGATACTGAATCACTCTTAAAACTGTTTCAGGTTCCAAACAAAAGGGATCCGCAGGGATGCCACCGATGTAAATGAACCCCAGGCCAAAAGACCATCGTGAGCGTGTGACGCGACACTTGAAACAGGGCAAACGTTAGATTCCGCAATAAGTCATGGTCAGAATTTACAGTGCTGTCAGATTGAAAGTGCATTCAAAAACAGATTGCAAACAATGAGAATAGATAATACCATAAACATATTTGATCCTGAAGCATACGTAGATCAATGTCGTGTTCTAATCACCAATCTGATTGAAACTCATCTAGCTGAACATAAATGTGGAATCAAAGTAGACGCGACTCTAACTATCCCCTATAAAGAACACATTGAGACGTTTAATGTTAAAACCAAAATAGATTATATCGTACAGAGTACAAACCCGAATCGATGGTACAATGATAAAATAAAAACATCTTTATTATCACATGTTGATAATTCTGAAACCTCAGAGAGTTCGAAGGCCCCACATCAGATTCATTCATTAACCATTAACATCTGTAGACACGATGTATTGAATGCATCTCAGTATATAGAATTGCCCGCGTTCATTAAACATAAGTGGGCAGTCAGTCCTACATATAAAGAATACAGACAATAAGTGCTTTGGTTGGTGTCTGTTAGCAGCAGAGGTTTCGGCAAAGTATAACAAAATGTGAACATGTTCTTATTCTAATTATAGAATGACAGAATAAATTAACTTTGAGGGAAAACAATTTCCAGTACGGCTCGATGAATTAGAGACATTTGAAAAGCAATACAGAGATATATCCATTTCTGTTTTTTGGAGTAGAGAATCAAAGTATTATTCCACTATATGAAACCTTAAATAGAAAAGATACTCACGTTAATCTTTTCAGAATTGAAAATGAACCAGCTCTCATTATACATTGATTACATATCTGTCACGTCTTTTGAGAAGTCAAATGAGTAAATGCAAACGAAAAATATGGATCTGCGAGGCCTGTTTAAAAGGCTTTTCAAGTGAAGCGATATTAAGCAAACACCATTTAAAGTGCATGAAAAGTCAAAATATCGTAACAACTCAGTTGGGAGTAATGATGTAGTTGAACTCAAAGCTTACAATAAGGCTTTCCCAATTCTCTTTGTGGTCTATGCAAATATAGAAACAATACTTCCTAAAGTACAGTCATATCAACTGTCTTGTTCTAATAGTTAGTCGCGATCGATAGAGCAATGTCAATAGCTCTTAAGTTGATATGCAGATATGATCAGTCCCTTTCAAAATTTAAACTTTTCAAGGGTTCTAATGCAATCAGTGAATTTCTCATTAAACTTAAATTAATTACTGATGACGTGATTCAGATATATTCAAATATTATTTAGTTGAAAATATCTGAGAAAGATGAAATTATTTTTCAAAATTCCGAGTACTGTCACATATGCAAACGGAAATTGGAAATTGATGACATTAAAGTACGTGACCATTGGCACTTAAGAGAAGCATTTCTGGGTCCAGCTCATAACTCGTGCAACTTCAACAGGAAACTACCAAATGAGTTCAGAACGATATCTCTCATTTAGTAGGAAATATAAGTCAATATACTTTAGATTTTTAGATACATATAGATTCATTAGCGATAAATTGTCAAATCTAGTCGATTTGTTAACCGATAAGGATTTCAGAATTACAAACAGTAAGTACAAAACTCCAGGACGTCAAAGACTTATGAGACAGAAAGGTACTATCCCATGTTCGTATGTAGACAGCGAAAAAAAATTAAAAGGGACGCCACTACCTCATCTTACACAATTTGATGAAATAGTCGCTGAAGAGTACATTCATGCTCAAAATGTGTGGAAAACGTTTGATATCAGGAACCTTGGGGAGCATAGTGATTTATATCTGAAAACTGACACCTTTTTTGTTGGCCGATGTGTTTGAAAATTTCCTTGATCTTGCATTGAAAATCTATGGTTTGGATCCTAGTCACTACTTCACATTATCAGGATTAGCATTCAATGCTATGCTCAAAATTACGAACAAAAAAATATCATTGACAACCGATAAAGGGATAGATCTTTTCGAGTCAGCTATCAGAGGAGGTTTATGCATGGCATCCAAACGCTATGTAAAAGCTAACAATAAATACATGTCTGATTATGATAATTTACAACCCGATAAAAGTCTGGCCTACTTGGATATCAATAATTTATATCCTACTGGAATGTTAGAATTTCTGCCATACGGAGGACTCAGATGGTTAAGTAGAGACGAAATCAGTAATACCCATTTCTTAAAAATATCATCCAATTCAAATGTCGGCCACTTAAAATATCCATCTTCACTACACTACTGCCATAATGAATTCCCATTATGCGTACAGAGTTAGATTCCGCCCAAGGGTGAATACAAAAAACTGTTATCTACACTAGCACCTAAACGTAATTATATATTACACTATGGAAACCTGCAGCAATGTATCCAATTAGGGATTACTTTAACTCGCATACATAGAGTGGTCGGACGTTCTCAATCAGATTGGCTTAAAACATGCATAAACTTAAATTCAGATTTGCGTGCAAAGGAGAGCTCTAAATTAGGACAGAATCTATACAAATTGATCAACAATTGTGTTTATGGTAAGTTCATTGAGAATGTACGAAAATACAGTGATTTCATCTCGTTACTTCATGGAAGCAGGCACGTAAACTAATTGCACGTCCAAATTTTGTTAGGTATGTAGTATTTTCAGAGGAACTTTTAAGCATTGAAATGGCGAGTGAGGAAGTTCGTATGACTAAACCTACATATAGAGGTCAGGCAATTCCTGACAAGCCAAATTTATAATGTACAATTTATATTACATTATATTGAAACCAAAGTTAAAAGATCTAGTTCTAAAATTACGTTGACACAGATGCAGCACAGATATATACAAATTCATAAAAATAATCATAGAATATTTTGACACATCCAACTATTCTCAGGATAATGTTTATGCAATACCGCGTGTTAACAAGAAAGTGATTGGCCCGTTTAAAGATGAGTTAGCTGGGAATGTTATGACTGAATGTATAGGATTGCGATCAAAATTGTATACCTTTAAATATGATGGAAAGTTTTGTAAAAAAAAAATCAAAGGGTGTCACAAATTATTGGGTTGTTTAAAGATTAATTAGCTGGAAATGTTATGACTGAATGTATAAGCTTACGATTAAAATTCTATACCTTTAAATATGATCAAAAGTTGTAAAAAAAAAAAAAAAAAAAAAGCAAAGGTGTCATAAAGAATGTAATGCGTTCGATCAGTTTTGAAGACTTCAAACCATGCCTTGCTGATATGAGTAAAACGTATTATGCCAAGTAAACGACATTTAAAAGTAATAAATACGATGTCCATACAATAGAAATGAACGAGGTAGCATTGCACAGTCGTGGTGACAAATGTTTGCTTATTGAAGGTTCATATTCAATCCAAGCTTGGGGTCATTATACTATAGTTGAAAATTCCGACCACGACCATGAATGAGGATGGGGAGGGAAAGAAATTTTAAATGACAGTATTGTACTACATTTTCCAAAGTATATTTTGAGATATTACATAGAAAATCGAAGTTGTAATTTAAAAATGTATTTTATGGAAACACAATTCTTATTGCAAACTCTATTATAATTTTCATTTCTTTACACAAATTTCACGAAATTGCAATACATTATTTTTCCAGATTAGTTTTAGGATACTTAGATAGGGAATAAAAATTGTAGGATTAGTTTGAAAATGTAGGTTGTACTTAGTATTAATAATGTATATTAATTTTCATTTTTTTCACAATTTTGTAAAAATTAATGCTACACAAAAAAATAATAATTTTGTATCTGATTTGTCTTCGGTGTTTTCATTTACATTCTTATTCTTATCCTCATCCTTATTATAGAGGGTAGAAAATAAGAACACATACGCCGGTATGTTGACATCGTAGTTCAGTGATGAAGCAACAAGCTACAGATCGGGCGATCTTTGGTTCAAATCCCGGCTCTTGCATTGATAATGTTTTTCTTACTATCCAACTCTTGTCCCACACAAGGCTTGGGTGAAAAAAAAAACAATTAAATCAATAAAAACGTATAGTTAAATATACCAATATTTTCAAAATCTTCTCGGGCTTCTAGCCAGGTAAAAACTTGGCTTGACACCAACGTTTCGAAGAAGTGCATCTTCCTCGTCTTCAGGGTGAACTCGTCTGCATCAGTTCACCCTGAAGACGAGGAAGATGCAATTCTTCGAAACGTTGGTGTCAAGCCAAGTTTTTACCTGGCTAGAAGCCCGAGAAGATTTTGAATTAACACGTCGCCAGGAAAGCTTCAGTTCTTATTTTATACCAATATTTTATTGCCTAAAAACAATGTCGGCTACATTAAATCCTTTCTTTCAATCCATTCTGACGTAGGAAAGCCTAACCATTTTACTTTAACCTTGTTTCCTCTTCGCTTTAGTATTTTTTCAATCGGGTATGTATCAGGGTATCGCGTCGTTGATATCTCATGCCCATAGAGTCCTCCAGAAATTTCATTTCCCTCAGAATCCCTTATTATGTATGTTGGAGGATCTGTAGCCTTCACTTTGCTGATTTGAAATATCTCCGTACTCCAATTTGATGTGTATCCCTTTTCGAGCATTGATTTATACTCTGAGATCCTAACGTTGTCGCCAATTCTGAATTTTTTATCTCCTCTTTTCTCTCTCTCTCTCTCTCTCTCTCTCTCTCGTGATGGCATCGAGCGTAGACGCTGAGAAGAAGATCATTGTTGGTGACATCTTTGGGACGCATTGGAATCGTTGAATGGTAAGTGTTATTATAAGAGCCTATCACATTAGATAAGAGGTTTAGCCATGGCTATGATCCTTGTAGCATAAACTCACTGTACAACATTGTTTTATGACACGTATTAGATGTTCCACAGCGGATACCTTTACAATGCTGAATGTACTATAATGGTTGATCTTATACTTCCTCATTAATTGTTTGAATGAGTTATAAAACTCTTTGCCATTGTCGGACTGAATATGTTTTGGAGACGTTCCCATTTCCTTCAATGTTAGCTCCTTTGCATTTGTTACACGAATCCCAGGCCTTTAGAGGTTTTGCATAGGTCATTTTTTTTAAACAAATGTGGCAATCAGTATATATTTATGACTTTTATTTTCTCTTGCATATGGAATCATTTCTATTATATTGATCTGTACCAGGTCATGTAGTCCCTTTGTGGCTATTTTTCTGCGAAGAAATTTTCAGTTCATGTATTATTTCGTCGACCTCAATGCTGTGGTTCTTGTTCCCCGTCTCTTGAGATGCAAGTAGAAGCCTCAGACGATTCACAGCCTCAGACAGATTAGGGTCGGACCAATAAATACAATCGGTACTCTCCCGAAGCTCCTTCCATTTGACTTCCAATCCTATCTTATTTATGAGCTTCTTCATTATTTTTTATAGTTAAAGCCAGAGTTCGACTTCGAACGGCCGTTATGCGCATATCCACTCTTGTGAACTAATGCATTTTGTAGAATGTGAGCTTATGTATTCAGATCGTCTTCTGTATATGCTGATCGACTTGGCACTCATTTGAAGATTAGTTCAAGTGACCCAGGATTGATTTTATAACGCTCACCCCCTATTTTAATGTAATTGTCACCGTCGATTTGGATAACTTTATTCCCTAACCAATAGCCACCATTTTCATAACGATTCCATTTGAATTATGCAGTTCGTTTTCTCCTAATTTACAAATGTTTCCTAGGTACGATGAAATGTTATCGTCTTCTTTCACGTCTTCATTTTCCTTTCCCGCCTCTTCTTTGATTTGCAACATTGCGTTGAGAGGTGTAGTTACGGGTTGAAGAACCTCCGACATGATACGTTGGTTTCGAACTTAGTATCCTTTTCCCTAATAGCCTTGGTATGCTGTGCTATGGTTTGCTTCAGTCTGATAGTATCACTTTCAGTGTCCATTTTTGAAATGATTAATTATTAACTGGACATTATCAATTTATAAGAGAAAATCAATTCGATATTTAGGATATGCCCGTCTTTGGTTTGTTGAACTGTGGCTATGAATGTTATTCTATGTCCTTTCGTGACAGGATATGGATATATTTCTATGCGTTTACTGTTTACTGAAGCTATAGTACCTGATCTTGTGAAAGGTTAGGCTGATGATATCACACTGCATTCGATCAATGACCCATCGAAAGGGAGTGAATAGTATTCGAGTCCCGACGTGAGCATATATCTTAGCGATCTTCTGAAAGGCTTCGTTTGTAGTCGACTGACCAGCTGACCTCACAATCAGTCTATAATCGTGTTTATGACGTTCATTTGAGTTTTGAGATATTCGACCTTATCCATCGTCACGGTTAGAAATTTATCCATGAAGGTCGTATCGACGTGAATGGTACTACTATATATCGAACTAGGAATCTTGGTATTTCATCGACCATGCGCAATTATGTTAGGCTCAACATACTGGAATCGAATCGCCTACAAGTCGCCCTCCATGCTGACTTCATATACCCAAGGTCGCGGGTTCAAATCCTGTGGAGGACGATGGATTTTTTCGGGTGTAACAATCCTTAGCATGGCTTCCTTCGGAAGGGAAGTAAAGCCGTTAGTCCCGTGTCGTAGATTTACGGCACATAAAAGAACCTCAGGCCTGATGGAGAAGCCTCTAAGCAAAATTAAGCGGTCTTTCACACCCAATTTAGAATGGAGCACTGAGAACCAGAGTAGTTAAAGAGCGTCCATAAATAACACGCCATGTACATTTTTTGAATCGCTTACAAAATGCTGGCTGGACATATCCAGGGCAGGAGGAACGACGTTGAAAACGCAACTGGAGGTTTCAACGCTGTTTTACCCCTCTCTCTGCTATTAGATTTGCTGACGATCACAAGGAACTTATACTCAACGGCAAGTTTGAACTGGTTCTCATTCAATCTAAACATTCTAATAATTGTATGAAGGGTAAAGAAGCAGCTGTTATTAGACTGAATCGTATTGCATGGAGGATACCAGTACTTTGACTTTCCGGTTTCGAGAGAGTGGAGAAACACAAATTGGTAAAATCTGATCAACCGTTACATGTTGCCTTTCGAACTTGTGACCTACACGCACAACCTGCAGTTCCTGAGACTAAGTTTTTCACTGGGAATATTGCTACTACTTCGAAACTAGAAAACCCTCATTTTGTAATTGAGGGAGTACAAACGGCTAGACTGAATGATTCGACAAAAGATTGTTCTCTATTTGATCATTGTAACATCACTAATCTGAAACTGTATCTCACTAGTGAATGTTATCCATCCAAAGATATGAATTTTAGAACTTCAAAGTTTGCAAATCTATATGAACTGTACTCGAAATTCCAGAACTCATATTATGGCAAAGGTAATTATCCTCTGTTGATGAGGAATGACTTTGCGAAATTTGCATCCCTATTTGTCATCGATTGCTCTCATCAACCTGAGGAGACCGTCTCTGGAGCTGCCAACAGCAGACTGGAAGTTCAAGCATCGGATAACATACCTGCACGCACATCTCTGTTTTTTCTAGTTATTCACAATAAACTTATCACTTACAAACCTCTAACACATGAAGTTAAATCCATTATATAAAACTATGAAACTAAAATATAATTTGAAATGCCTGGATATTCTTATTCTCCATGCTTTAAACTGCACACATATACCATTTGCAAGATTTTCAAGCAACTCTATTTCGGAGCATATATATTCGCCGGAAGTATAGCAGCATCAACAATTTAGATTAATGAACCGATAAATTCCGGTGATATTCCTGTTATCGCATGTACCATTTGCAGCTATTTTAAACACATTTTTTCTGAGCATATATGGTCGCCACAAGTCTAGGAGCTTATATAAATTGAGATTAACGAAGCGATAAATTAACGTGATAGTCTAGAAGCATCAGAAATCGAGTTTCACACAGCAAAAATATTCTGTGATATGCTTGTTCTCCAGGCTCTAAACTGCACTATATACCGTTGGCAGCGATTTTGATAGATCTTTTGTTCTAAGCATATATAGTCGACAGAAAAAAATTGAGAAAAAGTATGATTTTCTTGTTCTCCAGGCTCTAGGCTGCGCGTATATACAATTTCCAGCAATTTTTGAACAACTATTGTTCTGAGCATATTTGGATGCAAGAATATTAGAAACATCAAAAAATCAAGATTCACGTAATGAAAAATTAATGTAATATTCTCTTTCTCCAGGCTCTAAACTGTGTATATATCATTTACAGGGATTTTTAATGAACGTTTGTCCTGAGCATTTATAGTCACTAGAATTCTAGAAGCATAAAGATATCGAGATTCACAAGTGAAAATGTTCTTGCTATTCCTGTTCGCCACACTCTAAAATGCTCATATATACTAATTGCAGCGACTTTTAAACAACTTTTGCTCTAATCATATTTGGTCACTAGAAGTCTAGAAGCTTAAATGAATCGAGATTCAGGCAGGAAAACAGTATGTGATATTAAGTATATGCGTAAGCTTTCACGGCCGGTGTCCATAGTTTTAAAATTTAAAATTTTAAAAGTATGTGATATTCTTGTTCTCCAGGCTCTAAACTACACTATATACTATTTATAGTGTTTTTTTAAAGAACCTTTGTTCTGAGCATATATGGTCGCCAGAAGTCTAGAATCATCAGAAATCGATATTCACACAGCAAAAATATGTGATATTCTTGTTCTCCAGACACAAAACTTCACGTGTATACTACTTTCAGCGATTTTAAACAACTTTTCTTCAGAACATATTTGGTTACCAGAAGACTAGAAGCACCAAAATTTCGAGAATCACGCAGCGAAAAAATAATGTGATATTCTTCTTCTCCAGACCCTAAATTACACATATATGCCGCTTGCAGCGATTTTTAAACAACTTTTGTTCTGAGCATATTTGGTCGCCAGAAGACTAGAAGTATAGGAAATTCGAGATTCACGCAGTGAAAAATTAATGTGATACGCTTGTTCTCCAGATTCTAAACTTCACGTATATACTATTTGCAGCGATTCTTAAAGAAATTTTGGTCTGAGCATATATGGTCTCCAAAAATCTAGAGGCATAAAAAAATCGAAGCGTAAAATTTCTGTGATATTCTTGATCTCCAGGCTCTAAACTGAGCGTATATATCATTTGCAGCGATTTTTTTAGCAACTTTTGTTCTGAGCACTTATGGTCACCGGAACTCTAGCAGCATCAAAAAACCGAGATTAACGAAGCGATAAAGTTCTGTGATATTCTTGTTCTCCATTATCTAAAATTCTCGTATGTTTCATTTACAACGATTTTTAAACAACCTTTGTTCTGAGCATTTATGATCGTCAGAAGCTTAAATAAATCGGGATTCAGGCAACGAAAAATGAATGTGAAATTCTTGTTCTCCAGGCTCTCAACTGCTCAGAATGCCATTAGCAGACATTTTTAAACAGCTGTTCTGAGCATATTTGGTTGCAGGAAGATTAGAAGCATAAAAAAATTGAGATACACGCAGCTAAATATTTATGTTATATTCTTGTTCTCCAGGCCCCAAACTGCACGTATATACCGTTTGCATCGGTTTTTAAAACCCGGTCGCAATGTGAAATAATTGAGGTTCGGTAAACAAACGAGAAACGAGAAAAAAAAAGATGTCTTCTAGTTTGAGAAAATACTTACATTTGAAATAAGATGATTTCATTAGAAAATGAAGGTACCCCTATTACTGTCACACTTCAATTACGGTGTTCTTAATACATTTGATAACGTTAAATTTTGGGTTAAATGGAGAAATTTAATACACAAAGCTACTAAGAAATAAAAGCGTATGAGGTGGCTACGGATGATTTGATCAGAAAATGTCACCGCCACATGCAATTGCGGTGCTCTTAATATATTTGATCAAATAATGTTTTGGGTTAAATGGAAAAATGTAATACACAAAGCTACTATAAAATGAAAGCTTATCAATAGCTCTGTTTTGATTAACGAAAACATATCAGCAATTGTATTAATAATGTTATTATTATTATTATTATTATTATTATTATTATTATTATTATTATTATTATTATTATTATTATTATTATTATTATTATTATTACTATTATTATTAGGAGTCGTAATAGTATCATTATTGCTGTTGTTGTTATTTATATTATCATTATTATTATGATTCAGAAGAGGTCCTTTTTCTCCTTAAAAACGTACACAGTATAAATATTAGTATTTGACAATGTGGTCAATAGTTAGACATGTTAACAAAGATCATTCAAATAATTGTTTATCCTACTATTAACAAGGAGGTACTAGTAACAAGAAGGTACTATTAACAAGGTGGTAGAGTGGTTAGACCATTTGCCTCTCACTAGATGGCCGGGGTTCAATGGACGAAGCGGCATCTGGTGAGATTTCTCAGAATACTCCGATTTCCCCACCATTCATTCCACCAATTGCGCCTTCATCACCTTTCTTCTCATACATTTCACCGTCATTTTTTATCATATATTTCCTCGTTTTCATAACAATGTATCCCTGGATACACTATCAGATTCATAACCAGCTGCTCCTCATCATGTAATTCCAGGCATTGACCTGTAAGTCCTGGCTCCCCCTCCCCCATGAAGATAAGCAGCAGGGGCAGAAGATTAACAAGGCGGTATTCAACATTTCAACGAGCAATTGGAAAATTAAAATGTGTCTACAAATGAACACATTGTTTAAAACTTATAACACAGTTTCTGACTTTTGCTGTTAAAATGTATTTAATATATATATATATATATATATATATATATATATATATATATATATATATATATACGTATGCCAGCGTTTATTCTTCTTCTGTTGTGCTCTATTTCTCTGCAGCTGCATTATCTGATTCATCTTTTGAATGGTTTGTTCACTTTTATGCAGGGAAACCGTATCCACCGCCCCCCCCACCAGCTTTATAGGAAGCTAAGTTTACAGGCAAAAATTTAAATCACTACCTAATGCGCTTTAAAAGCACTACAGCTATAGAAGGTGCACAGAACTGAAGTAAATTAAATGTAGTTTTATTTGTGGGTGCTCTTAACTAATGCGGTTCTCAGTGTCCCATTCTATATAGGACGTGAAAGACTGCTTAATTTCGTGCAGAGGCCTCTTTATCAAATGTGAGTTTATCTTAGGTTCTCAAGTCTACGACATGGCACCAATGGCTTTACTTCGCTTCTTAAGGAAACCATGCTAAGGATTTTTACTCCGAAAAAAGCTATTGCCCTCCTCGAGTTAGTAATCTCGATCCTGGGAACCAGAGGTTTGCAAGACGGTTTATAGTGTTTAGTAATGCTAAAATACAGATTTATGAATTAGGCAATTTTAGTCTCTTTTCACAAAGACCTCTGAATCTGTGTTAAAAAACGAATAGTTCAGAAACGGCTTATTATATTTACATGCGTCAAGCTTTACTAAAGCACCCTACAGAGTACTTATGACGATAACATTTTCAAAAGGCTCACCCTAGTGCCTATTTTAGATTTTGGAAAATTCGTGGATCGGTCACCTTAAAGGTTATATATTGTACGATTACGCAGTTTAATGTTTCGACAATCCGCTTTTGTGTTTGCAAGTTCAATAATAAAGAGAAAAGCCTTAAGTTGTTAGCACAAAGTAAACCTTTTTGAAACACGTATAATATTTTTGCTGTTTACACATCGTGTTACAATTGTAAGAATCCTGAGATTTACTACCATGCATCCATAGCTTCAACGGGCTAATTGCATCCAAGAGGAAGTATTATACATCGCTGGATCCCACGCAAGAGCACTATAACGACAGAGGGTTTCACTGCGCCCAAAAACTGTCATCTATGAGGCCATGAAGTGGTAGTTCACGTAACCTTCACCAGGAAGTGCTGTGCAAAGAAAACGGTAAAGATCGAGTTCATTCGTAAATGTTCGTTTACTTCCACCTCTTTAAATACGTGCTCTATGGAAGAGAACAATGTTTTTGCGGATTCTTTTAACCTTTCATTGTTTATTTTGCACATTCAAATTTCGCCTGTTCCCTTACTTCTCTCTTGCTTGGAAAAATCGTATGAATAGATGTGAAATAAGATGGTGTATTTGAAAACGAAATCACTTCTACATGCTATAGATTTTTACAATTTTTATTGACAAAATTAGTTGCGATCGCTATCGCAAAACTCCTATTTGTGTCGTTTTATTTGTCTGCACATATAAAATAACACAATAACCATTTTAAGTACAAAGTTAAGATTTTTTAAATTAGAAATATAAAGACAACTTACCGACATATTTCATATGTATTTGAAATCGATACAATAAGTACCGTTTAGATAAAAGTCTTTAGCAAACTGCTGCTTGTACGGAGATCAAATCGTGCACACGAGTTCAACATATTGGATCAGATCCTTTCAAATGGGTGCAAAATAAGCGAAAATTAGGTGAGTCTCCTTGAAACTGCGACTGAAAGTCCATCAAATAATAGAATGCAAAACAAAATGTTGCAATTGTATCTGTAGTATACTGCCACGAGTTCATTTAAAATCTTTGTTGTTAACCAAGCACATCACTGCAGTTGGACGAACATTGGTGGTTCCAATCCAAGGTATGACTATCTACCAATAATGATTTTCTAGTATGTTTGGATTAAATATTGGAAGCATAGGTTTTAAATAAAATCAAAGATTTGGATTAAATTACGTTTTCTAAAACATTTATTATTTGGAAAGAAGCGAACAAATAAATATAATCCAATAAAATAAAGAGAAATATATACAAAGGATTACTTTCTTTACATTATCACTTCAGTTAATAGTACAAGTTATTGGGCCAGCAGCAATTTCTGCCGGAAGATGAGAGTTTGACTTTTACTGGTATAAAAGGGACAGGCAGTACTGGAAACTAATAGGCGTGACAGGCTTCAGATTCAGTGGAGAATGAGTATACGAATCTGAGATTTGAGCAGGTTTTGATGAGACTTGTTGCATACAATTAGTGTGTTAGAATGTAAGTTTATGTCATGAAATGAGACGAATATTATACATTAAACAGTTATATTTGAATTTTTTTCTTTTTATAAATAAAAATACAGTTCCGGAGGCTTGTAAGGACTCCGGCGCTGTATTCCTTTTTTTCTCCAGTTTCCTATATTTCCTTAGTAGACTTTGTTATTCTTTACCTTTTCCTTTTACATATACATACACAAACATAGACACATTTACAAACACAGAAATACCCATGCCCAAGGCGGGACTCGAACCCACGATCCTGTGCACCACGAAACGCCAAAGCGAGTCACTTTAGCGATCGCGGCCACCGGGATCTGCAAGGTTTTTTGAATCTATGCATGGGGAGAAAAAAATTAAGATAATTAAGATTAAAATTTGGGCAAATGCGTCAACTTAAAATGTGGATTTAAAATTACAAAAACAATGGGATCAGTAATGTGTAAATGTTTAAAAATATTAAGTTATTTATTAGTAATGCCACATCCACACAATTCTCCATAAGGTTTTACAATGACTTGGGAGTATATTTTTAGGAGTGTATTTAATTGTCGTGTTTTAAGAAAATTATTTGTGTAGTTGTCATCCATAGTTTCAACATAAGGATTTTTTTTTTCTTGTTTTTGGTGTCGATTTCATAATGGAATCAATGGGTCTGAATCACATGTGAATATTTGAAATGATGCTCAAATGAGCTTGGGGTTAATGACGCTTAAAATTAATCAAATTCGTCTTCTCACGATAAGTGAAACCCCGAGAGAGAGAGAGAGAGAGAGAGAGAGAGAGAGAGAGAACTTAACCGGGTAGCATAGCCTAATCGAGATTCGAACTCGGGACCTCTTGAATGTGAATCAGACGCGCTACCCCCAAACTAAAGAGGCGGCCCATCATCACTTTAATATACTACAAAATATTGAAAAATTCCAAATAACACCGAATATCTCACAAAATTACTATACGATAATCAGTTATTTTATATAAACCGCGTGTTTTAAAGCAATGTATGCATTTTAAAGTAATGTAGAGTATTTTTTTTTTTTTTTTTTTTTTGTGTATCTCTTGCGGTTTATCAGTTATACAAAGTACCTTCTTCTGAATGAAGAGGACTTCCTAGATTATGAAAAAAAAGAAAAAAAGTCAAGGTGTAGGTAGGCAATTTATTTCATCTCGCAGATATTAAATGCAAAAGGTAGTATGAGAAATATTGAATTGAAATACCACATCTTGGATGATCCAATGTTTCATTTCTGAGTTATATGAATTAAATAGAAAACTGTGTGTAAAAAAGGTTATGATGAAACATACGACGAATAAATAATGAAATATGTTTTGCAACAAAGAAGAATAAAATATCATGAAACATTGATTACATCAAAACACTCTCGCTTATGTGTATGCGTTCTTAAATGTATAATTCAGTTTTTCAGGTGATGTTAGATGTATTGTAAATAAAAAGACAACCTCGACTAAACTTTATTTTCGATGTCTTTTTTATTGGTGACTTTTTTATGGATCAGATACACAATAAATAAATTAAAATAAAAACATCTGAGCATTATCTAAATTTAATGAAATTATACATTACTTTTGAGAAACCTGATATAATATGAATGCTGCAATCAATAACTTTAATATTGGTCTTAGTCACATTTTAATCTTGCTTATATTCTTATTTTGATTTCTTATATTTTAGTTAGTGCACATAGGAGTTAATTTTGTGCACAAGATAGTATTGGGCGAAATTATAATTTTGGTAGATATTTTCTTAGCTTCTTTGGGTATCTTGAAAATCAGTTTTCATACGCCTCATTTTTGCTGCATTTGCAAGCGGGAAAAGAATAAATTATCCTTGAATTATACATTTCGGGAGCAATTGGATATAAATTTAAGGAAACCTGATCATTACATTTTAGTGACTTGCATTATCATTCAGTTTGTTTTAAAAAACTATTAAGTAGCTAAAGAAGAAAAAATTAACAGTCTCTCATTATTAAGCAGCCAAACAATCAGAATGTCATATTCCAACGCATAGCGCGTTTATTGGAGTTACTGGAACAACAACCTGTATAACATAGAAAGGATAGGGAGTGAACCCCTCTGTCGTTTTAGTCCTCTTGGTCCTAATGTTATAAAAACATGGATGTGTATATCAGCTGGATCCAATGCCCTCTGGAATTTACAATCCATGATATTCGTAGAGTCGAAAGAACTGTAAAGAGGCTTGTGTTTCAAAGCTTCGTTTGAAGGTATATCAGTGAGTGCATATCGGCCATTAAATATCGTTTATGTTATATGAAGTATTTTAACTGCTCAATGTTATGATTCAGCAGTTTTGAGTAGTGGCAGATATTCATAATAATTTTATCACTTAGTTTAAAATACTTAGCCTAATTTCAATTTTAAACCTAAATGTCAAATATGTATCTCTACAGCATTTTAAAAACGTTCTAGATGCCTAGAAAGTTTACGTACCTGGCTGCAAGAATAATTATGATTATCACGTAATATAAAATGTCATGTTTCCATTTTTTTACTTTCTCCATACGCACTATGTACATTGTGTATAGAGAAAGTATTGCACTCCACCAAAAATTCGATACCGAGATTTCACCGGAAATATATGTTTTAGGGTCCCCAATATCCAAAAAAAGCATTTTCACAAAAAGGTCCGTGTGTGTGTGTGTGTGTGTGTGTGTGTGTGTGTGTGTGTGTGTGTGTGTGTGTGTGTCTGTGAACACGATAGCTCAAAAACGAAAAGTCGCTAAAATACCAAACTTGGTACTTAAGTTTAGTATCTTCCAGGGATGCGACACGAAGATTTTGAGAAAAATCCCCCCACCGCCAACTACCCTTTACATGGAACTTTTTTCGAAAATTTTGATTTTCTCAAAAATGGCTCTAACGATTTTGATTAAAATTACGGATATTAAACATATTTACCTGACAAATGAAATGTATATCTTGAATTTTCTGGGAATAGCCTCTGAAGAGTAGTTTATTCTGGATGAATTTTACTAAATTTTGAATGACTGCTAAACCGTAAGAAATGGACAAAAACTTACTACACAAAAATGTAGAGCACCTTAAAACACACAATTTATGTTATATACATTTTTTACGTGGAGTTCGTCGTTTCTGTGACATTCCTTATTTTTGGTTTCTGCTATGAAAAACGTATACTTTTCTCATACAGGAACTTCTCAACTCCTATCCATATAAACAAAGGAACTTCATTGACATAGCAACCAGCTTTTGACTATCACTTTAACCTACGGTTGTCCCTTATTTCGCTTCCACTTACTAGGAAGCGAGTAATAAGACTATTTCTGCTAATTTTTTTCTGATTAGCATAAAGTAAATAGAAATATAAGCTTTTTAAGAATTATTTGTTGCAGGGATATGGAGAAAGTCATGTGAATGGTACACATCAGATTTTTGTAATTGGGACTGAAATGAGTCATGACCTCCTATTAATAGTCATCTCATTATTTAAAACTTTGTCATACACTATAGCTAGAAATCCTATATGTGTTTAGGTATAAATAGTACTTGCAAGTCATTGAATTGTGAGCTGCGTATTGGTTTGTTTAGAGAAGGAAAGGGAACTGAAATCAGTTACACATACTTTGATGATTTACAGCATGGAGATATCTCAGAGACTAAAATCTTAATTGTCTGCGTTTATTTTCATGTAGCCTTCATATTTCAGCACATTATTAATTCGTCATAGTTATCTTGTAAGTTTTTAAAGTGATCACTCGAATCACTTAACGGTAAACAGCCAACGCTTAGAAGTCAATGTTATTTATTAGTGACATCAATGAAGGTGAGAAAGTTAAAAAATGGTAATCAAAAAGTTTTAAAATATGTAAGTATTATATAAGATAATTGCACTCAGAGCGTAAATGAGGTATCAGCAAGAAAAACAAGAACCACCCAGTATGAAAATTAAATGTTCCTTTAACGCTTTTTAACTACTGTGATCATCAGCGTCCCATTCTATGTTGGGCATGAAAGACCGACTAATTTTGCTCAGAGGCCCCTATATTAGGCTTGAGGTTCTTTTACGTTCCATAAATCTACGACATAGGACCAACGGCTCTACTTCCCTTCCAAAGAAAGCCATGCTAAGGATTTTTACGTCCCAATAAATCCATCGCCCTCCGCTGGATTTAAACCCGCGTATAGTATTAGTATGGCATTAACATATTGTATATAACGTTTTCTCTGTTACATACAAATAGCTATACATACATAATTGTTTTGCAGTTCTTTTACTTTCTCTAGCCCCATATGTACAATGTGCATAGGGATAGAGAAGTATTGTATTCCACCCAAAAATTCGATGTCGAGATTTCACCGGAAATACATGTTTTAGGACCCCCTGTATCCATAAAAAGCATTTTCAGAAAAATATCCGTGTGTGTGTCCGTGTGTCTGTGAACACGGTAACTCAAAAATGAAATGTAGTTAAAATACCAAACTTGGTATTTAAGTTCAGTATTTTCCAGGGATGCGACACAAGATTTTGAGACAAATTCCCCCGCACCAAACTACCCTTTACATGGAACTTTTTTCGAAAATTTTGATTTTCTTAAAAATGGCTCCAACGATTTTGATTAAAATATCGTATATTAAAGATATTTACCCGACAAATAAAATGTATATCTTGAATTTTCTGGCAATAGTTGCTAAAGACCTGTTTATTCTGGATGAATTTTGCTTAATTTGGCATAACTAGTAAACCGTAAGAGATAGACAAAATATTACTATACAGAAAATGTAGGCGTTGTTAAAATACACAACTTACGTAATATACATGTTTTTCGTGGAGTTTACCGTTTTCGAGGTATTCATTGTTATTAGTTTCAGTTGTGAAGTACTTATACTCTTCTCAGACGGGAGTGTCCGTTTTTCTTTTGTTCTACTCCTGGCCAAGAGAGAAGCGATTTGTAATGTCAATCGCATAACGACAGCTTTTAAAACATTTGACTATCGATTTAGCCTAGTGTATTCCCTTATTTTCTTCCTACTTATAACAAACTAAGTAATAAGATCATTGTGCTGAATACCTCGTTTAGCAAGGTGCAGAAAGAAGAATAATCTTATATAAGAAGTTTGTAGAACGGCTAGAGAAAGCCATGTGAGTGTAACACATCAGATTTTTTTATATATTGTTTAACGCCCGCTTTTACTACATAGATACCGTAGGCGATGACACTGGTGCTTCGTTTTGCAGAGGAACAGCGTTTCCAAATGTAAGAACATGACCTGTGAATTCCAAGAGTTTTAGTCCTAGTTGAATTTTAGAGGGCAATGCTCGATCACTTATCATGTAGAATTTGAGCCGTAGCCCTGATACCTCCACTGCCATACTGGACGGAAACGTCGCCATCAACTTTTCTGAGAACATTTAATTAAGAAAATACACACATAACATCAAATATTAAACCTATTCCGCTGTTGTTGGGTTTTTTTCATGTATTTGCTACAATAATCTCTGCTTAACATTATAGGATGCTAATGACCTAGTAGCTGGGCACCCTTAATCACAAATCGTCGTCATCATCATCATCATCATCATCATCATAATTATCATTGTCTTAGCATGTTACATTAATAGTTAATGTTAAATGGCATGTGATCTGCATGCCAATAATTTAAAAGATGTACATTCTATGTTGTTTACATGGCTACTAAATCGTAAACTTTTGTTCAGAGACCTTTGGGTGCTATTATAATCATACCAATACAGTGCATTCCCAAGATATGGCCTCACATTCTATTACAATATATATCTGTCTTATACTTCATAACAGAATCAACACGTCTAATATGGCATCTTCTGCGCAGACGTCTCTCTCTCTCCCTCCCTCCCACTCCCTCTCCTTCTCTCTCCCCTCTCCCTCCTTCCCTCTCCCCATCCCCCCTCTCTCTCCCTCCGCCGCCCTCCCTACCCCTCCCTCCCCCTCCCTCCCCCGTCCCTTTCCCTCTCCCCCTCTCCCCCTCTCCCCCTCTCCCTCCCTCCCTCTTCCTCTCCCTCTCCCCCTGTCTCCCTCTCCCTCTCGCCCTCTCTCTCCCTTCCCCTCTCTCTCCCTCTCTCTCTCCCTCTCCCTTCCTCTCTCTCTCTCCCTCCCTCTCTCTCTGTGGCATTAAAATGATCTCTCACGTTTTGTGGCATTAAAATGATCAGACTTCTCTTTCTATGGCTTCAACTACACGGCAGAAAGCCTAGCGTTTTGCTGAAGCACGTTTTGTGACAAGCCGCCATCTTGCATTACTACACATGTTGCGTATGGTGTATAAGGTTGTTTACCAAATGTTTTAATTAAAAGCAACGGACAATTGACGAAGGTATATCTAATACAATCACATTCTTTGTCCTGTCAGAAGTTATTGTTGATAAATTGGCATTACTGCAGTAAACATCGCGGAAAGGTCATAACATAAATTTGTTCTAATTTCTTGGTCTAAAACTGAATATATGTATGAGGCAGTCATATATGTAAACACACACACACATACCACAAGTTTGGGAAAAGCTTGAATAGCTACCAAATGGGCGAATTAACAAGAGGTTTCTTATAAACGGAGTAGGTTGACAATTTGGCTGCGAATTTCCTTTTCCCTTTTTGCTTCTGCTATTCGAGAAACTACACCGGTATTGACCATTATACGGGGTTAAAACATACAGTTTAAATTTACTACTTAATTGAACACTTCAAAACTACAAAATCACTTACATAAGTACCCTAACCAAGTTTTGAAATATATACTTTTCCTTGTTTTTTTTTTTTTTTTTTTTTTTTTTTTTTCCCCACTATACGAGAAACCACAAGCAAACACCAAACACGTATTCATCATTATTCTGGTTTAAAAACTACTGTCCAAATCTATTGATTAATTGACATTTACCACCACAAAATGTTATTTTTGGGTGCACATTTACCGCACCAAAAAAAAAAAAATACTCATTTCAAAAGGCAAGATGGCAGCTTTACAAAACCGTGCTTCACCAACCACAATGCATTTCCTAGTTATTCTCTGTATATCTGTGTCTTCTCAGCGTCAATAAAGAACCACGACGACGACAACAACAATTGTTAAATTGTGAAAGTTTGAAATTAGGACTTTCATTGCTGGCGTTATGCATTTGTTATATAATTACTTATAAAGGTCGATGAATTAGAATTGAATAGTGTTACAATGTTTAAAATAAAGTGACATTCTGTAGCAAACTTAGTGTAATGCAATAATCCTAGAAAAGAACACGTTTTGTTTCTGGCAGAAACATTAACGAAATTAACAGCATGTCTAGGAACCACAGAGGAGGTAGAAATTTGCGTAAGTTTTATCACCGGAGAGAAGAGAGGTTAGCCCAGATTGGGGAAACATTTGGTAAAGCCAGTGAAAGTGATAGTAGAGGTTATGCTGGGGAGACACCACATAAACGCAAGGAATTTGGTGAAGACCATTATCACACAACTGAAAATGAAAGACTGGGCCACACTGCAAGGGGAAGAGGAAAAGCAAGGCCACCCCCACATCTCAAAGGAAAAGAAATTGGCTTATGGTTTCGCTCTAGACAGCTTGTACTAGGCTCACACAAAAAAGAAACGTCATTAAAGAGGTTTCAATTGAAGCTGAATTATAAAAAGCAAGTACAAATCAAATCTTTGCTTAGTTCAACAAAGGGGGAGATGAAAACTCATTTAGAGAAAGGTGCAAGTAGTAGCTCCATATCAGATAAGTATGATTACATTGAAGATAGCAATTTTAAGGAAAAATTTCTTCAAAATGTTACAGGTAGCATTGAAGAACATCTTGATCATTCTCTGTTAACGCATGCAGTTTTGAACCAAGATGAAGACTTGGATAAAGCCTTAAAAGAAGAACTCCTTCAGAAGCAGTCTAATAGGCGATATCAACAATTGTTGGAATTTAGAAAATCTTTGCCAGCTTTTAAAATGCAAGATAAAATAGTGGAGCTTTTGGAACATAACCAGGTGATTCTTATAAGCGGTGAAACTGGATGTGGAAAGACTACTCAAGTTGCGCAGTTTGTTCTTGATGATCTAATAATGAAAAATAAAGGTTCAACTTGTCATATTATATGTACTCAGCCACGTAGAATCAGTGCTACCTCTGTTGCTACTCGAGTAGCTGATGAAAGGGATGAAAGAGTAGGTCAATCAAGTGCAGGATATCTAATTAGGGTAGATAAAAAATTACCTCGCAAAAAGGGTTCCATCTTGTTCTGTACAACAGGAGTTATGCTACAGTGGATGCAGTCAGATCCTGCTCTTAGTGATGTATCCCATGTTATATTAGATGAAATTCATGAGCGAGACACAACAAGTGATTTCATTATTACTATTCTGAAAAATAATGTAATGCCTAAAAGAAAGGATCTGAAAGTTATTCTTATGAGTGCAACATTAAATGCTGAGCGTTTTTCAGAATACTATAATAATTGCCCCACCCTTAACATCCCAGGTTTCACATATCCAGTAAAAGAGTTTTACTTGGAGGATGTTTTGGAAATAACAAAGTTTGAATTACCACTACCAAAATTACAACCTGTTTGGAAAAAGCATACCAAACAAGGAAGACAAAAAATTAGGAATGAAGATGAATTCCAACAGTTCATTCAACCTTATATAAACAACCTTAGAGGGTGCAATAAGTACTCCAAACATGTACTCTCAATGCTAAGCAATCCAGAGTCTGAACAAATTAATTTGGAATTAATTGCAGCTTTAGTGAAATATATCCATCTCAGAAAAGATGATGGTGCTATTCTTATATTTCTTCCAGGGTGGGATAAAATATCCAAAATGCACAAGTTACTCACAGATCATATTCAGTTTCCTGCATCACAATTTGTTGTCATACCTTTACATTCAATGATGCCAACTGTGAAGCAACTATCTGTGTTTGAAAAACCACCTCAGGGTAAAAGGAAGATTATAATAGCAACAAACATAGCTGAAACATCAATTACAATTGATGATGTAGTATATGTTATAGACTGTGGTAAAACAAAACTGAAAAATTTTGACGTTGAAAAAAACATTGAAACACTTACAGAAGAATGGGTAAGTCTAGCAAATGCTAAACAAAGGAGGGGTAGAGCAGGAAGAGTCCAACCTGGGGAGTGTTATCACTTATTCACTAAAGCAAGATTATTTACACTTCCTGATTACCCAGTTCCTGAAATGTTACGTATTCGTATGGCAGAAATTGTGTTGCAGATCAAAATTTTGCAACTGGGGAAAGCTAGTACCTTTCTTGAGATGGTAATGGACCCTCCCAACCCTATTGCAGTTGACCTGTCGATCCACCTACTCAAAACATTAAATGCACTTGATGCGGATGAAAATCTTACGCCATTAGGTTTTCATTTAGCAAGATTACCAATGGATCCCCAAACAGGAAAGATGATCCTTATGAGTGCAATTTTCAGCTGTGTTGATCCAGTTTTAACCTTGGCAGCTACCCTAAGTTTCAAAGATGCTTTTTATGTGCCACTGAACCTTGAGAAAGAAGTAACAAGAAAGAAACTGCAGCTTTCTAGAGGGTGCAACAGTGATCACATAGTTGCAATTGAAGCATTCCAGCAGTGGGAAACAGCAGTCAAAGCAGGAAGAGGCTATCAGTTTTGTAGAGAATATTTCTTATCTTACAATACACTTTCAATGTTGAGAGATGTAAAGGAACAGTTTGCTGATTATCTTTATAATATTGGTTACTTAAACAGCAAAGACCCAAAAGCGCGTGATTCAAATTTGAATTCTGAGAATATCAGCCTGATAAAAGCTATCATATGTGCTGGACTATATCCCAATGTTGCCATCGTGCGTGCTGTGAAAAGAAGAAATCGATCAGCAGAAGCCACAGTCCTACTTTATACACCTGAAGACGGCAACGTGAAACTTCATCCAAAATCAATAAATGAGCAACAGTTTGTGTTTCAGAGTCCATTCTTGTTGTATCATATGAAACTGAAAAGTACTGTCGTGTATCTTCATGATACCACAATGGTGCACCCCTTACCTCTACTATTCTTTGGTCAGGAATGTAATTTAAAAATACAGGATGGTGTTGTAACAATTGCAGTTGATCAGTCGCTACAATTCCAGAGTGAGAAAGCTGCTGCAGAGCTAATCAAAGAATTAAGATCAAGAATGGATCAGCTTTTAGCATACAAAATTTCTCACCCAGGAACAATTAACTGGAATTGGAGAGAAGGTGCACTTCTCAGGGCTATTATTGAGCTAATTACTTCAGAAGATGAACAAGGAATGCTTAAAATAGAAGCAAGAGAACAGTCTTCCTCACGCAGTCCAACAAGGGAACACCATTTGCAGTAAAGAAGGTAATTACAAATATGATATTTTCTCATGTATCTCATGACTATACACCATTAAAGTTGTTTACATGCTCACCATTATCTCTTGACTTTTTTAATTTACTTGCTATGAAAATAATATGCATTTATGTCGTCTCTTGTACAATGCCATTATATTAAGTGGCCATGCTGTTATTTGCACTTGGTTCTCAGTGCATGCCACTCGCCTTCTGAGATTACAGTGCCCCCTATTGCTTCTGATTCATGCCACATATGTGATATTTCAGTTGTATATTGGTGCAGTCATTGTCCAATTACACCACAGGGTCATTCCATATCAAATCAACATACCTATCTTACCTCACCATCTCAGATTTTGATGACATTTTATACATTCAAAGTAGGTGTTAAAACTAAGAAAAATACCAAATTTCAATTTTATATCTTAAACGGTTTCCAAAATACAGCTAAGTAAAATTTCCAAAAATTACTCAAAATTGCACGATGGCCAACTTTTTAAGAGATTATAGATCCTCTACTAATTGAGCTAGAATCATTTTCTAGTATTTTAAAATTCCTTCAATAAGATACATTGTAGGTTGCGAAGAAATTTTTTTTACAAATTCAAAAATAAAAATTTAAATCCAAATTCTGAAAAAATTCATTCTGAGAAATTTTCAAAAAAGTTTAGGAAATAGGTTATGCTGTTGTTAAATCATGTACCAAGTTTGATTGTGGGACTACAATGGGTTCATTAATAATTATATAATTAATTATAAAATAAAGGTGGTTGTAACAAATTAAATGGAACTTTTTTTCAAAAATGTTGATTTTCTCAAAAATGACTAACGATTTTTATTAAAATGTTGTATATTAAAGATATTTACCTGGCAAATATAAAATATATCTTGAATTTTCTGGGAATAGCCTCTGAAGACTACATTATTCTGGATGAATTTTATGGAATTTTGCAAACTGCTAAACCGTAATAGATGGACAAAAACTTACGACACAAAAAATGTAGAGCATGTTAAAACACAAATTATGTTAAATACATTTTTTTTTTTTTTTTTTTTTTACATGGAGTTGATCATTTTTGAGATATTCCTTATTATTAGTTTCAGCTTTAAAATGCTTATACTTTTCTCATACAGGAGTTTGTTGATTCCTGTCCATACAAACAAAGGAACTTCAGTCACATAGCAACCAGCTTTTGACTATCACCTTAACCTATGGTACTCCCTTATTTCACTTTACTTACAAGGAAGCAAATAATAAGACTATTTCTGCTAATTTTATCTCAATTAGCATGAGGTAAATAGAAGCATACACTTTTTAACAATAATTTGTTGCAGAGATGTAGAGAAAGTCATGTGAATGTAGCACATCAGATTTTTTTTCATAGAGTTAACCATTCCAAGATATTCCTTGTTATTGGTTTCAATTTTAAACTACCTAAACTTTTCTCAAATAGGGAGATGTATTTTCTTTCAAACTCTTGTTTTACTTCTAACCTCACAAAGAACCAAATTTCAATTGTTTCACATGGCAATTACTTCTAAAAGATTTGACTATCACTTTGGCCTAGTGTATGTCCTTATTTCCCTGCTGCTTACAAGAAAGCAAGTACTAAGACAATTTCTGCTAATGTCTATCTCCATTAGCATGATGTAGATAAAAATAATTGGTTTAAGAATGGCTTGTTTGTGGAACAGGTAGAAAAAGTCATGTGAATGGAACACATCAGATTGTTGCATCCTGGTTTCACAAAGAGAGTGGCATCTCAATGCCATCAAAAAGCAATCAATTTTTAAAAGTTTTGACTATCGCTTTAGCTTATTGTAATTCCATATTCCCCTTAGGGCCAGTTGTAAGAACTCGGAATAAACTTCTGTTGGGCGTTATTCCATGGTTAAGTGCTAGGTGGGTTGTACAACACCGGAATAGAGACTATTAAGAGAATAAACATGGAATAACTTATTCCATGATTCCGTGTGGGGATAAGTCATTCCGAGAATAGAGTATAAAAAGGAAAATGGCTTCATGGTTATTAGATGCAAATTTGTCGGATAGTGACGATGAATATCTTTGACATGTTTTTGAGGTCGAGAAAGCAAAAAACAAAGCATCGTAGAAGAGAGATAATAAACGAATATGACAATGATGGATTCTTCGTAGGATTCAGATTAAGAAAAGATACCATTCTGAGAGTACTGGACCTCAGTAATGATGATTTGGAGCATATGACATATAGGTAGGTAAAACTTAAATAAAATAGGAATAATATTTAAAAGAGCACAAGTGCCTGCAATATTATTAGCATAATATTTTATGAAAAGTGTGAGGTTAATTACGTTACGACATAAATCCATGATGTTAGTGGAACTTTACCAGCATGATGCATATATTGCGATGAAAAGAGTTAGGTTCTGTTATTAACTATTATTGTGAAAATGTAAACTGTAAAGGGAATATTGTGTTTAGGAGATACAACTTGGCATAAAAGTTAAGTTTGATGATTTTGTTTCTTCCACAGAAATCTTTCGGTGTCACCCATCAATCAGTTGTTTCTTACTCTTAGATTCTTTGCCTGTAGAGCATTCATAATATGTCTGAGGTAAATTTGATGCATTGTTAGGTGAATGTCAACCTAAAATCAATATAGTTCAGCAAGTATATGAAGCACTATCAATTTCTTGCCAAATGTACTTTTTGCAATGTAGAATGCTCACAAAAATATATAAATTCAAGTAACACCTTGTAGTCAAAACAATTAAAAGTATACATTATTATTAAAACTGAAATTGAAAACTCACATAAGGCATGCTAATCAGTGACAAAATTCGTTTTTCTTTCTTTCTGTCTTTATTTTTTTGTTTTTGTTAATCCCCTTTCTCAAAACCAATTTTAATAATATTATAAAAATAATATCATGTCATGTAAAATGCAATTTTACATGAACATCATGGAATATATAGCACTGAATTTATTGTTGTGTCTCTTTCGAACAAATTATAACACATTTTCCTCCTTTTTCTTATAGCTTTGTTCACTCAATTATTTATGCAGCGTGGCATGCTAAATTATTACAAGTAAGGATAATATGTCTCTATACCTACATACAATATTTGAGTATATATTTGAAAACTTAATGTTCATGTTTCTGATTGTCATAGACAAGTTGTTTTTGTGAATTGAGGATATATGCAAATAATATAATAATGTGTGTGTGTGTGTTGTAATCTGTAATTTGAATAAATATCACAATTTTCACCACATCACTTCAAATACCTTATAAATCTACATGAAATTAATAGAAGCAATGTGCATAAAGTTCAACTACATAAAAAATTACTTCACCTGAGTATTAACATTTTATTGCTTCATTTTTTTAAGGTTCTCCTCTTTAATCGCAATACTAAGTTCCAGCCCTGGTTTCCTTAATATGTGCAGTTCTTCTCTCCTTTGCTCCTCCTGTTTTCTTTGCATATGTTCAAGTTTAAGCTCAGTCTTTTTCTTTTTTAGCTTGTGTAATTCTTTCATGTTTCTTTCTTCTTCTGCTTGTTTTTTCTTCAAATAATCAATTGACTCTTTAGCCAATTGTGTTTTGGCCTCTACCATGGGTTGTAGTTTTCTCCCACTCAACGAAAGAGGTGGAACTTTTCTTTGTGGCATAGGATTGAGTCTCTGCAACCTCGGATATTTACCCGACAGTCTAGGAGTTTGGACCTCTGTAGCAGAAGCATTGTTACCCTCTTTTTGTTTAGAAGAGTTTTGTGTTCCACTTGTAGTTGTAACAGGTTCATTTTCTGTTGCTAGATGTCCGCTAGATGCTCCATTTTTAAGTGCCTTCTCTGTATTACTTGAGAAAGTTGCAGGGTCTTGGGTATTTGCAAATTTCTTGGATTGCAGAGCTGGATGTAGAGGAGCTCTTAGCATCAGTGGGCTATATTTGCCCCACAACACATGACAGGCATCTGTTTGTTCGGGTGCGGCTTGAATTTCCCACTCTGTTGCCTTTTCTACATGAACGACAGACATCATACACTCAGCTAACTCAGCAACATTCTGCAGAGAATTAGATGCACCATTTTCTTCCTCACACAAGAATGTAGCATCGGAGTCAAATTTGCTCATGCACAAAAGTTTTTTTAAAATAATGTTAAATTTAATTTTGCCTGCAGAGCCTCCGCCAGTCTGTAATCTTTGCTGTCGTTTTCTTGTTGCATACTATCGCCCTCCGTGGTGCAATGGTTACCATGCTGACTTTATATACCCAAGGTCGCGGGTTCAAACCCGGCGGAGGACGATGGATTTTTTCGGGCGTAAAAATCCTTAGCATGGCTTCCTTCGGAAGGGAAGTAAAGCCGTTGGTCCCGTGTCATAGATTTACGGCACATAAAAGAACCTCAAGCCTGATTGAGAGGCCTCTGAGCAAAATTAAGCGATCTTTCACACCCAATTTAGAATGGGACGCTGAGAACCACAGCAGTTAAAGAGCATCCATAAATAACACGACATTTATCATTTTTTGCTGCATACTTTCTCGCTTCTTTCTTTAAGGAATCGTATTTTTGCAGAAGCTGCTCAGTGGTTGTGTTGGCAGTTGTCTGTGCGTTAAATATTGCACATATTGACTCCCAGGCTCTTACCTTTTCAAGAGAAGTCACAGCATCTGTCCTTTTATTTTCTACCACATGCTTGTGCTTTTCTATATGTTCTAAAAATTTTATTGTATCTTCTGCATTATAGTTTTGAGCCCGAAATCGCTTAGCACTCATAATTATTTCATAAACAACAGTTTAAATAAGGAATAATAATAGGTTGGCCCAGCCAATCGCGAAAACAAATGCAAGATATTACACAAATTTTTCAAATCTAAAACCCATAAATGCATATCTGGTTGGCAATGACTTATTGGCAATGTAGCCAAAATAAGTTTTAAATCTGCAAACAGTGGAATAGCTATCAATGGAATAAAACTGGATCGTACAACTCTGCGCTACATTTATACCCGGAATAGGGTATTCCAAGAATAACTATTCCAAGTTTTATTCCGAGATTGTACAACCAGCCCTTATACAGGTAAATAATATCCAGTAAAATAATTCTGCTAGAAATTGTGAGATAAGACAAGAGCAAAACATTAAATTGTGCAGTGTCAACAGTTTACTTGAAGGGCTGATAGTGGGAGAGTTGTGTATAATAATAATTATAATAAACAAAGCGATAACTGTGGATATGTGCCAACAATTACTTTCATGTGAACTGCAATAATTGTTTAATGTTGCTCGCTGTTGTGGTGTGTAATTCAAGTTGGCATCTGTAATTTCCCTCTTAGCCATTGAGGGAGGTAAGATAGGCAACTTCCCTTATACTCAAGATTCATTCATGTCTCGCCTCAAAACTTCTTGACAAGCATAGAATAGATAGAAGAATAATCTGTGTAAGAGTTTGTTCCAGCATAGGTAGAGAAAATTGTGTTAATGTGGTTCAGATATTTATTTGTTTATTTTTTCCGCCATCCAGTGCAGGTTGCACTGAAGTAATTTGAGAGAAATTAACGTACTTTGGTCTTCATTATTTTCAAATATTTCCCCAATTTGCCATAATTTTCAAGGAAATCACTCCAACATCACCTACGTTTTAGACAACTGTCTGATAAATAGTAATATAGTTGTGCAGAAAAGAATATTTTGGACCCTGTCCTTAAATACTAATGGTGATGTAACTGCAAGGAATGTTGCTTATTGGGTCTATTGTTCTCTTCAACTCTTGGTATTCTGAAGTGCAAATTCTCTATCATTTTTCTGTTCTTCAGTGTAATTTTGTGATTCGCTGGAATACACATTCTTGAAATTCTGTTCATACTCAGAGAGAGAGAGAGAGAGAGAACACACGCTTTTCTAGCAGTGCTTTTTTATGGGATTCAGGGGACCTTAAAAGATTATTTCTGGTGAAATCTTGATATCTAATTTTTTGGTGCAATACAATGTGTTCTCTACCTACATAGTATGTGATAGAGAAAGTAAAAACAGTGGTGTTATTTTGGAGGCTCCTCAGGTTACTTACATGGTTTGAAGCAAATCTGAAATACATTAACAATTTAAATTAACAAAATATAATGATTTTCAATTTACACATCATAAAGATTAAACACCATACTTTGTATGGTTTGACTAAAAATTATAATCATTTCCCTTCTTTTTATAACAATTTCAACAAATCCATCCCTGGAAGGTCATATCGGACAATGGGTGAAATGATGCTCAAAGGAGCTGAGGGAGTGCATAGAGCTTTGTGATTAGTAACATGTGCAACTCACAGGGGCAAGGACGTTTGACAAGACCAGGAACTGGTAGTGTTGATGACTACGTGGCAGATCCAGGTATTACCAAATCTTCAAATAAGCATTTGTGGGAAACAATAAATTTGTCTTTAAATTGTCAACAGCAGTTCTCTTCTCTTTAGGGCTGAGTGGAAGATTTCATCTTACGTTGACCACTGCTTTCCTATGGATGCATGTAGATGCATATGAACAAATGATCTTATCAGAAGTCTCAAGTTTTGCTATCCAGACATTTGCTTTTAAGAGCCTTCTTTTTATGCCACTCTTGGGCTGTGATTTGTATCATTTGTGTTTTCTTTCTTAGGAGTTGCTCATTTTGTTAAACTTAACTCTTTCTTTTTGTCTGTTAAAATTTCTTACTCGTCTTTCCTAAGTAATTCTTCCCAATTTTCAAAATGTTTTTATTAATTTTCCTAAAGTCCCATTACTCTGAAAGAAGTCTGAAATAATGCTTTATATTTAATTTAATGGTGTTCTAAAATAAAATATAGAAAAAATTTCATTATTTTGCATTCTTAAAGCAATTTAAGGTCATTTTAAAAAAGGTTACCAGTTATTCTGGAAAAAAAAAATAATGATGCTTTAATAGTGAAATTCATTGCATAACAAAGAAGTAGCTTAACCTATAAAACCACTGTATATTTATAAAATGACAAAAGAATGAATAAACATTGTAAGATCTGTCTATGTAACATCCATAACATCTCTTATCTTGGTAATAAAGATTGGAAAAAATTAATTAAATAGCACTGGAATAAGTTAGTTACCAGTATATCAACTTGAAGTGCATTTAGAAAGTAAAGTAAATTTATAATTAAGTGAAAGGTTTTTAAATGTGTATATTATGGATGTAACACTTGATGTTCCTACTCAGGTAATTTCATTAAATATATGTTATTTGCTTACGAAATCTCCTGAAATTTATTAGGATGAAGAACAATATGTTACTTCACAAACTTAGCTGTATTTTTATTTGGAGGGAAGCAGCTGATTATTGAGAAAACAGTATACCAACTTGGTAATTCTTTAATCAAAAATATCTATGTAGCAGCTAATGATTTTAAACAAAGATAGGACACATTTGTGTACATTTTAGTGAGCATAGCTTACTAAATAAAGTAAGAGTATCATGTGATATGCATTTTCCTCTTGGAATTTCTGCCATACTTATTCTTTTATTAAATAGAAAATTGTTATTCATCTTTCTTTCTGCTGGTCGTGCAAAGAGAATGGAGTTTAAAGCTCCCACATAGCAAAAAGATCTTAAAGATTAAGTATCACTTAAGCATACTGTATTCCTGTAAACCTACAATTAGTCGCCCTCCGTGGTCTAATGGTTACCATGCTAACTTCATATACCCAAGGTCGTGGTTTCAGGCGTAAAAATCCTTAACGTGGCTTCCTTCGGAAGGGAAGTAAAGCTGTGGGTCCCGTGTCATAGATTTATGACACATAAAAGAACCTCAAGCCTGATAAGAGAGGCCTCTGAGCAAAATTAAGTGATCTTTCACGCCCAATATAGAATGGGACGCTGAGAACCAAAGCAGTTAAAGAGTGTCCATAAATAACAGGCCATTTCATTTCAAACATACAAGGAAGTAAGTAATAAGACCACTTCTGTTAGTGTTTATCTTGGTTAGTACAAAGTAGATAGAAGAAGCTGTTTTAAGAATCGTTTGCTGAAGAACGGGTGAAAAAATTATGTGAATGTACAGCAACATAATGTTTTTGCTTCCTTTCTTTCATGATTGCAAGCATTTAATATTTCACTGTTTTAAGCTTAGGTTTTATGAATAAAATAAATTTATGTTTTCTGTTTAAAATGCTTGAAGGGTAGGTGAATTTGAATGAAAGCTTCCAGGATTTGAGTGGCAATAGCTTGCTTACTTATAATTGAATAAATCTTAGTACACAAGAACCTTGTATACTCGGATTAGGTGGGACTACAGGTAATCCTGATTAACAAAAATTTGGAAACAAACTAATAAATGAATATCATTAGGTATCACTGCAAAAGCAGAAATATATATATATATATATATATATATATATATATATATATATATATATATATATATATATGTTCCATTCACTTGGCTGTATCTGTTCTACAAAAAACTTTTCTTACAAAAGATAACTTTTATCTACATCAAGTTAATCAAGATAAACATTAGCAAAAAACTGTCTTATTACTTGCTTCCTACTAAATGCGCTGGGTTAAAGCAACAGTTAAACTTTTTAAAAGCTGGTCACTGTGTGAACAATTGAAATTCTGTTTGCTGTGTATGACCAGGAGTAAAATCAAAGAGAGATGAACAAAAGATGACTTCCCAAAATAAATATTAAATATAAAATCGAAACCAATAGCAAGCAATATTTCTGAAATGCTCTTTAGTTTTCTGTGTTTCTGACAGCATTCTCACTATGGTAGATTACAATACTTACTGTCAATGATTGCAACAATTTGAAGAGATGATCAGTATAAATATACATATATACACTTAGCAACTATACAAAATTTGGGTCGTCCATATGTCTTTTGGGACCAATGGCACAGTTCACAGAATCGTCATTCCGTTCATTATTTTCATCATCAATATTTTCATTAAAAATGCAGTAGAATTTTTTTTTAATTTAGTTAAAGTCGTTTTAACTACGAGGCTATATCATTTCTTCTCATTATGATTACACAATTAGAATACATTAATAGTGTAGACTGTAAACAATCAGAAACAAAGTATGCATTAAAACAAGTAACAAGCAGGAATACAACAATACCATACAAGTAAAAGAATAGTTATACAGTCCTTTGAAGTAGTTCATAATGGAGAAAACTGCCCTGAAATGAAAATTCTGTCTAGTATTGCTAGCTTGTGGAAGCTTAAATCCTCTTTCAGTAAGAAAAACTATTCTTTTAGAAGACTGAAGAAACTGTGAAATGCAGCCAGTTACAGAAAAACAAACAAACCCTTCTTCTTTGAGCCATACAGATGTACCAAATTTAATTGGTGGGCGTATCAGTGGATGAAAAGAGCATGTAGGCAAAACTGTTTCACTAGCTTTTGAAGTCCTCCTGTGTGCCTGCCATTGCAGTTGCTCATATGTCTGACTTGTGACTTTTTCTTCTCTTATTTTCCAGTCAAGTAAAACTTTGTGTAGGATCTGACAGTTCCGGGGCTGTTTTTACTCGTACCTTTGAAACATCATAAAGGCTGATGTATCTCTCTTCTATTTCATCATTCATATTATATTCATTTGGCTCTTACATGAAATGTCTAATGTCTCATCTGCTTGAATGGAAAGAAATGGAGCTGGGCTGGTTTCATTTATTTCTAATTTGATTCTTTCATTTAATGCAATTGCTGTAACTTCCATCAAATCATTTTGAGTGAGCAGGTTAATAATTGCAAAACTGCCTTTAACAGAACTTTCATACTCTTTGTGCCTGCCGAAGGCTAGTTCTTGTAAATTGACAGATACACTACTGCTTGTATGAGTCACCACAAATTAGTGCCTATTTGATGACACTATCTCATTATGTTTACTGCTAGCATTCAGACAGCTTCAGTTAATGCATACCCAATGCTAGTTTTACCTAGCAGATGAAATACTTTACTATGTAGTAAATGCTGTTTTGAAGAGGATTGTGTTTCACAACATATTTACTTTCTGTACATAGTAGCTAGAGAAGGTATGTTGTATACCGCTAAAAATGTAATGTGATTTCAGCCAGAAATATGTTCTGAGGTCCCGTTAGCAAAAAAATTAGAAAAACGTCCATATGTGTGTATGGACAGCTTAGCTCAACAATGAAGAGACTGTTAAATATCAAATTTGTTATTTATATTAAGTATTTTCCAAGGATGCGACATGAAGATTTTCAAGAAAAACCTCCCATCCCAAACTACACTTTACATAGAAAAAGTTTTGAAAATTTTGTTTTTCTCAAAAATGGCTCATGATTTTGATTCAAATATTGTATACTAAAGATATATACATCACAAATAAAATGTACGTCTTGAGTATTCTGGGAATAGCCTCTGACCTCTTTATTCTGGATGAATTTTGCCATAACTGGTAAATTGTAAGGGGTAGACAAAAACTTACTACTTAAAAAATACAGATCTCTTTAAAAAACACAATTTATGTCATAAGCTTTTTTCTGGAGTTGGCCATTTCTGAGATATTCCTTGTTATTGGTTTTCAATTTCATACTACATAATTTTTCTCAAACAGGGAGTCACCTTTTGTTTCATCTCTCTCTCTTTTTACTGCTGGCCATGCAAAGTGAACCAAACTACAATTGTTTCACATAGTGACCAGCTTTTAAAAGATTTATTTGTGTTTTAGCCTAGTATATTCCATTATTTTCCTTCTATTTACAAGGAAGCAAGTAATAAGACCATTTCTGCTAATATTTATCTCAATTAGCATCTAGATTTGAATTTTTTGGTTTACGAGTTTGCCACTCAGACAATGATGATGAGGGATCAGCTCGTTGCCCACAGATGGCACTGTAGGATGAAGTCATGACTTGCAGATGCAAAATGTGGGAATTTTACCAGGAGCCCTTTTTTCAAGGAATGGGGTTCTTTCACAGACACGGCATATAATGTACTAATGCTGTACACATATATAATTATTTTTCAACCCCATTCAGTGCTAAGGGAATGCACCCGGTTATGGAGATAATGACGCAAGATAACTGAAAATCAAATATATTTCTTTCCTGGCGACGAACACCTAAAATACGTGCTTATTTATTCGCCACCACCTGCCATAGTACTTACTACTTTATTTTTCTTCTTCAATGCTAAGGGAATGCACCCGGTTAAGGAGATAATGACGCAAGAAAACTGTGACAATCAAATATATTTCTTATGTATTAATTATGGTTCCCTTGGTCACATCGATTAAATAAAGAAACAAGTATATTTTTGTTGTAGTTCTTTAAAAAGAACAAGTTATAAACTATGTACATAACCATTAACCTTTCTTGGATGAAAGGGCTGCCATTACTGTTATGCCAATGACATCCTTGCTTACCCATGCTGTTAACTGCATGTCATCCTTTCTACACAATACCTTATGGGTGCTCTGACTTCGTCCTTTTCGCAATACCAACTATGTATGCTACATTGTGCAAATCATTGCGCTTTTCAGATTCAAAGGCATTAGACATTTGCAATGGTAAATTCCTGTTGACACTTCTACTGGCCTCATTTCGTTTCCATCACGTTTTTGTCACTTCACAACATCAAAGGAAGAATTAATATCGAAAGTGTTTCAAAATATTTGTGCAAATTACAAAAAACTATGCTTGGTTGAGCGAACGAGCCATTTTAGCAGCAACTAATAAGAATGTAGATTATTTGAATATAAAAATTCAGGTTAATATTAATGGACAAATGCATGCATTTAAGTTGATTGATTCCATTACCAATCCAAATGAAGTTGTCAATTATATTACTGAATTCCTAAATTCATTGGATTTGCTAGAAATACTGCCACACAATTTACAGCTCAAGGTTGACTCGGTGATAATTATTGTACGCAATCTCAGTCAGCCAAAATTATGCAGCGGAACAAAACTCACTGTTAAAAAAATTATGAAAAACTTGATTTAAGCTACTATAACATAGGAAAACTCAAAGGCAAGGATATACTTATTGCAAGAATACCACTAATGTCAACCGACTTTCCTTTTGAATTTAAGTGTGTTGTTTCTGGCGCGCCTTGCATTCGCAATGACAATAAATCCCAAGAACAATCGTTAGAAGTGTGTGAAATATACCTTGAATTGTCGTGTTTTTCGAATGGGTAGTTGTACGTTGTTTGTTTTCTCTCTGGAAGGAGAATTGTACGTTACAAGACATTACAATAAAGTATTGTCAAATTATTTAATTATAATTTTACTTCATCGCATGGTCATACAGTAAACGGAAAATTTTGTCTGAGTTCTTTTCATTAGATACAGCACCCATGCGAAGCCGGGGCAGGCAGCTAGTTTGTAATAAATAACCCAGAAAAGTTTACAAAAAAATACAGATATTCATAACAAAGAGACCAGACATAGGCAGGACTTACATAGACCAACAAATAATTTGCAGTTATTCCAAAAAGGGGTTTACTGCAAAGGGTAAATTCTTCAGCTAAGTGTAGATAGTGTTCAATATCAAATAGTTCTAACAGGTTAATATTTGTTTGTATGTTTTCTTTTAAGTAAGGAAATTTTAATCTATGTTTGACTTTGATTTTATTAAGGAAATTTTGTTGAGTTTTTAGGTTTACTTGTGGTTTTCTTTTTTCCCAGTCATTAAAAGGTAGTCTGATTAATTTTTCATATTGTAAGATGACTGCTTGTTCAATGTCAAGTTCTAGTCTTGGATTATTTGTTAAAATTTGTAGAGCAAGTACTTGGGGTAGTTTTAACAGCTCCAGTTACTAGGCGAAGAATTTGATTTTGTAGAATATTAAGTTTTTCTCTATTTGCAATTATTAGTATCTCTTCACAATATTTAAATGTTGGTTTAATATACATCTTGTAAAAAGTGTTTAAAGTTTATGTAGTGCTTCCCCATTTCTTGCCTGCCAGTCTTTTTAGTAGTGGTAACTTTTTCCTTGTTTTTTTTTATTGTATTATCAATGTGTTTTTTCCGTGTTAATTTTGTGTCAAAAATAATACCTAAATATTTGGCTTCATGTGTTTTTGTGTGTTTCTCCATTTAGTTGAAGGGAAATATTTATTGGTTTCTTCCTTAGTGTAAATAGTTGATAATTTGTTTTCTGTGTATTAATTTTCATTAAATTATTAGATGTCCAATTCTGTAATGTTGTCAAGGATTATTGTGCTATATTTATTAATTGTTGATTTTTTGGTTTAGAATTCCATATGACTACATCATCTGCAAACATTAAGACTTTTGATTCTCTTTTTTGTAATTGATATGGAAGATCATTGATATAAATATTAAAGAGTGTAGTACTAAGGATACTGCCTTGAGGTATGCCTCAGTGCATCTGCTGATATTTTGATAATGTATCATTATATTTGGTAGCAATAAATCATTGAATAATGAATTCACTGATCCAATGTAACATTTTGCCTTAGATTCCTAGAACTTTAAGTTTATCAAGTAGTTTGTGTCTCCAAATACAATCATATGCTTCTTGAAAGTCAATAAATATTGCTAGTGTCTCTTGTTTTTTATTTAATGCATTTTTAATGTCTTGACTAAGATTTAAAATCTGTTCATTTGTTGAATGGTGTTTTCTAAATCCTGCTTGTTTAGTTGATATTAAAATTTTTTTTCTAGAAACCAATAAAAACTCATAAAATGTATGTGAGCAGAAACCTTTTTACCAAAATATGGCAATTTATGTTTTTGTTGACAAATTCAAACTGTTACAACTTTTTATCACAGACATAACAAAGCATTAAATTGCATTATTCAGTAGAATGTAGTTTCTGGTCTTGTAGGCCAAGGTCCAGTAGGTGAAATATCACCTGATGTTTTGCCCATGACTCTGCCAGGCATTTTTAGAGGCAGTGAGTCCTTCTCGGTTTACAAATTGTGTGGCGCTAAATGGAGCCTCTTATCAAGGAGGTATTCTTTTCTATTGAAATGGTAGAAGATACCCATAAAATGTTTCTACTGGACCATAGCCTAGGCATATAAGCTTTCAAACTAGGTTTTACTGGATAAATTCCAGCAGTGAAAGCCTAAACATGTATACAATGCATTTATTGTAAAGTGAGTGTAAACTTTGAATATTAAGTAAACTCCACAAAATTTATTTTTAATTTGTTTTGTTTTAAATTTGTTTTCATTGTGTTAAGTTTCTTTTTCATTGAATGCATATGTCTATTGCATTCTGCCATACTTCAACATTACACCAAGTTTGATATTTAACTGTCTATTCGTTTCCACAGACCTTTTTCTGAAAATGCTCTTTTTTTTATTCAGGGGGTCTTAAAGCATGCATTTCTGGTGAAATCTTGGTATCAAATTTTTGGGTGAAATACAATATCTTCTCTATCCACATTGCACATATGGGGCTAGAGAAAGTGAAAATGAAGTGGTGGTTTTATTTTTGTTGGTAGATTCAATAAAAAAAATAATTCTGGTGTATATTTGATCCATCCTCTACAGAAAAATGAGTTTAGTGTAAAACACTAGTTATTTTCTGTTGCTTTTTAGAATAGAGTTTACCACCCATTCTCACTGCATACAATACCACAGGAGGTGAATATCAGTGAAACTTGTTCATGTTTCCATGTACACTGATCGCACCCTTGTTCTTTCATACAAGGATATAAATATTACTACCAATCACCTTCAAACAGCGCAGAATTCTATATCCACCGGGCGCAGATTTTGGCACATTGTCCTAAATCATGGTCTCGGTCTGCTAGCCACTTTCACCTGCATCATCTAAGGTTGATGACATCCTAATGGAATGGAAGCACATTACCAAGAGGTCACTTTGACAGCCACTTCACCTGGAAATCTTTCATCAGTAAAAAGCTCAACTTAGCCTATTTTCATCTGTCACAACTTTATCTTCTAATAAATCATAAATCTTCTCTTAACAATTCCACAGTTATTTTGATTATCAAAGTCATTCTTCGCATCATTCTCACCTATACCTGCCCAGTTTTGGGTAATGTAGTCTCCAACAAAATTAAGTCACTCCAGTTTTTTTTAAAATAAGGTTTTGCATCTTGCAGTCCACAGTCCCTGGTTTATTCTATATGCATGTCTATGTTACTTATGTTATCAATGGTCTGTTAAGTGCTATGTGCGCTCATCAATCAATAAAATTAATTTTAAAAAATGAAGCTTGAAGTGATAATTAGAAAAAGAAATTTAGAAAGGAAATGTTCCAGGCATAAGTTTAGAGAACTTCCATCTTCCATTTTCAACAACTTAGGAAAACTCTGAAAGAATAACTGTGCTGGATTTAAAGTGCACACTTTCTGTTCACAAATCTGTGACTCAGTCCGTTATTTTTTTAATATTCTAATTGCTTGTATAAGTTACATAGCAAAGGTTTATTTATATTTGATCAACCCATTTTCTAAAGGTCAAGATACCTTAACCCATTTGCATACTTTGATGGTTTCGCCAGTCATTGCTTAAATGTCACTGCTTAAATGGGTATTTTCGTCATCAGCATTTGCAACAATTTTATGCATGCTGCATTACCAATTAGACTGATTATATCATCTGTTTCAAGTAGGTCAAGGTTCAAGTCTCCAAGAGAAGATTCTGACTGAAAAAACTGTCATAGTTATTGGTATTAAACTTACATCAGCAAAAGAAAGCTCCGGGTGAATCATAGAAGCTGCCAAACTTCCACAATTCCGTGAGCTGCAGAGCAATAACAAAGGTTGATCCATACAAATTAGAAAATGTAAGGCTTTTGCAATTATTTGTTGAGTATAGGGATGTGTAATCAGATGATACGTTTACTGGTGAATCATCAAATCTAATGATAGTGAGAAAGATGAAAATGAGTGACTTTATACTGATTTTAGTGTCTGCTGTCATGATAGCTTACAAATTTGCAAGGGATGTGATATATAATGTTCCATTTCAAGCATGATGCTCATCTGTAAATGAAATAAATCCTTCAACTGCTAGGCATCTTGGTGAAAATGCTAAAGAAGCATTTATTAGCGAATACATGACAGTATTTTTTGCTAAAAAGGTATTTCTGGGCAGAAATTGTTCAATAAAAATGGTATGTCAATGGGTTAATATTGAAACCAAATTTGATTTGCATATTAATTGTTAGATGTGCAGAAGATGAACATATCTTGTTTTTTTGTGATTTTACCATTGTTAAGTACTTCTACACTGCAATACATATTTTGTTTTTTCTCCTTCTGTTGCAGGCACAGGATTTCATTGCAAGAGAATTTCACTGTGTTATACAAGAACAGGATATACTCATACTTGTAAACATTCAAATATACTTTCCACCTTTCCTTTTTCATTTTATATCACACAACTAAATATACATTTTGTTATAATTAATTATTATTTATGGAACTGTAAAAATTGAAAGAATAAATGTATTTAAGTTTTTATAAATATTCACTGTGAAATTGAATGCTGTGTCAAAAAAGCAGGTGTTGTACCTATGTAAAAATTACAGTCATGTTGTAAATAGTTGAAGGGCCAGCCAGAAGTGGGCATCATCTTTCATAATACGATAAAGGATGCAGATGCTATTGTCACAGTGTTGTAACATGTAACAATAATGGTCAAACACAGTTTTGACCAGTTTCACATTCATGTAGGATTTATAGAACCACTGCTGTATCTCTGGCTCTGACATTTTGCACGATCAGGAGAGGCCCATTGCCTACTCTTGTCACTGGTGCATATACATGTGCTATCTCTTCGTAAAATGCTGACAATGAAGCTGTAACAAAAGCAACTCAGTAAATTGCACATGCACAAAAAGCCAACTTCACCTGGACTAAAGCAAACTACTATTCAATACTCATGTTCTTCTTACAAGAGAATTAGGAAACTAGTCACATCCGGTGCCGACACATGGGGAGGAAGCATGTGATTGATCCTATCAGACACCTTCCCCCTTGGCTGGTTGCATCAACCCGACACTGTAAACCTGATTTTGTTTACTTTTCTTTTGCATTGTGGTTTGTATATAGCAAAGCTCTAATCAACAACAGTAAATCATATTTATTAAAAACATTACAGGAAATCAAATTAAGTGGCAATGATTCTGTTGAAACAAATCAGAATAACTTCCTTTACTGTGGAAATTCACAGCACTAGTATTGCTAAAGGTGGCCATTCTGATATATACCTCTCTTTATACTCATGACAAATTAGGGCTGGAGATAAAGCACTAGTATAAGTATTGTTTGAAATGATTTCTTTTGACAGTTACAAGATTTTCAACAGTGGGAGTTTCAAAATTATGTTTAGCTAGCAACTAGTAATAGAGGGAAAATCTGGAGCTGAGAATTTTTAAGTGTCTCAAAAATGGGGGTAATCAGCAAGCAGTTTTAAAATTGATGCATAAATTTATTCTATGTGTACATACCTATAGTTTGTATTAGTTACAAATATGAAAAATAGTTTATTAATTGTCAATAACATGGTTTGTTGCAAAAGACGATCAGTAATATTGAAAGGGTTTGTGGCCCTTTTGAGCAGAGTGATGGATGGTAATAGAAGTTTTTTATTAAAACACGCACCAATGCTGTTTTCTATAAGTAACAGATAAAACTGAAAAGTACTAAGACTTAAGGGTAGGCATTGTTAATAACTGAAGTATTTACATATGATGTATTGAATATCTTCATCACTTGGTGGAGTTAATCCCCAAAGATTGACCGGACCATATGGCAGAGCATTGGTTATTAGCTAGCATGGCATACATCATAATACTACTTCTAATGACCATAAATATCACATTAAGCCATTAGATATCTTAATTCTAAAAAAAAAAATGCAGTTTCATTTATTTAAATTGTTTCTTTCTCTAAAGGTAAATGGAAAAAAAAGCTTTAGGACAAATAAATCAGTGTCTGCATGTGCACAGATTTTAACCTCTCACAGTAATCCTGATATATGGTGGACTTTGAGACAGTGATGTGTTTTAACAATTAAAATTTAGTTGAGTCGATTTTGTAACACTACATCACTTACTTTTTTATTTCGGAAAACATGTTTCAGAAGCCATGTGCTTCCATTGTCAATTCCTTTGGTCAACTGCCGGCATTGCTTGCTGTGGTGGTTATCTCTGTCCCTGGTGGTGGTTTGATGAACCTCTGAACGAGTAGATCGCCTGGCGGGATTTCAAAATTGAAAACCCGGTTCTTGTTTTTCCAAATATATATGTTTTCCCAAACTTTTAATTCTGTCTTCCTTGTGATGTTTTTGAGGATTTTTGGGCTCCTATTTATAGTGTGTTTCTCTTTCCAAAAATGCCAAGCTACTGCAGATTTTTCTTCTTGTTTGAGTTTAATATTTCTGTGGTGTTCTTTTGCCCTGGTTTTTATATTTTTTTTTTGTTTGGCCGATGTAGATTTTTTCACAGTCATTACAGCTGAACTGATATATTCCTGGTTTGTTTTCTTGTGGGATATCATCTTTTAATTTAGAATTTAAAATGTTTTTTATAGAGTAATTGTTTTTAGGGGCTAGAATGATGTTATGTCGTTTGAAGATCCTCTGGAATTTGTAGAAAGTTGTAGGGTGGTATGTAAACTTCTTGTAGATCTTGTTTTCTTTCTGGTTTTGAGTGAGTGTGCTGACTTCTTTAATTCTCTTTCTATTTTTGGCTTTATTAACTTTTTTGTACACCAGTTCTGCCTTACACACAGATTGGTAAATGTACCAATGGGAAAAACAGAATACCAATGTGAACTTACTAAAATATTGGACATAGCTACAGAGAATGGATTTCGGGCAGAACTGGTGTACAAAAAAGTTAATAAAGCCAAAAATAGAAAGAGAATTAAAGAAGTCAGCACACTCACTCAAAACCAGAAAGAAAACAAGATCTACAAGAAGTTTACATACCACCCTACAACTTTCTACAAATTCCAGAGGATCTTCAAACGACATAACATCATTCTAGCCCCTAAAAACAATTACTCTATAAAAAACATTTTAAATTCTAAATTAAAAGATGATATCCCACAAGAAAACAAACCAGGAATATATCAGTTCAGCTGTAATGACTGTGAAAAAATCTACATCGGCCAAACAAAAAAAAAAAAATATAAAAACCAGGGCAAAAGAACACCACAGAAATATTAAACTCAAACAAGAAGAAAAATCTGCAGTAGCTTGGCATTTTTGGAAAGAGAAACGCACTATAAATAGAAGCCCAAAAATCCTGAAAAACATCACAAGGAAGACAGAATTAAAAGTTTGGGAAAACATATATATTTGGAAAAACAAGAACCAGGTTTTCAATTTTGAAATCCCGCCAGGCGATCTACTCATTCAGAGGTTCATCAAACCACCACCAGGGACAGAGACAACCACCACAGCAAGCAATGCCGGCAGTTGACCAAAGGAATTGACAATGGAAGCACATGGCTTCTGAAACATGTTTTCCGAAATAAGAAAGTAAGTGATGTAGTGCTACAAAATCGACTCAACTAAATTTTAATTCTCTCACAGTAAAATAAAAAAATCTAATGTGTTTGATTCACATAACTTTCTATACATCTCTACAAAAGATTATTGTTAAAGAGTTTATTGTTCTATCTACTTCATGCTAATAGAGATTGGTTGGTTACACTTGGTAGCGATAGTCATATCTATTAACTGCTGCATACCATGTGGTTGAAATCTGTTTTTTGCATTGCCAGGAGTTGACAAATTCCCATGTGAGAAAAGCTTTAGTATTTTAAAACAAGGAATGTTTAAAAAATTAACTTAAAAAAAAAAAAATCTGAAGTGTTCCATTCACATAACTTTCCCTCATCTCTGAAACAAATTATTTTTAAAAAATTTATTGTTCTATTTACTTCATACTAATCAAGAAAAAATTAGCAGAAATGGTCTTATTACTTGCTTCCATGAAAGAAGAAGGGAAATAAGAGAGTACCATAGGCTAAAGTGATAGACAAAAACTGGTGCTATGTGATTGAAGTTCCTTTGTTTGTATGGACAGATTTCCGTATGAGAAAAGTATAAGTATTTTAAAGCTGAAATGAAAATAAGGAATATCTCAAAAACAATCAACTCCACGAAGAAAGAAAAAAAAAATATATATATGACATAAATTGTGTGTTTTAACGAGTTCTACATTTTCTATTAAGTAAGTTTTTGTCTATCTCTTACGGTTTACCAGTTATGCAAAATTCTGTAAAATTCATCCAGAATAAAGATATCTTTAGAGGCTATTCCCAGAAAATTAAAGATTAACATTTTATTTGTCAGGTAAATATCTTTAATGTACAATATTTTAATCAACATCATTAGTTATTTTTTAATAATTTCGAAAATTTGTCCATGCAAAGGATAGTTAGAGTTGTGGGAGTTTTCTTCAAAATCTTCAGGTCAAATCCTTGGTAGATACTGAACTTAAATACAAGGTTTGGTATATCAAATAAACAGAAGTATTTCAGACAGTGGACACCATAATTTAAATGAATCGACTCACCTTTTTACACTTTTTGCTCCAACTTTGCCTTCATTTGGGAAGACCAGCTTCAGGGTACTTTAACCCTATCCTCAGTTCCGGGGATGATTGACACTACATGCAACAGGTGGTTGTGTATTCCCTAATTCATAAGCGAATCTTCTTCTTTGGTGATAAAGATATTTTCCCAAATTTGCAGTTCCAAAAGTTTCTTTACACATTTAATGAACTCTACTTCTTCATTTATGTTATGATTTTCAGACCAGAAATGATATGCTACTGCAGACTTGTCTACATGTTTGTACCTAATGCTTCTCAAGTGTTCTTTCATCCTAGTTTCCAAATTTTGTTTTGTTTTCCTGATATAATTCTTGTTGCGATCTCGGCAGCTCATTTTATAAATTCTTGATCTTTTTAGTGTTCGGTGTGGTACCTTTCAAAGGGTGATTCATAGGTTTTGGATATTATATTTATTTTGAGGGGCCAGTTTTATATTAAAGTATTTAAAAATCCTTTCGAATTTCCAGAACACTTTTGGGTGAAAAGTAAATTTGCAAAATTTCACTGATAGTTTATCCAGTTTTTCCAGAGTGGTGATTTCATGTAGCCTTTTATTTCTTTTGTGTCTGTAAATTAATCTTCTATGATGTTTATATTGTAATTGTTCAGTTTGGCAACCTGATGAATGTGTGTGTATTCTTTTTCGTATCCTGTTTTATTCAGTGGGACAGTGATAAACCTATAAACTAGACTATGAAAGATGGCAAGTTGATGTTGTACTGGGTTAAACTGTCAACATGTGTTGCTTTTCTGTATATGCCAAATTCTAAGCTTGTTTCTGTTCTCATGATTTGTGCACACACAAATGTGTTAGTTTTCGGTAGACTGCATGTTTGAGTGTACCGTTACTATTTTTGAAAATCAGATGTCCAGAAATGGCAGTTCTCCGTCCTCCACTACCATGGCGAACTGGATGTAAGATCGAAGGCTGTTGAGGTGTGTGATGAAGTTCAGCAATGTGACTGGTCCATGTGGCCATATGACAAATGTGCCGTCTGCGTATCTGAAGAAATAGGATGGAGCTGTGGCAAGGATTTCATGCTCAAGGTGTTCCATGTAAAAATTTGCTATTGCTGGTGACAATGGAGAGCCCATTTCTATTCTGTCTTAAAATCTGATATGTTGTACTCAAATGACTTTCTCTAGCTGCTCTATAAATAAACTTTATTCAAAAGATTATTCTTCTTTCTACACAATGATAATCAAGATAAACATTAGCGGAATGTTCTTGTTATTTAGTTCTTTAAAAGCAAAAGGGAACTAAAGTGACACTCAAATGCTTTAAAAGCTGTTGTTATGCAATTGTCTTTGCAAATCACTTCTTTACTTGGCCAGAAGTAGAACAAATGAAAACTGGTTACCTCCACAGCAAAAACATAAAGGACATATATTATGTGTTTTGACGAGATCTACATTTTTTGTGCAGTAAGTTTTTGTCTATCTCTTGTGGTTTAGCAGTTAAGCAAACTTCAGCAAAGTTCATCCAGAATAAAGAGATCTTCAGAGGCTATTCCCAGAAAATTCAAGATATACATTTTTATTTGGGATGTAAATAGCTTTAATATACAGGATTTTAATCAAAATCATTTAAGCCATTTTTGAGAAAATCAAAATTTTTGAAAATTTTTCCACATAAAGGGTAGTTTGTGGTAGGATTTCATTGAAAATCTTCATGTCACATCCTTGGAAGATATTAAACCCTAATATCAAGCTTGGTATGTAACAGTCTTTTCGTTTTTGAGCTATGCTGTCCACACACACACACACACACACACACACACACCAACCTTTGTCTAAAAATCTGATGTTCCATTCACATGTCTTTCTCTTCATCTCTGCAACAAGTTATTGTTAAAAAGCTTATGCTTCTATTTACTTCATACTAATCAAGAAAAAATGAGTTGAAATAGTCTTATTTCTTAATTTCTTATAAGTAGAAGCGAAATAAGGGTGTAACATAGGTTAAAGTGATATTCAAAAGCTGGTTGCTATGTGACTGATTTCCTTTGTATGTATGGACAGGAGCTATTCCCAGAAAATTAAAGATATACATTTTATTTTTCAGATAAATATCTTTAATATACAATATTTTTATCACTTTTGAGAAAATCAAAATTTTCGAAAAAGTTCCATGTAAAGTGTAGTTGGGGATACGGAGATTTTCTTCAAAATCTTTGTGTCGTATCCTTGGCAGATACCAAACTTGAATGCCAAGTTTGGTATCTAACAATCTTTTCGTTGTTGTGCTATGCTGTCTGCAGACACACATGCACACACACACACACCTTTTTCTAAAAATGCTCTTTTGGGATTCAGGGGCACCCAAAACATGTATTTCTGGTAAAATCTTGATATCAAATTTTTGGGTGCAATACAATACCTACTATGTACATAGTACGTTTAGGGAAAATAAAAATGCCTCTTTGGACTCAGGGGACCTCAAAACATATATTTCCAGTGAAATCTTGACATCAAATTTTTGGATGGAATACAATACCTTCTTTATCTAATATTTACATTGTACATGCGGGCTAGAGAAAGTAAAAAAGTGCCATTGTACAAAAAGGAAGTAAAGGACAGGGTGTGATGGAACAGCTCAGTGATATTGGCTGGATCAGGTCATTCATTATCCTGATGATGGGAGAGATACTTTCTCCCAAAAATTAAATGACTCCACATCACCTCATCCTGAGTACACCTAGAGTATATTCATCGCCAGAAAAGCTTCAGCTGTTATATACTATATGTTATTTAGTGTCCATAGGGCAATTTTAGTTTGTGAGATTAATAAATAAAACATTCATTAAAAATTATTTCATTTTACATTATCCATGATACATTTTTGGCAAACAATTTCAAATGAAGAAATAAATTCTTAGTTATAATAGCACTCGGACACTCGGGCTCTATTTAGGTTAAATTATGCAGGAAGAAGGCAATTAAAGTAATGAAAATGGACAAAAATGTGTCTTCCCCCCTGGTCTGGGCCTCATGGGTTCAAACCTAATAGAGGGCAATGGATTTAGTGTGGGGGGGGGGCCATAAAAATCCATAGCCATCCTTTGGAAGGGAAATAAAGGTGGTGTGCCTGTGTTTCAGATTTACAACACGTAAAAAAAAAAAAATCTCAAGCAAAATTAAGTTGTCTGTCATGCCCAATATAGAAGGGAATGTTAAAAACCTCAGCAGTTAAAGTGTGTCCATAAATATAACTCAACCTAGGCATTTATTAAAAGTGAAAATGAAGACTAATCCCACTCTTTATACTTTCTCTAGCACATATGTACATAATAGCTAGAGAAGGTATTGTATTCCACCCATAAAGGTGATACCAAGATTTCACCAGAAATGCATGTTTTGAGACCCCCTGAATCCAAAAAGAGCCTTTTTACTTTCTCTAGCCCCATATGTACAATGTACATAGGGATAGAGAAGGTACTGTAATGCACCCAAAAATTCGATACCCGAGATTTCACCAGAAATAGATGTTTTGGGTCCCCTGAGTCCGAAAAAAGCATTTTTAGAAAAAAGGTCCACGTGTGTGTGTCTGTGGACAGCATAGCCCCAAAACAAAATGGCCGTTAAATACCAAACTTAGTATTTAGGTATAGTATCTTCCAAGGATGCGACACGAGGATTTTCAAAAAAATCCCCGCACCACCACAAACTACCCTTTACATGGAAAAAATTTCGAAAATTTTTATTTTCTTAAAAATGGCTCTAATGATTTTGATTAAAATCCCATAGATTAAAGCTATTTATGTCCGAAATAAAATGTATATCTCGAATTTTTTGGGAATAGCCTCTGAAGACCTCTTTATTCTTGATGAATTTTGCTAAATTTTGCTTAACTGCTAACCGTAAGAGAGAAAAAAATGTACCTCATGACAAAACACACAATTTTTGTCCTTTACGTTTTTGTTGTGGAGGTAACTATTTTAGAGATAATCCTTGTTATTGGTTTCAATTGTTAAGTACTTAAACTTTTCTCACACAGAAAGTGTCGGTTTTTCTTTTGTTCTACTCCTGGCCAAGCAAAGAAGTGATTTGCAATGACAATCACATAACGATAGCTTTTAAAACATTTGATAATCACTTTAGCATAGTGCATTCATTCCCTTATTCCCTTCTGCTTATAAGGAACTAACTAATAACAATCTGCTAACATTTATCTTGATTAGCATTGTGTACAAAGAAGATTAATCTTTTGTAGGAGTTTTGTAGAGCAGCTTGAGAAAGTCATGTGAGTGTAACACATAAGATTTTTAGAAAAAGGTCAGCATAGCTCAAAAAAGAAAAGACTGCTAAATACCAAATTTGGCACTATTAAGCATTTCCCAAGGATTCAACATGAAGATTTTCAAGAAAATCCCCCCACAACAAACTACCCTTACATGGAAATTTTTTTTGAAAATTTTGATTTTTAGATAAAATAATCTTTTGTGAGCATAGTTTATATGCAGAATGGCTAGAGAATAATATGTGAATGAACGCTTCGGATTTTTTAATGAAAATATCTATGTAAGATACTTAATGATTTATTTATTAGATAAGTTACTTATTTTTCTTGATTACAAGCAAGTAGTAGTCATGATCAGCTGCCTGTTTGAACATTTTAATCATGGAAAAAGAATATTCTATTTTCATTGGAGTAACTGAGCATATTTAAAACCAAGATGTTTCAGAAAGACTCATTACAGTTACAACAAAACATCCGCCTTTCAGGAAATAACAAATGTTCTCAACTTTATCTATGCCCCACATTAGCACTTATAACATATTTACACATTTCCTTTCTCTCCTTGTACTTGCAGCAGTTGATTAATTGCATCTTCAAAAGTTGCCATGGATGTCGCTAGCATACACCTCGTACATACAATTTATTTTCCTATAAATGCCAGATCATTGCTCAGTTCTTCATTGTTCTACTTCTCAAACCTCATGAACTGAATCAGCTTCATTTTTAATAGGGCATCTTCCCAAAATTATTGCTGAAGAGATCCAAATTCCCCATCTGGCAAGAACTGACTGTAGCAGTAAAACAAGCTGTGTTGCCATGTTCACAAAAACCTGTATTTGGGGGAGGGATCTTTTTTGGTAGCAATGCATACTCTGAATAAAGCATGGTGTCCCACAAGAGTCTATTCTGGGTCGCTCATTATTTTTATTGCATACTAGCTGCCCGCCCCAGCTTCGCACTGGTGGAGTACCTAACGAAAAAAACAGACAAAATCTTCTGTTTACAGTACGACTATGCAATGAAATAAAAGTACAATTAAATAATTTGACAGCACTTTATTGTAATGTACAATTTTTCTTTCAGAGAGAAAAAAAATAGCGCCTATATTTTGCCGACTCTCGAGCACACAACATACAACATGCGAAAAACACAATTCAAGGTATATTACACACACTTGTAATGATTGATCTTGGGATTTATTGTCATTGCGAATGCAAGGAGCACTTAAATTCAAAATGAAAGTCGGTTGACATTAGTAGTGTTCTTGGAATAAGTATATCCTTGCTTTTTAACTTTCCATGTTATAGTAACTTAAATCAAAATGTTCACAATTTTTTTAACAGAGAGTTTGTTCTGCTGCATATTTCCGCTGATTGATATTGTGTCGTATAATTATCCCGAGTCAACCTTAGGCTGTAAATTGTGTGGCGGGAATCCGGGCAAATCCCATAAGGTAGTGTGGAAAGGATGACATATGGAGTTAACAGCGTTGACAACCAAGAGTCATTGGCATAATAACAGTAATGGCAGCGCATCCATAGTGTGGTGGGTACACGCTGGCATAGGTAATGAATTACATTAAGGAGAAATTCACAAAGTAACATTCATGCTTCTTCCGAATCTCTTTCTTTCCTTTACTCCTAATATTTTCCACCTCTTTCTTTATTTTCTTCTATGTCAAAATAGCAATTTCTAAGGCTAACAATGATGTAACTAAAGAGCAATCTAGTTAGTCAATTGATAAGCTTTTATTTCATTGTAGTGTGATGGTGACGCAGGTATTTTCATGTTCTTTAGCTAGCTCATGTATCACAAAACGTCAAATAACCAACATCTGCAATAGGAAGTTAATCCTAAAACGGATCCTGTTATTTTCAGATTCTAAGAAGGGTGAATGGTTATGTGCATAGTTTATAACTTGTTCATTTTAAAGAATTACAACATAAATATACTTCTTTATTTAAACGATGTGACCAAGGGAATGATAGTTAATACACAAGAAATATATTTGATTTTCACAGTTAGCTTGCGTCATTGTCTCCATAACATTGAAGAATAAAATAGAGCAGTAGGTACTACGGCCTTCTGGTGGCAAATAATAAGTACATATTTCAGGTGTTCATCGCGAGCAAAATTTCTTTATTTTAAACGATAGGAGTAAGTAAAGGACAGTTAATACATAAAAATGTATTTGAATTTCACTGCTGCGTTGTCATCTCGATAAACTGCTGCGTTACCTTAACTTTGGATGGGGAGGAAAAATACTACTCTCGCTATCGGAAATAAACAACTACTTACTCTAGGTGTTCATTGTTAGGAAAACTTATTTGATTTTTTATTTTAAACGAAAGGACAGTTAATATTTAAAAATGTATTTGAATTTCAGTGCAGCATTGCGTCATTATGTTGATAAACTGGTGAGTTACCTTAACATTGAATAGGAAGAGAAATATATAGCAGTACCACGACCATTTAGCAACAAATAACTTGTACCACTGCCATCTGGCAGCCATTAACTGAAATGCATTCACTTAGCACGGTTTGTATTCATGTTATGAGATTTCAAATACTTTCCCGTACTATTTTTAAATATTTTCATCTCCACAAACCTTGTCGTGACAATAACGAACACAACAAAAAAAGAGTTGTTCGATTTGATGCAGTCGTTGAGAAGTGATACGCATACATACATTTCAGCGATTCATTTTTATATATATAGATTAAAGAAGTATCTGCAATAATAAACCATGTTTAATCTAGTTCTTTAGTGAATAATACCATTTGGCTCTCAGATTCTACTAATAAAATCTTCAGCACACTGTATAATTGGCTTGAAAGCAACAAAATTCATATCAATTTCAAAAAAACTAGCTACATTAATGTTTGCACAACGCATTAAGCATCTCAGACTTATTGTGATAGATTATGAAGGTAATCAAATTGCAGAAGCATAATGTAAAATTCTTGGGCTTATTATCAGTTGTAATATGAATAATAAAGACCATATTGATTATAACTTACCCAGAGTGAGCTCTGCATGTTTTGCAATTAGATCTCTAATTCACTTTTAAGTAAGAGCATTTCAAAAAACAGCCTATTATGCTTATTTTCATCCATTAATGACCTATGGAATAATAATCTTGAGAAATTCAGTAAATGCCAAAAAAAGTGTTCACTATATATAAAAAAAGGGGTAATAGAATAAGCCAGGAGTAAAACTGTCAACTCACTGCAAAGCAGTCTTCAAAATATTTGGAATTTTATCATTAACCTGAGAAAACATTCTAGCTGTGTTGTTTTTTGTAATAGATAAACCAGGAAAGTTTACAAAAAATGTGCATATTCATACCTAGAGTGCAGACATGTAGGTGCCAAAGTATACACTTAAAATAACAGAATATAACTTCAAACAGTTTTATTGAAATGAGAAATAATTATGTGTACTATTTACAGAAAGTTATCTTTATTACATTATTTTGAATTGTTATATAAACATTTTATGTTTCACTTACTTTAAAATGTTACTTGGACATGTTTTGAGAAATCATGTTAGTTGTTTCTCAGCTAAAGCCTAGTGGTTGCTTCTGAAGCGATTGTGCTGCTATCTGGTTCTCTGTTGGTGAACTTGAAGAGATCATCTGATTGGTGGTAATTTAAAATTCATGGCTTCTTAAAGTATGGATTTTTTCCCATGCTGTCAATTGTGTAAGTGTTTTGGCACGTTTTAATTTTGCAAGGTATTTTTAATATTTTACTGGGTGGTATTGCGCATTATCTTTATTCTTGAAATAAAAACTGTACTGGATTTTTAATTCAATAACTTTAAATACACAAAAACTCACAACAAATCTGATAATGATCTATAATTCAGAGTGATAATGAAGATTCGTGTATTTTTCCAGATCTTGTATCAGAAAACGAGTTCTTTTGTCACTTAGAATTCCTTGTATCGAGAGAAGAACCTTTCCACTTTGCAAGAAGTTATTGCCTACCAAGAACAAGTTAGTGCATTGTGGCTGGTCAATGAAACCAAAAGGAAAGATTTGTATTTTCTGTAGGGGAAGCCGGGGCACCATGAGCCTAAAAAATTCAAACTCCCAAAAGTGTACTTAGATACAACATGATTTTAACCAAACTTTGCACATTTTTAAAGGGGAGTGTATATTTTAATATTAATTGTTCATAGTTTTTAAAATTATCAATGTCTTTTCAGAAAAAATTAAATACATTTTTTGGTAAATGACCCAAGGTGCCCCTTATATGGGGCACTATGGGTCAGTTTCAGGGGCACTATGGGTCATTCACAGAACAAGTAATTCCATTCAAAAAATAACAGTTAAGTGAGCTGAACCTAATTTTCTTTTACATACGTATGATTATATGAATTAGGCACGTTGCAACAAAATAAACCTATTTGCTCAATACATATTTATCGAAAGAAAAAATGTAAATGTTCTAGTGTTACATGAAAGCTGAAAATTATATTATTTAGAATTCATGGCATCTTAAAAATGAAGTTTATTGCTTAAATCTGTAAACTAACGCTTCTACCATATATTGAATGAGCTAGATATGACTGGAAATTTGATGAATGACCTTTGACGATCAGTTCTCTTATCACACTCTTCAGGGCTGGGCAAGACAAATATCAGGACGCCTTACTATAGAAATGTCATCATCCTCTTGAGGAAAAATAAACCTTTGACATGATTCTTTTGAACAACTCATAAATTTTATTTCATATTCTCTCTCTTTATTTAAGTGATTTATGATTCTCAAAACCTTTCCAACATAGTGCATTTTACTTTTCTTATCTCTGAATTCAACCAAAACAAAAATATTTTCCTCTGGTTCTCTATCACTGAACAATGTCGAATCTACACATGATATAGTATGAGATACAGCTTCACTATCACTCTTACTCTCTATAAAGTCTGCTCCTGTGTCAGCCTCCGAGGAGTCACTATCATTAGGGAAAATATTTCTTTTTAACTGGCGGCTTTTTGGCAAGTGTCTTCTTTCCTTCTTTTCTTGTTTCCTCTTCTTTTGCAATAAATGTTCTTTTTCTGGAGTGTCTATGAGTATTTTGCTGCTACCTTGCTGCCTACGTTTCCTAGTGCCTGTTTGATGATCTGCCTTTGGGTAACCTCTAATTTTTTTCAGCATGACTTTAAAATTGGCATGGAATTTTATTAGTTACATTTTCTTGATATGCTGGTAAAACTGGATTTTCATTTGTCACTGTTGGTGCTGCTTTTGAAGGTTGTGATGGACCAGGTATGTTGTCAGTTTTCTCTGTTACATTTGGAGGAAGAGGTCGATCAGTTACTGAACTCGGAAGAAAAGCATCATCAGTGAATACATGTGCATTCAAAGGGTATATTCCTGTCTTCTGAAAACCACTAATTATATTACAGGGTGTAAAAGCAGCTGCCTACAAAACCAGCTACTTCATAAATTGTTACTGGTTTGCCTGGGTGGTTTAGCAACCATGAATCTACAGTGGCATTGTAATACTGCTGAAATGGCTCATACACACTTACATCAAGATGCTGCTTCCGGTGTGATAAATGAGGTGGTAGTGTCAAAATGTGGACACCATTTGCTTTTGCCATTATGGTTATCAAATATTAATAGTGATGGGTTGTCCTTTGTGCTGTTTGAGAATTTAATGAAATGCTGCAATGTTGAAACAAAGAGTTCACTAGTCATCCATCCTGAACGACTAGCCAGTCCCAAGATGTTAGATGGTGCACCAAATAGCATGTGGTCACAGAAATGAACCCAGGGGAATATTAAAACAGATGGTAAATAGTTACCATCAGCACGAATAATACCATAAGTTGTTAAAAGGATTCCCTTTTCTGCGCTTTTGTCTTTGCAAACAGCTTTGCAACCTTTCTCAGCAATTACCTTACCGCTGTTTTGAACCGTTGGGGTTTTCGTCTCATCCAAATTAAAAATCCTTGCAGGATTTCCAAGTAGCGGCTCTCTCTTTAGTAAAGTTGCATAGTTATCGAAAAATGTCTTCACATTATGGGGATTAAATGAGGTGGCACAGGCAAGGCGATCTGAGGGATAAACCTTTATTTCTTTTGAAAAATCCTACCAACCAGTCTTCTCCAGCCATTTCTCTTTCTTTCCATGATTCTGGGCATTTAACATTATTTGTAACTGCAGTTTGGTAAGCCGGTTTACGACATTCTTTTGTAGTTACCCCATAAAACATTTTGCAGCAAGTTGTAAGATAATGAGTTATTAAGTGTTCTTGATCTTCTGTAAACACTTAGTGATGGCTGTAATTGAGCTTAAGTTCAACTTCTATGCCAGGATTCAATTTCAGTATCTTTATCTTATGTCTCAGGGTCTCTTTCTTGATACCACATTCATCGGCTGCACTTCTTATGCTCCTCCCTTCAGCAACCAAATTAATTGCTGTCCTCATATCCTCATCTTCATACAATCCCTTGTCAGATTTTCTCTTGTATGTTTGAACCATAACTGGAAAGATAATATAAACTAAATATCTTCTATCCTCAGTTTGTCGCATGTGTTTAATATAGGACCCATGGTACCCCAGTTATGACTGACCCATGGTACCCCAGTTATGACTGACCCATGATGCCCCGGGAGGAGTTAATTATAAAAGTGTCCAAACACAACCCTAAAAAATAATGATAAATAATTACCTTCAGTGTAATAAGATGTGCAAAGATACAAAGAACCTTGATTGATAGCTAAATTAAAAGTATTTGAATTACAGAAACCAGTATTTAAACATTTCCAATAGCTTTAGATTTTACTTTCGCCCAGAGAGAAACAACAATCCCACATGTGCTCTGAAGCAAAGAAGCCAGGTCTCTGCCACCTGGATAATATGTGTTGGCAACGTTGTAAAAATCATGTGTTGTCAGTACAGCCACTGTAAATACACTAGATTTACTGTAACAGTCAATGACTCAAGGTGCCCCATGACCCATAGTGCCCCAGCCTCCCCTAATTGTATTGATACTTTCTCTTCACTAATATGCACCTAATTTAACAATAAATTTAGTTCAATTTTCTTTGACACTTGGCTCCCTAGTCTTCATTTGGTAGGTTTAATGCAAATTCAGAGGTAGAGTAGAGCAACAACATGGAGACATGAAGTACATTATACACCCTCATATCTTGTAACTTTAATGCTAAAGTTTGATTCTGTCTGTAGATCTCAGAGTGTGATGTGTTTTACTTAGTAATTCAGCTAGTTTGAAGTAAATTAGATAACCTATTCTAACATAATGGCTAACAACATTGATAGCCATCATTGTTAGCTACCGATGTGTAGTATTTGCAACTGCCAACTAACGTGAAACATCTTATTACCAACTGCAGTCTCTATGAGGAACAACGAACCACATGCAAAGTGCCAAACAAACTCCCAACAGCCGTGGACCAACTACAATTCTCCAACAAAGTCTTGAACTTCTTACAAGTAATCCAATTGTATAATAAAATTGAATCTAAAGTTCTTGTTTCGATTTATATATTTCAAAATGTTAAAAGTAAATGCTAAATATTGTCGTAGTTCACAACAAACATAAAATAACTGTTCTCTTACTTGTAAAATACTGCATTGAGTTTACTTTTTTATGCATAACTTGTATATGTTTATTTAAATTTGAATTGTGAATGTATTCAGCTTATTGTAACCCTAATGAGAAGTTGTGATATAACCATTGCAGTTAAAGCGACTTTAAATAAATAAATTTAAAAAAAAAAACATTGTAGAAAGATAGGCAGGTGGCTTCTATCTTCTTCCCCCAAGCGCTTGCTTCTCCATAAGACTAGTGCCCAAAAAAGGTGTTGCATAGTAATTGCAAAATAAAATATTCAGTTTCATTCAATGCTTCATTCTTTACAATAATACTGACAAAATATTAGCTTTCCATCTGATTAAATTATTTTTTTTCGATATTTCATTGTTTCAATAATGTTGACTATTCATTCAACAAGCAGAAATGAATCGAGTAAAATATAATTTCCGATCTCAGATGAAATAAAATATGTGAAGTGTGTTGTTGTCAAATATGCATAAATAAACAGTACTTGCCTATTTTAAACAAATTTTTTCTTCAGAAGTCATTTCCTCATCATGCATAGATTTAAATACACTTAAATGAAAACTTTTATTGTATTAGTACTTGAATTTTTTTAATTCTTGCTTACAAAAGTTGGCAATTACTTGAAACAACCAAGTGACAATGCATTGTTGAATTTTTTTTGGGTGCTGGTTTTATAGGGAAGCAAGAGTTGAGGGAAATAAGAGAGAGCTCACCTGCCTGAATCCGCAGTTTTTTTAATGTAAGAAAGTTCCTCTCTTTCAGGCCCTCAACCATAATGGTGAATAGGTTATTTAATTTACCATGAACTACCTGAATTAAATGAAATTCAGCACACTTGCATGTGCATGAACTCTGAAATCTGTAGATAGATGAAACCTTAGCATTGAAGCCACTACATTAGAGTATATATGTACTTCATGTCTCAATTTGGCTGCCTTTCTCTTCTTTCAAAATTGCACAAGCCTACCAAATAAAGACTAGAGAGCCAAGTGCCTAAGAAAACTTGCACACATGGTACCATGGTTTGCATTTTCTGCTTCAGTTGTGAGCTTATCAATTGTCAGCATGGAAAGAATTCCCATCTACCTGAAAACTTAACTATTCTGTTAATGGGTTTCTAGAACAACTAGTACATGTAATCTTACAAAATCAATGTGCATACCCTTTAAAAACACAGTTAACCTGCCAACGTTTGTGAAACAGCCTTTTATTTATTGTTGGTTTATGTTTAGTTATCGAAAAGACCCTGTGAATACAAGCTACTCTGTAATTCCTATAATAAACTCTGAAAGGCATACAAAGCTACATTAGAACTATCATTGGCTCATATAGGAATATGTATTTTTTATTTAGTAAAATAAATCATATTATGGAAAACTGTACTTATATATGCTTCAACCCCATAAGAAGGAATTCCCATAACCCTTCAAATACATATTTATAGGCACTATAAAATTCCTACTGAAGCTTATAAATAATCCAATAGAAATTTCGGGTTAAGTTGCCTACTTTTTACTTTCTCTACACGTATTATGTACATAGTGTATAGAGAAGGTATTGTAATGCATCCAAAAATTCAATACCGAGACTTTACCAGAAATACATGCTTTGAGATCCCCTGAATCCAAAAAAAGCATTTGTTTGTGTGTCTGTCTGTCTTGTCTGTGTGTGCCTGTGGGCAGTATAGCTCAAAAACGAAAAGACTGTTAAATACCAAACTTGGTATTTAAGTTTGGTATCTTCCAAGGATGCGGCACAAAGATTTTCAAGAAAATCCCCCACCCCCAACTACCCCTTACATGAAACTTTTTTTTAAAATTTTGATTTTCATTAAAATGTTGTATATTAAAGATATTTACCTCACAAATAAAATGCATATCTTCAATTTTCTAGGAATAGCCTCTGAAGACTACTTTATTCTAGATGAATTTTGCATAACTGCTAAACCGTAAGAGATGGACAAAAACCTACCACACAAAAAATGTTGAGTACATTAAAACACACGATTCATGACATACAATTTTTTTTTTTTCGTGGAGTTGATCATTTTTTAGATATCCCCTGTTTTTGTTTTCAGCTTTGAAAAACTTACTTTTCTCATACAGGAATGTGTCAACTCCTGTCCATACAAACAAAGGAACTTGTCACATAGCAACCAGCTTTTGACTATCACTTTAAGCTATGGTACTTCCTTATTTCGCTTCTGCTTACAAGGAAGCAAGTAATAAGACTATTTCTGCTAATTTTTCTCAATTAGCATGAAGTAAATAGAAGCATAAGCTTTTTAACAATAATTTGTTGCAGAAATGTAGAGAAAATCATGTGAATGGAACACATCAGGAATAAAATAGGGAAAAGTCCTGACTCTGTTCAAAACAGACCAGACATAACATAGACCAACAAATAATTTGCAGTCATTCCAAAAAGGGTTCAATTTAAAAGTTTATTTAATTCACTTGCATATGAATAAAATCAAGTTTAGGTCAGAATTAAAAAGATTCCTTATTCATTACTCATGGCTTCTCTACAGAGGAGAATTTCATTTAAAGAAAAAATACTGGTAATAATTAATGTATTGTAAATAATAAGAATTAATATTCTAAGCAAGCATCCTGTATGATGAATTGATTTTGGAAACAGACATGTAATTTTAGATTATGCAAAAAACACCTCTGAAAAATCTAATATCAGTATCAATCTTTGTAAATAAATTATTAACAACTATCAAGAGTAATCAATAAATGTAATTCCTTACATGATCTACATCCTGGATTTGAAGTACTGTGCCTAATCTCAAAATAGGATCCACAGGTTACAGTGTTGCATATGTAGTATAAAAAATCTGATGTGTTCCATTCATGTGACTTTCTCTACATCTGTGCAACAAATTATTGTTAAAAGGTTTGGGCTTCTATTTACTTCATGCTAATCAAGAAAAAATTGGCAGAAATAGACTTTTTCTTGCTTCCTTGTAAGTAGAAACGAAATAAGGGAGTACCATAGGTTGATAGTCAAAAGCTGGCTGCTATGTGACCGAAGTTCCTTTGTATGGACATGAGCTCACAAAGTCCTGTATGAGAAAAATGAAGTTTTTATAGCTGAAACCAAAAACAAGGAATATCTCAAAAACAATCAACTCCACAAAAAAAATGTATATAACATAAATTGTGTGTTTTAAGGTGCTCTACATTTGTTGTGTGGTAAGTTTTTGTCCATCTCTTATGGTTTAGCAGTTATGCAAAATTCCGTAAAATTGACCCAGAATAAAGTAGTCTTCAGAGGCTATTCCCAGAAAAATCAAAATATACATTTTATTTCTCAGGTAAATATCTTTAATACGATATTTTAATAAAAATCGTTAGAGCCATTTTTCAGAAAATCAAACTTTTCGAAAAATGTTCCATGTAAAGGGTAGTTGGGGGTGGGGGGGATTTTTCTCAAAATCTTCGTGTCGCATCCCTGGAGGATACTAAACTTAAATACCAAGTTTGGTATTTTACTGACATTTTGTTTTTGAGTTATCGTGTTCACGGACACACACACACAGACCTTTTTCTGAAAATACTTTTTTTGGATACAGGGAACCCTAAAACATATATTTCCGGTGAAATCTCCATATCAAATTTTTTGGTGGAGTGCAATACCTTCTCTACACACTATGTACATAGCACGTATAGAGAAAGTAAAAACAGGACATTCCATGTGACTAATAGCATTAGCCATTTGTGAGCAATGGTGCCATAGTGCAACAATTTGCTCACTCCATACATTGCCAAAAAATACTGCAAGGTCAGTTTTGCATTAGTTCCTTTGATGATGATGACAACTCCTGTCTCCAATCTTCTGCAGGATCTGTTCAAAGCAGACATTGAAGTAAGTTTATCTTAGTTTTAAAGTTTCCAGAGCAGAATTCCTGAATCAAAGAAAGCCTTGCATACTGCCAGGGAAAAATGAGATTGTCTGCCAGATTGATAAAATGAGCTCAGATCCAGTCACTTTTAAAAATCCTACACTTATATTTTGCTGTCACAAAATGTTGAGTTATCAAGTAGGGAAGACTCTTAAACAAAATTTGATTTAATATTTGTACATTATCTTTAAGTATGTGATTGCATGTGTTTTGAAACTCAGAAATATTAGCAGGCACTTTATACAAAATGAACTTAAAATTCTACAATAATATTTCTTTAAAAAAATAATTATCAAATTACTACCAGTGAGGCATTTTAGATCTATACTCTAGATAAACTGATATACATTCATCACAGTCAGGAAAATATTACAAACTTTACTAACAGCATTTGCAGAACCCTTCAAAACATTAAAACTGTAAAAAATACTACATAATTGAATTACAAAAATAAGTTGCAATGATTTAAAACTACGTCTCCAGTAAAAAAAACAAATTATGAAAAATATCTGAAACAATGGAACATGTCAAATTCAAAAGCTCTTGGCCTACAGTAAATTGTAAGAAAAGAAGTGTTACTTATGGTCTGTTTTAGGAGAAAATCATTAGAGACATATAAGATTTAATGATAGCAAGTGTAATCTAATAACTTTATTAAAATGAAATCACTACTAATACTTGACATTACGGGCAATGTATCTTGATATGCAATCAAGTCTCTGAAGCTAGTTAGGGCACAGTTCACAAATAAAATGTTTGGTTGTGTGGGATCACTTGACTCCACTTGCTATACTGCACACCTTTTAGTCAGTGTTTTCAGGTTTTGAGTGATTAAACATCTCATTGCAGTAGTTGCAAGCAGTGTCATCCTCCCTGTCGCTTCCACTGAAATCCTGCACTTTAGTTTCTTCTTCTGCTACTGTATCTTTAAAGTTGATTCAATACTAGCCCTCAGTGATTTTCTGAGCTCATTTTGTCTTTATTCTTCAACTGTTTTATAAAAGGGTTTGTTATTAACGCTTGGCTTTCAGAAGATTTACCATTCTTTTCTTTTTTGGCTAAATTCTCATAACGTGACATGTTATTGATACTATCAAAGCTTGTCTAATTTCTTCAATACTGGGCAGGCCCACTTCTGCAGATTGTATTGTCACATTATTATTGGAATCCACATCAGAGCTTTTATTTTTTTAATTATACACATCCAGATTTGTCAGTTTCTGCACTGGGCAATTAAAGTGATCCAGAAAAATATCCAGATTAAGTGAATTTATACCACATGCTTCAATACGAGAAATTGCATTCTGGACTGTAGCAGCCATCAAATAAGCGGCGCAGAATAATTTGAAAATTTGGAATAAAGTAACTGTCCTCCATGGATTATTCTTCAGCTACTTTTCACTTTTCTGTTTAAGTATGAAATAAAATGTGACACTAATGTCAGAATGAAGACCATCTGGAAAAATGATATACCAAGAATTACTTGGTATTGCATTCCACCCAAAAAATTGATACCCAGATTTCACCAGAAATGCACGTTTAAGGGTCCCCTGTATCCAAAAATAGTATTTTTAGAAAAAGGTCCATGTGCCTGTGAGCACGATAACTCAAAAATGAAAAGTTGGTATTTAAGTTTAGTAACTTCCAGGGATGAAACACAAAGATTTTGAGGGAAATCCCTTTACATGAAAAAATTTTGAAACTTGTTATTTTCTCAAAAATGGCTCTAACGATGTTGATTAAAATACTGTATATTAAAGATATTAACACGACTAAATGTATATCTTGAATATTCTGTGATTAGCCTTTCAAGACCTATTTATTCTGAATGAATTTTGCATAACTGGTAAACCGTTAAGAGACAAAAGCTTACTATACAAAAAATGTAGATCAGATTAAAACACATATATTTTTTTTCATGGAATTGACCATTTCTGAGATACACCTTATTTGCTTCAGATTTAAAATACTTTAACTTTTCTCGCATGGAAGGCTATAAACTCTTGGCCATGCATAGAAACCAATTTCAATCACATGGCAAAAGATTTGACTATCATTTTAGCTTAGTGTATTCCCTTATTTCCCTTCTACTTACAAAGTAGCAAGTAATTAAGACAATCTCTGCTAATGTTAATACAAAGTCATAAAGTAGATAGAAGAATATGCTTTTTAACAATAATTTGTTACAGTCATGTAAATGGAACACAGATTTTTTTTAAGTTAGGGTGGAGGGATATCAAGAATCGCGCAAAAAAAAAAATGCATGTGAGGAATAATAGTTCATGGGATTTGATCCTCTTCGTGTCTCTTTCCTAGTATTGATTATGTCCGGCATACTCTGCATTCCTTTCATAGATATTGAGTCATTTGAGGAGGTAAGTTTTTGACATTGAAAACAAATGCATTTATAGGGAACAAGAATCTCAAAAAATATTGTGACGTGAATGGTTATTTCATTATTTGTGTGACATATTTTTTCATGCATTGAAAAAACTTGCCTTTAAAATGTGTAAATAATCACAAAAAAGCCATAACGATACAAAAAGGCAAAATAGAAGCTTAAATATACAGAAAAATATTTATCTCTATTTAACTCTATAATATATCCATCCAAATAGAATCCATGACTAACTTCCAGCCCTTACTTATAATATGGCCATTGTTGGTTATCTGTCATTAAGATATTTAATGGAAATATGCAAAGTTTGTCACGGAAACACAACTTACTCTTCTATGATCATAGTAAAGATCTGTTTAGAAGAAAAAAAAAATCTAATATGTTCCATTCACATGTCTCTCTACCTATTCTGTAACAAGGTATTCTTATAAAAGGTTACTCTTTTAAGTACCTCATGTTATCTAGATAAACATTAGCAGAAATAGTATTGTTATTTGTTTATTATAAGTAGACGGGAAATCTGGGTAACACAGGCTAAAGTGAGTCAAATCTTTTAAAAGCTGGTTGCTATGTGATTGTAATTCAGTTCTCTTTGCAGAGTCAGGAATAAAACAAAAGAAAAGTAATTACAAATTCTGGTTTGATAAACGTTTTAAGTACTTAAAATTGAGACCAACAACAAGGAGTATCTCAGAAATTATTTAACTCCACAAAAACGCTTATATGACAAATTATGAAATCTACGTTTTTTGTGTAGTACATTTTTGTCTTTTGTGGTTTACAGTTAGGCTAAAGTCTCCAGAATGAAAATCTCTTCGGAGACTATTCCCAATAAGTTGAAAATATACATTTTATTTGTCATGTAAATGTCTTCAATGGGCAGTATATTAATCAAAATCATTAGCACTATTTTTGTTAACATCTAAACTTTTGACAATTTTTCTATGTAAAGAGTAGTTTGGAGTGAGGGGATTTCCTTGAAAATCTTTTTGTTGCATCCTTGGAAAATGTTAAACTTATCAAATCTGGTATTGAACTGACTTTTTGTTTATGGGTTATGTTTTCACAGATAGCAGACACACACACACACACATACATACATTTTTCTAAAAGAGTTTTTTTTTTAATTCAGGGGACCCTAACCCATGTATTTTTGGTGAAAACTCAGCATCAAATTTTTAGGTGGAATGCAATACCTTCTCTACAAATGTGCTACGCACTAAGTAGAGAAAGTAAAAAGAATTGAAATCAAGTCTCTTCCATAAAACGATGCATAATATTAAAAGAAGAAAGACAAAAATTTGGGCTTTTACATTCAAATAACTCTCTCTATTCAGTCTTCTACAAGCTATTCATGCAAAAGATTATTTTCTGCCTATTTCTAAATTAAGATAACATTTTGTTATAGGTACAACAGATCCTGTTTAACATTATAATGGAGTGGAGAAATTCTTCAGAAAAATAGCAAAAAGGTGATCTTGTTCACAGGCAGCACTGTACCATAAGAAAACATATGCTGTTCCATAACCAATATAAGTATGCATACTTAAAACCATTTTTGATCAAATGTATATATATACACACAACAGTACAACGATCACTACTGTTATCTATTCATATGACCACTTTGTAATATGAAACTAAAACTTGAGTAATATGCAGCTGAAGGCATCAGAACAATCTCTTGATTAGAGTACATTTTAATTCTGTATACAGTATGTTGCCATCTCGCATAGTAAGTGATGAAACTATACTTTTCTTCCATATTATTACTTTCTCTGCACGTACTATGTGCATTACACCTAAAAATTTGATACCGAGATTTCACCAGAAATAGATGTTTTGGGGCCCCCTTATTTTTAGAAAAATTGTGCATGCGTGCGCGCATGTGTGTGTGTGTGTGTGTGTGTGTTCAGCATGGCTCAAAAACTGCAAGTCCATTAAATAGCAAACTTGAGATTGACATTTGGTATTCCGAGGATGCGACATGAAGATTTTCAAGAAAATCCCCCCACCCCCAACTACCCTTTACATGGAACAACGTTTCAGGGAAATTTTGATTTTCTCAAAAATGGCTCTTAGTGGTTTTGATTAAAATACCTTATGACAAACAAAATTTATATTTTCAATTTTCTGAGAATAGCCTCTGAAGACCTATTTATTCTGTATGACTTTTATATAACTGGCAAACCATAAGAGGTATACAAAAACTTGCTACACAAAAAATGTAGCTCTTATTAAAACACACAATTTATGTTATGTATGTATGTATGTATTTTTTTTTTTTTTTTTTTTTTTTTTTTTTTTTTTTTTGGTAGGGTTAACCGTTTTCGAGGTATTCCAGAATATTGGTTTCAATTTTAGCCACTTGAACTTTTCTCAAACGGGAAGACATCTGTCCTCTTGTTTCTAGTTTGTTTACTCTTGGCAATCAAAAAGATTAGAATTTCAAGTATTTCACATAGCGACCACTTTTAAAGGATGAGACTATCACTTTAGCCTGTGCATTTCCTTTTCCATTATACTTACAAGGAAGCTAGTAATAAGACTAATTCTGCTTATGTGTCTTCTTAGCTTCCGGAGAAGGCCGTGTTATCTTGCATGGGATTGCCGAAGTTTTGCTCATCTTGCCGTGAGCTTCTGGGCTCTTGTGAGAAGCTCACAGCAAGATGAGCGAAGCGTTGGCAATCCTATGCAAGATAACGCAGCCTTCTCCGGAAGCTAAAAAGACACATCAAGACACAGGTCGTGGAAGCCTATGCATCCATTTAATTCTGCTTATGTTTATCTTGATTAGCATGTTGTAGATAAATTAATGTTTTGAATAAAAGGTCTGTTTACCGAAAGGCTAAAGGGCATCATGTGAATGGAACACATTGGATTTTACTTTCTCTAAATGTACTATGAACATAGTGTATAAAGAAAATATTGTAATGCCCCAAAAATTTGATACCAAGATTTTGCCAGAAATACATGTTTTGGGTCCCCTAAATCCAAAAAAATGTGTGTGGGTGGGTGCATGTGTGCAGCATGGCTCAAAAAATGAAAAGATCATTAAATACCAAACTTATCTTCCAAGGATGCAACACAAAGATTTTCAAGAAACTACATTTTATATGGAACTTTTTTCCAAATGTTTGTTTTTTTTTTCAAAAATGGCTCTTAACGATTTTGATTAAATGACCATATGTATGACATATTTTTATCACAAACAAAATGTCTATCTTGAATTTTCTGGGAATAGCCTCTGAAGACCTCTTCAATATGGAGCTTACATAAATGCCAAACTGTAAGAGATATACAAAAATTTACTACACAAAAAATGTAGCTCTCATTAAAACACAATTTATGTCAAATACTTTTTTTTTTGTAGAGTTAACCATTTACGAGAAATACTGCATTGCTTTAGCCTGTGCACTTATTTCCCTTCTACTTGCAAGAAAGCTAGAAATAAGACAAATTCTGCTTGTTTGTCTTATCATGATGTAAATAACAGATTAATGTTTTAATGAAAGTCTTGCTTACTGAACTAGAGAACATCATGTTAATGGAACATATTAGATTTTTTTTTCAGTCTACTTACAAGCAACCAATTAATAAGGACAATTTCTGCTAATGTTTATCTCAATTATTGTGCAATAGATAGAAGAATAAGCTTTTTAACACTAATTTGTGACAGAGATGTAGATAAAGTCATATGAGACTGCCTCCATGGTCGAGTGGTCAGCGAGCTGACTTCTCACCCGGAGGTCCCGGGTTCGATCCCCGGTTGGGGCAGGGAATTTTTCTTTAGCCAGAATTATTCCCTATCCCCCACAGAGTCTGTGAGAGTGAATGTGTGTGTTTTAAGAAAATTAAATGATTTAAAACCAAATGTAACAGAACCTACAGACAAGTTGTTTCAAGTGCAAAGCCTCCAATATGACCTTAGATGTTAAAGGGGGCTGTTTAAATGAAACAATTTAAAAAAAAAAAGTCATATGAATGAAACATCAGATTTTTTCCCTTTTACTCACAAAGAACGAAGTAATAAGGACAATTTCTGCTAATGTTTATCTCGATTATCATGAAATACAAGAATAAGTTTTTTAACAATAATTTGTTGCAGAGATGAAGAGAAAGCCATGAGAATGGAACACATCAGGTTTTTTTCTTTTTACTTTCTCTACATGTACTATGTACATAGTATATAGAGAAGGTATTTAATGTACCCAAAAAGTCAATACCTAAATTTCACCTGAAATATATGTTTTGAGACCCCCTAAATCAAAAAAGCAAAGCATTTTTAGAAAAATGTGTGTGTGTGTCTGTGGACAGCATAGCTCGAAAATGAAATGTCTGTTAAGTACCAAACATGGTATTTAGGTTCAATATCTTCCAAGGATGCAACACAAATATTTTCAAGAAACCCATTTCCCCCTCCCCAATTACCCTTTACATGGAAAAATGTTTATTTTCTCAAAAATGGCTCTAACAATTTTTATAAAAATATTGTATATTAAAAATATTTATATGACAATAAAATGTATATCTTGAATTTTCTGGGAATAGCCTCTGAAGACATTTTTATTTTGGATAAATTTTGTATAACTGATAAAACGTAAAAGATAGACAAAAATTTACTTAACAAAAAATGTAGAGCTCATTAAAATACACAATTTATGTTATATACATTTTTTTTCGTGAAGTTGACCGTTTTTGAGATATTCCTTGTTATTGGTTTCAGTTTTAAAATATTTACTACTTTTCTCATACGGAAATTTGTCAGCTCCTAGCCATATAAACAAAGGAACTTCAATCATGTAGCAACCAGCTTTTAAAAGATTTTACTATCTCTCTAGCCTATAGTACTCCTTAATTCCCCTTATAATTACAAGGAAGCAAGAAATAAGAAATTTCTGCTAATTTTCTACTCGATTAACATGAAGTAAATACAAGAATAACCTTTCTAACGATAATTTGTTGCAGATATGTAGAGAAAGTCATATGAATGGACACATCAGATTTTTTTTTAGAATGATTACTCTTCATTTTCAATCGTTATAACCTTGTTGTATTAATTTATGTGTTTTTGTGTTTGGTGTGATCAAGCAAGTTCTTTTGTGCAACAGGCAAATAAAAATAAATAAATATCACTGAGAGGAAAAAATTACAGTATTTAATAACATCAAAATTATACATTGTCCTCTTGCACACACATGTTCCAACTGGTGACACAAAATATTCAGTGAAAGCTTCTTTCATCCTTTTGCCGTAAAGGGTGTGTGGCCTCCTATACAAGGAAGATTACCCAGAAGAAAAGCTCCTCCTTCAGCATCTAGTTCACCTGGTTGCCCAAGTATTTATCATTTCTCAAAAAGTTGAGTAGTCCTACTGTCGCTAGTAAATCTTATCAATCTGCTTTAGCAGCAAGTAATATATTTTGTATAATACCACTTGAATTTCTTGTAAACCAAAGACATTTTCCACAATTCTTCGTGCACGACAATGTCTGTGATAGTAGACCTTTTGGTAATGTTGTTGACTAAGGGTCTGTTTACTGTGCTAAGCCTCATTACCATCCAGTTCTCTTTCAAGGGTATGATCTCATTATATTATATTTCAATGGGAAAGCAGCATCAGCAACTATAACACAGGGTAACACAATCTTTGTATTGGGGAGAGATATAGCGGGAGGGATCCCCAAATCATTTACATAACATTTTCCCAAGAGCAGGTGGTCTAAATATTTGTATCGGGAGGGAGCCCCAAATCATTTACATAACATTTTCCCAGGGGCAGATGACCTAAATATTTGTCCATCACTGTTTCTACTATAAGCACCAACATCAACAGTGATAAATCAATATTTTGCATCCACCAATGCGAGTCAAATAACAATATGCTTGTGCTTGTAAAATGGTGAGCCACTTTTTGGAGGTTTTTCTATCACCATGTGTTTACTATCTAGCACTCCACAGCAGTTTGGAAAATTCCAAATTTCACAGAATTCTCTCTCAATTTTTTTCCAGTGCCTTTGGTAGGGATTGTTAGAACAAAAGGTGTCAAGAGTTTCCCACAACATCTCTGAGTTTCATAGATTATGAAGTGTACTGTAGTGTACACAAGGTAGTAGCTAAAGGAGAATGTTGAAAATGAGTTGACATGGGCAAGAAACCTGTATTAATAATGATGATGGTGGTGGTGGTGGCAGCGAAGGCGGTGGTGGTGGTGGTGGTGGTGATAAACTTAATTTCCTACTTTAATGACTTAAGTATTCTGTGTTTTCAGCTAATAAGTGCAAGCAAAGATGGGTAGCCTGCTGAGATAATTAGTTACAGGAAAGCGTATAAAGAAAGGAAGACTACCTCAGACCAAGCAAAACTAACATGTCCTTGGAAGTATGAGGCAGTGATGTATTTTTTAATACCATACATCAGTGAAAGACGTCAAATTCAATTAAAGAAGACAATGACGATTGTGATCATGAAACGATAGACAATGACTAATTCTACTGCAAGCAGATTCATGATGCAAGTGAGTGTCGAAAATCAACACTCGCACAAAATGCCTCACGACTCACTACTTCAAAAGACCCTGCAAGACCACGTCAATCGCCGAGAGGAAAAGAAAACGAAATTAAAAAAAAGGAGCATCAGACGCGTTGTCTTGTGTTTTTAAGGCCATGGAGGTAACAGTCTGAACATTTACATTGTCTTTACAAATTGAATTAAATGAGAAAATTTCAAACCTCGTGAACTGAAGAACTTTTAACAATCACTATTCAAGACTTTTCTATCCCACTGCTCCTCACAATCACATAGCCGGGCAGCACCATTTCCTATTCAAGTCTCCTGCATCACCAAAATCAGTTAATATTTGAGCAGTCCCAAAGCTCACACAATTCTCAATTACTAACTTTGGATTCATGGAATTTGCTATTAGTTTGTAATGATGTGCGCAATACATGATTTACAAATATAAATAATTTTAATGTTAACACTTTTACTACCCTTCACTTAAGAGAATAATCAATAAAATGTACAGCTCCAGTGTCTGACATTTTCTGGATGGTGTGTATTTATTTTTGTAAGGTAGCAGACGAAGCAGATCATGAAGTTTATTGGGATACATTCGAAAGTATTGATTTTGTTTCCATTCTGCAATAGATCTGCAAAAAGATGATGGAATTCACCATGTTCCCTCCTCTTCTGAAATATGTGATGAACCCAGAATCAGAGTTTCCTCTTTTTCCATTTGTTTTGTTCCTGCTCTTCTTCCTCAACCTGATGCAATAAATACTTTTTCTACTGCCAAGCTGTCCATGGCAATTGCACACTTTGATCTATCAGCTGCTGCACCGTGCTATACATTTGTAATGGGTTTTCTCCTAATGTTTTAAAACAGGAAGCTATTTAGTTTTTCCATGCAGAGCGAGGAGCTAATGAATATTCAAAGAACTTTAAAAGAATTACCAATTATCCAAGATTTTAAACAATTAATAATGAATATTTAAAAATCTTAAGTGCTCCATTCACATAACTTTCTGTACATCTCTGTAATAAATTATAGTTAATAAGTTTATTGTATCTACTTCATGCTAATCAACATAAACATTAACTTAAATGGTCTTATTACTTAGTTCTTTATAAGTAGAAGGTAAATAAGGGGATACACTAGGCTAAACTGAGTCAAATGTTTTAAAATGTATTTGCTATGGTATTGAAATCCATTTTTTTGCATGGTCAGGAGCTGACAAGCTCCTGTATGAGAAAAGAATAAGTATTTTAAAACTGAAACCAATAACAAGGAATAACTTGAAAATGGGTGAACTGCACAAAAAAATGTATATCGCATAAATTGTGAGTTTTAAGGAGATATACGTGCTTTTGCTTATTAAGCTTTTGTGTCTTATGGTTTACCAGCTAAGCAAAATTCAGAAAAAATAATTTTTACCTAAAGCTACCAAATTAAAAAAATGTTTCATAAAAACTATGATTCATTGGAATGAATCATAGTTTTTACGAATTTTTTTTTTTAATTTGGTAGCTGAGTCTTCATAGGCTATTCCCAGAAAATTCAAGCCATACATTTTATTTGTCATGCAAATACCTTAACTTTAAGAGATTTTAATTAAAATCACTAAGAGTCATTTTTGAGAAAACCAAAATTTTCTAAATTTTTTTCCATGTAAAGGATAATTTGGAGGATTTTCTTGAAAATCTTTGTGTCACATCCTTGGCAGATACTGAACTTAAAAAACAAGTTTGGTATTTAACAGACTTTTCGCTTTTTTAGCTATGCTGCCCTCAGACACACACACATAGACAGACATGTTTCTAAAATTGTTTTTTTTTTGTTCAGGGGCTCCCAAAATATGTATTTCTGGTGAAAACCCAGGATCAATTTTTTGGGTACAATACAATATCTTCTCTATACACTATGCACATAGTACGTGTAGAGAAAGTAAAAATAGCCTACCACATAAAAATCCTGATCTATTCCATTCACATGACTTTTTCTACTTGTTCTGCAAACAAACTATTCTTACAAAAGATTGTTCCATTATTTACATCATGCTAATCCAGATAAACATTAACCGAAATTGTCTTATTTGGGAAAATTAACAGAAATTGTCTTATTTGGAATAAACTTTTACTTTCTTCATTGCACCCAAAGTTTGATATTGAGATTTCACCAGAAATACATGTTTTAGGACCTCCTGAATCCAAATAAATATTTTTAGAAAAATGCGGTGTGTATGTCTGTGTGTGTGTGTGTGTGTATGTAAGGGGGGGGTTAGCATAGTCAAAAACGAAAAGTCCATTAAATACCAAACTTGACATTTACGTTGGTGTATAGTGAGTATTGATATGTTAGATAATATATTAGATTTTTTTATCTTGTTACCTAGCGGTCAGGGCACCCACCTCAAATCGTACTCGAGGGAAGCACAGGAGCGAGCGACTTGAAGTGCAGAAGACACCCACAGCACCTTCCCCCACCAGTCAGATGGCACAGTTGAGCAGTTCACCATAGGTACATCAAGATTCTTGATAAGCACTTGAAGAGGTCATGATCAACCACCAGTGTAACTGGAAAGTCAAGTACTGCTTTTCTTGTTGGCCAATTGCTGGGTTGATATCCACCAGTTTAGTGTTTGCAGGGCGCAGCAACTTGATATTTGCAGTAGTATTCGAGTAGTTTCACGTTTGAGAACATTCCTGTGTATGTGGGGACTATTATGGGGTCTGCTGAGTAAGTTGAATCAGAGATACACTTGTGTACAAATGCAGATAAGTTTCTAAGTGATGACTAAAGCTGTTTTGTAGTTATACATAATGAAAAGTTCAAACCAATAAAATATAACTCCAAACATATTCCTTGAAATCAATTCTGTGTTTTAAACCAAAATACGTTTTTGCAAGCAAGTGTGTGCATCTCTCTCTCTCTCTCTCCCTCCCTCTCCCTCCCCCACTCCCCCTCTCTCTCTCTCGTCATTCAAAATTTCACCAAATTCTTCCAAATGAAGAGGATATCACAGAATATCCATAGAAATGTTTAAGTAATGGAGTTTAGTGAGTAGATGGATCTCTTGCCTCTCACCTAGGCCGCCCGGGTTCAATCTCAGGTGACAGCATATGGGATTTGTGGCAGACGAAGCGGCTTATGTATTGGTTTCACCGCGTCCTCTGGTTTATTTGCCATTCATTCCACAAATTGCTCCATTATTGCCATCCATCTCGCCTTCATATCATCTACTTCCACGTTTTCGTTCCACGGATTGGCTTGATCTTCGATTCCTGCTGCTCCTCAAAAGTCCTGGGGAGTGTAAGCCAGTGGAGGAGGAGGAGGAGGAGGAGGAGGAGGAGGATAAGAAGAAGAAGAGTTTATTTAAAATGTATGTAAATATCTTAAATGTGTCACTTGAATCAAAATCATTAGAATCAATGTTAATCATAATTTTTTTAAAAAAACTTTCATCTGAAGGGCTAACCCCCCCTTGAAAATCTTTGTGTCACATTATTGAGGTACCGAAATTAAATACTGCGTTTGGTATTCATGCAACACTTCATTGTGTAGCCCTTTTTTTAAATTTCTATATCTATGGTATACATACTTTACCTCCAAATATGAGGCAGAGAAAGTAAAAGTGAAATTAGTTTTATAGTGTTTAACGGCCGCTTTTATTACTATGGCACTGTACTAGTTTGGGGTGGGGGGATTCCCTTGAAAATGTTTGTGTCGCATCCTTGGAAGATACCAAACTTAAATCCAAGTTTGGTATTTAACGGTCTTTTCATTTTTGAGGTATGGTGTCCACCATAGATAACTATAACGAATAGGTGGTTAACTCAATGTTAAAAAATTGAACTCACATTCCACTTCCGGCGATCGACGCGACTCCAAGCGTTCTCCCATGGCAGGGCTCAGAAACTTGACCGACTACGGTAGCTCAATCACCAAAGTAGCGTCCTGCCCCACCCCTCACCATCTACTACAGGATTTTGGCCAGTTTTCTCGAGTTTACAGCCAGATCAGAAATCTTTGGAGCGGTTCCAGCTTTTCCTCAAGAAATCTATGTACCCCTCTAAAGCTTCTGACTGACTGCAGCCTCAAGAAAAACTTTATATGCTGTTATTATTTCAGTGCTTACTTGAGATTTCTTGGTTTGTTTGCCAGTTGCCTTTTATTCTTATGTGCAATAAATATATATATATATACAACTGTCATCAGTGGTGACGAGAGGAGCCTATTTAACAAATAGACATTCCTGCACATTTGTTCTTCTTCTTTTTCTTTTCTTATTTATTTATCTTTAAAAATGTACAGTGCATGGAAGGAGAATTTACCAAAATAAATTACACTACAGTAATGATAGAACAATATAATTCGAAAGTTAATGACAAAACTATTCAATATTACTTTAAAGTTATGCATGACAAAAAAAACAGGGAAAATTATACAACTTTAGGAATTGACTGCCTCCAGGTCAGCGAGCTGACTTCTCACTCAGAGGTCCCAGGTTAGATTCCCGGCTGAGGTGGGAAATTTTTCTTTAACCGATCATTCCCTATCCCCCAGATTCTGAAAGTATGTGTTTGTTTTTGAAGAAAATAAAATGTTTAAAAAAATCCAATGTTTATGAACCTTCAATCAACGAGTTGTTTCATAAGTTAAAGCCCCCAATATTACCATAGACGTTAAATGGGGCTACATAAATGAGACAATTAAAAAATATGGGGCTTACAGATACCATTAAAATATAACAAAAATGGAATAGAAATTACCTACTCACAGCACAAATAGCATCAAAGGAACAGTTTAAAAGCAAAATAAAATCAGTATAACCACTTGTGATTTACATCTGCAGATATCCTTATATTAATTAGATAAATAGTTACTATTATGAATCATACACTACCATTTTGTCATTTAGATTGTGGAATTTAAGGTGTCTGTAAATAATTCGGAAAATCTGAATTTATGTAGGGTGCTTGGCAATTCCTAGCTTGGATATAAAATTATCACATAAACTATTGAAATGCTTATGGTGTAAAACTTTAATCAATCATTAGCAACTTTTACTAAATGCAAAGTGAAACCACTATAAATTTATAAACCATAAAATTCTTATTTTATAGTTCTTATTTCATAAATTGGTATTTATTTTATTAGAATTTTCGCAATAATATAGTTACTGTTAAAAAATATATTTACTAAAACTCTTAGCACATTAGTAGGCTTGTTACATGCAAATACATTAATTGTGAACTGAAATATTAATATTGAGGGCATATTACTACTTGTTGCATATGTAGCAATTATTTTCATTGTTAAAATTATTTTCATTGTTGGAGTGTGAAGCTCTAGAAAAAAAGGATACCTTGTCTTTGAAATGTCTAAGCATCCCACAGAAGGATATGAACTTGTAAGGCAAATAACTGGGTCACAGAACGGGCTGAACTAAACCTATAACAAGCTAAGGATCCATACAAAAAGTATTTTAGGCTGAGGTGACTAGTGTGTTAAAATAACAAAAAGATGCTCATAACCAAAGTTTAAAAGAGTATGAAGTACCACACCTCATACATGTAATAACAGCAAAATACAAGAACATGGAGTAGTGAGAGAAGAAAATGAAGCAAGGTAGCAAATAAACATTTATGAAAATGCTACATATTGTGAGGTTCTAGTTATTCTGAACTATTCATGTTTCTGCAGAGAAAAATTAAACACTAGTCCATAATTTTTCTTGTTTTTATTAAACATTAAGTGCTAATGTCAATATTTACTGAAAATCTTTGGTTCTGAAACCAAAATTGTAAATGTATGGAAAAAAATTAAACCACATAAAGTTTCACGATATCAGTTCTATTTTGATCAAAAGCAAATTCAGATTCTTGAAAGCATATTACATTGTGATAAGGCTCCAAAGAACTATTGCAGAGAATAAATTATGTGCTAAACTTAACATTAACTTTTCATAATGAATATAATGCATCAGATTAATGGCATAAATCACAGAGAGCCTGAAAAGTTAATCATATAATCTTTAAACATATTAAAAGGACAATAATACAATATTTTCTACGGAGTATGTAAAGGGTTTTAATTAGGTGGCATTTGGTTTCTTCCTAACAGAATAAACAGCACTGTATTTTAAAGCTATATGAATATGAAATATTTATCATGTTGGTAATATTACAAACAATAATTTACTTAGATACATCTATTCAATGTAATATTTAGGTATATACCTCTTTACTCTATAACTTTTACATAATAATTGCCTTCACCAAATAATGCACTTTATTTCACCTACCCTTCCAGTTTTTTTCTTTCATACACACATGGTAGCAACCAGAGAGGGGTTTTGCGATTGGAAGCAACCTTTTAGATAAAATAATAATAACTAAAATAATGCCAATTTCCTTATTGTAATTCCAATTATTGCAACAGAATTTCTGAACAAAAAACAAAATTTTAAAAAAATATTTCAGCTCATGACTAGTTTGAATACAGCATTTGAATTTATACAGTTTAGAAAAATCAATCTCTACACAAAACTCACATCTTAACATTTTCATGGTTTCGATATTCCATACACATGAAGACCGTTCCATTATTTAGTTGTAATGACAGAGCAAATTAGTTCATATACAGAGACTGAGGATACTTGGGTTTTATATCATTTAAAATTCCAAAAACCTTAAGCTATTTTAGACAGTATATGTAACTATTTAAATATAAATTATTGTATGTTCTTATTGGTTTACTAACTAAAGTGGAGTTCTTTCTGTAAAAAAATCTAAATTTTTAGATAAAACATTTTTAATGAGTTACTTATCTGTATAATTATAGTGGCATAATCTCAAATTGTTTAAAAGTCATTTATCTGATATTATGATAGATGCACATACAATTAGTTTTAAAATAATTGTTGATACTATGATTGCAAGATCCCCAGAATGATACTCTGTATCTAATAATGGTGTAAATGTATTTGTAATATTTAGAAATTTGAAACCTATGTATGAGAACTTTGTCTTAGTCCCCAAATCACAGAACAGAGCTTCTGAAATTTCTTACCTTATACGGAAATGTGCCTTTTATAAGGTTTGAGGTTTGATATTTTGTCCTGAGATTTATTATGTTTATTTTTATAACTATAATATTTCAAAATCTGTACAGTGAAGTACTTCTGGATTCTCATGTAAGGAATAATAGTGGCTCTAAATTAATTACAATTTTCATTACTGATTTACGAGGTAGTAACTAGTACTATTTAAGTATTTCACTTGTACCATGCTCTATTAAAGTCCTCCAGAGTTTTATTTTCAACAGCCTCTAAACACTCCTAAGACCATACTAATCTTCATATGTGTATCTTCCAACAGCAGTTCCCCAAGTGGTATTTTCTGGAACCTCATAGCCAGTTCTATATCTGAAACCAGTATAATATAGGATTAGTACATAAATGATGATGATGACGATGATGATGATGATGATGATAATAATAATAATAATAATAGCAATAGTAGTAATAATAATAATAATAATACTACTAATAATACTAATAATAATAATATTTTTTTTATTACTGTCAGGTGTAGACACTGCCAACCAGACTGCTAGAAATACCGACAGAAATACTTTAGGAAATTTGTGAGAAATTCAATTTTAGAATGTCGAAACAAGAATAAAAGTTTTAAAATATAATAATTAGAATGTAGTCATCCTGGCTTCCGGGGTAATTCTTACCTCCACAAAGACGAGGCAAGCATATGAAAAGGAAATAGAGGAAAATCAATGCATAATGTGCTTAGCAGAAAGGATTGTAGGTAATGCCATCCCATCAGCATCATCATCACCATCATGAATTAGAAATTCAGAAGCATCCTTTAAATATAGGCATTATTATATTAAAAGGTTTATATTTGTATTATAAAGCTATAATTTCTGTTTCCTAACCACCTGAGCTTGAGAGAAACATTTAATTTGCCAGATGCTGTGTGGTAGGCACTTAAATTCAGTTAGCACGAAATATATCTTAATAAATTCTCTTTACTCCAGGCTTTTGACTTCTTAATTTTTTGCCCAATATTTTAAGAGTATGTCCTTATTTTAATCAGTTTGCAATATAAAGGAAGGCAGTGATACAGGTTATGTTTGTTCATCTAATATACCACTTTCTGCATCTTTTGTGAATAATTAATGCGTGCAACTTTTTAAATATTTAATGATAAATAGGTATTGTTTATTGAACTATGTATTCAAAAGATAATGCAGCTTATAAACACTTAAATTGTCTGCTTTATTTGCATTATTATAACAGCAGCAAAGTTTGTTGTAGCTTATACATAATGAACAAAGCAGGTAGTGTCAGCATCAATCTATTCGGAATGAACACATTGCGGCTTATACTTTTAATATAAATACGGTTTCACGTGAGCTTTAACAAGTTTAGAGATTGACAGTAAACATGATTTGTGTATGGATATGCACATTTACTTTACAATATGTATTTGGACTTTTACTTTTGCTTTCAAATATGTTTTAATGTGCAATTAATGTAAGATTATAGTGGTAGTCACTTATCTTAGGGCTAATCTTGATAGTATTCCCACATTTTTTTCTTTGTGCTTACAAGATCTGTTTCGTCATTTTGCCATACATAGTTGCGATCTCGTCATTTATCGTCATTTTTGTGATAGTTCGTGGAGTTTCTGAGCTTTGGGGAACTTAAAACTACTAGAATTTAAAAATAAAACTATAATCTAATAAAAATAATCTAGAACTTAACAGAAATGGCAAGAATAAAACGAAGCAGTTGAACAATGAAATTGTAATTCAAAATCTTCTCGGGCTTCTAACCAGGTAAAAACTTGGCTTGACACCAATGTTTCGAAGAAGTGCATCTTCCTCGTCTTCAGAGTGAATTGATGGATTGAGCTTGCGGAGACTGGTATTTATAAGAGCTGGAATGAAGCTAACATCTGATTGGTTCGCGTGATATGGCTTTTTTTTTTTTTTTCGAGTGGAGGGGAAAAATCCACCTTAAGGACTAACCCGGGCTGGCTAGCCCGGAGTGTCGGGGTCTCCCTTAGTGGGTCTACCGACTAAAAAATCCCTCCACCGGTAGGGTAGGAAATGTGTGTTGCGGTCCCGCAGTTGCACCCGCGTATTGGAGGTGAAGATGGACTGATCCGCATGGTGATCAGTGGGTATAGGGATTGTTGCTAGGAGACCGGCTTGACCGTGGCCCAGCCAGCCCCCTGCGGAGTGGTAGGTGAGGGTTGGTTTGGAGTTTGGGTGAGTTGGGTAGGTGTGCAGGGAGAGTGCCTCTCTCTCCCTGTAATGGTGTTGTGAATGATGATGTTAGTGAAGTGTGATGTGTTATGTGTTATGGTGGTGGGTGTTATAGATGGAGGGTTGTGCATCGAAGGGAGGCCCTCAGCTCCCCTAGGCGCCACCCAACAACTAGGAGTTGGGGTGCGGCCTGATCCTAAAACATGCTGGGTCGTCATCGGGCAGGCATCCTGTAGTCCGTATCCAAAATCAGGTCCGGGTCAATGGCCGGGTCAGAAGTGTGGTTGGGGGGCCCTCCGTCCCCCCTGGGCTGCCCTGGTTGCTGGGACTTGAAGGGTGTTCTGTAAACATAGAAGGCAGAGGATACAATGTAAGATGTTTCTGCTGGTGTTGTTGTAGTGGTGGATGTGTGAATAGGAGTGGGCTGAGAAGGTGCAAAGTTTTCAGTCTGATACTAGGAAGTTTAAGTAGTCTTGGATGTCATCTGCTGTGATTTGCTTGGTGAGGTTTCTGTCAAAAAGTCTTTTGTGTACATTGTGTGTGGTGTGGTACTGTCCCAGTGTATTTACGTGAGGATTGTGGCACTGTGCTGATCGGGTGTAAAAGCCATGGGCCTGAGTCTTAATGAATTGTTCTATTGTGTGGATTTTGAGTTCGTCATGCAGTATGGATGCCGGAGTGATAGGCGGTACTTTAGCAATGATGCGCAGGACTTTATTTTGAAAGGTCTGAAATTTTTTGATGTGGCATGGGGCGGCATATCCCCATGCAGGAGAAGCGTATGTGAGTATTGGTCGAAGTAATGTTTTGTAAAGTTGCTTTTTGGCGTGTGTTTTGGATGTGTTTGTTCCATGTGATGCCTAGGTCAAATACCACACCGAGGTAGGTTACCTTGGGTTTCCATTCAATGTTATTGCCGAAGAGTTGGAGGGGTTGTAATGCGCCAGTTTGGCGGCGGTGTTTTATGCGTTTGGAGAAGATTATGACCTGGGATTTGTTAGCGTTGACTTTTATGCGCCATTTGCTGAGCCAGGCTTCCAGGGAATTTAGTGCTAATTGAAGCCTTGTGCGTAGTAGTAGGAGTGAGGCGGATTGTGCCATAATGGTGGTGTCGTCAGCGTATATAAAATAGTTGGCAGATAGAGTTTGGGGAATATCATTGATGTAAAGATTGAATAATACTGGGCCGAGTATTCTTCCTTGCGGGACTCCCGCGCTTGCTGGTTTGGGCGTTGACGTTGCGTTGTTCACCCGCGATTGAAATGATCGATCTTTGAGATAATTCGCTGTAAGTTTGACTAAGATGTCTGGTACATTATATTGGATTAATTTGCGGAGTAGTCCTGCGTGCCAGACGCGGTCAAATACTTGTTGAATGTCGAGGAGGATTGCTCCTGTAGTTTTGCGTATATTAAAACCGTGTGTAATGTGTTCAGCGACGCGGACAAGTTGTAGCGTGGTGGAGTGTTTGGTTCTGAAGCCGAATTGTTCCTGTATTAGGATGTTGTGCTTGTGCAAATATGAATTTAAGCGATTGAGTATTATCTTTTCCAGTAACTTACTAATGGTGTTTAGCAGGCTGATGGGGCGGTAAATGCCTGGGTTGGTTAGGTTATTGTTTTTCTTAGGGAAGTGGAGGACGTGGGCATTTTTCCAGCAAGTTGGTTAGTAGCCTGTGTCCATTATGTGGCTGAAAAGTATCGTCATTGTTGTAATGGCAGCTTCGGGTAGTTGCTTCAGGGCACCTGTTGGGGATGTGGTCGGGGCCGGGGGCTTTTTTGTTGTTTAGATGCCTGATGAGCCATTTGCTTTCTGAGTTATTAGTGCGTGTACTTTATTATGTGTGTTGCCTACGTGGAGTGTTTGGGTGAGCGCTTCGGTTTCGTGTGTGAATTGTGGGCAGTTAGGAATCTGGTTCGGGGTGAGGGTGTTCTGGAGGCTATCAGACAGTGTTTCTGCCTTCTCTTCGTCTGTGGTGGCAATGAGGCCATTATAGTGTAGTGGAGGGATTGCAGTGTGTTGTTTTTTTAAGTGTTTCGCAATGCGCCAAACGGAGTCGCGTTCTGGTTTGAGGTCGTTCCAATGTGCCGTGATAGATTCGGAGGTACGACGGCGAAATTCAATGTTGAGGTTGGTAAACTGTGGCCGGATGTCGGGTGTTTTGCCAGCGTCTTCTGCTCGGTTGCGCTCCGCAGCCAGTGTCTTCAAGTCTGGTGGTAGCGGCGGGGGTGTGTTTTTATATGTGTGACTAGGTACTGCAGCAGCTATGGCTGTGTTAATAGCGGTTTCTAACGCGAGGGCGGTAACGTTTACATCCAACGTGGGACTTGCGACAGTGCGGGGGAGATGTGCCTCAATGGTTGAACGGAAGAGGTTCCAGTTGGCTTTGTTGTAGGTAAGTCGTGTTGTCGGTGGTGCTGGAGTTAGTGGGTCTTGGATGGTGAAAAGGACTGGTAGGTGGTCTGATGATAATTCGTTGTGCGTGGTGGTTGTGATAAGCTGCGGTCCTAGATTGCGATGAGTGCAATATCGAGTATACTGGGTTGATGTTGAGCATTGAGCGGTATATGTGTGGGTTCGGTAGGTGCTATTATTATGTAGTCAGATTGTTGTTCATGTCGTTTGAGTTTGTTTCCCGCTGCGTTGGAATGGGTGCAGTTCCAGTTGGTATGTTGTGCGTTGAGGTCGCCTGCAATAAATACTGATGGATGTAAATTGAGTAGTGTGTCTAAATCCGCTGGATCAATATCTCGAAGGGGATTGTATGCTGCAACGAGGAGTAGTTTGTGTGGTCCGGAGTGAACGTACACTCCTGCCGCTTCCAGACGTTGTAATGGAGGTATGGATACCTGATTGTGTTGTAAATCCCGTTGGATGATGACTGCGGTACCCCCGCCCCTTCGGTCGCGGTCTGCGCGATAGGCGTTGTAGCCTGGTATGTTAAGTCGATCTTGGGGGGAGAGTCTGGTTTAAGTAATTAGGGCTGCTTGTATGTCGTGGGTGTGGAGGAAGTCTGTTAGTTCAGTTTTGCGCGTTCTCAGTCCATAGGCGTTCCAGGTGATGATTTTGGTGAGCTTAGGCGTCATGGATTAGGAAGTTGGGGTTGCGGATCTGGAGAAGAAGTCTGGTATCTGTGAAGGATTTCCCTGGTGGTGTGTTCATTATTGTGCATCAGCAGCGTGCACAATATTTGGATGGTCGTGTCCCTGGCTGATGTCCAAGGTAGCATTGCTGTATGCTGTTGGCCTACTGGTTGGTTGGGTTGGTGTTGGTTGTCGCTGTGTCGTGGTCCATTTTGATGGTTGGGCTTGCGAGGTCTGCGGTGGTGGTTGTTGTCCGGCCATTTTCTGTCGCAGGCGGTCCAAGTAGTTCTGGTACACGCGGCAGCCCCTGTAGCGCGCCCCGTGCCCGTTCTTGTTACACAAGACGCATTGTCTCATGTCCGGCGAAACCCGGCAAGTGGCCGACTCATGATGAGCAGCACACTTGGAGCAGGTGGGCTCAGGGGCTCTGCAGTGTCTGACCTCGTGTCCCAGACGCTGGCACCGCCGGCATTGCGTGGGTATTGGTGGTCGCTGGTAATCTTCTACCCTAACCCTGAAGTGGAGAGCAGATACAAGTGTAGTTAAACATCTTTGGTATTCCTCCTGGGAGGTGAATTCTACCAGGTACATTGATAAGGGTGCTCTTGTCCTATTTAGCTGTCTTAGTTGGGTTACGCGGGCGACCGAGTACCCGGAGGATTCAAGATCCTCCTTCAGCGCCCGCTCTGCACCGTCCACAGGGAGGCCTTTGATTACCACCCTGTGAGTCCTCTCCTGAATAGGAGGCGTGACTGAAAACTCCAGTCTGTGTTCCTGGAGGAACAACGTTAGTAGTCTGTAGTCCCTCCCGCTGCGCATACGCACGGCAAAGTCGCGCGAATGCGCCGCGGTGGACATGTGGTATGCCTCTGGGAGGTGGAATCAGTCAAACTCCTTTAGAGCGTCTGCCAGTATTGCAGAGTGGCGGTGTCTTATATAGATAGGTGGGTATAGAGTGGTTGCCGTTGCCTCTGCAAACGTTTGACAGGGTTGATTCAGTCTGTGTTGGAGTGATGGAGAAGGATGTGGTTGATTGAAAGGGAGCCATAAGGTCTGTGGTGTGGTAGTGGAGTTGGGGTTGGGTACTCTGGGCGTGGAATAGGTTTGTGCTATCGGTGGGGGAAAGCGGAAGGGGTTTGGTCGAGTCTGGGTGGGGGGGTTGTGGGGGTTGGGTTGGGGTTTGTTGAGATGTGTGGATACGCGGGTGTGGATGTGAGGAGTGAAAGTAGTGGAGCAACTGAGGTGCTGAGGTGTGGAGGAGTGGGGAATGGGTTTGAGTGGGAGGTGATTTCTGGGTTTGATGATTGGATCTCTGGGTGGTGAAAGGGCGGCTGGGATGTTTGTTCATTGGGAGGGTCGGAGGGGTTGTGGAGTTGGTGGTGGATGGACGGAGGTGGTGAGGTGGGCTTTGAGGATGTGCCGGAGTGAGGGGAGACGCTCTGAGAAGGAATGTGTGGGATTAGTGTGAGTGGGGGCTGCACAGGTGTGTGAAGCAGGGAAATGGGGTGGTTGTAGTGGAGCAGGTGGTGATGGTGGGGGTTGTGGAGGTTGTTAGGAGGGAGATGGGTGTTGGAAAGACGGATCTTGTGGCGTGGAAGCCAGCTGACGTTGGAGACTACAAAGCGACCTTGCGCGACGGCCTGCTCATGTTTGGGCGTCGCCTTAGCGCAGAGGCCAGCCGAGGGTCCCAACAACGCCCATGCCGCCGCTGCTGTGCATTCGGCCACCACGAGACAACCTGCGCAGCAGAACCACGCTGCCATTACTGTGGCGCGTCTTCATTAACTGTCGAATGCACAGCACATACACTGACGAGCCGTCGCAGATACTGTGCCACCTGTAGAGGCTTCGGCCACTTTACGGGTCAGGCGCAGTGCCCAAAATACCCACGCAGCAGACAATCACAGCCGTCAGCCACACCAGTCAACGCCGCCTACACAAAAGCTGCATTGAAGCCAGTCAACTGCATCACCACCAGAACTACTACGCCTCCACGGTACCATTGCAGCCGCGATGTACCGACCCAAGCTCCAACCACAGCAGCACCACAAAAGAAGCAAAAACTGACCAGCAACACGCACCGACCAACGGAGACTGCAGCCGCTACCGAGGTCGCCACACGGGATGCCGTTCAGGACCTGCACTGCGAGGTCTTGAACATTAGCGTCCGCTTGACGGCCTTGAAAGAAGCTGTAGCAGCCATCGCCGCCGCCGCCCCTACGACCAAAACACTTCACCTTAAACTAAAGACCATTGAGGCCGGAATCCAGGATTTGCAACAGATCTCAGCCGCCACGGAAAGGGCCGTGATGTACACCACCGCAGCAATTCACAAGTCCCTGGATGAAGGCCTCTGCCGACTGACGTCACAACTCTCTGACCGACAGACAAACCACTCCGACACCGACACAACGACTGAAAAATCACCACCGACTGCAATCACACAACAAACGGGCACACACCTCCGACAGAAGCACATCGACCACTAACACCCCGAAGCGTCAAAAGAAGGCGCAACCTGGCCTTCTTCAACGCCTACATTGAGGCCCATAGAGACGACTACCACAACCACTCTGTGACTTACTGACAACAGACTACTTGACCCAAACCCCAAACAAACAAGCCAAAGTCTTTAATAAGGCTGGCAAAAAACTACAAAAATCAGAAAATAAAAGACACCCTCCAATCCTACCAAACCTTCCTTAACTCCCCGTGCGTGGCAGATAGGGCCTCGGCCATGTCTGTCACCCGGAACCCTTCTCCATTTCTGCTGGGCTGCCGCTTAGTTCGGCCAGCAGCTAAACTCCCGCACTAACGAGGGTGCTCAACGGAACCTCACCATCCCGTTCTATCTCCTTCGAATCCGATACTTCCCTTCCCAACCCCGCACTTCACCCAATGGCGAGATAAGCCATTCTTTCTACCTTCCAACTCTCTCTCTCTCTCTCTCTCTCTCTCTCTCTCTCTGTCTGCCCTTTCCAAAAAAAAAAAAAAGTATCGGGAGGGGTGAGGTACATTTTCACTGTTTTTTGGGACAGGACGGGTTAAGTTGCAGTCGACTATCGCAGAAGAACATGGGGAAGAAGAAGCGAAATCATGGAACCTCCACACCGACTGCCGAAGCTGAAGCCGGGTGGCAGCTGGCCAAACCGGCTGAGAGTACTGCCAAATTGCCGCCTCCAGTCGCCGCAGAATGCCGGCAGATGCAACCGCACCTGGCGGTCCACCATTCCGCCACCACCGATGCAGCCCGGGAACACCACATGCTATTGCCAGCCTCAACACCTGACACCACAACAACATCAGAGCTTCCAGCCGCCACCACCGTGACCTTCACTGCAGCGCCAGAGAGTACACAGCCACAGCCGCGACCGCCACTAGTGCTCGAGAAGCACAGTGCTGTCATTCGGGGTGTACCTCGGGACCTGTCCACGAGACTGCTCACCGCCACCGCTCGACAGATTTGGCCCTCAGTAATGAGGACCACGAGGATCATGTCTACAAGAGGAATGTCACCTCTAGTCAGGCTTGAATTCGCCGTGGCCGGAGTCCTCGAGGCTGCCTTGCGCGAGGGCCTGCCCATATTTGGGCGGCGCCTTAGCATAGAGGCAAGCCGAGAACCCCGGCCCACACCATGCCGCCGCTGCTGTGCATTCGGTCACACCGAAGACGCCTGCGCCAACCACCCTCGGTGCCACTACTGCGGAGCACCTACACTTACGGCCGAATCCACCAACCATAACCTGAAGAACCGCCGGAGGTACTGCGCCACCTGTGAAGGCTACGGCCATTTCACGGGTCAGGCGCAGTGTCCGCGTATCCACGCCGCCGACAAGCACCACCGCCAGCTAAGCCTGCCGCCACCGCAGCTACAACACCAACTACAAACTTCTCCAACGTCACCACCTCCAGTCCACCTCCATTACAAGCAGCCGCAGCAGACAACACCATTTTGGATGCCATCAAGGATCTGCAAACGCAAATCCGAGAACTCAGCTCCAGAATGACCTTGATCGAGGAAACCTTATCAACCATCACTACCACCGCCGCCACCGCCCAGGACACATCCATGCATCGCCTCCACAGCCTAGAGACCAAAATCCAGGATATACAGGAAGCCACCGCCGCCACCGCAACTACTCTGGAAACGTTCGTCCCTAGCTGCACTTCGCAGTTACGCACCACCGCCGAGTCATCTCCTTGAAACCTAAACTTCCCTACCTATCCCCACACTTCACCCAATGTCGAAATAAGCCATTCTTTCTACCTTCCAACTCTCTCTCTCTGTCTCCCCTTTCAAAAAAAATAAATATTTGCCATAATATCACGCGAACCAATCAGATGTTAGCTTCATTCCAGCTCTTATAAATACCAGTCTCCGCAAGCTCAATCCATCAGTTCACCCTGAAGACGAGGAATATGCACTTCTTCGAAACGTTGGTGTCAAGCCAAGTTTTTACCTGGTTAGAAGCCCGAGAAGATTTTGAATTAATACGTCGCCAGGAAAGCTTCAGTTCTTATTTTAATGAAATTGTATATCAAATATAATTTCAAATATGCTGCAGCATCCACAGAATAACAATGACGAAGTATGATGAGACAGCGCGCGGATAATTATGGGAAGTTCTCTTTAGCACACTAGCGCTTCCAACTGTTCTCACACGGCAGCCAGCGGAATCCAGGACTTAAAACAAACCTCCACCGCCACCGAGAACGCACTTCTGTATGCACGAGTCCAATTCGGTCAGTGGATGTGGGTGAATGTGGGATCCCACTCCATTGACCGAATTGGACTCGTATATGTTTCCGCTGGCTGCCGTGTGAGAACAGTTGGAGGCGCTAGTGTGCCTGAGAGGGTGTCCCATAATTACCCGCGCGCATTTTCATCTTTCTTCGTTATTGTTTTCTGTTATTCTATGGATGCTGCACCATATTCTTGACATTTCAGATAATTTCTAATCTATTTTTATTATATTACAATTTCGTTGATAATTCTAGTAGTTTTAAGTTCCCCAAAGCTCAGCAACTCCAAGAACGATTGCAAACATACGATACATGAGAATGCAACTATGTATAGCAAAAAGGCAAGAAAGATGTGAGCACCAAGGAAATCTGGGAATAGTATCAAGATTAGCCCTAAGGTAAGTGACTACCAATATGATCTTACATTAATTGCACATTAATACGTATTTGAAAGCAAAAATGACAGTTTTTTTGGTTTTTTTTTGGTAGTGTTTAACGCCCGCTTTAACTACTAATGGCACCGCAGGCGGAAAAAAAAAATGACAGTGCAAGTACATATTGTAAAATAAATATTCATGTGCATATATCCACACAAATAATCACGAATACTGTCAATCTCTAAACTTGTTAAAGCTCACATTTATTTATATTAAAAGCTCATATTTATATTAAAAGCATAAGCCGCAATGTGTTCATTCTGTATAGATCGATGCTGACACTACCTGATTTGTTCACCATTATGTATAAGCTCATTAAAATTGAGTATTTTTGCTGCCGTTATAACAATGTAAAAAAACCCAGACAATTTAGGTGTTTATAAGCTGCATTATCTTTTGAATACACAGTTCAGTAAGCAATACCTATTTATCATTACATATTTAAAAAGTTACACGCATTAATGGCAGAAGATGCATAAAATGGTATATTAGATGAACAAACATAACCTAAATCACTGCCTTCCTTTATATTGCAAACTGATTAGAATAAGGACATGCTCTTAAAATGGGCAAAAGATTAAAACTGAAATCAAAAGCCTGGATTAAAGAGAATTTGTTAATATAATATTTTTTGTGCTAACTGAATTTAACTGAATTTAAATGCCTACCACACAGCATCTCGCAAAGCTTGCCTCTTCTTTATGGAGGTAAGAATTACCCTGAAGCCACGGATGACTACATTCTAATTATTATTATTTTAAAAAGTTTATTCTTGTTTTCAACTTCTAAAATGGAATTTTTCACAAATTTTCTAAGGTATTTCTATCAGTCTTTCTAGCAGTCTGGTTGGCAGAGTTTACACGTGACAATAACAATTATTTGTTATCATTATTTTTATTATCATTATTATTTATTATTATTATTTATGTACTAATCAGTGGATTATACTTGTTTCAGATATTTAATTGGCTATGAGGTTCCAGAAAATATCACATGGTGAACTGCTATGTTGGAAGATGCACATATTTACTTTTTGTGAAAATTAGTATGGTCTTAGGAGTGTCTCGAGGTTGTTAAAAATAAAACTCTTTGTTATTAGGAGGAATTTAGTAGAGCATGGTACAAGTGAAATGCTGAAGTACCTCGTAAAACAGTAATGAAAATTGAAATTAATTTAGAGTAATTTTTATGCCTTCCATGAGAATGCAGAGGTACTTCACCGTGCACATTTTCAAATATTATTGTTATAAAAATAGACATAATAAATCTCAGGACAAAATATCAAACCTTAAGCCTTATAAAAGGCACATTTTCGTATTAGGTAAGAAATTTCAGAAGCTATGGTCTGTGGTTTGGAGACTAAGAAATGTTCTCATGCATAGGTGTCAAATTTGCTATAATATTACAAATACATTTACACCATTATTGGATATAAAACATCAAAAACCAGACCAAAAGGAAATGTATGTGGATAATGCAATAAATTGATTGCAAAACTAGTCCAAGGCAAGGATTCCAAAAGATAAGTGAAGATTTGCTGCAACTATTAGTTTTATATTAATATTTATATTAATGTAATTTCTCAGTTTCTGTATATGAACTAATTTTCTCTGTCATTACAACAATAATTAATAGAACAGTCTACATGGTATGGAATAGCTAAGTCATAAAAATGTTAAGAGGAGAGTTGTGTAGCGATTAATTTTTCTAAACTGTATAAAGTCAAATGCTAAATTTGAACTAATCATGAGCTGAAATATGTTTTAAAATCTTGTTTTATATTCACAAATTCTGTTGCAATAATTGAAATTACTGAAAATAGATATTCTAGGAATAGCTGAAATGAAATGGCCAGAAACAGGAGATTTCTGGAGTGGAGATTACAGAATAATTCATACAGGAACCGAAAAACATAAACCAAAGATAGCAGGAATGGGAATAATACTAAACAAAGAAATGGGAAAAAGAGTAAAAGGATACATCCAATATAATAAGAGGATAATTCTAGTAAGACACTATGATTATACAAGTATATATGCCTACATCACGACATGAGGATGAAGAAATTGAACAAATGTACGAACATATTGAAGAACTAACTAAAGGAATTAAAGGTGATGAAAACTTAATAATAATGGGAGATTGGAATGCATCGGTAGGTGAAGTGGAAGAAAAACATATAGTAGGAAAATTTGGATTAGGCACACGAAATAGAAGAGGAGAACGATTAATAGAATTTTGTGCAAAAAACAAGTTAGTAATAACTAACACATTATTTGATCATCATGTAAGAAGGAGATACACATGGAAAATGCCAGGAGATATAAACAGATATCAAATAGATTATATCTTGACAAAACAAAGATTTCGGAATGAAGTGAAAGATAGTAAGAGCTATCCAGGAGCAGACGTAGATAGTGACCATAATATGATAATGATGAAAACTCTATTAAAACTTAAGAAACTAATTAAAAATAATAGGAAGAAATGGAATATTAGAAAGCTAAAAGATGAACAAACGCTACAAGAATATAAAAACAAAACTAATGAACATATAGAAATTAAACCACAAGACACAAATTCAAGTTGGGAACTGATCAAAACAAAAATAGGAAAAGTAGCTGAAGAAACTATTAATACTAACACAATAACAAATAAAAAAGAATGGATCACAGATGACATTATAAAAATGATTAATGAACGCAGAAAGCTAAAAAATTCAAAGGACCCAGAAGCATCAATAAAATACAAAGCACTACAAAACAAAATAAATAGAGAAATTAGAGAAAGGAAGGAAGTATTTTTAAAAGAAAATATGGAAATAATAGATGAAGAATTCAAGAAAGGAAAATTAGAAACAGCATATAAAGAAATTAAAAACTTTTTTATTGAACATAAAACACAAGGGAACAAACTAAGAGACAGAGAAGGGAAATTAATTGATGATGATAAGATTAAAGTAAAAAGATGGAAAGAGTATATAGAGAATTTGTATAAAGGACATGAAATAGAAGAGCTAAAAGAAATCATAGATGAAGTAGAAGATGATAGAGGAGACCCAAAACTAAAAGAAGAATTCGAACAGGCTCTAAACAATCTAAGAGATGGAAAAGCACCTGGGGAGGATGGGATTCCTGGAGAACTTTTGAAGAATGCAAATGAAGAACTACACAAGACACTCTATGAACTCATATTTGATATATATGAAACTGGAATACTACCAGAAGATTTTAAAATGTGTAAAATAATACCAATCCCAAAAAAAGCAAATGCTGAAAAATATGACCAGTACTGTACACTAAATTTAATGTCGCATGCATCCAAAATATTAACAAAAATAATATATAATAGAATAGAGAAGAAAATAGATACATACATAACAGATGATCAATTTGGATTTAGGAAGAACACAGGCACACAAGAAGCAATATTAGCAATGAGACTAATACTGGAAAAAAGGCTAAGAAAGAATAAAAGAACATATATTGCTTTCATAGATATAGAGAAAGTATTTGATAATGTGGATTGGATCAAAATGTTTGGAGTGCTTAGAAACCTGGGAAATAAATTTAGAGATTTTAGGATTATATGGAATCTATATAAAGATGAAAAAGCAATTATAAACTGTGGGAGAAACCAAGAAATAGTCCATATAAGAAAAGGAGTGAGACAAGGATGTGCACTATCCCCAATACTGTTTAATGCATACATACAGAGTGCACTAAATGAAATCACGGAAGAAATAGATACTGGAATAAAGATACAGGGGATAAAAATCAATATGCTCCGCTTTGCAGATGATATTGCAATATTAATGGAGAACAAGAAAGATTTAGAAACATTCATAAACAAATTAGAAAATACATTAAGGAACAACTACAACTTAAACATTAACAAATCAAAAACAAAAATTATGACTTGCAGGAAGAAAGGGAATAGTAACACAAAAATTAAACTAAATGGACAACTATTAAAAGAAACCGAAATATTTCAATATCTAGGAAGCAAAATAACAGCTGATGGAAGGAGCAAAACAGAAATAACCAGTAGAATACAACACGCAAAACTTGCTTTTAATAAAAAGTACCAGCTATTTACTGCAAACAATATTAACCTTGAAACCAGGAAGAATTTATTACAAACATATATATGGAGTATTATGTTATATGGATGTGAAACTTGGACAATTTTAAAAGCAGAAAGAAAGAGAATAGAAGCATTTGAAACATGGTGCTATAGGAAAATGCTAAAAATTAAATGGAGTGACAAAATTAAAAATGAAGAAGTATATAAAAGAGCAGAAGCGGAAAAACGAATTTGGAACCAAATTAAAAGAAGAAGAACAAAATTAATAGGCCATTTATTAAGACATCAGAGCACACTGAATATTATAATAGAAGGTATGATAGAAGGAAGAAGTGGCAAAGGAAGAGCAAGATCACAATATATAAAACAAATTATGGAAGATATGAAATGCAGTAAATATGAAGAACTCAGACGGAAAGCAGAGAGAAGATCTGAATGGAGAGTCGCTGCAAACCAATCCAAGGATTGAAGACTCCTAACACAATTGAAATTACAATAAGGAAATTGCCATTATTTTAGTTATTATTATTATTATTATTTGAAAGGATGCATTCCTAAACCCCTCCCTGGTTACTATCATGTGTGTATGAGAGAAAAAACTGTGGAAGGGCACTAGCAATATGGTGCATTATTTGATGAAGGCAATTATTATGTAAAATTTATAGAGTAAAGAGGTATATACCTAAATATAACATTGAATAGATGTATCTATTTTTAGTAAATTGTTGTTTGTAACATGATAACCTTTTCATATTCATATAGCTTTAAAGTCTAGGTGTGTTTATTCTGTTAGGAAGAAAAGAATACCACCTAATTAAAACCCTTTACATGTTGCATAGAAAATATTGAATTATTATCCTTTTTATATACTTGAAGATCATATGATTAATTTTTCAGGCTCTGTGTGATTTATGCCATTAATCTGATGTATAATATTCATGATGAAAAATGAATGTTAAGTTTAGCACATAATTGTTTCTCTGCAATGATTCTTTGAAGCCTTGTCAAAATGTAATATGATTTCAAGTATCTCAATTTGTTTTTAATCAAAATAGAACTGATAATGTGAAACTTTATATGGCTTAATTTTTTTTCCATATATTTGCAATTTTGGTTTCAGAACCAAAGACTTTCAGGAAATATTGACATTAGCACTTAATGTTTAATAAAATCAAGAAAAATTATGGACTAGTGCTTAATTTTTCACTGCAGAAAAATGAATAGTTCAGAATACCTAGTACCGCATAATGTTTAGCATTTTCATAAATGTTTATTTGCCACCTTTATTTATTTCCTTCTCACACTGCTCCACGTTCTTGTATTTTGCTGTAGTTATTTATTATTACATGTATGAGGTGTAACTTTGTTTGTGAGCATCTCTGTTATTTTAACACACTAATCACCTCAGCTTAATTTTTTTTTTTTTTTTTTTTTTTTTTTTTTTTTTTTTGGCTCCTTAGCTTGTTAGAGGTTTAGTTCAACCCGTTCAGTCACCCAATTATTTGCCGTACAAGTTCATACCCTTCTGAGGAATGCTTAGACATTTCAAAGTTGAGGTATCTTTTTTCTAGAGCTTCACACTCCAACAGAAGGTTTTTAATTGCTACAGATGCAACAGAAGTAGTAATAAAATATGCCCTGAATATTATTATTTCAGTTCATAATTCATGTATTCGCACGTAACATGTCTGCTAAGGGTATTAATAGGTATATCTTTCAATTATAGCTATATTATTGCAAAAATTCTAGTAAAATATGGTTTATTATGGTTTATAAATTTGTAGTGGTTTTACTTTGCATTAAGCAAAAGTTGCTAATGATTGTTTAAAATTTCACACCATAATCATTTCAACAGTTAATGTGATAATTTAATATTCAAGTTATAAACCGATAAGCACCTTACATAAACACAGATTTTCCGAATTAAATTTACAGACACTTTGAATTCCACAATCCATATGATAAAATGATAGTGTATGATTCATAATAGTAAACATTTAAATTTATCTTATTAATTTAAAGATATCTGCAAATATAAACTGTTCGTTTGATGTTATTTGTGCCGTGAGCAGCTAATTTATATTCCTTTGTTGTTATGTTTAACATATCTGTAATTCCTAAAGTTTTTTTTTTTTTAATTGTCTCATTTATGTAGCACCATTTAACATCTTTAGTAATATCGGGGGCTTTAACTTATGAAACAATTCGTTGATTGTAGGTTCATATACGTTGAATTTTTTAAACATTTTATTTTATTCAAACACACACAGACACACTTTCAGAACCTGGGGGATAGGGAATGATTTCGGTTAAAGAAAATTTGCCCGCCTCAGCCGGGAATCAAACCTGGGGCCTCTGGGTGAGGAGTCAGCTCGCTGACCACTCAACCTTGGAGACAGCCAATTCCTAAAGTTATATAAATTTCCCCGGGTCTTTGTCATGCATAGCTTTAAAGTAGTATTGTATAATTCTGTCATTAACTTTCGAAATATATTGTTTTATCATTACACTACAGTGTAATTTATTTTGGTAAAATTTCCTTCCATGCACTCTCCATTTTTAAAGATAAACAAATAAGGAAAGGAAAAGAACAACAAATGCGCAGGAATGTCTATTTGTTAAATAGGCTCTACTCACCACTGATGACAGTTGTTATATTTACATACATACACACACACGCACGCACGCGCGCACGCACGCTCACACACGCACACACACATTGCATATAAGAATAAAACATAACTGGCAGACAAACCAAGAATTCTCAAGTAAACAATGAAATAATAACGGCAAATAAAGTTTTTATCGAGGCTGCAGTCAGATCAGAACCTTTAAAGTGGTACATAGACTTCTTGAGAAAAAGCTAGAACCGCTCGAAAGATTTCTGATCTGGTTGTCAACTCGAGAAAACTGGCCGAAATCCTGTAGTGGATGGTTTGGTGAGTGGGCGGGTCAGGATTGAGGATTAGGTGATTGAGCTACCGTAATCGGACAGGTGCCCTGCCGTGTGAGAACACTTGGAGTCGCGTCGATCACCGGAAGTGCAATGCGAGTCCAATTTTTTAACATTGAGTTAACCATCTATTCGTTTATAGTTATCTATGGTGTCCACAGTCACACACGCACCTTTTTCTAAAATTCTTCTTTTTTTTTTATTCAGCGGGTCCTAAAATATATATTTCCGGTGAAAAATAGATATCAATTTTGGGTGCATTGCAATGTCTTCTCTGTACACTATATACATAGTATATGTAGCGACAGTAAAAATTAATAAAGCATTTTTGCAATATTGAATTTAGTTTAAAATCTGGATGTTTCATGATACATGTAACAAACACAAAGTTCTGTAAATTTGGCACACAACTCGAAATAATTATTAAATCATAACCTCAGACAAACCCGCAATGTTAAATTAACCTTCATTCTGGATGTATCGTAATATGCTTATTTTACAAATAATACAAAATCATAATTTGGAGTTGCAGGCGTCATATTTGACAAATGGTATATTTTCATAATAGGCAATTAATTGTGATCATGGCGATTTATTCCTTACTGAAGGAGTAAGATTTAGCGAGTTTACGCGGCGCCTGGAAATAAAGAATGCAACATTAGCTTACCCTAAGAAAGATTTTCTTTTTTCTTGTTTAGCTTGACGCCCTTTAACCTGGTTGGTAATATTGGACGATGAATGAAATTGGTGAAATGATGCTCAAATGATCTGGAGGTCCATTAAACGACATTTTTCTCAGGATAGAGGAGTTATTTTATCCGGGTAACTCACCCTAAGTGAGATTCGAGCTTGCAACCTGTTAAATGTGAGGAAGACACGCTACCACCACAGTACCAGGTGGAGAATGTTGTCTAGGGTCATGTCACTATCTCAGCACGCATGTAAGTAGTGAAGGTATTGTATTCCAACCAGAAAGTCGATACCGAGATTTCACCGTACCAAACTTGATATTTAAGTACTTATCCCTATATCTTCCGAGGATGCGACACGCAGATTTTCAGAAAAATCCCCCACCCCAAACTACCCTTTACATAAAACATGTTTCGAAATTTTCGATTTTCTAAAAAATGGATCTAACCACTTTTGATTTAAATTCCGTACATTAAAGATGTTTATATGGCAAATAAAAAATATAGATCCTGAATTTCTTGGGAATAGCCCTTTAAGTCCTCGTCATTCTGAATGAATTTTGCATAAGTGGTAAACTATAAGAGATAGAAAAAAACTTACTACACACACAAAAAATAAATAAATATGTAGATCTTGTTGAAACGCACAATTTATACCATGTACAATTTTTTGTACAGCTAATCATTTCAGAGATATTTCCTCTTATTGTTTTAATTTTAAAGTACTTATACTTTTCTCAAACAAGAAGTAAGCCCACAACCGAGCCATCTCGTTTTGTTTTACTCCTGATCATAGAAAGAAAACAGAATTTCAAAGACAAACACATAGCGCCAGCTTTTAAAAGATTTGACTCTCGCTTTAGCCAAATATATTCTCTTATTTCCTTTCTAGTTTCAGGAGCAAGTAGTTAGACCATTTCTGGTAATGTTTATGTTGATTAGCTTTGTGTGGAATAACCCTTTGTAAGAAATATTGGTTTGCAAATCAGATTTTGGTTATTCTTGAACTCCAGATTTAATGGTTTCATAAAGCGTGTTTTCTCTCTACCCGTATACCTAATTTAATTATTTAAATAATAGCGCGTTAACACATTTAAAATTCTTCTACTGCTATGGGTTTAAGGAAGATACGGAGGATTTTCCTCGTCACAGATAACCGATATTATTTTCCTTGTAGCTCGTGCATAATAACCCGTATATAAAACTTGAGTGCCCCTGGCACTAAAGTAACAGGTGTCAATACTAACAACGAAAAATACTGTATTATCCTGCAGTAGTGCTTGAGAGCTTACCATAGTACGTACTCTTGGTTCATTAGGCTATGGTAGTGAAATAGACTGATGGAGACACCAAAACCAGAAACTTTTGTGACCGATGTAAATCCGTACATATTTGATCAGCTGATTTTGACATTGAACAGTGAGAATTCTTGGGAGGCTGTCGCTAAATACTTCAAAATATTTGAGTAAGACTCAACATTTATATTCATCGTTCCATTTTGCACTAGAATTAAATTCGTGTGTGGAGAAATAAGCAAATCAAAACAGAGTTTAGTTAACGGTGTATTCCGATTTAAAAAACAAAATAAGTTTGAGTTTAATATACCATTTTAAAAACTTTGTAACAAGGCGTTAAGTAAAATTAATCTTTCAAATTTACCGATTGCTTTCGCAATATAAAGCTAGAAAGGAATGGTAAAACAATAAGAAATAGTAATCCTCCAACGCTTGTGAGGTTAGGTTTGAGGCTGCTTAGCTTAAAGTTGTTCTGCGACAACTACTGAATCTTAAAACGGTGGAAATAAAATCTAAAATCATAGGGATATAACGTTGGAAATAGTGTTTTTAAAGTGTTTTAATTTTTTTTTTTTTTTATTGTATTATTGATGGCAGAAGTAAATTATATAAGAATCGTTTTAAGAATATTTAGGAAAGGAATAGAATTTAAGAGATATTTGGTGATTATTTTAGAGAAAATAATATGGTTGATGAAATTTTAATGTAGTTAATTGTGTTTAATTACCGGGGCCATGATTCACAACAAGTTAGTTGTAATAAATGAGAATCCTAGAAAATTAGTGTTAAGGCCATTCAATAATCATTGCTAATAGGATTAGTAAATAAACATTGGGTTTTTACACCTGTTGTTTTCTGAAACTAACAGGTAGAAAGTATTTGAAGATAACGTTTTCCCATCATAAATCCCAAGATCCTGTGTTTTGATTCACACCATGTGTAAATATGGTTATAGAAATGGTGCATATAAATTCAATTTATCAAATAACACAGAGGAGAATAAAATTACTGATTTGTTGATAGATAAATGCAATCAATATTTTTGCAGCCTTAAGATAGTAATTTAATCGGTAAAGCTATACAATTGTTGCAGCACACACACACACACAGCGTCTTAAGAAGTATTTTATTGAAAACATTAAGTTGTTCAAATGTGAAAGTTACCAGATTGTTAAAGATTTGACTTCTTCTTAGGATCATTGGGGTTTTAGCTTCACATATCCCTTGGCTATACTCTGTCGTTCTGCTACACTCCTCTACTTACAAAAAATATCCCTTGGCTATGCTATGCCGCTTAGGGCTCTAAATGTTTATAACAGACCAGTAACTAACTGTAAAGCACTCTAATGACAGTAACAAAAGTACTGACATATTGAAATAATGCCAAGCTGCTTAAACATTCATATAGAATGAAAAGGGCATATATCTGAATGGAACATTATTGAGTATGAAAATTTTATAAATTTGGCTGCAAGATTTAAAACAGATTATGTACTTTCATTGAGTGCTCATTAACATACCTAGTTGTAATTCTTTCTTATAAATTCTTTCTCATGCTATTTTTATTCTAAGAGTATTATCAGTGAGCTGATATCAGTTTGTGTTAGGAACAAATGCTTTCTATTTTAAATTTTGCTCCGCAATTACCCCGTAAATAGACTTGGTGCTTTGGCTGGTAGTAGCACTTTGTGGCTGTCTATTCATGCATAAGAGCTGCCAGCATGTGAACACAAAATATAGCAAGACCCTAAGTTTAGCCCAGTGTTGGGGATCCTGAATTGCAAAGCGTAGCTGAGGGATTTATAAAGCTATACCGTAATGATCTTTAGAAGTAAAAACATTGCCAATTTAGCAGATTTCACTCCTTTCAATTGGTTATCACTTGCTATCATGCATGAACAATAGCTACAAGATGTGTGGTTTGTTGACACTACACCAAATTTTCCTTTAAAGGAAAGCATCTTAAAATGGATGTGTTGGAGGATTCCAAGCTTCTGAATTGTTCACTTGTCCTAAAAGTATATAAGTACTTTCTTTCTTTAAATCCTATTTCCTCTGGATTTACTTCATGGGTAATTATGGAACTGTTACCTCTATTTCTTCTGTTTCTAGAACTGAATGATTTCCAAGGGTATTTACAAATTTTTTACTTTAACCTCCATGATATCTTGGCTCTTTGTGCTTACATATTTAAGATTTCTAGGTATGCAGTGTAAGAACCTTGCTTCATGGTAATAGCTTTTTTTGCATATATTGCAGTTCTGCAACTAGAATATAAACATTCTTCCTACCTCTAAATGTAGTAAGAATAAACATACTTATTCATTAGCAAACAACATAAAATAAAAAACAATGTCAAATATATGGTTTGTTTTTTATTTGGTCAAACATTTATATTGTAGGTAGTCATAATGATATTAATGTTTGATTATACTAGAGCTAGTTAAAATATTTGCAAAATATGTTATAATATATAATTATTGTATATATTGGTAAATTTTAACTTATATAAAATGCAATGGCAAAGGCAGTAAATGTTATAATAAATTTGTTTGCCAAGTTAGAGTTGCACTGACAAGAGCATTGGTTAAGACATATAAAGTTGTCACAAAAATAAGGCCATATTATGACAACTTTCTTTAAATTATAAAATTAATATTATAAGTTAACCATTTATGCTTTCTCTACTATGTATAGTTAACTAGGGGAAGTATTGTATTACATCCAAAAATGTGATGACAAGATTTCACCAGAAATACTGCATTGAGGCATCTGTTTATGAATAAAAAACATACTTTTAGAAAAAGGTCCATGTGCATCTCTGCCTATCGAAAATGAAAGGTCAAAGTTGGTATTAAGTTCAGCATTGAGCATCTTCCAAGGATGCAACATGAAGATTTTGAAGAAAGCCCTTCCACCCCAAACTACCCTTACATAGACAAATTTTGATTTTCTCAAAAACTGCTATTACAATGTTTATTAAAATATCATATTTATTAAAATACCTGATATTTTCATGGCAAATGATGCTATATCTTGAATATTCTGGCTATATCTCTAAAAGTCCTCTTCATTCTGAATAACATTTCTGTAACTGGTAAACCATAAGATGGTACACAAAAATGAGATCTTGTTAAATCATAAAATATGTCTTTTTTTTTTTTTATTTATTTATTTTTTTAATTTTTATAAAGTCACTCCTTTCCTAGATATTCATTAATATTAGTCTAATATTTTCAATACTTCTACTTTTCCCAAATGGGAATTCATTTTTTTTTTAATCTCTCTCCTGCTGATGCAGAGAGAATGGAATTTCAAAGTCGTTACATAGCAACCATCTCTTTAAAGATTTTACTATCATTTTAGCCTATTATAGTATATTACCTATTACTTTGTATCTGCATGGTAATAAGTAATAAAATATTTTTAGTAATGCTTATATTTTGATTAGCAATAAATAGAAAAATAAACGTTTGTAAGAATAGTCTGTTGCAGAGTAAGCAGAGAAAGACATGGGAATGCAACACATGAGATATTTTAATATAGATTATGAATATTCCTAAGATTATTGGCTTTTTATGGTAGTTTATTTAATAATTTCAAACCTCTGTGTTTATAACTACTATGTGCTCTAGATAGAATTACATAGGTATAATGCATCAAGACTTGTTGTATGTCTTGTATTGTTCAATTAAGATTGTTGTGCAAATAGCTTAGTATTATTGTATTCTGATTGACTGGCTGTATAGATATTATAATAATACTGGATACTTTTGTAAGAGTCTATTGAATGCAACAACAATAAAAATAAATAAATAGAACTAAGATCATGGCATTTAAGAACAAGTTCTGGTAAGAACAAAGATAGCAGTAGAACAGGTGAAATTTTAAATATTTGGGGAATTTTGTTTTACATGAAAAGGATAAAGATCTGAATGAAAAATTAAACAGTTCATAAATACATGAGAGGCTGTTCATAGAAACCTAAAAAACAATATAAATAGAGACTCTCAAATTACATTTTTTTAAGATTGTTGCAGTGCTAATCTTGATGTTTGGAACCAAATCTATAACAACAACAAAAATAAATAAAACAGCAATTCAGATGGCTGAAGTACAATTTTTAAGAAGCACTGCAAAATTACAATTTATACTTGCACTTTAAAATGAAACATGTCAAGAATTACAGGTGGAACTATTAATTGACAAAATAATAGAAGATAGTATCAGCATTTAGAAAGGATATCAGGAAAAAGACTATCCGCAGCAGCACTCTGAAAGGAAAGAGAGATCTGGGGAGTCTGCAGAGAAAATTGGGTAGCAAAGAGACCATAGAGAGTAATCCTTGATGAGCAGATGCTGATAATGTGATAAACATGATGATGATATAAATAAATAATGATTGTGATGATAAATTATAATAAAATAAGTTGCATATTATGTTTTATAGAGGACAAAGTATGTTATATCGATTGAAAGGGGTATAGAGGTCATATTTTTTAAACCAGAAAGAGATCCCAATGAATATATTGAAAAAGTTGTGAGTACTATAATTGTGTATGGATTAAAAAAAATATCTTTGGAAAGAAGAGTTATTTGACAAGTGACCTTTTCACTTGGCAGGATTGAGAATTTGTATAATAAGAGAAGATCACTTTTGGTTTAGAAGAAAAGCTGCAGAGGAATTCTGAAAGCAGCTAAATCTGCATTTCAGGAATATTAACTTTAAATTGTGGTGTTTCGTTCTCAAAGCAAGTTTTCACACATTTTCTGTGAATTAATAAAAACAATGCTCAAATACTTGCTGTAAGTTTGAACAAAGGAAGAAAACAAATAAATAACTTATCTTTAACATTTACTGATACACATTTCTAGATTTGATATAAAAATATTAAAAGTTCATATGCTTATGAAAACAAAAGCAAAATGGGCATTTTATTTGACAATTTAGGGTTACAATAAATAAAAATATTTTATTTAACAAGTAAATGAAGAGACTAAAAACTCTCAAATCTGTCTTGGTGGCTCAGTTGATTAGCTTTTTGATCCTAACACCAAACCAGGCTGAAACTGATAGCTTTCTAAGTATACTAGCATGCAAAATAATTCCTGCTGTATGAAATTCTGGCTCACGGGTCACACTGTCATTCTCTGTGACCTAGGCATAACATGTTGGCCTCTGGTTCCCAAGGTCACAGGTTCATACCTGGCAGAGGATGATGGATTTTTTTCAGGTATAATCCTTAATATAGCTTCCTTTGAAAGGAAAATAAAGCCATTTCGTAGGTTTACAGCACATAAAAGAACTTTAAGCCAGTAAAGAGGCCTCTGAGCAAAATTAAGCTGTCTTTCGCACCTAATATAGAATGGGATGCTGAGAACCACAGTAGTTAGAGTGTGTCCATTAATAATAAAAGAAATTGGTCAATCTCATGTGGCCTACAATTGACAGCATTGATCATGAACATTTGTTTTTAAACCATTTCCAAGATATTCGTTTTTATTGATTTGAGTTTTTAATGCTTTATCATATTTAAGATACTTTTTACTATTCGGCTTTTTGTTGTGATATGGAGAGCATTTGGCATTTTTAGGCCAGCATAGTAAGTCAATGTTTAAACATCCTTATATTGATTCTGTTTTCTCTATACTTCTTTGTGTAATGAAAGTACTTCTGCCAAGGTTTTTCTCAGCCTGAAAAGTAGCTATAAAAATTAACTTTCACGAGAATAGTTTATAGAATCTATTTAAAAAAAACTGATTTTTTCCAATCCCATGACTTTTTCTATCTGTTCTGCATGCAAACTTCTAACAAAAGATTATTCTTCTGTTTGCTTCATGTTAATCAAGATAAACATTAGCAGAGTGGTTTTATTACTTAGTTTCTTATAAGTAGAAGGAAATTAAGGAAGTACACTATTCTAAAGTGATAGTCTAATCTTTTACAAGCTGTTGCTATGCAATTATCATTGAAATTTACTTGTTTGCTTGACCAGAAATAAAACAAAAGAAGAATGGGCGACTTCCTGTCTGAGAAAAGTATAAGTATTTTAAAATTGAAACCAATAACTAGGAATGAATATCTTAGGAATGGTTGGCTTCACAAAAAAAAAAAAAAAGAAGGTGTGTTTTGACAATATCTATATTTTTGAGTGGTAACTTTTTGTCTATCTCTTACAATTTATCTGTTATGCAAAAATTATTCAGAAAGAAGAGGACTTCAGAGGTCATTCTCAGAAAATTCAAGATATTATTTATAAAAATTATTTTATATTTGATGTATATATCTTTAATATTCAGTATTTTTATCAAAATTGTTAGAGGCATTTTTGATAAAATAAAACATTTTGAAATTTTTTACATGTAAAGGGTAGTTTAGGGGATGGTTTCTTTGAAAATCTTCACCTCACATCCTTGTGAAATACTAAACCTACATAAATACCAAGTTTTGTGTTTAACAGACTTTTCGTTTTTGAGTTATGCTGCCCACAGACACACACACACATAGAGATAGAACAAACACAAAGACTTTTTTCTAAAAATCTTATGTGTTCCATTCACATGACTTTCTCTACATCTCTGTAATAACTTTGTGTTAAAAAGGTTATTCTTTTATCTACTTCAGACTAATTGAGATAAACAGTCGAAGAAATGCTCTTATTATTTTTTTTTTGTAAGTAGGAGGCAAATAAGGGGATGCATTTAGGCTGAAGTGAGTTTTAATTGTAATGTGATGACATTCATTTCTTTTTATGGCTGTGAGTTGAAAAATTCCCATATGAGAAACAAAATCTGATGTGTTACACTCACATGACTTTCTCTAGCTGTTCTACAAACTTCTTACATAAGATTATTCTTCTTTCTGCACCTTGTTAATCAAGGTATTCAGCACAATGTTCTTATTACTTAGTTTGTTATAAGTAGGAAGAAAATAAGGGAATACACTAGGCTAAATCAATAGTCAAATGTTTTAAAAGCTGTCATTATGCGATTGTCATTACAAATCGCTTCTTTTCTTGGCCAGGAGTAGAACAAAAGAAAAACGGACACTCCCATCTGAGAAAAGTACAAGTACTTCACAGCTGAAACTAATAACAATGAATACCTCGAAAACCGTAAGCTCCACGAAAAAAATGTATATGATATAAATTGTGTATTTTAACAAGGCCTACATTTTTTGTATGGTAAGTTTTTGTCTATCTCTTATGGTTTACTAGTTATGCCAAATTAAGCAAAATTCATCCAGAATAAACAGGTCTTTAGAAGCTATTCCCAGAAAATTCAAGATATACATTTTATTTGTCAGGTAAATATCTTTAATATACAATATTTTAATCAAAATCGTTAGAGCCATTTTTAAGAAAATCAAAATTTTCGAAAAAAGTTCCAAGTAAAGGGTAGTTTGGGGTGGGGGGATTTTTCTCAAAATCTTCATGTCGCATCCCTGGAAGATACTGAACTTAAATACCAAGTTTGGTATTTTAGCTACTTTTCGTTTTCGAGTTATCGTGTTCACAGACACACGGACACACACACACGCACACACACACACACACACACACACACACGGACCTTTTTGTGAAAATGCTTTTTATTGGATTCAGGGGGTTCTAAAACATGTATTTCCGGTGAAATCTCGACATCGACTTTTTGGGTGGAATATAATACTTCTCTATCCCTATGTACATTGTACATACGGGCCTAGAGAAAGTAAAAATCTGATGTGTTCCATTCACATGACTTTCTCTAATACTCTGCAATAAATTATCGTTAAAAAGCTTATGCTACTATTTACTTCCTGCTAATCAAGAAAAAATTAGCAGAAATAGTCTTATTACTTGCTTCCTTGTAAGTAGAAGCGAAATAAGGGAGTACCATATGTTAAAGTGATGGTCAAAAGCTGGTTGCTATGTGACTGAAGTCCCTTTGTTTGTATGGACAAGAGTTCACAAAGTTCTGTATGAGAAAAGTAAGTTTTTATAGCTGAAACCAAAAACAAGGAATATCTCAAAAACAATCAACTCCACTAAAAAAATGTATATAACATAAATTGTTAGTTTTAAAGTGCTCTACATTTGTTGAGTGATAAGTTTTTGTCCATCCCTTATTGGTTAGCAGTTATACAAAATTCCGTAAAATTGACCCAGAATAAAGTGGTCTTCAGAGGCTATTCCCAGAAAATTCAAAATATACGTTTTATTTGTCAGGTGAATATCTTTAATATACGATATTTTAATCAAAATCATTAGAGCCATTTTTTAGAAAATCAAAATTTTCGAAAAAGGTTCCATTTAAAGGGTAGTTTGGGGTAGGGGGATTTTTCTCAAAATCTTACCGACTTTTCGTTTTTGAGTTATTGTGTTCACAGAGATGTGGACACACACACACACACACACACACACACACATGGACCTTTTTCTGAAAATACTTTTTTTGGATACAGGGACCCTAAAACATATATTTCTGGTGAAATCTCGGTATCAAATTCTTTCGTGGAGTGCATTACCTTCTCTATACACTATGTACATAGTACGTATAGAGAAAGTAACAAGTGTTTTAAAAATGAAACCAATAACAAACAACTGGTCAACTCCAAGAAAAAAATGTATATGACATAAATTGTGTTTGAACAATATTTACATTTTTTGTGTTTTTGTCCATCTCTTACAGTTTACCAGTTATGCAAAAGTCAGCCAAAATAAAGGGGTTCTTCAGAAGCTATTTCCAGAAAATCAAGATGTATATTTTATTTGCCATATATTTTTTTTTTGGGGGGGGGGATCCTTGGCATAGCTGCCTTTGGAAGGGAAGTAAAGACGGTCCCTTATCTAGATTTAAGGCATGTAATAGAACCTTAAGTCTGATAAAGAGGCCTCTGAGCAATATTAAGCTGTATTTCATGCCCAACATAGAATGGGACATTGAGAACCAGTTAAAGGGCACCTATAAACAAAATTCAATATCAATTTCTTGGAGGATTTTCCTCAAAATCTTTATGTCACATTCTTGAAAGATTACCTTAATTAAGACTTAATTACCAGGTTAGGTATTTTATGGACTTTTTGCTTTTGTATTATTGTGTTCACATACACAGATACAGACCTTTTCTGAAAATGCTTTCTTTGGATTCAGGGGAGCTAAAACATGTATTTCTGGTAAAAATCTCGGTATCAAATTTTTGGGTGGAATGGAATACCTTCTCTACCTATTTATTATGTACTAAGTAGAGAAAGTAAAAATGCTTTTTATGGATTCAGGGGACCTCAAAACATGCATTGCACATGAAATCTAGTATCAAACTTTTGGGTGGACTACAATATCTTCTCTACCTACCATTAATTTGTACACATGTGCTAGAGAAAGTAATATATAATAGTAGATAGGTAAAGCCATATGAATGCAACAGCTTTTTGTTAGTATTTTGTTTCAAATTGTTATTTTGTGATTTTGTAACATAGAAATTCAGTGTGCTCATTCTGTTGCTTAGAAATCTTAACAACTTAATGGGTTACCATAAAATTTCAGAATGGCTTAACTTCTCATAAACTTCTTAACAATTTGTATTGGAAGGATACTGGATGTAATTATTACTTGGAAGTTATTCAGACCTTGTTAAAAATATTGGATTTAAGTTGTATAATGTTAGTAATGTCTTAGCCATAAAAATTATATACAGAGAACAATGAATTTTACCATGCATTTGCCTTCAGTAAGTCAACAGTGAAATGAAGATAACTAAAGTCCATGTATGTCATTCATCAAGAAATTTGAAAAATGCAATACATTAGCTTAAGGTTTTGGAAGGGATGTCTATTTATTTTTTTTTGTTAGTTTAGTACTAGTTAGTTTTTGATTACAGAGTGAATATGCCTCTTTGTTTATGTCTGAATATTCATTTACAGTGCAAGGAGATTGATTGCTCTTAGAAAAAGTAAATCCCCAGCAAAAACTTTTCTTCATGAAATTGGTATTCGCAGATGTCGTGTTAAAAGACTCTGTGAGGCTTTGGAGCACTGTAGATTATATGATGCACTGACCTTAATAAAGGATTTTGGTAAGTGTTGTAGAAAGTATGTTACAAAGGTATGTTTATAACAGTGTATGTTTATGGAGTGTTCATATGTATCAGTTACAAGAGTGCATCAGTTGAGATGGTCAACTCTGAATGAATTAAGACCAAGAATAAGTTAAGGTTTACCAGCCATATAGGTACATGTTTGACCAAAATCTGAATAATTCCAATAGAAACTACAACAATGCTGATATTCCAAACATACCTGTATATCTGTAATGTGCTCTAACATAAATTATAATTCTTGGATTAAATAAGGTAAATAAATTCTTTTATCTGTCAAGCTAGAGTCTGGCAATCTTTTCCAGTTCAGTCTTAAGCTTAAACCTAGTTTTTATTTTATGTTTCTTTAATTAATTAGTTGTTTTTTTTTATTGTTTTATTTGAATAACCCCTTTAACACAGGTTTTGCCTTTAAAAACGACTAACCTCTTATCTGTGGTTTTTCTAATTTTCATGTGAAACATACTGACATTCATTCCCAAATTCATACTTTAGACTTGGGAAGGAAAAGAAAAATCCCCCTGCCCCAGCTGGAAATCAGACTGTAAGACTATAGAAATAGAATAATTCTGTAGCTTCTATATGTGCTACATTAGGTCTTAGATAAGTAACCACCAGCAAATCAGACACAGTACCCACAGCTAATTGAATTCCTTTGAATTATCACTTCAATTTAAAACAAAAGTTAGTATCTTAGGATAGCAGTTATTGGAAATGTCCTGCTACATTCACAAGTTTCTTAGCTCTTTTTGAAAAATTGTTGTTCGTATATTCATTTTATTTTCCAGAATTGAAATGAGGTACGCCTTGATTGTTTTAAAACATATTTAAGATTTTTTAAGGAATGTTTGAAAGTGGTGGCCAAACTGTTGCATATTTTGTAAAAGATCTACAGTTGTTATACTCTGACTTAGTGCAATATTGCTTGATATATGGTTGCTGCAGCTCTAACTCTTAAAAAATATGCTAACATCATTCAAGTAATCTGTTTAGCTCATGCTCTTCATTATCAGTTCATTCATTTAAAATTTGTAGATTTTAATATTCAGGGGATAAAATGCAATGGGTGTACCTCCATGGTTTAGGGGTAGCATGTCTGACTCACATTCAAGAGATCCTGAGTTCCAATTTCAGTTAGCCTTTAGCATCCACAGGATTGTATATTGTTGCTTACTCATTGAATGAGTCAAAATAATGAAGGCCGATGTATCATCTTTAATACACTCTGTACCCTGGTGCTTACTGATACTGGAAATACTAGCTGACAAAGTGAACAACATATTGCACAACAGTAAGGATGTTTATGTCGTCCACATATCAAAGAAGAGCAAGTCAGCTGCATTACACTCACTACAGATGCAATAATAGCAATCATATCATTTCATAATGAAGCCAGAGGGTTATCCATCGCATGAGAGATGATGTATGTCATTCATAAGAGCTTTTCAACTGAGAAGACTAAAATAATTGCTGAAGTTGATTATTGAGAAAAAATTGGATTGTTGCAATGATTGTTGGGAGATTCATAATTTCTTTAGGATTAGATAGTGATGATAGAGATCGTGAGGCATTTTTCAGTGGTGGTTCAATGGATACTGCTGATGATATTTTGGACATTATATTTTTGCCACCTTTAATAAATCACCTTGTTAGAAATTATTCCAGATACACATTGACCACACTAGTTTAGAAAAAGATTCTGGTTATGCACTTTATAGCTAATTGTGTAAAGAAATTCAAGCTTAGTTCTGAATATAAGTAACTCCTAGCTACATTTTCTGACATTTTAGTACAGTGAAAATAAACCGGATTTGATTGAAGTGAATGTATTTAATTGTCAAGAAATAAATGTTGATGTTCTCCTTTCTTATCAGTATATATGAGGTGTGATCAATAAGTTTCTGGAATGACTTCACAACAATGTTGCTATTGAGTTGTTTTTATTCTTACACAGATTGTGCATGCAGTGTTCTTTCCTGATAAAAATAAGAGCTCACGTGACTTTCTGTGATCTTCAGGGGCGGCTCGTCCTTACGTGCTGAAGAGCTGCAGCATGCTACTTTTTTTTCTTCTAAATTACATAACAGACATGCTGAAGGACCATGTAACAAACATAACACATTATGGTAGTAATAAGAAAGGCAGCACTGCCAATGACGAACTCTCGAAGCAAGGTAAACACGCAAGTTTAGCTAATGGAATGCATCCACGTGCTCAAAGCGATCAAGCACGGTAGGTGAATATTGCGCTTGCGTAGAACCTTCCCCTCTTACCCCCCCTGACAGTCGCTGTCCCATCGTTTTCGCACTGCTACGTGCTGCGTTTGGCTAAAGCACGGAATCAATGAAATCGCTACGAGTGTTAGTTCTTTTCCTTATAATCGTTTTGGCAGCAGACGAAACAGCCCTGCCACACTCACCTAAGTGCCACACTAAACATCAGAATTTAGTGAAATTAATTAAAGCGTATTACAACGTTTTATTTTAGTTATAATAACTAATTATATCTTTGTGATACAAACTGAGCCATAAAAGGACTATTATCTCCATACCTTATTCACATTGGAACGTACAGAACATTGTTTGTTATATTGTTTGTTAACATTGGTAACCATAAGTTCATATTGGCGCAATGTGTTACTTCCGCAAATGTGAAATCTAACAGGCCCACGTGTATCACATTGAAACAAAGTGTTCTGTTGTGTAAATGTTATTCAGTGTCAGTTTTCAGTTTATTTCCAACTGTGATCGCACTTTATTATATTTCAGTATCATTCAGTGTAGGTTTGTGTTACTTTCATAGGTAAGAAAACTTTAGTCATACATAATGAATATAGTTGATGAGCTGTTAAAAACTCCCTTTTCAAGGCGATCGTTAGATGAAAAGATCAGGATAAAAAATTTAGGGCGACCTACTCCCGATCTAAAAATTGAACAGAAAGCAAAAGGAAGTAAAAATTCTATTTACACAAGAAAGTTTAACACAAATATATATGACAACAGTGACTGGATCTGTGGTTGTGAAATCAGAAACGCGCTCTTTTGCTTTCCTTGCCTCTTGTTTGGAAGTACAGATTCGTGGTCTACGACTGGTGTTAAAGATCTAGGTCATGTTAATGAATATATAAAAAAACATTCAAATAGCAAGAAGCATATGAAAAACTCGCTGGACTTCTCAATGCTTGGAGGTGTAAATATTGCAACGCAGCTAAGCAGGGCATATCAAGATGCTACACAAAAACATAATGAACAGGTTGAGAAAAATAGATACATATTATCCAGGATAATAGACTGCATCAAATTTTGTGGGGCCTTTGAGCTTGCTTTGCGTGGACATGATGAGACGGAAAGGTCAGATAATCCCGGCGTGTTTTTAGGCCTTATAAATCTATTGGGCAGTATAGACAGTGCGATGAAAGAGCATACCGAAAGCAATAAGGTGTTCAAAGGATTACCTAAGACCATCCAGAATGAACTACTTGATTGCATGTTGGAAGTGTGCCACGAAGAAATTGAAAGAGAAATGAAGGAGGCAGCCTATGTTGCTATCATGGCAGACGAAACCACTGATATCACTGAAAAAATTCAGTTGGCATTAATTTTTAGATATGAAAGGAACGACTTTATTTATGAACGGTTTTGGGGATTTTTTAATCCATCTGATCAGACCGCTAATTCTATTGCCGGTTGTATTTTGAAAGAAGTGGACACCCTTTTTAAGGATGATCGCCATAAAATCATCGCCCAGACTTATGACGGTGCGTCTGTAATGAGCGGCAACACAGGAGGCGTGCAGATCAAGGTGAAAGAACACTATCCTCTCGCACAGTATGTACATTGTTACGCCCATCAATTAAATCTGGTTATGGAGAAAGCAGCTTCTCAAAATCAGTCCGCCAGAATATTCTTCTGCAGTCTCTCAGCTTTTCCAGCATTTTTTTCAAGATCTCCACAGCGTTTAGCAGCATTGGAAGCAACTGTTGCTCGAAGAGTTCCTCGAGGATCTGCAACAAGATGGAATTTCAAGTCTAGGACTGTTAACACCGTATATGAACACAGAGAATCTCTGATCGATTGTTTTGACGAATTAGAACAATCTTTATCAGATAGGACAGTGCAAGAAGCTCGTGGCCTGCGGCATAATTTGGAGGATGGAGAATTTAATTTCTGGCTTGCTTTTTTTCAGAAAATAATGCCACATGTAGACATTTTGTATAATCAGCTACAAGCAAGACAGATGGATGCAGTGAAGGCAAAAAATGCAGTCCAATCTTTTGCCAAAGCAATTGCTGCCGTGCGAAGTAGAACGGATGATATAGCACACCAGATTCAGACATCTAACGTCCACGTTACAAAAAGACGTCGTAGGGAAACTAACTTAGGAGTAGATGCCAAGGAAGTATGTGACCGAATAATATCAGAGGTACACAGCCGCTTTGAGTCCACAGAACATCTTGATGCTGCAAAACTATTGGATGCAAAAAACTTTGAATTATTTTCTCAAGTTTTTCCTGAAACAGAACTCGGCATTGTCTGTGATCGATACAAAGATCTCGACAAAAACAAGCTCCGAACCGAACTTAGCATTTTATATGAGCATCCGGAATTCAGGAAAGTAGAAGGTGCTCTTCCACTCTTGCAGTTGACACTAAAAAATAATCTGCAAAAAACTTTTAGTGAAGTGACAAAGGTTTTAAGAATTGTTGTGACTATTCCCATGTCAACTGCAGAACCAGAACGATGTTTCTCCTCTTTGAAGAGGATAAAAACCTTTCTGAGGAACACCATGTGTCAGGATCGCCTTACCTCTCTGGCCATGCTATCCATAGAGAAGAAATTCGTTACAAATATCAGGGATTTCAACGTCAGAGTGATGGACAAATTCTGCATGAAGAAACATCGGCGTATGGACTTCATTTTTCGAAACTAGGTGAGTTGCATGCATTTTTTTTTCCCCCGTGCAGCACGCTACTTGTTTTAGGCACGAGCCGCCACTGGTGATCTTGCAATAGAGAGTTAGAAGCTAGAAAGTAAATACATGTTTTACACCTACAGCAATTTTTCTGTATAACAAAAATGCCAACTTACAAAGAACAAACATCAAATTTTGTTTTAAACTCGGTAAAACTGAACGGATACCTATGAAATGTTAAGAACAGCTTATGGGGAGAAAATAATTTCAAATCTTTAGGATTTCAGTGGTTTTCAAAATTTAAAAGTGGTATGATGTCAGTTAAAGATGCAGATCGTTCAGAGTGATTCTGTTCCAGCAAAACTGACAAAAACATCAATCAGATGAGGAAAATTATAATAAATATAATGGCACATTAAAATAAGAGAACTTTCTGACCCATTAGGACTCTCCTTTGGAAGTGTTCAAAGCATTTTAAAAGATGATTTGGACATGAAAAGAATTGCAGCAAATTTTGTGCCCTGTGGCCTTTAAAATGACCAAAAGGAGGGCCATGTGATTGCCCACACAGATCTCAAAGTACAGCTTCAAAATGGCCTACAGCTTATGGAGAAAGTTATTACTGGTGACGAAATATGGATGTATGGGTACAATCCAGAAAAGGCCAGACAAGTTTGTTCCAAAGTGAATACAATGATTTTTTTTTTTGGTGACAGTAAAGGAATTGTACATAATGAATTTGTCGCAGTGACAAACAGTGAATCATGTGTACCACAAAAAAGTATTGCAAAGATTAAGGGAGAGTGTGTAATGCAAATTGCTAGAGAAATGAAGGAATGGTGACCAGTTCCTGCATCACAACACTGTACCCGTGTACAAAGCCCTTTCTGTCTGCCAATTTTTGGATAAAAATAGGATGAATAATGTTTCCACTCCTACCTGTTATATAGATTTGGCTCCAGCAGACTATTTTTCTTTTTGATTACGATTAATTTGTTAATTATTAATGTTGTATATATTATTTGTATATAATAAAAAAGGGTAAGTATAACTTATCATACATCTCACAAAGATTTAATTCATTAAACAACAAGAAAATTATTAAATTGCACAAATTAAAATACAGCTCCAAGGACCCTGTTATGAGGACATTAATGTTATCCATCATGAATTGCTAAAGGCTCTGAGCATGATTAATGAACATGACTTCTAGAGTTGCTTTCAATAGTGGTAAAAGTGCTGGAACAAATGTATCAGCTCCCAAGGAGATTACTTCAAGGGGGACAGTATAGAATAGACAAATCATTGTTTCATTTTTGATCACACCTTGTAAATTATTTTTTACTTTCTCTATACGTACTAAGTTCATAGTGTATAGAGAAGGTATTGCACTCCACCAAAAAATTTGATACCGACATTTCACCGGAAATATATGTTTAGGGTCTCCTGTATCCAAAAAAAGTATTTTCAGAAAAAGGTACGTGTGTGTGTATATGTCTGTGAATATGATAACTCAAAAACAAAAAGTCGGTAGAATACCAAACTTGATATATAAGTTTAGTATCTTCCAGGGATGCGACACGAAGATTTTGAGAAAAATCCTCCCACACCCAACTACCCTTTACATGGAACTTTTTTCAAAAATTTTGATTTTCTCAAAAATGGCTCTAACAATTTTGATTAAAATATCATATATTGAAGATATTTACCTGACAAATAAAATGTATATCTTGAATTTTCTGGGAATAGCCTCTGAAGATCTCTTGATTCTGAATTAATTTTACGGAATTTTGCATAGCTGCTAAACCATAAGAGATGGAGAAAGAGTCACCACACAAAAAATGTAGAGCACATTAAACACACAATTTATGTTATATACATTTTTTTCATGGAGTTCATCTTTTAGAGACATTCCTTGTTTTTGGTTTCTGCTTTGAAAAACATACTTTTCTCAAACAGGGATTTGTCAACTGCTGTCCATACAAACAAAGGAACTTCAGTCACATAGGTACCAGCTTTTGACTATCAGTTAACCTATGGTACTGCCTTATTTCACTTCTACTTACAAGGAAGCAAGTAATAAGACTATTTCTGCTATTTTTTATCTGATTAGCATGAAGTAAATAGAAGTATAAGCTTTTTAAGAATAATTTATTGCAGAGATGTAGAGAAAGTCATGTGAATGGTAAACCAGATTTTTTCTTTTCAAACCATGGTTGAATCTTTGAATAGCTCATTTGGGATTATGTATGCAAATTTGACACAAAACATAGCAACACTGAAATGTAACAAATAAATGTCATACCATAAAATGTAAATCTGAGTAAAAGCACTTACAGAAAGCAGTGACAGGTCCATTGGGATTAAAATGGAATGCTTGGGTGATGTAAACATGTGTCAGAGCTTTTAAAAGTGGTGGATTGTGAAAAGTTTCACCAAAAAATTCATAAGTGTATATGGAATATTTAAATGATATATTTGATTTTAAAAATAAAAAATATTATAACTTTCACTTTAAAACTCAGTACTAGTGTTCATGAAATAGCATAATCACTGGTGTGCTAATCATTCAGAAACTTAATGAAAAAATTAAAATCTTGTATTCTACAATGTGCCAGCCTCCATGGTGTAATGGTTAACACCCAGTGTTGCAGGTTCAAACCCAGCAGAGGGGGTGGATTATTTTTTGGACATAAAAATCTTTAGTTTCGGAAGGGAAGTAAAGCTGTTGACCCTGTGTAATGTTTATGTGCATGTTAAAGAACCCCATACTGAAAGAAGAAATCCCTGGAGTAAATTCTGTCATTTTCACATCCACAAGTCACGCTTTCGTCCTATGGTACCAAATATGGGCAATGAATTAATCTCTCAATCGTATAGTGGCAAACATGCAACTAGAAATTCCCTTATCAAGAAAACACAGTTAGGTGTCCCCATATGCCCTCATAGCATGACGTAGCTTGAATCGAATGTTTCCTTCTCTTAAATAATGTTATGTAAAATCTACTTAAATACCAAAATCAGTGTTCATTAATTTTTGGTTTTGTTTGTGGTGCAGGATGAGCATTCTATTATTAATAATATAATGTTTTTGTTTTAGAATCTGTTACTATTATTCAGCAACCTGGACAAGATGAGGATACAGTATTTATTCCACTTGGAGGTTTGCTGAATCTTGAGTGTGTGGCAAAGGGTCTTCCACCACCAAAGTACCAGTGGTACCTTGGAAACATAATATTAGTAGAACAGAATAAATGTTGTCTTCAGATAGAAAAATTTGGGTAAGTATGATTTTATGGGTTCATATATATAAAACTGTCATTAGTTTAATTGCTGATGCTTATCTCACTTTCTAAAGCCAAATTGTTTGCACCCAGCTTTTATTATATTAAAAGTAACCATGATGTTTTACAACATAACAAGATGGTGCATTGGAAATGGAATGTTGAATTGTTTTTGAAAGACCTTTTGGAATGGAAACAGTCACAGAGCTTGTGCAGTGGTTTGCTCACACAACTTGTTGTCCTTAAAGTCACTTTGTTTTGTAACTATTATTCTCTGTGTTAGCATCCCTTTGTTCCTATGATAAAAGGCTCTACAGTAACAAATGTTTGCATTTAAGTGTTATTTTAAATATGAATCAGTACATTATGTTTAAGCAGAATATTTTCCTAACTTCCCTTCAAGAACTGAAATTTGCAAGATTGCTAAAAAAAACTTTACTCATTCAGTGCAAAATGAACAATATGAGCATAAATTTTCAGTTTTAACAGAGGAAAAATTGGACGATATTGACACTATCGTGGATCACCATCAAAATCAAAGAAGGACATGTTGGGGTTTCAGTGGTATTTTCACATATAAAGCATAAAATTGTTACAACTAAAACCTTATAAGAACATGTGTCCATGTTTAAAACAATGTGATCTAGTAGCAAGAATTTGTTATTGTTCATCAATGAGGGGTTAATCAACCCAGAGCTTCTGTTCTTTTCCAATGAGGTGTGGTTCTACCTAAATGGTCATTTGAACAGTTGGTACTAGCATTCTGAAAATTTACATGATATATACGAAATCCTTCATTATGACAGGGAAGTTGGAGTTTGATGTGTTAGCGCATAATGTATAATTGAATGGCATTTCCAGCATCTTTTGTAAGGTAAGATTTTCTTCATGTTCTAAGTAGCAGTGTATACATTTGTGGAAAAAAAAAAATGTATATAACAATTTCTATTCACTAATAATAATTATGTTGTAGTACACATTTTTCAAGAATGAGGCATGATTGTATATGACAAGTTTTTCATTGCATAATTTATCTCTGCAATAACTGTCCTAGACTAACATGCCCCTTGGTGATTGGTTGCATTATATTTGATTGCAAGAAGAAACTAAATAACTGAGTTTTCAAATATTCTTTTACCAAAGAGACTTCTATAAATGGTGAATGCAAGTATGAAGTGAATATGTACATAAGCTCAGAAATTAGTGCCAATGTGCCTCAATATACTTTATGTTCTCCCAAAATACAATTACTCATGCATTCAAACATGCTCTTATAAGGTCACCTTAAAGCAACATATCTGAATCATTATATCATTAATTTGTGTTCATATCCATTTTCTCAAAGAGCTGTGTGTATTTGTTACTTACATTCAAAGTAGATAGCAAAGTGGGTGCAAATGCTAATTAGGAACAGAAAGAGTGCTAATATCAAAATTGTATGTTAGCCCACTTCTGTGGTAGGGCTGCCTCACATTTAAGATGTTCCTCGAACATCAGTTTGTGTGAGTTACCCAGATAAGGTTCTTCTGCAGTTTTCCCTTATCCAAAGAAGGTGAATGTCATGTAACTAACCTTAAGGGACACCAGATCTATATTAACATCATTTCAACCATTCACTCATTCATTCAATGTTTGATATGACCAATTTGTTAAGGGATGTCAAGTAACTTTGAGGCTGAATGCACACACATCTTGTAAAATGCCAAATTTTGGGTGCCCATTTTAATTAGAATGAGATCAATGCTTTGATATCACCATTCTCTGTGTACTAAACATCACAATGCATCAGTCATCATGGGAAACAGAGTAAGGGCAGGAACAGTAAAACATTTATGTTTAGTCAAATATGCTGATAATTTATCAAATAAAAAGAAGTATTTTAGACAGTGGAGTGCCATAATTTAAATGAATTGAGTCACCATTTTTACACTTTTTGCTCCAACTTTGCCTTTATTTGGAAAGACTTTAGGGTACTTTAATCCTATCTTCAATTCTGGGGTTGACTGATGCTACGTACAATAGGTGGTTGTGTGCAGTCTGGTGTTGTGCTTCCGTCTACACTTGTGAACAGGATTATGTCATCAACGGTGGGGACCTCAAAATTCATAAAGGATCTTCTTCTTTGGTGATAAAGATGTTTTCCCAACTTTGCAGTTCCAAAGGTTTCTTTGCACATTTAATCAACTCTATTTCTTCCTTTTTGTTATGATTTTCAGACCAAAAATGATGTGCTACTGTAGACTTGTCTACATGCTTGTACCTAATGCTTCTCAAGTGTTCTTTCATCCTAGTTTCTAAATTTTGTTTTGTTTTTTCAATATAAATCTTGTTGCAGAATAGGCAGCTCATTTAATAAATTCCTGATATTTTAGTGTTTGGTGTGGTACCTTTCAAAGGGTTATTCAATAAGTCATGCATATTATATCTATTTTGAGGGCCAGTTTTATATTAAAGTCTTTAAAAATCCTTTCGAATTTCTAGAACACTTTTGGATAAAAAGTAAATTTACAAAATTTCACTGATGGTTTATCCGGTTTTTCCAGAGTGGTGATTTCATGTAGTTTTTTTATTTCTTTTGTGTCTATAAATAAATCTATGATGCTTGTATTGTAATTGTTCAGTTTGGCAACTTAATGAATGTGTGTATATTCTTTTTTGTATTGTTTTATTGAACGGGGCATTGATAAGCCTATGAACTAGACTATGAAAGATGGCAAGTTGATGTACTGGGTTAAACTGGTTTCATTTTATGTAACTGACAACATGTGTTGCTTTTCTGTAAATGCCAAATTCCAAGCTTTTTTCTGTTCTCATAATTTTCAAATCTAAAAATGGCAAAAATCTGTCTTGTTCCTCTTCCATGGTGAACACTATAGATTTTTCTTGTACATTGAGTAATTTTATTGCATCGTCCATTAGTTTTTTTCGGAACGATGGCAAAAACATTATCCACATATCTATGCCAGGATTTGAAGATCTGTGGGAAGGCTTTAGTGATTTGGATTTCTATGTTACTCATACATAAACTAGCTAACATAGGTGAGAGAGGGTTGCCCATAGCCAAGCCTGCAGTTTGTCGAAAAACCGTATTGGAAAATGTGAAACTGTTTTGTTATATGCAAAGCTCTGTCAAAATGATATATTCTTCAATTTGTTCTGGTGTCATGTAAATTTTCTTGAGTCACTGTTTTAATAAATTTGGTATTTTTTTCATCCAGGATGCTCATGAACAAAGATTGGATGTCAAATGATAACAATACCTCTCCAGTTTTTATTACACGTCTAATTTTCTTTATAAAGTCCAAAGAATTTTTTATGGTTAATGTTTTGAATTTATCAACCTGTTCAAATTCTTTTACCAGCCATTTGCTAATTTGTAAGTAGGGGAATCTGTTGATGATTGGATGCATCCCATCATCATTCTTATGGATCTTCAGTAGGCACTATAATTTGGGTAAATCGGGGTTGCTACTATTAAATTATTTTTCAACTTATTTGGAATTATGCAGCTTTGTTTAATAGTTTTAATGGTGTTTTCAATATATTTGTGTAGTGGATTTTTAATTACGATAGTGTATTCTGGTTTTTGGAGTAACTTTTCAACTCTTTGGTTGTAGTCAAATTAATCTATGAGTACTATCTTGTTCTCTTTTAAATATAAAACTGGTTTATTGTTTAATTTATTGACCATTTGTGTATTGTGACCGTGTTCTTTTTTAAAAGACATTTCCTTGAGAATTTCCAAATATTTAAATTTTGCCAAAGTTTTTTGTGGTTCCAATTGTTCAGAAAGTGTGAGGTGATAGATACATCTGCAATATAATCATACAAATTGCATGAGTAAGTAACACATGTTTTGAAGCCATTATTTAAAAATTTAATTTCCTTTTCTGTAAACGTTTGTGATGAAATGTTTTGTACATTATTTGCATAATCGGCTACTTTACATATCCCCTCCTAATTGTTTCAGGTATCTGCTAACTTAGCAAATAAACGGGTGCATAATCAGCCACTTAACATAGCCCCTCTGGATTGTTGCAGGTATCTGCCATCTTAGCAAATAAACAGGTGCACAATCAGCCACTTTACATAGTCCCTCTGGATTGTTGCAGGTATCTGCCATCTTAGCAAATAAACAGGTGCATAATCAGCCTCTTTACATAGCCCCTCTGGATTGTTGCAGGTATCTGCCATCTTAGCAAATAAACAGGTGCATAATCAGCCACTTTACATAGCCTCTCTGGATTGTTGCAGGTATCTGCCAGCTTAGCAAATAAACAAGTGCATAATTGGCTTCTTGACGTAGCCCCTCTGGATTATTGCAGGTGTCTGCCATCTTAGCAGATAAACAGGTGCATTATCAGTCACTTTACATAGCCCCTCTGGATCATTGCAGGAATCTGTTGTCTCAGCAAATAAACAGGTGCATAATTGGCTATTTTTCATAGCCTCTCCTAATTGTTGCAGGTGTCTGCCACCTTAGCAAACGAGCAATTGCATAATCAGCCACTTTACATAACCCCTCTGGATTGTTGCAAGTGCTGCCACTTTAGCAAATAAACAGGTGCATAAGTGGCCACTTTACATAGCCTTGGGATTGTTGCAGGTGTCTGGCACCTTAGCAAACAAACAGGTGCATAACCGGCCACTCTACATAACCCCACTGGATTGTTGCAGGTGTCTGTCACCTTAGCAAACGAACTGGTGCTTAATTGGCCACTTTACATAGCCCCTTGGGATTGTTGCAGGTGTTTGGCACCTTAGCAAACAAACAGGTGCATAACCGGCCACTTTGCATAACCCCATTGGATTGTTGCAGGTGTCTGGCAACTTTAGCAAATGAACTGTTTTTTAAATTTTCGAGTGGAGGGGAAAAATCCACCTTATGGACTAACCCGGGCAAGCCCGGAGTATCAGGGTCTCCCACGTGGGCCTACCGACTAAAAAACCCCTCCACCGGTATTAGAAGGAAGAAAGGAGAGGCGGTACTGCATGATTGCACCCACGGATTCAAGGCGATAATGTAACTGACTGCAGGGTGCAGTCAGAGGGGTGAAATGAGGACCAGGAGACAGACTTGACCGAGGCCCAGACTGCCACCGCGGAGTATTCGGGGAGAGGAATGAAGGAATTCTAGGGTGAAGGATTGGAGTTAGTGCTGGTTGACTCTGTTGAGCCAGTCGTTGTATCCTGGGACGTTTTCGAGCCTAAGCCCTTGGCGTCTACTTTGGATGTTGAACTTGGAAGTTTGAGGTGCCGACTTCTCCAGGAGAGCTCTCACCTCCTCCCTGAAGATGAGTCGGATATCGGTGACTGCTGTTGCTATTGCTTGGTGAAGTTCTGTGTGTGAAGTGGTGCTGTCCTGTTCCTGAAGCCTGTCCTCCAAGGCCGTCAGCTTAGCTGTAAGAATCAGGACCTCCGCATGGAGGTCCTGAATGGCCTCACTTAGGCCCTGGATTTCCTGCTGCAGGATGGTTGGTGTTGGTTTTTCAGTCTGCGGAGATGGTTGTGTAGATGATGGTGTCCGGGCTGGTTTAGGCGATGAGTGCCTGCTCTTTGGGTAGCTGGGGCACTGGGCTTGCCCGGTGAAATGTCCCGCACCACCACAGGTGGCACAGAACCGGCGACGGCGGCGGAGGTCGTGCCCAGTGCACTCCGAAGTGTATGCGTTGGTGCCACAGTAGTGGCACTTCGGCGGCGAAGAGCAGTCTTCTTGGCTGTGCCCGTAGGCACAGCAGCGACGGCAGGGCCGGTGTCTTTCCTGTCTGCTTGCCTCAACGTGCAGAAGTCGCCCTAATAAGGGCAATCCTGACGCCAAGGCAGCTTCCAGGTCTGATCGGTCCTGTAGCTCCACCCTAACTAGTGGTGTTGGGCCCCGGTCACAGATAATTCTAGTGGCCCTCGAACATGAAGGCCATCTAGATTGAGCAGCGGCGAGGAGGTGCCGGGTGGAGAGATCCCGAGGGACCCCCCTAACCACGGCACTGTACCGGGGCGGAGGTGGCATGGAGCTCAGCGGTGGCGGCGATGTAGTTTTGGCTGCCGGTGAAGCAGCGGCGGCGGTCGGCGGTTGTGGTGATGGTGAGCGCGGCAAAGGTGCAGCGCTCACTGCTGGCATAACGGCAGGTGGCGGAGATGCCTGTGAGTGCTTCCTACCGGCAGTTGCCGGAGAAGCGGTGGCTGCTGTAGGAGCTGCTGGTCTGCGTTGTTGCTTCCTCTTCGGCATCTCGAAGCTTGCTGGTGCTTAACCGGCCACTTTATATAGCCCCTTGGATTGTTGCAGGTGCTGCCGCCACCTTAGCAAATAAACAGGTGCATAATTGGCCACTTTACATAGCCCCTTAGGATGTTGCAGGTGTCTGCCACCTTAGCAAATAAGCAGGTGCATAATCGGCTGCATTACATAGCCCCTTGTAATTGTTTCAGGCATCTTTCTTACCAAATGAACAGGTACATAACTGGCCACTTTACATATCCCCTCTGGATGTTACAGGTGTCTGCTACCTTAGCAAATGAACAGGTGCATAACCGGACACTTTACATAGCCCCTATGGATTGTTGCATGTATCTGCCATTTTAGCAAATAAAATGTGTAATAATAGCCCAAGAAAGTAAGAAAGAAAGAAAAAAGAAAGTGCCTCTGTGTCTCTTCCCTTCAATTCTGGAAATATCGTGCTGCATGTATGATAGTATATAAAGAAAGCAGTTAGTAAATCAATTGTAACAGAGTTTTCAGAGAGTGCAGTTGAATTAGAGAGATGGCCAAAGAATTTGACAGCTGAGTTTATGAGCATTGAAGTGGCAACAAATGAATTTGTTCAGCAGCAATTGAAACAGCTTTTTTACCCTATGCAGCTAATGGAGACATCATCAAAAAACATTCTGAGTGAAAACATTGTCATTAAAACAATATCTTATAGCTGATGGTGGAGAAAAACCTCTTCAAAATATGTTTAGAGGAAAACTTAATGAGTTGAAGTATACCATCAGTTAACAATAGTCTTTGACAGGTATTCTGATTAATGAAACAATGCAATGCAGTTCAGAATGGAGACTATTATCTTCAAACATGTTTGGAGGAAAACTTAATAAGTGAAAATATTGTGACTGTACTAGAGCCGGTCAAAACCCATGCCCCTCTAGCATGTCACTCATAAGCCACACCACTCTCGAGAGTCTCGTGTATCGAGAACTAGTGCTCAAGAGCGAGGCGACTCAAGAGTTCTCGTAACTACAGGTGGAGTAGTTGATGTGTGCTCCATGGAATAAATTAGTTACGTAATAACTAAGGACTGGATTTTTAGGTTTTAATCTATTTTTCCCCTTGTAAATTAGAAAGCTTCAAAGTACTTTTATGTTTCAAGCGGTTTGGATGCTAATCTTATTCAGCCTAAAAAAGCTAAATGGGACATTAAGACCTAAAACTTGCTAAACTTAAGTTTTTTTTTTTGTTTTTTTTTTTTTCTTCATTTAAATTAACAATTTTTGTTAGCAATTCATTTAGTTTTGTTTTGAGTGTAGATGTGGGGTTATCCAGGGAAAGAATGCTCTCGGTATTGAAATTGAAGTATGTGCCAATGATATCTTGCGTTAATTCAAAATCTTCTCGGGCTTCTAGCCAGGTAAAAACTTGGCTTGACACCAACGTTTCGAAGAAGTGCATCTTCCTCGTCTTCAGGGTGAACTGATGGTTTGAGCTTGTGGAGACTGGTATTTATAAGAGCTGGGATGAAGCTAACATCTGATTGGTTCGCGTGATATTATGGCCTGGTATTTAAGATGACTGAGACATGGGCACGGACTTCGTGGAAAACTATTTATAGCAGTTATTCGGCTAATGTTTTGTGTTTGAGCACGCACCTGCTAGAAAATAAGTCTTGGAAGACTGCAGGTAGAGGATTAGGTATTAAGGCTCTTTAACATTGGTGTCCATGCTGAACTTAATTGTAGGCCAGAATCGCGATTTAGATTATTTGTTTCAGATGAGATGGCTAAAGCTTCTTTTACTCTCCTTTCCCAGTAGTTCGAACACTTTGCCACTATCTTAGTGTTGGTAAAGTTAGCTCTGTGGCTCTGTTCTATACAGTATTCAGCCAGTCCAGATTTTTCGGGTTGCATAAGCCTTATTGATCTTTGGTGTTCAGAAATGCGTGTGGCAATAGTGCGCCCTGGCTAGAAGCCCGAGAAGATTTTGAATTAACACGTCGCCAGGAAAGCTTCAGTTCTTATTTTATATCTTGCGTTGTTGAAAGACCTTTTTTTACCAATAGGAATATATTAAAAAACAACAGAAAATTTGCAAATGTGGCTGGTTGTGTATAGCAACATAGCTACCAAGTGAACTTTATTTTATTTGAGTGCTATATATTAAAAGAAGTGCTTGATATATTACTTACAATGTTCTAGCACATGTTTCCTGTGTAATACATTGTTTTAAATTACTGTACATATTAATAGAATGTTTCTGTGAAGTAAAATAGTTTTCATATTTTTATCTATATTATGTTTAAAAGGCTTACATCGTCGACTTGCTTTAATAGCTAGGAAAAAGGCAGGAGCATTGTTTAAAAGCCTATAAAAAGCTAGGAAAATTGTTTATAAACCTAAAGAGGTTGAAAGAAGATGATAAAAGGCTAAAACTGCATTTATAAAAAGCTAAAACTCTGGGTCCTATTAAGAACACAAAGTAACTCATTGTTTAACAGCACATATGTATATCCAAACACGATATTAATGTTAATGACACACCTATCATTTGTTCTGCTATGTATATAACATACTAAAACTTAAGATAAAACTGAAAATATAATTACTTCATGCAACATAAACTTCTTAGGAGTAATAAAATATTTAAATACTTATTTGTAATAAAAGTGGACATCACGTAAATTTATATCTGCAGATTCTGTGGTACTACATTTTGTTTTTAACCCGTTCTCTAGCGTGAGTTATTTAAATGTCATCCCTGTCTTGGTAGGCTATTTAAATCTCAGATCATTTAAACAGATGAAATAATAGAAGTTACAGATCTTAGGCTAATATTACTTAAGTGTATGTTCTTCTCGTTTAGATAAACATCATAATTTTATCAACTTTTAGCCCATTTTAACAATTTTATAGACGATTTTCTAATCACCTGAAGGAATGCTATAGATTTGTAATCACTTCTGGTATGCTGTGTTTGCCTGCACCCGTCAACACAGTTTGTGACGTATCAGTTTTGCATATATCTGCAGCTGCTGTGATCTTGAATAAAATGAAACTGTCTAGCGTTGTGATTTATAAATATCCTATATCTTCATCCTATACAAAAGTTTTAGTGAGCAACAGGGTTACCAAGTTATATGATGGACAAAATTTAGTTTTCACGGATGACAGATTTTTTTACGGATATTATTAGCAATTGTTAAATAGTATTATATTGATTTTCTTTAGGAAAAACTGTCATGGATGTAAATCTTTGTGTACCTACAAGACAGTGTCTGATAAGCAATGTAACAGCTATCTTTTATTTAGAGCTAACAGCAACAAACTTCTTGGATAACTGAACAAATCCGCAAACATGACACTGTGATATATGACCACATGTGTTTATCAAGTGGATTCTGAATTCAGCATAATAAACGCAGTGCTAATGTGTTCTATTTTAAATTACCTAATTAAACAGAAGTCTTTGCAGTATGTAAATCATTTTAGAAAATAGGGGTTAAATAATGAGTAATTAAAGGAATGGTTGTTAGAGGTGCCCAGGGAACCTAGTAGTGCACAGTGCTAATATTGCCAATGCAATGTAAATGTGCTCTTGTCAGATTTACTTTTTCATGGAAAAAAATAAGAAACACCTTAAAGCAGCTGAACCCTTTTTTAACTATAGTCAAAAATACCATTTATGCCTATTAAAGACATATATGAACATGCAGCTGCAGAAGCTGTTCTCACATTGTTTGTAGTTAATCACTTCCCTTGATCATCTTTCAGACCTGACCAAGAAATTGTTCCAAAGTGCTGACCATGAGTTTTAATTTTTATTTTTAAAAGAAAATACGGAAATTGCTAATTTTGATGGATTTTGACAGATTTTTATGAGCTGGTCTGATGGAAAAATAATCATGTGTATGCAACTCTGGTGAGCAACTCACACAACCTGATCCAGCAGAACATGTTTATTGTAATAAAGTGCAGATCAAAATAAACACATGCACTGTTTTCGGTTATTCAGCTTCATTTGATAGCTGAAAGGTGAATGTAAGTCACAAGGTCAAGGAGAGATGTAACATATAATTACAATAGGTATCTCTTTACTTTCTGAGTAACAAAGTAGCACAGAGGAGAAGCATATACATACCTGCCAAAGTGTTTAAAATACACCAGCGCCAAGGAAAAAGTTTTGTTCTATTCAAATTAATGTACTTAGATTAGAGCAGATAACAGAATTACTGCTTCAAATAATGTTTACAAACTGATTTATTACAAAACTATAGATAATTTGCATTCTGACTCTGTGAGTTTCCGCGCATTACATTGTAGTCTTGCAAGTAAACGAGAATCTCATAAGCTCGTTAGTCAACTCTCTTCCTGCCAGTCATACATTTAGCTGCATCTACTGGCTGCGAGAAGCGCAGTTAGCAGCAGCGAGAAACGAGCGAGACTGAAAGCTGTTTTGACTGGCTCTAGACTGCACCTTAGAGCCTAATCGCTGCACATGTGTAAGCAACTTGCTTTGTAAGTCATAGCTGATTGTTGTCTTGCATTGTTACATTTGTGTGAGTGGACACATGTGCCATTAGCAAGTTCTTTGACATCAAGTCTTTGCATTGTTGCACCTGCATGAGTGTGATACCCATAGTGGTTTGCATGTGCAACTGCTTCAGGAAGTTTCTTCTAAGTCATCGACAGGAGAAAGGAGAGAATGAGTCCTGCAGAAGTTGAGTTTTCAACAGGAATGCATAACATACAGTTTTTGAGTCAGTTTCAATGGGAAATTTAGAGCGTCCAGTCATAGCTGCCATTGCAGCGTATGTCGAAAGAAAACTTTGGTAGAATTGTTGCAAAATCATCAAATAAAGATGTTTATTTGAAAACAGATTTTTAATTATAATAATTTGAAAGAAATAAAAGTTCTTTGTTTGAGTAATAAAGAGCAGTTTTGTTACACTGGTATCAGGATCAGGATTTAACGTCATGATGGAAAAATCAAGGAAATGAAATCAGGAATGGAAAAGGTGACATGAAGGTAGAAATCTGGCTTGAAGAAGATGAGAACCAAAATGACTGTGAATTGCATGATGGAGAAGATGAAGACTGGGATATTGAACGAAATCAACAAACAACTGGCCAGCATGAAAGGATGTGGAAGAACTTGAGGAAAAGATGGGAGAGCTTGGTGAAATGATGAAAGACCTTGATCAATACCTTAGAAGACATCAGGGAATGACTTAATGCCCTGGAGGGAAGGGGTGATGGAAGCACCAAAGAATTGAATTCAATTATGGAAAAAGATGCTAGATGGAAGGCTGAAAGACTTGAAGGTCAAAATGACAGAATGTAAAAACAACATCCACATATACTAAGCCACCCACTTTTGATGGAACATCCACTTTCAAAGTCTTTTGCTGACAGTTCGTCGCATTGTCACCCACAACCAATGATCAGCAAAAGAGGAAGTCCTATAATCAAAGATGGGTGGCAGAAGTACTGAATACTATTCTGATGTCGGTGAGGCCTGGAGAGAACTGGGAGGCCCTCAAGAAATGTTTAGGAACCATTGTCTGGCTGCAGCCTACCACAGTCAACTTAAATTGAGGCTACAACAGCCAGGGGGAGATGATGCAGGAGTTCCCCTGGCGAGTAAACAGCTGGTGAACCTACCACCTACCCCAGGAAGCTGCCTATTCCTTTATTGATGGGGTGCATGATGCTGAGATATGACAGCAACTACAATACAACCCACAAGGTGTTAAGAACAGCATTAAGAATGGAAGTGTCCAAGAAAATGGCTGTGGTGACCTCGAAGAGGTTTACTACAACAGGGACAGAAAGACAACCCAGAGATGATGACAACCTTTCAACGGAGTATGCTGAGAGTGTGGCGAATTAGGATGCCTAGTGAGAGATATTCACTACAAAGCCAACCAGCAAGCAGAAGATTGGTGCACTTGGTAGGCCAACAACCAAGGAACCTTGTATTGGACTGAAAAACACCATTGAATGGTTTATTCATTACCTGGGCATTGTTGCATTGTTAGGAGAAGTGCCAGTGAAACTGCTGAACCCTTTAGACATTAACCAGAACATCCAGATCAGGATGGAATTTGGGAAGTGTGAGCCAGCAGCAAGTGTATTGCTGAGCGACAGATGCAACCTGCCAGTACCATCACAGGACCTGCTGCCCCAGCTGAAAAATTTGCTGAAGAGGGTGGCTGACCATCTGACTACTTCACAACTGGATCTGCTATCTATTGAGATGATACCAGTCTGTCTTCGGCAAAAGGAATGGCGATTATGGTCGCACTGACTGAGTACTCCATAACAAAGACACGCGTCTTATCTGGCAGAATGGTGGAGGTGGACATGCTGGAAGACATGAGAGCTAGGGAAATCATTGAAGAGTTTGACTGCTCTTGGTGCTCCCCTTTAATCTTGGTGAAGAAGAAGAATGGTGGGCTATGTTTCTGTGTGAATGACAGAAAACTGAATGCCAACAATAGAAAAGATTGTTTTCTCTTACCCTGAAATGATGAGATGCTGGATACACTTGCTGGTGTCAAGTGGTTCTTGACTTTGGACTTGAAATCAGGATACTGGTAAGTGACCCACATTCTCAACAGGCTTTGAAAATTTACAGTTATGCTCTTTGGCCTCTGCAATGAGAAGGTTGACATACAATGGCTGCCTGATCTATTTGGATGTTGTCATTGTCATAAAGAATCTCACCAAGATACTGTAAAGGCTGCAGGCAGCTAACCTAAAGTTGAAGAAGTGCCAACTCTTTTGCAAGGCAGTGAACTACTTGGGCCACATAGTCTCATTATCTGGGGTGGCCATGGACCCTGAGAAGGCTTGAGCAGTGAGAGATTGGCCTCGCCTGAAACACAAACCAGAGTTGTGAAATTTCCCTGGCCTATGCCACTACCACCACTACTGGTTATATCCGAGATTTCTGTAACATTGTGAAACCCCTCACTCGTCTTATGGAAGAGTACCGGCCTTACTTGGGTTCAGAAAAGGCAGAAAGCACATACCAGGTGCTAAAGCCAGCATTCTATAATGTGCCTAGTTCAGGATTTGCCCAACCCGGTGTAAATTTATTGTGGATACCAGTGCCAATGACACCAGCATTTGGCAGCATTCTATTTCAAGTCCAAGATGACCAGGAGTATATAATAGCCTACTATAACAAGCCATTCACTCACATACGCAATTATGGCTGCCAGGCATTGTCACAATGTATTTTATTTTCTCATTGCTCCTTTCATTTGATTTATTTTCATAACATATTTTCTTTACTAAATCAGAGTGATGCCAAACATAGGTATAATCTCAGAATTGTTCACTGGAGCTAAAACATTTCTAGAATTTTTCATTCTTTAATTAAAATATACATAAGCTGTTAAAACTGTGATCTTTTAATTTTGTTTTTGTAATGGTTATAGAGAAAAAGACAAGGGAGCATATTCATGCCTTATAACGCAAGAAGGTGATGAGCTGGTGGAGCTTCTCTCCCACACAATAAATGTGGAGATACAGCCTGTTCCACCCTATATAATAGAAGAACCTGAGCATGAAGTGGTGCACAAGATTGGAGATGATGTGATATTGTCATGCAAAGCTTCTGCTTATCCAGATATTCGTTTCCAGTGGTATCGTGAAAACACACAATTAGATGGAGAAACCAGAAACACGTTGCATGTAGGTATCTTCTAGAATAGGATGATACTGTTATATTAATGATAGCTGCATTAACTTTAATTGCTTATATTTGTTTATTTATTAATATAATATTTGGATGGTTTTGACTTGCAGTACTCGATAAGCAAAAAGCAGAATAGCTTATATAAATGGAGCCTAATTTGTGCAAGATGAATGAATGTATAATTCTATTTATATTCTATCCTATTTATATGCAACAGAAAGAAAAAAAGAAAAAAACATGCTGCATTATCTCAGTGATTTGTATTAGGTGCGCAAAGTAAGTTCAGTTCAAAGTGATGTTCTATAAAAAATAAAATTGAAAAATCTGTGTTTCTTTCGCATGACTTTCTCTATATCTCTGTAACAAATTATTGTTAAAATGCTTATTCTTCTATCTACTTTATGCTAATTGAAATAAACATTAGCAGAAATGGTCTTACTACTTGCTTTCTTATAAATATAAGGGAAATATAGGAATATATTAGGCTAAAGGAATAGTCAAATCTTTAAAAAGCTGGTTGCTATGTGGTTTCTTTATATTGCTAGGAGTTGACAAATTCCTATATGGATTTTTTTTTTTAAAACTGAAACTAATAACAAGGAATATCTCAAAAAAATGTCAACTCCATGAGAAAAATGTATTATGACATAAATTGTGTGTTTTGACATCATCTACCTTTTTGTGTAGTAAGTTTTTGTCTAATTCTTATTGTTTACCTGTTATGCAAAATTCATTCAAAATAAAGGAATCTTCAGAGGCTATTCCCAGAAAATTCAAGTTGTACATTTTATTTGTTTTATATATAGAGTCCTTGGAAGGTACTAAACTTAAATACCAAGTTTGGTATTTTACAAACATTTCAGTTTTGAGTTTTCATGTTCACAGACACACAGACCTTCTAAAAATATTTTTTTTTGATGCAAGGGACCCTAAATTTGTAATTCTAGTGAATACTCATTATCAAATTTTTAGGTGGAGAGCAATATCTTCTAATATGTGCTATGTAGAGAAGGTAAATATATTGGTTGCTTCATTTTTAATGCTACGACAAACTTCATTTGTACAAACTTTGCTAGTGACCCTACCGACATGTTGTTACCCAAAAAAGTGTTAAGACTAAATCTTCAACTAACTGCACTAACCAGTAAATTATGATTTATAAATTCTAGAACATAAAAAGCTTGTTACTTGCAAGTTGCCATGTTTTGTGTATTATGTTAACACATCTACAAAGGGAGTGGAAAAAATCTGCATTATTCTTCATTTTACGTTATGGTTCAATATATATTTTACATATTCACAGTGCCTACTAATAAATAAACTAGTTAAAAAAAAAAACTAGTTTGTTTTAGAAAAATGTTTTATGCAACCAGCTAAAATTATTGCTGATTTCACTTGACCTCAATACTAACAAAAAAAATCTGATGTGTTACATTTCCATGATTTTTCTCTATCTTCTATCATTTATTAGAGGGTATACAAACTGTTCTTATGAAAGACTATCTACTTTAATTTAATTCCAATAAACCTTTAAAAAATAGCTAATTACTCTTTCTGTTATAAATATAAAGGAAATATGATAGTCAAATGTTTAAGAACTGGACATTATATGCTGACCTTAATATTCCATACTGCTTCCATGCAATCATGAGAAACAACTGAATATCCAAAGGGCCATTTGAACCTTTCATAATGGATATCCCTGATATGCTTTATAGCTCACAAAAACTTATATGGAATAAATTGTCTATTTTAAACAGTGATTACATTTTATGTGTTGTACATTTTCATTTATCACTTAACATTTATCAATCATTCAAGATTATATGAAATTGCTTTCAAATAAAGAGTATTTAACAGGCTATTCATAGAAAATTAAAGAAATAGATGTTTGCCACATAAATTTCCTTAATATATGGTATTTTAATCAAATTTTTTCAGGCTGTTGTTTAGAAAATCAAGCATGCAAAGAATGTTCCATGTAAAGGGTAGTTTGAGAGGGGGGATTTTCCTAAAAGTCTTTGTAATATCTTTGGAAGATAGTGAACTTAAGTTTGGTGTTAATCAACTTTTTGTTGATTAGTTATGCTGTGCACACATACACACACTCACACACACACACCTGCACAACATGCAACACGCACATGCACATGGAAAATCTTTTTCTAAAATTTTTTTTTATGGATTCTGGGAGTCTCAAAACCTGTATTTCTGGTGATATCAAATTTTGAGTGAAATGCAGTACTTCAGCTGCTTACCAAACTACTCCATACATAAATTTATGGATACCCAGTATTATAAACAGTTTACTTGAAAACTTATTTGTATAACCATTAATTGAACTATTAAATGTTTCATATATTATACAAATAATGCCATACATTTTATGCACATATTAGAATTACATTTTTTTAGTAATATAAACATGCTTCAATTTTTTTCAACTCTTAGTCTTTAAGTGGCCTTAACAATCAACAAGGGATGAATGTGAAGTGATTTATACAGAGAAACTTTTAAATTTTTACACAACTAATTTGAGTCAAATATGGACACTTGCTTAGTTTCATTTAGTTTTCTCCCGGATGCATTTCAAAGATGTTCATATTCATCGTCAGCAGATGTTTGACTGGCTTCAGAAGGGGAGATTCCTATTGTAATTTCCTCTGTGCTGCCATCTGGTTTTATTGCAGGAAATGTTAAGATGTCTGCCGGTGACATTTCAAAATTCATAACTCTGTGCATGTTTTCCTAATGTGTATCCTTTCCCAAATTGCTAGTTCAGTTGTGGTTTTACATGTTTAATAAGTTTCACATCCAGTTTTATGTTATGTTGCAATGTCCAGAAGTGATGGGATACTGCAGATTTGTCTGTTTGCTTGAATTTCATGCTCCTGAGGTGTTCTTTCAATCTTGTTTGAAGGTTTCTCTTAGTCTGTCCAATGTAAATTTTAGGACAATCCTCAGAGTTTATTTGGCAAATGCCAGATTTTGATTTGTTTGGTATGGTGTCTTTTAATAGCTGGTTTAATAGGTTCCTGAAGTTGTATTTGTTTTGAGGTGCTAGCTCTATATTATGATCTTGGAATAGTTTTTTGAATTTGTTGTGCATCTGTTGGTGGAACGTGAATTTAGTGTATTTTTGGCTTGGGTTGGCTCCTAAGCTTAGTATGGTGATATCTTTAATCTTTATTTGTTTCTTGTATTAGTTTGTCCACTAATAAAGTCTGTTTCAAAAGCATTTTAAAGAAAATTGCTACAGAAAATAGTTTTGAAACAGAATTAGTGGACCAATTAATACAAAAGTACAAGAAACAAAAAAAGAATAAAGATAGCACAGGAACCAACCCAAACCTAAAATACAAAAAATTCACATTCCACCCACAGATGCACAACAAATTCAAAAAACTGTTCCAAGATCATAATATAGTGCTGGCACCTCAAAACAAATACAACCTCAGGAACCTATTAAACCAGCTATTAAAAGACACCCTGAATTGGAAGCCACACATACAATGCATTACATCTAAAATTAATAGATTGTAATGCACCTTTTTAAAGAGTGCAGTCATTTTAAACATCTAAAACTACATTTTAATAATTAATATTCAGTATAAGATGAGATTATAAACTCGGGAGGGCAGATCGAAAAGTAACACTCAATAATTTTTTTCTGCCTTGGTATTGCAGCTGAAATGTTTCACACAGATATAATTTGAGGTTTTCACTACAGAGGGTATTTTTTGTTTCATGTGCTGTTCTGCAAGACATGTGTGAACTATGCAACAAAGATGGCGTGCATGCTACTGTTGTTCACATGTGAAGAGCAGAGTGATGTTTTTTGATATTTGTGGGCCAAAGGGCATAAACTGAGTTAAAATCACAGAGATATGCATGGCGTGTATGGACAGTAGCAATGTCTCCAGGTAGTGTGCATTCTTCCAAGAGAGCCATGTGAACCTTAGTGATTTACCACACTCCGAGTGGCCACTGCATTGAGGTGGTAATTTTGAATGATGGTGTGAGCAACTGCAAACCTTATCACAACAGTTCAACATTTCCTATAGTGCAGTGTACGATATTGTTTATATACTTTGAAATGTTGTTAAGTTAGTGCTCACTGGGTGCCTAAGAACCTGAGAGACAATCACAAGGATCGGCAAATGATGACAAGCTTGGATCACTTAACACGGTACACCGTAGAAGGGCATGACTTTCTGAAAGGATTCTTCACTCGTGACCCAAAACAAAGCAGGCAAGTATGGAATGGAAACATGTGGTTCCCCAGTAAAGAAAAAATTCAAGTGACTCAAGTGCTTGCGACAGTGTTCTGGGATATGCATGGTGTTTAATTGGTGGACTTTGCTGAACATGGGACTACTGTGAATGTTGCAGCCTACACTAAAACTTTGGTGAGGTTGTATCGTGCCCTTCATGACAAATGCTACAACGTTAATACTGCCGATGTCAAACTTCATGACAATGCTCAACCCCATGTTGCTGCTGCTGTTTGTCAGAAATAGCTGGGAGGCACTGCAGCATTCACCATACAGTCTGGACCTTGCACTATTGGACTTTCATCTGTTTGGTCCATGAAGAAATTTCTGGCCGGTCAATGCTTTACGACAGATGCGGAATTGAAATCAGCAGTCTGCAGATGGCTATACTCGAGGGAAATGGACTTCTACAAATAGGCCAATTTCAAAATGATAACAAAATTTTTAGAGAAAGTTGGTGACTGTGTCGAAAAGTACCTATGTAAAAGGTGTAAGTTCATTTGTGATTTATTTGATTTTTTTAACAATTAAACTCTTTTGTAAAAAAATTATTGTGCATTATTTTCCGATCTGCCCTTGTACATTTAATATTTGCAGTTCAAAATTAGATATTGTGATAAATAACATAGCAGAAATATCTTTCATAATTTAATTTAGAATAGAAAAAGTTAGTTCATTTGTTATTTACTTTCCTTTGTTCATTTTAAAAAACATATGTAAAACATCTTGTATATATGTAAGGAAATTTGGAATGGAAACATTCAAGGCCTAATTTTCCCAGCATTTGTAAGTTATGAGGACTGAGGAAAACCGGGAAAAATCCTCAGTCAGGCGATTTTGACAGGATTGAAGCGCAGACCACCTGTTCACGAGACTTTACCTTAATGAACTTGGCCACCTGTGTCAGTAAACATGTATATATTGAAATAATGAGAGTATTTGGTAACACTACATATTTTCATTAACAGGTTTATATTAAAAACATTATTGTGCATAGAATTTTTATATCGTCTTTTATTAATTGACATCTGTTCCTATGCTCGTTTTCAGATCAAGGGATGCACTATTGATCATCAAGGCTTTTATAAATGTTACATAAGTAACAGCATTGGTGAAATCTGGACCAAGAAAGCCAAAGTTTTAGTAAGTATAGTGAACTCTTTTAACATATTCATGCTTAGAGTGATGTTGGTCTGAGAGCCCCAACTGGTTAGGTGCTGGCCTTATACAGAATGTTTTTAAATATCCTTAAAAGCCCAAGTCAATACAAGAAATTTTTTGAGACCAAATTCTGGCTGATATGGTCCTGGCAATTGACAGCATCATTAACAAACAAATAATTTAATTTTAATGCTTAGAGTACATTTTTACAAATAAACTACAGCCTCAGGTGTACCATGAGTTTGACCACATGATCCAATGAAGAAAAAAGTGGAGGATTAGAATGATTATGAAAAACACTTTAAGAAGGAAAGTTACGTAAAGTATGTAATATGAGTGTTAGCCTCCTAGTTTTTTTTTCCTCTTTTAATTTGCAACAAAATTAAACATTGATTACACAGCATGAAAGCCACAACATTGAGGATTAAATTGTCACTTTTCAATGTAATCCCCATCCTTTTCCACAATTTTAATCCACCTCTAAATGAGGGCATATATTCCAGTGTGGCAAAATGCACAGTGTTGCTTCCGAAGCCATTAACAAATAGATTTTTTCGTGGCCTCTGCATCTGGAAAGTGAATCTTTTTATGAGCTTCCTTCAGTGGTCCAAACAAATAGAAGTCTGATGATGCTAGGTCTGGGCTGTATGGGGGATGAGGCAAGACTTCCCATCCAATTTTCACAATCTCTTTGGTGGTGTGTTAACTGGTGCGTAGTTCTTCATTATCATGCAAACACAGAACACCTGCCATGGTTTTTGTTGGGCGAACTCATTGAAGACCTGCTTTCAGCTTTTTGAGGGTACGGACGTATTGCATAGAATTTATTGTGCATCCCTGCTCCAAAAAATCAACTGGAATCACACCCTCTGCATCCCAAAAAATGCTCGCCATTACTTTCCCTGTCAATGGCACAGTTTTAAATTTGTCCTTCCTCGGTAAGGTTGTGCGATGCCATTCCATGGACTGTCTCTATGACACAATATATCAAAGCAATAATTATTTTGTAGAATTAACCTCCTTCCCCAACAAACTATATATTAAAGAAGAACTATCACAGAATTGATCTCCTTCCCTAACTAGGTCAATAAATAAATATGTAACAAAACCAAGTATAAAACCAGGAGAATGGATGGAATATTTTAAAAATTTGTATGGGGAGAAAAAGAGTAAAAATGAGATAGGAAATTGGGAAATAGGTAATAACTATGCACTTATACTCGATGATATAATAAGAAGTGAAGAAATAATTCAACAGGTGAAAATAATGAAGAGAAATAAAGCAACGGGAATAGATGGAATCCCAGCAGAGTTCCTTAAGGAATGGTGCACTGAAATAAACAGAGTTAAGGTTTTAGTAGACTTATTTAACACAATTAAGGTGAAGGGTTATATACCAGATAAGTGGAGGAAAGCAATCATACATCCAATATACAAAGGCAAGGGTAGTGTTGACAAATCAAACAACTATAGAGGCATTGCATTATTATCAAATGTAGGAAAAATTCTTACTGGTATTATGGCAAGCAGGATACAAACATGGGTTGAAGAATATAATATCCTCTCGGAACTTCAGGTGGGCTTTAGAAAAGGGAGGAGGACAGTTGATAGCTTATTTATTATAAAAACACTGGTAGATAAATACTTGAAAGACAAAAGAGGAAAGTTATATATGGCTTTTGTGGATTTAGAGAAAGCATACGATAGGATAGAGCTTCAATTGCTGTGGCATAAGTTGTTGACTAAAGGAGTGAGTAAACAAATGGTGGACACCCTTAGAGCATTATATAAGGAAAATACTTTTTGTATAAGAGTGGAGGAAGGGGTTGTAACAAGAGAAATCCAACAAGAGAAAGGCCTTAGACAGGGATGTAAGTTAAGTCCAGTCTTATTCAATTTATATATAGATGATGTATTAACAGAAATTGGGAGAAATAATAACTCGATGCCAGTAATTAATAATATTCAGATTCCAGGATTACTGTTTGCAGATGATCTAGTTATAGGTGCAATTACAGTGAATGGCTTCAATCCTTGCAAACATTAAATAATTACTGTAAAGAGTGGAGTTTAAAAGTGAACCAGGACAAGACGTAGATTGTAGTGTTCAAAAAAGGGGGAAAATTGAGCAAGTATGAAAAATGGAAGAATGAGAATGAAAAGGAGTACAGGGTAGTGAGAGAATGTATTTATCTAGGAGTTAAAATTGATAGTGGTGGCAATTGGGAAAAGCAAAAGAAATTTGCATTGGCAAAAGCAAAAGGAGCTTTATCAGCTATTAGAAGTTGCAAATACAAAGCACCTAATATAAATATTAGATGGTTAGAAAAAGTGTACAATATGGTGGTAGAGGCAAAAATGCTATATGGGATAGAAGTATGGGGATTAGAAGGAGGATGGGAAGGCATAGATGAGGTGCATAGGAAATTTTGCAAAGAAATACTGGGGTTACCAAATGCAACTGTTAGGCAGGTAGCACAAATAGAGCTGGGTAGAGAGGCAAGTAAGGGAAAGATTATGGAAAGGGCATTGAAATTTTGGCATAGAATATTGAAATTGGAAGAAAGGAATTTGTTAAAACAGTGTTTAGTATATCAAGAGAAAAGTTTAAAGAACAAGGGATGGGTAGACTGTCTCAGAAATAACCTGGAAAGTAGTGGGTTAGGGGAAATGTGGAGAAGAAGAGAAAATAATGTGAATAACTTCTGGAAGTTGGCAAGGAAAAGATTTGAGGATATAGAAATACAAAAAATATTTAGTGAAATAACTGAAAAGAGATCTTTAGTTGTCTATATACCAATGAAAGTCTCATGGGGAAGGGAAAAGTACATTGATGTGACAAATAAAGAGGAGCGAGAAGGTATTGCATGGCTGAAAGCAGGAGTATGGAGGTTAAAAGGTTTAAGGAAAGGTATTCCACAAAATCAATGTCCTATATGTGGCGGAAATGAAGATATGGAACACATTTTATTTAAATGTAAAGGGATTGAAATTTGGAGAAAAGAGTATATTAATAAGAAATGGTTTAAAATAGATAGAAATGTAGTAGTAGCTGAAATGTTTCAAAAAGATAGTAAGAAGATTGGACAATTCTTATGCAAAGTGAAAAATAAATGGATATGGACAGTAAATAGACAAAATGGTGTAATAAACTAGAATTAATAAACTACTGTAAAATATGAGTATGACCGGTAAAGAGCCAGGGCTGAACACCGGTCATATTCACCTGTATAAAGCTTAGCATAAATAAATAAAAAAAAAAAACTAGGTCAATAGGAGAAGTGAATTAAGTTCAAAATCTTACCTGGTTACTGAAAAATGTTGCTTTGCTAAAATAGTTTATTTAGTCAAAATTAAACTACTCATCACCATATAAAAAATTTACTGGAAAGAAAACAAAAATGCAATGAAATTTAATCTTTCCAAAAAGAAACTATGGAGTAATAAATAAAAATGCACAAAAACGGAAAAAATACTGGTTTTACCAAGAAGGCTGTCAATAACACATAGACAAAACATGAATAAATATGATAATTGCCCTGCAATGCTTTACAATGCCCCTTTTGTGCTTAGGTGAGTATATGTGAAATTCTCTGATAAGCTGCTCACCTAAGCGCAAAACATTGCCCTGCAAAATCAATTATAAACAAATATGATTCAAGTAAACAGCGGTAAAAACATAGACTACACTCAAACTTCACTCTTGAAATAAAGTAACTTACTTCGGACGTGTTTCGGTGGCTTTTGCCACCATTTTCAACGGAGATTCACTGATGAACTCGTGGTAGCGGCCTGTAGAGGTCTCTCTTCCGGATAGATGAATTTTTAGATGAGTCCATTTGTTTGTGGTATATCAAAATTTATGACCTTATTTTTTGTTTTTAAAATTAATAGATTTTCTCAAACTGTTAATCCAATTGGATTCTGTACTAATTTTAATAACTTGGGCTCACTGTAAAAATTATGGTTTTGAGTCCAAAAATGATGTGCTACAGCTGAATTATCTGTCTGTTTATATTTTAAATATCTCATGTGTTCTTTAAAACGTTGTCCAATGTTTCGTTTTGTTTATCCTATGTATACCTTTTCACATTCCTTACAGCTGATTTCATATATCCCGATTGTTTTAATGGGGGGATTTTATCTTTTGTGTTTGTATGGAGGAGGTTTTTTAAACTGTGCTTATTAACTGGGGCTAAGTTGATGTTCCATTTTTTGAAAATCTTTTGAAAATTTTGGTGTGCCAAAGGGTGGTAAGTGAATTTTTTGTAGCTAGTTTCTGCTTTTATTCCTTTTAGAGTGCTAATTTCTTTTACTTTCTTCTGTTTCATGAATTTATTAATCTTCTTCTTTCCAAATGTTCTGTGTAGCCATTCTTTTGTACAGTTTCTATGATCCTATTAAGTTCTAATTTGTATTCCATCTGGCTTAATGGTAGGTTTACCAGTCTGAATGCAAGGCTGTTGGTCATGGCATGTTTGTGTGAAATTGGGTTGTAGCTGTTGTTAATTATGTAGTTTTCTGTCTGTGTTTCTTTTCTGTAGATTCCAAATTCTAGTTTGTTGTGGTTCCTGATTATTTTTAGGTCCAAGAAGGGAAGCATGCCATTTGATTCTTTTTCTATTGTGAAAGTTATGGAGCTGTCCTGAAGATTTAGTAATTTAAGGCTGTCCTCAACTACTTTTTTGTTTACTATTGCCACTATATCGTGTACATATCTATACCAAGTTTTGTATATTTGTGGGAATACTGTGGTTATGTGGATTTCTAACTTGCTCATGTATATGTCTGCAAGTATTGGGAATAATGCATCAGTTTTTCCCGTAATGTTGACGAATACGTTGCAGACATAGAAATGGCAATCTTTGACCAACCAGAAAGCCATAAGCTCTTAATCTAAAGCAGAATGCGAAAAAACTTTAAATAATTTAAATAATCCCAGAGCCACCACAACCTTCATCAGAGAGTGCTAAAATCACTAAACAAAAAGGAAGTTTTCTACACAAAAGCTGACAAAGGAAATGAAATAGTGGTGATGGACAAATCAAATTATGAAAGCAGCATGGAAAAACTTTTGCAGTCAGAAGAATATGTGGAAATTCCAAAAGATCCCACCCCAAAATATACAAAATCTTTGCATGAAACCTTAGACACTGTAAAAATAATCAGTGATGCCAACAAAAAGAAACTAATTCCAAGTAACCCCTTCAAACCAAGAATATATGGACTACCTAAAATACATAAACCAGGAAATAAAATCAACCTATTGTAAAATGAATCATTTATAAATGAATTTATGAATTTATAAATATTCACAATTGTGATTCCGACAAAACTAACTATATCGTCAAAATACTCTACTTATTTCTTATCTTATTCTTTCAACTTATTCTCTTCTTTTCTCGCTCCGACAAAAATATTCCAGACAATAATTTAAATAATTTCCTGAAAATTATTAATTACCTCATTGAAGGTCACAAATACTTTATCCTCCAATGCAATATATCAAAGCAATAATTATTTTGTAGAATCAACCTTCTGCCCTGATGAAGTATATCGAAGAATAATTTTGACAGAATTGATCTGTTTCCCTGATGAGATCAGTAAGAGAAGAATTATCACTGAACCTTCTTCTCCGACTAGGTCAGTAGGAGAAGTGAATCAAGCTTAAAATCTTACTTGGTTACGGAAAAAGTTTGCGTTGCTAAAATATTTATTTACCGAAAATTAAACTACTCATCACCATATAAAACATGGATAAACGTGATTATTGCTCCACAATGATAAGTATTGCTTCAGTTCAAGTTGTTGTTTTTCTAAATTCCTCTGAAAGTTTAATTAAAAATAGTATTAAATTCTGTTAAATAATTTCTGTAATTTAAAAAAAAAAATCTATTTGCAGAGGAAGATTTAAGCTTAGGACATTTTTGACGAAAAAAATATCCTAATTGTTGAATAAGTTAGATCCAGAAAACTGACTTATCTTCATAACAGATCTAAATCTTTCAGATTAAGCCTATTATGACTATTCCTTAATCGCTGCACATGTTTTAGCAGTTTGCTTTGGAAAACACATAGCATTGTTACATATGCTTGTTTGGCTTCCTTTAACAGCTCACAGAGCTTAGCTAAGTGAAACCATTCCCAAAACACCCAAATCCAGAATGATTTTACTTTCACACTGTTGATACCTGGACATACATGGAAAGTTACCAGCAAAAAGGTTATGTTATAGAGAACAACAAGTCACCAGATTTTATTGATATCTCTGAGCAATTTGCATATAAGTTTTCAGTTTCTTCCTTGAAGCTGTCTGCCACCAAGCACAGAATGATCTCATTATGTAGATCACAAGTACATCTCAAAGAATTTAAATTACACACAAGGTATCAAAAACTTAAGTTGAGCTAGGCCCATCATGCAAGAAAAGTTTCTTATTAATAATGTCTCACTATTTGGATGAATGCATGAATACCTAAAACCCTAAAACAAGATAAAAAAAGGATGGAAAGGCCATTTGCATATCCAGGTTCCACTGAGTGTTCATTTCCATAAAAAAAAACTTACAAATGTGAATTAGCATGCTGAGTAAAAGATTGTGAATCCTCCCCTAAAAATTAGATAAATAAAGTTCACATATAGACACACAGTCACAAGGTTTTTCCAATAATTAGCAAAAGCTAGTCAAGATTCATGGGAAATTTTAAAAACCAAAAAAGATAGTACCACCTAGTAGAAAACCTCTAAATAGGATATTGAGATTATAGGCCCAGACAAAGTAAAAATCCTATCTTCCAAGCCAAAGTCAAAATTCACCAAACCAACTGCCAAAAAGTCTGGCGTACTAGCAAAAGGGTAAGCTCTGTAAGGAAACCCAGTAAGAATCCCTAAATGTGGCAAATGAATGTTTGTGTTTAAACAAGGTAAGTCAGTAAGCTGCACCCATTGTCACAGGTGTTCAAGAAATCAATACATGAAGAGCAGTGGCACTACCTCAAAGCCTTGGAATGCAACACCGGGGCACAATGGACTTGTGCAAAAATGTTTAAATGGTGATGGAGAAGATAGAGTCATTCACCAAAATTGATGAACAACTGGCTGGTGTGAAGAAGGATGTGGAAGAACTTGGAGGGGAGGGGGATGCGACACAACATCCATATGTGTCAAGCTTCCCAAGTACAACAAGTTTCAAAGTCTTCTGCCATCAGTTCACCACCATTGTCACCCACAACCAATGGTCAGCAGAGGAAGAAGCTGCACAACTGATAGAAGCTTCCAAGGTTGGGCAGCAGAAGTACTGATTGTGGTTCTGACATCAGTGATGTTAGAGAGATTGGTAGGCCCTTGAGAATTCTGTTCAGGAACCGTTGCATATTGAAATCAGCTTAAATCAAGGCTGCAACAGCTGGGGGGATATGACTTGCCAATTGAACAACTGGTGAACTTACCACCTAGTTAGGTGTCCCATGAAGCTACTCCTTTGTCGACAGGATGCATGATACCGAAATATGACAGTACTTGATGCTTGATGACTACAAAGTAATCCATGAGGTGTTAATGAGAGCACTGAGGATGGAGGCGACCAAGATAACAACTGTACTGACTTTGAAGATGAGTATTTATTATGTCAGGCAGAGAGCAGCAATCCAGACACAACAACCTTTCAGTGGTGTGTGCTTGGGGTGTGGCGAGGCAGGTCATCTAGTGAAGGATTATTCACACCAAGCCTACCATAAGGTGGAAAATAAACAAAGACCAGTGTGACAAGGGGCACATTGGGACCATTTTCACCTACCAACCCCTCAAGTGATGTTATGTGTAATGGGCAAAAGAGTGGACAACAGCCACATTTTAAATGGCTGTATACAAGGGAAACTGTGCCAGATACTAGTGGACATGCAGCCATGACTTAAGTCAGACCTGATGTAGTGAAGGATTTTCTGACACAAACACCCAGTAGGCCCTACCAAACAGTGAAGGTGTTGGTGACTTCTTACCTGTTGAGGAGGAATCCCATTGGGGATGGAGCTTGTGGATATTTGTCATGAGGGACTGGATACCATCTGGAGTCACAAAGCAATGGTCAACATTGGCCAGAAGATCTTGTGCCTTAGCCAAGAAGAGATGTTTCCTGAAACTCCCACAGGGTGATCCTGAGGGATGATGTAGTTGTGCCTGCAAGAAGCAAAGTAGTAGTGAAGGCGCATCTGGGGGAAAATGGATAAGGAATTATGTTTTGGACTGGAAGACACTGCAAACAGATTTTTCTTGCCCAGGCATTATTGCCTTTTCGGCAGGAAATGCCCATGAGACTGCTGAATCCAATGGACACCGATTAGAACATACAGACCAGGTCAGATTTAGGAAAGTGCAAGCCAGCAGCAAGTGTATCGCCATGCTAAGGATCAGACCTGCCAGCATTATCACAAGATCTGAGGCCCCAGCTGAAAGATTTGCTGAAGAGGGCAGCCCACCCTCTGACCCCTTCAAACGTCCAGTATCTACTGAGAAGATCTCAGTCTGTCTTCTGAAGGAAACAATGATTACAGCTGCACTGACTGAGTGTTCTATAACATCGATACCAAAGACATTTAATCTATCCAGCCACTACCAAGACATGTCTCTTGCAAAATAGGCAAAAGTGTGGACATGCTGCAAGACATGAGTTCTAGGGGGATCATTGAAGAGTCCAACAGCCCTTGGTGTTTTCCTGTAGTCTTGGTGAAGAAGAACCATGAGCTACATGTCTACAGGAAGCTGAATGCCATCACCAGAAAGGCATTTTCCCATTAACCTGGATTGATGATACTCTGCTCACTCTTTCTGGTGCTCAGTGATTCTCGACTTTGGACTTTAAACAAGGATACTGGCAAGTGGAATTTGATCCCAGAAATAAGGAGAAGACTGTATTCTCAACTGGCCAAGGTTTTGGCAATTTATGGCTATACCCTTTGGTCTGCAATGCACCAGTCATCTTCCTGCTCTGTCTGGATGATATCATTGTCATGGATAACAACTTTGAAGTCCATCTCAAGAACTTGACCAAGATATTGCAAAGGCTGCAGACAGCTAACTTGAATCTGAATGCAGAGAAGTAGTAACTCTTGTACAAGAAGGTGAACTAAGTCACATAGTCTCACCATTTGGGATGGCCATGGACCTGGAGAAGACTTGGGCAATCAGAGATTGACCACACCCAAAAGACAAATGAGAATTGCAAAGTTTCCTGGACCTAACTAGCTACTACTGCCGATTCATTATTCAACATCATGAAACCACTCACTCATCTGATATGCGAACACTGGACTTACATGTGGTTAGAGAAGGCAAAGTGCAATTCCAGACATTTAAATCCTGCAGTGCACCTATTTTAGGATTTCCACAATGTGATGGTAACTTTATTGAGGACATCGACACCAGCATTGGCAGCATTCTATCTCAAGTCCAGGATGACCAGAAGCCGGTAATAATAGCCTACTACATCAAGATGCTCATAGGACTAGTGTTACCCAGCAACATCTCCTGGCAGTAGTAAAGGCTCTGAAGCACTTCCACAAGTACTGTATGGTCAGCCATTCCACTAAGGACTGCCCTCACCTGGCTCTTGGGCTTTAAGAACCTGGAGGACCAGACAGCCCATTGGGTCCAGAGGTTCCAAGAGTACAACTTCACATCAGAACTCCAGAGAGGAAAGGCCAATGCGGATGCCATGACATAACAACCCTGTCCAGAGGAGTGCAGACACTGCATCAAGGTTAAGGAGAAAGAGCATGCCACAGTTGTCATTTTGGCAGTGCCTACAGATGGATAGGATAGCACAAATCTGAGAAGGGAGCATTGACAGACACTTGGGGCCACTCTTAAGAGAAGTGGATTAGGGATTAGACAGAACTGGCAGGACATTGCACCTAGGAGGGTGCGTATAAGTCCTATTGGGTCCATTGGGACTTCATTAACATGCATGAGATGGCCTGTCAACACATCCAGGTAGCAAGCACCTGGATGAAGACCCATTATGACCATCAGACCAACAGTCAAGGTTTCCAGCAAGGTATTCTGATGTGGCTATATCACTACCCAGGCCAACAGATGCTGCCCCGAATTTCAACACCATGGAAAAGATCATACATCGCTGTGAAGAGTATTAATGATTCATGTGCCACAGCCAGAGGCTGGTAGTACCCTTGGATGATCCAGCCCACTATGATGGATCTGGTTGAGATGACTGCCCTGTGGAGAGATGCCTTGCTGGCCCATAATTGCAGCACATGTGTTAGCGGTTTGCATTACAAAACTTATAGCATTGTTGAACATGTTTGTTCAACTTTCTTTCAGTAGCCACACCCATTGTTACAAGCGTTTGAGAAGATATGAAGACCAGCAGCACTACCTCAAAGCCTTGGAATGCAACATCTGGGTGGAATGGACATATATGAGAATATAACTGGGAGTTATTTCTGGGCTGTTTTGTCTGCTGGAGTAAGATGTTCTAGACGTTTCATCCACAACTGTGGTGGACATCTTCAGTGGTGTGGTTGAAGTTTCCTTGGAGAAGGTTTCACTGCATCTGAAGCACTGAGTTGGTTGAGGGTGGGGCTTGGCCTCTCTGGTGCAGGTGCCTTCTGATTGACCCGCTTCGATCTTGCCAGTTTTATGATGTTTCCTGCCTTCAATGACAGGATACTAGTTTCTGTTAAGCTTTAAGGCCTCTTCTTTTTTTGTTGAAATTGTTAGGGTGCTCGTAAATTTCTATAGCTTTTTGCTGTAGTCGGGCATGGTAATATACTGTGGATGAAAGGATGCTGATGTCCTGAATTTTATGATGTGTTTGCCCTCCACCTCAATGGCGTGTTCAGAGACTGCAGACTTTCCTGTATGGCCCAGTCAACAGTTGTTTGTGTGTTTCTTGATTTTATTGTTAACACTATGTTGTGTGGTTCCAATGTATACTGAGCCGCAAAAACAGGGAATGGGTGTACACCAGCTGATGACAGATTTATCCAAGTGTAATAATTTCTTCAGTTGTCTTGTAGGCTTGAAAACAGTTTTAGCATTGTGGTGCAGCAACATGCACTTGATCTGGTCAGTGATACTGTTAAACTATGGCAGAAAAACTGTGCCTCTACTTTTGGGTTGGTCTGGTTTTTGAGTGGTGGAATGAGACCTGTTCAGGATGGAAAACTCTATTAACTTCTCGGCTGGAATAACCATTAGAATGTAATGCCTGTTTTATGTGCCCAAGTTCTTCTTGTAGCTGTTGTGGTTTACAGATGCGAGAAGCCCAATGTGCAATTGTTTTGATCATGGCTCATTTTTGTTTAGGATGATGGTTTGAGCCTTTATTGAGGTAACAGTCAGTGTGGGTGGGCTTACAGTAAACAGTATGCCCAAGAAAGCCATTGGCCTTCCTGCTGACCAGGATGTCCAAAAATGCAGCTGCCTGTCCTTTTGCTTTTCAATAATGAACTGGATGCAGTGATTAATGCTGTTGAGGTGTGGGAGGAAATCTTGAAGGGCTTCTTCTGCATGAGACCATATAATGAATATATCGTCTACATAGTGGTGCCAGACTATCGGTTTTTGTGGACAGTCTGGTTCTGCTATGTAGACAACACATTCATAAGTGATACTTAAAGTGTTACAAATTCAACTCAGAAATATTCTATTCATATGTATCACTATTCCAAAACACCTTTTCATAAAACTTGTTATATATATTTTCTGCATATTTTCTGCATTTTCCATATTTGACATTTCTGGAATTGTTTTAAGTATAAAAATTAATTTGAGCAGCTCTTTAATTTATATTACAATTGCTAAGAAAGCATTGTATTAGAAGTTCTTTTTAGTTGGATCATAGTAACATTGTAACACTATCACATCACTAACAGATAATTTTTATCTGGATGTGTTTCAAAGCATGTATGTGCTTTGAAACATGGCCAGGTAAACATTACTGTTAGTGATGTTATACTGTTTTATGCTCTAAGTAAAAAGAACTTCTAATTCAAATACATCACAGTTACTAACTTCGGCTCACAAATGATACAAAGCATTGTATTTTTATTTCAGATTTATAACTGTGAAAATGTGGACTTATCAAGGCCACGTGCAAAAGGTATGTATTTATATGAGTATATTAACTCTTAAAAATAAAAATTTAGCAAATTCTTGAAGCATAAATTTTTCTAAATTACTCAATTTCAAAATCAATTCACATTGGCACCTCTGCATGCAAGCCTTTAGTTCCATTTATTGTTATAGTCTTATAAAATTCTCAGCAGCAGAATTTGTGTGTTGATAGCCAAGTCTTGTTAGTAGGTTACCAAGGTTCAAATTTCACCCATAAATGCATTTATTTGTACCTTTATTTATATTTCTCTTCAAATAATCACAATGTTTACTACATAATTAATGATAATATAATTTATAATTTGATTTGAACACATTTATGCTGCAATTTTCTCATAGTTCAAAATAGTATAAAAATTAATAAACATTCTTAAATGAAAATTACTAAATATATCAATTAAATCTACACATAGCCAGTATATAAAAGAATATAGATATATCAAATCTGATTAGGCAGATGACAATAATAAAGATAAGCCACATCTGCTGCCAGAAGTTTAATTAATGTCTGCCAGATTCTTCTTTAGATACAGTGCATGTTTCTTGTAAAAAGACAGGATGAAATGTACTCTTACCCAGTATTGCACAAAACTACATAAAGGTTTTTAAAAACTTACAGTATTAATACACTAACAGAATGTATAATCATTATTGCTGTCAATTACTTTATATTAAATCTCTGAATGGTTTCAGATACCTTCTGATGATAGGGAATATACTCCCAAAAACTAGTCTTAATTAATAACACACATAAGTGGAGAGAAAAAAAGTGTTAAAAATTTGTTGACTTGTTTTAACATAACATTATAATGAACTCCACTGTATACAATTTTTTTTTTAATTGTTTCATTTATATAAATAATCCCCTTTAACTTCTGTGGTCATATCGGGGGGCTTTGCTTTAGAAATAAATAACTTTTTCTCGCTCAATTGTAGGGTTAACTAACATTGTTATTGTTTTTTTTTTTCTTTCCTCAGTGCCTAGACTATTAAACACATGCATTCATTCTCACATGCATTCTTCCAAACAAGGTGGGGGATAGGGGATATTTCTAGTTAGCCCTCAACTGGTATGGTACGAAAATATAACATAATTGGTACAGGTGGTCTGAGAGACCATGTAAGTTTAAAACAATTGTGGTTAACAATTCTGACAACATAACTGTTTAAAAACTGTTTCACAGTATTAATAACTTCACCAATGAACACTTTTTGGCTTAAATAACTTTATAATATTAAGCAAAAAGGTAGGTATTTGCTTAATTTGGAAAACTAAACGCTTGCGTAATATTTATTTATTTTATTTACATAGAATGTCCCAATGCATATTGCTCTAGGTAGGGACTGCCCTTTAGTGTGGCAGTAAACAAAATACAAAGAATAAAATAAACACATTAACACATAAAAAGGAGTATATAACTATAAATGTTATACATACGAGGGCCGTTCAGAAAGTAACCTCCGGTTGATTGCAAGAAATTCACCAAGTTAAATAAAAATATTTTAAAATATACATCTTACAACTACATCTTTGCACTATTTTTCTACATAGTTTCCATAATGATTGAGGCACTTATCGTATCTGTTCACAAGCTTTGAAATTCCTTCTCCATATGCATGAAGAGGTGATAATCGCTTGGTGCCAGATCTGGGCTGTAAGGTGGATGGTTGACAACGTCCCACTTGAAGGACTCAAGAAGGGCTGTTGTTCTGCGAGCAGAGTGAGGACGGGCGTTATCGTGCAAAAAAACGATACTGGAAGTCAGCATACCATGGCGTTTGTTCTGTATAGCCCGTCGTAATTGTTTTAGTGTTTCACAGTACACGTCTTGATTAATGGTCGTCCCACGTTCCATGAATTCAACCCACAACACCCCTTTTGCATCCCAAAACACCGTTGCCATCAATTTTCGGGCAGAAAAATCTTGCCGGGCTTTTATTGGTTTGGTAGGCGAATTTGAATGTGCCCACATCTTTGATTGTTCTTTTGCCTCAGGGTTCACGTACTTAATCCAGGTTTCGTCCCCGGTCACGATTCTGTTTAACAATGGTTCACCTTCGGCCTCATAACGTGACAGAAAGTCTAATGCAGAGGCCATTCTTTGAGTTTTGTGGTGGTCGGTAAGAATTTTGGGCACCCATCGTGCACAGAACTTACGGTAACCCAATCTTGCTGTCACTATCTCGTACAAGAGAGTCTTAGAAATCTGTGGAAAATCAGTAGACAACTCCGACATTGTGAAACGTCGGTTTTCACGAACTTTTGCATCAACTGTCTGAACGAGTTCGTCCGTGACCAATGATGGTCTACCACTCCTCTCTTCATCATGAACGTTTTCTCGTCCACTTTTAAATAAACGTACCCATTCACGGATCACTCCTTCACTCATAACTCTTGGTCCGTACACGGCACAAAGCTCACATGAATAGCAGCTGCAGAATATCCTTTGGCTGTAAAAAACCTTATAACAGCACGCACTTCACATTTGGTGGGGTTTTCTATTGCAGTACACATTTCAAACGCTAAACACTAAACTAGCGAAGGTACGACTTTCACTCGACCACGGCTTGATGCCGACTGACCTGCTGAGTGCGTGAATGCACAGATGGCGTCGCTACTACCCGCACTGTGACCGATCGGAGGTTACTTTCTGAACGGCCCTCATATATATAATTCTTTTAATTTGTGTGGGTGTGTGATTAAACTTAATGCAATATTTCAAAAAAATACCAATTGGGATTTTCTGTTGTCAAATTTTTAGGAAATACAGTATTGCTGAAGTAGGTATTTAAAGAGTTTGTTTTTAAATTGGGATAAGTCAGTCTTTTCTCTGCACAAATTCAACACACTTTTTTTGAACACTGTAAACATATCGTACACTTGCACTTGTAGCAAGGGTATCTTGGCTGCCATTTCAGTTTTGGGAGGATACAGAGCATCTATTTTTCTGTTATCAAAAACCTCTTCTGCAGCTGCATCCTTCTCTGGAATTTTGTCAGAAAGCCTTCATATATTGAGTCTCAATTCTTGAGGTAAATTGTGTGAAAGTCTTCCTCTCATGTGAATGTTCTTTAGAGACCTCTTTCATGAAATTTAGCCTATTAAAATAAACAGAATCTTGATAGCTCCTGAATAGTACATATGCATTTGCAGTAATTATGTAAAGAATAGCAAAAAATAGTGCACTTTTGGCCATCTTCCTGTGTGCCGGCTTGAGCTAAATTTGCACATTTTTGGTACAGACCCTATTTGTGCAATTATAATATTCAATAATTACAGGTTCTCCTATTTTTTATTGTTTCATTTATGTAGCCTCCTTTAACATCTAAGGTTCTATCGGGGGCTTTCCACTTTAAACAACTCGTTGTCTGTAGGTACTTTTACGTTAGTTTAAATCATTTTAGTTTTACTCAAACACGCACACATTCACACTCACATACAAACTTCCAGACTCTGTGGGGGATAGGGAATAATTCTGGCTAAAGAAAAATTCCCAGCTCCAGCCGGGAATCGAACCCGGGACCCCTGGGTGAGAAGTCAGCTCGCTGACCACTTGACCACGGAGGCAGTCCTGATTGAGGATCAGTTTCAATTGTATGCTGCATTGAAGAATCTAGAATCACTGCCTTAGGCACATGTGAGAGAAGAGTCATATCTATATGGAAACCATACATTGACAGATTTACTTCTTGATTTATGAGGAAGAAAACTTGGGGAAATTTCTCCTTTATCTTTCTTCAATGTTCCAATCTTCTAACTCAGGCCTCGCGTTTGCAGTGTTCACTACTTCAATAGAGCTGAACCAGTTATCTGCAGTGACATTTCTGTGTGCTTTTTCAATGAGTTTGACCAATGTAATTATTGATTGCGAAGGAATTTGGAACTTCTTTTCATCTTCAGCAAGGCCTATTCCAACAGAACCTCTGCCTGCATATATGTAAGCATTGCAGATGTAGCTGTTTCTGGCATCAGTAAGATACATTATTTTGAGACCATATTTTAAGTGCTTTTTAGGCATGTATATTTTGAACTTACAATGCCCTCTAAATGCAACTAATATCTCATCAATACAAGCAGAGGGTCCTAGTGAATACATCTTCTGAAAATTGCTAGTAAATATATCAAATATCTCTGAAATAACTGGAACTGAGTCTGTTTGTTTTCTCTGTTTCCTGGTATTTGAGTCGTCACAAAGCAGGCATGTGAGAAAAAACAAAAACCTTTTCATTCACATAGTGCAACGGACTATATCTCTGTTGCAAATAAGTTTTCAACATTCTCACCACCTGATTTAAAAAATTCTGTAAAGATGAGCAATCTCAGAAATCCTTTCATCTCAATTCGATTAGTTGTACATAGGAATGATAATGTCTAGTCTTTATATTTCTCCTTCACTGTTTGCAGTTTTGCATTTGTCCATATCACTATGTTATCTATTGTTACATTGGTGAATAATAATTGCCATAAATCTTGGGGTTTAGGGTTGTTATCAAGAGATTTAGCTGGAGGTCACAATCCAGGAAGATGAATTAAAATGTGCGCTCAGGTTCGAACATTTCATGGGGGTGTTTTGTTCCAAACAATACCTTTTTTTCCTTAGGAAAGTTGCAACATTACTTTATACACTTTCTGTCTCAGTTTCTGACTCATCATCACGTTCCTCGATTTCTCAATCTGAAATATGGCCACTTTCCATTACAAATATGGAATCATCTATGTTGTCATCACTGTCAGTAATGTCACAGTCTTCTAATTCCACTAATGTTTGAGTTATGAATTCACTAAGTGTGGTAGTATCTGATCTCATGGGCGATGGATCTGGTTTTTCCGACATTTTCTGTAAAAGAAACGAGAAAAATCCTATATATTCTAGTACCAACTGTATTTGTTATATTGCAGATACTTGTTTTTTAATATATTCATGTACATACATTTAATATACAGTGAAAATACAATATACTGTTAATTAAACATTAAGTAATATATAACATACACATTCTAGTATGTTTATTTAATAGTAGGGATATTATGCATTATTTTCCTCAATATTTTAAATCTAGAATTAAGAAATATGAATAACTAAAAATACTTACTTTGTCAGAAATAAATAACGTAACTGGTACTAGACGTCAGCGAGGCCGCTGCTTGAATTCCAGATGGTATAACTCAAGAATCCTAACAAGCTAAAACAAATGCAATCATAGCCGAGTATTGCAAACTTTTTGTATGTAGTAGCATTTATCGATATATTCCTCCAAAACAACTAAGTCCTTTAAAATCAAAGTTGGACTTTTACTGTCACATAACAATCCTATGACTCTTTGAATGTATGAATAAAATAAGTTAAGCATTATAGTTCATCAGCAATTGGTCAGAAGGCAATGATAGTTTAGCTTCATGCAGCAGCCAACAAGTAAGCTCGAGGTTTAAAAATGAATAAATATATCTGTCAGGTTTATAAGTGTTATAATTAAGTTCAGAAAAGCATAAGAAAAAAGCTCTTAACTTGTCCATGAACAACGATCCAAAAGCTGCCCATATGTGTATTGGATGATTATAGCTATATCCAGAACTTTAAAAAAGAGGCATTAAGATTACTGTAGCAACTTAAAAGAGCAGTAAGAACATCTTGTGTAAGCTTGTGCTAGATTTAAGTTTGACAACAGTAAGACTAAAGCCCAGTTTTATTTACAGCAACAGAAAAGGTAGCACTTTTGATTGGAAATGATACATACAAAGGACTATGCGACCTTGGAGCACCCAGTAATGATGTAATGGCCATAGCAGAGATTCTGAAGAAGATAAATTTCAAAGTTATTGCTCTTCAGAATTTAACATTGATTGAAATGAGAAATGCAGTACGAAAATTCTGCGAGATCCTTCCACAAGGAGGATATGGTGAGTTTTTAATTTTCTGGACTGTGATTGAAATCTATATTACTTAACCCCTTATTTTTGGTATAAATGACTAAAGTAAGAACATGAATTCATATATTTTTTGTACTAATTGTTACTGTAAACATAAATTTTACTATGGTATGTTTTTTTTCACGTTTACCATTTTATAATATGTTAGATAGATGGTATATACCATACAGTTTTCGACACTGAATAAACTTGTGGATGATTCAAACATGTTCTGAGTGACAGAAGAAGAACCTTTTCTTTTGATACAGTTGTCTTGCGATTCACTGCAATGAATTCTGAATAAGTTTGGTTGATTAAGTTGTCTTTTCAAAGCTCTACTTATTATTATCCTGAAACTTCTGTATCAAGTTGTATAGGTACTTTTATTTATAAAAATACAAGATATTTTTATTTACTAATATCATGAAATAAATTGCTTTATTATGTTACAATATGAATTATACCTCAAGTGTGCATGTATATACTACAAACATCTCTCCACTAATTACTGAAGTTTGAGTATAATCTATGTTTTTACTCCTATTTAATTAGTTACTTCACTGTGCATTACCATTAATGTTTTAATTTAACCTCTCCACTATTCTCTTTTTCTACCATGGACTGCTCTGTGTGTTTGTAACTTGTGCGCTTAGTGATCACATAATCAAAAAGTAAGTCTGTGGTTGTGGAATTTCTATTTACACACGGGGTTCCTTGGGTTTCAAACACATGTAATTTCCCTTTAATTAAACTTAGAAACGTGAAATAATGCCAATGGAAACAGCAATTCAACAAATTTGGTTATACTATCACAGCAACATTAATGCACAACCTTTGAATAACATTGCACATTGTTGAAAGTTACAAAATGTCTGGTATTAAGATTAGGCAAGTATGCTGTATTCTGAATTACTGTCTGTCGCAATCTGTTAATTATTGTTCAGTGACATTCTCGAGAACTTCTTCTTTGGTCCCCTGGTTTGCCAGACCTGACATCCCTTGACTTTTTTATGAGATTATGATAAAGATCCTGTTTACAAGCCACCCCTTCCACAGACCATCTTGACCTAAGAGTGTGCATTACAGTCTTCACATCAGTTGACTATAGGGTATCTGGGTGGAAATGGAATATCAAGGTTTGTGTGTGGTGTCTTACCAAAGGAGCTCACATTGAACATTTGTTAAGGTACTGTAACAAAGCTACATAAGTTTCTCTTTCCATTTGTTCTAGTTTCATGTTTCTAAGTTTAAACGCAAGTTACACATATTCAAACCCAAAGTCATTTTTAGGAACCCTTTATATTATACTAAAGGCCGAGTTATGTAAACTATCATTCATAACATTGACCTTAAAATGTAATGTAGAAAAAGCTTTTTTTTTTTTCTTCTTCTTCCTTTATTTGTTCTGGAACTTTCTTTATTAGTATTCCCAATTTAATCTGTTCTTACTGTAATGGCACCACAGCCAGTTTAACTGCTTTTCTTGACATTACACATTTCAGTTAACGCTGAATTATTTTGCTACAGTCTGCATAAAGGTGTGGTAAGGATGGGGGTGAGCCCAAATAAAATAATCAGTATGATGACATGCTTAAATGATGATGGGGTTACATTTGATTGCAATTGCATGGAATTTACTTTTTATTTAAAAAAAAACACAATAATAATCTTCAAATAAATTAATATGTTTCATATAAAATATCTACAAACATTGGGTTAATATTTATACAGGCATTTAACAATAAAATGAAACACATTTAAATATTTTAACAATGAAGTATCAGTATGAGTTAAAACTTTGACTGATTATCGTTATTGTCAAATGGCAACACCATGCAGTAGAGGGTTAATTTAAATTCTGTACATTTTAAATGAAAGACATCATAGAAAATTTGCTATTAGAACACTTCAACTTATATATCTGTAACGTCTGATTTTTATCCAATGCTTGGTAGTAAAATTAGTTCTGTTTCTCTTTTAGGGGTCTTTTACTTTGCTGGTCATGGATTTGAAATGCGAGGAAAACAGATGCTACCAGTTGATGCTCCTGGACCTGAATGTTACAAGTACGAGAACTGTTATTCTGAAGATGAACTAAAGCGGGATGCACTGAGATGTAAGCCAAGACTTCTAACAATTCTGTTGGACATGTGCCTTAAAGCTCCAAACAAGTAAGCAAATACATCAGTTCTGTCTCAAAAATTGACAATGAGGTAATCATTTACTCTTCTAAACACATCAAATGTTACAATTGCATCACTCACAATTTTAGAATTAGAACAAATTTCAGATATATTTTGTCCCTATTAATTTTGCCTCAACAATCATCGATGTCCAACTCTCCAGTAAACTTACTGATATCTTTCTCTACCATGATATTGGTAATGAATTTCTGAGTTCCTGTATAAACCGCCTTTTACATGAAGAGTTCCAAAAGATTATAATCTTTCTGCAATAATTTATTCTTATCTAATTGATTGGAACAATAAGCATGATGCATTTCATTGTTGAACTAATACTGCATAACTGATGAAATATGAATTAGGAAAAAATAAATAAAATTCTGTGTTCCATTCACATTACTTTCTCTACCTGCTCTACAAACAAACTTCTTACAAAGGATTATTTTCTTTTTGCACCATTCTAATCCAGATAAGCCTTTACAGAATGGTATCTTATTAGTTCCTTATAATTAAAAGGGAACCAAGATGCTGCTCTGTGATTGTCATTGAAATTTGCTTCTTTGCATGGCCAGGACTAAAACAAAAGAACCAAGGATGAATTCTTGTTTAAAAAGAGTATAAGTAATTTAAATTGAAACCAATAACTAGAAATATCTTGGAAATGGTTAGCTCTATGACATAAATTGTGTGTTTTAGCGAGACCTATACTTTTTGTGTAGTAAGCTTTTGTATATCTCTTACCAGTTATGCAAAAATCATTCAGAATGAAGAGGACTTCAGAGGTATTTTCAGGAAATTGAAGATATAAATTTTATTTGTCATGTAAATATCTTTAATATACATTATTTTAATCTAAATTGCTAAAGCCATTACTGAGAAAATCAATTTTTTTTTAAAGTTTCCCATGTAAAGGGTAGTTTGGGATGGGAGAATTTTTTGAAAATCTTTGTGTCACATCCTTGGGAGATATTAAACATAAATACCAAAACAAACTCACACATTCTCTCACATTCTCACACACCTTTTTTTGGATTCAGGGGATCTCAAAACATATATTTCTGGTGAAATCTTGTTATCAAATTTTTGGATGGAAAACAATACCTTCTCTACCTACTATAATGTTCATATGTGTTAGAGAAAATAAAAGCTATGTGGAAGTGAAATTCTGATTTGCAAAACTTATAAGTTAGCTTTAAGGTACAATATGAAATATGTTAGAAGCATATATATATATTTCAATTAATTATATTGCACATCAGTATTTAACTGTCACAAGAGAAAATGGCTAATTATTCTGTATTAAAGTGTGTGAGGTTCAAGTTATCAGTTACCTGTTAGAGAGAGAAAGAAATACTTGTCATCTCTCCTTTTGGTGGGCAGATCTACACCCCATCCAAATCAATTTTATCAGGGACAAAACATTCCTTTTCTTCCAATTGTTAATCTGTATTATTGCATTGAAGCATTTAATCTTCAGATTCACGAATTCTCCTTATGGTTACAAAGTGGAATACATTTATAGTGCAAATTTAAACAAACATATACTAAGTATGCATAAAAACAAGTAAGAAAGAATACTATACAAGTAAAGAATAGTGATTTGTTGTGAATAATCATGCATGTTAACATTTAGATATGACAATAATTAGCATATAGTTTAACATTTTTGTAATATATACATGGAATCAAGAACTTTAGATTAAATTGCATTATACAGTTGGATTATTTGTAAGAAGTTCAGGATATTTGTTGTAGAATTGTAGTTTGTCCAGGGCTGTCAGAAGTTCGTTTGGCACTTTACATATGGTTCACTGTTCATCATAGAGACTGCAATTAGTAATGAGATGTTTCACTGTTAGCTGACAGTTGCAAATATTATACATTGGTGGTGGGTTTTCATAAGACAAAAGATGTGACGTATATCTAATATGCAGACAATCAGTACAGTCTGGTCCTTAAGATGAGAAGATGGTAATGTTGCCGACTAAGGGTCTGCTTACTGCGCAATGCCGCAAAACCATATCAACCTTAGAAAATAAAAAGCGTTGTAGAAATGAGCAGACAGGGCCAAGGGAATGCAACCAGTTATCAGCCGCAAGATGGCAGCAGTAGCATGATAAATGGTGTAGTCGTGCTGTGTTTTCCTTCTCCATTAAATGATACATTAGCACCAATTTATTGAGACACTGATGCAATACAACAGTGACATTCAAAAATACTTTTATGTATTAACTGCCCTTTCCTTGCTCCTGTCGTGCAAAATAAAAAACCAAAATATATTTATTTATTTGTCGCTAGATGGCCGTAGTACTGCTCAAATGTTCTTCTCCATACAATGCTAAGTCAATAGTGCAAAATAACGGTGAAATTCAAATATATTTTTATGTATTGTTCCCTTCAGCACATCGTATAGATAAAGAAATAAAAACATACTTGTTTCATGTTTAAGGTATATTTTTGGTGTCAGAATTCTTTAAAATTAACAAGTTATAAACTATGCACATTAGCAATAATCCTTGGAATCTGAAAATGGTGGAGAAATGATGGGATCCAGATAGTATTTTAGGTTAACCTACCTATTGGTTATTTGTGGTTATGTGGTACATGAGCTAGCTAAAGGTGATTTCATCAGAAAATGAAGATAACCCTGTCACCGTCGCACTGCAATTATGGTGCTCTTAATACATTTGATCAAGTAATATTTTGGGTTAAACAGAGAAATTTAATACACAAAGCTTCTATCAAAAGAAAAACGTACCAATTGCTTTGTTTCTTTTTAACAAAAACATAGCAGCATTGGTAGTAAATCAAAATAATATTTATTAATTATTACTATTTATTTGCATATTTAATTGTTTCCTGGCCTCCCCATGGGTTGCCTGCCTTTGCGCTATTTTTCGCTTTCCTAATTTCTCTTTATGTGATTCATTAGAGCATATATATGCTCGAAGGTAATTCATTACCTGTTTCAGCGTTTACCTGCAACACTAGGAAGCACTGCCGTAATGTTATTGTACCAACACTATCGTTGGTTTACCACATTGTTAATTGCATATTTCATCCTTTCCACAGTATCCTATGGGTGCGCTGTCTTCCCTCCTTTTTGCAATACCAACTATATATGCTCCGTTATATGCAGAACATTAAAGGTTGGCTGTGCCTGACATTACGTACATACCCTTAGTCAACATTACCGAAAAGATTTGTTTGAATAGCGAGTGTGTGTACCTCACGTAATTTGCTGTTGGACAGGGTAGACTATAGCAAGCAATGCCAGCAGTCAACTAAAGGAATTTACCATGGAAGCACATGGCTTCTGAAACATGTTTTCCAATAATAAAAGTAAGTGATGTAATGTAACAAAATTCAACTCAACTACGAAGGTAATTCCAAAAGTAAGGTCTCCAATTTTTTTTAAAATAGAAAGAAATATTTATTGACAACAAATGGTATATAGTTTTGAAGCTTGAACATTTTTCTATTTTTCCACATAAACGCCATTTCAATCAATTTATTTTTGTAGACTCTGTGGCAGATTTTGTATGCCCATGTCATACCAACTTCCTGCCAAGCTCTTGAAGAAGTGATGGGCCTCATTTTTCACTTCGTCACCGAAGCGCCTTCTTTTGCCTTGGGAAACAAGTGGTAGTCACTGGGGGCTAAGTACGGACTAAAGGGTGGACGGGTGATGTTGTCACATCCAAACTGTTTCAGAAGATTTATGGTTTGACAAGCGATATGGAGGTGAGCATTGTTATGGGGAAGGCTAATGCCCTTGCTCAACATTCCTCTTCTTCAGTTCTGAATTACCCGTCTGAGTTTATTTAATGTCTGACAATAACTGAGGAGGTGACACGCATAGGCGAACATATCCATTAAATACAGTTTTTCACAATCGACATAAAACGTATCTCAACTATACATATTATTGGAAACAACATATTGATAGGCAAACGCCTTTATTTTGTATACAAAAAACAATTAATGTGTATGAAATAAATCTAAACTGAAAAATTTCCTTTAAAAAGTACATTTAAATATGGACATGTTCTCGTTTGCATGATCCATTTTGACATGTTCGCCTTTGAATGAATTTCGAAAGTCAAATATCTTGTTGTTTCTTAATGGTTTGCATGTTATTCAGTAATGTGTCTTATAGTATATCAGATTACGTATCTATAACATTTTAATATATCATATCATTAAAAAAAATATAAACTCACTTTGGTACCTTTGGCTTTGTTTGGAAATTTTAACAAAGTTGTGATATTTTGCTTTTTTTAGAATCATTTAGTTACATAAATTAAAGCATCATGACCAAAATGAAATGATATCAACAATGACATTGCTTATTATTAGAAAGGTTCTTAAGCTCACACACTTAAACAAACAAACCACAATCATCTTCTAAACAGTCACAAGAAATTTCATCTGCCTGTGTGTTGCACGATGTGGGAATAGAGTCAATGATGGATGCATCCCATCTTAAATCTTGGTGATTTCTCCAGTCTGCTCCAAAAATAGTTTTCAATAAACCACCAACATCTTTCTTCTTAGCATCTGGGATTGGATGGCTGAGGGGTATTTCAGGTATTGGTTGGCAGAAGAGTTTCTTCATGGTCCATCTGCGTTTCAGAAGAGATTTCCGCTCTGGTAGCTCTTACTGGGACTTGTAGAATGCAGTTGCATCCGCATCAATATGAATGTTTTCCATAGCTTGATATTTTTTAATGAAAATTCGTTTCATTTCACTGATGTGATCTAAATTTCGTAGGCCTTTAGATAGTGATTTCATGTCCATCACTCTCTCTTCACCAAGGTTTCTTACTTCACCCACTGACTGATAGAGCTCAATATATTCCTCTTTTGTTACAACTGTTGGCTTTTTTCGTAGAAGTTTCTCCACTCTACCGAAAACGCGGTCAGCAGGTAAGAAACTGTGTCCTCGAACTGGAAAAATGAGGTGTATTTGTTCAACTGGACCATCATGTATTCCAAGAAAATACATGAGTGTGTGAAGCACGATATTGTTCTTGTTTTGAGCTCCACACCCGTCACAGAAAAGTTTTAGTACAGTTTTATTTTTAAAATCGACAGATTTTAAAAAATGCAATAAGGCTGAAGCCACTTCCGCTGCACCACGGCCTGCCTAATCTTCCGTCCACGTGTAAAATACAGGGTTCACTGATTTCACACTGACAATGCACAAACTGTAAAAACTTATCTGCCTGGAGTAAAATGCTTCTTGTACAGGACTCTTTGGCAGTGGCTGGACCTGTTGCAAATCAAAACAGAAAGCCACTGCCTGTTCATTCTGTTCTCGTAAAAGTTCATAGAAGGCATTTGCCCTTTTTTTTGTGGACCCTTTTCTGTGTGATAAGCTGTATCTTTTCCTGTTTTGAAGCCACCTTCATTTGCTCGTCAATTCTTGTGCAGAAACTGCAGATATCTGAAGCAGGACTTCTAAATCCAAATTTATATCCATTCACGAATATTTTACGGAACATAGATGTAGACACTTTGTTGTCATTAGCTGCAGATCTGTTGTACAGTGCACTTAGTTTCTTTATACTTAATTCACTGTGCAGATACAGCCGCTGTGATTTTTGTCAGTTGTAATGACTTTCAGTACAATGCAGATTGCCTATAAATTGTCTACGCGATCTCCACCTCTATATTCCTTTATTGCTTTTCCTTCTTTTATCTTGTTTGCTATACTATTCAGCCTAGTAGATTTCATTAGGGTAATATGCATGAAAAATTTCTTGCACACTGGGTATACTATGTTTCCATTTTGTGCGAAAAGACATTAAATTTGCGAGGTTTACTTTCGCCTTCATTGTTTCGAGGTCGCTTTCTTTGAATATTTTTCAGCGACATCATCCGTGCAACCATCATTTCTTGAGCTGCTTTATCATGAACTTTATAAATTAATTGCCTCAGGTGCAGTGCATCTCGTGGGTGTATTTCCCGACAAGAGAACTGTTTATTTTGGTGTGAACATGCATGAAAAGAATGAAAGCCTCTTGGTGCAACATACCGTTTCGCGTTATCCTTTTCACGTTGCGATTCATTCCTCTTCCTCTTTCTGCTACCCTGGTTTGCAGTCTTCACAAGTACACGCTCTTCATCCATTTCATGCGCTAACTAAAAAGCTGGCCCAATAATTGCAGTTACTAGATAATTAGAATACAATACTACACGAGAACACAAAAGCGCGACAATAATCATACCAGCTGCTCTGCGCGGGAATACCTGGCCTTGAATGGAAAGCAAATCATGTGACCTAAACCACAGCCTCCTATTGGTTGTATGGACTAGTTCTTCTTTGCGGGAAATTTATACGTGGACATGTTCATGTTTGCTTTGAACCACCCATTTTCACAGGCTTGTATAATGGAATATATTCGGGTTTGCTTCAATAGCATGATGTATATACATTCCGCTTATCCTCTAATTACCATTCCATATCGTAACTCATATTTTTTAAATTTTGGACATGTTCGTGTTTGCGCGTCACCTCCTCAACTGTCAGCATTATTGTTGGTCCAGGATCCATAAAGTCGACCAACAATATCCCCTTTCGATCCCAAAATACAGTTGCCATGATTTTACCAGCAGACTCTTAAATTTTGCAGCTTGGGTGAACTGGAATGCCACCACTCACGTAATTGTTTGGTCTCAGTTGTGACTGTTTCTATTGAATCCTAAAGGTGGTTGGTTGGTTGGTATTTAATGTTGAGCAGTTGGCAGTGAAACCATTTGCTCTCTTGCATTCCAGTATTTTGATGTCATATTATCATGTTGACTAAAGACTGGGCAGTGCAGCAGATGGTTTCCATCCATATCTTCTTTTACTGTACAGAAAGGACACAGAGGAGATCTCACTATACCAATCTTGAATAAATGTTTATTGAAACAGTCATGGCCTGTTAGGAGTCTAAAAGTTGCTACAGAAGATTTTCTTGGTAATGTGGTGATTCGGGTCGTATTATTACATAAATTTTCCCATGGTTTTCCTTTTGTTTGTAATACATTATCTTCTTTAATTTTGTTATTATATGTTGATAACTTGATAGAGTGATAACTTATTGGATCAGATGAATTTTATGTAATTTTATTACCTAACTTGGCTAGAAAGTCAGCTGTTTCGTTATCCTGTATTCTGCAATGTGCTGGTATCCATTGAAGTATTAATCTTTATTTAAATTCATTAGTTGTTTTATGATTTTGCAGCATTCTGCAATATTTAAGTTAATAGATGTTACATCAGATATATCAGTAATAAATGTAAAAAGAAGCTAGTAACAGTGAAGAAATACACAAATATTAATATAAAAATAATAATTGCAACCAATCTTCACTTATCTTTTGGAATCCTTGTCTGGACTAGTTTCGCAACGATTTCATTGCATTATCAACATATCCTTTTGGTCTCTTTTTTGATGTTGTTTATTTACAATGTTACGGTTACTGCTACACTAAATCCACCTAGTAGCAGTAACCATAACAGTGTAAATAAACAACATCAAAAAAGAGACCAAAAGGATATGTTGATAATGCAATGAAATCGTTGCGAAACTAGTCCAGACAAGGATTCCAAAAGATAAGTGAAGATTGGTTGCAATTATTATTTTTATATTAATATATCAGTAATAATTCAGTGAAATACAAACTGTGTGGACAGAGACTGCCGTAAACAAAAACATGTGATGAAAGGAATAGAAGATGGACACTGCAAAGACAGGATCTAATTCAACATTCATTCAAGAGGGTTTTAATATAACTGACCACAAGAAAATATAAAATTATTCGAGAAACTCCAGGAAAAGAAATGCAAATTAGCCACAGACATCCGTTTTCTTAATTTATACAGAATTAAAAAGGTCACACTAAAATTTATCATGAAACTAATCAAAAATGATAACAATAGCAAACAAGAAAAAGCAGCCGTTAAAAAGATCCTGGATTTGGAGAAGAGCAAACATTATAAAAGTAGAAGTGTAGCAGAACTACAATTATATGAATTACACTTAAAACTAACCAAAAAATTAGGAAGCATCTTTTGGCCAAACTAAATACCAAAATGTAAAACAAAACATCAGCTCAAAAACGTAAACTTGAAAAGCTGTGCAAAGAACAAGGGAAAAGAACACCAATTTAAAAATCCACACCACAAATAAATGTCAAAAACCTATCAGATTAAACCTTCACCAAATCAGAACTGAATTTCCTAAATAAAAGAATGAAAACTTGTGTCAATTTCTCAGATAAGATTGGCGATTACATTGCGGACATACAAAAAGACACTCAAAACATAAATGCCATTGATAAAAGCATTATAAAGAGTGAGTGCTGCCAAATAATTGAAACAATAGAAAACAAAGAGGAAACTAACCCCCCCCCCCCAAAATGTAATAAGAGTGCTAAAAAGCAGATTGGTGATTTATAGCAAAGCTGACAAAGGAAACACAATAGTAATTAGGAAAGACCCGAATGTGTAGAAAGAATTGAAACACTTTTAGAAAGAGAAGAATACAGTACAGAAAAAACCCCTAAACCAATGTATAAACAAATTAAATGCCACTATTGAAGACTGTAAATTAATAGACAAAACAGAAAAATACAAAATTAAAGTGGACAGTCCTGTATAGCCCAGAATTTACAGTCTTCCAAAAATACACAAGCCGGGAGAGTCAATGAGGCCAATTATAAATAACATAAAGGACCTATATATAAACCTACAAAATGGTTAACACACAGATTCTCTTCTTTTCTAAATTTGAAATGAAAAGTATAAAAAAACTCTCTAGATCTAATTGATAAAATCAAAGACATGGAATTAGAAAATACTGATACATTAGTTTCCTTCAATGTTACTGCTCTTTTTCCAAGCGTACCAACAGAAAGCATACAATCCCACATCAAAAACTGGTTAATTGCAATAGGAAAAACAACAGAAGTCCCAGAATACCTCACATTAACAAATCCTTGCATAGATCAAAATTTCTTCACCTTCAACAGAAAATATTATAAACAAACATGGTTTAGCCATGGGCAGCCCACTATTACCAATACTAGCAGACCTCTTCACGAGCACTTTGGAAACAAGGATAAAAAAAGCATTCCTCTGGATATTCAAAATATGGTACCTCTATGTAGACAGCATCTTTGCAATAGTCCCAGAAAAACACCTAGAAGATGCACTGAAACTGCTAAATCTGCAAGAAAAATCCATAAAGTTCATGGTGGAGAAGGAATGTGATGGACAACTACCCTTTCTCAACCTTAAAATCATCAAAAATGAAAACCACCTAACATTGGCATTTACAGAAAACCTACCCATACCAACAGTTATATAAAACAAAAGAGTTACAATCCCATTCAACAGCCTTACACAAGATTGGTAAATATACCAATGGGCAAAAGAATACCACAATGAACTGGCAAAAATATTGGACATAGCTACAGAAAATGGATTCAAGGCAGAATTGGTATACAAAAGAGTCAACAGGGCCAAAAATAGGAAGACAATAAAAGAAGTCAGTACACTCACTCCAAACCAGAAAGAAAACATGATCTACAAGAAGTTTACATACCACCCTACAACTTTCTACAAATTCCAGAGGTACTTAGACAACACATCATTCTGGCGCCAAAAAATAATTACTCCATAAAAAACATTAAATTCTAAATTAAATGATGATATCCCACAAGAAAACAAACCAGGCATATATCAGTTCAGCTACAACAACTGTGAAAAAATCTACATTGGCCAAACAAAAAGAAACATAAAAAGAAGAGCAAAAGAACATCGCAGAAATATTAAACTTAAACAAGAAGACAAATTTGTGGTAACTTGACACTTTTGGAAAGAGCAACACACCATAAATAGAAGCCTGAAAATACCTAAAAATATCACAAGGAAGACAGAATTAAAAGTTTGGGAAAACATATATATTTGGAAAAACAAGAACCATGTTTTCAACTTTGAAATCCTGCCAAGTGACCTACTGATGACCACCACTAGGGACAATGACAACCACCACAGCAAGCAATGCCAGCAGTCTACTAAAGGAATTGACAATGGAAGCACATGACTTCTAAAACATGCTTTCCGACAATAAAAGTAAATGATGTAGTGTTACAAAATTTGACTCAACTAATTAATTTCAATTGTTAGAACACCCACTGTCACAAAGTCCACCGTATATCAGTAATAGACCATTCTTGTTTTCACTTTTAGATGACACCTTGAACAAAGTTGCTTTAGTCATGGTGAGGAGTCTTGAGAGCTGAGAGCCTAGTGCCGAGAGTCTAGAATCGAGATTCGAGAGGTAAATGTTTGATAGCTTCTTTGGCCACTCCATTTGCCTTTTTGTTTCCCGGTATACCTATAAAAGACGGGAGCCAAAGAGCAAGATCACTTTACCAGAAGACAATATTTTGTGATATACTGTTTGGATCTCCAGGAGCAGCGGATGGGTAGTGTCCTAGTGAAAAGCAACTAGAGCACTCATGGAATCACTGAAGATGATGTAGGAATAGTGCTTGTTAGTTCGAAGAATGCATTCCATAGCGAATTTAATGGCTAGTAATTTACATGAGAAGATGGAAGTATATTTGGTAGATTGTACCACATTATGTGTTTGTGAAAACATACAGCACAACAACTGTTGCCATATTTGGATCCATCTGTATAGATGTGTTCATAGTCAGGGTAACTTTTCCATATTTTGTTAAACAGCTTCAGATAGGTAATTTGTAAGTTCTCCCATTGCCACATCTCGCTATTTAAGGGGGGAGTTTTGAATCCCCGGGGGATGGTTTCTGCATCATAGGAGTCAGAAATCAACGGTGGAAGCGTCAAATTGTAGTCTCTGAGGAATGGTTGGATTCTGCTTGAGAAAGGTAAGGCTCAAACATTTTTATTAAAAGAAATTATAAAGGATATCTGGGAAGGATGTAGGAGGTAGTACATGAGTGAGGCTTAGTAGCAAATCATAAAGCGTATTTTAGGCTTAGCATTTTCCTACTGATACAGAGGGGAGGCTCGTTTATTTCTATTTGAAGACACTGGTGTGAAAGGCTCACAAGGAAATTCCCAGTGCTGAAGACTGGATGCTGTTGAGTGCATTGAGGTCAGTAGAGGACTGGCTGAGTTGTAGATGGTGGAGTCACAATCCAACTTGGGCAAACGATAGATCTGTATATGCAAAGTAAAATAGCAAAGTCAGCACCCCATGTTTTAGAAGCCAGCATTTTCAATAGGTTGAGATGTCAAACACATTTGACCTTAAGGTGCCGTAAAAGCAGGTGAATCCGATCAAAATGTGCACATAATTTAATATTTTGAAATGAAATACTTTGTTAAAAGTGGTGAAGCACGGAAGATATGTTCCTTCATATTTGACATTAATGATACATAAATATCGTCATTGACTGACTTCAACAATGACATATTTATTTAATTGTTTACCGATCTGTGTCACCCGCATAGTGCGGGTGGTTCCAATCACTCATTTATTTTCATTCAATGTTGTTTTATAACTTTAATATGGGTGAATGTGATCACAACTGTGATTCTTAAAAAATAATTTCATAAATTACACAGAAACAACGAACAATGGTATATAAATTGTGCATTTATATTCATATTTATTTTGTAGGACTCCAAATGTTTCAGCACATGTTCGTAACCAAAGGTCGATTACAGGATATGATTACAAAGAAGAAAAACACAGCTCAGTTTATCAGTAAACAGGTTCTCATCATTGAAACTGTCCATTACTCAATTTTATTAATCATATCATCTATGTTTCTGAACACGTAACTTCCTCTTCTTTGAGTTTCACATTGGATTTTTCAAATTATTTCACTTCTCTCTACTTCTGCAATGTCTTCAGTCTCTGGAAAAATGAAGTGCGTGTTCAAGTTATTACTTTCTTTTTTTCTTAAAAACTTAACCTCAAACAAGTCTTTATCAACTTCTTCCCCAATCTTTCCAATAAAGTATCTAACCCTCTTCTTCGTTGAGAATTTTACAACAAACTCCCCTCTTGAAATTTCTTCAGTTTCATCACTTTCCTCAACTGATTTTGATGCTTCATCATCGTCGTCGTCGTCGTCATCATCATCATCATCATCATCATCATCTTCTTCTTCTTCTTCTTCTTCTTCTTTTCTCTGCTGGCTCATCTACACTGGTTCCTTCACCTGTAATGTGGACATTTTGTTGACTCCCAAGATCTTCCACAACCACTCCCTTACCTGGCGCCACTTTCAAACGAGTCTTACGAACTGCTTCTGTTCTCTTAGCTGCTTCTCCAGGATGAGAATTCTTTAAGTGATGTCTCTAAATTAGAAAAATATTCACGCACTGTAGCATGTGTAACAACTGCTCTGGCCCTGTTTATATTTTCACTTAATCGTACACTTAATTCCTTCTTTCTTCCAAGGAACCCACGTAACCATTCCTTGCCAGGTCTGTTGTCAGTAAATCTTTTTTCTATTTTTCCTATCCTATTTGGATAGCTTTGTACTACGTTTCTGATATCTGGATCTCTTAGCGGGAAACCCCATTTGGCACACACCAGTAATCCTTCAACCAAAGCGTTTTCTTCTTCTCTACTTAAAGCAGTTTCCATTCTGGATTTATATTTTTTATTTATTTTATCATTAAGGGTGGTACATGGCACACCATATTGCTCTGGTGCTTTTTGGATGCTTAATTTCCCTGATTTCACAGCATTTACCGTGTTAGTTAAGTATACAGGATTGTAGTTACATCTACTGCCAGAACCAACTTTCTTTTTATACTTCCCCATGCTGATCGGATTCACCCTACAATGTAACAAATTTTAATTTCAGACGAGCTACCATTAAAACAAAATGAACTTGAATAGGTTTAGTTACTGATACTACCACAAAAAGCATGAATGAAATAAAATATGTTACAACATACCTAGTTATATGAAAGCAATGAAACACACAACGGAACTTTTCACAAGTAAGCTTCTTCCACCACTATGATGCATTCACTTGAATTTGATCTACTGCTATAGAAAACAAAAATGACAGTTCCAACGCAACAATGTTGTATTCTAATTGTATTCTCGTTCCGAACACGCAATGCAATAATTATACAGCTGTTCTACCGTTTATTGTTATTTTCTGAGTAAAAGAAGAAACAATCAGAATTATTGGATTCACCCACTTTTACGGTACCTAATGTGTTCAGTTCAATCTTTGATCAAAATATAGACCCAAAATATGAACACTTTTAACCATAGGTATCACTAAAATTGTCCAATCTTTTCCATGTTTCTCCACCTTTCTAAAGTCACCTTTCCAATTGAATTTACCAAAAACACTTTTACATCACTACTTGTAAGTAAAGTTTGTTTAGTAGTTTTGTTGTTTAGTTTATACCATATATCAATTCAACTACATAAAAATTACAGCAGTAAGATTGTAGTCAAAGTATTGTAAGTCCATGAATGTTTGTAGTGGTGTCTATTGTTCTACTCTTTGAAATTATCTTTTTACTTTCTCTAGCACACATGTACAATGTATAAAGTAGGGAAATAGGTATTGTATTCTATCCAAAAATTTGATCTGAGACTTCACCAGAAATACATATTTTAGCATCCCTGAATACAAAAAAAAGTATTTTTAGAAAATATGTGTATGCATGCATGCATACATTTGTGGGGGGGTACTGCATCAAAAATGAAAAGTTGCTTAAATACCAATTTCAGGATAATTTCCCAATCTATGCTTTCTAAAAAATGGTTATAACAAATTTTATTAAAATACTGTATATTACATGATAAAATGTAAATCCTGAATTTCTTGGGAATAGCCTCTGAAGTCCTTTTCATTCTGAATGACTTTTGCAAGGCTGCCAAAGTTAAAAGAAAAACTTACTACACAAACAATGTAGATCTCATTAAAACACACAATTTTTATGATATACAGTTTCAGAGATATTCCCTGTTATTAGTTTCAATTTTAAAATACTTAAAGCTTTCTCCAACCAACCCAAATGACAACTTACATTCATAAGTACTTAGTATGCGAGTAATACGAGGGTGGTCCAGAAAGAAACCGCAGTTTGTGCCTAGCACCATCATCGACACATCAGTGTGCACAGTGCTCAGTGTGCTTCTAGCTGTCTAAGGGGCAGCTTTGTACTGTTGTGCGTTTGAAAGATACAACCTCAAAACATGAGTGCCACAATAGAAAATCCTGCCAAGTGTGAGGTGCGCAGTGTTATAAGATTTCTTTTGGCAAAATATCACTCAGGATTGTGAGCAGTATATGGTCCTAATATTATGAGTGAAGGTGTTATCCGTCAACGGGTACGATTTTTTAAAAATGGAAGAACAAACATTCTTGAAGAATACAGGAGTGGTAGCCCTACTCTTGTCAATGATGACTTGGTGAGCAAAATGGATGGAAAGGTTCTTGAGAATCATCGGTAACAGAACTTGCCGATCATTTTCCCGAAATTTCCCGCAGTCTTTTGCACGAGATAGTGACCAACACCTAGGTTATCGCAAGTTCTGTTCTCGTTGGGTACCAAAACTGCTGATTGACAACCACAAAACCAAAAGAATGAGTTCTGCCACAGACTTTCTTTCTCGGTATGCCACTGAAGGAGAAGCATTTTTGAACAGAATTGTTACTGGCGATGAAACTTGGATGGCCTACGTGAATGTTGAGACAAAATGGCAGTCAATACAATGAGGACGTGCCGCTTCTCCAAGCAAGCCAAAGAAACTTTGTCTGCAAGGAAAGTCATGGCTACGATTTTTTGAGATGCCAAGGGCATCTTACTCGTTGAATTTATGGAACGTGGCACAACTGTCTATTCTGAAGCCTACTGTGAAACGTTTAAAAGATGAAGAAGCACAATCCAAAACAAGCGTCGTGGTCTTCTGTCATCTGGTGCTGTGTTTCTGCATGGCAACACTCACCCGCACACAGCTTGAAGAACAAATGAACTTTTGGCCAGTTTCAAATGAGACGTTTTTGACCATGCCCCCTAAAGCCCGGACTTAGCTCCCAGTGATTTTCATCTGTTCCCATATATAAAACAGTGGCTTCCATCTTAGTGCTTCGGCAATGACGAAGAGCTTCATCATGCCATGACGGATTGGCTAGGTTCACAGGCGGCAGAGTTTTATGCAGAGGGTATTTCAAAGACTGTTAAAAGGTATGACAAGTGCTTGAATTTGTACAGAGAATATGTAGAAAAATAGAAAAAAAGTTGTATTTTTCAGATATAACAATAAAATTTTTATATCTCAACTGGTTTAATTTTTATTTCCAAACAGAGGTTTCTTTCTGGACCGCCCTCATTATGGTAATTATTATTGAACAATTTTATTATTGTATTGGTAATGCTGCTATATTTACATGACCATGGGTAAACCACTGAAAAATTAAATGCCCCAGCTGTGATTTGAAAACGGCTCTCCCCTCTCTTGCAATTGGTTGACCAGGTAGAAAAACAAGAATCAGTTGGAGGATTGAATGTCTTACCAGTATGTCACAATAGCTATGTGGTTAGAGCATGGAAATAAGGAGAACTGTGTTCAATCCCAGCTGGCCAAATTGCATTTATTACCATCATCTAAAAGTGTAATTGTCATCTTTCATTTTGTTTTGAAAATGCATTTTATCATGTCTTATTTCTCTTTCAAAGTATAATACAAATCTATTGGTCTTTATTTATTGTGGTAATTTGCTTATTTTTATCTTAATTCTAACAATGATTTGTTTTCAGGAACCAAAATTCAGAAATTCATAATTCTATACCTCAATACATTACATATGAACCATCCCGAAATTTAATAATGCATTATGCTACTACAAGCAATTTGTCTGCATATGAAAGAAAAACAGAAAGAAATGGGATTTACATGAAACATTTGAAGAACCATTTGGGAGCACATCTACCAATTGATCAAGTTCTTGGCTTGGTTCAGAAAGGTATCCATTTATATCACCAATTAAATAAATGATAAAATAAAAGACTTATTAGTTTTGTTGTAAATGATTTTGTTTTTACTCCTTTTCTAGAAATAGCAAATGAAGAACATGAGGCAGCAGCAAAACAGATGCCATTATGTTCCACTAATGTGGTTGAGGACTTCTACCTGACAGATCCAGTTGTAGGCAAGTGTTCTCATTTAGAGCAATAGCATATTTGAATTTTTAAGCATCATCTACACCATCACCATTATTATAATTATTATTATTATTATTATTGTTGTTGTTTACTGTAAATATAGTGTGTATTCCAAAAGTTTTATCTGGAATGTTGTTATTTAACTTTTTGTATCCCTTTAAAATTAGGCACCATAAATGGCGGTTACATCACCTAAGTAAAGAAAGGTATGCTCTTTAATTGAGTAATATTCTATGGGGCAGTTATAGTTGTATAATTGGTTTTTGTGACTGCAATTCAGTTATTTATCAGGGTTCTTCTATATACTGCACTGAAATGAATTCAGATGAATTTCAATTTTTAGTATTTATTTATTAAATCAAAATAATATGCTCCATATTTTCCATTCTTTATTTTAAACCCTTTATGAAATGTTGTAAATAAACAAAATACTTTCTTTCTACAATTCCAGATAGTTGGAAATTTCTTTGTTTTTTAACTAAGTTTAATTTCCTGGCCAACAAATCTAAAAAAAATTATTTGTAATTCTTTGTTCTGGAGTTTAGCCTGATTTAATAACATTTCATTTCATCCAATCAATAAAATTGTGGTTTACTATCAACTTCATGTTAATCAAATATTTAATAAATGTGATGTTAATCCTATTCAAGCCAAAGCTTTTACCCTTGAAATCATCAATACAACATGATCAATGACTGGATTTATATCTATGCTGATAACTCTCTTCTGGATTTTGAAGAAGGAGCAGGAGCCTTTTTCAATTCTTTTCCTTTTATAAAAAGTGGGGAAATATACAACCAATTTTGATGGTGAAATTGACGCCATATATACATCACTTCAAAATTTATTTGTGTGGCTATACAAATACAAAAATATAGTTATTCTCTCTGATTCTAAAGCTGCCCTCAAGCTATTGGTTCTACTGCTTGGCCCAAAATGATGAAGACCAAAGAAATACATATGATCAAACAAATACAGAGCCTACATAAAAATATAGTCTTACAGTGGATTCCTGCACACTGTGGTGAAGTTGATAGTAAATCACAATTTTATTAGTTGGACCCCGTCTTACAATAAGTATTTCCTGGCGCATTCCTGGTTGTTGTACATATAGAGAAAGTAAAAAGTACTTGAGCCAGACCATTTGTGAGGTATAGTTGGATTATAATAAGAGGGGAATACTTTCTGTTTCAGATGGATATTCTAATAAGTTTTTCAGGTTCTGAATGTCTATATAAATCCAATCTGTGTTTTCATATAGAATTTTGGTAGTTGTACAATTTCTTAGAATCTGGTAGTCTATTAACTTCTCACAAGTTATGAGGGCTTGCCATTTAAGTTCTGTCATGATAGGTTTGTTGGATGTAACAGTTAATAAAGCACGTACTATGTACATAGTGTAGAGAAGGTACTGCATTGTACCAAAAAATTTGATACTGAGATTTCACCGGAAATATGTTTTGAGACCCCTGAATCCAAAAAAAGCATTTTTAGAAAAATATCCATGTGTGTCTGTCTGTCTGTCAAAAATTTTGATTCTTAAAAATGGCTCCAATGATTTTGATTAAAATCTCGTATATTTAAGATATTTACTTGACAAATAAAATGTATATCTTGAATTTTCTGGGAATAGCCTCTGAAGACTATTTTATTCTGGATGAATTTTACACATTTCTGCATATATGCTAAACCATAAGAGATGGACAAAAATTTAACACACAGAAAATATAGAGTGCATTAAAACACACACTTTATGCTATGTAATTTTTTTTCATGGAGTTGATCGTTTGTAAGATATACCTGATTTTTTGTTTCAGAATTGAAAAACACACCTTTTTCCCTTCTACTTATATGGAAGCAAGTCATAAGGCTATTTCTGCTAATGTTTTCTCAATTAGCATGAAGTAAATAGAAACCTTAGCTTTCTAACAATAATTTGTTGCAGAGATATAGAGAAAGTCATGTGAATGGAACACACCAGATTTTTAAATTTTATGAAGTCTTCTCATTGCATATCTCTGAAATATGGAGTTTTTCACACTAAATTCACAGACCCTTTTCCACTTAACTTTACACAATTTAACTTATTTACTTCTTTCTTCAGTGATCAGCAATTTTTTCTTCTCCAATGCTTTCATGTCTCCTTTGTTCAAAATACTCTGACACCTTTTTTTTTTATTTTACTGCTTTGACAACAAATCATTAATGTGTATTGTGTTGCTAACCTCTATCTTTTATTTACATTACTTACTTTTCCTAACATATATTTGTTTATACTCAAATTTGAATTGCTTATATGTTCCTATTCTTTCCACTTCTGTATTAAGAATTAGTTTTACAAGTGTATTATTACCATTTTCAGTTGATTTTAAATGTTACATTTTTCTCTTTACATTTGTTTATGACTTTCTTCTTCTTGGTTTCTTGAAATGATGCTGCTTTTCATTATTTTGATTATGCACATGTCAATAAATTCTAAATTTTGTTTTCAATTTTTTATTTTAAATTTTGACAGGTATTCAAGAATATTCATCCTCAGCAGTGACACTTAAATTAATCAGTTCAATCTTTCTTAACTCCATGTTTCTTTAAAAATGCATGCCCAGCAAAGAGCACACTGACAGATAAAGATTTCTGTACCATCATTACTTTTAAATTCTGAATCAAGAATTACACTTACGTTCAGTATTTTACAAAAATATTATTTTACAAAAATATAAGATTTCAGTTTTTGATCGGATAAACAGAAGCCAAAATGGGGACAAAAATATAAGATATGTCAATAGATAAGTACTTAAGAATAATTTTAATGAAAAGGTGTTTTGGAACAGTGATATGTATGAAATCAATATTTTTGAGTTGGTTTTGTAACACTTAGTATCATTTATGTATAATTTTTCCAGATCTGTTTCGAAGCCATGTGGGGATCATTGTCGATGGTTTCCAACTGAATTTCCACAGGGTGTTCTATGTTAAGGTGTGACAGTCCCGGGGTGGCTGAGTGACGAACCTCACTCAGGCACCAGGGACAATGATGCCCACATGGCTTCGAAACCAGTCTGGAAAAATTATACACAAGTGATACTAAGTGTTACAAAACCAACTCAAAAATATTCAGATAAGTACTTGTTATTTCTGAATCTTCCACTTCTTGATTATTATTCATGCTGGCACTTAGCATTAAATCAAAGCTGAAATGTTAAATACACAGAAGTTGATATTTTTGAAATGATGAATATCATAAGCACCTGCAGTATCTTTCACTTGATAATTTCCGTCATACAACATTCAACTAGAAAAACTTCACAGAAAATTGCGGACAATATAAAGCTATAATATTTTATTTCTCTTGAATTTATTTAATTTAAGCTGCTGCATCTGTGACTGCACTTTCTCCTTCCAAAATGCTGGCTTCATTATATATGATATTGTTTGTTTCAGGGAATGCATTTAGTGAAACTCTATACAATAAAATTTTGTGTATAAATGCAGAGATATATACTGGCAAGCCTATAAGAACATGCATCAAATTTGAAAAAATTAATAAAGCTTTCCATGTATCACTAGCTCCTCACAAAGGGTGCTTTTTAAACTCCATGGATATCTGCATATTTGATATAGCACCATATGTGGTCTGCTGCAGGGTACAATGGCAGGTAAAGCCAAACTGTTTGCAATGTTGTACTGTAAATATAAATTCTTTGGGAGGCAACAGCTCAGATGAATTGTTTCTTATTTGGAACACCTTTACTTCTTTGCTTTACAGGAACTACAGCTGGACATTCACAACAATGGCAATGTAGCTGAAATAAAAGTACTGAATCTGCAAAAAACAAGGGTAAGTTAAAACAAATTGTTTTTTTTGACTCTAATCTATGAAGATACAATAGCATTCATTAAAAATATCCTCATGTATCCTAAAGTATTGTATGTAAAGACTTCTTTAGAAAAACTCAAGAGATAGATAGAAACTATAATTTTCTGAACTAAGAGGTGCTATCCAAAAGTTCCTGAAAATGCATCAGTATTAGTGGATTTACACCATGCTTTCGAAGTCATTCCCTTGTGAGCATATTCACTGCACCAAATGCTTCTTGTAAATATGAAATCTGGAAATCCTTTTTTGCGAGCTGTTCAATACCATCTGCAAATTTTAATGTCCTCAAATCTTTGATTAACTTGATTTTGATCTTGGAGGACAAAAAGTTATGTGGAGTAAAATCTGGCATACATGGTAAATTAGGAACAGCTGTCATAATGTTTTTCCCAGGAATTCTTCCAATATGAAAGCTGTTAATTTGTTCTTATAGTGAAACCTATTGCCTGTGCACTGCATTCCCGGATATTTTCTCTTCATATTCTGCCTCAACCAAATCAAGACATCACAATTGAACACTGCATTATTATCTTGTCAGAGGTGAGCAAACTCCCTTGGATAATCCCTTCACAGCCCAAAAAGCAACATTTTTAAGTGTAATATCAGTATTTGTTTATGAATGATGTCAACTGCCAGGATCACATCAGCACCACCATGTGCCAGAATTTAATCACACAGGAGTTCATGCCAGTAAATCACTCAATGAAACAATATTTCATGAGGTATAAGCATCTGGCTAATCTGAATATCATCAAGGTATTCCTGATAATCCTAAAAAGTGTTGAGGGAAGAATGTTAAATTGACTTCTACAAACATTGTTAAAAATTGAGCTTTTAGTTAGTTGGGATTAAGGGATAATTTAGTAAATAGGGAAGCTATCACTTTTAAGCCCACTTAAAAACCATAGGTCTGGGCTGGATTTGAACTTATGACCTTGGAATCAAATGGATAGCACCTAACCGACCACCCAGGCCGACAGAGCCAATTGATAGCTATCCAAAACAATCAATGCTTGGCCATTGTTAAACCACTTTAACTATTCTTAAATTTGGGTCTGATCTTTAAAGCATTGTATTTAATTACTAGCAAACATCTAATATGTTTCTTAAGCAATTTTACAAAGCTTTATGCAGACACACTGCTACCTCACATATGTCATTGTGAGATTGCAATGTAAGCAACTGCAACACTAGAGAAAAGCTTACAAATACTCCACTCAGTCCAGCTTGAGAAAGAGTCCTGGTGTAAACAAATGCAGCACAACTTTCAAGTAAATAAAAATAGTTTGTTACTGCACTCCATTTATTGTCACCCTTTTTGTATTTCAAATAATGAAGAGGAGGGTGAATAATAATTGTATTTGTTCCATCATGCCATATCTGCATATCGGGCCATGATTTCTTGATCAAAGGTATTTCTAGTTCGTAAATTTTCCACTGGACACACATTGTGTTGAGGGATCAATTCATTGCCCATAGATAGCCCTATAGGATGAAATCATAACTTACGGACATGAAAATGGCACAAATTAACCCAGGGACCTATTCTTTCAAGATATGGAATTCCTTTACATGCAAATAAATGTTACACAATACAATGGCTTTACTTCCCTTCCAAACAAAGCCATGCTAAGGCTTTTTATCAAAGAAAAAAATCCATCACCTCCACTGGTTTGGACCCGCAACCTTGGGTGTAACCTTCACCATGAAGAACTAGTCATATTTAAATACAACTTAAATAATTTGACTCTATCTATTATCATGTATCATCAGTATTTCTATGCTATTTATGTGGCAAAGCAAGCAATGTTCATTTTTGTTTGCCATTTCTTGGAGTATGTCATCAATAAACAAATTAAATAAAATGGGACTTAATTGCCTTAAACCAATTGTATTTGATATCCAATCTGTTATTTTTTTATTGGCAAGCCTATTGCAAGATTGATTAGAATACCTCTCTAATAGTCATATGAATTTCTCGCTCACTCTCTTTGTTCTCAACTTATACCAAAGTGTATCCCTTTGGATGGTATCAAAAGCCTCTTCTAGATCTGCAAAAAATAAATGTATCTTACCTCTTTTCTTACTTACTTTCTTACATTGTCCATTGTGTTGACTTTCCTTTTCTAAACCCCCCTTGTAGATCAGATGATTTACTTTCTCTCTCAGCACATTCCTGTAATTGCTTTGCTGGTACCCCTGTAAACACTTTGTATCACTGATAATAGAATAATTCCTCTGTAGTTGCTTGGATTATTTACTTCTCCTTTCCTTTTATAAATTGGCACTATAACTCCCTGTTTCCAAATTTTTGGAAACCTTCCTCCCTTGAGAATCACATTGAACAGTTTTCGTAACATTACCCTTCTTTCAGTATTTTTATACCACACCCTCCAAAATTCCCCTGGTATTCCATCTATTCCACTAGCTTTCTTACTTTTTAATTTATTAATCTGCTCTCTTATCCCATTCTGCAATATTTCCTGGTCTAATGTTCATCACAAATATATAACTCCCCTAGTGCTTTTGTCTGTATTAGCACATTACTTCCACCTAATAGTTTCTCGAAATATTCCGTCCATTTCTTAGGACCAATTTTATTCTGCAAAACTCTAGTCTTTGATAGTGTTTTCAACTCCCATATCAGTTTGCTATCATCCTGTTTTGCTGCCTCATAGATCTTTTGCTTAATTTTATCAGACTATTCTTTCTTTTTCTCTTCAGTTAAACATTTAGCCCCATCTCACTAATAGAAAATTATCTTTTTTGACATGTTTTTCTGATTGTTTCCATCTCCTAAACTGTCTTTCTATTGTATTTCTTGCTGCAATGCAATCCCCATCATACCATCCCTTTTTTATATTTCCCCCTTGATTCCTAATTTTCACTGTCATTCCTGCTAGCTTCACTTCCCCTTCTAGGTGTGCCATTGCTTCTTTGGCTTTTCCCTCCTCAATAAGTGGTGTAATCTCAGCTTGAGATTTATTTCCTCTACTTGTATTTAAATTCACAATAAATAATTCTCTCTCCTCTTTATGCTATCAGTAATTTTCAACAGTTTTATTTTCCTCTATTTCTTCTTCCTGCTCTACTTCGCCCACTGTTTTAAAAGTTGCTCCTAATGGAAAATGGTAACTATTGCAATACCTTTGTAGAACCTTAAAAACTATGAGATAATTATCTAAATTCCTAGATAATAACATATAATCAATAACACTTTCTCCCCTTTCATTGACAAATGTGAGCTCCCCTGAATTGTCCAAACCTTTTGCCCCATTACACATTAATAGATTATTAACTTCAGAAAATTCTATTAACTTTTTCCCGTCTTTGTTCTTTATTTTGTCTTTGCTATACCTCTTTATATAAATATTTTTTTTTATTTGGTAATCGTCTAAATCAACTAAATAGTTGTTCTTCCCAAACCTTGCATTGAAGCCCCCTAGTATTAGAAAATCTAAATTACCATATTTCTGACAAAAAACTTCCATGTTTTTCTCTAACTTACTGTAAAAGCTTGCAACATAAAAGTCTGATATCCCAGGCGGATTAAATACCACTCCCTAACCTAAGTTTTGGCACTTTCTTGTCACACTTTGTAACATGACCCACGTCACTCCCTCAGCATCCATGCCCTTTATTTCCTTTGTTCCAAAATTTCTTTCCTTTTTGATAAATACTCTTATTTCCCCTGAGACCTTACCTTTCATTTTCTTTTTCACTCCAATTTTTCCAAAATAGTCATAACCCTCCATACTTATTACTTGCTTTTTTTTTTTTACCTGTTTTCACCACTGCAATCACATCGCCCCACTTCAACACTTAATTCACCTTTGTGTATTTTGTCTATTAGTCCTTTGACATTCCAACAAAGATCGCCAGGGTTGGCCCAGCCTATACCGAATCTGTCCTATTTTGTCTAAATTGTTGCAACTTTGCTCTTGTCCTGGTTAACCTCCCTTCCTGTTATGAGTTAAGTCTCCCACCATTTTCGATTGTCAGGATGCTTCCTCTTGGTGTTGATACAACACTGGTCCCTCTGCTCTTCTCAGCTGACCTGGAATCTTACAGCATTTTACTGATGACTGGGGATTCCATCCACATATAAATGCAAACCTCGTAAATAGGCTCTTCTTCCTGTATTTCTGGTATTTTTAACTATTTTAGTAATATATGTCTTATTTCTCACTCTTTTTTACCATAGTAGTCATTTTCAGTAAATATTTTCATGCCTTTCAGGTTTATTGTGTTGCTTAATATTCTCCATTTGACATTCATGGATGGTAATTTAACTAGAATTGGTCTTGGTTAATTTCCCAGCTGTAAGTTTAATGCCAAGTTTGCCTTCCATGATTTTTTGCACTTCTTCCCATGTTTTTCTTCTTCTTTGTTCTCCTACTCCAAATATCACTACATTCAATTTCCAATTGGCATGTGCCTATTTCTCCAATTTGGCTATTCTATTTTTACATTCCACCAATTCTTTTCTTGTTTCCTGTTCCATCTGGATTATGCTTCTTTTATTTCTTCCAGTTCCTTTCCATTTTTTCTTCCATACCCTTCTCTCTTCTTTTGATATCCTTTATGTCATCTGCTATATTTATTATCATTGCTATCACTTCATCCATTCCCGGTCCTGGGTTTAGTTCTACGCCTCCTATTATTAGTAAGAATGTCAGTACCAATGCAATCCAATAACTTAGCGTTCTTAATGTATTTTCTGTGGTATTATTTGGATTACTTATTTTCCTCCTGTTAAACAGCCTGATGCGACCTCTATACAGCTGAAGCACTATAATATTTGTACTTTAACGAATGTTAACCTCACTCGCCTGTCCTCTTCACACTCGTGTAAGCAACTTCTGCCTAGAATATATCATGGGATAAACTATCAAATGCCTTTGATAGATCAAAGGATATACTTTCCATTTTGTCAGATTTTTCAAGTTCTTGAAATATTACCTGATAAAGTTCTGTTGTAGCAGTAGTGGTGGAATATTTTTGCCTAAAACCATGTTGTGATGTGTAAAACAAATTGAATTTATTTATAAAATCGAATAATCTGCTGCTTAATGCATTTCCATACACTTTAGCAAATACTAAGCTCAGAATAAAAAAAGTTAGTTGAGCCGATTTTGTAACACTACATTACTTACTTTTTATTTCGGAAAACATATTTCAGAAGCCATGTGCTTCCATTGTCAACTCCTTTGGTCGACTGCTGGCATTGCTTGCTGTGGTGGTTGTCTCTGTCCCTGGTGGTGATTTGATGAACCCCTGAATCAGTAGATCACCTGGCGGATTTCAAAATTGAAAACGCGGTTCTTGTTTTTTCCAAATATATATGTTTTCCCAAACTTTTAATTCTGTCTTCCTTGTGATGTTTTTCAGGATTTTTGGGCTTCTTTTTATGGTGTGTTTCTCTTTCCAAAAATGTCAAGCTACTGCAGATGTGTCTTCTTGTTTGAGTTTAATATTTCTGTGGTGTTCTTTTGCCCTTGTTTTTATATTTCTTTTTGTTTGGCCAATGTAGATTTTTTCACAGTCATTACAGCTGAACTGATATATTCCTGGTTTGTTTTCTTGTGGGATATCATCTTTTAATTTAGAATTTAAAATGTTTTTTATAGAGTAATTGTTTTTAGGGGCTAGAATGATGTTATGTCATTTGAAGATCCTCTGGAATTTGTAGAAAGTTGTAGGGTGGTATGTAATTTTCTTGTAGATCTTGTTTTCTTTCTGGTTTTGAATTATTGTGCGGACTTCTTTAATTCTCTTCCTATTTTTGGCCTTATTAGCTTTATTGTACACCAGTTCTGCCCGGAATCCATTCTCCAATTTGAAATCCCACCAGGCGATCTACTGATTCAGAGGTTCATCAAATCACCACCAGGGACAGAAACAACCACCACAGCAAGCAATGCTGGCAGTCAACCAAAGGAATTGACAATGGAAACACATGGCTTCTGAAACATGTTTTCCGAAATAAAAAGTAAGTGATGTAGTGTTACAAAATTGACTCGACTAACTTTTTTTATTCAATTGTTAAAACACATCACTGTCACAAAGTCCACCATATATCAGGATAACTAAGCTCAGAGTTATTGGCCTATAATTTCCTGTTTGAGTTTTATTGCCTTTCTTGAATATAGGTCTGACTATACTTAGTTTTAAGGTTTCAGGGACTATTTCATCGTTTAATGAGGCATTTATTTAATGTGTTAGGATACCAGCTAAGGCATCATTACAGTATTTTAGAATTTTTGACAAAACTTCATCCCACCCAGAGGATGATTTATTTTTAAATATATTTAAAAATTTTTTACCTTGCCTTCTGAAGTTTCATTCAAAAAGATGGACGGTAATGTTCCTGTGGATGTACATGACGTGTAATCATCCACCTTAGGTTCATCTTTTGTTACATTTATCAAATATTTATTGAAAAGTTCACATATTTCTAGTGGATTATCTACAACTTGGCCACTTTCATTTAAAGTTATATTATCAATATTTTTTTTGTCAATACTACTTTCTTTTACTATCTCCCATACTGTCTTAACTCTTATTAAGAAGCCTTCATTTTTTTTTTTTTCTCTTATTTATTTTAATTCCAAAGGAAGTTGAATCCTTTATCACCACGTTTATTTACTTTAGTTTTGGACATGTCTTGTTTAGATGTGGTTAATATTTTAAAAAAATTGTTCCATTTTTTATCGCTGTTTCGCTCACCATAAATTAATTCCCAACTTTCTTTTTTAGACTTTCATAAAGCCATTTTAAATTATTTTCATTAGTTAATCGTCTTGTTATGTATTTCAGGGGTTATGTTTCTGCTTAATATTGATAAAATTTGAGCACAGTGATCAGAGATACAAAACTCCTCCACCCTCACTTCGTAGCTGTCATGCTCTAAATTACTTATTACATAATCGATAGCAGTAAACATAGTAGGTGTGATTCTTGTGGGTTGTTTGACAGCATTATGCAAATTAAAGCTACTTAACCTATTCACTGCTAACATATTTTTAGGTGAGAAATACTCCTTGCTGAGTTAATTTCAGAAATTTTACAAATTTTAAAACCTGCAGAAAATCATGCAAAACTATTGAAAATGAAATATGAACTCACCAGAAAAGATGTGGGCTACTTTAGATGTTTTAGAAGTTCCAATTTTTGTTTTGAAAATATTTTTATATGAGCATATGCAAAATACGCAATGGAATGTAAATATCATTGTCACAATCCCCAATTCTGATAAATCCGACAAATCCAATGGTAAAGTCTCAAAAACTTCCAATAATTCATTATCAGCAATAAAATGCTGCACATTGCTTGAAGAGATCATGATCTCACTGCTTTTGGAAGACCCTGATTGTCATGCGGATCATGCGATTAGAAGCATGTGAATAGTCTTCCTGCACCGGTTTGCTTTATTTCCTTTCAGATGCAGGGACATGTTTGAGAGTTAGTTCTTTTGAATCCTAACAGATGTACCATTATGCCTGCACAGTTCAAACGCTTTTAAATATGAAATTCTAAGACTTACAGCCGTAGCATTGTTGGGATGTTTATCCTCAATGGAGTTGTCTTGACCGTAGCAGTGAAACAGTTAATATATGATGCACAAGCATTTATATTTTAGTCATCCATAATGATTATGTTTTTTTTGTTTATATTTGCTCTATTTAAAAATTTATCCAGGTTCTTTAAAAACTGAAAATATCAAACTTAGCATTTATCTTTAGTATTCTCCAAGGATGTGACACAAATATTTTCAAGAAAATCCTTTCACCACAAACTACCCTTTACATGGAAAAATGTTTGAAAATATTTTTCTCAAAAATATTGATTAAAAATAAAATATAATTGATTAAAATACCGTCTATTAAAGATATTTATCTCACAAATAAAATGTATATTTTGAATTTTCTGGGAATAGCCTCTGAAGACCTATTTATTCTGGATGAGTTTTCCAAAATTTTACATAATGATTAACTGAAAGAGAGAGACAAAAACTTGTAGATCTCATTAAAACACATCATTTATGTCATATACATGTTTCTTATAGAGTATATCCTTTTTGAGATATTCCTTGTTATTGGTTTCAATTTTAAACTACTTAACTTTTCTCAGGACAATTTAAAGTGAGTTAAACCTCGATTATTTCGCATAACGACTAGTTTTTAAAAATATTGACTATCACTTTAGCCTAAAGCATTCACTTATTTTCCTTCTGCCTACAAGAGAAGCAAGTAATAAGACCAACTCTGCTAAAGGTAAATAACCTTTAGCATGAAGTACGTAAAAGAATAATCTTCTGTAAGATAGTTTGTATATTCAACAGCTAGAAAAAGTTAAGTGAAAGTGACACATCAGATTTTTCTGCTTAAACTGAGTAGTTCTTTTAAGTGTTAAAAACATTGTATAATTTATTTCATGTCTTGTAGCCTATAACTTCATGTAAACATTAAAATGATAAAGCCAATTTTCTCAGAATACACAAAATGCTACTTATACCGTTATAGTTTTCACCCATTCATATCAGGTTTGGTACTTAACTGACTTTTCATTTTGAGTTATGCTGCCCAACACACACACACCTTTTTCTAAACATGTTTTATTTATTTAGGGTCTCAAAACATAATTCTGGTCTTAATATCAAATTTTTGAGTGGAATACTAAACCTTCTCTATCTACTACGTACCTATATTGTACATACATTTTAGAGAAAGTGAAACATGTAGGTGTGGATACCTTATTAACAGTGATTTTTATAGCGATTTTATGGTTGTTTTTTTTTTAACACTTTTGTTTGGCAATAAAAGCTTTGTATAATTTTTATAAGGTGTTGTGTGAGTATCCTCTTTTTCAGGTATTTTCCATATTTTACATTGGTTTACTTTGTCAACAGCCTGTTTGAAATTGACAAAAGCCACGCGCATTCCTTTATCAAACTAAAAAAACAAAATTAACAGTTTTTCACTTCTTGAAGTGGTTCATTTCATTTAACAAGTATAGAGATAAAATAAGAACTGAAGCTTTCCTGGCGACGTGTTAATTCAAAATCTTCTCGGGCTTCTAGCCAGGTAAAAACTTGGCTTGACACCAGCATTTCGAAGAAGTGCATCTTCCTCGTCTTCAGGGTGAACTGATGGTTTGAGCCTGCAGAGACTGGTATATATAAGAGCTGGGATGAAGCTAACATCTGATTGGTTCGCGTGATATTATGGCCTGGTATTTAAGATGACTGAGACATGGGCACGGACTTCGTAGAAAACTATTTATAGCAGTTATTCGGCTAATGTTTTGTGTTTGAGCACGCACCTGCTAGAAAATAAGTCTTGGAAGACTGCAGGTAGAGGATTAGGTATTAAGGCTCTTTAACATTGGTGTCCATGCTGGCCTACAATTAAGTTCAGTCTCTAGAAGTTCTTCTGTATTTGTGGAAGTTAAAATATTCAATTCAAGGTGCATAAAGTAGACTCCTTTCTAAATAAGCTATATTTTTACTTTCTCTACATGTACTATGTACATAGTGTATAGAGAAGGTATGGTATTCCACCCAAAAATTTGATAGCGAGATTTCACCAGAAATGCACATTTTAGGGTATCCAAAAAAAGCAGTTTTAGAAGAAGGTATCCGTGTGTCTGAACACAATAACTCCAAAATGAAAGGTCAGTAAAATACCAAACTTGGTATATACGTTTAGTATCTTCCAAGGATGTGAGACAAAGATTTTGAAGAAAATCCCTGCATCCCAAACTAACCTTTACATGAAAGAATGTTTGAAAATTTTTATTTTCTCAAAAATGGCTTTAACAATTTTAATTAAAATACTTAATATTAATATATTATTAATATTACACGACAAATAAAATATATATATATTATTAATATTACACGACAAATAAAATATATATATCTTGAATTTTTTGGGAATAGTCTCTGTAAACCTCTTTAGTTGGGATGAATTTTGCTGGATTTTGCATAACTAGTAAATCGTAAGAGATAGAGAAAAACTTACTCACAAAAATTGTAGATCTCTTTGAAACACATAATTTATGTAATCTAATTTTTTTTTTTTTTTTTTTTTTTGTAGAGTTGACCATTTTTAAGATATTCCTTGTTATTGGTTTCAGTTTTTTTTCACGTGCGGGAATTTATCAACTCCTGGCAATGCAAAGAAATGGATTTCATCTACATGGCAAACACCTTATTAAAGATTTGACTATCGTTTGAGCCTAGTGTTTTCCATTATTTTCTTTTTTAATTACAAGAAAATGTTTCTGCTTATGTTTATCTCAATTAGCTTGAAGTAGATAGAAAAGCAAGCTTTTTAACAATAATGTGTTACAGAGATGTAGAGAAAGTCATGTGAATGGAACACATCAGATTTTTCTTACTTCCATCTTGAAGGTTGGAGATCAAAAAAATGTGCAGCTCATTTTGCACGCAATACTGGTTGAGGGACTGCTTATTAGTATGCCAGAAAAAGAAAGGTAATGGCATGAGCAGAAGAATCATTATAACTGTTATTTTGTATTGCCAACACTATAAATTACACTAAGCAAAACAAAAAAAGGAGTAAAATATCCAAAAATGTCATCAACTACCTATATATGCACTGTTCCTCATGGACTTGATTCACCAGTTCCTGCTCCATCTATTAACTTGACTGACAAATCTGAAAACACTTGCTTGACCTCCAAAGATGAAATTTATTTTGAGCCAACAGGCAAACTCACCTGTCTGAATTAAATAATCTAACAGGGGAATTACAACTCACAAACAGAAAGGTTGGAGTGCTTGGCTTAAGGTTTACATGAAAAGAACATGTTTGCACCCAGGGTATCGTTTTCTTGGTATAGGACTCATGAGAAACTATTTAGAAAATATAGTGACCAGTAAGATCAGCTTGTACATTGTACAGACATTTCTAATGTCCTGCATAAATCCAGAGAGAAAGAATATAATCCTAACAGCTGAAGTCTTTTCATTGATTCCTCACAAAGAAATTGTAAGGTCATTTAGCTTCACAACAGCAGCTTACCAGTACCCATACCATGCACATTCTACAAAGTTTACCAAACCATATCAAATATTAAAGAGGCACTTAAAAAAATTAAATATCACGATCATGGATAGCAAATGTATGTGATTTGAAGATCATTGGATTGCTTCTGGGACAACAACCTGTTTCCTCTGTGAGTGGGATAGCCTGTTGAGCTAGGAACAAACCTTATGATATAGAAAATTAGCCTGAAAGGAAAAAACTGCAATCAGTATAAAAAAATGTTGAAAATAAGTTTTAGTGACTGCGAAAAAAATTTACTTCTACTCTTTCACATGAAGTTAGGGTTGATGGAGAAGTTTGTTAACAATCTCTGCTTTCCAATGCTAGATCATAAAATTTTCCTCATTCTTGTACACTAAAAGCAGAGCAGGAATGTTTTATGCACAGATTCTGAAGCTGCTGATGGACAGTAATTTCAAAGATGCAACGACAACGATTCAAATGTATGGAACTTATTCCAGAAGTTGTGAAGAAATTTGCTGGCAACACTAAGGATCCTCAACACAAATGGACTTTAAGAAATATGTTGAACAGGATCAAATTTCTTAATTGCAATATAAGCTTGAAACTATTTTTTTTTTGCATCACATCTTGATTAGTTCCTTCCAAATTTAGAAGCACTAAGGTGAAAGTTCAGAGCCTTTGTGCATGGCTTTCCTGAGGTCACTACAGTAGTTTCATCATGATGAAAGGGTTCATCAGAATCTAAAAGATGTGGGATGGTTAGGATGACTTTTCCGGAGGGAACTCCAGAACTTCAAGAACACACAAATTCTATGGGAAAAAGAAAAGCCAGAGAAAGGAATTATTAGATGCATTTCACAGGGATATAGTTTCAACTATAGTGCCTTTTACCTTGCTTGTTAACCTGTTTTGTTTGTGTGCTACGTCTATGTTTTGCTCTTAAACGTAAATACAGTGCGTTCCCTGAGAGACCAAACCATATCGAATGAAGGCCAGTGCGCTCTCTGCCAGAATTACGCCTAAAGGACTGGCAGGTAACATGTGCAGAACTCTTTAACTACTGTACTAATTTATATTAGGCTTTGCTGAAATCAAGTAGATATTGAAATTGATGACCTTCAACGCAATACTTTCGCAATGTGGGGCGGTTCGGTCGCTCAGGGACCGCACTATAAAAACAGCAAATGAACCATATCATTGGCTACTAGGTAACAGAATTTGCAATGTTTAATATAGGAAAAGCAACTGTGGATGTTTCGAATTTGTATTATTCATATTTAACCTATACCAAATTATCAGACATTCTGTATAATTATAAAATAACATTTTTTCAGTATTACGGATTAACCAGATGTGATACAAAATTACTAATGTAATCATTCCAACTGTTCAATCGTCAAGTTTACATTTACTTTATTGCCATTCTACTGCCTCACTAAGAGTTTTATTACATGCAAATACATATATAAAAATGTCTTGCATAGCATATGAATAACATTAGGTAGGAACAGGCCTGCCTCTGTAGTGTGGAGGTAGCATGTCCAGAGTTAAAAATCTTGGTTAGGGTGAGTTACCTAGATATGGATCTTTTTTCTGGGGTTTTGTGATTTACAAATAGAGAAGAAACATAAGATTGACTAATTCTACCTAAAATCCTTAACATTAGTATTTCATTTATTCTTGTTTGGAGGAGGGTTTTTAAATGCATTGAATACATGCAGACAAATTCTGGTTTACCAAAAGTAATTGTGCTTCAAATATGTATGGGCACAGATTATTTACTTCTAACGTGTGGTTTATTTATTTTGGAAAAATAGATACTTTAATTTATCGCAAATATTTTGCTTTTATTCCTTAAAGAACAAAAGTCAATTTTGCTTTGTAATTTACAGTACTTAATTACCCATACTTTATTTAGACATAATTTAATCACTCCAAGTGATTAAATTATGCATCCGTAGCATTTATAACTGTCATGGATATGAACATTTTGTTTTATTTAGCTATGGCAATACAGTGTTTAAATTCAACAACTGGTCTGCAAGCAAGCCAACCACCCAGCGTTGATTCAGATTGTAATTAATATAATATATTGAATTTGAGCAGTTGCTTAATTTATTTTTTCCCCTCTCTTTCAGATACCACTGATAATGTCCATATTTCTGGTGTACCAGTGCAAGGAAGTTGATCACTGTGTGCTTAACTTGGAATTTCCATTAATAGCAACAGCACTCCTGTGCCATGAACCACCAATTCATGATAACTAACACTGGAAGAAAAATGTACTTGTAATTGCTACAGCTGATAATCAGCCACACTGTTATTCTCAAAATGTTATGTAAATGTAATGGAATAAATATTTATGTATCTTTTAATTACATGTTTGTATAAATTCCTTATAAATGCTTAGGCTTCTGACCCCTAAGCATTGGCTTGTATGTCATAGAGGGGTGTCAGTCCTACAAATACAGGGAGAGTAAACGGATTAAAAACGTTATAAATGCATTTAATAAAGATGTTTGAAAATTATGATTTCTACTGAAAGGAATAGATTGGGTGAACATACATGTAATTTAAAAAATTCATATTTGAATTCTTAGTGCTTGGAATGTCTTGTTTGTTGTTCATATGAGTTAACATCCTGAAAAGCAAACTAAGTAAACCAGGACATCAACTAATCTTTGTGGTTGAAGCAGCCTGCTCTGTAATACATAGTAATTAATGTCATGACTTGTTCACGATTATTTTATTAGCAAGGCCTCTTTGGTTTTAATAATCAAATAGAAAAAGTGAGCCACTTTCTTCTGTTTATCTGGCATTCATATGTAATATCTACTCAGCATAAGAATAACATATGATGTTGGATGGAAACTCATTTAAGCATTTTATGTATGCAGGATTTTCAGTCTGTAAACAAATAAAAGCTCATCTGTTTCACAATCTTTTTACTGAAAATAAAAATATGATAAATCTTGTAATTGCTACACTTAAAGAAACTCCTAGCCATAAGAAAGTATAACAAATAAATGACTCAAAGAGTGCTCATCTTTTTTTGACCTAGTCATTGAAAACCATTGGACACTGAAGTTCTTTATAATATACAAAACATAAGAAACAAGCATCAGTAAGTGTTAATTAACAGCATTTTGTGAAACATAGTACTCCTATATAAATATCCAACTTATTATCTGAATTTACTATCTAACAAAGTCTGATGGTTTAAAATGGTTTACAACATTCACTTTCCAACTGTCTTCTACACCTTTTGTAAACTCTCTGATGAACCTGTAGTTGCAAATATATATCTTATCTCTGTATTCTGGTAACATGCCTATGTTCAAAGGTACAGGTTGGGTCAAGTCTTTTAATCCTTTGAGAACGTGAAAACACACAGTAATCTCCACATACCTCTGTTGGTTTTCTGAAAAAGGCAAAGAAAAAGGAAGTGATTAATATTCTTTCATGAAAAACTTTAGCAATGACAATTCACTTAAAGTGTTAATTGAGAGAGGGACTAGAAAATTTTGAAAAATAAAATGTAATGTGTAAAAGGATACTACCTCAATATTGACCAAATTTTCCAAACTACAATTTTGGACAGGGGAATAGACTTCAAATTTCTCATCAGTAAGAATAAAAAGTGATTTTAATATAACTCATTTCTCAATTTCTTTGTAGAATTTGTCTCTGAGGGTGATTCAATTATCAAAGGATAATTGAACCAGAGTACTGCACATTCAGATCCAAGCCGGATGGTAATGTGGGGGTGCTGAAGGTTGGTATGTGAGGGAGGAGAAAACAGCTTGGTTAGCTGCTTTGATAGGTTTCAGTATCAGTACAGCCATGAGTGAACAACCCTTGGAGATTTTAACTCCAGATGCTACACTGTCCCAGAACCGAGTGTTTAAGCAGGAATTGTGCAAAACGAAAGTCATACTCGACCCAAGATAAAGTCTTACAGGTGACAACATTTGCGCCGTTTGAGAACAGCACATCACATCAGAAGAGGGTGTCATTATTGAGAGTACTCATACATTATCAGTGAACATCTGGGATTTAAAACAATCAGTGCTCAAAGGCTTCCAAAGTTGTGAACCAAGCAGCAAAAACAGGTGAAATTTGTGAGACACTTCTGAATTGATTCAACAAGAAGGGAAAGTGCATTGTCACATGTGATCAGACATGGGTCATTTCACTCTGGAATCTGAAATGGTGAGCACGGAGTGGCAAAGAAAGGAGGAAGTCTGCCAGTGAAAGCCAAAACCTGCTGCTTTATCAGAAAAGTTTTTGTGATAGTATTTTTTGACCACAGAGGAGTTTTACTCGATTTTCTTTACAGTCAATGTACAGAGAATGTGGCTTACTATTGCCAATTGTTAAGGTCAGCAAAAGACACCATATGCCCATCAGAGATGTCATCTTCCTAAGATAGTGCTAAGCCTCATACATCGTGAGTTTAACAAAGGGTATATTAGAAAACTTGCACTGGGAAGCCTTTGAACACCCTGCCTCCAGATATGCCCCCCTCCCCCAGACTATTTTTAGAATTGCTTGGAGGGTAACAATTCCTAACCAAAGACCACATTGAGGGACATTTGTGCAATTAGTTGATGCTGCACCCTCAAACTTTTGAACACTGAATAATCCACCTTCCATATCATTGGCAAAAGTGTGTAGAACATGAAAGAGGCTATGTAGAGAAGTTATCACATCTGTATATGTTTAATCAATAAACAAATATTTAAGGAGACTGTACCAGTAGTTGAACACTTAAGACATATTTCATACACATATTTTAATGACCTTTGAATGGCTGTTCCAAATTAATGTACAAAAGTGTCTGGAAGTGCAAAGATTATTCTCTAAGGTTTGTGCAAGTAATAGATTTACAAAACTGCTGTTGAGAGGTGTTCTTAGTGAAAGAAGAAAGGAAAAAGAAACAAAGAAAAAAAAAAGGCTTTTTCAACAGTAATTGAACATCATGTTCCTTAAAGTGAACATTGATTGCACAAGAAGTTGAACATTTTTACATAATCCAGTTATAACACAGAAATGTGTGTGCAACATTTAGCTATCTACTCATAATGCTATTTACAAGTCCCTGCTTTTCCTCCCTCAGGAATGTTTCCTGAAATTGGTACCCAATTCTCCCTTATGTCCCTGTGATACTATACTCATCTAGCTTTTCTATGATCTGAGACCTGAGTACTATACATGTGTCATCATTGCCTGTAAATAACATGAGTCTTATCACAGTTTTAATGTATTACTTATATCTTATCATTTAAAACTTTCTGTATGATGCAGACCAATTTTTAGGATTTTTTTCCCCTGGAAAATGTATTAGAGCAAAATCTCCTTTCCAGACTACTTTTTCCTCATTAGTGCTCTCCTCTTTCTCACTTCCTTCGTTTTCAGATGATGGAAGCAAGTCAACTGATCCCAGCAGTCATTCTTCACTGGTTTCAGAATTTGTTTCTTCAATGCATTTTATTTTTACTTTCTCTATAGGCATCATGTACATAGTGTACAGAGAATGTATTGCACTCCACCAAAAAATTTGATACCGAGATTTCACCGGAAGTATATGTTTTAGGATCCCCTTTATCTACAAAAAGCATTTTCGGAAAAAGGTCCGTGTGTGTGTGTGTCCGTGAACACGATAACTCAAAAACGAAAAATAAGTAAAATACCAAACTTGGTATTTAAGTTTAGTATCTTCCAGGGATGCGACACAAAGATTTTGAGAAAAATCCCCCCACCCCCAACTACCCTTTACATGGAACTTTTTTCTAAAATTTTTATTTTCTCAAAAATGGCTCTAACAATTTTGATTAAAATTTTGTATATTAAAGATATTTACCTGACAAATAAAATGTATATTTTGAATTTTCTGGGAATAGCCTCTGAAGAGTAGTTTAATCTGGATGAATTTTACTAAATTTTGAATAAACTGCTAAACCGTAAGAGATGGACAAAAACTTACTACACAAAAAATGTAGAGCACGTTAAAACACACAATTTATGTTATATACATTTTTTTCGTGGAGTTCGTCGTTTTCTGTGACATTCCTTATTTTTGGTTTCTGCTATGAAAAACTTATACATTTCTCATACAGGAATTTGTCAACCACTGTGCATACAAACAAAGGAACTTCAGTGACATAGCAACCAGCTTTTGATTATCACTTTAACCTATGGTACTCCCTTATTTCACCTCTACTTACAAGGAAGCAAGTAATATGGCTATTTCTGCTAATGTTTTACTGATTAGCATGAAGCTAATAGAAGTATAAGTTTTTTAAGAATAATTTATTGCAGGGATATAGAGAAAGTCATGTGAATGGTACACATAAGATTTTTTTCCTTTGTTTTGTTTGTTCTTCTTTCCATTGGTTGTATTTATAGGTTTTGCAGGGAACTGTTTGGGTGCTTCTTTGGTTTGCAGTCTTCTTCTCTCAGCATTTAGCTGCTTTAATTCCTCCTTTTGCTAAACCAACTCCAATCATTTCTCTTAATGACATAGTGAACATTGTTCAACTACTGGATTTTGCTTCATATAGTGTACCAGAATTTCAACATGTTTTTTAAACAACAAATAACAAGAATGTTCCTAATCATGCTGGTAACCAGCTTACACATTCTCTAGTATCAAAAGGAACAAAATTGTTATGAAAAAGTCCCCCAATTTATGTAAAAAATTGTAATATGAGTGATAATTAGCATTTTTTAATCACATTAACCTTAAAATAAGAACTAAAGCTTTCCTGGCGACGTGTTAATTCAAAATCTTCTCGGGCTTCTAGCCAGGTAAAAACTTGGCTTGACAGCAAGCCAAGTCAAGCCAAGTTTTTACCTGGCTAGAAGCCCGAGAAGATTTTGAATTAAATTCACATTAACCTTGTTTAGAAGAAGGAATGGTGCATATATTTACTTGAAAATCAATTGTGTTAACAACTTTGCAAACATGAAATTCAAAAACATTGGAGCTGGCTGGCCGACCTACAAACTATTTACATATCTATTGGAGAAAACTTACAAATTTCCTACTGTCTTATCAAATGGTACTGTTCAACTACTGGTGCTGCCACCCTATATATATATATATATAATACCATTTATATTTGAATCACCCTCATATGATACAATTTAATTTTATCTTTAAAAATTGTAATATAAATTACTAAGATTAAAAGTACCTTTAATAATCATTTTCAATTGAATATGGATTTTAACACTATATTAATTAAAAGAATAGGCTAACCCATTTAAGCTAATCCACAAAGATACAAAAAGAATTCCATCAACTTCAGAAATTTGAAACTGGCACATAATTACTTCTGAAGTGAGGAGCCATTTCACCCAACATTGTAATGGAAATGCTCTTCTGGCATGCCATTTGCTAATTTTCTTAGGTCTAACAAATAACTTCATATAGATATAACCAGTATATGCACTGTGCCTTGTTGAATCAGCACCAATAAGAGGGTGAATTACTTCTCACTTAGTTAAGTGGACAATATGATTTTAAATTTCTCTAGTTTAGTAACACTCCATGTTTTTGAAACAGTAAAAATTATTAAACAAGAATTAAAATGGTTGGTTGGTGGCTAATGCTCAGCATATTGGAGTTTTTCCATTTGCCTTCTTGCTTCCCAGCAATGAAAGATCTGTAGCTGTTAGATTTTGACATTTTATAATGTGAGCCATATTCATTGTCTACAAAGTATACAATTTGAAGTTGGAAGGATGTTTAATTTATGGAGATGGGCAGCCAAGCAATCATGTCCTGTATGTAATCGAAACAGAGCAATAGCTTTTGATCTTGGACATTCTGGAATTATTGTTGCATTTTTCAACAAGGTATCATGTTTTTATTTATACTCTCTTGGTTTAAACTATCATGTGTTTTTTGTTGGATGGTTTCTGTATCATTAGTTTTGATGAGTGAAACGATAATGATGAGTTTTGAGTTTGGTGGATCGTTGTGCCTTTTTTTGCTAAGGCATCTGCCTTTTCATTACCAAAAACTCCACAGTGTGAGGGAATCCACTGCAAAACTATCGATTTGTGAAGAGATTGTAAGTGTTTCATACTTTGGTAGATTTCAGCTGTTCTGTTCTTTGCACACTGGTATAAATTGCTTGTAATGCAGATTTTGAATTACTAAAGAGACTGCTTTATTGAAGGCATTAATGTGGTAGAAAAGCTGTTTCAATGCAGAATTGATTGCTTCAATTCAAAATCTTCTTGGGCTTCTAGCCACTGGCTAGAAGCCCGAGGAGATTTTGAATTAACACGTCGCCAGGAAAGCTTTAGTTCTTATTTTGATTGCTTCAAGTTCACCATTGAAATGGGTTGACTTTGGACCAAGAGATATGTAAGAGCAATATAATTTGCTGTATATTCCAGCACCTGCTGTATCATTAATATTATGTCCAATTTTAGATCCATCAGTATAAATATATGTTCACTCATTTTCTGAGAATTTTGTGTAGATAGTTTCTAAGGCAACTTGTTTTAGTTGAACACTATGTTGCATCTTGTTTGCTAATTTGTTTCATTAATTCTATGTTACAATCAGTTTTAATTCTATTGACAGGATAAGGCGGATGAGATAATTTTTTTATATTATAAATGTTCAAAGATAAACTGTATTGATTTTGTAGAGCTTTAACTTTTTGTATAAAACCTTATTGGATTTCTAAGTTTCTAGAAGTATCTGCATAGTTTCTCCAGTAGTCTGTATTAGGTAGTCTCTTCAACTTTTCATGTAAGACAGGACTATGTTGAATTCTGTCTGCCTGTGATGATATATTGTGTGTAAATCCTTGCAGAACTGATATGGGAGTAGATGAAACAGCACCTGTAATAATGCATAATGCTTGATTTTGAACTTTATCTAAATTTTATTTGTTTACTGTAATAATTGTTTCACTACCATACTGGAGAATTGGTTTGATAAGGGCTTTATATGTATTATTCAATACTGGTCTAGAACATCCCCATTTACTTCCAGCTAATCTTTTCAAAATGGAAAGTCTTCTGCTGGCTTTCTCTGTTACTGTCAACATATGATGTTTCAATGTTATCAAATGTTACCCCTAAATATTTATAAGCTTCAGTTTGGGTGGTTGGAACTTTGTCCAACGTAAGTGAGACTGTTGGTGTCTTATGAGATAGAGAAAATATTTGATAGTTTATTTTCCCTGTGTTAACTTGCATATCATTTTCTTTACACCAGCAGGATTATTTACAAAGTGCATCATTCATTTGCAAGGTTTCTTTTCGGTGAAGTCCAAATTACTAGATCATCAGCAAAAAGAGCACAGTTGATATTGTGTGATTCTTTCAACTTTTTTGGTAGTTCATTTATCATCAGGTTGATGAGGATAGTGCCAGAGACCGAACCTTGAGGGAGACCTCTTTTTGACTGTTTGAATTGTTATATTGTTTCTGCATATCTAGTAACAGAAAAGCACTGAATTAAAACATTATAAAACCAACGCAGCATGTTGTTTATGCCTATTTTATGCATTTTATCTAATAACTTTATTTGCCAAACTGAATCATAAGCACTTCTAAAATCTACAAAGAGAGCTAATACTGTTTATCTAAACTATCTTTGATTTCTTGGCCGAGTTTAATTGTTTGTTAAGTTGTAGATTGATACTGTCTGAAGCCAGCCTGTGCTGGAATAAGTATATTTTGGTTTTCAAGAAACCAGTTCAGTCTAGTGCAGATCATCTTTTCCATAAGTTTAGCAAGGGTACTAGTTAAGGAAATAGGTCTGTAGCTTTGGATATTTTCTGTGATTTATTTGGTTTCAGGATGGGTATTAATATAGATTTCTTCCATACTGATAGGACTGATGTATGCCCGATTAAATTGAATAATTGTAGACAAATACTGCGACCTTTGTTACCTAAATGACATTTCACCTGATATTTGATCAGGTCTTGGACTTTTATTACTTTTCAGCTGATCAATTGCATTGTTAAGTTCCTGGATGTCGAAATCTTGTGTGAAGACATGGGTGTCTAGGCAGTGAAACTTGTTTTTAATTTGTTTTTGCATCTTTTTTTCTTTATTTTTCATGTTTTTTGCTGGCGGTAAGTATTTAGTGTAGAATTTTGTAAAAGAATTTGCAATTTATCATTTGTTACAGCTTTGTTAGTTTTAATTGGTTGTTTCTTGTCAGGATTAGGCTTGTTTAGGACATTGATAAAGTTGTGGACTTTTTTATTATTTTTTCTATAATCTAGTTTTTCTAAGAAATTTTGAAAAGACTGTTTTTTTTAGAGATAAAATTGTGGAATTCACAGATCAGAAGAAAATAAAATTATTGGTTAGCAGAGTTATAGTTCCCAAATGCAGCACAAAGAAGATTTAAGCAGGAATATGGTACGAATCTTCCAGAGCATTTGTGTAGAAAGAGAAAGAAAATGTATCCTTGTAAAATTCTAAATATTTAGTTAATGGTGTCTATTATGTGCAATATAGAGTAATAATTAAATGTTAACACAGTTGAACCTGTTTTATACGTAACCCAGTTGTAAGTAATTCGCATTTATACATAGCTCCTGGCAAACTGTAATTTAGAAACCTTATTTATACGTATTAAATTTCAGTGACATACAACTGAGTTTTACGTAATTATAATGAGCATATGGCATACACTATCTTAAAAGAAACTCGAGGGTATTTTCCTTATCTCTGTTGACAAAGATGCAAGCTGAGTGGGCGGCTTTCGACCTCAGAAACAAAAGACAATAATATGTTTGCTGGTAGAGTGCGAAAATGCAGCAACAAATGAGAAGTAAAGATAAAAATGTTTGGTATGGTGTTTATTGTTAAACAGTGGTTTGTCTTTCAGTTCTCATTTGCTTTTAATCAGCCATGGAGAACAGAAAAAGGATTATATGCTAGATCAGAAAGTGAAATTCATACCAGAGGTGGAGCTTAATCCACACAAAACCAAAACTTTTTCAGACTTAGGAATTGCTTACTCCATGCTATGTACAGCCATCAGTAACAAAAATGTTATTTTGGATGAGTTTTTAAAATTGGGTGCCAAATCAACAAAATGCAACCGTCAGCAGGAAGGGAGATATGCTGATTTGGAAATGGCACTTTTTACATGGTTTCAGCAGAAATGGGCTGCAGCTCTACCAATCAGTGACAACATGCTGAAAGCATAAGCGATAGATTTAGCTAAAATAATGAACATCATGGCTGATTTCAAGGCTTCATCAGGATGGTTGCAAGATTTAAAGATTGTCATGGAATCATAGGGAAAACAATTTGTGGTGAGTCGAATGTTGTGGATGACATCACGGTTCAACACTGGAAGAAAGAGGTTCTACCAGGAATGATAAGGGATTATCAGCCTCAAAACATCTACAATTGTAACGAGACTGGCCTATTCTACAATCTCCTTCCCAGCAAGACATTAGCTGAAAAGATGACTCATGCCATGGAGGGAAGAAAAGTAAAATTTGTGTAACAGTTCTTCTTGCCACCAATACAGACAGATCAAACATCCCCCCCCCTTGTTATACAAAAATCCAAGAATCCGAGGTGTTTTAAGGGTGTGAAAACAAAACCTATGGAATATGACTGAAATAGGAAGTCTTGGATGACATGATTTTAATGGAACAGTGCTTAAAGAAACTGGACTTTAAAATATATATAATTATAATAATATCCACCTCAAATAATTTTGGAATATGTTCGAGAGAAATTTTTCCCTCCTAACTGTACCACTCTATAGCCACTTGATTTGGGCATCATTGCAAATTTCAAAGTTCATTATAGAAAATGCTGGTTCAACATTTAATAACACTGACTGATGCAGGAAATGAAAATGTTGCCATTAACTTACTACAAGCCATGGATTTATTTTGGCTGCCTGGAAGCAGGTGTCATCCTCCACAATCAAACACTGCTTCATTAAATCTGGTGTCTTACAGGAAGAGGTTGTCTCTGATGATGGTGATGATATTGGTAGTGATGAGCCTATAAATGAGCTAGCTCAACCGTAGGGTGCAAATTTTGATACCTTTGTGCATTTTGATGACAATCTAGCTATGTATGGGGAACTACAGGATGAGGAGATTATTGCTGATGTGTGCCAAAAACATGGTGGTGATCAAGAAAGTGGACCAGCTTCAAGCGACACTGACAGTAATGTGGATGATGACTCAAATCTTGTAATACCTAAGGTGAGTGAAGTGTTAAGTGCAATAAATATGTGTAGGCGTTACATTAATCTAAAGTAGTAGTGAAAATGCCTTAAATTCATTAATAAGTTTGTAAAATAAGGTTTATGCATTTAGTGCAAGAAAAGTGAAACAAGCTAAATTAACTGATTTCTCAAAGAAGGACCAAATTCAAAATAATGTCCTCTTCGGACGTATCTTTGTTATTTGTAAAATTTTGCACACCATTATCAAAATCTCAGTTGTAAGTAATTCTGAGTTACAAGTAATCTTCCCTTGTTCCCTTGATATACACATAAATCAGGTTCAACTGTAATTCAATAATGTACTTGTTTATAAAAATGAAGCATGACAAAGCCTAACACATGTACCTATATCATGTCTATGGGTCAAATAAAACTGTTTATCATTTCATTGTGAAATGGTATGGTCAGCTGTTAGAAACTGCTAAGAAATAAGGGAAGTAACAAAATACACTGTTGAATATGTTAGGCAATTTCAGTGCAACCCACAGAAATCAATTCAGTGGGCCAGTTTAGAACTGGGTATTTCAAGATCCACTCTTCCCAACATTGTCCATAAAAGATTACAAAATCCAAATGATAAACCAGATGTTTGGAGTTTGCCAATCCAATGTTATCTCATATGGTGACAACAATGGATTCCACAATCATGTCACTTTCTCAGATGAAGCCACCTTTCAAATATCTATTAAAGCACACTGGCATAAATGTAGAATATGGGGAGAAGAAAATCCATGCATTGTTATGAAATACAACATGATAGCGATGAGTTAATGTGAGGTGTGCTTTCACTAGTGATTAAAATTGGGCCTTCTCCTTTGCTGAAAGCATGATAGGAAAGAAGTATTCAAACATGCTAGAAAACAATGCAGTTCCTCAAATACTAGATAGATTTTCCTTTCTTCCCATTAATGACAATCACATTTTCCAATAGGTAAGGTGTCATCAGTCCTGTGACAATTACAATTATGTTAAAATGTCTGACTCTTTGTAATCACTTAGTGTGCAACTGAATTTATTTCTTCTTCTCTTCTCACTACAGCTTAAGTAAGTACCTACAGTCCTGTGCGAATTAATCAGAACACATTTTTCATGCTTTTGTCAATTACTTTCAATTTACATTTCTTAATACTTAATATGTGCTCCTTTCTCTTTTATAAGTTCCATCACATGATTAGGCATTGACTCCACAAGATTGGAATACACATTTTTGAACCATCATAAAACCATACTTGAATTAGGGCTAATATCAATCCTTCGTTTGTGGAACACTCAAATTTTGCAAGTTTTTTTACAAATAGCTCACAAATTTTCAATGGGATTAATGTCAGGTGAATCCCCTGAAGCACGTTATCATTTTTGAAGAATTTCTTCACTTTCTTAGAATTGTGACAGGGAACCAAATCTTTCTGAAAAATTCTGTCACCTTCCGGAAACCTATTCTGGATTCAAGAATTCTCACCAGCACTGCGATACTCATCATTTTTCATCATACCTTCAACTGGAATTGAAGATCCCAGTCCTTCATAAGTGAAACAGCCACAAAACATTTTCTTCTCAGGGTGTTTTAGACTCTGTGCTAAGTTTGCAGGTTCATTATTTGCTCAACACATATACTGAACCCTAGAAATTGTCATGTAACAATTGGATTTAGGCTTAGCAAGTTAGTGCCATCATAGTCTAGGGACAGACAGTGTACATAGTTACACAGTTTAGTGTAATTTTTTAACAACAAAAAAAGACAGTAGGCAGCATTGTATTAAGTGATGCAAGATGAAAAATTTGACTGCATTGCATTCTTCACTATGGCTATGTGAGTGGAAAGGAAATAAAGAATTAACCATAAGTTATGCTAATAAAAGATTTTCCAGAATGAAATCACAATAAAAATTTATTTTAAACAGATATTAGATAAGCTGTATTTAAAAAAAAAAATCTGCTAACAATGGATTTAGAAAAAATTGTCCATTACATGTTGGAAAGAAAAACAAAAGATTGTTACTTCTATTACCAGTTCTGATGGCTCATGCATTCTTGGTCTGAAGTATTCCAGCTTAAAATTGGATTTTGTGCAATTACATTTTATAAAGGAGACTTTTCCAAACCCTTCTCTTTGAGAGAATAATTTTCAAGTCACCAAGACTAATTTTTACTTTCTCTACACATATTATGTACATAGTGTATAGAGTAATTATTGCACTTCACCAAAAAAATTTTTAGAAAAAGGTCCATGTAGTGTGTATCCGTGAACACAACACCTCAAAAATGAAGTTGGTAAATACCAAACTTGGTATTTAAGTTTAGTATCTTCTAGAGATACGACACGAAGAGTTCTGGAAAAATTCCTCCCCATCCCAAACTACCTTTACATGGAAAAATTTCGAAAATTTTATTCTCAAAAATGGTTCCAATGATTTTGATTAAAATACTATATAATAAAGATATTTACGTGGTAAATCTTGAATTTTCTGGAAATAGTCTCTAGAGACCTCTCTATTGTGGATAAATTTGGCTGAATTTTGCATGATTGGTAAATCGTAAGAGATAAGATAAATACTACAAAAAAAAATGTAGAGCTCATTAAAACACACAATTTATGTCATATACATTTTTTCATGGAGTTTGTAAATTCTTCACCAAGCATAGAAACAGATTTCAACCACATGGCAACCAGCTTTTAAAATATTTGACTACTTCCCTTCTACTTACAAGGAAGCAAGTAATTAAGACAATTTCTGCTAATGTTTATCTTGATTATTATAAAGTAGATAGAAGAATAAGCTGTTTAACAATAATTTGTTATAGCAATGTAGAGAAAGTTATATGAATGAATGGAACACATCAGATTTTTAAGTATACTAGTGTAATTATATTTTTAAAAATACAATTTATACAATCCCCCAACCAAAAAAAAAAAAATGTAATCTACATGTATGATTAAGAAAATGTATACACTTAGATTTTTGCTTATACTTACGCTCATCATTACTGAACATTATTCCAATTTGGTATGGAAAACAGAAATATATATCTTCCTTACAAAGTGCCAATTCTTGACGTTGATGTGCAGTAAAACCTGATATATTTTTCTTCACTTCTTCTAATGCATTTTTCGTCATTACATCTTGAAGGTCAGCATATTCACCTCTGGATAAGCATCCTGATACATATTCCAATGCCTGAAAAGCAAACTTTTTTCTCACTTTACTTCAAAAGAAAGCATGTTGGCATTTTACATTAACTGAAAGCTGCCCTCACTGTTGCACCATAATATTCTCTGTCTCTCTTTATCGTGCATCTTGTGCAACATCCAAAAGAAAGAAGAGCGAAAGTAATGTATTATCTATCATATACATGCATGCTTTTATGAAACTTATTTTCATTCATTTGTTATGTGTCTTTCAATACTTGAAGATGTAATTATAAATTATTCCTAACTACAATATATGAAGGTCGCTCCCAAAATTTTGAGAATGAATAACAATGAGCTATGATAAGACAGAGCAGCTTTTCCTAACTTATTGAAGTTCAGTTAGCAACATGTTCTAGTCTGAGCACACTCAAAAAAATGGGTAGTCAGCAGTGAGTGTTGCAACACCATAAACTAGGATAGATCTCGAGCAAAAACATTTCTGTACGATGATTTTCTATGACTTTAAAGTTGGTTTAAGGGAAGCGATTGCCTTGAAAGATTGCATCGTGCATTTGGGGATCTCTCCCTCTGCAGTCCACCATTTATTAATAGTATGCAGAGTTTAGAAGAGGAAGGGATTTCCTTGAATATGAAAACCAAACAGGACAGCTGGTTTCAGCAACAATGGATGAAAGTGTAGTTAAAGCAGAGTAAATGCTGTAGGAAGATCATCGTCAAAGTTTTTGTATACCACTGTTTAAGAAAATACTTTGAAAAGCAAGTAAGTAATGGTCTCTTAAACCAGTCATATCAAGAAACCTTTGCAAACAATTCTGAAATAAGGAAGCTTTAAAGTCGCTGGATCCTCCACCATTTCACAAATGATCAGAAACAAGCACGTGAGCAATGGTGCCAGGAAGATCCAAAAACATATTTAACATTGTTAACAAGTGACGAAAGCGGATTTACCAGTAGGATCCAGAAACTAAACAATAGTCATCAGTCTGGGTCTTCCTAGGAGATCTGCCAACAAAAATAAAGGAATGAAAAATACTGGGAACAAGATAATCTGTTCCTTCTTCTCAGCAAGTGGCCACATTGTTGCAATTCTGCTTGAGAGACAAAAGACTGTAACTGCCAGATGATTGACCACAAAATTTCTGCTCAAGTGCTCAATGAACTGAGAATAAAGCATTCTAAGAGCAATCTCATGAAATTTTGTTGCACTAACATGCCTCTGTCCAAGATGTACAAGAAACAACTCAATTTCTGCAGGAGTCAGATACCTGTCCCATTCTTCCAGATTTGGCCCCATTCAACTTTTTTCCCAACATGAAAGAAAAAAATTAAGGTCAGCGATTTGAGTCCCCTGCACAAGCAGTAGCTGTTTACGAAAAGTGTATTTGCAGTCTCTCCAAATAAGAATGGCTTTCAGCATTTGAAAAATGGTTTGAAAAGATGAGCTGAAATAATTAAACTACTTTAAACTTTATTACTTAACTAAACCTTTAAAGAAAAATTTTAATCTAAATAAAAAAATTAAAATTTTAAAATGTACATAGAATGCAGAGGAGAATATTTTGGAAAGATGCAATGAGCAGATTAATGCTGATATAAATATTGTTAAAACAGAAATTACCAACAAAAATTTCAACAATCATCCAGGAAAAGCTTTACTATCAGTAAGGAAGGGATGAATTGAGTAAAAGTAAACAAAAGCCCTTCCTCCCTAAAAAAGAATTTTGCCCAATCGAACAACATTACCAATAAAGGTATTAACACGAATTCCAATTTCATCCGAAGATGTAATTCATTCATGAACAATTCCATTTATTGCATCCATTCCCAAAAGTTTTGAAGTGACCCTTGTATAAGGATCACCAGAGAAGTTTGACTATAAGCCAGCATATAATGTGCTGAATAAGGGTGAAAAAGCATGGTTTTAATAGTGCCTTTCTATCACACTGTGGCCCCACATGGCAGCTTACATACTAGTAACTACAGCTCAGACTCCTGCCGAAACAGTTATATCTGCTCAACTGCCTCATGTTAGTAGTAATAATAATAATAAGCACATACATAAGGGATGTTAGAAATGTCGTTCTCTGTCCATATATTTCTTGCATCTTCTGAGAAAATTTTCATTCACATTAGAGAGTTCAATAGCTAAAATTAATTGAATTTGTCATGATATTTTCTTTTAGTTCATCCAATGTATGAGGGTTTTATCTATACTTTATTTTTGCAAGTTCCCTCTTTGATGAAAATTGCATACAATTAAATCAGGGAATCTTGAAGGCCCATAATACTTCATTATTTATCCTACGTGGACTTGCTTGATACCCACAAAGGGAGATGGACGTGTCAACAAATGCACACATAGAAGATGGGTATTGATGCATTAACATATAGAATTAGATGCAGTGTTTTTAATATAAACAAAATAAATAAACAGAGAGCAGAGCAAGGATGGAGAGGTAAGACTTGTTGGCATATCTTTGAGATGTGCACTTTGCTAATAATTGGAGGTGTGGAAATGAATGCTAGACCAACAATGGAACAAATAGGCGAGATGCTGGAGGCCATCACCAATAGATATGAAAGAAATAAAAAGCAAGGAAAATGGAACTGACAAGAAAAATCTTTGTGGTTGGAGAGAAAAGGTACAGATGAGCCTGGCAGGATATAGAGAACCTATTTTAAGAGAAACTGAAATTAAATATGGTTAACTGATTGTTTCAGAACTGGAAGAAATGGACTGAGACCAAGATCAATAATCGTGAAAATGGCTACAATGAAATTTAAGTGGGAAATGTTGAGAAACAGCAAGCAGCCAAAAAGCACACAAATATTTATTGAACAGGATTTGAGCAAGAGGCAGAAGGAATTGAAATAAGTAGCAATAATGGAAATGAATAAGCAAGAGATGCTTTCATAAAAGGAGTTGATTTATACATTGAGGGGGTGAAGCAGGAACTTTGTCAGCACTATGCACAAATGCAGGAGGACCATGTTACACATGTGGCTGACTGTAGAAGAAATGGGCATGCAGCAGATTTTCAGAGAGAGATGAGACATATGTCACCAAGGTCATAGCGAATGTCACTGTCAGTTCAGCTGTGGAGGGAAGGAAGTACATTATCAGTGGCTTCACCTAGGCACAGCTGATTGAAGATGCACAAAGAGTGACCTTGGGAGCTACAGCTGAGCTGGATGTATGGAACTAAGAGGGTTTAAGTGTAGTTTCAACACCAGCGGGAAGTATTTTGGAAGTGAAAGAATTGAGTGTGTACCAGAAGGCAGGCGAATTTAAAGAAGTTTGCATTTGAGAGGAAAGGTTCAATATAGGGATGAGTTAATGTTAGTGAGCTCAAATATGGAGGGACTATTACAGAAAGTGCATAGAATGAAGACAGAAATACCAGGGTTTGATTTCTTAAGTGTTAATGGTGAGAAAAACCAGATCAGAAGTAGAATTTCAGGTGATCTAGGGTGTTTTGTGAGGAGAAATAAGGGGTTCAAAGTGAAAGAAGAAACAGAGCTATGGAATAAACCAGTGTTGTGGCTTTCCTTCAGTGGTATTTACCAAATAGGTGTCCATGTTTGTATTGATATTGTATATAATACAGAGTACTATAACACAAATATATTTAGAAAAGTAAGTTGGGGCATCAAAGAGTTGAAAAGTAAATATGACCTAAATGCAAGGATAGAGGAACAGCAGGTTAAAATGAGCAACCCAACTGATGATTATAATAAGGAATTTGGAATAGAGAATAGGTATAGTAAACACACTGGTTGTCAACAAGGGAGAAAAACACATATATTTTTGTTAAGAGCATAACTCATGATAAGCAATGGGCCAAAGGGGTCAGATTTACAAGGGGAATACACATTAGCAAATAAGAATGGTCAAAGTGTGGAGGATTTATAATGGGCTCAGTAAATACTGAGAGTTGGATTTTGGACTTTGAGGTCATGAATATGGTAAGTTGCCATTTTTCACTGAGACTAAAATTTGGGGAAGTAAGCAGGGGTGAAAAGGAAATGCATAGAGGGCTGTGTAGAGTTGTGGAAGTGTATAAATGAAGGGAAGATAGGCAAGAAATATTTTGTAAGGAAACAAATTCAGAAAGTGGGAAAATACAAGTGAAAGTAAAAAGTTTATTAAATTCTAATAAAATTGAGGAAGCAGTAGAATCATTAGAATACAGTGTAAAAAGGAGGAGAAATGAAAGCTGAGGTTTATAAAGATAGTCAAAGGAAATGGTTTGATAAAGATTGACAGTGGCACAAAAAAAAAAAAAATTATGCAAAAGTTGAGAATCTGGTGGCAGTCAGGGGAAAAAGAGGAGAGGGAAAATTTCTTGACCTTTAGATGGGCTTATAGGTGTGACTTATTGAAGACAAAAAGCAGGAATGGAGTGTAAAAATAAACAGCACATTAAACGAAGCAGCAAAACTTCATGATACAAAGAAAATATGGTCTATAGTAAAAAGTTTATGCAGAAGAGGGGCGAGAGAAGATGATATAAACTCGGATAAATGGTGCACACATTTTAAAATACTATTAGACCAGGATAACTTTGTGGGAGTCAAACAGATACTGTTTGGGGGACAGCAAGCAATAAATGAGTTAGATAGGGAAATTATGGATAACAAATTTTGTGAGTAGGTTAAGAGGCTAAAAGCCAACAATGCAGGAGTTATAGGTGGTATTCCAGGTGAATGTTGGAAGGCTTGGTCATTAGATGGAACTAGAACAAAAATAGTGATTGATCTGTTCAATAAAATATTTGCGACAAGAGAGTTTCCCAAGAGCTGGAAAATAAGCATGATAGTGCAGTTGTATAAGGGTGATAGAAACAACCCAGGCAGATAAGCTTTCTTTCTATTTTAGGTAAGATCTTTAAGAGAATACAGAAATGGATTGAGAAGGAGAAATTATCTGTTTTAAGCAGTTTTAGAGGAAACAGAAGAGCAGCAAATAACATTTTTGTAATTAAGACAATTGTGGACAAACACTTGAGCAACAAAAGGGGGAGGGTATATATGGTATTTTTTGATTTGGAGAAAGCATTTGATACTATAAATAGAGAAGCTTTGTGGATAAAATTAAAAAGCAAAGGGGTAAGTCATACTTTTATAACAATACGTAAAATATATCAGGAGAATGGGTTCTGTATTAAACTGCCACACAATTTAGTAATTGAATGTCTACAGAGTAAGGCAGGGTTGTAAACTTAGTCCAGTGCTATCTAAACTTTATATTGACAGTATTCTGGAGAAGATCCAGAGGTATAATGTACGCTCATTAGATATCAACAATAAGGAAATTCCAGGATAATGACTTGGTAGTTGGGTGCATATGTGTGGGGGGGTTGATGAAGGCAATTGAAGTGGTAAGTAATTTTTGTGAAAAATGGGGGCTGAAAGTAAAAAAAGAAAACCAAGATATGGTTTTTAAAAAGGGATATAGATTACATAAGGCCAAGACATGGCAGATTAATGGAAGAGAAAAAAGAGGTAAGGAGATTTAATTACCTGGGGATTAGACTAAATTCCAATGGAAGCCGGAGTGAGCAAAAAAAGGTGTATAGCAAAATGAAAAATGACCATGAGTATTATAGGGTGGAAAACAAAATGCTACGGGATAGAGGTATGGGAGTAGATGAGGAGAGAGGTTGATAAAATTTATAAATTTTTTTGTAAATATATATTAGGTCTACCAATGGTATCACCAAATGGGGCAGCTCAGTTAGAACTGGAGAGGAATTCCACAGAGGTCAAAATTATCACAAGAGATAATATCTGTTTAGAATTTCCAATTTAGAGGATAAGGTTATTATTAAAGCATACTTTAACATTCAAGAGAAAATGTGGTTAGTAAAACTGGAAGAACTTTGGGGAAAAAAGGTATGGGAAGCTCTTGGTTAAATGCAGAATAAACAAACAAGACTTTTGGAAAGTAGTAGAATCAAGGTTACATATACAGACAAGTTATGTTTAGCAGTATGAGAGAAAATATCCTTGAGAATATATAGAGGAATAAAAATAGTCTGGGAGAGGAAGAAGTACATAGAGGTATGCAATAAACTAGGGAGAGAAGGATATGCATGGGCGAGAACAGGGTTTAAAAATTTGAAAGGCATAAGACATGCTGAAGATGTAAAAGAATATCCAATGTGCGGAGAAATTGACTAACGTCCATTATATACTATATTGTAATCAAACAAAGATATAGATAGAAAATTTGGCAACGAAAATTGTATAAATTGGATGGGGGAATAGTAATCAGGAGGGTTGTCAGCAAAAAAAAAGTATGGGAAACTTCTTAGGTAAGGTTAGACAGAAATGGATAAGAAAGTGCAACAAGAAGATGGAAGAAGAAAGGAGGAAAGAATACTTGCATGATGTAGGACAAGGTCCACTATACATATATAATCGTGGTGTATGGTGGACCAAGGGAAAAATAAAAATAGAAAGTTTAAAAGGTATTAGAAAAAATTAAGAATATATGTACAGTATTATGGTTAATAAAGACATTCATTTACTCTACATAAAAAAAATTCCTAATTAAACTTAATGACTCATCAGCTGCAATCATGGAGTAAAACTCTTGTTGGAAAAACCAAGACCGACATTCACTTCAGTCACTATTAAAAACCAGTGTAAGTCAGTGACCGTCCTGACAAAGCAGAATGACATAGAGCAGGCAACACGGACAGGGCAGAGAGGAAGCCAGTACATCTCGGCAGGTGGTCTGTAGTGGCAATAACACAAGTGCAGTTGTAATTTGTTCGGTGGCGGTTCATGTATGGAAGTGTATAATGCGAGAAGTGATTGAAGAATTTGATTCCAGATTTAAAGAAATGTCAGACCTGGAACCTGATACTCAATTATTTGCTACACCTTTCTCTGTTGCAGTTGATACTGTTTCTACCATATTGCTACCAGAAGTTTGCAGAATGACATAGAACTCGAAGACAAATTCCAGAATAGAAAGAATCTGAGGACTTCTACATCAATTCCCCTCAATCACACTTTCCAGACCTAATCCTTTTGCTGCTCGGTATCTTAGCATGTTCATATCTATATATTTATGTGAGCAGTTGTTTTCATTGATTACTTGTAAACTATGACACAGAAACGCTATCATACCAATACTTAAAATACAGGGTTACTACAAAAGAAATAGACTACTTCAACTGCCTGTAAAACAAAAACTATTAGAGATAGCAACCTAATTATTTTGGAGGTATGTTGAGAAACTCCCAAAGTTTCGTTTGTTACTATTGGTAACGCTGTAGTGTTTTGTTTGTTGTTGCAGAAGCTGAAATGGCGGAAAATCCTGTGGAAAAGGCATATTGCGTGTTGGAATTTGCTAGAACGCAATCAGCAACTGTTGTCCAATGACATTTTAGAACACGTTACCACAAAACGCCACCGACTAGACAGTCAATCTACGACTGGTATAGAAAATTCGAGACAACGGGATCTACGACTGGTATAGAAAATTCGAGACAACGGGATGTTTGTGCAAAGGGAAGAGCTCGGGAAGACCAAGAGTTTCGGAAGAAAACGTTGAACGTGTTCGTTCTGCCTACATAAGAAGCCCACAGAAATCAACATCTAGGGCAAGCATGCAATTACAAATTCCACAGCAAACTGTATGGAAAATCTTGCGGAAGCAACTGCACATGATGCCTTACAGATTACAGATGTTGCAGTTTCTGAGTGAAGAAGATAAGGTCATACGGCGTGACTTTTGCATTGACATGTTGCGACATGATGAAGACGATGCTGGTTTTTGTGAGCGCATCGTTTCATTTTTGTGGTAACGTGTTCTAAAATGTCGTTGGACAACAGTTGCTGATTGCGTTCTAGCAAATTCCAACACGCAATATGCCTTTTCCACAGGATTTTCTGCCATTTCAGCTTCTGCAACAACAAACAAAACACTACAGCGTTACCAATAGTAACAAACGAAACTTTGAGAGTTTCTCAACATACCTCCAAAATAATTAGGTTGCTATCTCTAATAGTTTTTGTTTTACAGGCAGTTGAAGTTGTCTATTTCTTTTGTAGTAACCCTGTATATTCTTCGTTTGTTGGTGAGTCAGAGCATAGAACCTAATGCTGAAAAACTAGTAGTACAGGCTCACAGTAGATTTACATGAGCTACCTCGAGGTCCATGTAGTAAAAGCCTTCTACAAAATCTAAAAGTTTTGGTAAAGATATGTCAATGATATTTTTATATCATTCCCCAAAAACTAAAAGATTCTCTGAAAATACTGAACCTACTGGATAACAACATCAAATTTACAATGGAAGCAGAAGAAAACAACATCCTACCCTTTCAAGACCTCAAAATAATTAGACATGAAAATAGCTTCAAATATGGAACACACAAGAAACCCACACACATGAACTATTACATTAAAAAAAATGGTTGCAACCCAACTTCACATCAACTGGATGTCTTCAGAAGCTTGAGCCACCACTTACACAGTGTCCCAATGAGCAAGGAGGATTTTCAAAAAGAATGACAACATATATTAGAAACAGCAGTGGAAAAAGCTAAAAAAGAAATAAAAACTCAAAGAACTACAACATTAACATCACTATCAAACACAAACTAGAAATACAAGCTCCACAAAACAAATTCAGCATGAAGAACATTTTAAATACACTTCTTAAGAATACAATTCAGAGCACATTAAAATCCGGAATCTACCAGATTAGATGTAAAGATTGTGAGAAATATTACATAAGCAAAACAAAGAGAAACTTGGCAATCAGATTAAAAGAATACCAGAGAAACATAAAACTAAAGCAAATAGATCTGCTGTGTCACACCATTTTGGACAGAAAACTACAACATTGGGCAAAATGTAAAATTGTTAAAACCACTAATGTCACCAATAGAATTGACATCTAGGATAAAATATACATAATAGACAGCAGTAATTAAGTAATAAAGTTTGAAATCCTACCACTGAACTTTGCATCCCACACAGGAATACAACAGGATCAGAAACAGCAGTAAGAGGGAGGAGGAAGTAGAAAAGGAGCATCAATCACCGAACTGCTGAAGATGAGGACGAATGTTCTTGAAAATGTTTCAATGTCCCTTCAACAATATTAAGTGAAAGTGAATGTCAATAAGTGTGATTCAGTTAACCCCAAATTAAAATAACTCTGGTTACATCAACAGTGTATGCACCCTGCAAGCAATTTTCACAAGGACAAAGAATGATTTGTTTAATCTCTGGAAGTGCAATTTTGTTACGTAATAAATAGTAGTATTTTGTTTCTTGTGCAATAAAATTAATTTTTGTTTACAGTTATTTTATATCAAATTAATAATATTGAACATCCTATAGCTATCACCAGTAGTTTAAGATTCATAACAGATGGTCTATAATAGAGAATGTGTCAGTTAGATAGATGGGTCCTGCCACTGTATGCTCTGCTGTTGCATTGTCAGTCGTTTTGAGTGAACAGTGGCCTTGCTGCACGTTGTCCTTGCTTCCAGGCAAACTTGCTCTGTGTGATTATGTAATAGGGCAAGTTAGTGATGGTGATGGTATTGAGTCATTCTGTACACCTCTGTATGTTCATAAAGTATAGGTTCTATTATTTATATCCATTTACTGCATGCACACACAATTTTTTGCATAATACAAAGTGCATCAGGTTTCACTGAGCTTCATATGTTATTTTAGAATTCCTGGAGCAGAAGTGGGACAAGTTGGATAGGACAGCAGTATGAAGGGGGTTTTTTAAAATTTTTAATGCAAAATTAAGAAAAACTGGAACTGGTCTATGCAAAGGGAATTAGTTACTAAATTTCCTGTTAGATATTGATGTTTTGATAGTATTAAAGAACTAACATGTGTGTAGATATAAATATATGGGTGGGTATAAAGAGCTAAGAGCCTGGGCTGGATGCCCATTATGCTCAAGGATGTATTGTTACAATGTCTTTGCCTCAAAATGTAGTTACAAATAAAGCTTTAAATTCACTGTTTAAAATAATTCACTCGACACATACAGTTTATGGCAGCATCCCATCCATGGCTCATGTGCGCCAACACGCCAGCCACTCACGTCTTAGTACAATTCACAACTCAACAACTCACTGCAATTCTTCCTCCTTTTTATAGCAATAAAATGTCAAGACTTTCTGGAAACTTGCCAAAGGTACTTAGAGAAACCTCTGATGATCCTGGTTTCTTGATTAGGGATAACATACACCATTGGCTGTTTGGTGAAGTAATCCATGGTTACCAACAGATACTCAAAGTAAATGGCCCAGCTATGTCATTGACTATGCATTCAGGGGATGCTCCTGTATTAAACTGCTGCATGTGAACCCGGCTCCTTGTCTGTTGGCATGCCACACATACATGAAATTGGCAGCACCATTTCTTAGCATCTGCCTATGGTCTCAGTCAGTAGTATCATTGTTGGAGATTGTTGATGGTTTGGTTGGTCTCAAATGTCCACCCAAAGTCCCCACATGTACTTCCTCCAGTATTTACGCGACCTTACTCCTAAGTAGGATCAGTTGCTCTTTCCAAGTTTTCCCATCAGGTGACTTCCATATTCTGAACAGTCCTTGATTTTCAAGGAGTCCCACTGGGCCCAGTATGACTTGTACACAGTACTCCCAGCTCGGCCTCCACTTCTCCCAGGAGTGGTCCCCCAAGTCAGCATCCACAGCTGCTTCCTCCTCAGCCCTAAACTATGCTATCCAGCTGCAGGCACCACTGAAATAACACAAACAACTATGGCACGCTCCTTCTCTTCAACCTAAGTGCAGCAGCTGCACTCGTCTGGACATGGCCATCTGGATATGGCATCCACATTGATGTGGCTCCTTCCTTTCCTATGTTCTCATATAAAGTTGTACCCTTGCATCCTCTGGACCCAATGGCCCCTCCAGGTCCTTGAAACTTTACAACCAAGTGAGAGATTGGTCAGTCTTCAGATGGAATGGCTGACCAGTATAGGTATTTGTGGAAGTGCTCCAGCGACTTTACTACTGTCAGGAGCTCTTACTGAGTAATGCAGTGGTTCTTTTCTGGTTTGGAGAGCATCTTGCTATAGTAAGCAATTACTCATTCCTAGGCATCCTGGGTCTTTGATAGAACACTGCCAATTACGGTGTCACTAGCATCAGTGTCCACAAAAAATTTGCCACTAGGTTGTGGAAATCTTAAAATAGGAGCTCTGCTGAGTGCTGACTTTAGCACTTGAAACATGCACTGTACATGTTCTGACCCCAGTATAACAAATGCCTTTATTGACTCAAAATGTAGTTACAAATAAAACTTTAAATTCACTGCTGCAAATAATTCACTTGACACATAGTTTATGGCTGTATGCCATCATGGCTGATGTCCCACTGCATGCTAACACTCCAGTATCTCATGACTCAGTACAATTCACAAAACAACTCACTGCAATTCTTCCTCCTTTTTATAGCAATAAAATGACATCACACACTTTCTGGAAACTTGTTGAAGGTACTAGAAATCAAAGCTTGGAGAAGCATCTTGAATATCAGGAAAAATCATTCATCATGAGAAGAGCCGTCGTGTTCCAAAGGATCCTATTACAGCGTGCCATTGTTTATGCTCCAACTGTGATGTCTCTCATTCCAGCTCCACCACCACATGCCGCATGAGAGTGATCACATACCAGATGGCATTATCACAGGCTTAACACAAATAAATAAAATGTTGTTTTACAATGGAAATAACCATGTATATGAAATCATACTTATCAGAGAAGAATATGAAGTATGGGTCAGTTATTCTATCATTGACAATTCATAAAATCCAATTACAGAAATTACCTGACGCAGATGTTCACATAAAAAATAAAGAATATGCAACAAACCCCACATGTTGGAAGAGGTACAAGAAAACATTAGGCAGAAATTCGCTTAATTTCAGATATTGAACTCTCGTGTAAATACAAATTTTGAGAGATGGCAGAAATATGTGGGCAGAAAAGGAAAACATTTTTGGCATCTCTTACAATACAGCATGTACTTATGAGGGCTTTTCTGATAGTTTTGAGAATCAGCAATAAGGAATTTGGTAAGCCAACACAGTTCTTCCTAGTTTCAGATTTAAGTTCAGATAGTAACACGTGAAAGTCTGAACACACTCCAACAATGTGGAGTCAGCACTGCTGTATATGTGTGTGTAGACACATACACCAGACAGGGTGGATCTAGAGTGAGAGCATTTCTACATCATGATTTTCTACGAGAGAATAGGAAATACCTTGAAAAACTGAATCATGCATTTGGGGATCTTTGTCATTTACAATCCACCATTAATTTATGGTTTACAGAGTTTAGAAGAGGAAGAGATCCCTTCAAACATGAAAATTGTGCAGAACAGCCAGCTTCAACAGCAACAATAAATAAAAATGTGGTGAAAGTAGAGTGCATGTTGCGAGAAGGCTATCATTGCATCAGATTCAAGAAGCCCTGAAAATTGGATTGGCAGCTGTAAGGACATGCTTAAAGAATATCTTCATGTCAGGAAGATCTGCAGTCGTTGGATCCCTCCCACCTCACAAATGAACAGAATGGAAACCAAATGACAGACATCGGTCTGGATCTTGATAGAAGAGAATCCTGTAACTTTCAAAAGTGACCCTCATATTATAATTGTTACTGTTACTATAATTGAAAATATGTGGCAGTTGTGCCATTATTATAATTGTTTTGATGCGATTCCAAGCTGTAGCAGCCAGTGTGCATGCTCCTATCTGGTGGTTAAAGTGTGAAAGAACAGCAATGTGTTAAAAGATATTTGCAATCTGAAATTTCAAAAAGATCCATTATTAGACGTTTCAGATATTAAAAGACAGTAAAAATCTAATTACATTAAAAGATAAATGATAATTTTCTATCAAATTTACACCTTATATTACTAATTTTAATATTTAGTGAAATGCTGTACGTAAATAACTTTACTTATTTATTAAAAATCTTTCCAGGTTAACAGGATAACTTAGTATCACAAATAAATACAGTATAAAGATTGCTCTTATCTGTACTCAAAGACAAAATCCCAGAAAAACATAATTGAAGACATCTAAATCAGTTGTACAGATAAAGGCCCAATATATGTAGGAAAAAACAAAGAGAAACATAGAAACCCAAACAAAACAGCATTTTCGCCCGCCTGGGTAGTGTGGTGGTAGCATGTCTGCCTCACATTCAAAAGGTCGTGAGTTCGAATCTAGCTTAGGGTGAATTACCCGTATAAGGTTTTTTCGGGGTTTTTATCCTGAGAAGACGAATGTCAAGTAACTTTAAGTTCCATGGACCTCGAGATCATTTGAGCATCATTTCACCAATTTCATTCATCGTCCGATATGACCAACTAGTTAAAGGACATTAAGCTACATAAACAAAAGCAGATTTTCAATATACTAAATACAAATAAATCAGCAAAAACAAACTAGTTTTAGAGCAAACATATGCATATGCGTTAAAATGCTCAAACTCAGTAATAACCTTACAACATGCAAAAGAATTTATGATTACTCACCATTTGAAATCTTTTTTACAATTTCATGGCTTCATAAATAATACAGGAAAAATATACAATATATTGTCATATCAAAATTGAGACATATAAGAATTGTTTACAGCAGCTTTATTACACTATGATAAACAGTAGTGTAATAAAGCTGCTGTAAACAATTCTTATATGTCTCAATTCTTGCAACACCAAGAAGGAAGCACCTGATTAGGTAGATGACTATAAACAAATGATTAAGTTTACAAATATTTACATGATCTCTGAGCCTGAGTATCACCCGCTGCAATTAGAATTACTAAACCCTGTGGCACGGACTCAAAAAAGGGTTTCACTCCCAAATCCAGAGGTAATTCTTTTACTAGTTCACCCACTCAACCTTGTATACAAGCTCACTTGTATATGGAAATGTAATGCCATTATCAGCTATCTCATCTACGAGCGCCAAAAATAGCAGTAAATCACTGCTGCCAACCTAGGAACATGTCACTAATGTGAAAATCAGCATTTTTTATAATTTGGGAGAGATTAGGCTATGCCATGGTTCGTTGGAGTTTAGCTTCACAGACCCCTCAGCTGTGCCATCATTGATCCATATCCAAGGCTTTTGGCCACTTCTGCTACACTCCTCTCCTTCTAAAAGCATCCCTTGGCTTTGCTTTGTGGCTAAGAGCCCTCGACCTCAGCTATGCTATGCAGATTTTTCCATTATATTCACGTTGTGAATGTAGGCAACATGTGGAGAATCGTGGACAGAAGAAGCCATGATGCTTCGGTCATAATGTCCCGTACATTTATGAAGTGAAGTGATGCACAAAATACAAAAATAAAATTTATGATTATAAACATGTTATAAGTGAAACATATAAGTGAATAAGTGTTGCAAAAGTATTATTACTTCATCACATTTTGGTATTAAAATAGTAACTTGATGGAAATATTGATTTGTAGCTATCCCCAAGGTCCAGGAGTTTATAAATGTTTCTGGGGAATCTTCCTCCATGCATTTTATATGTGAACCCACAAATCACTGATACTGATTATTAGATGACCTAACAAACAAATTGTCATATCTCAGACATGTTCAATGGGCAATTTTTAGGCGAACATGCAAGCCAGAGAAGCATTGGTACTCTTTATTCTTTAAGAAGACTTATAAATTCCTTGTAACATGAAGCCGGGGATTGTCCTGATGAAATGTGTCATGTGAAGTTGCCAAAGTAGATGAAGTATTTCGGGCTCTAAATCCATTTTCATGTACTGGTTTCTGTTAAGTTTACTTCCAATTTGTAAGAGGAGCAGTTGTAACCAATGCCACTCCAAACCATCACAACTGATGTTTGTCCACTATTCTGTTCAAAGATGGTATGCCTAATTGCAGGACATGCCACTCAACATTCCAGTGACAATATTCACGTGCCCAGAGCAGTCAAGAGACACTTGTGGTTTTTGGACAATGGAAGCCAACGCAATGGTATGTATAACCAGTCCAATCCACAGCAGAGAGGCCAAATTCAAAGAAGTTTACACCTGTTAAGTGCTCAAGTGTGGAGCTAACACTGTGGATGAAGCTGTACAGTCCATTATGGCCATGAAGACAAGAGGACAGTCATCCCATGCTGTAGCCATATTGAGTGGTCTGCTATCTGCCCATTGCTGCATGCAATGCTCTTCTATATACTTGACATGCCCATCACTGTCTTAGCAGCATACCCTGTAGTAGACTAAATGTCATAATTTGGCAAACCCACTTTCCAGAAACTGATAATTTTGCTGCATGCAACCTTGTTCACATGCTGGTACTCCACCCTTAGATGCCATTAAGACATATTGGCACTTGCTTTTACTTTTCCACCTTACTTGACAGCTCTTCACTACACTTTAGTAACACTCATCTAGTGAGACAAATGTGACAGGACCCTGCTGGGCATATATGTACCTCTTTCTAATCACTTATTGCTCCCACACTCTTCTACACATCCACCAAGTTTGGATTCATTCAGGGAAATTTTTCAAGGTGTTGCAATTTTCACACAGTAACACACCTCTCTAGGATTTTCATAACTGAATGAAAAGAGTTTCACCACAGATATGATTTAGCAGCTTCTATGCTTTTAATAAAAGTAGCTAACTTTTTATATAATTTAATCCCAGTGTGATAAAAATGTGTTAAAAGGTCAGTTATATATACAGAGCAAAAGCAAGAAGTGTAACAATTTGAATAACTTTCTGCAGGATCTCCTATATTTATTTCTCTTCAACTTACAATAAGCAAGTAATAAGACAATTTGTGCTAATGTTTATTTTGATTAGATGATGTAGATAAAAGAATAATCTTTTGTAAGAATAGCTTGAATGCAGAACAGGTAAAGAAAGTTGTGTGAATGGAAGACATCAGATTTTTATTCCCTAAATAGATCTATGGCAGGAATACATTCTAGTCATTATATCTCTTAATTTTAAAGATACTTAAGAGTGCATAGCTTCTGTATTTATGTTCACCACATTTTTATTCAATTATTCAGTTTTTGTTTTTGTTTTTTTTTTTTTACCAGAAAGGTTACACTATATATACCTTTTCTGATTCTTACAGTATAGATTACAAAATAGATAAATTTGAACAAGACTTTTTTTTAACGAAATCTGATAAAGAAAAGTGGAAATATAAAATTCTATATACCTAACTATATTTAGGAAATTTATGGACAAATGACATATTATTCCAGCACAAGTTGCTTATGAGCAATTCCATCTAAAATTGACCCCATGGTCAGGAAGATAAATATTTTACGCAGAAAAATAATTAAATATAGTAAATAATTTACATTTAGGGATCAAAAGAAAAAAAGCAGATTTAAGTTAAAACAGTATATTTAATTTAATAGAAAGAGTAATCTAGAAGTATTGTTATATTCTTAAAAATTAATGCAAATTAGTTGCATTGTAAAATGAGTGTCATTGTCTTCCATATTGAATTCTGTTGAAAATTGTAGGGTTTATGCTACAAGAAAATAAATTTCAGTAATCTCAAGTTAAATACTTTTCAAAATATTTTACTCTTTATTATTACAGTTTCTGTGTCACAGTTAAAACAGAAAAACTAAAAAAGAGTGTTTACTTACAAATTAATGGTTTTTCATTGTGTATTTCTACATTTTATTTTACTTCTCTGTAAATTAAGGTATAGACTGCAAGTTTATTGTAGTACTTTATTGTAGTCATTCAACCATTTTATAGAACTTAATGAAATTTTGTCATACCATGACACATTGTATCTAATTAATTTATGCATCACTGGTACCATAATTTTGATAGGAAATTATGGAAGATGTTTTATAATATCTAGTTATAATGATAATATATACAGTGGCCTATTGAATTTATCCGTTACAAGGATTATTACTTTCTCCACAGGTGCTATTGTGTATATACTTTAACTTGAAAAAATGGTATGTAGAAAGGGATAGCAATACATTTCACACAGCAGTTAGCAATCTTTAAGTGCCAAACTCAATCACTGATTGCAAAGGTTTACTTCCCAACACCCACTTGAAGCAATACAAAAGCCAGAGAAGCAGAGGCTGGTGAAAGATATCAACATATTTTACACATTTCACTGCTAAAAAATAAGTACATCTGATAACAATACAATTACAACTGATACTGAGAGAATAATGGCAGTGAAGGATGTGACAGGGCTTTCAAGTATTCCGACCGCCCTTAAAGTACCTTCTAGGCTGTCAAGAGCAGAAAAATGGTTATGTTTCAACATAAACCTCAAGTTTTGTAGTACATAGTAAGTAGAGAGGTGTATTCCACCCAAAAGTTTGATACCAAGATTTCACTGGAAATATATGTTTTAGATCACCTAAATAAAAAATCTGATGTGTTACAAACACATGACTTTCTCTACATCTCTGTATAATTATTGTTAAAAAGCTTATTCTTCTATCTGCATCAGGCTAATCAAGATAAACATTAGCAGAAATTGTCCTTATTACATGGGGGAAAAATCTAATGTGTTTCATTCATATGATGTCCTCTGATTGTTCGGCAGACAAACCTTTTATTCAAAAGATTAATTAATCTGTTATCTACATCATGCTAATCAAGATAAACATAAGCAGAATTAGTAGCTCCTATTACTAGCTCTTGTAAGCAGAAGGGAAATATGCACTGGCTAAAGTGATAGTCTCGCCCTTTAAATGTGAAACAATTCAAATTCCAATCGCTCTGCTTTCCAGGAGTAAACAAGAAGAAAGATGTCTTCCCATTTGACAATAGTTTGTGACAAAAATTGAAACCAACAATCTGGAACATGTTAAAAAGCGGTTAACTGTATAAAAAACGTATATAGCATAAATTGTGTGTTTTAATGAGACCTACAATATTTGTGTAGTAACTTTTTATATCACTCTTATGGTTTCCCAGTTATACAAGAGTCATCCAGAATGAAGAGGTCTTCAGAGGCTATTACCAGAACATTCAAGATATACATTTGTGTTTGTCATAAAAATATCTTAAACATACGGTATTTTCATAAACATAAGCAGAATTAGTCTTATTACTAGCTCCTTGTAAGCAGCACGGAAATATGCTCAGGCCAAAGCAATAGTCTCTTTCTTTAAGAGCCCATCGCTATGTGAAACAATTTTAATTTCAATCCCTCTGCTTTCCAGGGGTAAACAACAGTAGGCTAAAATCCTTTAAAAGCTGGGTGCCATGTGGATGAAATCCATTCCTATGCAGGATGAGAAAATGTATTTTGAATCAGAAATAAATAACAAGGAATATCTCAGAACTGGTCAATTCCACAAAAAAAATATATATATGACATATGTATTTTAACATGATTTACATATTTTGTATAATAAGTGTAATAAGTTTTTTTCTATCACCAGCTACACAAAATTCAGCAAAATTCATTCAAAATAAAGTGGTCTTCAGAGGCTATTCCCAGAAAATAAAAGATATACATTTTATTTGTAATAAAAATATCTTTAATATACAGTATGTTAATCAAAATCATTAGAGCCATTTTTGAGATAATCAAAATTGTCAAAATTTTTTTACATGTAAAGGGTAGTTTGGGGTGGGGAGGATTTGGTAAATAAGCAGAGCTTGGACCACTCTAAAAATCCAATGAAGCTAATTTGATGGATTGACTTTGTATTTTTGATCACGATTTCAAAGGTTTTATTTGTCAGAAAAGTTTGAACTTTTATTACAGACAAATTTCTGTGCATGCTACAACGGTTGGTACTTTGGGTACATGAAGGATATTTACCAAGTAATTAAATATAAACAAGTATTATATAAGCAATAAATGGTTTTATATGCTCAGAAACATATTTCTCTGCCAAGTACTACCAGAAAGCAAAATTAGAAACCTAAATTTATATACACATACTAACCTTAATGGATTCGAATCTAACCTTCCATTAAATGTGAAAACCACTGGAGCCCTTGGCTTCGCCAACAGAAACAGACAACAACAAAAAAAGTAATCCTGCTGAGCGACTTATGATGCTCTTGCATACCAATAGTAACAGTGTCTTTCTCTAGCAATGAAGTTGCCCTCCATGCTGTAATGGTTATCATGCTAACTTCATATAACCAAGGTCGTGGGTTCAAACCTGGCGGAGGATTTTTCAGGTGTAAAAATCCTTAGCATGGCTTCCTTTTGAAGGGAAGTAAAGCCATTGGTCCCGTGTTGTAGATTTATGGCAAATAAAAGAACCTCAAGCCTGAGCAAAATTAAGTAGTCTTTCATGCCCAGTATAGAATGGGATGCTGAGAACCATAGCACTTGAAGAGCATTCATAAATAACACACCATTTCCATTTTCTAGCAATGAAACTAAGCTTTTTAATTATAAATCCAGTATTTCAGCATACACCTACACATGAAACCATTTATTATTATATAATACTCGTTTATGTATAATTATTTGGTAAATGTCCATCATATACGCCAAATACCAGCCATTCCAGCATGCACACGAATTCGTCTATAATAAAAAAAAAAAAGCTTTTCCAACAAATAAAACCTTGGAAATCGTCGTCATAAATTCAAAATCAATCAATCAATCACACTTAGTTTCATTCGATTTTTAGAGCAGCATAATTTTCTGTATAATAACTGGGGATCTTTCTCAATTCTTTGTGTCACATCACTGGAAGATAAACTTAAATACAAAGTTAGGTATTTTACTGACTTTTCATTTATGAGTTATTGTGATCACAGACACCCGGACCTTTTTATAAAAATACTTTTTTTTTTTTTTTGGATATAGGGGACTCTAAAATGTATATTTCTGGGGACATTTTGGTATCAAATTTTTGGGTGGAATACCTTCTTGTTATTCAAGAATCTAGGAAAGAAGAAAATAAAGACCACTTGAATGAAAGAGAAATTATATTAAACATTATTTTAGATTCTTGAGCAAAGACAGCATTATTACTAGACACATCTATCTACCTTTGAACAATATAAAGCTTTCAAGTGTCAATGAATGGCAAAAATATTCAAACCCAGTGATCAAGATATGTCTTATGTTGTCTACCATCAAATAATTACCTACTACCTAATCCCACCCTAAAGTATTTTGGAAAATGGGTTCTGTAAGAATTTCCTTGTCAGCTAAATTAATTAGAATCAAGAATTAAAGGCTGTTCCCATAGTCAGGCAGTAGATCACATGCCTGCTGTGTGAGGGGTTCCAGGTTTGATTCTTTGTTGGGAGTGGGAATTTTTCTCTAACAAAGAATATTCTCTATCCTCCTTAGAGTCTAGAAGTATGAATAAGTGTGAGATCTAATGAGGCAAAATAAAAATCCAATAACTGTACAATAATTCCAAAGGTAAATGCTGCCAATATGACCATGCACACTAAAACTGGGATATAACTGGAAAAATTATAAAAAGAATAACTCACTATTTCAAGTGTTCATGTAGCCATTTAAATGTTTAATACAATGTTGTGATGTTTCAGGTTCAGAAAATAAAAGTAGATGTGTATTAATTGAATTTGATTTCACACTTGGTCATGGCAAAAAATTGCATACTACACACACGACAGGAGAATTTGTCATTTAATGAAATGATAATTAAAACACTCAACTATAACCAGTAAATGTTTATATAAGATCAATTATGTAGATTAACATTACAATAATCTTCAATAATCTAATAAAAATACAGAAATATTGAATTACTCAGAATGTACACTGGTACACAACATTTTTATTGAACATCTCATTATTAGCCTACGTTGGTATTACTTCAATATGTTGTCTGGCTTTGGTACTTTTGTTATTCTGTCATTAGAGCTGTTTTGTAGTTACTTATTGGTCTGTTAAGATGTTTAGCGCTCTTAGTCAAAAGTTCAGCGCAAAGTGGGTCTGTTAAGAGGTTTAGCACTCTTAGTCAAAAGTTCAGCGCAAAGTGGAGGGCCCTAAGCTGCAAAGCAAAGCTGAGGGATGTGTTTTATAAGTAGAGCACTTGCAGCCAAGGCCAAGACTACAGAATGACAGGGCATAGCCAACGGATCTGTGAAGCTGAAACCCCAATTATCTCAAGAAGTCAAAACTTCATTACTTTTACATCTGAACAGCCTAATATTCAACTCTTTCAAATATGGATCACTAGTGGAAGTTTTACCCACCACCTAAAACTACTTCTTAAAAGAGTGTTTTGTGTTTGAGTGTGCTCATACAGCTTTATAATATCTCTAATCCTATCTAATGTAAAAATTTAGTTTGAGCTAGATATGAAAATTTAAATTAATACCCTGCTCCATTTATTCAGTCTTTTGCACATTCAAATTTTCAAATATAAGCATCAGCATTTCCTTTCTATAGTGTAAATGTCACACCCATGACAATGGAACCTCCCCTATGTCATTACAAAAAGCAATCATCATATATTAAAGATTGGTGAAACTTCCACAGTCAATCTAGATTTGAAGGCATTAATATTAATAAGCCCATATTTGAAATCTGCTGTTTGCCGAGATTATAAGTTGTTCTTGGGATCACTGGAGTTTTAGCTTCACAGATTCCTCGGCTACACTTTGCGGCTTAGGACCGTAAACGCTTATAAAGGAAAGTTAGTACAAAGCTGATCTAAGGCAGAATAACAAAACATACCAAATCCGAATCACATAAGCACATATTTAGTATCCAGGTGTTTTTTTTTTTTTTTTCACTTGAACCGTAGGCATACATACCACAGGACAAATTGATAGAGCTTTCATTAATGATATAATAAAACATGCCTTCCAGAGGGGAGTATTTATTTTTATTTTTTCTTCCCCATTGATCAAGGTTTAACAGGTTGTTTGTTCTGTCATGTTACCTGCTTGGAACCAGAAACGAACTGCTGAAGAGAAAATTCTTTATCAAAATATGGAGTTATTATAACATTTGTCAATATCCAGTTTCTGACAGTCTTTATGATACTAGGCCACACAACTTCTGGAAAATCCATGAGAGGACGAAGATATCTTTTGGGTGTTCCTCTAGCATCGGAATAGTTACGATTAGAGCTATAGTTATGGTAACGTCTTGCAGTATTGACTGGAAAACACTCGTCTGTATGTTTTGTTTGACACAGTGTTAAGATGCTGATAGCTTTTTCTGAATATTCGCGCGTTTTCAAAGTAAAAAACTGTTGATGGCTTGTACCCGAAATACCTAATAAACAATCTGATGCGCGAGGTACAGAAGTGCACTGATAACTTCCGATTTTAGGCCACCGGCAACCAAGTGCTTTGCCTCGACACATGGAAACAGCCATTTTAACCAATTTAAAAACCAATCGATGAATGGAACAGCTGATTCAGAGGGCAGCACTAACAAATAGCAATGAATGCTGGCAATCTATAATGCTGACCCTCGAACTATTAGCGCTCGGAACTCAGCTTCTAAAAAAAGTGAACCTGTTCAGTGTTCATTTTATATATCATGCGAAAAGTGAACCTAGCCTTAGTATAGATACTAGGACACTTCATTTAAGGCTGAATGCTTATGGATGAAGATTAATAAATGTCAGGCTTTTCACAATGTTCTACGCTAGTACTAATTAATCTCTATAAAGTACAAACACAAAAAATATGATATATTGTTGCAAACAGTTTGTTGGCTAATCAATTAAAATTGTCCACATGTCGGAACGAATTGTTCACTAATGAAAGGAACTGTTTTTATTTATTTTTTTTTTTTTGAGGTTTTTTTTCTAAACATGTCTTTGTATTTTTATAGTATTTTACGCCTGCTTTTACTACATCTGCACTGTAGGCAAAACATTTCTCTTATTTCGTAATAGCGCTCCCTGTGAAATGTATATGTAATATTATTAGTGTAATTACTTATATAGCCGCTGAAATATTTGCAAAATTATATTGCTTATCGTCTCGAGTGACCTCTTTTACATTGTAAATTAGGGTATTTGCTCAATATCTCTGATATTTTCTGCACTTTTTTATTCAGTTTCCATTGGCTCAGTGCATTTACTGCACTTCCAGTTTTGGAAACAATAGATTTGAAAGTAAGCTTTGAATACCATAGCGCTCCCTGTATTTGACCTTAATAGTAAAATAAAAACCGTACAAAAAGTATATATTATTATGAATCATCCCTGCTGTAATCCGAAATGGATTTTGTTCTTTTTATATAAACGTCTAAGAATACTGCTTGCACTTTGCCCGCACAAAGACCAAACAGAGCCATACATTGCAAGGTGGAAAATGGTTCTGTTACAAAATTTGCGTTGCGATGTCCTAAATTAAAAGAAAATGTAGTATTCTCTAAGTTCCAGAATTTGCCAGCATTCATTGCTAGTACTGCCCTCTGAATCAGCTGTTCCATTCATCGATTGGTTTTAAATTGGTTAAAATGGCTGTGGCCATGTGTCGAGGCAAAGCACTTGGTAGCCGGTGGCCTAAAGTCGGAAGGTATCGGTGTACTTCTGTACCTTGCGCTGTCTTGTTTATTAGGTATTCCAGGTACAATCCCTCAACAGTTTTTTACTTTGAAAACGCGCGAATTTTCAGAAAAAGCTATCATCTTAACCTGTGTCAAACAAAACATATAGACTACTGTTTTCCAGTCAAAACTGCAATACGTCACCATAACTATAGCTCTTATCGTAACTATTCCGATGCTAGAGAAACACCCAAAAGATATCTTCGTCCTCTCATGGATTTCCCAGAAGTTGTGTGGCCTAGTATCATAAAGACTTCAGAAACTGGATATTGACAAATGTTATAATAACTCCATATTTTGATAAAGAATTTTCTCTTTAGCAGTTCGTTTCTGGTTCCATGCAGGGTACATGACAAAACAAACAACCTGTTAAAATTTTGATCAATGACGAATGAAAAAAAAAATAAGTACTTCCCTCTGGAAGACAAGTTTTACTATATCATTAATCAAAGATGTACTAATTTGTTTTGTGGTATATTATGCCTACAGTTCAAGTGAGAAGAAAAATCTGGGTACTATATACCTATCACTACCTTATGTGATTCGGATTTGGTACTTTTTGTTATTCTGCCCTAGAGCAGCTTTATACTTTCCTTTATAAGCGTTTTGGCCCTAATCCGCAAAGTGTAGCCCAGGAATCTGTGAAGCTAAAATCCCAGTGATACAAAGAAGAAATTACAATCTCGGCAAATAGCAGCTTTCAATAATATTAATATTACGCTTTCCAGTCTAGATTGACTGTAGAAGTTTTACCAATCTTTGGTATATGATGGATTGCTTTTTGTAATGACATAGGGGAGGTTCCAATGTCATGGGTGTGACATTTACACTATAGAAAGGAAATGCTGCTGTTTATATTTGAAATTTTGGATGTTCAAAAGAATCAATAAATGGAGCAGAGTATTAAATTAAATGTTCGTATCTAGCCCAAGTTAAAATTTTACATTAGCTAGTTTTAGAGATATTGTAAAGCCGTACGAACACACACAAACATAAAACACTGTTTTAAGAAGTAGTTTAAAACTTCCACTAGTGATCCACATTTGAAAGAGTTGAACATTAGGCTGTTCAGATGTAAAAGTTATGACGTTTTGACATCTTGGGATAATTGGGGTTTCTGCTTCAGAGATCCATCGGCTATGTACTGTCATTTTGTAGTCGCGGCCTTGGCTGCAAGTGCTCTACCTATAAAACACATCCCTCAGCTATGCTATGAAGCTTGGCGCCCTCCACCTTGATCTGCGCTTTGTGACTAAGAGCCCTAAACATCTATAACAGACGAATAAGTAACTACAAAGCAGCTATAATGACAGAATAAAACATGTACCAAAGCCAGATAACGTATTGAAGTAATGCCAACGTGGGCTAGTAATGAGATATTCAATAATAATGTTGTACACCAGGGTACATTCTGAATAATTGAATATTTGCGTAGTTTTATTAGATTATTGTAATGTTAGTCTACATAATTGATTTTATATAAACATTTACTGGTTATAGTTGAGTGTTTTAATTATCATTTCATTAAATGACACTTTCTCCTGTCATGGATGCGAAGGATGCAATTTTTTCCATTACTAAGTGTGAAATCAAATCCAATTAATACACATCTACTTTTATTTTCTGAAACTGAAACATCATAACATTGTATTAAACATTTAAATGTCTATACAAACTCTTGAAATAGTGAGTATTCTTTTTATAATTTTTCCAATTATGCCCCAGTTTTAGTTGCATACTCATATCGGCAGCATTTACTTTTGGAATTTGTGCACAGTTAGTGAGTTTCTATTTCTCTTCATTAGATCACACACTTATTCATACATCTAGACTCTAAGAAGGATAAAGAATATTCTTTGTTAGACAAAAATTCCCACTCCCAACAAAGAATCAAACCTGGAACCCCTCACGCAGCAGACATGTGATCTACTACCTAACTATTGGAACAGCCTTTAATTCTTGATTCTAATTAATTTAGCTGACGAGGAAACTCTTACAGGACCCATTTTCCAAAATACTTTAGGGTGGGAGTAGGTAGTATGGTAATTATTTGATAGTAGACAACAAAAGACATATCTTGATCACTGGGTTTGAATATTTCAGTCATTCATTGACACTTGAAAGCTTTATATTGTCCAAACGTAGATAGAACTAGCAATAATGCTGTCTTTGCTCAAGAACCTGTAATAACATTTAATATAATTCCTCTTTCATTCAATAGGTCTTTATGTTCTTCTATATCAGATTCTTGAATAACAAGCATCATCTTCTACTTTCTCTACACGTACTAAGTACATAGTGTATAGAGTAAGTTTTGCATTCCACCAAAAAATTCGATATCGAAATATTACTGGAAATATATGCTTTAGAGTTCCTGGTATAAAAAAAAAACATTTTTTTTCTGTCTACATATACTACGTATCTAGTGTATATGCACTCCACCCTAAATTTCGATACCAAGAATCCACCGAAAATGTATGTTTTAGGGTCCCTGTATCCCAAAAAAATCTGATGTGTTCCATTCACGTGACTTTCTCTACATCTTACCAACAAATTATTGTTAAAAAGTTTATACCTCTATTTACTTCATGCTAATCGAGAAAAAATACCAGAAGTAGCCTTATTGCTTGCTTCCTTGTAAGTAGAAGCGAAATAATGGAGTACTATGGGTTAAAGTGAAGTCAAAGCTGGTTGCTATGTGACTGATTAGTTGACATGGATAAGAGTTGACAAATTCCTGTATAAGAAAAATATCAGCTTTATAAAGCTGAAACCAATAGCAAGGAATATCTCAAAAATGATTAACTCACAAAAAAAATGTATGTATGTGTATGTATGTATATATATATATATATATATATATATATATATACAGGGTTACTACAAAAGAAATAGACAACTTCAACTGCCTGTAAAACAAAAACTATTAGAGATAGCAACCTAATTATTTTGGAGGTATGTTGAGAAACTCTCAAAGTTTCGTTTGTTACTATTGGTAACGCTGTAGTGTTTTGTTTGTTGTTGCAGAAGCTGAAATGGCGGAAAATCCTGTGGAAAAGGCATATTGCGTGTTGGAATTTGCTAGAACGCAATCAGCAACTGTTGTCCAACGACATTTTAGAACACGTTACCACAAAAATGAAATGATGCGCTCACAAAAACCAGCATCGTCTTCATCATGTCGCAACATGTCGATGCAAAAGTCACGCCGTATGACCTTATCTTCTTCACCCAGAAACTGCAACATCTGTAATCTGTAAGGCATCATGTGCAGTCGCTTCCGCAAGATTTTCCATACAGTTTGCTGTGGAATTTGTAATTGCATGCTTGCCCTAGATGTCGATTTCTGTGGGCTTCTTATGTAGGCAGAACGAACACGTTCAACGTTTTCTTCCGAAACTCTTGGTCTTCCCGAGCTCTTCCCTTTGCACAAACATCCCGTTGTTTCGAATTTTCTATACCAGTCGTAGATTGACTGTCTAGTCGGTGGCGTTTTGTGGTAACGTGTTCTAAAATGTCGTTGGACAACAGTTGCTAATTGCGTTCTAGCAAATTCCAACACTCAATATGCCTTTTCCACAGGATTTTCCGCCATTTCAGCTTCTGCAACAACAAACAAAACACTCAGCGTTACCAATAGTAACAAACGAAACTTTGAGAGTTTCTCAACATACCTCCAAAATAATTAGGTTGCTATCTCTAATAGTTTTTGTTTTACAGGCAGTTGAAGTTGTCTATTTCTTTTGTTAGTAACCCTGTATATATATACATACATCATATAGCATAATATATGGCATAAATTGTATGTTCGTAATGTACATTTTTTGTATGGTAAGTTTTTGTCCATCTCTTACGGTTTAGCAGTTATGCAAAATTCTGTACATTCATCCAGAATAAACTAGTCTTCAGAGGCATCCCATAAAATTCAAGATATATATTTTATTTCTCAGGTAAATATCTTTAATATTTAATTAAAATCGTTAGAGCCTTTTTTAAGAAAATCGAAATGTTCGAAAAAGCTCCATATAAAGGGAAGTTGGGTTGGGGGGATTTTCTTGAAAATCTTCGTGTCGCATCCTCTCAAAAACGATCAACTCCACGAAAAAAAATATATGTAGGTAGGTAGATGGGCGGGCGGGTGGGTAGCATAATATATGGCATAAATTGTATGTTTGTGATGTTCATTTTTTGTGTGGCAAGTTTTTGTCCATCTCTTACGGTTTAGCAGTTATGCAAAATTCTGTAAATTCATCCAGAATAAACTAGTCTTCAGAGGTATTCCATAAAATTCAATATATATATATATATATATATATATATATATATATATATATATATATATATGTGTGTATGTGTGTTATTTCTCAGGTAAATATCTTTAATATTTAATCAAAATCGTTAGAGCGTTTTTTAAGAAAATCGAAATTTTCGAAAAAGTACCATGTTAAGGAAAGTTGGCGTTTGGGATATTCTTGAAAATCTTCGTGTCGCATCCTTGGAAGAAACGAAGCTTAAATATCAACGCTCGCATACACGTGGACCTTTTTGTAAAAATGCTTTTTTTGTATTCAGGGAGATTTCCAGTGAAATCTCGGTATCGAGTTTTGGGTGGAATGCAAAACCTGTTCTATATATTATGTACATAGTACGTGTAGAGAAAGTAAAAAACATTTTCTGAGAAGGTCCATGTGTGCGTGTGTTTTTGAACATGATAACTCAAAAATGAAAGGTCAGCAAAATACCAAACTTGGTGTTACGTTTAGTTTCTTCCAGAGATGCGACACGAAGATTTTGAGAAAAATCCCGCCCCCCCCCCAAACTACCCTTTACATGGAATTTTTTCCGAAATATTTCATTTTCTCAAAAATGGCGCTAACAATTTTGATTAACATACCGTCTATTAAAGATATTTGCTTGACAAATAAAATGTACATCTTGAACTTTCTGGGAATAGCCTCTGAAGACTGCTTTATTCTGGATGAATTTTACGAAATTTTTCATAACCGTAAGAGATTGACAAAAAGTTACCAGAGTAAAAATGTAGAGCACGTTAAAATACACAATTTATGTTATGTTCATTTTTTCGTGAAGTTGAGCGTTTTTCAGATATTCGTTGTTTTGGTTTCTCCTTTAAAAAAGTACACTTTTCTCATACGGGAATTTGTCAACGACTGTCCTCACAAACAAAGGAAAACTTTAGCCACATAGCAACTAGTTTTTGACTATCACTTTAACCTATGGTACTCTCTTATTTCCCTTCTACTTACAACGAAGTAAGTAATAAGACTATTTCTGTTTAATTTTTCTCGATTAGCATGAAACAAATAGAAGAATAAGCGTTTGAACAATATACTGTTGCCGAGAGATAGAGAAAGTCATGTGAATGGAACACATAAGATTTTTTTACTTTCTCTACACGTACTGTGTACTTAGTGTATCGTGAAGGTATTGTGTTCCAACAAAAATTCGATACCGGGATTTCATCAAAAATACACGCTTAGACCGTGTGTACGTATTAAGTTTGGTAGCTTCCAGGGATGCGACTCAAAGCTTTTGAGGAAAATCCTCACATCCCAAACTACTCTTTATATGGAAAAAATTGGAAAATTTTCATTCTCTCAAAAATTGGCTCTAACGATATATATTTAAATACTGTATATTAAAGTTATGTACATGGCAAATAACATGTATATCTTGAATTTTATGTGAATAACCGTAAAATAGAGACAAAAACTTACTTCACAAAAAAAATAGATCACGTTAAAACACAAAATATGTCATATACTTTTTTTTTCGTTATATTGACCTTTTCTGAGATATTCCTTGTTATTTGTTTCAGATTTAAAATACTTGCATTTTTTTCACACACACCGTAAGTTGTAAACTCCTAGCCCTGCATAGAAACTCATTTTTATCCACATGACAACTGGCTTTTAAAAGATTTGACTGTAGTTTTAGCCCCGTATATTCCCTTATTTTCCTTTTACTTACAAGAAGGCAATTAAGATAATTTCTGCAAATGCTTATCCGATTATAATAAAGTAGATAGAAGAATATGCTTTTAAACAATAATTTGTTATAGTGATGTAGAGAAAGTCATGTGAATGGAACACATCAGATTTTTATAAAAAGGTCGGTGTGTGTGTGTCCGTGTGACATGATAACTCCAAAAAGAAAAGTGAGTAAAATACCAAACTTGGTATTTAAGTTTAGTATCTTCCAGGAAAGGAAAATGAAATGGCGTTTTATTTATGTACGCTCTTTAACTGCTGCGGTTGTCAGCGTCCCATTCTATACTGGGCGTGAAAGACCACTTAATTTTGTTCAGAGGCCTCTTTATCATGACAACCAGCTTTTAAAGGATTTGGCTCTCGTTTTAGCCTAGTGTATTCTCTTATGTTCTATTTACAATGAAGCACGTTTTTAAGTCAATTTCTGCTAATGTTTATAGCAATTATCATAAAGTAGACAGAAGAATATGCTTTTTAACAATAATTTGTTACAACCATGTAGTGAAAACCATGTGAATGGAATACACCAGACTTTTTATGAAATTATTCTGGAACTTATTCTTAAAATTTTCTTGTGCTTCAGGTTTTACAAACCTGGCTACAAGCCCGAAAAAATTTAGAATTAATATCTCGTCAGGAAACCTTCAGCTGTCACTTTTCTAGCACTTTTCACAAAATCATGATTGATGTTTCCTTAACAAAATTTTACATAATTCCAAATAAACCGACAGTTTTGAATAAGTGCCTTTTGTCAGTCACTAAATATTTCAAAGGATTACATGGCTTTAGTTCCAGGGGCTTGTCAACTAATAAGCATTCCCTATTATAAAACCTGTGTAAAGTGACAATCGCATCTTTGCTTTAAAATTCTGTGATTGGAAGAAAACATTGATGATTTTTTTGGCTGCATTTGGTGAGTAAGAATTAACATTCTTATGACATCTGGCTTTCCTTCTTTGTCAAGTTTCGAGACTTACAAAGCTTTTCCCAATAAGTATGGGTAGAGATAGGGTTCATATACATTTGGTACAGAAATCTTATTGTTTACATACTGATTTAAAAAAGATTTTTCCTTCCCTAATACTTTCATTTATGCTTTTTGTTATTTCTGTATGTCTAGTTTTTAGAGTTAGTGCAAAGAACCTTCTTGCTATATTGTTCCCATGTCTCTTGTCTCTTTCCCCTATTTTAAATTAAATGTTCTTCATAATATTGATGAATTTTCAGTTGAAGTGCTTTTATAAAAGGATCACAACTTTGCAAATATAATGAGAAAAAAATCTGAAGTGTTACAGTCACATGACTTGCGCTACATTTCTGTAACAAATTATTCTTAAAAAAGTTATTCTTCTGTACTTCATTCTAATCGAGAAACGCACTAGCAGAAATGGTCTTACCGTAGCTCGTTATAAGCAGGAGAGAAATTAAGGAACATATTAAAGCTAAAGCGATAACCAAATCTGTTAAACGCTAGTTGCTATGCGATTGAAATTCATTCTCTTTGTATGGCCAAGATTTGACAAATTCCTGCATGAGAAAAGTGTAAGTACTTTGAAACTGAAAATATTAATGAGGGATATGTCGGAAATGGTTAACTCGAGAAAGAAATTGGACCTATATGACATAAATTGTGGGTTTTAGCGAGTTCTTAATTTTTTGTGTAAACTTTTTGTCTATCTCTTACAATTTACTAGTTATGGTAAAATCATTCTAAATGAAGAGGACTTTAGAGAAAATTCTCAGAAAATTTGAGATGTACGTTATATTTGTAACATAAGCATTTTTAATTAACAATATTTAAATCAAAATTGTTATAGCTATTTTTAAGCAAATCAGAATTTTCAACTTTTTTCCATATGATGGATTGTTTGGGGTTTTCTTAAAAATCTTTGTATCGCTACCTTGGAAGATTATTAAATATACAATATGGATTCCGGGCTTGTAGGCCGTGGTCCAACAGTTGAAAATTCACCCTACGATTTTCCCATATCGTCGTTCACTCTGGGCGTACCTGCGAGAAGTCTACTTACCCATGAAAACGAAGTAATGAGCAAAACGTCAAGTAAACTTTCATTTGTTAGATCACGGCCTACGAGCCTGGAATTTACATTTTATGGTAACAAGCTGGCCGTGAAAGCCTTTGTAATTTTAGTAGTCTTAAATATAAATTTTCACTTTCAACCAGCTTTTCTGTTTTGAGTTATTTAGTCCACACACACACCTTTTTTAAGATTTTTTTTTTTTTTTTTTTTTTTTTTTTAAATTTCTGTATACATATTATGTACAAAGTGTATAGAGAAGGCATTGTATAGCACCCAAAATATAGATACTAAGATTTCACCGGTAATACGTGCTTTGAGACACCCTAAAGGAAAAAAAAAATTAGAAAAAGCCCATGTGTGTGTGTGTGTGTAACTTAGCTCAAAAACGAAAAGACCGTTAAATACCAAACTTGGTAACTTAAGTTTGGTATCTTGCAGTGGTGTTTTTGTTACGTTGGTGTTGTTGCGTTACTGCTTTTACTCCCCAGGTTGGGAAGTCATATGAAGCGTGGATTTTGAATTTGTAGTTATTGCCGCACGTTGTGTGCTTAGGTGCAGCGTAACTAACTGTCACTTCCAAACAACTCCTCTACTCTCACGTACCTGGTACTGAAGTTCCTCCGGGATGGGTTACTACGGCGTTGCGCAGTCTTGCGTGAATCTTGATTCTCCCAGGCGTGGATTTAGCTAGTGGGTAGAGTTGTAGAAGTGTTCTTGTAGATATTAAGAAAAACACTTGCAAACCTTTTACTGTTATGTATTATGAACGAGATTTGAGATAAGCACCTGGTTATACACTTTTATACAGCTGATTGATACTCTCTAACACTGACACAAAAGTACTATTAATTACACTGTTTTCGTTGAGTACAATTCACTTTCACGTAATCACGAACGACGTTACTTTACTTCACAGGCGAATTATTAGTAAACAGTCCGACGTGGCCTCTCTCAGGCGAATTCTTAACAAACGGTCGATGTGGCCTCTCTCACGTTTAATTCTTAACAACGACGACGTGGCTTCTCCCACGGGTGATTTCTTAGCTACGACCGACGTGGCGTCTCCCACGGGTGATTTCTTAGCAATGACCGTCGTGGCGTCTCCCACGGGTGATTTCTTAGCAACGACCGACATGGCGTCTCCCACGGGTGATTTCTTAGCAACGACTTCGATGTGCCGAACCTTACTTCTTATATACAAAAAAAAACAAAAAAAAACGGTATCATGGTGGCTTCTTTCTGATTGGTTGGAAGGTCCGCCAAAATGACACCATCAGTACCCAAAAATCATTGCAAAACTCCCAGATTGCGTCATAATAATCACGTGATATCACGAATATAAAGAAAACGTCCCTGTGCTTTAAACTGTGGTTTCCCCTTATACTAAACTCGAACGTGACTTTCACAAAAGAAGCAACTTCTCACCCCGGTATCCAGTCTGGGGTCATGATTCTGAATAAATTTCTAGTAAACAACTTGCTTCTTGGTCCCTATGCATACAAATGATTAAAATATTAACTCTAGCTATATATATATAATTAATAGACTGCTAGTAATTATTACTATGGGGCTAATTAATGGTCTCAATCTTCCAAGGATAGGGCATGAAAATGTTCAAGAAAACCCCCACCCCCAACTACCCTTATCATGGAACATTGTTAGAAAATTTAGATTTTCTCAAAACTGGCTCTAGCTATTTTGATGAAAATACCGTATGTTTAAGACATTTTTATGACAAACAAATGTATATCTTGAATGTTCTGGTAATAGATTCTGAAGACCTCTTCATTCTGGATGACTTTCGTATAACTGGGAGACCATAGGAGTGATATAAAAAGTTACTACACAAATATTGTAGGTCTCATTAAAACACACAATTTATGCTATATACGTTTTTTATACAGTTAACCGCTTTTTAACATGTTCCAGATTGTTTGTTTCAATTTTGGCCACAAACTATTGTCAAATGGGAAGACATCTATCTTCTTGTTTACTCCTGGAAAGCAGAGCGATTGGAATTTCAATTGTTTCACATTGCGATCGGTTTTTAAAGGGCGAGACTATCACTTTAGCCAGTGCATATTTCCCTTCTGCTTACAAGAGCTAGTAATAGGAGCTACTAATTCCGCTTATGTTTATCTTGATTAGCATGATGTAGACAACAGATTAATCTTTTGAATAAAAGGTTTATCTGCCGAACAATCAGAGGACATCATGTGAATGAAACACATTAGATTTTTTCCCTTCTACTTACAAGGTAACATGTAATAAGGACAATTTCTGCTAATGTTTATCTTGATTAGCCTGATGCAGATAGAAGAATAAACTTTTTAACAATAATTTGATACAGAGATGTAGAGAAAGTCATGTGTTTGTAACACATCAGATTTTTTATTTAGGTGATCTAAAACATATATTTCCAGTGAAATCTTGGTATCAAACTTTTGGGTGGAATACACCTCTCTACTTACCATGTACTACAGAACTTGAGGTTTATGTTGAAACATAACCATTTTTCTGCTCTTGACGGCCTAGAAGGTGAGGTATTTTAAGGGCGGTCGGAATGCTTGAAAGCCCTGTCACATCCTTCACTGCCATTACTCTCTCAGTATCAGTTGTAATTGTAGTGTTACCAGATGTACTCATTTTTAGCAGTGAAATGTGTAAAATATGTTGATATCTTTTACCGGCCTCTGCTTCCCTGGCTTTTGTATTGCTTCAAGCGGGTGTTGGGAAGTAAACCTTTGCAATCAGTGATTGAGTTTGGCACTTAAAGATTGCTAACTGCTGTGTGGAATGTATTGCTATCTCTTTCTACATACCATTTTTTCAAGTTAAAGTATATACACAATAGCACCTGTGGAGAAAGTAATAATCCTTGTAACGGATAAATTCAATAGGCCACTGTATATATTATCATTATAACTAGATATTATAAAACATCTTCCATAATTTTCTATCAAAATTATGGTACCAGTGATGCATAAATGTAATTAGATACAATGTGTCATGGTATGACAAAATTTCATTAAGTTCTATAAAAGGTTGAATGACTACAATAAAGTACTACAATAAACTTGCAGTCTATACCATAAATTAAAGAGAAGTAAAATAAAATGTGGAAATATACAATGCAAAACCATTAATTTGTAGGTAAACACCCTTTTTTAGTTTTTCTGTTATAACTGTGACACAGAAACTGTAATGATTAAGAGTAAAATATTTTGAAAAGTATTTAACTTGAGATTACTGAAATTTATTTTCTTGTAGCATAAACCCTACAATTTTCAACAGAATTCAATATGGAAGTCAATGATACTCATTTTACAATGCAACTAAATTTCATTAGTTTTTAAAACTATAATATAACTCCTTCTATTAAATTAAATATACTGTTTTAACTCAAATCTGCTTTTTTTCTTTTGAGCCCTATATGTAAATTATTTACTATATATTTTTCTGCATAAAAATTTATCTTCCTGACCACGGGGTCGATTTTAAATGGAATTGCTCATAAGTAACTTGAGCTGGAAATAATATATCATTTGTTTTCCACATTTAAGATGAGAGCCGTAGTCCATAAATTACCTAAATATAATTAGGTATACATAAGTTTATATTTCCACTCTTCTTTATCAGATTTCGTTAAAAAAAAAAAGAGTCTTGCTCAAATATATCTATTTTGTAATCTATTATAAAAGAATCATAAAACGTATATACAGTGCAATTCTTCAGGTAAAAGAAACATAACAAAAAACTAAATAATTAAATAAAATTGCGCTGAACATAAATACAGAAGCTATGCACTCTAAGTATGTGTAAAGTCAGGAGATATAATGACTAGAAGGTATTCTTACTATAGAACTACTTAGGGAATAAAAATCTGATGTGTTCCATTCACACAACTTTCTTTACCTGTTCTGCATTCAAATTATTCTTACTAAAGATTGTTGTTTTATTTATCTAATCAAAATAAACATTAGCAAAAACTGTCTTATTACTTAATTCCTTGTAAGTAGAAGAGAAATAAAAATAGGGGATCCTGCAGAAATTATGCAAATTGTTATACATTTTGTTTTTGCTCTCCATATAATTGTGTTCTATATGTTTACTACACCTTATAAACAAAACCAGCTTATTGGAAAATACACAGTTAAATGATCACAATACAATTTCAGAAAGGGCACCTATACACTCTGTATTACAGAACTGACCTTTTAGGACAGTTTTATCACACTGGAATTAGATTATATAAAAAGTTAGCTACTTTTATTAAAAACATAGAAGTTGCTAAATTATATCTGTGGTCAAACTCTTTTTATTCGGTTATTCAGCTATGAAAATCATATAGAGGTGTGTTACTCTGTATGAAAATTGAAACACCATGAAAAAATTCCCTGAATGAATCCAAACCTGTTGGATGTTTAGAACAGTGTGGGAGCAATAAGCGATTAGAGAGGGGTACATATATGCCCAGCAGGGACCTGACACGTTTGTCTCACAAGATGAGTGTTACCTCAAGTGTAGTGAAGAGCTGTCAAGTAAGGTGAAAAAGTAAGAGCAAGTGCCAATATGCCTTAATGGCATCTAAGGGTGCAGAGCATATGAACAATGTCGCATGCGGCAAAATTATCAGTTTCCGGAAAGTGGGTTTGCCAGTTAGGCTACTACAGGGTATGCTGCTAAGACAGTGATGGGTGTGTCAAGTGTATAGAAGAGCATCGCATGCAACAACGGGCAGGTACAGTCGGCTCCATTAGTATCGCGGGTCGATGCTATGTCCAACGGAACTAACTCGCATGTCGTCCGCCACTGCATGCTCTATCGATTCGTTGCAAGATAATTTTTCCTTTTCGGCAAGACATGTCCGCTAGGTGGTAGCACAAAGTACTGCAAATCACTAGCAGATGACAGGCACTCCAAAGCATGTCACAATTGGCGCCAAAGTACTTTTCACAAAAGTAATTATCCATATTCTGTTGGGAGCCTGCGAAAGGCGTTGTGGCATAGAGAGTATGAGAATAACATTTGTCATACTATGCTCCTTTGCTGTTCAGAGCTAATGGTACCCAACTCAGCAATTACCTTACAATGCAATTTGTTGCCAAGTTAGGAAAAATTGGCTGATACTATCAAACGAATAGAGCATGCTGTTACCAACTGAGGAATAGGAGAGGTTGTTACGTGCCTATCCCTTGAATACGACAGTTTCCTGTCGCAAACACTCAAGCAGAGACTCTTGTATTTAGATACGAGTATACGATGAATTGTTTAGATAAAGTTATATCCGCAGATAGCGTGTATCACGTTATGTGGGAATGCCAATTCCAGGAAATTTTAAAATTGCATTTAGCTTGAAAACGAACCTGTTGTGAAAAATGCTCAACTTATTCTTAGAGATTCACTCTATGGAGGTAGGACGGAAACAATTAGATAGATACTTTATTTCACTGCTTAGGGCGTGGCCCGGTGGCAGCGCTGTCAATGTACTAATACAAAACGTATTGGGAAACAAATGCAAATGCACGCACTAAATATTACAATGTCATTCCTTTATGTCCTGCTATATGCAAATATTTTAAATTTCCCATAGGCCATCCTAAAGTTTATGTTTGTCAAGATAGTTCTAACATTTAGGCAATCCTTTAAAAAAGGTCAGTAAAATGTAGTTTTTTTGGTAAAAACAAAAAATAAACAAATAAAATAGGAGCCTTTATTATCCTGTCCTACCGCATAGATGCTGTCAAAAGTTAACATTCGCTCTTTGTTTCATCTGTGCAGAGCAAGAAAATGGAGACGAATGTAACCACAATAAAATCAAACGAGAATTAGCTGGTACTTGAATCATAAACGGCCTATGAAGCGCTGTAGAAATGGTTTATGAAGAGAAACATTTCAATTTTACGAATAAAAAATGGAATAGTATAAAAATATAAATAAGGGGGACAATTTGTGTAGTATATTAATAGTTCTTTTTAAATTAAAGGCCGAAGCGAACGGATATCCTTCTTGGGTTAAGAATGAAGAGGATAAAGATAAATATGTTCGAATTTTTTCAGATTAAAGGAATTATTTTAGATAAGACGGTCATTAGATAAAAACCCCGGTGCTAGGTCGTCAGGAAAATTATGCCTAAATCTCTTCTGGGGGATTCTTACAGAACAAAACAATAGGTCGCGCATGATTAAGGAACCAAGAAACTTATTTCAGTTTCTGTGCACGGCCGGAATCGAGGTACAAAATGTAATGTTTGCGAGCGGCCAGGTGGTATGGTTATCGTGGAAGTACGAAGAATATGTCGAAGCCCCTTCTTCGACGCACACAAATGAAGTATTAGGCGCCCATGTCACTGCAGGTGCAATACCCAAGCTGTATGCATATATTGAGACACCGAATAGGGCTATATCGTATACAGATACAGATTTTATGATTTTCAAGGTCAGATGAGGAGCGAGAGTGTCCTATCAAGGGTGGCGATAATTTGAGGGACATGACGGATGAGCTCGCTGAATTTTGGGTCGGAAGCTCATTTCAGATTCGTATCCGGAGGACCGAAGAATTACACGTGTCGAATGCAGATTTCAATACCGTTTGAAAAATCACAGGAATAACACTTCATTATACCTCCTTATAGTTTATTCTATAACAAGTTTAATTCTCTGAATAAATGGGGAACAAAACATTATAGTTAGAACGGAAAATAAAATAAAACGTAAAAAATCAAATTGTGTGTATATTGTTTCGGAACCCGAAAATAAAATACACAGAATATATTTTCACCAGAGAGTTCATACCACTCCTTGCCCTTTGGATACTGTTCAGTTGAAATAGGAGTGACTAGGTAAAATTTGCGCTGAGTATGGAATCTGAAACGTGGAAATTAGTTTTAAAATAGCTCAAAAATCATAGACAATAAGAGAAAAGAGTGAAAGACAAAAAACAGGCACGTACAGGAACTGGTCAAGTTAAAATCGAGCGACTGCCGTCGTACATACCTACCGCAGTCACATCAAGTTTCGTCCCGCAACTCTCAGGTCCAAAAGAGGTTCGTCTTCTTCTCTCCGGAAACAATCTACATTAAAGAATAACAAAAAGAAGTAAAGAAGAACAACTTGACGAAGAAACAGCAAGGACCATATCCTTACCGGCCCACGACAGAAAAGAAATAGAGGAGTTTACCAATAGAAAATTTGGGTTTCTCCTGACTTGGCTCCTTATCTACACACCACCAGGGTAAAAGATACCGTATTCGGCATTTACAAGGATAGTGATGGAACTTCCGTTATTCATATAGAGGACAACGACTTATATGTAAAGAATAGGTATTTTGGGGGATCTCGCGGACTCTGGGAATTGTTAACCAGAAAAGAGGTAGATCTCTCAAAATCCACACATAGGACAACTATATATATATATATATATATATATATATATATATATATATATATAGAGGCATATGCTTATTTTAACCAAAGGAACTTTCAGAATAACGAAGCGTTTAATCAATTAAATAAAATAGAGGTAGAAAATATAAAGAAATAATTGCCGAGAGGTTTTCATCCAAGGCTGTTGAGACGTAGACATATTAATATTCAATAATAAGTATTTCTACGATCCTAAACATCCTCCCGCCTTTTCCACCTTACAAAAACTTGCATCTGCTGCTGGAAAGAATAAATAAAAAACAGAGGAGTGACTTCTTCAATAAGATGCGTCTGTTTTGCATAAACCTGCGCGGAGAAAATGTCAGGGGAATCAGTACACATTGGACAACTTAACGATGTCTGGGAGATCGACCTGCCTTAAAACTGAAGCCGTATTTATGTGCAAGTAATAGGATTATGAAGCCAAATGGAGTAATATTATTATTTAATGAAGTTATTATAGCAAACTATGGTTATTTGATCTATCATTCCTATCAAGAACTGATACTACCGATTTCAAAACAGAAAACTGATAATTCAGTTCGTTTACATCAAAACTAATTTTCAACTTCTTTCCCTCTTTGGCCAAGTCATTAAATGAAAATAGTTTTGATTTGAGACGGATTGTCGCACAGGTGAATAAGCGCATAGCCTATATTTGCAATTGATTAAATTGTTTAGGTTAATTACTAAGTAAGATAGCATAAATTTATTGTATGAGAGAATTGTATATTGGATGTTCAGAAAGATAGTCCATGGAAAGCGTTTATAACTTCAACCCGAGAGTTCTCAAGCGACGAAATCAGTTGTTTGCGCTATTTCTTTTTATATTGCAAGAGGATAAGGACGCTATTATGTAGTCACGTCTCCGAAAGAGAAAGTGGAGGTGGCACATAAACAAGGGAACCACAAGGAAATTTGGGTCAAGAATCACGTGAAAGACGCATTGACCAATTAGAATTAATCACGTCACGGCAGAAGTGCACCCGAAGCAACTTTCGGCGCCAAAAAGGGCCAATGAGATTACAAGTTGAGAGTTTTGCGCGTGGGTAGAATTTGCTATAAATATAGAGTATTCGCCCTAATTTTCAGGCAGTTGAGGGGTAACTCCACGCGGAACCTGTGACGCCCAAATCAAGAATCCCCGCAAAATAGCAAAGTTAGTATTGTGATTCAGACAGATGAAACATAACTACACGCGGAACCGGTGACGCCCAAAAGAAGAATCCGCGCAAGATAGTGAAGTTATTATTGTGATTCCCGCAGTTGAATTGTAATGTCACGCGGAACCTGCGACGCCGGAAACAAGGAAACCACGGTAGAAAGTTGAAGTGTCTACAATTATTCTGCACGTAACAGTTGCACTCGTCGCCGCGTAAATTTTAGTTACCTTTGTGCACGTTACGCCCTTGTTCGAGGGAAATTACCGGAACACAATCGCGCCAGGAACTTTTTCGGGAATGCTGGCTGAACGAAAAGTGCCGACGCTTATTTTAATTTCCCGTATCCTTCCCATGAGATCATCGTCGCTCAAAACCTGAGCTAGTTGCTTGTCGTTGAGTCCACCAATAGCCGAGGAGCGTCGAGAATCGTCTCCCAGACCTCCACATACACTTCATACGCCTACAGGTTGACATAAATCTAGCACGGGCACAATTTTATACACATTGTCATTCCCAGTAAAGTCGTGTCATTTATTAAAATAGTTCAATAGTCTGTCGTAAACAAGTTTGTACTCTTTTACTAGAATATTCTTTTGTTCTCCTGTAAGGTGTTCTAGAGGCATGTTAACTTTAAATTCATAAAACTTATGTTCTTAATGAGCCTCTATTTGTTTCTTCTCTTTCAACATAACCTTGTGTACAACTGTGGAAAGTGTGTCCTCCTTTTCTAAAAGTCTAATTGATTTAGAAAATATGGATACAGTTGCATTTAAGAAACACAGAAAACATTCTGGTGGTGTTACTGAATACTCATTTAATTCGTCTTATTGTAAACTAATAAATTTCCAAATTAGGGGGTGAATTTTTTCTTTGCCCCGTGCTATATATAGAGTGTTTCAAAAATACGGGGCATAATTTCAGGTATGTATTTCCCACATGAAGATAATCAAAATAGTTCATTATAACATGCTTCATTTCCGAGTTATGGCCTTTACAACATTGATAGTCCCACCTGTAGACAATCAAAATAGCTATCTCCGGAAATGCTTCATTTCCGAGTTATGGCCTTCACAACATTGGAATTCACTGGAACGCTTTTCTTTCCGCAGGTCTTTGCCGTCAAAGGAGACATTAGGAGGGCGCTCTGATAGTTCATTCTGAGGAAGGTTACATTCAGTGTTCTTTAGGCGTTAAGACTGTGCGACATGTATTCAAATCAAGAGCTGGCAGAGATACACTTCATGTACGGTAAGGCGGACGGCAATGCTGCGCTGGCTCGTCGTTTGTACCAGGAAAGGTACCCACAGCGACAATGTCCAGATCGGAAGACATTTGTACGTCTCCATTCCCGTCTGTGCGAGTATGGAACATTCACCTCTCCTGGTTTGGGAAGGGGACGACCAAGATCTACAACTCCAGAAGTGCAGGAGGAGATTCTGGAGGCTGTGGATAGGACTCCTTCTATCAGCACACGACGGTTAGCGTTGCAAGTCTATGTTCCTCATACCACTGTCTGGAGACTGTTGAACGAGTATCAATTGTATCCTTATCATTTGCAACGTGTACAGGCCCTGTCACCAGCAGATTACCCTGCACGAGTTAGGTTCTGTCAGTGGTTCTTGCAGCAGTGTGGTGTAAATCCGAACTTTTCTGCCGTCGTATTATTTACAGATGAAGCACAGTTGGCATAACACATTTCCACAATCAGCATGTATGGTCGCATGAAAACACACGTGCAACTGTTGTATCTCATCACCAGGTGCGGTTCTTCCTCAACATGTGGGCCGGTATCTTTGGTGATCGATTAGTTGGACCCCATGTACTTGTAAACAGACTTACGGGACAGGCGTACACAAACTTCCTGGAAAACACCATACCTGACGTTTTCGAAGACACTCCACTGATCAATCATCAACACATTCACTTCTTGCATGATGGCGCTCCTGCACACTTCAGTCTTACGGCTCACCGGTACTTGGATTCGAAGGTTTCCTGATCGATGGATAGGTAGAGATGGCCCAATTGCTTGGCCTCCACGCTCACCTGATCTGAACCGTCTCGATTTCTACTTGTGGGGCCATTTAAAATCATTGGTTTATTCGTCTCCGGTGCCGAATTTGGAATCCCTTCGGAATCGAATTGTGGCAAGTTGTGAGGACATACGCAATATTCCTGGAGTTTGGGATCGTGTTCGCAGGTCAATGAGACATCGATGTGAGGTCTGTATTCAAGCAGGAGGTGGACATTTTGAACATCTTCTGTAATGACAACAACCTGCTGAAAGAAAAACGTTCCAGTGAATTTCAATGTTGTGAAGGCCATAACTCGGAACTGAAGCATTTCCGGACACATGTTATAGTGAAGTAATTTGATTGTCTACATGTGGGAAATACATACCTGAAATTATGCCCCGTATTATTGAAACATCCTGTTAATACATCTTTAAAACTCGTCACATCTTTTTTTTAATTAATTCATTGTATGTCGCTTTAACTTACAAGGTAGTCATATTGCGACAAGATGTTTTAACGGCACCATATATAAACAATTTACATTTGTAAATACAATTTCATAAATTTAAGTAACATTATATTTCATTAGACATACTTGTTAGTTTTAAGTATTTAAGTGGTATTTTACTGTGTGATGGATTGTTCAGAGCTTCTTGGATGTCTGGTAGATTGCATTGTGCTCGCTGCTGCTGATATTGAGGACACTCTGAAAGTAAGTGGCGTACAGTGATGGTAGCGTGACAAATGTTGCATTTAGGTTGGACTGTTCTATTCAGTAGATGGGAATGGGTTAACTTGGTGTGTCCGATACGTAGTCTGGTGATGACAACCTGGTCTTTCCGTCTGGGTTTCTGCAGTGGATGTAATGTGTTGGAGTTCTGTTTAATTTCGTTTAGTTTGCTAGAAGGTGATTGTGCCCATGTTGTTTGCCAGAGATTGTCAAAGTTTCTTGATGCATATTTTGCAACATCTTTGAGAGGTAAAGGTGTCTCTTCCCGTATTGGGAGTCTTGTAGCGTCCTTTGCTGCAGAGTATGCATGCTCATTACTCGAAATGCTGTGGTGTGAGGGTATCGACATTATGGTTGTTTTCCTTCCTTGTTTCTTTAGAAATGTAGATACTTTTTTAATTTCTTGGACTAATGAATTTGTAGAGAAGAGATCTTGTAGAGCCTGTATACTGGATTTAGAATCAGTGTGTATTAGATAAGCTTCAGTTTTGTTTGTCTCGAATAAACACAGAAATACTTTCTTAATTGCATATAGTTCACAACTAAATATAGAGTAGAAATGTGATAATGTGTACAGCATAGTGTGATCAGCATAAACCACAGCACAACCACGCCCGTTTTCAGTCTGCGATCCATCGGTATATATGTGAATAAAATTTTGGTAATGCTGCCATTGTTCTTTCATTAGTTGCTTGTATATCAGTTTGTTTGTCTTTTAACAAGGAAGGACATGTCCATGTTAATTTCTGGAAGTATAATCCTCCAAGGAGGAATGCCTGTGGTTTGATCAATTGTGGCAATGTTAGAAAATGGTAAATGTATTTCTTGAAAACACTATTTTCATCTTAGTGCAAAAGGCATTGGATTTTTCTTCTGTAAATGGTCTTTTGGAAATACATAGGTTTTCATTTTTAATTAGGTGAGGCTGCTATATTAAGTGCATAAGACGTACTCATCTGTTTTCTTCGTATACTAAGGGGCGGTCCATTTGCTTCTATTCGTAAACTAGCACTCGGGCTATTTCGATATGCTCCTAAAATAATTCGCAGTTCTGTTGTCTGAATTGTGTTGAGTTTATTTAACACAGATAGTTTTGCCGAGTTAAATGTTGTGCTGCAGCAATCCAGTTTAGATCGAACAATGCTTCTGTAAATATTTAGTAAGATTTTAAATTCTGCTCCGAGTTCTTTGCTGCAAGTGTTTTCAAGATCGCTATTCGTCTTATGCAATTTTGTTTGAGGGCAGTTATTTGAAGAGCCTATGTTAACTTCTGGTTGAATATAACACACAATACCTTCATTGTTGTTACTACTGGTGGAATGTTACCACTTAAGTAAATTTGTGGCTTAGAATTGAGTTTCGTTTGCTTTGAAAATAATATGCATTTACTTTTAGAAGTTGAGAATTTAAATCCGGTTTTCTTGGTCCAATGGTGTAGTTCTTGTATGCTAGACTGAATGACAGCTTGCGTAGTTAATATATTTTTACCTTTGCAGAATATAGTGAGATCATCTGCGAAGACAAAACATTCAGCTGGTGCTTTTACATGGCGGGTAAAACTAGTAATTGCTATCAGCAAGAGAGTAACGCTGATAGCAGAACCTTGGGGGGATTCCATTCTGTTTTTACTATTTTTGATATTATATCATTTACTCGCCTTTGTATTGTCCGAGTTTTTGAAAGGTTGTGGATAAAATGAATCACATTTCCTGTGATGCCGTACTCTGCTAGCGCTTTTATGACGCCCATTCACCATATCATGTCATAAGCTTTATGAATGTCTAAGCTAACAGCAAGTAGGTGTTGCCTGTTGTGAAATGCGTCTGATATTTCCGTTTCTAGTGTGATCAAAATGCCATTTTTCAAATGAAATTGCCTGAAACAACTTTGCTCAGCACTGAAGAATTTTTCTTGCTCAAGGATCCACCTTAGGTGTTTGTTTATTATTTTTCAAGCAGTTTACACATTGTACAATCAGTCGGTAGTTCTCTGGTTTACTTCTGTCAGTATCGGATTTGTGGATTGGTATTACTATAGAATTTCGCCACTGATCTGGGAATACTCGTTCACACCAGGTATAATTGTATATTACGCATAGAAATAATATTCCATCGGATGAAAGTTGTTTTAAGAATTCGTATCTGGCCCAAGACTTTTTTTTTTTTTTGCAGTATTTAATGTTTCTTGTATTTCTTTTAGAGTAATTTTGTTGTTATATCTATGTTTTGTATGGTAATACGTATATTTTGTATTGAACCCAAAATTTCGATGCCGAGATTTCACCGAGAAATATATATTTTGAGACCCCCTGAATCCAAAAAAAAAACATTTTTTTTAGAATCATGTCTGGGTGTCTGTCTGTCTTGTGTGTGTAGGGGGGGCTGTGGGCAGCATAGCTCAAAAACTAAAAGACCGTTAAAAACCAAACTTAGTATTCAAGTTTGCTATTTGCCAAGAATGCGACACGAAGTTGTTTTAAAAAAAATCCCCCCATCTCAAACTGCCCTTTACATGGAAAACATTTCGTAAACTTTGATTTTCTTAAAAATGGCTCTAACGATTTTTATTAAAATTTCTTATATTTAAGACATTTATTTGTCAAATAAAATGTATATCTTGTATTTTCTGGGAATAGCCTCTGAAGACTGCTTTATTCTGGTTGCATTTTACGGAATTTTACATAACTGCTAAACCGTTAGAGATAGACAAAGCTTACCACACAAAAAATGTAAAAAACGTTAAAACACAATTTATCTAATATACATCTCTTTCGTGGAGTTGATCGTTTTTTAGATATTCCTTGATTTTGGTTTTGGTTTTGAAAAACTTATACTTTTCTCAAACAGGAATTTTTCAACTCCTGTTCATACAAACAAAGGAACTTCGGTCACATAGCAACCAGCTTTTGACTTTCACCTTATTTCGCGTCTACTTACACGGAAGCAAGTAATAAGACTATTTCTGCTAATTTTTTCTCGATTAGCATTAAGTAAATAGAAGCATTAGATTTTTAACAATACTTTGGTGCTGAGATGTAGAGAAAGTCATGTAAATGGAACACACCGGATTTTTTTAATATACGCCTCAAATCTTTCTTATGTAATCCCATATAACCTATTGTGGTGCCTGGTGAGTCATATATGACAGATATGTTAACCATGCCGTTTTTGCTCTAAATCGCTGAAATACTAGTTTATTTTCTATATTGGTTTTTGCTTTTAATTTCTAGTTTGCAGGTGTTATTCCACCAAGGAACAGATTTTTTGTTATGGTGTATTGCAGAGTTGATTATTAATGAAGTGAATCATTAATGATACTGTTAATAGAAGTGGTATGAAACTGAATTGCAGGTATAAGTGTAGTTATATGATCATCTATTGTTTCTCTAAAAGCTGTCCAGTTAGCGTGTTTCAAGTTTCATTTATTACTTTCTCTACACGTACTATATACATGGTGTATAGAGAAGGTATTGTATTGCACACAAAACTTGGATATCAAGATTTCACCGAAAATACATCTTTTGGGGACCCTGAATAAAAAAAAAATGGTAAAAGGTCCGTGTGTGTCTGTGTGTCTGTGGACAGCATAGCTCAAAAACGAAAGACTGTTAAATACCAAACTTGGTATTTAAGTTTGGTGTCTTCCAAGGATGACGACATGAAGATTTTCAAGAAAATCTCCCCACCCCAACTACCCTTTACATGGAATTTTTTTTCGAATATATTGATTTTCTCAAAAATGGCTCTAACGATTTTGATTAAAATCTCGTATATTATAGATATTTACCTTACAAATAATGTGTATATCTTGAATTTTCTGGGAATAGCCTCTGAAGACTACTTTATTCTGTATGAATTTTACGAAATTTTGCATAACTGCTAAACCGTAAAAAATGGACAACTTACCACACAAGAAATGTAGAGCATATTAAAACACAAAATTTATGTTATAGAATTTTTTTCGAGGAGTTGATCGTTTTCTTAGATATTCCTTGTTTTTTGATTTCAGCTTTGAAAATCCTGTACTTTTCTGATACAGGAATTCGTCAACTCGTGTCCATACAAACAAACGAACTTCAGTCACCTGGTAACCAGCTTTTGACTTCACTTTAACCTATGATACTCCCATATTTTGCTTCTACTTACAAGGAAGCAAGTAATAAGGCTGTTTCTGCTAATGTTTCTCGATTAGTATGAAGTAAATAGAAGAATAAGCTTATTAACAATAATTTGTTACACAGAAGTAGAGAAAGTCATGTGAATGGAACACATCAGATTTTTTTATGTGAATTGTTTAGGCTTCCTGTTTCAATGTCAATTAAAACTGTGAAGTGATCGCTTCTATAAGGAGCGTCATTAACTGACCATTTTATTATTGGAGCTATATCTGGAGAGCATATACAGAGATCAATGCTGCTAAAGGTGTTATGGGATATACTATAATGTGTAGGATTCTTCGAATTTAGCAGTAATACATCTTCTGTTTCTAAGAAAAATTCAATAATTTTCCCCCTTGAGTCGGTTTTCCGGCATCCCCATTAGCTACTGTGGGCGTTAAAGTCGCCTAACAAAATATAAGGCTTAGGTAATAGATCGGTTAATTCCTTCAAATGTTGGAGGTCAATGGATTGGCTATTTGGTAAGTAGATATTACAAATACATATTGTAATACATAGAAAATGGCAACTGCCACTGCTTCGAATTTAGTTGTAATTGGTACTTCTTTGCTAACTATATTATTTCAAACGTAGGTTGCTACCCTCCACTAGCACGGAGAGGAGTGTTTCGGTTATTATTGTATACAGAATGTTGTCTTATGTTTATTGCAGAATTATTTTTAAAATTTGTTTCCTGCAAGTAGATTATTTTAGGGTAGTGTAGAGAAATTAACCTCTGTAGAAATTCATGCTGGGTTTTAAATCCATTTACATTCCATTGAAGTAAAATAAATCCCATAAATCTAGAAGACAGTTTGAATTTGAGTGTTGCCTATTGAATTATGTTGGTTTAGTGCTATGTTCTATATTAGACTCAGTAACTAAAGCTTTTTCAATTCTGGTGGTTCTATTCTTAATTGATTTATTCTTGTAGTGGGACTAAAGCTTTCTAAGCATTTCAGCAAGGCCCTGAATGTTGTGTGTGTGTGTATATGCTACTTTCAGTATATCAGATATGCCTATGAATTTTCATACAAAATTTTAAGTTGTATGTAGTTCAATGGGAAGTCGGAAGCAGAAGCTTAACTAGCTCCATTAACTCGTCTAAGGTGTAAGATGGCTCTCTTTTTTTTTTTTTTTTTTTTTGTCTTCTTTGCTGGAGGAGTTTTCTTTTTGGAATCATTAGGGATTACAGGAGTTTCATCCTCAGTATTGTAAGCTGATGTTTCAGAGTGATTACCCTCAGACGCAGTACAAGTACTGCTAGAGGATTCACTTGGAATTGATATTTTATTCCCTGTTTGTTTGCTTTTAGTTGGAGTTTGTGTGTTTCTTTCCATGGTGACGTGTGAATTGGTTTCAAATTGGTTTTCATTTCCTGTATTGAATTTCCTAGGGGGGGCGTTTATTTGGTTGTCTTCGTTGCCTTTTACTACATCACTTAGCAGTCTAAGGGTATAGTGGGGCTGCAATGTTAGTGTTGAAGTTCGCCGTGGGCAATTCAGTTTCATGTGATTTGTATCTCCTCACAAAATACAGCTCTGCAGCTGACCAGGGTTGTTATAACTGCTGTAATATAAGCTATTTGAATTGCAACAGGGATACAAGCTTTCAGATCCATGCGTTCACCTTTAGTGCCATTGTTTACTCCTGGAAGCATCTTTTGTGTGCTCCAAGTTTCATTCCTCATATCCTGTATAGTACCGTATTTACTAAGAGCTGCTCTTACAACCGAATTAGGAATTTCAGGAGGAAACATCGAATGCACCTACTGTTACTATTCGTACATCTGCTGCTTCTATTCTTACTTTAGTTATTTCCCCTGAATCATATGAAAATTCTGATTCCCCCCGCTGCATATCTATTAATGTATTATATAATACTGGTGAGAGTACCTTTAAATATATTGCTCGTTCCCTAGTATGAAGCTGTAGTGTGTGTACTTGATCTGCGTTGATTTCCATTTCCTTTATGATCCATTGATATATTTCCGGTGCCGATGGTCTTGATGCCGTTTGTAGAAATTGAATTTTAATGGTGTTAATTCTTCTGTAGTTTCCATCTTCGTTTCTTGTGTTGGTTATTTGATCAACAATGTAGGCTTCTATAATCTACTCGCAAGCTGATTAAATTTTAAGTTATTTACACTACTTAGCATGAAATTACATATGAATAATTACTAAATGAACTAAATATATTGTTTACGAACACTGAAGGTATTTTGAAAGCTGCTGGTAAGCTTATTTTGTTATAATTGCTAAAAACTGAACAGCTTTATAACCTTAATTTTTACCAGCGTTATGGCCTACTCTGTAACCTCGCCACATCTTATCAGATGCTCCACAACAAAACCAATCATCGTACGATAATGGGTCGCAATATTGCACTATATCATGCTCAGTGGCGGCTGGCCTTTAGTGGCACAGGGCACGTGCCCTCCCTAAAACAATTTCAGACAATAATTTCTCCATTATATTATTAGGTAAAATGTTATAATATATAACGCAGCTTGTATAAATTTAAACCTACTATGCACCGTGGACAGTTGTAGTGAAGATGGCTGTCGGAAATAGTAACCGGCCGCATTTTCGGACACACGCGATTTTGTGGTAATCCCATACGCACGCGCTGAAGAATTCAATGTTTTCAGATGTAGTTAATTTGTTGGTGCGGGGGTCAAGGGCCGGGAGCGGAAAGTTCTCTTAGAACACGAAAGCCTCTGTGGTCATTTGCTGCGCATGCGCAATGAGAAAATAAGAACTGACAATAAGCAAAAGTTAAAGTTTGGGTCAAATCCCTGACAAAAATATTTAGTCAAAGGTCTCTTCACGTGTAAGAGTAAATAATAAGAAACATTTCTTAAGTGTGAATGTCTTCTTATTTTAAAACAAAGTTGATCTGTAAACCTCCCGAACAAAATATACAATAAGAAGCTTATGTATAAAAATTTACAATGTTGGTACTTGGTATTCTCTCCTCCCTGCCAAGCAGACGAAAAGTTACGCAACAAAGCTCAAGGCGTACAAGTAGTGTGTTGTGTAATCACCCTAAGTTTACTAGGAAAGAGATTCGCGATACATTTGAAACTTTATTTGAAAACAGGAAAAGGCAAAATAGCCAATAGCTATTGAAATTATGGACGTGAACAAACAGTAAAATGGACCTTACTTGCGAGAGGTGATTAGTGGCTAGTGTTGTGAAAATGAGTGCTAAGTTACAATATCCACCTCAAGAGTGATGAAGTGGCGAAGCAGTGCCTTGAATGTGTTTCACGTGTTAATGAAAAATAGCCCGAATGCGCTGGAGAATAATTTGATGAAATTAACTGCAGAATAATATGTCCATTTATCGATTGCTAGCGTTCAAAGAAACGGCAGTGTTAAAACTCGCCTTAAGAGGAAAAATCCTAAACACTGTTACGAAAGATAGGTATGGTTTGTAAAGTATACAATTGCATATAAAGAAAATGCTTAGGACATTAATATCACGATCGCGATCTACTTTACTTTAAGGATAGTTTCCACAATTTTCTGAGAGAAAAGCGAGCTTCGTTTCTGAAAAGAAACATCGTGAACGTTGTAATTGACATACATAAGGTATTAAAGTTGTGTAAGGTAGTATTGAAGACTGGAAACTTAAACTAAGTGCATCAGCTGTTAACACGTGATATTCATTACTTTGCAGCAGTATCACCTCTCTGATAATGTTGCTAACATATGGTAAACAGTGAAGGTGACGGTTCGTGCTCAAAATTCTCGGAACATGTCGCGTTCAGTTTCTGACTTAAATCAAAGAGTTATGGAAGTATTTTTTAAACATAGGATCGAAGAGTGGACTTTTCTACAAACAGAAAGTTTAGTGCTAATACACAAATTAGAATTTCATTTCTACTGATGGCTTTTAGTGTCCACTAATTTTAGTCTGTAGTCATCCGTGATCTAGGGGTAACAGGCTAGCCTCTTGTTCTCAAGGTCGCGGGTTGAAATCCGGCTGATTTTTTTTCAGGCGTAAAAATCCCTTCCTTCATTAAAGAAGTAAAGTCGTTGATAGCGTGTCGTGAGTTTACGGTATGTAAAAATACCCTCAAGCCTGATAAAGAAGCCTCTAAGCAATATTAAGCGGTTTTTCGCGCCCAAAATAGAATGGGACGCTTAAAACCGTAGCAGTTAAAGAATGTCCATAAATAACATTCAATTTAGTTTTAATTTTAAAAATCTTAAAATTGTGCCCTACCAGATAATTTGGCCAGAGCCGCCACTGATATTGCTGAACAAACTCGCAAAATGTTTTTAGTTCCTCGGAATTTTTTGATAATGAAGAAAAGTTTGAATAAATTTTAAGAACTAGACTTTCTGCGCATATTTTAGAAGCTTGAAACCAAATTTAGCACAATTATGTAATATATGGCAAGAACAATTGACGTTGATTAAGTTTGCATTTTCTTTTTTTTAATTAGTAAAGACAGAATTATGTTTAACGAAATTAACTGAGGGATCATCAGCTGAATAGGAAACTACGTTGTTTAGTGTTAAAACATATCGCCTATTCATTTCACTGTTATCACTTATTATGACAGAACAAAAAACTATAACTATTGTGAATTATGAAAGATAGTTGTAGTCTATTCATTTGCGATCCGAGCATTCGAATAATTGCCCATAAACTGCTGACAAGTGACAATGAACGAGTCGCGACTTGCCAGTGTATCTTTAATAATGTGAAGGAATATTACAGACGCAACAATGTAAAGCTGCCAGAATAAGAACATAGCGTTTTGTTACAGTTGGAAATTAATATTCGAACTAAATTATTAAAAATTATTCATGAATAAGGTGACATTAAGCCCTTAGATTAAACTCATTGGCCCGTATACTCGGAGAATTCATTTCAAACCCGGGCGGTTCCGCCCGGCGCCCGGAGATCTGGCAATCTTTGCTACAGCTTTGCCATATAACTTAAATAATAATATTACCTCTTTTGGCTTCTTAATCCAAATACTTTCAAATAATAAATTCAATTTCAAGGCTTTAAAAATCTGCCAGGTCGATCTCCCAGATAAGTTATACAACGTGTACTAGGTCCACTGAAATTTTCCCCGTGCATTTTGTGGAAGGAGCCACTCCTCTGTTTTCCAATTATTTTTTCCCGCTGCAGATGCAAATTTCTGTAAGATAGAAAAAGCGGAAGGTTGTTTGGAATCGTAGATATACTTATTATTCGTTATTAATATGTCTGAAGACACTAGTTTTAAGGTGTATCGAAAACAAGATTATATTGTGTGTGTGTGTGTGTATTTTACATGAATTGTCACTAAGCAGTTGTAAATAAAGCAAGGAATTATAAATGTACAAGGAAATATAGCCTAAAGGTAAATTTCAATATGTATTCATACGCATAGGTTCTGGCTAGATACATTCTTAGGCATCACGCGCCAAAAACAAAAGGAATGTGAAATTACAAAATAGCGCGTACGTAGAAGAAGTCGTCAAAATAATGATGATTATTATTATTGTTGTTGTTACCATAAACACTGTGGTGTTACTCTGTATCAAAACGAAAAAAATGATTGAGCCATAATTATAAACAACTAGATTGTTAATTAAAGATTTGAAGCTTTCTCGGTGTTGATTATTACAGATGACCTCATGGGATAGCAACCGAGTTAGCTATCCCGTGAAGTCATCTGTATCAATTAGGTTGCTTCAAATTTGCTTGGTAAATGCCAATTCCGCTAGGTCAAGTAAATTCGCCTTAAAAAGAGTGACAACAACCACTAATACGATGCTGCAGTTTACAGGTATAGAGAGAATATATAGGCCTATCCATATGACTTATACTCCACAACCCCAACACTCACCCGCCATCCTGCAAAAACCCACAATCCCGCCAGAATGTGGTTAAGTTCTCTCCGAGAACAGGGACACGTCTATCACACCTCGGGCTGCCCTCAGCCTGCCAATTGCTCTGGATATGACTTATGGTTGGTAAAGCATGTTTTTTGTCAAGCCGCCATATTTTTATGCTACATGAGTGCGACTTTTGTGGGTTAAATGAGCACCCCCCCCCCCCAAAACGTTGTGGTATTAAATGTGAATTAAGCAGTATATTTTGACTATAGGTTTTAAACCAGTGTAATGGTATATACCTGTGTGGTGTCTAATTGTGGTTTCTCTTTAGCAGCAGAAAAAGCAAGGAAAATGAAATGTTTCAATACACAGGTTACTGAACTTATTTAAGTGTTTTTTCGGCGGTATACTTGGTGAAATATCTTATGCGTTATCAACAAAATGATTCTGTATTGTTTGTGAATTGTAGATTTCCAACTCGGAAAGACCTTAGAAAAGTATGGGTGAGGCAGACAAAATTAGTAACCTACTTCGGCTTCGGCTTCTGGTGCATGCCCGCCACACTTTACATCCGACGATTTGGATTTAACGGGAGAGGCAAACTAGGAGACAAAGAGACGTATCTATTTCTTCTTTGTTTACTACTTATCCTTCTTATTTGCAGAAATGTCCTATATCTCAACGTAGACCCCCAAGTACCCCAATGCTTGGGAAACAGTAACTGAAAAGGTCACCCAGCAAACTAACACTGACAAACTGTACTGCAAAGCCCAAGAGAGAGAAAATTAATGTTGAAGAACAATTCTGCTAAGTTGTGTAAAGCACGTAAAAGAATAAATGTAGTAAAGCAGAATGTTAGGTTACAGGAAAGATAAGTTTGCAGTGATAGCGAAGTAATTGCTTCTTCAGTTAAAAAAATAGATAAATAAATTAATTAATTAACAATTTACTAAAGCTTTAAACCAATTCTATAATATGTGATACAGCCTTTTGTTGCATTAACAGTAGTTTTAGACAAAGAAATGAGAACAAAATTATGATATGACCTTAACGCGTTGTTTACTACAATAATACTAATTTATCAATAATAACTTCTTACAGGATAAAAAGGTGATTGTATTAAATATTCCTTCATCTAGACATCTCTCTCCTTCCATTGTCCTTTGTTCTTTACCCCAAGAACTTGAAAAAACAGTTAATTTGGCAGATGTTGCGTATGGTGTATATGGTAGTGTGTAGATCTCAATATGGCACTGATCACAAAGCGTGCTTCAACAAAACGCTAGGCATTTCACCCTGTGTTACAGTTATGTCATGATGAATAGAATAAACTAGTGTGGTCACTCAAGGAGTTCAAGCGCGTTCCGCGGATACTATTCCACGACGGCTGCATTAAAGCTTGCTACTCTAATGCATTACTTCTCGCTATGATGATGTTTTAATCGTTTCAGTATTTGTGAAAGGCACATAATTTGTTACACATATTCTTCACAAATATAATAAGGAGAAAAACAACAACAAAAAAAAGTAGGTAACTATGAAAGGACAATACCTCTACTATTATCAAACTGAATCTCAGTGTACGAAACTGACAAAGAGCATATTAAAATAACCTTTTTACGTTAGTTACTTGCTAAATGAAGCATACTACAAATAAATTTTTCATTTAAAATGGATTAAACTTCTTACATTTCTAGTTGGCGTGTTCAACACAGCAACCAGCTCCTGACGGCTCAAGTACAATTGTATCAATTGAGTCTAGATATTGGTAAAACATATCACCCCACATTGTACTTGATGAACTCCTTATTTCAGCAACTATTACTGCAGTGTGGAAAAGAATGTCACATAAATTTTTAGTGGGACGTGTTAGAAACTTAGAATTGCTGCTGGACTCATGATCCTTGGTTTCAGTGAAAACTAGGACAATATATCCCGCCACTAAACATCTGTCAGCAGAAGGAACAGGGACATCGTTTTCTAGTTCTGGTATAGAGCTTTCCCAATCTTTAAAATTAGAAGAATTTTTAATAACCAGTTTTTTTTTTCTTATGGAATTTTCCACTGACTAGTCTCGCTACGCAGTTCAACATTTCATTTGGTTTACAAAAATGTCAGAATCAGGTCCCTTTTAGGCTCACAATTTCCGCTAGAGGCAAGTGCTTGTTTTATTGGAATATAGATACACTTAAGTAAGTGCAAATGGAGAAAATGAATCGTGGAAGGATGGTCATCTGAACTGTATGACCTCGCGATTCCAAAGTGTCGTTCTAAAGGATCTTGGGTAAGTTGCCCCGTTAACAGATATTTATATCCATTTTCCCAGGGTCATTTCTAAAGTGCTTTTCAAGGGTACCAATAATGACCCCATTGTTCCAGAGAAGGCAAATGTATTTTTTGTCGAATAGCGTGAAGAAACTTCTGAATATATGTATGGGAGGATGAATGTTTATACAAAGCCTTAGAATATGTGAATGCATTGAGTACATCGGCAAGATCATTTAAATCCTTTGTAAATTGTTCATTTTCTCACTGTACTCAAATCCTAACAAACCCATTTCTCAATAAAATGTTAGGCATTTTGCAACATTGTCACTGAACAGTTGGAATGCACGCCTAGCGTTCATTTTTGGAAAACATGAAGCATTTGGACAACTTATCCGCATATGCAGAAATATCTTCCTGAAATAGCTACCTATAAAAACTGAAATTTATATTTTCATCTTTGTAAGTTACTTCAAGTTTGTCATGGAAATTGTTTCCTATGCATTTTAATACATGCACAAAATCAGAAAATGTCCCTATTTTCCGTTTTGGTTATGCAGGATTACTAATATGACACTGTATTGCATTCTTCTTCCCACTGATTTCTAAAGACTTGATTTTTTATTTAACTGTCTACCATCAGAGGTAAAACATTCACTCTCGCCCCAGCTTGTTCTAGCTGTAATATTACTTGGATAAACATTTTAGCCAGAATATCACCAGGAGTGGAATTTCTGATCGCGTAAATTGCAACTGGTTGGACCCAGTTTTGCAAAAAAGGAACAGACACACAAGCACATACATAATTTGCCACTTTGTTTTTCTTTTGAAAATCTGGCGCGAGATCACCAAAATCAACAAAGCCCTCCACTTTAAGTGAGGCGATATAAAGCTAATTTCTTCCTTAAGCTTAACTTCATCAAATATTACAATGCCGTATCTTTTAGTCTCATCCATTTCATTCTTATAGAACTGAGGAATAGCATGCATACTGTGTGGATTTACTCCATAGGACACTTAAGTCCTTTGCAGAGTTTTCTTAAATGATTTCAGAAGGAAGAGGCAACAAATTGTGACGTAGATAATGTCTATAACCTTTTGGATGTTTATTTTAAGTAATAAGCTTCTAAAATAAAGTCATTGCTGTACCTCACACAATTGGAAGATTTTATTTTACAACTTTTCGGCGTGATATCTGTAATAATTTTCTACTTCTTACTGAGAAATTTGTTATCTTTATATTGAAACAACTCGGTGTTGCTAATCTGCTTTTCCAACAAATTACTTTTAGCTTTAGCTGAGAATAACTGCGTTTAGTTCGAATTAAATTTCTATTTGCATTCTTCAGTTGTCTTTTGAGACACAATATTCTCCTTTGAGTGACACAGACTGACCTTGACTTTTACCTTCACAAGCTGCAGCTGAAGCTTACTCTTCCCGGTTATCCTCACTGTTGTTTGTGCCCTTCGTGGTAACTTCAAGTAGCTGTATCCTGGATGGTTTCCGGACTTTCAGCTTATTTGAGAGATATTTACGTAAATTTGGGAACATGTGAGGTACTACTCCTGGCTTTAATTTCCATCTCACTTCAACATTTCAAAATTTTCTCCCTCTAAAATGAAACGGTCTGATTTCACAATGTGATCTTCTAAAAGATGCACATCCCAAATTGTGCTTTTCGATGACAACTGACTGTCTTTTCGTGGCATTGCTCTAGCTCATTTTGCAACAAGTCTTTTTCCGTAGGCGAGGTAAAAAACCTCTTACCTTCGTCTTTTCTGACATACCGGGAACGAAACAGTACGGCATTCTCTTGGCCTACCGCATGAGTACTACATTTAGTTTGTATCACGCACCACACAGATTTGCAGTTCATTTTGTATTACAGGTTAAATAATATGCAGATGCACTGTTTAGTCTGCACAACATGCTAAATAATACACATATGCTCAGCTTTGTTTGCATCACACGCTAAGTAATACTCAGATATACAGTTTAGTTCTACAAACGTGCAGGTTAATATGTACCGCACCCTGAATAATACAAGTAGTCGAAATAAAAACTGTAACAGCAAAATAAATCCGCCTAAAAAGCATGAGCATGTAGCATTTGCTGACATATGTTGGCATTAAACGCTCGTAGCGCCATCACTTCGACGGTCCCATCAACTACGATGTTAAGAGAGCAGAGTGATGACATTAGTTTATTCTATTCGTCGTGTTTATATTTTCATAATGCTTTGTGCGACATGTGTTTTGATAGTGTCAAACTTCTATGTGTGCAAGGACTCCAGTGCATGTTCTAGTTTATGTAACTATGAAAGTTCAAAGCTAGTACAATATATATTAAGAATATACAGGGTGTTTCAAAAATACGGGGCATAATTTCAGGTATGTATTTCCCATATGTAGACAATCAAATTACTTCATTATAACATGTGTCCGGAAATGCTTCATTTCCGAGTTATGGCCTTCACAACATTGAAATTCACTGGAACGTTTTTCTTTCCGCAGGTTGTTGTCATTACAGAAGATGTTCAAAATGTCCACCTCCTGCTTGAATACAGACCTCACATCGATGTCTCATTGACCTGCGAACACGATCCCAAACTCCAGGAGTATTGCGTATGTCCTCACGACTTGCCACAATTCGATTCCGAAGGGATTCCAAATCCGGCACCGGAGACGAATAAACCAATGATTTTCAATGGCCCACAAGTAGAAATCGAGGGGGTTCAGATCAGGTGAGCGTGGAGGCCAAGCAATTGGGTCACCTCTACCTATCCATCGATCAGGAAACCTTCGATCCAAGTACCGGTGAGCCGTAAGACTGAAGTGTGCAGGAGCGCCATCATGCAAGAAGTGAATGTGTTGATGATTGATCAGTGGAGTGTCTTCGAAAACGTCAGGTATGGTGTTTTCCTGGAAGTTTGTGTACGCCTGTCCCGTAAGTCTGTTTACAAGTTCACGGGGTCCAACTAATCGATCACCAAAGATACCGGCCCACATGTTGAGGGAGAACCGCACCTGGTGATGAGATACAACAGTTGCACGTGGGTTTTCATGTGACCATACATGCTGATTGCGGAAATTTGTTATGCCATCTCTTGTGAACTGTGCTTCATCTATAAATAATACGACGGCAGAAAAGTTCGGATTTACACCACACTGCTGCAAGAACCACTGACAGAACCTAACTCGTGCAGGGTAATCTGCTGGTGACAGGGCCTGTACACGTTGCAAATGATAAGGATACAATTGATACTCGTTCAACAGTCTCCAGACAGTGGTATGAGGAACATTGACTTGCAACGCTAACCGTCGTGTGCTGATAGAAGGAGTCCTGTACACAGCCTCCAGAATCTCCTCCTGCACTTCTGGAGTTGTAGATCTTGGTCGTCCCCTTCCCAAACCAGGAGAGGTGAATGTTCCATACTCGCACAGACGGGAATGGAGACTTACAAATGTCTTCCGATCTGGACATTGTCGCTGTGGGTACCTCTCCTGGTACAAACGACGAGCCAGCGCAGCATTGCCGTCCGCCTTACCGTACATGAAGTGTATCTCTGCCAGCTCTTGATTTGAATACATGTCGCACAGTCTTAACGCCTAAAGAACACTGAATGTAACCTTCCTCAGAATGAACTATCAGAGCGCCCTCATAATGTCTCCTTTGACGGCAAAGACCTGCGGAAAGAAAAACGTTCCAGTGAATTCCAATGTTGTGAAGGCCATAACTCGGAAATGAAGCATTTCCGGAGATAGCTATTTTGATTGTCTACAGGTGGGACTTTCAATGTTGTAAAGGCCATAACTCGGAAATGAAGCATTTCCGGACACATGTTATAATGAACTATTTTGATTGTCTTCATGTGGGAAATATATACCTGAAATTATGCCCCGTATTTTTGAAACACTCTGTATAATAGGCTTGTTTTGAACTATTAAGGTGTTTCGTTAAAAGCACAGAACGAAAGATTGTGCAAATAGCTTTAAAAAGCGGGTAACCTTGTCCCACCATTAAAGTTGGACAAAGTAGCTCTTAAAATTACACTAAAATAGAACGTGCCACATTGTTTCCAAATGGCGTTTAAACAAAGTTAACATATTCGTATTATAGGAGCTACTAAAAGTTTACTTTTTTGTTCTAGGTCCAAAAATGCCACGAAAATACAAGCGGCAACCTGGGAGCAGAAGATACCATAATTTCACAAAAGCTAAACTCCGTGATTGCCTGGAAGCTGTTAGGTCAGATAAAACAAGTCAAAGATTGACTGAGACTCATTTTAACATCTGCTGAAGCACAGCCAAAGCTTAATCAAAGAAGCTGCCTACCTGCTCACCTAGTCATCCAAATGTCTTTAGTGAAGATGAGGAACTAGCATTTGCAAACCATGTAGAAAAGTTTAGTGAATTCAATAAACGAGCTTGATAGGTTTTATTGTTTAAGCTTATCTCACAAGGCAAGGGAAAATTATAAGAATTGTTAAAGATAATTTGCCGGGACGTGATTGGGCAAAGCCATTTTATGAACACCCTATGCTAACAAAACGTTTGCTTCTAACTTTAAAAGGGTACGAGCCCAAGAATCGAAAAATGTCTGTGATATTCTTGTGCTCCAGTCTGTAAACTGCACATATATACATATTCATAAATTCCTAAAGAACTTTTGTTCTGGGCACGAGCCGCAGTGACTGAAGAAACAATAGATGACTTTACTAGCCATCTAGAAGAAGTGTTGAAAAATGTACCACCTAAAAATATTTACAATATCCAGCAAGGATGAATTGACTTGCCGACTTTAGAAGAGGGGTAAACACATAGTAACCGAGGACAACTAGCTTTCATTTAAACATTAATGTTCTCCGACTGTGTCAGGAGGACAACATTCATTTTGTTTGTTTGCCCCTTACTTCCAGCCACTTAACACAACCCTTAAATGCGACTTACTCCAGACCATTAAAAATGAAATTGAAGCAATAATTATACACCGGAAAGAAACTGAGAGTGGAAAAAACGTTAACGTATCTCTGCCGAAAGGCCTGTTTTCTAGACTATTAAAGAAGACTTTAGATTCACTGGAAGAAAACATTCCATCCAACATAAGATTGGGGTTCAGAAAGATAGGTATGTATCCACTTAACAAAGAAGATATTTTAAAAAGCCTCCCATCCAAAAATAATGTAGCGCTCGACTTAGAATTTGTCGGAGATTAATTTGTATCTCATCTAGAAAAGAAGTGAAGCTGTGAAACCCCTAAATTCCTGAAAGAATAAATATAAATGCATCACCTGATCAAAGCAAGTTTGGTGTTTAGTTCGGACAAAGAAGTGTATGAATCACAGTCTACAAATACTAGTGATAGGAAAATATTTCAGCAAATACCTGCCTTTTGCAGGGATAACTGACAAGTCTGTTGAATGGAATCAACTCCAACAAAAACTGTGAAATTCCAATCTCTAAGGGATACTTTAGTAGAAGGAGAATTTGTAATACTTGTTTGGAATGAAACATATTTTCTAAGACTGGTTGTAAGTGCTGTGGACATCGTGGAGCCCAAGCAAAAGGCTTGGAAGTGGCCTAAAGAAAAGGATATCCTTTGCTGCAAATTGTCTGGCATTGCAAATGTGATTGAGCCTTGAAAATGTTTGAAAAGAGGGGTTTTCTGCAAATATTAAAACCAAGAATTATAAATTGTTTTTCAATTCATGTCAAGAAGAGGTGAATGTCTGAAATATTACACATATTAAGAATTCTAAAAATACTGTTGTTATTTAATCTAACTTTAAAGAACATCTACGGCTCATTTTTCTATACTGATTAGTTAAAATGTTTGTTTCAAAGAAATACCGTTATACAGTGTGAATTGAGAATGAATAGAATGAGTATGTATTTTTATTAATTTGACAGTTTTATTAATTTGACTTTCTCTACTCGTACTATGTACGTAGTGTATAGAAAAGGTATTGTAATGCCCCCAAAAATTCGATACTGAGATTTCACCGGATATACATGTTTTGAGATTTTTCAAAACTGTTCGCGTGTCTGTGTCTATGTGTGTGTGTGTGTGTGTGTGTGTGTGTGTGTGTGTGTGTGTGTGTGTGTCTGTGGGCAGCATAGTTCAAAAACGAAAATTCCGTTAAAAACCAAACTTGGTATTTCGGTTTTGGTATCTTCCAAGGATGCGACACGAAGATTTTCAAGAAAATCCCCCCACCCCCAACTGCCCTTTACATGGAATTTGTTTTTGACATTTTAATTTTCTCCAAAATGACTCTAACGATTTTTATTAGAATATCGTATATTAAAGATATTTTCCTGATTAATAAACTGTATATCTTGAATTTTCTGGGAATAGCCTCTGAAGACTACTTTATTCTGGATGAGTTTTATGGAATTTTGCATAACTGCTAAACCGTAAGAGATAGATAAAAACTTACCGCACAAAAAATGTAGAGCACGTTAAAACACACAAGCTATGTTATATACATTTTTTTCGCGGAGTTGATCCTTTTCCAGATATTCCTGGCTATTGGTTTCAGGTTTAAAACATTTATACTTTTCTCATGCAGGAATTTGTCAACTCCTGTCCATACAAGGAACTGCAGTCACATAGCAACCAGCTTTTGATCATCACTTTAACCTATGTTACTCCTTTAATTCGCCTCTACTTATAAGGAAGCAAGTAATAAGACTATTTCGGCTAATTTTTTCTCGATTACCATGAAGTAAACAGAAGCATAAGCTTTTGATTAATATTTTTTGCAGGGATATAGAGAAAGTTATCTGAAGGAACACATAAGATTTTTTCTTGATCCAATAAAACCAGCTGGTTTTATTGGACCAAGCATGATTTGTAATATAAGTGGGACAATGCAACTGGTATTTACGGCGCTTATTTTTAATCTTAATAATAACAATGATTTTATTTGTTTTTCTGCGGGTATCTATAGTCCCAGCTTCGCCAGCATTTCAGGCCCTAACTTTACGCCCCTAATGTTGGAATCCCAATGTCTTAATTCAACCCATTTGGCAGGAAAATAATGTTATGTATCGTTGCCATATTATGCATTGTAATACTTGAACTAACGCATCTACCATGTTACGAATGCATGCTATAGTCCCTGTACGTATTTTTGCGATATTATAGAATATCTTATGTAGGGAATGGAGCTCAACACGGGTTGCCGGGGCAAAAAGGTGTTGTGGGGCAAGACGGGAAGGAGCTCCATACCTGTTTAGTGTGTTGCTATTTATTGAAACTTACGCCAACTTCATAAGAAGATTATATCCATCACCTGACCTCCTCATTCTCACGTCAGGTTTATAAGGCATGTACAATTTGCATACTGTTCTGTAATATTTTGTTAATTTTAAGGTCCTTATATAATTTGTATATTTACAACTATTAACATGGTGTATGTACCTCTGATTAGTACGTTTTATAAGTCCTTATGTTTTATTTAGCTGTAATATATTTGAAAAGCATGCTTAATGGGGAAGGGCAAGACCGGGAGCCTTACATGTCACAGCTTATTTTTGTACTTAATTTACTGTGGTTTTATCTTAGTTCTGGTCTTTATTAGCTTCATAATATCCCATTGGTACTATTTTAAATACAAGTTGCTTTGAATTTTCAAGGCATTGCAATGTATAATATGGCAAATAAAACGTTAACATTTCCAAAATCAGTATACCCATCCAGATGCTATTTTAATAACTGGTTATTGAAAACATGTCATTTATTTTCACCATATTATTGTTATCCGCATGCTTACTATCGATGTGTTTGTTACAGATAGTTCGCAAGAACGGGGGAAATAATGGTCATTGGAGTCTATAGAAGGATCTCTTAATGCTGCTTAGAAGGTCAAATTGAACTCTTTCTAGGATACTTGTCAATCCCACATGCCACAAACTTCTATTGAAGGGCACATGGCCAAGAAACGTGCTGATCCTGGCTATATTATTGTGAAAAGTTTACATTAGTGTGTTTACCACAGAACAAGCGGCGGACTTTAGAGGCTGTGTAACATATATGGAAGTGCAGCTTTTTGGTCTAACAATAACTTAGTAAACTTGCTGAAAGGAACAACATCAAACGTCCATTTAATCCGCAGTTAATGCTGCTGGAAGAGATTGAGTACGAAATCCCACTATAACAAAAAGAAAACTTGAAGCTACATCAGTAGCAGGAACGATGGTTTTTAACCAAGTTGCTGTAGGCAGGTTTTGTGACTATTGGAAAGTCATACAAATTTAAGTCACTGGGGACAAAATATTCAATTACGATAGATTGGTTTAGCAGTAAATTCAAAGTTGTTGATTTGAAAGAGTTACTTCGTCAGAAAGGGGTCAGACTGTGACTGTTGATTTTTGATAGTATTTAATGTCCGTTTTCACTACACAGCAATGACACTGATGATACATGGACTGAATATGGAGCACCGGTGGAGTGCGATGGCGGGGGAATCCGGATAACTCGGAGAAAATCTCTATGCCGCTTTGTCCACCATAAATCCCACATGCGGTCGCTGCTTGGGATCGAACCCAAGCCATCTAAGAGAGAGGTGGCCTGTGTGTGTTACTGTGAGATCTGTATTTCAGCTTCAAGGCGTTGAGCTATCCTCGGAAAAGAATGCAACACGAGCTCGAGACTGGACTTCCTCCTGGTGCCTGGGCACATGTCCAAGAAACTGATTGAATGACAAAAGCTGTTTTTAACATGATTTATGAGGTATGTTGGATTTAGCGGAACTTCAAAGGAAAGACCAACCCTTCTCATATTGGATGGCCACAGGACACACTCCAAAGTCATAAAATGGGTCGATTTGTCACGTAAAAAGGGGCTGTCTTACTTTATTTGCAACCACATTGCTCACACCGTCTTCAACCTTTGGACGTGGTATTTATGAAGCTGCTGAATAAGTGTTACAACGATGAGGTAAGAGCATGGTTTCGTACCATTCCTACCAGATTTGTAACATTGCATCGGATATCAAGCTTATTCGGAAAAACTTTCACCCGTTCAGTCACCATGAGCACGGCAGTGACGGAATTAACATAACAAAAATTTGGCCTGTAAATAGAAACGTGTTTGAAGAAAGTGATTTTCTTCCATCTTCAACTACGATGTTCAACAAGCTTTCATGTGGAAGATACAGATGGTCCATCTGAAGGACAGATGCCAGAAGATTAAAATAATTTGATGCAATCATACCATGAGAACCAAACAATCATATCAAACTGTAAAGCATGTGGAAAATCGCCAGTTAAGTAACAAGTAACTTTCTTGTAACTTTCAAATTGCCAGCCCTGAAATCATTAAATCTCTTCCAAAAGAGAATAAGAAAAGCAAAGGAAAACCGTCCAACAGGCATCTAAAACAGCTGTTTAACGGAATCTCCGTACAATAATTAATTAGTTTAATAAATCAAAACAAAGGAATCGCAAATTCTTCTGTGTCAAAACAAATTGCTCGTAAAGGGTTCTAATCAAAGAAACAGAAAGTACCTTATTGTCAAGTAAATAGTGAAGAACTCTACTGATTTCTTAAAACAGTTCTCCATTGTCAAAAGACTGTAAAACGAATTCGAGTGACATCAAAGGAGATGACGAAAAATGTTTATGCTGCTACGAAGGATGGATATGGTGTATTGCATTTGGACGTTGGACCCACAACTCTTGCACGGGTATACAAAGTGATGACGAGACAATTTACACTTGTGTTTTATCTACATTTAAATTTGTGTTAGTATTGGTTCCCCATCTTTCCCCGCTTATGGGGGAAATGTATTTTTTTTTCAAATGCATAAACAAATGTTTAAAGTTTTCAAATTTAATGCTATGTATTATTGTATTTTAATAGTTAAATAAATGCATTATAAATTAAAAGGGTTTTATTTGTTTAGTTTTACCGTTTTGTAAGGAGTTTAAGTTAGCTACATACATACATACATACATACATACATACATACATACATACATACATACATACATACATACATACATACATACATACATACATACATACATACATACATACATACATACATACATACATACATACATACATACATACATACATACATACATACATACATACATACATACATACATACATACATACATACATACATACATACATACATACATACATACATACATACATACATACATACATACATACATACATACATACATACATACATACATACATACATACATACATACATACATACATACATACATACATACATACATACATACATACATACATACATACATACATACATACATACATACATACATACATACATACATACATACATACATACATACATACATACATACATACATACATACATACATACATACATACATACATACATACATACATACATACATACATACATACATACATACATACATACATACATACATACATACATACATACATACATACATACATACATACATACATACATACATACATACATACATACATACATACATACATACATACATACATACATACATACATACATACATACATACATACATACATACATACATACATACATACATACATACATACATACATACATACATACATACATACATACATACATACATACATACATACATACATACATACATACATACATACATACATACATACATACATACATACATACATACATACATACATACATACATACATACATACATACATACATACATACATACATACATACATACATACATACATACATACATACATACATACATACATACATACATACATACATACATACATACATACATACATACATACATACATACATACATACATACATACATACATACATACATACATACATACATACATACATACATACATACATACATACATACATACATACATACATACATACATACATACATACATACATACATACATACATACATACAATCATTGCAATCTGTTATGAGCTTAGACTCATAATGCACTTGTAAGTACAGAAGCAACGTGCTTTTACACGCCCTGTTTGCTTTTAATTCGTAAAATTTCGTATACATAGGTATACGTTCTGGTATCGTGATTGCTGCGCACACGTTAAGAGGTGTTGAAATCTGGATTTTCAATGTGCTGCTTTAACGTTTATTATAATTAAATTATCAGTCGATGAAAAAGAAAAGAAAAGAGCTTTTCAGTACTCCGCCCAGTAGGCGAAATAATATTTAGAGCCGGAACGCAGAATTACCGAAAGAAATGTCTATTTAATTTAGTTTAAAAGTCTTAAAATGTTTTTTTATATAATGAAATTTTCCCACACTGTTAATAGGTTTCTAAAATTGGCATTTAATAATCCTCATCAATAAACATAACGTCACTTATTGAGATTGTAAAAGCATGAAGTTTATATCGCAAAGCTTTACTCATTTTATGTTGAAATGTTTCAAAATTCGTGGTTGTATCCTTTCTCTTTCTTTCTTTAATACATTCAGAAATGTCGTTTTGAATAAATGTTATGTGAACGCAACTTAACGTGTATAAAAGAAGAGGTTTTGTTATCCATTTAAAAACATAATAAATTGCATATGTATTTTACAAATAATTTTTGTGGAGTACCTAAAAATGTAGACCTTTGCTTTGTACATCTTATCTATGATACGGCTGAGCCTGATGTGTGTGTTATACCGATAGTTGGCGATACAGTCTCTGTGAATGTTTTTCATTGGGTGCTTGCGGTGCCTTGCAAGTCAACTCAAAACTAAAGCAGCCATCATGGCGAAACCAAGAAAATTTAGTGAAAAGATTGCGTTACACAATCAGAAACAAGCTGAAGAAACGGCTGCCTTCGAGAAGATTATGCGAGAGGTATCAGATGCAACCAGTAAAGTAAGCATATGTGACCACTATTATTTTTTTTTTGAGTAAAGTGCCATAACACTGTTGTTTGATTAACGTAAACAAGCCCCTAGTTCACAGTTTGTGTTCACAGCAGCTTTGTAATTAGAACAATGAAGTGGCTCCCGTGTTGTTAATGCAGGGTTTATTACTTGTGTTAAGTGGTAAGCATACAAATGAAGTATGTGAAATAATATAGCTTTTTAACAAACTGACACCTGTCTTTTGGAAATGATAATAGTGAAAAATATTGGCTGTTCATCGTATTGTAATTGTTATAGTTAGTTGTCATTGAATGATAAATGAAAACACTATTGGTGTATTGCAGAGAACATGGATTCAAGTCAAGGTCAGTGTCACTGCTAGATATAGGTTAGTGTTTGCGCACGTAGCGTCCAGTGATTGTTTACATCATTATCCCACAGTCATACTTAGTTAAAGAGTAGCAATTAATGGAAAAACGTTTGCACCACTTATTTCGAGTTTATTATGGTCAGTTATGAGTAAATTTACGATGTAGTACTTTTGAGATAGGTGTTATGCACGAGGTTGGTGATTTGGTATTTCTCTATTTATATTTGCATATTTACTTTTAATATCTCGTTAATTGCCAATAATTTACCAGAGTGTGAAAGTAATTACTTCTACTGCTGTTGAAACATCCTAACGGAAGGAATTCCAGTTAGGTTAGGTCAGGTCTAATTTTTTAATCAATTGTGTATATATTAATGTATCACTTGAATGCATGCTTGAAACTTGCCTCCTTAGTGTTGTACTTTAAAGCTAAGAGCATCTTAGTTGTATTCAAGACACATACTGAAGGTGAGGAAACCAAACATTTTTGAATTTCACTGTAGTGAAATGTACTTGTCATTCATTTACCTTTGGTTGCATCTTGGATCCCTCTGCCATTTACTGCCCCTATTATCAAGGCTTGTAAGCACATATAACCAACATTTATTCCATTATGCAGTATTCGCTCTTTTAGGTGCTTTTTCAGAATCGTAAAGCAAATGATGTGAAGCAAGTAATATGGAAAGGCCTGAAACACAAATAGAACATATTTATGCTGCCAACTGTTCCAGTGATTTAATAAATTCGGTGTTGAGATTGATATAAAAATACTGAAGGTTTTAGTAAATTTACTTAGATTCAGAATGAATTTCAAACTTCTTTCTACTCCAATAACCTCTAATTTGCATTGATTTTTTAAAAACCCTTAGAAATAGTTTGAGGAAGCTCCATTTTTACTCCTTATTTTGACCCAGATCATTTACACACTCACTAAACCTTACCTCAACAAAATTCTAAACCTGAGCACCCTGTCATTTGTGATGGCCTCTGCTTGCCCCATGCTCATTTAAAAATAAACCTTTAGAAAACACAAGGTTCATTCAGCTTACCTTAATATTTCAGTGCATATACACATCAGCTGCTTTAAAAAATCGATATATACTTTCCTTAGACCAACAATTTTCTGTGAATAAAATGTAATACGCTGACAGTAATTGAGATCACATTTATTTTCAGATGTGCACATCATCATGGTGCATGTGGTTTCTTTCTCAATTAACAGCTGTTAACCAACTCAAAATATCAAATGACCTATCATGTGGTCAGTTCCTTGAATATCATTGGCCACAGAATTGGCTCATTCCATTTGGGCATGACAATTAATCAAGTAGACCATACCTTCTGGATCTCTGTAAGTTGTAGGTTTACCTTATGAGAGACAAAAATATTCAAAGCTTGAGGGATTACTAAAGACTTTAAACGTTAATTACTCATGAATTAACCACTTCTGCAACATAATCCAATAGAACCATGACTCAGAATTAAGCATAAGTACATTCTACGCTTGGAAAAATTTATAAATCTGTTCTGTAGTCAGAGTGAACTTCATCCATTTTTATTTATTTACTAGTTGCCTGCCCCGGCTTCACACGGGTGGTGTACCTAATAAAAAAACTGAGACAAAACCTTCTATTTACAATACGACCGTGCAATGAAATAAAATTACAATTAAATATTTGACAATACTTTATTGTAATGTGCAGTTTTCCTGCCGGAGAGAAAATCACTAGCTCTGATGGTTTGCTGATTTTCGAGCACGCAACATACAACTGCCCATGCGAAAAACACGGCAATTCAAAGTATATTTCACACATTTCTAACAATCGACCTTGGGATTTATTGTCATTGCAAATGCAAGGTGCATGGGAAATTGAACATGCTTAAATTCAAAAGGAAAGTCGGTTGGTATTAGTGTTATTCTTGGAATAAGCATATCCTTGCCTTTGAACTTTTCTATGATTATAGTAGCTTAAATCAAACTTTTCAAATTTTTTTTAACAAGAAGTCTTACACAATTTTGGCTGATTGAGATTGCACAGCAGAATTATTACCTAGTCAACCTCGAGCTATAAATTGTGTGGTGGAATCCTGGCAAGTCCAATGAATATAGGAATTCAGTTAGATAATTGACTTCATTTGGATTGGTCATGGAATCGATCGACTTAATATGCTTTTGTCCATAAATATTCCTCTGATTTTTTATATTCAAATCATCTACATTCTTCTTAGTTGCTGCTAAAATGGCTTGTTCGCTCAACCAAGCATAGTTTTCTAATTTACACCAATATTTGGGAACACTTTTGGTATTAATTCTTCCCTTGACGTGAAGTGACAGGAATTTGGTGGAAACGAAATGAGACCAGTAGAAGTATCAACAGGAATTTTCCCATTGCCAATGTCTAATAATGCCTTTGCATCTACAAAGCTCAATGGTCTGCGCAATGTAGCATGTATTGTTGGTATGGCGAAGTGCACCCATAAGGTAGTATGGAAGGGATGACACACGCAGTTAACGGTGTGGGTAAGCAAGGATGCTGTTGGCATAATAACAATAATGACAATACTTTCATAATGTGGAGGGTAAACCCTGAAATAGGTAATGAATTGTATTAAGGAGAAAGTCACAAAGTAACATTCTTGTTTCTTCCGAATCTCTTTCTTTCCTTTATTCCTAATGTTTTCCACCTTTTTCTTTAGTTTCTATGTCAAAACAGCATTTTTAAGACTAACAATGACACAACTAAAGAGCAAGTAGACCTGGTTGGGCAAGTGATAAACTTTTATATGATAATAGCTTTGTGTATTAAATTTATCCATTCAACCCAAAATATTACTTGATCAAATATATTAAGAGCACCGCAATTTTAGTGTGATGGTGACAGGAGTATCTTCATGTTCTGATGAAATCACCTTTAGCTAGCTCATGTACCACTTAACCGTAAATAACCAACATATTTATACGATGTGACCAAGGAAACAATAGACATAAGAAATATATTTGCTTTTCAGTGTTATTTGCATCATTGACTCCATAGCCTTAGCATTCAATGGGGAAGAAAAATTGAGCAGTACTGCGGCCATCTAGTGGCAAATAAATTAGTACCTACTCTAGGTGTTCATCGCCAGGAGAGCTTCTATGCTTTGTTATTTTAAATGATGGAGTATGGGAAGGACAGTTAATACTTGTAAAACATATTTGAATTTCACTACTGCGTTGCTTCATTGTCTCGATAAGATTAAGATAACAATCTTAACATTGAATGGGGAGGAAAAATTGATCAGTACTACGGCAATCTAGTGGCAAATAAGTAAGTACTTACTCTAGGTGTTCTTTAACAGGAAAGCTTCTTTGCTTCTTTATTTTAAACGATAGGAGTAAGGAAAGGGCAATTAATACATAAAAATATATTTGAATTTCACTGCTGCATTGCGTCATGGCCTCGATAAACTGGAGCATTACCTTAATATTGAATGGGAAGGGAAAATACTACTATGGCCATCTAGCAGCAAATAAATAAGTACTTTAGGTGATCTTTGCCAGGAAAGCTTCTTTGCTTTTTTATTTTAAAGGACAGCTAATACTTAAAAAGCGTATTTGAATTTCACTGCTGCATTGCATCATTGTCTCGATAAACTGTTGCATTACCTTAGCATTGAATGGGGAGGAAAATACTACTTCATCCATCTAGTGGAACATAAATAGGTACTTTAGGTTTTCGTCGCCAGGAAAGCTTCTTTGCTTCATTATTTTAAACGACAAGAGCAAGGAAAGGACAGTTAATACATAGAAATGTATTTGAAATTCACTGCTCTGCGTCATTGTCTCGATAAACTGGTGCGTTTTCCTAACATTGAATGGGGAGGAAAAATATAGCACAACTACGGCCATTTAGCAACAAAAAACCGTGGTACCACTACCATCTGGCGGCTACTAAATTTGTTCCCTTAGCACTGTTATTATTCATATTATGAGACTTTAAAAACCTTCCTGTGCTATTTTTAAATAATTTTATGAAGATTGATAAAATGATTATAGCTCTATAATGTGTAAACATCGCCTGTCACTCTTGTTATAAGACGAGATAAGTCATAACAAAGTAGGTGTATTGGAAGATGTACCTACAAACCTTGTCGTGGCAATAACAAACAGAACAAAAAAAATTGTTTAATTTGGTGCAGTCGTTCGGAAGTGATACACATACATACATTTTGGCATTTCATTTTATATATGTGTGTGTGTATGTATATGTATAGATTTGTCAAAATTTATACAATTAAAACACTAAGTTATACCTACAGATTTACCTCTTCAAATGCTATAAATTGCTTTAGTTTTAACTATTAAATTTTTTTTTTTAATTTATTTGTGTTCACGCCGTTTGCATTTGTTGGCAGCTTGTTGAATAGTTAAATTCTTAAATGCTTAAAACTATTCTGAATTTTATCAGTCTAAATAAAGTTGTATCTAAATTTTGTTTATTTCTTGCTTCATATTGAGGGTGTCAACCTAGAATTTCAAGCAGTTCAAATCCAGTTCCAACAAAATGCATTTGAGTTGTGAAATCTAACTATACAGTAAAACCCCATGATTGTGCTCCCGATTATAAAGCTATCCTGGTAATTATGCTCTATTTGTAAAGTAAGTGGATGTTCCATATTTAATAAGGCATGATTTTACCCCTTTTAATGTTTCCAAATCCCTCTTTTTACTTTCTCTATAGGCACTATGTACATAGTGTATAGAGAATGAATTGCACTCCACCTAAAAATTTGATACCGAGATTTCACCGGAAATATATGTTTTAGGGTCCCCTTTATCTAAAAAAAGCATTTTCAGAAAAAGGTCCGTGTGTCTGTGAACACGATAACTCAAAAACGAAAAGTAGGTAAAATACCAAACTTGGTATTTGAGTTTTCCAGGGATGCGATACGAAGATTTTGGGAAAAATCCCCCCACCCCCAACTACCCTTTACATGAAACTTTTTTCGAAAATTTTGATTTTCTCCAAAATGGCTCCAACAATTTTGATTAAAATTTCGTATATTAAAGATATTTACCAGACAAATAAAATGTATATCTTGAATTTTCTGGGAATAGTCTCTGAAGAGTAGTTTATTCTGGATGAATTTTACTAAATTTTGAATAACTGCTTAACCGTAAGAGATGAACAAAAACTTACTACACAAAAAATGTAGAGCACGTTAAAACACACAATTTATGTCATATATATAGTTTTTTCGTGGAATTCATCGTTTTTGTGACATTCCTTATTTTTTGTTTCTGCTATGAAAAACTTACATATTTCTCATACAGGAATTTGTCAACTACTGTCCATACAAAGGAACTTCAGTGACATAGCAACCAGCTTTTGATTATCACTTTAACCTATGGTACTCCCTTATTTCACCTCTACTTACAATGAAGCAAGTAATATGGCTATTTCCACTAATGTTTTACTGATTAGCATGAAGTAAATAGAAGTATAAGCTTTTTAAGAATAATTTGTTGCATGGATATAGAGAAAGTCATGTGAATGGTACACATCAGATTTTTCATGTTAAAACAAGAGAGAAAAAAATATTGTATACTATTTGCAAAAGTTTTACTCTTCTAAACCTAAGATGAGAAAATGGTTTGATTGTTCTCAGCAGCTAAGTGCTCTATTTGAAAAATTTCTACAGTCAGCAATACTGTAAATGAAATTGTTTGATTTATGGGTGCTCTTTAGCTATTGTGGTTCTCTGCATCCCATTCCATATTTGGCACCAAAGACAACTTAATTTTGCTCAGAGGCCTCTTTATCAGTTTTGAGATTCTTTAACGTGCAGAAAATATATGACATGGGATCTTTATGCCATGCTTTACGCCCGAGCAAATCCATCACCCTCCACTGGGTTTGAGCCTGCAACCTTGGGAGCCATAGATTAAGCATGTTATCCCTAGACCATAAAGGACAACCAGTAATAACAAGCGAATAACAGTGCCTTTTCTTGAAAGTAATTTATATCATCAATTGTGTTTTAATCCTTTTAGTTTTCTTTGAATTCTCTGCAGCATATGGCGAATTGTCATACAGTAGAATATAATCGCAAAGCGTAAATGTAATAATTAGTGGTATGAGCATACACAACAATCCCAATCAAAGATTTTTCATAAGAAATTATCTCTTTTGTTCATTATGCACTGTACTGCACCCAAATATCAAAAAGTAACATTTATTGTATTAAATAGTGTCAGAATTGGTATTTCATATACAGTAAATCATATCCCTATCCCGATCATTAGGTGTTTAGGCCACAGACCCTTGAAGTGCAGTTTTACTGTATACTGGATACAATCTAAGCTTAAATCATAACTGCGGAAGTATGAAGACAACATATTTATGTTTTCTAGCTCCTCCTGCTTATTTAATTTCTTCCCATTTTCAGGCATGTTTCAGTAGGTCATCAATGGCCACTCCACTACAGCGAAACTTCACCAAAATAGTTCAGATTACTATGCATACAAGAATCTTTTACTTAATTAAATTTTCATCCAGTCATAATGTAGTGAGGCAAGTTGCACAAGTAACTCTTATTTTGCTGCTAATCATTTGTGTCTGTCAAACAACATTGTCAACATTTTGTTAAAAATATCCAGCTTTAGTATAGTTTAGTGCTGCCTTAATTCTTATTTAAGTTTTGTAATGTTAGAGAAACTTTTGGACACACAACAAATTTTGTTTCAGGTGTTTTGAGGACTGAGATATTAATCTTTGTATGCTAAACTATTGATGATGTAGATAGTTTTGGGCAACGTTATACCATTCTTTAAATTTATGTAGATGCGAGCTAAACCTGAAATAAAATAGGCAATTATAATAATTTGTTAATTTTTTAACCAATGCATTAAGTTGCCATGCTACAGGAATGAGAAAAAAAGCAATGTCAGCATATTGTATTATAACCTCAATCTGTCAGTCTGATTTTAATACAAGATGGATAGGAAAGTAACACACAATACCTTTTTATACCAAAACTTAATAGGTACATTACAGACAAATGTAGAACTGAAGGTACATCTTTTGTGTATTCTTCTACATAGACAACAATTTTCTCAGTATATTTTTCCCATCGTGATACGAGGGTGATTCAAATATAAACAGTAATTTTGTTAAAAATATTTATTGATTAAATATATATACAAGTGACTTCATCAGCATTTCTCAACATAGCCTCCTTCACACACTACACATTTTTGCCAATGTTTTGGAAGCTTGAACATTCCTTCTTCAAAAAAAGTTTAAGGGCATGTCGCCAACCAATTGCGTGCATGCTCCTCGATGTCCTTGTTTTTGAAATGTTTCCCTCCAGGTGATTCTTTCATGGGTACAAACAAAATAATAGTCTGGATGGGAACAAGTCTGGACTATAGGGAGGGTGTTCAAGGGTTTCCCAGTGCATGTCTGCCATTGTGTTCATTGTCAAATTGGCGGTGTGAGGTGTAGCATTGTCTTGGAGAAGGATGACATCTCTGATGGGCATTTGTCTTTTGCTTTGGTAGGCAGCTTTTGCAGACATTAACAATTGGCAATAGTAAGCTTCTGATGAGATTTCTTTGACAGTGAAGTGGTAATCACCTTCAATATACTCTTGAACGGCACGGATGCTGTCTTGACCTTGGGTATCGAGCATGACCTTCGTTTTCCACAAATTCTCGACTGCCCTTAAATTGTCTGGCCCAAGTAAACACTTGATTCTGCAACAGAGTAGTGTCCCCAAACTGTGCCCTTAAATGAGTTAAAATCTTTGAAGGTTTAACCCCTTCCTTGGTTAAAAACTTGATAATGTGTTGCACAACAGACAAATGGACTTCTTGCTCACTCATAGCTGTAATAATGCCAGAACCTAGTGAAGCGGCTAACAAAGCTAGTTGCCCCTCCTTAACACAGCGACCCCACTCTACCACCATGCTCTGAACTTCTTCCTCCTTGATATGCAACAATTACCGTTTATATATGAGTCGCCCTCATACCAATTTCAAAATACCCTTTTCATAGAAGTCCGTTTGGTTGGAATAGAAGCTATCTGTGGACTACTGTTTTCACTTCTACTTCTGATGTAAAGTGTCTACCAACCAGGACTTCATGGGACCAAATAAATGAAAGTCTGACAGTGCCAGGTCTCGACTATGGAAGATGCTGGAGCATCTCCCAACCAAATTTGTTGATTTTCTCATGAACTGTTACAGCAACATATGGGTGAGCATTGTCATGAAGTTTTATACCATCAGCATGAATATTCCAGCATTTGTCACGACAGGCATGATGCAACTTTACCAGTGTTTTAATGTAACCAACAGCATTCACAGTGGTCCTGTGTTCAACAAAAGTCACCAATACTGCACCATTCACATCTTAGAATACAGTCACAAGCATCCTAAATCACCATCAATATTTTCTTTACTGGGGAAGCAGTATGTTTCCACTTCATAGAGGACTGCTTTGTTTCGGGAATGTAGTGGTATGCCCACGACTCATCACCAGTGACAGTTCCCTTCAGAAAGTTATGCTGTTCTGCAGCAATAACACTATAAGTGATCCTAGTTTCTCATCATTCGCTGGCCTTTGTGGTCATCTGTAGGCACCCATTGAGCACCAATTTTACTAAACTGCTGAGATAGGGTTCACAGTTAGATATGCCGGTCGTTCAAAATTGCCAACTCAGTGGCTCCTGACATTCTTTTGTTGCTGACCGTTTGGAACATAGTGCATCACAAAGGTGACCAGAGCCATCTTCGAAGAATGCACACCATCTGGAGACATTGCTACAAACCATACAATCGTCCAAACACCAAGCATGTTCCTGTGAGTTTCACTCGGATAATGCCTTTAATAAAATCGCTCTACACTTGCTGCTCCTCACAAGAGGACGATAGTAACATGCACACCATATACGTTGCATAATTCATTCTTCTCTTGCTTGAAATACATATGGGGAGCAAATAACTTCTATAGTGGAAGCTTCATACTATATCTTGGTGAAACTTCAACATCCCAGCCGCAATACTAACACAGGAAAAAATTGTGTTTCTTTCTGATCCACCCTTATACATTTGATATCTTTTACTATTCATCTTGAGTTATCTGCAAACTCTTATTGAAATTGAAGTATAAGTTCTATTTTAAATATTTATGATACAGTAAAAAGTACTAAATTAAATCTTTTAAATTACAGAAAAACAAAATTTAATAATTCATTTTAGTCCTTCAAAATGGAAAAGTGCCTTAGTCCAAATATTTTTTCCACCTTTGTGTACTGTAATATTCTTGTTCGTATTTCCATGAAACAACTCATGGACGGCTATAAGTATGGAGTATGCAAGGGTTTGAATTAAATTCTTGCACATATTTAAAACTTGATTGTAATATATACACAATAGGGATATATGGAACTAGTACCACTAGATGTCTCCACTAAATTAGCCAGTAAGCACATGTCGTTCGTTTGTTTCGTATAAGAAGTTTGAGGTTGTGACGTGTATGAGTTAATATTTAAGCAAACTGGCCTATATAAGAAGTGAATTTTTGCAAAAAGAGAATATTATCAATAATGTCAGACTATTGCTGTGTTCTATTGTGCGAAAATCAAGGGCAGCCCTTTACTTTTCATCGATTTCCTGGGGATAAAGCTTTGAGAAAAACTTGGTTACAGCCATAAGAAGGAAAAACCTAACCAAAAGAAGTTGAGCAAAAACATTAAAGTATGCGTGCAGCACTTTAAACTGAAGGATTTTGTCACTACTTTATTAGGTAAGTTATACAAATATATAAGCTGATTAAATATGATTTAATGCATTTATAATTGCTCTAATAAATTATTTTTGAAATTGTTCCTCTGTACATCTTTGAGTGTATATATTTAATTTTCATTTAAATAGATAAGTGGGTTTTAAAGATCTGCAATTTTTAATGCTAAGAATAACGTTTTTTATTTGTGGAAAAAAAATCGGACATGAAACTCACTTTGTGTGTTCAAAATTTAAAGGCCTTACAACATTTTGGAATTATTTTCTGCACTTAAAAATCCATCTCGAAATTTCACTCTTTGATCTCAAAGTTTTACAGGTTGTTCTACCGAGATTGACCAAAAGGTTTTAATAGCTTACATATTTCCTAAAATAAAAAACTATATTTGATAGTGAATACTCTACAGTTAATGTTCATTATTTTATAATTTATTTGTTTTGTTTAAATATGTCATGAAACAAATATTAAAGGTAATGAATGGACAACAGCATTGTTTTTAAACAGTAAAAGCAATAACTTATAAATTAGTTATCCCACGTTGTAAAAAACTGTGTACAAAAAATGAAGTTCATACCTTTAAACTAGAAAGTAGAGATTTTAATCCATCTGCCCCTTGAATTGTATTATTACTATTATCAATTGCTGTGTAGTGCTTTCCTCACAAAGAATTATCTAAGCTCTATGTATGTTTCAGTTAATATGATACAATATATGGAATGAAAGTTAATAATATGGTTACCTTACTATAAATCCAAATATTTTGCATTTCAGGTGAAAGGAGAAGCCTAAAACATGGTGCTATTTCTTCAGTAGCAGTTACAAGCCTTTCAGTTTCTGAAGCACAGAGATCAAATCCATAATAATGATCATGGAACACATTAAAGGCACTCACTTTTTTTATGGCATAATGAAATGCCAATTTGTGTCTGGAGCCTTTCACTAACAGCTCTACATGATGTTGATAACCAAGACTGTTAATGCCAGATGAAGGCCTAACCTAACGACATTATTCTTGTAAAATTTGTTCAAGTGGCAAATCCTTGGCTTTTGTCTTTTACAAGGAGGATGATGGAAAGTTTGTAGAATCTGGGCACAGGTTTCCATACACTTAACCTCACCACTTTTTGAAGAGTGCTCTAGAGCATAGCATAGCTCCAGCAACACACTCAAATGCGGCACCTACTACTTATAAATACACCATTTAATTCAAATGCACACTTTATAAATGTGATTAACTTTTCACTGAAAAGCCTATAATCCTGCATCACACAAAGATTTATAATTGGTTACAGGTGCACCATCTATTTCTGATTTTCGGAAGATGAAATAATGCATTTGAAATTTCAATTTTGTGTTTGTAGCTGGTCGTTAAATCCTGAAACATGCAATTGCTTGGAAACTGCAGAACGTGTGTTTTAGGAACAGGTGCAGCTGATTGAATTTGCAGTTTTTTGCATGCATTTAGCCTAGAAAAATAAAACCAAACTTATAAATGAAACGAAAAGAGATTTTTTATGATTATTTTGTAACTCATTATTTGACATTTCCATAGAGTATTCACAATTATATATTAGTTTAATTCTCCAATAATTCATGTTTTCTTCCACCTCTCTTCTTCAATTCCAGTTTCAGATCTTTGACTTTGGTACTCTTTAAACCATCCATCATAACCTAAAACATTAAGTTTATAAAGTAGTCAATTTAAATGCTAATCTTGAAGAAAAGTAAGAATGTTTTACCACTTGAATCAACCGAAGAGTACCCCACGTTAAACAGCATGTAATAGACAAAACTCGTGCAAAAAAAAAACAAAAAAAAAACAAGAATGATTTGTGCTTAATGGCTTGTGCACTAGCGCTATCTATAGGGGAAAACTTTCAGAATACATCCCTATTAACAATAGCTTTTATGCTGTCTTCTAAAAAGTTATCATTTTTAGGAAGTCGGTTTAAAACAATATACTTTCACAAGTTAGCTTTCTTGTGAAAACACAAGGAGATGTAAATTGTTTTATATCAGAGTTCAAAGAATTGTAAGAATATATATTGTTTTGCACAAAATGTTGACAAACAGTATTTTTGATTTAATTTATAACTCTTATTGTACACAGGTTTATGTTTATTTTGCAATTTTATCTTCATGGATACAGGATTTTTGGAGATTTTTTTCTACAAATGTAATAATTTATCTAAGAGTGTGAATATTGTTAAGCACACTTCATATTAGAGGCTATGGGATCTAGCCTCATCCTTTTGTCCCAAACATACCCTAATTATTTTGCTAAGCTAAAATTTATTTACATAAAGAAATTACTAATTCTTACCCACTGACCATTATCTTTTTATGTTAGCATACCACCATAATTCCCCTAACTTTTTAACTGAGACTGATCAGTGCACATTTTCGCAATCAGAACTATTACTGCTAAGCCATTTTTGAATAATTGATGTTCACAATTTAAATTGTATGTTTTATTTATTCACATGGGTGTTGCTGAATCAATTGTTGTAAACTTTGTATTTTACATGCCTTAGGTTAATCTTGACAAGTAGGCTAAATAGTAATATAAAAATAATAGTTGCAACAAATCTTCACTTATCTTTTGGAATCCTTGCCTGGACTAGTTTCGCAACGATTTCATTGCATTATCAACATATCCTTTTGGTCTCTTTTTTGATGTTGTTTATTTACACTGTTAATTTATTTATTAGGCTAAATAGTATCCTAATCAGAAGATATAAATGTATAGCTTGCGTTTTATGAGAAAGTTGTGTAATAAAAAGTTTATAAGCATGATGATTTTAACAAGTTGTATTACACAGACTGGTTGTTCAGCCAGTTATCCGTTATCTATATCCTGGAAGTCCAGGTTTAAACCCCTTGTCAGACCAATCTAACTGAACTGTTTTTTTTAAATTTTTCTTGGCTGCTAGGCAAATGCTAGGTTAATTTGATGTGTAAATTTTCTAATCCCTTTCATCATTCCATTTCATTTTCTTCTTCAGCATCATACCAGACATTGGGCTGATTATTCACCCTGATTCTGCTATGATCTAGAGTTTGCTTGTTCCTCAACAGACTATTGATCCACAACATTGGCCTAATGTCCTTGTGGCTGTAAGTTCTAAAAAGAGGAGGAAAATCTCGGAAGGAAGTAGTAATATTATACTGAAAATTTCACTAGGTTGATTTAGGAACATTCAGAAATTTTTGACTAGCATTCATTATGTAAACCAGGTAACATGGTAATTGTATAATTCTGAGTGTATAATTTAATTTATATTACTCTCCATTTTCAAAATGCTTCATGAAGTACATTACACAGAGAAGGGGAAAGAGAGGGACAGAGGGTGTGGGTAGTGAATGGAAGGGAGGGGAATGAGACAGAAAGGGGAAAAGTATGAGATGGTGGAAAAGGGTGGAAGTTGTAGAGAAACAAAGGAAAGGAGTGATGAGGAAAGGGAGACAAAAATCTCCATAGATAGAATGTAAGCAAAGTTGCAGGTTTTGCTAGTTTTATACAATTTTTTTTGTTAATCACCTTATAGAATTCTTCACTTTTTCATTATTCCACTTATAATATGTCAGTTTACAACTGGAGTTCTCTTCTGAAGAAATGATGAGGACATCAACAATGGAAAACGAACCGTATTACCAAAGTAATAAGATACCAACTGTAATTATTAGTAGTTACCAGGTTTCTTCCTTTTGAGCCTGAGCATTATATGTATTAGTTGAAGTATCCTTAAAGATATATCTCTTCTGTCCTGGCGCCCCCTGCCCCTGGTAACTGTTTTGTTATACAGTAGAACCTTGTTTTCCCATTACTCAGTTAACTGCTTAGCTCATTAACCTTGTCCTTTGACTCTTTCTGGGTTTTGGAATGATAATTCCCTGTTAACTTGTTTTAAGTCTAAAGCCACATTCATAATGAGATGCAAGTGCAGACATAATGCACCATAAGTGCAAGTAGAAGTGAAGGCCATTCATGGTGCAGCTGTAAGCATAACACAAGAAGTTAACACATGTTTCTAGATGTAAATTACCTGTGGATATTTTCCCAGCATTCCACAAGTTTCAAATTGAATAACATAACCAACAATATAAGAAAATTTACTCAATCTTTTACATATAAGTAGATTATAAACATTACATACTAGCAAATGTTTCTCATGGCAGTGATGTCACAATAACTGTTTATGCAAAAATATTGAAAATAATGCAAGCATAGAGGCTGCCAAAAGTGATAAACCTGCACATTTAATGAACTGTGAATTATGTCTTTGCACCTTATGATTTATGAGAGCCAAGAAATCTATATGCATTGGTGGGTATATCCATTAAATCAAAAGAGAATTTGCAAGGAGACTGCCATAACCTCTTCAGGCAAATGACATGACACGCCAAATAGAAGAGAATGTATGTACAGTAGACTCTGTAAAATCTTGCATTGTACAAGCAGGCAGCGCATAGAGGAAGGAATGCAGAATTTTTCTCTGTGTATGCAACGCAAGAATAAAGTTTGGAATTTGCAAACTTTTACATTGCATTGCATAGTGTGTTGCATGTGTGTATGTGAATGCTTACATTGCATAATATGGGTGCAAAGTCTTGCACTTACACTGCATCTGTGCTTACATGTCATTGTGACTGGGTCATAACTTACATTAGTGCTTCCATGCATACATGGCAACCAAATATTATGAAGTGTATACAGAATGACAGGATGTAGACTAGTTATGATGTTCTAATGCCTTTAGCTTCAGGTCACAAAGTGATTATGCAGTCAGACAGTAATAGTGATCATAATACACTGTTGCCTAGTGATGTACCTATAAAATGGGTGGAAGTGAGTAAGCATGTGGTTTTACCTCCTACCGCACAGCCCTGGCCCTGGAAAATCTTTATTACCATTTTTTCTAAATATATAAGAAATTGGTTTGTTTCACAGAATGTAGACATTGTTGTCAGTATTCATTTCTGAATTGTATATTCAGTGTATATTCTCTGCTTGCCCTAATGCAACATCAGGGTGCCTGTTCTAAATTGTAATACCTAATTTTAGTTTTTTAGACTTGGATCACGTTAATTATACTTAGTACATCTTATACAATACAATAATTTTATGTGTTTCCTTCTTGGTATAGGATGTGTATTTATTTCTTTCTGAACACACCTAAAGTGGACTGTATAAGTTTTGATAACAAACATTGCCAGATAAAGTATGTACACTCAATTTCATATTCACTTTATTACCTGCACAGTTTAGCTTCTTGAATGTTTACACATATAAGTTCTGTACATTTAAACTTATATACTTACAAGTGCAGTCTGTAACACAATACAATATGATCATTAAAATTTAGATCAACAAAGCTCAATGTGTCTAGCAGCCCGCTATAATGCTCTGACTCGCATTCACTTTTTCTAGACTATCAGGCTTGCCAACCTTGTTTCATTCAGAGAAACTAACACTCTAAACATACCAGCTGCCAAGAAATAAGTATTATTTCTTCAAACACAATAAAAAAAAATAAAATATAATATAAATTACAATTCAGCCTCTTGAGGAAGAGAACACAATTTTACAATAGAACAACATACCATATAAATTACAATTTAGCCTCTTGAGGAAGAGGACACAATTTTCAATAAGTCTTTTGAATAATCCATTTGCTGTGTGAATTGTTGCAACTCGCACCCACCCATCATCTCCTGGATGTACTTGCTCAACCACTGCCAGCTTCCAGCAGAGTGGAGGAAGGTTGTCTTCCTTCACAATGACGAGTGTACCTGGTTTGACATTTGCATCTGGACTGCTCCAATTGGATCACTGCTGAAGATGATGCAAATACTCGCGTGACCATCTGGACCAGAATTCTTGGAATTGTTTCTGCAGTCTCTCCCATCTGGTTAGCAAGCTAAGTTTAGCACTACCTAGATCAGGCTGGGGTAAACTGGTTAGAGAACTGCCAATAAGAAATGACCAGGAGTAAGAACCTGAAGATCATTAGGGTCGGATGAGAGAGGAATTAAAGGTCTGGAATTCAAACAAGACTCAATCTGACAGTTAAGGATATAGAACTCTTCATAGGTAGGGCATGAAGCACCCATGACACGCCTAAGATCATGTTTAAATGATTTTACACCTGATTTCCAAAGACCGCCAAAGTGAGGTGGTATGGATTGCCAGGTTATACCTTCATGATTTGCAAAGCGTTGTATTTCTTGCTTCGTTTGCTCACTGCTGAAAAGTTCTTGCAATTCCTTCAACTCTCTCCTTGCGCCTACTAAATTTGTGCCATTGTCACTATAAATGTTCTGGCTTCTGCCATGCCAAGATACAAATCTCTTTAAGGCTGCAATGAATGCTTCTGTGAACAAGCTAATTTACAACTTCTAAGTGTGCTGCTCTTGTAGTAAAACAAACGAATATGGATACATAACATTTTACTTTTATCTTTGTTCTATGAGTGCCAGACTTGATATAAAATGGTCCTATATAGTCAATGCCATAATTCAAGAAAGATCTAGCTGCTTCCACTCGTGCTATCCCATTAACTGTTTTGCTTCATTTGCCTTCAGCTTGTAACAAATTATACAATTATAAATAAAACGTGTAACAGCATTTCTACCATTCAATATCCAATACCTTTCCCTCAGTGATGCCAGTAAAAGTTGACAACCTGCATGCAACAGTTGTTTATGTTCATGCTCTACAATGAGTCTTGTTAAATGGTGCTGTGGCAGAATTAAAGGATGTTGTTGATCATAAGTTAGGTTAGAGTGCTCTAATCGTCCACCAACTCGAAGTAATCCTCTACTGTCTAGAAAAGGATTTAGAGATCTCAGGCAACTGTTGTTGTCAATTGTCTATTTCGTTGCTAGTTGCTGCATTTCTATACCATATACTGATCGTTGTGAAATTTGAATACATCTGTTCAAAGACTCTTGAAGCTCTGTAAATAAGAGTGGTCCAGTTATTCTTTTTGCTTTGGGTTTAACACTATTACTGCAAAATCTAAACATATATGCTACAGTATATTGCAGTTTAGATAGGCTGGAAAATCCAATGATTTCCATCATCAATGATAGTTGAAACATGACAAGCTGTCTTCGTTTGGATTTCTGGGGCTTCCCGGGGAATTGGAATGGTTCTAAGGACAGGCCACAGCTTAGTCTTTTCATGTAACCAAGTTGGTCCTTCCCACCATAACCTTTCATATACAAGATTCTCAGGAAACACACCCCTTGATATCAAATCAGCTGGATTGTGTTGTGAAGAAACATGTCTCCATATAGCGCCTTCAGAAATTTCTTGAATCTCAGACACTCTATTGGCAATAAAAGTTTTCCATCGTGTTGAGGGTGCTGACAACCATGACAATACAATAGTGGAATCTGTCCACAAATATATAGATTTGAATGATAAGTTCAATGACCTCTTGGTCCCCTCCAGTAGACGAGCAAGAAGTAATGCACCACATAATTCTAAGCGTGGAATTGGTAACTTCCTCAGTGGTGTAACTCAAGACTTTGAACAAAGAAGTTTTACAAATGTAGTTCCTTCCTTATTTGATGAATGGACATAGATGCAACCGCCATATGCTTTCTCTGAAGTGTCGCAAAAACCATGCAACTCTATGGTGCCTAATGAATCATAACCAATGACCTTGCAATCTATGCGAATATTACTAATCAGAGGAAGTTGGTTGTGAATGGTCTTGCAATCCGTAGCCAACTCCGTTGAGAGTGGCTGATTCCATATTAATCTCTCCTACCATAATCTTTGCAGAAACACCTTACATAATATTATTACAATAGGACTTATAAAGCCCAAGGGATCAAATATACCAGAAACTATTGACAAAACTACTCTTTTGGTACATGTTTGTGTGCAGTTAGTTTTTTGGCCGCTTACAATTTGAAACTTGTCCTCAGTTGGATGCCATAATAATCCAAGTGTTTTCACTCCATCTTTGTCAAGTTGTAATGGTAAACTAGTTTCTCTTTGGTCTGGTGAGATGTTTGCTAAGAATCCTGAATAATTGCTGGACCATTTATGCAACAAAAATCCACCCTTATGCAGCATGGTAGTCAATTCCTTCTGAAGCTGCAGTGCCTCATCTAAAGTTGCACATCCTGAAATGCAATCATCAGCATAGAAATCACAGCCTTTGCAGAGGCCTTTGAAAAGTTGTGTGCTTCATCTTGAGCTAACTGCTGCAAGCAACGAATAGCTAAAAATGAAGAACAAGCCATACCATAAATTATAGTCTTCAACTGATATTCCTGTATGGAAGCTGCATGGCTGCTTCTCCATAGTATTCTTTGGTACACTTGATCACCAGGGTGTACCCAAATTTGTCTGTACATTTTTGCAACATCAGTAGTAAATGCTAGCTCATGAGTTCTAAATCTTAAGATAATAGAACAAATATCTTGTTGGATAGTAGGACCGACAAGCAATAACTCATTCAGTGAAACTCCATTCTTGGAAGCTGCAGAACAGTCGAAAACTACTCTTGTCTTTGTAGTTGAGCTGTGTGATTTAAATACTGCATGGTGAGACATGTAATAACAACGTAAAATAGTAGGTGCTGCCACTTCCATGTGACCTAATGCTTCATATTCTTCTAAGAACTTCAAATAATCTTCCTTCATTTCTTGGTTTTTGATTAACTTTCTTTCTAAGTGATGTAACCTTGTTGTGGCTGTCATCTTAGAATCATCCAATGTCTTAGGATCTTTTTTAAACGGAAGTCGAACCACAAATCTACTGGACGAATCCCTTGTGGTATTCTGAGAGAAATGAGCTTTGCATGCCTTTTCATCTATAGTTTTTGGGGTCTGGTTCAGCTCCTCAATCTCCCAGAATTTCTGCAATTGTTGCTGTATGCTGACTTTAGTCTTGGCAAAACACGACACTACCGGCCGCCGTTGAATATTACAGTACCTTCCAGAATGTGAATATCTTCCTGTAAGTACCCAACCGAATTCTGTTTCGATTAGAAGAGGATGAATATTATCACGATACAATTTTCCTTGGCGCTGAATGTATGAGCACACTTCTGCTCCCAATAAAACATCTATCTTTCCTGGTGCATGAAAATTAGGATCAGCAAATTAAATATTTGTAGGTAAGTTCCAGTTGCTGTAGTCAATTCTCTGTGTAGGCAGACTCTCTGTTACCTTAGCAAAACTAAACAACCTACTGACATGACAAACGCTAATGCATACTCCATGTTTGGTTTCTGAAACTGTACTCCCAATTCCTTGAACAGGTTTAGGATCATGGTACCTTTTAAGTTTTAGTCTCTAAGCGCATGCTTCCGATATGAAACATGAATGAGAAACTGTATCTAATAAAGCTCTACAAGTCTGCCAAATACCCTTGTCATTCTTAACCTTAATCAATGCTGTAGACAACAAAGGTGTTTACGAGGTTCAATTTTGAATGCACAATAACTATTTGAAGCATTATCTGTCAACGTGTGACCATGACTTGATGAACCTTCATTGTTGCCACTACTGTGCTGCTCCTTTGAAGCATCAATATGTGCTAAAGTATGGTGCCTTTTACCACAAGTACAGCAGTTCGATGATATCCAATTTCTAACTATATGACCAGATAGTAAGTAGTTGAAACACAGGTTTGCATTCTTGACAAATGCTCTGTGCTCTAAGACTGGAGCTTGAATAAATGCTTTACACTTTGTTGAGGCATGTGACAAATTACAATAAGCGCAATTTAATGTTGTAACAGCATAAACCTGTCGAAAGTTGGATTTGTTCTTATGATTTACACCTTTCTGTGCCTGAGCATTTGAAATGCTTGGCTCAATTTTATTTGGTTTCGAATTCACTATTTCTAGTGATTTACATTTTCTTTCTAAGAATGTAATAAGATCCACAAATGCAGGGAAATTCGTTGAAATCTATAGTATCTTCAAATTCTTTCTTGATACTTATGTCTAACTTATCTAACACCAGTTGAGAAACTATCAAATCTTCCAGTGAAATTTCTAAGCTTAAAGCCTTAATTGCATTTAAGTTACTCAGGTTTGATTTATCAATGCTCATAAATCCTTGGCAGATGATTTGTGAGCCGAAGGTAAACTCAGCAAACGTGCAAGATGAACGGAAGCAATAAGTTTTAAATTGTTATAACGATTGCAAATAGTATTCAATGCAACCTGAAAATTGCAACTTGAGACTGGAATATTAGCTATCAAAGTGTGTGCTTCCTCTGTTAATGAGGATAACAAGTAATGAAACCTTTGACTATCATCTAAATACTCATTATTCACAACTAAACTCTCAAATGTATCAATAAAATGCTTAAAGTTGGTTATATAACCATTAAATGAAGGTGATTTGATAGTTGGCAATTTTATTGCCTTCTTAGCACTACTTGTATGTGACAGAGTGGAGGGCTACCAGGCTTGTTGCCAACATTGCCTTCTGAACTTTGTGCTACTAGTTTGTTGCTTCTAGGTTAAAATAAAGTGATTCAAAGTTTTCTGTGTCAGCAGCATGACTCTCAATATCTTCAAACAATTCTAATTGAGCCTGAGCTTCTTCAAATTTGTCCCTAATTTTAGTCGACTCTTTTATTCTTGCATTTATTAAATAGATATCTGAGCTGACCTGAAATTCATCAACAAATTTAGCAAGGCGGGTAAGACTTGCTTTCGCCACTGCTCGTGTTATAATTAATCACTTCTTATTTTGTTCTTCCATGTTATTAGTTGAAATGCAATATCAATGTAACTTTGTACCACCCACGAGCAAAACAACGTTACTCAAGAACAAAACAATGGAAGGTGAACAAAGAAATAAAATGAACCACAATTAGAATGGATGTAAGGCAATGCTAAAGTGACAATATTATTAGGGAGCCAGTCAGGTTAGGCCAATAGCTACTAACTTGATGGCTAACCTGTTGTAACATCTCCTTGCGTTGCTCCATGGGCTGCGTAGAACTGGACTCCATTCGGCTTCACTTGGACCACTTCGGTTTACCTCGTATCGCCAGCAGTGAAGATGACAAAATGGCCAGCTTGACCGTTGTAGGCATTTCAAAATATATGCATAATGAAACTTCTAATTGTGCATTAAACTGGCAGTTTGCAAATACCTGCCTGGAGGACCAAATGTTTCCTTCTTGGTATAGGATGTGTATTTATTTCTGTCTAAACACACCTAAAGTGGACTGTATAAGTTTTGATAACAAACATTGCGAGATAAAGCATCTACACTCAATTTCATAACACTGCACTTTATTACCTGCATAGTTTAGCTTCTTGAATGTTTCCACATATAAGTTCTGTACATTTAAACTTGTATACTTACAAGTGCAGTCTGTAACACAATACAATACAAACATTAAAATTTAGAACAACAAAACTCAATGTGTCTAGCAGCCTGCTATAATGCTCTGACTCGCCTTCACTTTTTTTAGACTATCAGGCTTGCCAACCTTGTTTCATTCAGAGAAACTAACGCTCTGAACATTATGAAAGGGTGTTTTGGAACTAGAATATTTTTGAGTTGGATTTGTAACACTTTATCACTTATGTAAAAAATATTCAACTTAATTATAAATTTTATGAATTGGTAATTATATATCTCACTCTCCTGCTCAAAGTTATCCCTTATAGACAAATATTTCCTTATGCAGCTACTCTCTTCTAGTAAAGCAGATTTGATGTAATAGGTAGTTACACAGCTAGCTACCTTCTTTTTCCTTCCATAGTTGGCTTCCAGCACCTTATTACTATCTATTATATCAGCAGAATTTAGTTGTGCTTTCTCTCTGTACCTCATTTCTCATGTTTGGTGCCAATCTTTGACTGGCTAAGATAGATATGTCTGGTCTACTCTCCAATGGCTTGTGTGTGTTGCCTGCTGACATAATGCTATTTTCTTGTGGAATTTTGTTCATTAATGTATCTGTCACTTCTAAAGCTGTGTATGAAATAATAAATACAGCATATTTTGTCTATTTAATTTGTATAGTAGAAGTAAAAGTGTTCATTCAGTTTTGTGTTTTTATGAAACTGAAAATGCATGCTTTTTACATTTATTATTGAAATGAGCTCTCCGTGAAATGTTATCCTATATTCTTTTCAAAAATGCATAAGAATAACTAGAAAATTCCAAAGTAATATATGTTAGAGTCCTAAGAAAGTTCTTTGTCCTTATTGCTGGAATTAAGAGCCATGGAGAATCAGAATCTCAAGCTAAAACTATGAAGCAAACTGGAACTATATTACCTAGATTACCTAGATCCACTGCTAGCACTGGTGTTACGGGAAGAATTGAAACCTCTTGAAGTGCAAGAAGATCCTGGCTGTGCATTTTGACATATATTCTACTTGCTTTAGACATACTTGGCTTTAAAAGTGAACATGATGCATTCCTGTTAGCTTCTTATGACTGTACTAACTGTAAGGAAAATGAGTCTGAGATCATTTTACATTCATAAGAATAACTTGTAATACTTGTGGTTTGTGTTAAAAATAAATTCTGGTTTAAACTTGTGGCGTTTCCTCAGTTTATAAGTGAATGAAAATTATTTTTCGGCTTATGATTTGTAAAAGCGAACCACTTAGTAAGTGATTAGCTGTTCTGAGGCATGACAAATTTGTGTCATCCAAATACCACAAGACATAAATGCAGGGCATTTTATGGAAAATTATTTCTATGAGAGCAAGGCAAAATGATGCTAAATATATAAATACATTTTTTTTTTTTTTTTTTTTTCCCTTCCTGTATTTAGTTTTCCTGCTCGCCTGGCAAAGGTAATGAGTAATTTAACTCTTACAGATGTTTTTATGAGTTCATTACTATTCTAAGTTAGTGCTAAAATAATATTTTAATTAATACTAAAAATTTATCCTAATTCATATAGTTCTTTAAGTCTATAATTTAAGACTCACAACCCTGCAAAGTGTTAAAGAGGAATATTGCGGAAGCATCTAGAGAAGAAAATAGCCATTCTAATGTTGAAATAAATATTGAGCAGATTGCAGAATGGCATAAGTATATGTAAATTAATGGAGAATAAATTACAAAGAAAATATGATCCAATATTGCTCGTCTATTTTTTCTTCTACTAAAGGTTTTATATGTTAATTATTTGTTAGGTAATATATATATAATATATAGTATTGCCAGTTTGATCATCTGAAACTATGGCACAAGTTGAAGTATACACTATATTTCTCAATTAACATTAACACACATTCACTCTCGCATTCATATTTCCATGTTTTTAATGGTGAGGAATAATAAAAATAATTAAATAAAAAAAGTTCACTTTTTCATTTTTAATTCAAGTTAACTATTTTACTACAGAACACATTAGACAACTGCTGTTTTATAATTTCTTGTTGGTGACTTTGTACAATAATATAATAATCAAAAGTAAACATAACATTTCTACAAAGAAACTAAAAAAAAAAAAAAATTAAAGTTGAATACTACGCAATGTGGTGGTTATATCCTGGTTTGTAAAACATTTTAAAGGCGATATTCAAGTTCATTGATGATATTTAATTTTGTTTGTTCAGTAGTCGAATGAGACTCTGGATTAATTTTATGTAAATCCCAGCAAGGCATTCAAGGTCTGATCCCTGTACATAAATGCTGGCGATTATAAAGAAAGTGAAGTTGCTATTGCTTCCAACTCAGTATTCTTATGATATAATTAGAGCATATGTTTTTACTTGACAAATTATGTTTAAGTTTTGTTCTGGATTTAATGGAAGCTATCTATAACAATGAAAATATTTTCAATTAAATTAAATACATATAATAGTAATAATAAGAAGAAGAAAGTAAGAATATTACAATTACCAAACTGGACCTTTAAATTTAAGAAAGGTTAAAAATAACACAACTATTTTTGAATGTATTACTTAGGATTTTGTATACATTGGGCAAATTGAGAATTTCTACTGGCTGTACTCAACACATATCGGGAGCTGCTGCTTTGAGACTCGTTGGCTATGCTTTGCATGGCTAGAACAGTTTTGAGTTACTTCCCCCTTCATTCTTGTCCTGTGAATGTCAATTATATTACGTTGGTAAGTCATGCTACTCCTGCCTGAGAAGACAAGCTACAAATACATTGTGAACATAATAATGTTTTATTGCAAGGAGTCCATTTTATGCCTTAATAATAGGCCAGAATGCAAATGGCAAACAGATTAGATATACATTTATAGTTTAATAGAAATTTTTTCTTCATAAATTTACCAGGTTTTGCAGCTAGCCAAGCTAGCCTACAGCATTTGCCCCTGCTCCACTCAGACTTGTGTGCAACCTGTATATTGGGACATGACTGAAATAGTGTATTTAAAATGCAGATATGCTTTACATGTGAGGAAGAAACAGAATTGATCATTGGACAAGTAATCAGACTGGCATGGTTTTTATGGACATAAAAAATTAATACAAAATTGGTCATTATTTGCTTGGAGCTGACTCTCATGAAAGCAGCAAGATAGTGAAAGTGTGAAGTATTAATCAAAATAGAAGTAGAGTTTTTTTATATATGGACACTCTTTAACACTGTTTTGGCATGAAAGACCACTTAATTTTGCTCAGAGGCCTCTGTATCATACTTGTTCTTTTAGTGTGTCACACAGGACCATGAGTTTTCCTTCCCTTACAAAGGAAGCTATGCCCCCCCCCCCAAAAAAAAAAATCCATCCTCTGCTGGGTTTGAACCTGCAAACTAGATACACTACACCGGTTAGCAACAGGTATTAATTGAGGATATTAGTTATTAGCAGCAGAGCAATTAGGTATACAGTTTTGGCTATACATTACTAGGGCTGTCCCAGAAGTACCAGACCTGGTCTAGATAGCGGTTGTTTCAAACAACAATAATGGTAAAAAGTACCAACCTTAGATAGCTTAAATTCGAAGTTTGACGATTTTACATTGTTTAGCAGCCATCATTAGTGAATGTTCTCAGCGAGTTTGTAAACATAGATAAAACTGGCCATTGTTAATGTGATACAATACTTTCATTTGAAAGGTCTTAGTCCAACTAATATTAAAGCTGAGCTAGATTCTACTTTGGGGGAATCTGCTCCTTTGTTTACAACAATGTAATATTGAGTGCAGAGTTTAAGCGTGCCATACAAGCTGCCAAGATGAACATTGCAGTGGTTGACCAAATGAGGTTACCAGTCCAGAAATTGTAAAAAACAAAAAAAAATACAATGATATTGGATGGTCGTCGACTGAAAGTGGGTGAGCTAGTAGACATTGCAGGCATTTCAAAAGGTTCTGTACATCGCATACTGACTGTAAAAAAGGATATGAGAAAGTTGTATGCAAGGTAGATGCCGCATTTGCACACAATAGAACAAAGGAGCAGCATGAGCTGTTCCAGTTGAGTGTTTGGCGATGTTTTGCTGGAATAAAGCTAAGTTTTTGGATGGATTCATAACAATGAATGACACCTGGATCCATCACTTCTCACCTGAGACAAAGGAACAATCAAAACAATGGATTGGGAGGGGAGAATTGGTCCCAAAAAAGGGGAAGACAGTTCCATCTGCAGGCAAGGTCATAGCACAGTTTTCTGGGACCCACGTAGAATAATTTTCATTATCTCAAAAAAGGAAAAGTAATCAACAGTGAATATAATGCAAACTTGTTACAGTGTTTGAGTGATGAAATTGAGCAAAAATTGAGCATTTAGCGAAAAAGAAAGTTTGGTTCATGAAAATGTACCAGTTCACACATCCATTATTGCCAAATGCTATCCAGAACCAAAATTAATGAGCTTAAAGTTTTAATTGCTTCCTCATGCACCATATTCGCCAGATTTAGCCCCCTCTGATTATTTTCTGTTTCCAAACTTGAAGAAATGGCTTGGTGGTAGAAGATTTGCCCACAATGAAGAGGTGAAGTATGTAGTTGGTGGCTGTTTTGTTCTCATTATAAGCAGGGTATTGAAGCTATTGAACATCACTTGGAAAAGTGTATCGAACTGAAAGGGGACTATGCAGAGAAATAAAGATGCAGATATGCATCATTTTTGTTTATTCTTTGTTAAGTCGGGTACTTCTGGGACAGCCCTCAAATCTCCCTAAGCAATTTATAGCCAAAACTTTTGTTAAAGCTCTGTTACTGAGTACAAGTAAGCTAATTATTATCCTATTGATAAGCCAAGTTATGAGGGACATTGTAAATTTTGAGAATGAATACGATAGCATTTTAAAATAAGTATCCATCATTGCATTCTATGCATCAATTTAACCTTTCAAATCATTTTTCAAATGCTGAATGCCATTCATCTTTGGAGAGTGCAAATACATTTTATGTAAGCAACTACTGCATTTTAAGGTGATTAAAATCATTGGCCTCAAATTTTTACTTTCTCTACCACATAAAATGTACATAGTAGATAGACAAAGTATTGAATTTCACCCAAAAATTTGATACTGAGATTTCACTGAAAATCATGTTTTGTGGACCTCTGAATCCAAACAAAAAGTTTTTAGAAAGAGGTCTGCATATCTGTGAACAGGCATAAACCAAAAAAATTGGTATTTTTAGTACCTTGCAAAGATGCCACATGAAGATTTTCATCAAAATTCCCTCACCCCAATCTGCCCTTCACAGGAACATTTTCGAAATTTGAGATTTTCTCAAAATGGTTCTTAACAATTTTAATTACAACACCATATATTAAAGATATTTACTTCAGAAATAAAACATATCTTGAATTTTCTGGGAATAGCCTCTGAAGTTCTCTGGATGACTTTTGAATAACTAGTAAACCTTAAGATAGACAAAATGTCATTATACAAAAAATGTAGATCTCGCTAGAGCACACAATTTATGTCTTGATAGTTTTTTATGGAGTTAATCATTTTTTAAATATTTCTTGCTTATTGTTTAAATTTTCAAACACTTAACAGTTTTTTATCTCTCTCTGGCATTCAAAGAGAACAGAATTTCAATGTTATCAGTTAGAGAGTAAAAGACTCAACTATTGCTTTCACCTATTGTATTCCATTATTTCTCTTGTACCTACAAAGAAATAAGTAATAAAGCTATTTTTTTTTAATGTTTAGCATGAAGTGGGTAGAAGAATAAGCTTTTGTAACAATAATTTGTTGTGGAACAGGAAGAGAACATCGTGTGAATGGAACAAATTAGATTTTTTCCTCTGATTTTTGGGGATAGAAAAAAGTCATATTGGAGCAGACCTGCACAGTAGGGAAGATAGGACATATATTTGACTCCTGCAAAGATTGAGTTGTTTCTTGTGCAATGTGGATAGAGGCATTGTCATGTTGCAAATAAATTCTGCATGCCGATGATAGATCATGAAGGGGTCAGGATCAAACGAAACAAACATTCCACAGATGAGTCTTAGAACATCCATTGAACATGCTAAACATAAGTACCAAGCTTGCCATTTAATTGAATTTCTGTTTCATGTGTGCATTTTTTTATATAGCGGGATGATGAAACATATTTCTCTGAAAACTATATATTGAATTTTGGGTGGACTTTAACAGCCCCTCTCCGTTACTGTCATTGAAGACTACCTACTTTTGGATTAATGCATTTAAACAGGGTCAGATAAGCACCAAAGACAAAGCATGCTCCAGACATCCAGTTGAGGTCACTGCACAGAAAACCACTGACAAAATGCATGATATGGTAATGCAAGACCACTAAATAAAAATTCATGAGAATTCACTGTAGGCATTCAAACTACTGCACATAGAAATTGGCTATGAAGAAACTGTGTGTGAGGAGATTACTCACAGTTGACCAAAAGCACACCTGGAACATTTCAGCATAATGTCTGGCAGTGTTTTGCGCTAATTTGTGATTGTTGATGAAACCTGTATATATCATTACACACTAGTCAAACTGTGGAACCAGCATGTTTTTCTCTTTTGACCTTGAGACAAATGATCTGCTCTTGTTGTTGGTAAGGCTAATCTCTTAATTTGTTCAACTGTTCTTGACTAAAATGCTGTGACTTGTCTGTAATGGTATGTGCTGAGAAATCCTTGTCTGCATTGAAACTTTCTGTTGACCTAGAGTATCCTCTAGTTGAATTGCTTGAATAGAACATTTACATCATGTGGTACAGGTGTTAATAGCTGATGCAATGCCATCACCATGTTTGTTTTGTTTTATTACTTTGCAATCCTCCAAATGAGTTTTTTTTTGTTCACGGCATATAATAGGGATTCCTAACCTCTTTGATTTCTGTTTTCCATTATACTATTGCAGTAGCTCTTTACTGCAAGTTTTATAAACAGTATGAGAAGCCCAAGTTTAACTTTGACTTAAAATAATACTTTTTTTTTTTCTTCTTCAAAGAAATGGTGTAATCTTAGTTTTCTATCTTGTAACAAGAAAGGATCACATATTAAATAGAGGTTATTTAGATTGTTCAAATATTTTCTTGTAGAAGAGGTTGAAGCCATTGTTAATAAAATACCCGTACACAATATGATCTAAAGATAAAAAAATCTGTTGCGTTCAATTCACATGAATTTCTCTATATCCCTGTAACAATTATTGTTAACAAGCTTATTTTTCTATCTATGTCATGCTAATTGTGATAAATATTAGCAGAAATGGTCTTATTACTTAGTTCCTTATAAGTAGAAGGGAAACAAGGGAATGCACTAGGCTAAACCGACAGTCAGATGTTTTAAAATGTGATTGCTATGGGATTGAAATCATTTTCTTTGCATGGCGTGGAGTTGACAAGTTCACATATGAGGAAAGTTTCAAGTATTTTAAAACTGAAACCAATAAAAAGCAATGTCTCGAAAATGGTCAACTCAGTGAAAAAAATGCTAATGACAGAAATTGTATACTTTACCGAGATCTACATTTTTTGTGTGGTAAATTTTCGTCAATCTCTTATGGTTTACCAGTTATGTAAAATTCAGAAAAATTCATACAGAATAAAGAGGTCTTTGGAAGCTACTCACAGAAAATTCAAGATATACATTTTATTTGTCATGTAAATATGTTAAGTATAAGAGATTTTAATCAAAATATTTACAGCCATTTTTGAGAAAACCAAAATTTTTGAAATTTATTTCCATGTAAAAGGTAGTTGTGGGGATTTTCTTGGAAAATCTTTGTGTCGCATCCATGGAAGATACTGAACTTAAAAATCAAGTTTTTTAGCTAGCTGCCCACAGACGCATGCACATTTTCTAAAGATGCTTTTTTTTGGATTCAGGGGGTCCCAAAACATGTATTTCTGATGAAATCTCGGTATCAAATTGTTAGGTGCAATAATTCTTACTCTATACACTATGTACATAATATGTGTATAGAAAGTAAAAATAGCAATGATAAATCTTTTGCCGAAACCTCACTACCGACCACTCTGATATGTTGATATTCATTTGCCATTATGAGGAGGAGTATTTTTCTAAAATGCAACAGTTATAAGCTTTATTGCCTCCCCAGGATTCTTATGCCAAATGTTAGGCATTGAAGCTATCATCAATCATCAGCTCATCACATAGATATGGAAGCACCCAAGGAGTGTTTTGTGTGTGTGTGTGTGTGTGTGTGTGTGTGTGTGTGTATTTATCAGAGGTATTCTGCAAACCATCAGTAAACTTATATGGAACAATCTATAGCCTGTCTCAGCCTTAAAAGTTAGTGTGCAGTTAAAAGGGATGTCTGTCTCTAATGCATACATGCTGCCACCAGCTTTACTCTTTTCTATGATTTGCTGTCTCTAAGTTGCTAATAATTTGGTCTAAATATTCATTATAATTTTCAGCTTTGAAGACAATGTAATGAAAATGGTTTTACTTTCTCTAGCTCGCATGTACATATAATATACATAGTAACTAGAGAAGGTATTGTATTCCACCCAAAAATTTGATGTCGAGATTTTAAGATGTTTTAAGGTACACGAGTCCAAAAAAAAACACGCTTTTAGGAAAAGCTATGTGTGAGTCTATCTACAGCATAGCTCAAAATTGCAAAGAGCATTAAATACCAAACTTGGTATTATTTACATTTACTATCTTCCAAGGATGTGACATTTGTCAACTCCTGGTCATGCAAAGAAACAGCTTTCAGTCACATAGTAACCAGTTTTTATAATACTTGACTATCTCTTTAGCCCAATGTATTCCCTTATTTCCCTTCTACTTACAAAGAACCATTTCTACACATATTTTGATTTGCATGAAGTACATGGAAAAATAAGCTTTTCAATAACTTGTTACGGAGATGTAGAGAAAGTCATATGAATGGAACACAGACATTTTTCTGTTTAAGATGACTTCATTTTTAGAGCCTAATAGATTTCTGTGGGTCCAACGTTCAAAAGAAAATTTGGTTTTTTAGTAAAAATCTGATATTTGCTACTTCTGTGCTTATCACACAGTAATTAATAACCTAATAATATTTTATTCTTAGCTAGAGTAAACTAAAATGCTGATACATGCCCAGTTTAAATTCTCTGTCTTTAATAAGGTGAACATCATGGTTTTTAAGTCAAACATTTTTTGAAAAATTGTAGAAAATATGCAGAAAAACTTTCTGTTATTTGGTACAATGGGGACCAAGCAACATAAAATGTTGATAAGGTATGGAGAAAGCTTTTAAAACAAGCCAAATCCTGTAACTTCTAGCACTCAAGTCGGCTATCCATTCAGCTCACAGTTTCGCCAGATAAAAGTTTGTTAGGAAGTGTGTATAATTTGTGGAACATTGTAATGTGCTAATGTAAGTTATTTATTTTGTATTTTACATAAATATTTATAGTTATGGAAGGAGAAGCTTGGAAGGGATGAAATGTTTGTAAACTAAAAAATAATGAGTATGTTGGATTATTTAAATAAAATTACTATTAGTAAGGGAATAAATGAAACAACTAAAGCTGTTAGATATTCAGTAGTAGTAGTGTATAGTATAAAAAAGAAACAAATGAAAGTGCCTGTAAGGATGCCATTAAATAAGAAGGCATAAAGGGTTAGGGAAACAAAACATGCTAGATTAAAGTAAATACCTAATTGGAATAGTACAAAACAGCGAGGAGGATTCTTTGGTGTCTTAAAATATTCCACTCATCTGAAGGCAATTTTATTAAACAATAATGATGCCCTAAAAATTAAAACTTTTGTCGTCTTATAGCTTTGTGTTTGATATTTTTTATTTCTGTAATAATGTATTTCAAAGTATTAGAGAAAGGTTGAAGTGCAAATGAAAAACAAACTCTCTTACTAGCCTTAAATAGCAGTGCAGAGATTTCATTATTTGGCAATGTGTAATTCACAATATGAATTGAGAGACCTGTCACACCTGAGTGCCAAAGTTCTCATAATGTACGAGGGTCAGTCAATAAATAATGCCTCCTATTTTTATTCTCTGAATCAAGTAAGTTATGTGAACAATTTGAATTTGGCGCAGTTCCTCAAACCTTCTCCACTCCACTTCAATAGTCAATCTGTGGTCGCACTGCTTCCTGTTGCAAAATAGATGACATCGATGTTCGTATTAGACATCGTTCTATGATTGAATTCTTGAAAGTGGAGGATGAAACATTCATTTGCATTCATGAAAGGCTCAAAAAGGTGTATGGTAATGCAACAGTGAATGTCAGCATGGTTAAAAGATGGGTTCCTTGCTTTAATGAAGCTGAAGGGCCAACACTGTTGGCTGAGGAGCACCAGAGTGGCAGATCCGTGACTGCAGTAACTCCATGCAACTTTCTGACTGAGTGGACGAGATCATTTGAGCTGACTGCAGGATAGCAATGGATGAATTATGTCACATTACATCACTCAGGAAAAGCAGTGCAGTGTTGATTATTCAAGAACTGGGATACTCATGGTTGGTATCCCGAATGTTAACTGAACACAATAAGGAGACACGAAAAACAATAGCCTCAGGACATTTGCAGCACTTCAATTTGGAGGAAGAAGAGTTCCTGGACAAAGCTGTGACTAGAGACGAAACGTGGGCTCATTGTTTTGAACCAGAATCAAAGAGACAGTCCATGGAATGACATTGCACAACCTCACTGAGGAAGAATATTAAGGTGCCTGTATACCATCATTAGTGTGAGTGTATGCCATCATAATAACTTATAAATCTGCAAAGGATGCAATATTTAATGTTCCAACTCAAACACAAATCTTATCTGTAGGTGAAATAAATTCAACAACTAGGTGTCTTGGTGAAAATTCCAATGAAAGTTATGTTAGCGAGTACTTTACAAAGAAATTTTTGCTTTAAAATAGTATTTCAGAGCACAAGATTTCAGTGAAAACCATATGTCAAAAGGTTAAAATCCATTATTTTCATATACTTCTAAATTTGAGGTTTCTTATGCTATTACTTATGGAAAAACTTAGCAATGTATGTGATATTGAAGTGTTTATCGCTGGTTCCTTGTAAGAGAGCATTTTTCATTGGTAAATTTATTCACTATTAAAATTGTACAATCTTATGCATACTGTTACTTTTGCAACTAGAATTTAAAATAATTCCAAAACAGCTATCGACAATATTTTTATATATGTGTCTAAAAAGAAATACCATGAAGTACAATCCTTTGCTAATGGAATTTCAGATCATGATAGAGAACTTATCAAAATTGATTATTATACTCCCAATTCCTAAAAAGCAAACCTCGTAACCAGCTTCAAATTATAAATCAAGAAAACATTTAAAAGTCAAACTGTCCGAGGAATTTTGGGACGAAATGTAGAAATTAAATAATGTAAATGACAAGTTTAACACCTTCTTAAATGCTTTCGTAAGAATCCATAGCTTCAATTTTTCACTACAAGTAAAGAAAATTAAGAAAAATTCTAAAAATATCATATAGACATAAACAAGAACTTTAATTAGCAACTAGAGAAAGTGAGTGTGGTAGACATATACAATGCTATAAAATGTACTGCAGAATTCTAAAAAGCAAAAATGAAGTTAAAAAACTTTGTTATGAAAAATAAATACAGTCCTCTCACAAAAAGTGGAACGTTATTAAAAAAGCTGATGTGTTTAATTCACATGACTTTCTCTACATCTCTGCATCAAATTATTTTAAAAAAGCTTATGGTTTTTATTTCATGCTAATTGAGAAAAAAATGGCAGAAATAGTCTTATTACTTGCTTCCATAGGAGTGGAAGGGAAATAAGGGAGTAGCAAAGGCTAAAGTATTAGATAATAGCTGGTTGCTATGTGACTGAAGTTCCTTTGTTTCTATGGACAGGAGTTGACAAATTCCCGATTGAGAAAAGTATGTTTTTTAAAGCTGAAACCAATAACAAGGAATATCTCAAAAACAATCCATGCCACAAAAAAAATGTTTATAATATAAATTGTGTGTTTTAAATAGCTCTACATTTGTTTTGTCTATCTCTTTCGGTTTGCCAGTTATACAGAATTCCATAAATTCATCCAGAATAAAGTTTTCTTCAGAGGCTATTGTCAGGTAAATATCTTTAATATACAACATTTTAATCAAAATCGTTAGAGCCATTGTTGAAGAAATCAAAATGTTCAATAACTTTTCCATGTAAAGAGTGGGGGTGGGGGGATTTTCTTGAAAATCTTTGTGTCACATCCTTAGAAGATACTGAACTTAAATACCAAGTTTGGTATATAATGGACTTTTCGTTTTTTGAGCTATGCTGTCCACAGACACACACACAGATCTTTTTCCAAAAATGTGTTTTTTTTTTTTTTTTTTAATTCAGGGGGAGTCAAAACATGTCTTTCTGGTGAAATCTTGCTATCAAATTTTTGGGTACATTACAATATCTTCTCTATACACTATGTACGTAGTATGTGTAGAAAAAGTATAGTCAATTGAAAAATGATATAAATGAAATTAAAGTAAACCAAGTGACCACAAAAGATGCCCATTAGATAGCAAATGCAGTTAATGAATATTTCATTCAGGTGGTATAAAATTTACAGCCTAAGAGAGATCCAATTTCGTACCTTCAGGAATTTGTATGGAAAATTTTACATCCTTAGAGATAGTGCCCACAAGTGTAACCAAAATAAAAAAAGTAATACAATCCCTCAAAAGTAGATTTCATCAGGATAGGATGAAATTAACACAAAAACATTTAAGGTATGTGCTGATATTATTTGCAAATCTTTAAGTCATATATGTAACATATCCCTCTTAACAAGGACATTCCCAGATGGATTAAAGTATTCAGTTAAGCCATTATACAAGAAAGGGGAAATCTTGGAAATGACAAACTATAGGCCAGTTTTTTCAAAATCTTTGAAAAAATTATGTTTAAAACAATTTATCACCATCTAGGTAAGTATAATATTTTAGCAAAAGATGAATTTGGATTCAGGAGGAGAATATCAACCAGTGATGTCATTTTCAAGTTAACTAATGAAGTTCTTAAGTCCTTGAATGGCAAACTCAATATACTAGGAATATTTGTTACGTATCAAAGGCATTTGACTGTGTTAATCATGAAGTACTTCTATCAAAATTATCACACTATGGTATTAGGGACAAATGGATTACATCTTACTTACCGAACAGAAAGCAAAGCGTTATAGTAAATACTTAAAATAATAGCAATGCATATTCTGAATGGTCTGAAATAAAGCATGATGTCCCACAAGGTTCCTTTCTGGGTCCCATATTGTTTTTAGTGCAGTAATAAACAACAATGCCTATCCAGTTCTTTTTGCACACAAATATTATAATTAAAGAACACAATGTCAATCAGCCCCCAGATTCATCTAATAAAATCTTGCTAAATAATTGGTTTGAAAATAACAAAATTCACTTAAGCTTTGAAAAAAAAAAAAAAAAAAAGAACTACATTAATTTTTGCACAAAGCATAAAAACATGGCAGACCTAAGGTTGGAATATGAAAATCAGATTGCAGAAGCCTGTAATACAAAATTCCTAGGTCTTACGATCGATCGCATTATGAATTGGAAACACCATATTGATTATATCTTGCCGAAACTGAGCTCTGCATGTTTTACAATCCGATCTTTAATTCAGCTTATAAATAAGAGCATACTAAAAACAGCTTATTATGCATATTTTCATTCATTGATGACCTATGGTATAATTTTGGTGAAATTCAGTAAATGCTAAAAATGTGTTCATTATGCAAGAAAAGTTAATAAGAATAATGGCAAGGGAAACACGATCAACTCACTGCAAGACTCTTTTCAAACTGTTTGAAATTTTACCATTAGCCTGTAAATATATTCTAGCCATATGGTCATTTGTAATAAATAACCCAGGAAAGTTTACAAAAACTGCAGATATTCATAACAAAGAGACCAGACATAGGCAGGACTTACATGGACAACAAATAATTTGCAGTTATTCCAAAAAGGGGTTTACTACAAAGGAATAGTTTTGTTTAATTCACTTCCCTCTTCTATAAAGAATTGCAATGAACGAAGACAAGTCTAGATCAGAATAAAAAAGATACCTTGTTGCTCACCCCTGCCATACAGAGGAGGATTTATTTCAATCAAAAAATACTGGTAATAATGTAACATTTTAAGTATAACAAACATGAATATTCTAAAAATGTATATGTATGAGTAGGTTTTTGGAAACAGACAGGTAATTGTAAATTATGCAAAACTGAGACCTCTGAAAATTCATTGTAAGAGTTCCATTTCGTATTCGGCTTACCCTCCCCATATTTGTAGGACTTAAACGCCAATGCCTAGGGGTCAGAAGCCTGTCGGGGAGCCAATGGCACAAAACCGCAGAATGGAGAACCTGTTAAGGGGGTCGGCCCGTAGCCAGACATGAACATGAGGAAGTGGATGATATTAAATGTAAGCAAAATTGATGATTGGAAAAGTAATGATGGAGGAATTGGTGGAATGAGTGGGGGAGGGGGACTGGAGCACCTGGAGATGCTGCTTTGTCCAATCCCACAGGCAGGCGCTTGGGATCGAACCGGACCGCCTAGATGGGAGGTGAGCAGTTTAACCACTCAACCACAGTGCTGCCCTATTGTCAGAGTTATTTGTAAATAAATGTATTAATAAGTATGAATAAACTAATACCTGAGATGATCTACATCCTAGAATTTGGGCATAGAGTCTAATCTCATAACAGGACCTACAGATTGCAATGTTATGTGTTTGTATAGTAATTAATTCCTGTGTAAAAATAGCTGCATGCTTTTGAATGTTTGCTCAATGACTTAAGCATACACTCCATGAATGTTTATACTTTATATAGTCAATGGAAACAAATAGGAATATCGGAGTGTAAACAAACTAGATCCTATGTGTATTTGTGTTATCCTAAACACTTGAGCAATCTAAAAGTATTGGTCTTGGTGAGTAAAGAAAAGAATGACTTTCAAGTGAGAGTTAGACTTTTAAATAACCCCTTCAGTGGTATGGGAGTGATATAAAGCCCTGTGCATAACTGTTAAATAACCCATTTTACCTCCATGAAATGCAAACCTTGATGTCTGGATTTTTGACCATGCAGTCTTAAGGCAGAATAGGAATAGCTAACCTATCAAACCAAGGATCATGGGATCAAAAATCCGGTCAAAATGTATGTTCCGCATTCAAGAGAAACTGTGAAAAAGGATGGGGAGGACCCAACTAAAGCAATTAGTGTGATGTCATGGTTAGATGCTGACGGGTTTCGATTTATTGCAGACAGATACATTTTACAATTTATTTATTGGTATAAAAAATCACTTATCATTTCACAGCATTATAAAATGAGAAATACTGCACTTTTGTGTCCAAATGGCAAAATAGTCTAAGGCAACGGTTCCCAACCGGTGTGCCCCGGCACCCTAGGGTGCCGTGTGATTGGCTAAGGGGTGCCGCGAGATATTGAGATAAACAAAAAAAAACACCTTCTACTGAAGCCTTAAGTCTTGTAAGGTCTTGAAATAAAATAAGTCAAATCAATTACTCTCATGCACGGCAGATGGTGATAGTGGCCGATTCATTTCAATAATTCAGTTATACTAGTATCCCACAGATGGCATTACAACTATACCCTGCCGAACATTCCCGAGACTACTCGCTTCCTCATGAACATTCCCGAGACTTCGACAGATGAATATATAAAAGTGTACGCCGCTTGGCGCTTTCAATTGTCTTCCTCGCGTTGATTCACAGTGTTTAGCTATGGATAAGTTCATTGTTAAACGTAAACGCCAGGACAGTGAAAGTGAACAATCGGCTCCTACTGCTTGCTTTAAGAAGCTAAATCTTACAGTTTCTCCCGGACCGTCGAATTCACCACATAAAGAAGACAAACGAAAGAAAAGAACATACCAGGACAGTTACTTAGCGTATGAATTTAAGTGGAATAACAATGAGGAAAACCCTATCCCTGTGTGTTTAGTTTGTGGCAAAACACTTAGCAGCGAGGCCATGGTACCTAGCAAACTGAAGTGGCATCTTACAACAAAGCATCCTAGTGTGTCACAGAAAAGTGTAATGTATTTTTCACATATGTTAGAAGGGGAGAAGAAAACAGCTGTGCGAATGGTAAAGAGAATGACCATAGGTGATACTGCTCTTGAGGCCTCATTTAAAGTAGTAGAACTGATAGCTAAAAAAAAGAAAGCTCATACTCTTGGAGAGGAAATCATTGGCCCTGCATGTCAAGTTATAGTTTCAACAATACTTGGCGAAGGAGCAGCTAATCAAATTTCGAAAGTTCCTCTGTCCAACAACACAATCAGCCGCAGGATATCTGAAATGTCGTGCAATATCAACGAACAAGTTACGGAGAAAATAAAAACTTATAGAACATTTGCTTTGCAAGTGGATGAGAGTCTTGATATTGGTGACAAACCGGAACTCCTTGGTTTTATCAGATATATTGATGAAAAAGATATTAGTGAACAGTTTCTGTTCTGTAGACCGCTGGAGACTACAACCACAGGCCATGATATTTTCGTTTCTATTAATTCCTATCTCAATGACCATGATCTTTCATGGAAAAACTGTTGTGGTAGATGGTGCACCATCTATGCCTGGGAAAATTAAAGGTTTTACTGCCAGAGCTCTCAATGAAAATCCATCCATTATTATAACTCACTGTTTTCTGCATAGAGAGGCATTAGTCGTGAAAGCGTGTAATGAAGATTTTGCTGAAATGTTTAACCAAGTTGTGAAAATGGTGAACTATATGAAGTCTCGACCTTTAAAGTGCAGAATTTTTTAACAGTTATGTCGCGCAACGGATGCAGCTCATACCTCTTTGTTACTTCACACAGAAGTAAGGTGGTTGTTGCGGGGTCGTGTATTGAACCGGTTTCTCGAACTTAAAGAACAGCTAAAAACTTTTTTTAAGGATGAAAATCAAGACACATTTCATGAGCTCTTACTAAGTGATTCTTGGTGTTTTGAACTGTTGTATCTGGCAGATATTTTTCATAAGCTGAATGAACTGTATGTTTCGATGCAGGGTCGACATGAAACAATAATCTCCTCAACCAATAAAATGAAAGGTTTTAAAAGAAAACTTAGTTCTTGGAAGTCTGCAGTTCAAAAAGGAGATTTGTTGAACTTTCCATCTCTTCTTAATATGGCAGGAGATAAAGATCTGGGTAAGCTGAAAGACCGCATTTGTGATCACTTATCAAGATTGCAAGATGCAATAGATGCGTACTTTCCAACTATTTCCACTACGAATCTCGACTGGGTTGTCTCACCATTTGATTTCGTAGATAGTGCAGAGTAAATAGATTTCACTGCTTGCGAACGAGATGAATTTATTGATCTTTGCGCTGATTCCACACTCAAAGGTAAGTTCACCAAGAGTGAGGCGTCGGTGGCTAGTTTTTGGCTTCAACGGAGAGAGGAGTACCCTAACCTAATGAAGAAAGCAATTAACGCACTTTTGCGCTTTTCAACATCCTATCTATGCGAGCAAGCCTTCTCTGCTATGGTGACAATAAAATGCAAAGCAAGAAATAGACTGAATAAACTTGAGGATGATTTGCGTGTTTCACTGTCAACTGTAAGACCCGACATCACATATCTGTGCTCTAAGGATCAATCACAAGTTTCACATTAATCATTAATCGAACAAAATTTATTGATGTATTTTTACTCAGTGATTGTAGTAAAGTTTACTGTATTATGTTATGGTTGTCGTTATTATTATATAATATTTCAATAAATTAACATATTAAGCTTAATTTTCTTTTAATTCAAGGAAGGGTGCCCCTGATGTTTAATGTTATTCCCAAGGGTGCCGTGAACTTCAAAAGGTTGGGAAACACTGGTCTAAGGCATGGTAGGTGAGAGTTAGTCATACTGGTATGGTTGGAGGTTCATACCAAAAAGTACCAATATATTGTTTTATTTATTTATTTTAACATTTCACCTCCATTATTAGGTATCCTTGAAAGGGTTAAAGTACATTGAACTTAAAACACTGTTGCTGGAATAGTGTGATAATTATGTAAAGTAAATAAATTTAAAATTGTTCAGTTGTTAGCTTGTTACCATGTTATTAGATTTATTTAATGTGCCACATTTCTCCGATGAAAACTTTTTCATTATAATGAGAATCCAGTTGTTAAAGAAGTTGGATGTTTTTGTGTAAAGCTCTTTTGATATGTAAATTGGCATTTGAAGTCCAAAGCTTCATAAGAAATGTTATTCAATTTCTTTCACTATAACTTCAATGCTCTAATTATTTGTCACTTTGTTGCTTATTTAGGAATGCCTAATAAATACAAGTTTAGATTTTATTTCCACCGCTATATTGAAATTTTGCAACTCCACGGTGAAATAGGTTGCAGCTTGTGCCACTTTCTGGTTACTGTTGCATCATTGTAAACTTTTGCAGTTTCTGTATGAAAGGTACTCCTTAATGCTTAAGGAGCAGTTTTACAATTTTGTGAACAGATTGAAAGTGTTGCAGACTTTCATCATGGACATGACAAAACATCAAATTCTGTTGCTTTATATTTTAACTTCAGATTACAAACTGAATGTTACACATTAATTGATAATCAGTGCTACGGTAGCCCAATGCCTATCTCTGTATGTGTCCATGATCATGGTTTTGAGACGGATGGTTCCAGATTGTCATGATTGTAAAATTTAGGGTTCAAATTCCACCAGCACTGTCCTTTCTGGCTGATGTTCTTTTCAGATTTTTTTTTCAGTTCTGTAAGGTGGGTTAAATTTCAGCCATTTTTGGATTTTTTGCATGGAAAAATAGTACACACATTTAAGTAGATGAACACAAGGTTTCAAAACCCCAGTTGCAAGTTGCCTTAATTATGTTTTACCACTTTATTATGTTAAAAAAAAATTCACTAATAGCATTATGCAGCATTATAAGATCAGATAATACTGCAAATACCATGTGTTCAAATAGCAGCACAGTGTAAGGCATGGAGTGTGAAAGTTGATCATACAAGTATGATCGGAGATTTGTGCCCCAAGGGACCTAACTATTCTTTTTTTATTTTATCACCTTACCTCCAGTATTGGAAATCATTGAATGAGTTGGTCGTTTTTCTAGACTGTAATTTTTATAAAATTTTTTTCTTGTTCAGAACTTCAAAAAATGTATGCCAGCATTTTACTGTATCTTCCCAAAATTATTGTTAATTAAATTAAGTTTGGGATGTTTTATTACAGCATTACTTTTTGTATGGAAAAATTAAATGTGTGCGGAAACAGAAAGATAGTAGTGAAGATATCAAAAATCTAATACTTGAAGCTTTCTTACATGCTTCTGTGGTATTGTTATTAATTTTATTAAAAAACTGTAAAACAAGATATTTAAAAAAATGGTTACATTTTAAAGCTTTTTAATGACTCAAAAACTTTAAGAGTTACAATTATGAAACTCGCAGAAAATTGTCTTTTTATACCACTGATGTGTGTTTCAAAACTGAAATTTTTAGCATCAAAATTGTAGAAAAACCTAAATTTCACCCACTGCTCCCCTTAAACTGGCAAGTACTCAAATTTCCTTTCACAATTATCATTGAATTCCATAAATGATCTGTACCCACCACTTGTGCTGCCGGATACAGGAAGAATGAGTGTTAGGCACTTTAAAAACATGTAGTACATCTTCACTGGGCTGCAACAAAATGGTTATAATAAGAAGAGTGTGTAAAGGAAAACAATAACTAAATGCTGTTCACTAAGTAATGGCTTTCAAATTCTTTCTCTCTTTATGAATAAAAAAAAATAATCTGATGTGTTCCATTTGCAACACTTTCTCTACCTGTTCTGCAAACAAACTATTTTTGCAAAAGATTATTCTTTTATTTACATGATACTAATCAAGCCAAATGTTAGCAGAAAGGGCTGTATGATTTTTTTTTTTTTTTTTTTTTTTACCTACCTTTGATGGGACGTAACATAAAGACAAACATGAATCATAAAATGATTTTATTGCCGGAAGTCAACTACAGTCATAATCATTTTTTCACATTGAGGATTAAGACATTTGTTATTCATATAGGTATATGAAAAGGGTATTAGTACGTTTGCTTTTATATTGTTTTGTAACACCCTTTTCAAAATTGCCACCAGTGAATGAATGCAGGTTAGTCTGCACAGCATGTTGAAATTCTCAAAGGTGTGGAAGTGCTGTCTTCTCAGACCTTTCTTTAGCTACCAAAAGTCATTTGGCACTAGATCTGGGCTGTATACTAGATTCTCGAAGAATTCCCAATGAAACTGAGTAAGCAGCTGTTGGGTCACTGCAGCAGCATACAGTTTTTACTTTCTCTACACGTACTATGTACATAGTGCATAGGGAAGGTATTGTAATGCCCTCAAAAATTCGATACCGAGATTTCATTGGAAATACATGTGTTGGGTCCCCCTAAATAAAAAAAAAAACATTTTTAGAAAAATGTCCGTGTGTGTGTGTGTGTGTGTCTGTGGGCAGCATAGCTCAAAAACGAAAGGACCGTTAAATACCAAACTTGTTACTTAAGTTTGGTATCTTCCAAGAATGCACATGAAGATTTTCAAGAAAATCCCCCCACCCCAAATTACTCTTTACATGGAACTTTTTTCGAACATTTTGATTTTCTCAAAAATGGGACTAACGATTTTGATTAAAATATCATATATTAAAGATATTGACCGGACAAATAAAATGTATAGCTTGAATTTTCTGGGAATAGCCTTTGAAGACTACTTTATTCTGGGTGAATTTTACGGAATTTTGCATAACTGCTAAACCGTAAGAGATAGACAAAAACTTACCACACAAAAAATATAGAGCACATTAAAACACACAATTTATGTTATATACATTTTTTTCGTGGAGTTGATGGATTTTGAGATATTCCTTGTTCTTAGTTTCAGCTTTGAAAAACTTATACTTTTCTCGTATAGGAATTTTTAACTCCTGTCCATACAAAAAAAAGTCACATAGCAACCAGCTTTTGACTACCACTTTAACCTATGGTAACCCCATATTTCGCTTCTACAGGGTGTTTAAAAATGAATATCGGGGTTTTAACTCTTTATAATATTTATTACATTCAACTTACAGTTACGAATGATATGTCAAATGAAAAAGCAACTCAAACAGCTTTACCAAGAAGCTTATAAATGTTCAATGTGACTACCCTTTGTCACACGGCACACATCAAGTCAGTAGCCGAGTTCTTCCCAAACGTTGATAAGTGTGTATTCAGTAATTGTAGCAACAGTTACTTCAATCCGGTTTCTTAATTCAGGGAGGTCAGCTGGTAGCGGAGGCACGTACACACGATCCCTGATGAAGCCCCAAAGGTAAAAATCGCATGGCATTAGGTCAGGAGAACGTGGAGGCCATGCATAGAACTGAAGACAACGCGATCCATAGAATCGTCATGAAACAACATGTCGTTTGCGAATTTGGCACGTAATCCGTGGTCCGTCGGCTTTAGAGCCTGTAATAACTGTAGACGGTAAGGACGTAGCTGTAAGCGTTTTCTTACAACTTTCCAAACAGTCGACACAGGAACTTGTAATTCACGACTAGCCTTCCGGACTGATTTCTTTGGACTACGAGTGAACGACTCTCTCACTCGCTCAACAGTCTCTTCACTTACTCCTGGTCGTCCCGTGCTCTTCCCTTTTCAAAGGCAGCCGGTATCTTCAAACTGATTACACCATCTACGAATGTTTTATCACTAGGAGGATCACAACCGAACTTACTACGGAACGCACGTTGCACAGTAACTACAGATTCGGTCTTTGCAAACTGCAAAACACAAAATGCTTTCTGTTTACTAGTCGCCATCTTTGCTACTGCCGCTGTCTAGCGGATTGCAGCAGAAACATTGCACTCACATGCGCACCTGTGCGAACAAACAAAACTGTTTGAGTTGCTTTTTCATTTGACATATTTATAACTGTAAGTTGAATGTAATAAATATTATAAAGAGTTAAAACCCCGATATTCATTTATATACACCCTGTACTTGCAAGGAAGCAAGTAATAAGACTAGTTCTGCTAATTTTTACTTTCTCTATATTTACTATGTGCATAGTGTATAGAGAAGGTATTGCATTGTACCCAAAAATTCGATACTGAGATTTCACTGGAAATATATGTTTTGAGACCCCCTGAATAAAAAAAAGCATTTTTAGAAACATATCCATGTGTGTGTGTCTGTGGGCAGCATAGCTCAAAAATGAAAATACCGTTAAAAACCAAACTTGGTATTTAAGTTTGGTATCTTCCAAGGATGCGACACGAAGATTTTCAAGAAAATCCCCCACCTCAAACTACCCTTTACATGGAACTTTTTTGATTTTCTCAAAAGTGGCTCTAACGATTTTGATTAAAATCCCATATATTGCTGACATACCAAATAAAATGTATATCTTGAATTTTCTAGGAATAGCTCTTAAGACCTCTGTTCTGGATGAATTTTGCCGAATTTTGCTTAACTGCTAGACGCTAGACAAACGCTTACTACACAGAAAATGTAGAGCACGTGAAAGCACACAATTTATGTTATATACATTTTTCTCGTGGAGTTGATCGTTTTTTAGTTATTCATTGTTTTTGATTTCACCTTTCAAAAACTTATATTTTCTCATACAGGAAATTTGTCAACTCCTGTCCATGCAAACAAAGGAACTTCCGTCACATAGCAACCAGCCTTTGACTATCACTTTACCCTATGGCACTCCCTTATTTCGCTACTACTTAAAAGGAAGCAAGTAATAAGACTATTTCTGACATTTTTTTTTTCTCGATTATCATGAAGTATATAGATGCATAAGCTTTTTAACAATAATAATTTGTTGCAGAGATGTAGAGAAAGTCATGTGAATGGAACACATCAGATTTTTTTTATTATGAATCAAAATAATTCCTGATTTCAGCATACCTCTTCTTTTGTTTTGAGTGACTCTCTGCAGACAACATAATATGTGACAGTACACTTTGCAGTTATTATAGTCCCTGGCTCCATAATCTCCATGAGCAACACACACCTTTCTGGTCCCAGAAAACAGTAGCCAAGATTTTTCTGTTACTCAAGGCTTGTTTGAACTTGAAGGATTTTTTAGGGAGTATGTATGCATCCATTGTTCTTTTGAATCTGGATTGTCATAAAGAATTCACGGCACAACAAGATTTAAAAAACTGTTGCCCATCGGCATCCACATTTTTTTGTATATTAAGATTTTATATTTCTGTCATGATTTACCATATACCAAAGCCATTCAGAACAAAGAGAATTTCAAAATCTATTATGAGAAAATGCATGAATAAATATGATGCAATTAAGATTATAATTATATTAATAGGTTGATTGTATATTTTTTTTTATACATTTTGTCATGAAAATAGCATAAACAAATTATATATTAATCAAAATTGTAAGAAGCATTTTTGAGAAAATAAAGACAAAGAAGTTTCCATTTAAAATTTGGTTTTGTATGCAAGAGTTTTCATCAATACCTTTGTCTCTTCATTCTCGGAAAGTCTTTAACTTACATACCAAGTTTCGTATTAACTGACTTCATTTGTGAGTTTGCTGTTTCACACATCACTTTATCCTATGGTACTCCCTTATTTCGTTTCTACTTACAAGGAAGCAAGTAATAAGACTATTTCTGCTATTTTTTTCTCGATTAGAATAAATCAAATGGAACCATAAGCTTTTTAACAATAATTTGTTACAGAGATATAGAGAAAGTCATGTGAATGGTACACATAAGCTTTTTTAATGTATAGCGATGGAAATAATCCTCTTATGAGCAAGAGGAACTATTGATTAATTTTTGTGTGTATGAGAATATTTAAGTAATTCATTTTTATTCCCCCCAGGGGCCTACTACGGTAGGTACTGGTTTGGCGCACCCGGGGGTTCCCGAGCCGCTCACCGCCACTTCACCCTACCCATCGCCATTCACAGTGTACTGTGTACTGTATGTGTTTCTTTCGTTTGTTTACATTTATACCCTCTTCCTCTTCTAGGCTTATGGAACTTAGTAGTTTGTAAGGCATTAGGTTTATTAACTCCTGTCTCACCAGCAGGGATCTCTCACTATCCCCGTGGTTCCTGTCCCACGGTTCCAGCGCGGCTCCCAATTTGTGTGCTCTACGGAGGTCCCAGGCCTGAAGGTTGGGTGCACCCTCCCCACTGCCCCTATGTGTAGCCTTAGGTGCGGAGCCCGTCCATACCGTCAAGTACATTCACGTAGCTTGTTAGTAAGCCCGGCCTGTGCTGGTGTCCCGACGACCGCGTTACGCCGTTGGTATAGTTTCACGGGCCGGACGTGTTACCGCTGACGTTGCCCCGGCGTAATCAACCACAAGTCCCCTGAATCCGTGCATATGTTCTTTCGCTGCACGGCCTAGAGTGGGGAGCCACAGGCGGTTATTCCTGTGATAGGGGCTTAAAACCGGGGCGTGCATGGTGAACGGTATACGCATATGGACCAGCAGTGGTGTTTGGAGGGTAACCCTTGTGACGGAGGCCTTGGGTATCGGTCACGGGATGGTTCCCATGACGGCACAGACCGTGGAGATTTGGTGTCTTTTCTTCTTTAATCCCCGGATGGCAGGCTGACGCCGACGGTTCCGGAAGGGGGTCCTTTCAATATGTCAAACAGCGCACCACCTTCTTATTTTGACCAGTTTATTGTTATGGCTATGTTGAACGAGACGAAGAAATTTTCAGACATAAGTCCATTCTACGTGCAAAGGGAAGTTGACAGGATCTGCGGCAAGGTTAAAAACGCGACAAGGCTGCGAGACGGTACGCTACTGGTAGAGGTCCACAATAAAGACCAATCGGACAAGCTACTTCGTGCTACATCGTACAGCATCAAAGTTTACCCCCACAAGTCCAGAAACACCTGTAGAGGAGTTGTGACCACCTCTAGCTTAGACGACCTCTCCAATGAAGATATTGCCACCCATCTTTCAGAACAGCGAGTTTGTTAGGCGTACCGTCTACATGGTAAACGTGAGGGCAAGGAGTACCCATTGCGTACGATCTTTCTCACGTTCAAGGGTACTAGTGTTCCGGAGTTCATATACTGTGGTTATGAACGTGCTGCCGTCCGCCCGTATGTGCCGAACCCTATGCGGTGCTTCAAGTGCCAGCGCTTCGGGCATACCTAAGCCGCCTGTGCCCGACCCGCAACCTGCGATCGTTGTGGTGTAGCGGCACACGTTGACACCGTCTGTACGCGCGCACCGTGCTGAGTAAACTGTGAAGGCAGTCATCCGTCTAGCTCTCGACAATGTCACATGTACTTGGCAGAGAAAAGCATACAAGAAATACGTGTGAAGAAACATCTTACTTTTCCTGAGGCGAGACGGCGCTTTGAGCAGCTAAAGCCGGCCAACACCACAGGATACTCCTCAGCCGTTCGCCGTAAGCTTGTCCAATCCGTCGGTTTACAGACTGTGCCTGTCGCGGATGCGTCGACGCAAACTGACTTGTGCGAAGCCGCTCCTTTACGTGCTCAATCATCTGCATCCCAGTGTACAACTTCTGATGCACAGCAGCAATCTCAGCCGTCGACTAACCCATGTGCTCCTAGTTCATCCTTCGCCGGAGATCGTTCACGTCAACGTAGTAGACCAATGTGCCGAACTTCGGCTCTCGTTCTGCGAACCGAAAGACTTCTTCTGACTCCCGACCACCAGTGGAGTCTGAGGAAGACACGGATTTTAGGTTAGTTGGAGCTAAATCTGCTAAGGTGAGAAAAAGAAATTACACCACCTTAATTTCTATCTCACCATGGATATAATCCAGTGGAATGTCAATGGGATCAGGGCCCGTCTACCAGACCTTCAACATATAATCAACAAGCGTTCACCCTCAATCCTCTGTCTCCAGAAAACCCACTTACATCCCCACCATACCCTTCCACTTCGTCATTTTCAATCCTTCAGACACGACTTTGTTGGTGGCCAGCGTGCTTGCAACGGTGTTGTTACTCTCGTGGCTCCTACCATCCTTGCCACCAGTATTACACTCAACACCCCGCTACAAGCGGTAGCTGTGCGCGTAACATTGCCTTCCATCTCCTTTTCTGTTTGCAATGTCTATTTGCCGCCGCACGATGTGATCTCAGACACTGAGCTTCGGGCATTGTTAGCACAAATTCCCCCGCCGCTGATCTTTTTGGGCGATGTCAATGCTTGCAATGTTCTTTGGGTTTCTTCTGCTGACGATGCTCGAGGTACAATAATAGCAGACGTTTGCGACAGGTTTGGTTTATTACTCTTAAACTCCGGTGCACCCACATTCTTATCTTCTGCATTGGCACCCTATCCGCCCTAGATGTAACTTTCTGCAGCCCTGCTTTACTACCCTTCCTGGATTGGTCGGTATTTTCCGATCTTCACGGCAGTGATCATTTCCCCATTGACATTCGTTTTTCGGGACAATATCCATTACCCACTCAACATCCCCGCTGGATTATCTCCAAAGCTGATTGGGAAAAGTTTTCCTCTCTGCTCAATCTCAATTCCGATGGCTGTACCTCCATAGAAGACAAGGTGGAGTATTTTACTTGCTCGGTTTTGCTCGCCGCAGAATCCAGTATTCCTCGGAGCTCTTCTACCCCTCGGCGTATTCCAGTGCCGTGGTGGACCGAAGACTGCAACTTGGCATTAAAGGCATGTAAAAAAGCTCTTCGTCTTTTCCACCTACACCCGACGGCGGAGAACTTTGTTGCTTTCAAACGCGCCCGGGCTAAGGCGCGGTATATCGTTCGTAATGCCAAGCGGAATTCGTGGAAAGCATATGTCTCCTCGCTTTCTCGCAGGAGCTCCTCACATAGAGTGTGGACTTCGGTGCGCCGCATGACCGGCAAATGTCTCAGGACATACACCCCTGGCCTTACCGTTCACGTCTCCACCTTCACCAGCGAACGGGATGTTACGGACGCCCTAGCCACCTCCTTCGCTGCGACAAGTGCAACGGGCAATTACGACAATGCATTTCTTCCCATTAAGGAAGCTGCTGAGAGATTTCGCCTTGATTTTACTAGTGACTGTAGTGAGCCGTACAATGCACCCTTCACCCTTGCGGAACTAACTCATGCTTTACACGCTACGAGGGACTCTTCTCCTGGTCCCGATGATATTCACCGACAAATGTTGCTTCACCTCCCACCTGCAGCAGTTACATTCCTTCTGGACCTCTATAACCGCATTTGGCGCGAACAGGTTTTCCCGCCTGTGTGGCGAGAGGGTATTGTCATTCCTATCCCTCGTCCTGGCAAAGACCGGACCCTCCCATCCTCTTACCAGCCGATTTGCCTCACGAGCGTCGTTTGCAAGACCTTGGAACGCATGATCAGTATTCGGTTTACTTGGTGGTTGGAGGCGAACGAAGTGCTCTGATTTCGTCGCGGTCGTTCAAGCGTTGATAACCTGGCGCGTATGGAAGGTTATGTACGGAATGCTTTCCTTTTGAAGCAGCAAGTCGTGAGTGTCTTTTTTGACCTCGAGAGGGCTTACGACACTACGTGGCGATATGGTATTCTGCGTAATTTGCACAGTTCAGGGTTACGCGGCCATCTGGCCCTATTTCTGTGCAACTTTCTCCAGCTGCGCCGCTTTCGTGTCCGTATTGGCAATACTCTCTCGCGGGAGAAGATTCAGGAGAACGGTGTACCCCAAGGTTCCGTTCTTAGTGTTATGCTTTTTGCCGTGGCCATCAACGGCATTACTAGCGTGATTAGTAGTGGGATATCATCGTCACTGTATGTGGATGACTTTGCGCTGTACTATCGCTCCTACAGCACTGAACATCTCGAACGACAACTCCAGCTCTCCATAAACTCCATCGCTGGTTGGGCGCTTCGCAATGGTTTTCGTTTTTCCCCTACGAAAACTCAGTGCATACACTTCCACCGTCTTCGCGGAGTACACCCTCCTCCTGACCTCCAATTGAACGGTGTGCCACTGCCTTTCGTTCCGTCCTTGAAGTTCTTAGGTCTCCACCTAGACCGTGAACTTTCTTGGGTACCCCACATCCGATACCTTCGTGCCTCCTGTGACCGATCGCTGCGGATCCTCAAACTGCTTTCTGGTGCGTCGTGGGGCGGCGATCGTTCAGTGATGCTGCGTTTGTACCGTTCACTCGTTCGCTCAAAACTAGACTACGGTTGTTTTATTTACGGCGCAGCGACCGCCTCTAAACTTCGCCTTTTAGACACCGTTCATCATATCGGTTTACGTCTTGCTACAGGAGCCTTCCGCACTAGTCGTGTGGAATGCTTGAATGCCGATGCTGGTGAACCCCCACTGGCAGCGCGTCGCTCATTTTTACTTTGTTCGTATGCTGCTAAGTTGTCTGCGAACCCCCGCCGTCCTTGTTTTAACCCTGTGTTACGCCCGGATTATTCACACCGCTATCTGAGGAACGCCACTGCTTCACGCCCCTGTGGTATTCGGTTTCGTGAACTGCTCTCCGATAGGGGTCTCAGATTGCCTCCTGTGGAGCGTGTTTTTGTATATCCGCAACCTGCTTGGCAACTGAGGCGTCCCAGTTTCGACCTGACCCTCTCCAACCTTGTAAAACGTTCGACCGCTCCGGAGGTATTTCAGCGACTGTTTTACGAACTTTTAAGCAATTACCGGGCATATGCACCGGTATTCACTGACGGCTCCCAGCTGGCAGGAGCTACAGGATGTGCCTTTTATTTCAATGGAGTAACACATAATTATCGCCTTGCGGACGCCAGTTCGGTATTCACCGCCGAACTGTACGCTATCTTTTACTTTCTAGATTTTATCTCGCTTTTAGCACCTGGTAGTTTTCTTGTTTGCAGCGATTCCTTGAGTGCCCTACAGGCTCTGCAGCAGTATACTGGCTCCTCATCACTCGTTATGCGTATTCAATCTCGCCTTTCTGAATTGATTGCTTGCAGCTACCAGTGTATCTTCGCGTGGGTTCCAGGTCATGTCGGTATTGCAGGTAATGAGGTAGCGGATAGGTCTGCCAAGGCTGCCTGCTCCTTGCAGGATTATTCGGAAGCGGCTGTGCCCTCAGGGATGTTTCACGTTACTTTCGCAGCTCTCTTCTTTAAGCTTGGCAGCAATCTTGGCAAAACTTAGCAGGTACACAGCTTCGCACACTCAAAGACACGGTACAGCCATGGCTCACATCTTGCCAGCCAAACCGGCGCCGCGAGGTTGTCCTTACGCGTCTGCGTATCGGTCACACGCGGCTAACACTTGGCTACCTTCTACGCGCTGAGCCAGCTCCTATATGTCAGACCTGCGATGTTCGTCTGTCTGTGGCACATTGTTGCTTGATTGTCCGAAATTTCATCGTGAACGGCAATCCATCGGCCTGGATACCTCCTTACCTGCCATTTTATGCGACGACGCCAATTCCGTCGATATGGTGCTACGCTTTGTTGCCTCTATTGGCCTCAGCAAAGACATCTAACCTGTTTCATGCGTGTGTGCCATTTTAGCCTTTTTAACTTTTTAGTCTCTGACTTTTACCATATGGGACCACTTTTTGTGTGTGTTTTTAGTTTTTTAACCTTTTAGCCTTGTTTGTATCACCCGGGCCTTTTCTCGTGTGTGCCTTTGTAAGGGTTTTTAGCACATTTTAACTTTTCTTCTGTAGATTTGTTTTTAATGTGTTTTTCTTTTTCTTAACTTCGGGCCCAAATGACCTAGTTGTCGACGGGCCCTTAAACACTACTCACTCACTCACTTCATTTTTATTCATTGGTGAGTCTCGCATAAAGGGGGAGGGGTGGCTTTCTACATAATGTTTGGTTGGTTTCTGGCTTAAGCATGAGGTCCTGGGTTTGATCGTAGCTGAGGCAAATAGCTTTTCTTTAACTGGAATCATTTCCTATCTGCAGAATCTGGAAGTATGAATATGTTTAAGTGTGAAAAGTTAAAATCATTATTAGAAATTAATATCTGCAAGCAAAATCACTAACCTCATCAGTTATTTCTTAAGTCATATCTCCTGATATGACCATTGTAGATAAAGGTAGCTGTACAAACTAAAACGCTAAGAAAGAAAAGAAAAAATAAATGTATTTAAAGTAAAAAAATGGAAATGGCGTGTTATTTATGGACGCTCTTTAACTACTGTGTTCTCAGCGTCCCATTCTAAATTGAGCATGAAAGACCGCTTAATTTTGCTCAGAGGCCTCTCTTTCAGGCTTGAGGTTCTTTTACGTGCCGTAAATCTACGACACGGGACCGACGGCTTTACTTTCATTCCGAAGGAAACCATGCTAAGGATTTTTACGCCCGGAAAAATCATCGTGCTCCGCCGAGTTTGAACCGGGACTTTGGGTATATGAAGTTAGCATGGTAACCATTACACCACGGAGGGCGACATTTAAAGTAAAAATTCTGTAGTGCACAAATGGTAATTCACCATATCTTCCCTAAAGATTTCTCAGCTGCAAAAACTCGGGGAAAGTTGGTGTTAACATGCTTGACCAGCATTTTGAAAATAGCCTAAACCTTAATGTAGACGTGGGCAGTAATGATAAACTTTCCACAGTAAGTCCAACTTTACTCACTCCATTTGAATTGGTAGGAACATTTTTCTCCGATGTTACCTTCAGCAATGCCTCAAATGTTGCAAATTAAAGATAACGTGTGGGGCTATTTCTGATACAAATACCATTGGGGGAATATATATATTTCTGGTGCATGAGTTTATGAATATCTTCTGTTTCTTCAATACTTAATGCAGAATATATTAGGTTGTCTCATAAGTAATGTCGGTTTTTTGATTTTGGTGTTCTGAAAATTTATTGGGTTTCTTTGGTTTGGCAATGCTATTGACAGGATTTCATGACTATAGTTGCGTACATTGCAAGGATGTATCAGTCTTCAGTTGTTAATGAACAATCACAAAATGGAGATAAAGTTTGAAGTCATTCTAAAGCACTACTGGAAACAAGATTATAAAGCCGTTGCCGCAGCTCGAAGAATATGCGAAGTGGAAGGGGAAGATGTCGTTAGTGAGCGTGTGGCACAACGATGGTTCCAACTTTTCAACAATGGAGACGAAACCACTAAAGATTTACCTCGTTCTGGAAGACCTAAAGTATGGAATATTGAGGGTGCACGCCAAGTTTTGCGAGAAAATCCGCAAAAAGGTACCTGTAGGATTTAAGAACTTGGTGCATCAAAAGATACCATACATTGTCACATTAAGACACTTGGAAAATCATACAGAAGCTGTAGATCTGTACCTCTTGAACTCACACCTCAACAGGCTCAACGTAGAGTGGATATCTGTCGTCAGCTTATCCGTAATCCCATGGATGATAGATTTGTCAGGAGAATTGTCACCTATGATGAAAAATGTGTATATTACCGAAACCCTGATGCCTCGAAACAGTGGCTTGATCCCCGCCAACCTGCTAAAGTTATCATTAAAAAAATCGGTTCGGTCCCAAAGTAATGTGTATCTGATGGAATTTTGAAAGTGTGATTCACTGGAAGTTTATTCTAAACGGGCGGGCGATTAATGCGAATCTTTATTCTCAACAACTGGAACGAGTTCATGCAATTTTGAGACGGAGATACCCATCATTAGTTAACCGAAATAAAGTTATATTGCAACAGGACAATACAATACCCCATACTGCACGAACAACCATGAAAAACTTCAGGAATTAGAAAGAATCGAACTGCTACCACCCCAGCATACAGCCCTGATCTCGCACCATCAGATTATCATCTTTTTCGATCCATGACCCATTTTCTACGTGAAAGAAATTTTGACAACACTGAAGCAGTGCAAGTGGGTCTCACCAAATTCTTCGCATCAAAAACCAGCGGCTGGTACCATCGTAGGATAAGAAACCTCGCTGAAAGATGACTCAAGACCATACAATCTTTTGGTCTGTACTTTGAAGATTAGTTAATTACTTGTCAGAACACATTTCAAATGATTGTTTTTCTTAAAAAACGAATTACTTATGAGACTGTATCTATATTTATAAAGCTAGCACAACCAGAAAATTGGCTTTCGCATACCTTACTCCTAATTGCATGTTTGGAATAGATCACTAAAATGAATCTACTTTCTGTGTCCCTCTTGCTGCTTAAGCTCCAAATCGAATTAATTTTACTTTTCTTAAAGTTGCCCTATCACTTCTTTGTTAATAGTTGGATAGGAGAAATATTTAGTTTATTTCGCCGGGATAAGATAGAATAGCCAAAGGATAGGAAAGGTAAGACGTGTCTTATGTAGGAATGATTTTTGATAGAAAATTGAATGGATGTCAAAATCCTGCATTACCAGCTGTATTATTCAGGCGAACTGATAAGGTATATGCTACAGCTATGACAAGAGACCTAGCTACAGATTAGAGTTTGAATGTGATAATAGGAACAGAAAAATTGGGAGTTCTTATTATAGTTCTATGAATTTTCTTTGTCTCTGGTTCTTCTGATTTTTGCTCTGGTATTTCTTGAGGAAACGTTGGGTTTCAGCTGAACTCCAAGAGGTAATTAATAGATTGTTTACGGATTGTATATGGTGTTGCATTTTGGCGCCAGTGATGGTGGCTTGCAGGCTCTTGAGTTCTTCGGCTATGAAGCTGCACAGCATGTCTTTCAACGCGGCCAGATGGGCGCGAGCTCACTGAGGCATTCCGCAGTGCCTCATTGATTATAACTGCCGGTGTTGAGGCATCTACGATGCTAATGATGGGTGAATCTTCATTGTTGGCTGCATCGGTTGTGTTCTCCCCACGTAGGGCTTGTTTGGTTTAAGTGTGTACTGCCATCACATTTGGCACAAGTGGCGACCTTGGCCTAGGCTAGACTTGCAGATTTCGCTGACTCCCTTCGCCAAAGGAGCTTTGTAAATATCGATTTGCAAAAAACAATTACCTATATTTACCTCAAATAAACATGTATTGTACGTATTAGAATTTCAAAGGAAGACAACTTTTCCTTGCGTAGGTAAAAGAAAAAAAAAATCTTGCATAATACTTAATGGTATAAAAAGTCAAACAGGTTGCAGTTTGATGTGATTTTAATTACACTCTTTAAATTCAAATAGTTATTCCTTTCTTTATTCCAATTTTCGTTCCTAGTTGAAAATAGTACCCCTCCAGAAACTTTTAATAAACATGGGATTAACATACTCATGTTGAGGATATTCAATTAAACATACTCTTTGTCAGTACTTTGGGTGATTTCAGCCGACAACTCACATTTATGAAAAATCGAGAACAGGCCAAATTGGCAATAAAGAATCAACACGGTTACAAAAGACACAAATTTATATATGTGTTGCCCCGGTAACTATAATGAACGAAATGGGATCCAGTGTAACTTATATAACAATTTATTTCGTTAATAAACTATGATAACGTTAACAATAACAATACATAAAATAATAATGTGCGTAATATAGTTACATTCCTATCCTACTCGAAATTAGATTACATAATTTCCATAGTTTTAATGTTTTAACAAAGATGAAAATCAGTGAAATGCACTATAGAAGGTAATGTGGCATAATATTTCACGCAATTGGCAACGAAATAACTAGATGAGAAATCATGAGTTAACCTTTTCACAAAACCCAAATGAATTTAAATATTCGTTTCACCAAGCAATCATGTCCATGTAAGACAAAGATCAGTTAAGCCCTTACGATAAAGAATTCACAGCGAATCACGCCATATGAAAACTTAACCACTCCACTCTGAGAAGGCCTTGTGTGTAAAGCATCCCAACCTGAGACAACTGACAGACAGCTTAAACCTCTTTAGCTCCGAAAAAACAAATGCAACTCACGTGGCAAAAGGCCGAACTACTTAACAAGTGCCTCTATGTGTAGCATGGGGCGAAGGAACAGTGTTACCACGTTATATTGTACCAGAATGATAACCCTTTATCACAGAAATATTTGAAACACAAAATGACAAATATGAATAACATAGGAAAATGGGACACTGTAGGTTTAGAGTTAATTGGCACTGACTGCTTAAGAGCCTTTTTCACAAAATATTTCTTTGGCTCTCACTGTGAGACAAGTAATTTCCTGGGAGGATCACGTCACTTTGATGTACATTACTAGCACCAAATGTAAAGTTGCACTGCCAGAACACCAATATATAAACTGTGCTCACTGCGTCTCAAGCGTGTTTCACCACATGAGTAGAGAAGTATTTATACTTATGATCCAAAGGTGAATATTAACGACTCCGATGAGTCCATCCATAGGGCATTATGAAGGTTTGCTGGCGCCTTAATGGAAGCAGTCGTTAGTTCAGCAAAGAGCAATACACAGGATGAGTGAGCAATATCCTCCCAGAAACAGAGAAACATACAGCATTCCAACAGGAGCCTGTCACAGCACCAAACCAACGCCGACGTGGCAGTTCAGCGGACAAGGATAGAAAGAAGAATGGGATAGCGCTGCAACAAAAATCAAGAGCAACAGAGCTGGGAACGAAATAGTGCATTTCTCACAAAATTTAGTCTGGGAACGTAATCAAAATTGTGGGGGAAAAACTCCTTAACAAACACATAAGAGAATGCAAAACTGTGAAAGTTAGAAAGGAACTGCTAAAAATAATATACAATTTGATTTAATATAACATATCGTATAATAGAAATAGAAATATTAGATAACACAACACAGAATGTGCACAAAGGTAACTTAGTATAGAATTACATTGTCACATTGAAATATTTTAGATTAGATTTATGATTAGCTTATATCAGCTTATATCCATGATCATGGACTTTAAATAAATTATATTTTGATCAATTAAATGTATATCTGTGATTTTGTGTACCAGTGACGAATATATCAGACTCGGAAATATGGGGCTGGCCAGGTACTCCACAACAAAATTAAACACAAAATGATCACAAAACAAACACAAAAACACACTGAACAGTGATGGGCACACAGAATACACACACAAGAAACGTACATTTCACAACACAAAACACACAAATACACAGAAAAAGAGGTATCGCAAAGGTAACTTATTTTCGAGATGAACGCGAGTTCAACTTCGCCTTACGCGAAGCGAGACGGAAGGTATTACATAATTGCCGAGCGCCGTGCAGGATAGGCAATACGGAGAGCTTACTACAAGCAACAAACCAATACGGTCAAGTACGCCCACACCAAAACATCAATAAAGCCGTGTAAAGAAAACAAACGTAAATAAACACCAAATCAAAACAAACACAGGCCAAAATAAACACGGACCCCAACAGAAGGAAGCACAAAATACAAAACCACCCTTAGGACAGCTACTTTAAAGGTTTTAATTGATGTGCGCGCTTCTCAGCGTGTTGGAGCCTAACAGCAACATGTTTATACACTTAATAATCTTGTATGGTCCAGAATATCACGGAGTCAACTGAATATTTAACTTTGAACTTAGGGGGTGAAATTGGCACATCGCCAGCTGTCCAACAGCGCAGGGGGAGGGATTTTTATTAGCATCATATCTGCACTTTACGTGGGTATGAGCTCGCTGCAAATTTCGCTGTTTCCAGTTTCTACGTATAATTTCCGCGGAAAACTCTTGCGGATGAAGATTCTCAAAACGTCTCAAGTTAGACAACGGGGAATTAGATGCATATGCTAACATAAGTTGAAATAGGGTGGTTAGATGAGACTCGTGACGAGCCGAATTAAATGCGGCCCGCAGTATAGCTAAATTTGTATCCCACTTAGAATCATTATCGTGATTAAAGGCAATGAGTGCTGAATTCAGGGTACGGTTGAACCGTTCTGCGTGTGAAGGACACGGGTAATACGGAGTAGTAGTGAAAACTTTAACTACCCAACCAAAACAAAAATTAAGAAACTCCCGCGATGAAAACTGCGTGGGTAATCGGTGATCACAAATCGAGGTGCACCAAAAGCAGCAAAAATTGGGCACATGACTCGAATGATACTACGTGAAGTTGCATTGGCATATATTACTACTAATATGTATGTATTACCTTGCGTCGATCGTGGGAAAGGTCCAGCAAAATCTATATACAGCTTTTACTGGGTTTTGACGCGATTTCCGAAGCTAATCCGCTTCAAACAGTACACTGTGCTGTTTTCGTCATAGCATATATGCAGCAAGCCTGTACTTGTGCAGCAATGTCACGATTCATTTTTGGCCACACAAAGAGTTCTCGTATCCTGTGTTTTGTCTTAGCGATACCCTAATGTCCACCCAAACTTGAGGCGTGAAAGTATCCGAAAACCATTTGGACCATAGCTTCAGGCAAAACAACTTTTATCTTTCCCATCAAATGTAGCACGCGTTATAAGCACACTATCTTTGAGGCGATAATTGGGAATATCAGTTCCGACTCACAGTGTTGGATAATATCAGATAGCCTAGCATCTTTATGCTGATGTTCGGTAATGCTTGTAAAAAGTTTTGGAAAAATAGTAGATACATTAATGTCAACTGCCGTCTCTTCCGGAGAAACACTCACATTGGGTTTCGAGAATACTCGGGTAAGAGCATCCGCAACACAATTTTCGGAACCTCGGGATATGCACTGGGGTAAACGCCACATCGTGCTAAACGGCCAGGCGATCTAGGAGTAGCGAATGTCCACACTAGAGCCTGGTTATCGCACTCTTGAGAGAACTCTATATATTCTAGATACTGTTTGTGTTTTCCCAAGCCAAACAAAGGCGCTAAGCTATCCAGCTCGTATGGTGAATATTTCTTCTCTGCCTGGCTTAGACTACGCGTGGCATAATAAATAGGTCGTTGGCCATTGGGGAAATTCTGGAGGAGGATCCCTGCTATGGCTCCCTTAGAGGCATCTGATTGAAGTACAAACCGTAATTTAATATCTGGAAAGGCAAACACTGGCGGGTTAGAAATAGCCTTTTTCAGGTCCTCAAAAGCATGCTGCTGCTTTTCGGTCCATAAAAATTGAACTCCCTTACACCGTAGCTGATTAAGCAGTCCCGCACTTGCAACAAAATTGGGGATGAACTTGCTAAAGAAGTTTACCATACCAATGAATCTGGCTAATGTCTTCAAATTTCGAGGCGGGGTATAATCCCTAATGGATTTCGTATGGTCCGGATTTCGTAACGGCCGGAAAAACAATGTGACGCAAGAATGAAATTTGAGAAGTGGTGAAGGTACACTTCGACTTCTTTAAAGTCAAGCCTGCACGTTCTAATCGTGTAAACACTTCGCGTAGATGCTCAAAATGAGATTCAATATCTGGCGGATAAATAACCAGATGTCAAGAGAGTGGTAAAGATATTTAAATTTAATATTTGAAAATAGGTTTTCTAGTAAGCGAGAAAGGGCTTGAGCTCCGGTCGCTAAACCGATGGATACAACTTAAATTTCGTATAACGTTAAGGGGTGACAAACGCAGTAAGGTGTTTAGACGATTCTGCTAAAGGAATCTGGAAATATACATTATTTAGATCCAGAGTTATAAACACGTTAGCCTCCGAAAAGTGATGAGCAGCGGTATGACAGTCCGGGATAGGATCAGCGTGGGTCGAAATATTCTTATTAAGATGTCGGAAATCCACCACTGGACGAAACTCATCTGGACCCTTTGGCACTAGAAAGATGGAACTGCTATAGGCTGAATCTGACGGGCGAATTACCCCTCTAGCCAACATTTAATCTACTTTAGCTTTTAAAATCGCCATCTTTGGCGGCGTCAACGACAAGGAGGACGTTTGACAGTAGTGGAATCCACCAATTCTATCGTGTATGTTATTATGTTGGTTTTCCCTAACCTCTCCGTAAATATTCGACCAAAATGGGAACACGGCCTCTTAATTCGAGAAACTTGGTCGTTGGTCAAATAGGAAAGGGGTCCCTGAATAGGAGTAACTTCCCCTACAACACTCAGATAAATTAAGATCTGGGACTAAATTTTACTGGAATGAAATAAAGGTGTTAGGTGCAACAGCAAACGAGATTTGGCGTCGCTTAAAATCGACCTTCATGCTATACTTGCCATGAAACTCCCAATATCATTCTATAGGACAAATTGGGCATAAGATACAAATGTTTCCAAGTAAATTTGGGGAAACGGATGGTTAAACGTACTTTTGTTTGATCTCAAAAGTTTCCCCATTAATAAAAATACATTGAAGGCGACACATTGGGAGAACATTTTCCCCAAACACACATAAAAGAATTCCTCATATATAAGAGAAGCCAAACTCCCAGATAGCAATAATGCTACTAATGGAAATTTTCCCAAGGTTACGTGAACTAGTGGTTTAACAGGAGCTTGACGCCCTACCATACGGTGCGAAAGTGCGAAGGATGGACACTTTGTTGCATATTGTTATAAGGAGCGCGATCGGTTTTTGTCTCCTCGGACAATGCTATTAGGATGACCACGTGGTACACGCGGTTCGACACAAGGACTGTGGTCTGAAGCATGCCGAGGCGTTTTGTACAACGCCTCGAGTGTTTGAAAAATTAGAATATGACATCGTATTATGGTCAACCAACGGTGGAGGCGGGCGTGTCATATCAACACCGCGTGTACTATCCACTGCGAGTTGTTCAGATAGGTGAGAAAACATTTGCTCCAATTCGGCAAAATTAGTCGGTATTGCCACAAAAACAAACACCGAATGCCGAAAGTATGTCAACAATTTGACTTTCTGAACTGGGAACTTTTAGTACCCGAGCATGCACTGCATGAAATCCACGAAAAATTCGGTATATCGTTGTGGATGAAGATAATAGGTCTGCATAAGCGATTTTAAAGCACTACCGGGAGCAAAAGAATTCAAAACTTCTGTATGAAAAGAACACAAGGGATCGATGTGCGGTTTTACTCGGAATAGAATGTTGGACAAAATTCCCTGAAATGTTGCTGCAATAAGTTCATATAATTGAAAATTAGTAATTCCGTACAAAGGGGCATTATCGGTAACCTTGACCACGAGTTTCAAAAATTCAACCGTCAAATTCACATCGGGCATCTCAAAATTAGTAAAATATTCCACCTTAACGGTTTAAAGGCAGAAATTGGGTCAACAGATAAAGAAACTGGCACTGGTTCCTCACCGCGTGATACGGTACGCTCCAACAAGGTTACAAATTCTGCGCGTAATTCTGCTAGTGAAGATGAGTACTGAACTTTAGGCAAATACTTGATAAAATAGTCCACTCGTGGCACATAATGGGAAAGACATGCGGAAATCCTACGAATTTGATGTTTAGAAAACTCCGCGTTTAACTCCCAATCGACAAATAACTCGTAAAACTCACAAAAATCTCGCTCAAATATCTTAAAAAAGTCCACAACTAACGGGTGCTTTTCGGTCAATTTGACCAAGGGTTTGTCCTTCACTTGGTTAAAGGCTTCAAACATGGCCACCACATCGGCGGTAGACGGAATATCTGCTCCACTAACACATACTTCAAGTCAAGTTTCGTTTTTATGTAACAAAGAGGGATTTTGCATAGCCACCATTGTAATAATTGAAACAAATTTCTCACACTAAAATACACATACAAGACTATAAAACTACTGGATCCCGAAATATTTGAGACCTGAAATTTAATTAACCACGCTCTGCTACCAACTGTACTCTTTGTCAATAATTTGGGTGATTTCACCCGATAACTCACACTTATGAAAAATCGAGATAAAGGATCAACACGGTAACAGCAGACACAAATTATATATGTGTTGCCCTGCGAACTAAAATGAACAAAATGGGATCGAGTATAACTTTTATAATAATAATTTATTTCATTAATGAGCTATGAAAACTTTAATGATAACATTACACAATAAAATAATAATGTGCGTAATATAGCTACATTCCTATTCAACCAGAAATGATATTACAGTTCCCCATAATTTAATTTTTTAACAAATATGAAAATCAGTGAAGTGCGCTATAGAACGTCGTAATGTGACATTTCACGCAACTGGCAACGAAATATCTAGATGAGAAATCATGAGTTAACGTTTTACAAAACCCATATTCGTTTGACCAAGCAATCATGTTCACGTAAGACAAAGTAGACCAGGTAGTCCTTACGATAAAGAATTCACGGCGAATCACGCCATATGAAATCTTACCACTCCACTCTGAGAAGGCCTGTGTGTGTGAAGCACCCCAACCTGAGACAGACTGACAACTCTTTAGCCCCGAAAAATAAAACAAATGCAACCCACGTGGCAAACGGCCGGACTACTTAACAAGTGCCTCTACGAGTAGCATGGAGCGTAAGAACAGTGTTGCCACACTATGTTGTACCAAAATGTTAACAATTTATTTTCAGATGAGTTAAACTTCGGTCTGTTTAACAACCTTGAACTATTACAGAATACATAACATTCTTCTTAAAAGAAGACAAAAATAGTTTGTTTAAAAGAAGACTGCACTGCACTGTTACAGCTGATAGGTTGTAGCGGTATGTTTTAAATTAGATTGGCGCCATATGCAACAGAAAACTCACGATTACAATTTTTTTTAAATAAACAGTAGACGCCTTTTGTGGGGGAGGGAGGAATCATCATTGTTTTTTCAATAATAATTAGTAAATAAAAATACAATGCAACAAGTCTTTCCTCTTCGCGGCCTCCCTATAACGTGATTATGCACACAAGTAGCTACTATACGTGTAACATGAGTACCTACCCAATGAACATGCGTGTATTTTAAAATGTATTTTTTAAGCATAGGGTGAAAGTACTGGATTTTTGACGTCCGGTATGAGGACAATACGGACACATCTTTCCTCTCGAGTGCATGAATGAACTTGTCGAAACTGGTACCTCGCATACACGCATGACAGTTGTATAGGTAGGTTAGTTACACATGCGACAAAAAAAGGTCAACACTCGAGTGCAGCAATGAACATGTCGGAAACCTGTAATTCTCATACACTCATGGCAGTTGTGTAGGTAGGCTAGTTACATGTGCGTGACTGTATAAAACGAGGCCACCACTCGAGGGACAGGAATGAACATGTTTATCCCCTCCTGGCAAACACATGAAAATCTCCCCACTATTCTATGTCTGCACAAAACTGATGAAGTGGCCCTTTCATTGATCTGAGTGCACAGTTGACTGTGAGCCGTCATGAATAGCGAGATTATTACAAGCGCAATCGAGAGCGACAACGCCTACTGGGTAAACCTCGCAGAGTACTAGCAAACGAAGCAACATTGTGACGAAAAGCATGAGGAAACATGCAACGGTGATACGCATTCCATCATTTGCAAGGATTCATCGCATCACTATGAAATGATCAGATCTTTCCGTTGCGGAGGTTACTGAGACGTGTACCACATACTAAAAGGGCGAGTACTTGACGAAACATATCTTAGTTTATTGTGATAAAAAAAAATACAGGCAACAAAAAGAAAAAGAAAATTGTGTAATTACAGAACGTTCGCAGGAGACGATGTGTCACCATACAGGGATGTGGATCATTCGATGCCAGTGTCCAAGGGAAGCATCGAGACCTTGGGTGAGAAAGAAGGCGTAGTTGAAGAAGAAAGGTAGGTGCAAAAAAAAATCAGTGCCATTGTCAATAAAGAAGAGCCTTATATATATATATATATATATATATATATATATATATATATATATATATATATATATATATATATATATATATATATAATACTGGTAAAAAAATAGCTGACTGTGTCTGTGTGTCTACAGGTGCGACAAGAAGCCTGAGAAGAAGAGGAAGACGTCATAGATCAACAAGAAGAAAAAAATCGCAGATATTACAATAATCATCTTCGATCCCATATCAGAAAAACCTAGAGAAGGATGAAACCCAATAATGTGTTTATGCTAGATAACTCCATTACAGCCCACCATCGTGTGAATATAGGACTGCATTATGAACGCCCATCCATTTACATCATAGCAAAGGACGAAATATTCGTATACATAACAATAGAGAACTGGTTGATAATAGTTCAAAACATGATGGAATTGTATCTGAAAGAGGTAGGCTTCTCTGTCTATCTTACAGCGAGAATGTATAGCGTATATAAATAAGGTTAACGAAATAGCTTTTGTGAATACATGTCTAAACGAAAAAAGTATAAATCTGAATAGTGATTCTCTGCCAGGACTGAAGGGACTTACAGCCTATATTGGAAGATATTTCAATTGCATGATGTACAAAAGTCAATGTGTTCATACAAAGTGGCAGGTAGGAGTCTCAGGAGAAGGGTTAGAGAGATATAGCCTAAAATCAATAAACATATTAAATAAAATAGGAATGTTCCATTCATTCTTTATTGATATAAAAATGACAAAACAGTGATGTATGTGAAGGAAAGTTTGCCGATGTCTGAACCTCTAATCGGATGTTAACAGTACCAGTCACAGTCTCCTCAGGCTGATGAGAGCAGTCGATGACAAATAGAGGTGCGTATTTCAAAAAATCATTTCTCTTCAACAGGTTCTCCTTACCATAATAAGAACACTGAAATATAGGATACTGATCGTAGAGAGATGCAAATCTAGAATTTCCGAAATCTAAATTCATATCATGGTAAGGGTAACATTCACTGTATAGATAAAGCTTCATGTTAGTAATATTGCAATGATCAAAGAGAGAGCTATGTTTAGCAAGATAATTCACTCTCTCAGTTTGTGTACTTACAGTAACAAAACGCGATTTCTCAAGCTTCGATGTCGTCGCAACGTTCCATGTGAATGCTTTCGTCTGCAGTACAGCAGGTTGAGTGTGAAGGTCCAGGGTTCGAAAAGCAACGTGTAGAGGCTGATCTGACTAAGTTTCTCCACCCTCTCAGCATCGGAAAGTCGAAGTACGGGCATCCTCCATTCGATCCTGGTTAGTTTAAGAATGGATAAACCGTTGCCCATTATACAGTTATTAGAATTCTTGGATCTAATGAGAACTAGTTCGAACTTGCTATTCAGTATGAGTTCCTTGTGATAGTCTGCGATGCCCAGAAGCATTGAGAGAGGAACGACAGCGTTGAATGCTCCATTCGATGCATTCACAATGTCTACATCTTCTCCCGGAAAGGTCCAACCTGCGTTCTGTAACCGATTGGAGTCTAAAATGTTGAGAGAAGCATAGTTGCGCAAAGTCGAAGAAATGCCTGGATTTCTGGTCCTGTCTACAGTAGTACAATTCATATCTATGCGAACTTCGTCAAACAGAAATGGCATGGCATTGGTAGTTAGCTTCGATGATGAGGAGTAGGTTTAGTAAGAGACCTTTCTATGTACAGATAACTTCTGATAGGAAGTGTGTACAAATCCTCAGCCTGGCATGGTATCCGAATTTCATCGTTCACATCCAGAGCCGACGTGTTGTAAGGTTGAGACGCCCGTGACATCCAAAACACCCATTACAGAACCTTGAAGCCCAGCTCCTCGAGGAACTTCCGATTAGATGATGTTAGTACTTTGCGTGTCAAACACTGAGTAGGTCGCAATCTTGAGCGAATCTTTTTATTATAGTAATACTATCTAAAGTTTATTCCCATTTCGTCTTATTTGTAGTCACAGAGAATTAACCTCGTTTCTGAAGTCTAGTGTTCTGGTCCACCACTCGAATGCTGACCTCATCGATGAGATTTGTGTCAGAAATTGGCAGATATACAGGGCTGGATGGTTCCTGAGAAATGTGGTATCCCGGAGGAACCGATGGGAAAAATTCGTAAAGAGAATGGCCACTCTTACCATTGATGGAGGAACCCGTTGCAAGGCTACACTCAATACGTATAATGCTGACTTTAAAGATGTTCACCAGCTCGTCGGATTCTGTCAGCATTGCAGGCTGTACCAGACGCTTCCCGATGAAACCCAAGAGAGAACCAACTGATCATAAAGACAATAGCATAAGGGTACTGAATCTCTGCTTTCGTGGTGTTATTATTGGGACGTAGAAAAAATGGATCAGCATTGAGTTTAGCCTTGAAGAAATTGTGTATATCAGCTATTTCATACGTACCAGGTGGAATCACAATAGTTTCAAGTCCTCCATCCCTAACGCAATGGAAAAGATTATTGCTCTGATCAACATTTGGTATTGAGTAAAATGTCTCGAAATTAAAAAAAAAAAAAAAAAAAAAAAAAAAAAAAAAAAAAGGAATCTCATAAATATCATTAGGATCTAGATAGAAGGGGGGTTTAGATGGGTAGACAAGCTAGAAGTGATGGTATAACTCATTTTGACCATGCAGACACATCTGAGAAACTGTTTTATAGCAGAAACTGCAGGCACAAGTGACCGCAAATCACGAATTAAAGTCTTAATATCTTTTCCTTTGCATAAGACTTTCACACCTGCGAGGTAGGATTCGATCTCTTTTGGAGGCCTCAGATTGCTAAAACTATCGAAATAATACGCTACATTTCCATTCTTACGTATAACAACCTGGATTACATGAACTATCTAGGTTAACTACAATCCTCTCGGAAAGTTTAGGTCGTAGAGGAAGTTTGTCGAGCATGTGCCTCTAAAATTGGGAATGTTTAGCCGTCTAGCATAAGCTTCAATCTCAGTACTATTTAAGGCCTCCGGGATATATACAGCACTCGTCTTAAGTTTTTTGAAAGTAAATACAAGCCTTTTCCCTTTCGCTTCTTGCGTCTCCCTCCAGCACGCCTAAGACCTTTCCCCATTACTAAGGCTTCTATATGATGGTTGTGTCAAGCCAATTTGTTTAGTTGTCTCTCAGCAGCACGCTTCCTATTCACAGAGGTAGCGATCTGAGCAGTACCATCAGCCATACTACCAGCAGCAGCCAACAGAGGCAATAGGGGTAAGAACCCACCCCTAGCAGGTGGCGGTAGAACCCTCTTCTTTGTCGAGCGTTTCTTGCGCAAACCCGCGCCCAAGGCCAACTTCCCCTTCATGATTGTGGTCACAAGTCTAGCAGCGAGTTTCTCGCCAAAAGTAGCGTCGGAAGACTGCCCGATTCTAAGCTTCTTTCTACAAGAACTTTATCTGCCAAATGCCTCGAACCTGTGTCCTGATGCGTAGCGTAAGCCAAATCGTGGTCGAGGCAGTAACCGTCCAATTTATTAACAGGCAAATCCCCTCTCTGCAATCGTTTATGCAGTGTCGTTCCAGGACCACAATACTTGTAACGTGGCAGCTGAGCCTCAAATGGTAGAGAACCAACCAAAGAATTAAGTATTCCAGAACCTGTCTTTGATGACTTCCGATCACGTCCTGTGCTCATGATACACTATGAAATAAAAATCCGAATATATACCTTATAATCTTAGTCATAAGGTGTAAATAGTAAAGCAAAAGTGTTCGCTACCTATACATGATCTAGACTTCGAAAATGATACGTGTTAAGGAAGACATGGGCCTCTATTCCCAAATAATGTCAGAGCTCTCATTCTGGGTAGCTCCAACGCTGGAAAGACAAACGTCTTACTCAACATGTTAATTCATGAGAACAACCTTAGGTTCGAGAACCTTTACATATATTGTAAATTGTTGCACCAACCAATATACCAATACCTGCTCGAAGTGCTGGAAACCATACCCGATATAGGAGTGTATACGTTTGAGGATGGGGATAAGGTACTTCAACCCTCTGAAGCCAAAGACAACTCCACATTTATATTCGATGACGGCATCAACGAGAAGCAAGGTAAAATAGCCTCGTATTATAGTATGGGGAGACACCATAACTTCTATGCCGTTTACCTAGCGCAGTCATATGCAAAAGTACCAAAACATTTAATTAGGAACAATGCAAATATGATTATACTCTTCAGACAAAATCTCAACCTAAAGCATGTATATAATGATTACGTAAATGCAGAAATGAGTTATACATAATCCAGAGAATTGTATCAACAAGTGTGGGATAGCAATAATGGATCGAATCTGTGACCCTTTGTTGTCATTGTACCAGACTTCCCGCTGAAGGAAGGGAGATACCGAAACGTGTCGATGTCTTTATCAGAGAACAATTGAGAGAAGCTATTCATTTCAGTCATGAGTATTGATAGGTTTGGATACAGGAGACTCGTCCCCTTCAGAGGTGTGCTTAATCGATATAGCCTAAATCAGGATGGCTCGGGAAACTATCAATTCAGGAAAAAGCGACTGTACAATGTCCAGGATCCTAAAGGTGACGATGCAACATCTAAACGGTACGTTATACGCTTACGACTGACATCGAGAATCGAATGCAAAGTTTTGCCGACAGGAATTCATATCAACTCATGGGCGAATTTGAAGCTTTGGTTAGGAACCACGTGCAAGCGTAGCTCGATGCACAGTATGCAAATCTTATGGAATACCTAAGTAAATGCGCCTTCAAGCGCGATACAGAATCTATGGACACAATAAGAATGAAGATACTATTGCCTCCAATTCACGATCATGATGTTCCGAATAAAACATATAATAGACTACATAAATGAAAGGACACCGTCTAACGATGTTCACGGAAACGTTTCTTTTCAGGGGGAAAAAAAAAAGAACAAAGGAGGTAGCAGATCCTGTAGACGATAGCGATGCAGCAACTAAAAAGATTTGTTGAACACTTTGTTGCAAAGAAACAAAACGAAGCACAGCTTATCTTAAACAGAACTCTTGCTTCTTTAGCTGAAAATATTGCTACAGCAATGGAGAAAAACCAGGAAACTCTAGTAAACGGCCAGACTTCATTGGATAAATACCTAACCTGAACAATGGATAGCGTCAATATTCTAATATCTCAGCTGTATTAGGACAAATGAAAAGTCTGCTTATAATTACATTGCAAACGAAACCATACAGGTGACTCGTCGAGGCACATGTTAACGTCCGGACTCGATCACTAAAGTCCCCTGTGAACGGAGAGGTGATTGCTTGCGCTATAACCTCATCACTGCATTCTTATACTAGTTCAGATACGATGATTGCTGTAAATGATATGTTTATTGAATTTTATCCAATACCCATTCTAAAAGGTGACATCAATTTCACAGCTCCTGCTAATCCAGCTAAAGGCGGTCATGTTCTAAGTATTGAATAACGCATTTCCTATAAAACGACAATTTAAACGCAGATTCATTTAATGATGGATGCCGAAGGTATCAGGCACAAGCAGTCCATCGCTCAACACAGAAAGGCAATAAGGGAAAAATTACTATCCCTGAAAGGTCTCAAATTTGAAACCCAGCGTGTAATGTCAAGAGGTTCTCCAACCCGTAATTTTTCCGTTGAAGAGTATTAAAAAAACCAAGAAACGCAGAAGCAAATCCCCCAATCCATAGCGGAAGAAGAAGTGAGCCTCGAGCAGACACTCTTTCAGATTACCTGCAGAAAATTCGCACGCCAGTGCCAGCACTTTTGGAGTACGCTACGAAGATGGCGAGTATAAGATAGGGAATAAAAGAATTGCATTTGCAGACAACAGTATTCAAATAGAAAAAGATATTTATGCGGCTAGTCCTGGCTTATATGCGCTAATATTCAAGCGTGTACCTTGGAGCTGGACATATACCGAATACGATCTGGATACATATTCATATATTCGGAAAACAACCTCAGTTCCCCAACAGGACTACAGCAGAAACGGTCACGTGAGATCGAGCAGAGGTTTTAAGTATAAAAACATAATACGTGACCTAATTGCCTGCAAGACCGGTTTGGGTCTTGAATGAAAGGAACACGTGCCCAATAGAAAGTTGGATTACGTATACTGGTCTGACCCTAATGTTTTGATTAGAAGGCTCAAATTCTTATTGTATTAAGGGAATCATAACTGTGTTAAGGGTATTTGAATAATAACTTCGAAATTCAAGAAATAATAACAGAGTTGAAAATATAAAAAACTATACCATGATCAAGTGAAATATTGCTATTGATACATTCTCCAGCCAGAAGGAAATTCCTGCGTAGAAAAATAGTAAGTAAAGGTCTTAATGACTTATTACAAATAGATCTTATTGAAATGATACCATATGCAATATAATTATTGCAGTTAATTTTTATTCTAAAATGGCATGTGGAAGACCATTGGAGGACAAATCTGCAGTTAGTGTTACTAAGACAATGCAAAATATACTGTCGCATCTAGATTCGCCACCTAAGAATATTCAATCTGATAATATTGAAGCATTTTATAATCGACATTTCAGAAAATTGATGGCTAGATACGGAATTAATCATTACAGTACATTCAGCACAATAAAGGCTGCTAAGCGTCTAAGAAGAACACTTAAAACCATGATGCATAGAATTTACGGCTAGAGGTTCCTATAAGTGACTGGACTTGTTACCAACAATCAATAATTTGTATAACAATACGTACCATTCGACGATCCACACGAAGCCTCTCGACGTGAGAAACAATGACCTCTTGACAACGTTTCGTCATGATCGGATGGGGAAGGAGCATAGCAATGCAAGGAGGTTTAAAGGTGGCGACTGTGTGCGAATCTCTAGACATGAGAATATACTCGAGAAAGGTTACACACCTAATGGGGCACCGAAATCTTTCGTGTTAGCACAAGACATATAGATCCACCTACCTACCATCTGCAGGAAGGCAATGGAAAAGAAATAAAAGGAGGCTTCTATGGACATGAGTAACAACGAACTCAGTAGCCCAATACATTTCTGGTGGAGAGGGTACTACAACGTCGGGGAAAATTATTTACTTGTCAAGTGGTTAGGGTTCACTAGGACCGAATGGATAAATAAGGAATGCTGTAGTGTAGAACCTGAAATAAGTACACTTAGTACAAAAAAAATGAAGGATTCAGGATTGTGGATATATACATATATCCTTTCCCCTGTTCCAAAAAATACATATCTTATTTTCACAGCATGAATGTTTTCAACAACAGATTCCAACGACAAAAAAAGAAAAAGAAAAAAAAACACAAACATACCTTTGTTTCATATCACCTATCTTCATTCTTCCAACCCCCAAAAGAATACATATCTTATTTTTAACCAAACACCATTGAGTATCGAAGTAAAACTTAGCTATAAAGTATAGTTACAACATTAATATTTTGTTTTATTTCCTTTCCAAAAACAAAAAATACATATTTTATATTCACAGCATGTATGTTTTTCAACAACAGATTCCAATGACAAAAAAAAAAAAAAAGGCTTGTTTCATATAACCTATCTTCTATTCCTACCCCCAAAAGAATACACATTTTATTTCTATCCAATTACAGTTGAGTATCGAAGTAAAACTTAGCACTAAAATATAGTTGCAACATTAATATAGTTTTTTACAGTGCAGGTAACTATTTCAGTACAAATACATCTCATAATTTCCTTTTATTTTGTTTCACAGCATGTATGTTTCATAACGCTTTATATCATCTCTTTTATCCCCCCCCCTGCTTCCCCCAAAATATATTTTATTTTTACCATTTGTTTCCTATACTGTTCCATTGAGTATCAAAAAGTAGAAAACCGCTATTATAATGGAGTTTTTCAATATAAATATGTCTTATAAATTCAATAAAATATGCATATTTTATTTTTGTTTCCCAGCATTAATGTTTTCCCATGACAAAAAAAAAAAAAAAAAAAAAAAAAACCACCAGATATTTACAGTACAAGTATCTCTAACCATTCTAGTAAAAATATATCTCTTCATTTTATTTTAGTTTGTTCCACAGCATGGATGTTTGCCATAATAAAAAAGAATAATAGATCCCAATGACAAACTAATACATTTTATTTTCTTTCTCCTATTCCAAATAAAAAATCCATATTTTATTTAATCAAAAAATGATAGTTACATCATGAATATAGGTTTTTCTGTGCAATACAAATATCTCATCATTTCAGTACACATTTCTTTTTTTATTCCCAATAAATATGAATATTTTTTTCATTTTGTTTTATATCATGGATGTTTGCTCATATTATAAGTAATAACGGATTCCAAATGACAAAAGCTGCATTTATTTTCTTTCTCATGTAAAATGTACTTTTTATTTTGTCCAAGCATAAAAAATATCTGATTATTTTCAGATCACATTTTCTTTTTATTTTTGCCTCCTATTCCCTAAATATGCACACCTTATTCTGTTTTTTCACAGCATGAATATAGCTGCATATAAATATCAATGTGTTTTGTTGAACATGATTTCAGTTATAGTGTGCAAATAACTTGTGGAGTACAAATATCTCTCATCATTTCAGAACTCATTTCTTTTTTTTTTTTTTTATTCCCAAATAATTATGAATATTTTTTATTTTGTTTCACTGCATGGATGTTTGCTCATGTTAAAATTAAGAACACGTTCCAAACGACTAAAGCTGCACTTATTTTATTTTTCATATAAAATGCAGTTTTGATTTTAACCAAGTATAAAATTGAGTATCAAGAATAAAAAAATATGTGATTATTTTCAGCGCACATTTTGTTGTTATTTTGTCTTCTATTCCCTAAATATGAACACCTTAATCGGTTTTTTTTTTTTTTTTTCACAGCATGATTATAGCTGCCTATGAATATCAATGAGTTTTGTTGAACATGATTTCAGTTATAGAGTGCAAATAACTTAACCGGTTTTACTGAAATACTAATTTTCTCCCTTGTACATTATAAATATTACTCCCCCTCCACTATTTTTTCAGAATATTTTTACTTGTAATAAACAGAAAAACACTTATCCAAAATCCATTTCCTGTACTGTTCCAAGCATAATATTTTGTCAATTGAGTATCAAAAGTAGAACAATCAAGAGATCTATTCTAGTCCATGTGCTGAAAACAAAAAATACATTTTTTTGTCTGAGATAAAACAATTATGAATTTCTGTGCTCTCGAAAAAGAAGTGTGTCAATGAAATGCTTATATTACTAATTTTAACAATTTTGTTTGTTCATGCCGCAACATGTATTCTCTTAGAGCACATTTTCAGTCAATACAACACATTATTTTTACCTCTGTCCTCCCCAAGCTAAATTGTAACATATTGATACAAGTGCTGTAAATACTATTTTGATTCTTCCATATAGTACACAGCAAGAATCATAGTATGCACGGTTATATGCATATGTAATGTATGAGATATTTTCAACAATTCAGTCCTATCCCTCTACATTTTTTTTTTTTTTGTATCTTTAAACAAATGTAGAGGATAAAGACAAAATTTCACGTATCCCTACTTGCATATTGTTGTTTAAAGCAGACACAAGACAATATGTTTTTTATAGTATTTTTCTGTTACTAGGATTCTCATTGTTTTGTTTTCGAAAAAAAAATCCCACAACATTTGTATAACACTTTACATAAATTATCATACACAAGTTTTTTTAAAAAAATATTTTGTTTGTTATACTTGGCAGTTTGACACAACCAGAATCGATGTGAGAGTGCACAACTTAACCTTTTTCTAACACTTGTCATCATGCTCAGGCTGTGTAAGAATAGAATGACGACCCCAAACTAAGATTGAGTGTGATTGTTCCAGCATGTAACGTTTGGTATCGAATCCCCTAAGTGCAATTTTGTTCATTTCTACAGTGAGAGTTCATGCTTATAACTCCTGAAAGTTATTTGTTTGGCATAATGTGCTATTTTCATGTTATTCAAACACGATAAATAATCATCAAATGTTATATAATGATTACCTTCTTCGATACACCTTTTGGTTTCTTTACAAGCTGACCATCATAGCGGAATGCATATAATTTAGACCTTAAGGCTGCATGTTCAGTCATTACTTTTCCTTCAAGCTCATCCTTAAAGTGACGTAATAATGTTTTATTCAACAACGGTAATTTATATACGTTATCAGGTTGTAATTGGATGGGTCAAAGTACTGAATGTTAGTTTTGATGAATTCATATATATATATATATACAGGGTTATTACAAAAGAAATAGACAACTTCAACTGCCTGTAAAACAAAAACTATTAGAGATAGCAACCTAATTATTTTGGAGGTATGTTGAGAAACTCCCAAAGTTTCGTTTGTTACTATTGGTAACGCTGTAGTGTTTTGTTTTGTTTTGTTTGTTGCTGCAGAAGCTGAAATGGCGGAAAATCCTGTGGAAAAAGGCATATTGCGTGTTGGAATTTGCTAGAACGCAGTCAGCAACTGTTGTCCAACGACCTTTTAGAACACGTTACCACAAAACACCACCGACTAGACAGTCAATCTACGACTGGTATAGAAAATTAGAGACAACGGGATGTTTGTGCAAAGGGAAGAGCTCGAGAAGACCAATAGTTTCGGAAGAAAACGTTGAACGTGTTCGTTCTGCCTACATAAGAAGCCCACAGAAATCGACATCTAGGGCAAGCATGCAATTACAAATTCCACAGCAAACTGTATGGAAAATCTTGCGGAAGCTACTGCACATGATGCCTTACAGATTACAGATGTTGCAGTTTCTGAACGGCGTGACTTTTGCATCGACATGTTGCGACATGATGAAGACGATGCTGGTTCTTGTGAGCGCATCATTTCATTTTTGTGGTAACGTGTTCTAAAATGTCGTTGGACAACAGTTGCTGATTGCGTTCTAGCAAATTCCAACATGCAATATGCCTTTTCCACAGGATTTTCCGCCATTTCAGCTTCTGCAACAACAAACAAAGCACTACGGCGTTACCAATAGTAACAAACGAAACTTTGAGAGTTTCTCAACATACCTCCAAAATAATTAGGTTGTTTTACAGGCAGTTGAAGTTGTCTATTTCTTTTGTAGTAAGCCTATATATATATATATTTGAGCACAATTGTATTTTACAGGCTGGAATGATAACACTTTTTTAAAGAAAAGATAGTTTTGTTTTTTATTCTTGGTAATTCTATTAATATTATTGTTTTTAGGTTTTTTATTGTTAAGTGCAATTCTCGTGTTTTTTTAATCCTAGTTTCTAAAATATATTTACAGTGTAATTCACCTGCTTTTTAATACAATATTCTAATTTTTTTACACAGTGCAATTCACTTGCTTCTTTTTTAGCTAAATTGTTCAAATGGTACTCTTTTTTCTGTTGTACTTAGAGTACTGGCACTTTTGAAATAGTGCTGTGAAAAACAGTGCAGTTAAGAGATTATAACTCATTTGCTTTTTTAAAGTATTACTCACAGTTTTACTTTCTCTATACGTACTATGTACATAGTGTATAGAGAAGGTATTGCACTCCGCCCAAAAATTCGATACCGAAATTTCATCGGAAATATATGTTTTAAGGTCCCCTGTATCCAAAAAAAAAGTGTTCAGAAAAAGGGCTGTAAACAAGTATATAGGCATTAGATTTTGACACATACTTCATTGATTTTTTTAAAAACATTTTATCACATGCCAAATATGTTCCTTTTTTAAAACAATATTTTAATTATTAATGAATTTTGAAAAACAAATCCCTGCTTAAATAATCACTACTTTTGTTTGGAAAGCTATATAGATATTAGCATATACACGTATATATTTGAGCAAAATATATCTTCTGTATGAAATGACTTTTTTTTTTTAATTCTACTTAGAATAAAGTCGATTTTGAAACAGTGCTGTAAAAGAAGAATGTCAACAGATTTTAATACATACTTCATTGATTGTTTTTTTTTAAATGTGTTATCAAATGCCGAATATTGCCTTTTTTTTCCAAAAATATTTTAATTATTAGTTAATTTTTTGAAAAAAAAAGAAAAAAAAGAACATTGCTTAAATAATCAATACTTATGTTCTTACTTTTTTTTTTTTTTTTTTTTTTTTTTTTTTTTTTTTTTTTTTTTTTTACTGCTCTCGCTTTTGGACTTTCATTACCCATCTTGTTTTACTGAGTGGTACAAATTCGTTATTAGTGTTATTTTTTTTTAATAATGTAAAAGTCCTTATTGTAACTCGATATTTTGTTTTTGTTTTGCTTTTTTTTTATTCGGTCTGGTAAAAAAAAAAAGTCAGTTTATATTGCTTATAACCTGAAGGCAACTTTTCTTGCCTTGATATATCAGCTGAAAAACTCTTTTGTTGATGGCATCCTTCTGCTGTTTACTCATTTTCCTGAATCGGTCAGGAAGCTCTGATATTCATCCAGGGTGAGCATACCCTCTCGCCATATTTTGTATTGACCGTTTTCAATGAATGGATTTGGTGTGGGATATTTTGAGGCAATTCTGCTAATTTTCTAGTAGGTAGTAATTTCACACCTTCAGCTATCGTATTGAGTTCTCCAACAATTTGAGCTTCTGTAACACACAACAATAGCGGTTTTTTTTTTTTTTTTTTTTTTTTTTCCAGACAGTGTGTTTCAATAAACTTTTTCTTTTTTCTTTAAACTCAGATCGCGAAAGACGGCTTCATTTTTCTCTTTAAAATATGCATGTTTACAGTCATACAAAAACAAAATTCTGTGTTTTCTGTACCAGTAGGACAATTATACATGCATGGAATTATTTTCATTACGATAGCTATGGATTATATAAAATCGTTTCTCTCTCCCTCTCTCTCTCTCTTTCTCTCTCTCTTTCAATCTTCATCATTTAACAAACATATATTAGAATACTTATGTTTTTATTCAAGCTTTCTTGTTTTTTCTTTAAAACTCACTAAAGTAGGTAATACGGCTTCATTTTGTGGTTTAAACATGCATGTTTACACTCGTACAAAAACAAATATTATTTTTTCTTTATCGAATGATAGTAAGACATGCATAGAATTAGATATAAAACAACTTACCATTCGCGTTGTTATGACTTTGTCACTGCTTTTTCCCAACATGTTGATACTGCAATCTCACGTTTATGTGAAATTCCGTTTTCTTTTATATTTTCTTCATGCCCCACTTCTGTTGCAGCGTGTCCCTATCCCCCCACCTATCCGCACTCCCACTGCCTGCATAACGTGTATGTCTATTTCATAGCTAAGTTTTACTTCAATACTAAAGACTTAGGTTTTTGACTGAGGGTTTTATACGGTAGTTTTGCTCCTTCGATGTCCACGAAGTGGGATTATTTTCTTCCTCTGTGTGCGCGCATTACCACAGCTATTGGTAAACTTCTTAGAATTTGTACACACCCTTTTTCAAGTATTTTTTTCTGTTTTACATTTGGGGACGGGACATTGAACTTAGTTCCACCTACTGTAGGAAGCATTCAGTTAATCGTGGTTCATACACCTTTTGTTTTTATTTTGGGAGATTGTTACGTTACAGTTCAAGCTGTTTTTTGTTTGTTTGTTTGTTTGTTTGTTTTTTGCATCGTTTCATAGGATAGCTTTTTTATTTATAAGGCATTTTTTTCTTCCGAGAGGTTTTACATTCAGGTTGAATAAATTACTCTGGTATGTTCATCGAACCACAGCCCGGGGGTGCATCATTGATATGCATTCCGTATCGTCACGTCTGATGTCCTTAATTTAAAAACATTCAATGCACTCTCTTTCTAATTTTTTTTTTCGTTGTTTCTTAACCGTAACATTACTTTTCTCAGGATATTAAGCCGACAGCTTCGGAACTCCACCTTATTTAAGACGATTATTTTAAATATAGGGAAGATGGGTAAGGACAAAAAATGCTCATTACTTATACGGAAAGCAATGTTTTTTGTTCGTATCGCTAGATACATGTGGCTAGATAACGTTAATGGAATAAATTATAGAGGATGAGGGGTAGACAGTGTTCTTGTTTGGCATTTTTAATAAGGGTCATGCGTCTACAGGATGGAAGGTACTTACATTCCAGGATAAAGCAAGATTCTTGTTTTGGTATTCTTTGCATGGAATGCGGCTAGCTGTACACTTTTCATCTTATGTTGATATTTTTTTTGAACGGTCATGCACCTTTTAGTTCACATACTTTACCTCTCTCCCTCCCTCCCTCCCTCTCTCTCTCTCTCTCTCTCTCTCTCTCTCACACACACACGCACGCACGCACGTGAGTGTAACCCCCCTCGCTCCTCATCTTGGTCGCAGAGGACGGCATAATTTCACAACACGCCCATCCCCCTTCGTAATCTTTTTCTCTCTCCACCTATGTTACGCGGGTTTAAAAACGCATGCTTTTAATACATACAAGGGTTTAAACGCATACAGCATATGATGCTGAACCCCTCATTTCTTCCTACTAGATATAATTAAGACTTTGCAGATTCTCGTTGCTATTGCGCAGGCTATGCGACAAGAATTTTAGTGTTGAAATTTATGCGTGTTGATGAGAGTGTGCAAACTTCATCGCTAGAGCAGACAAGTTACCCAGCACATTCCCCTTGCTCGCTTTTTTCTCTTGGTCAGACAGTAGTGAAATTCTGTTCCAGGTACTGTGCTTCTTTCTAATGCACATGGTGCCCTTTTATAAGCCCATTCATCATATGGTTTGGAGGTAGATGAAATAAATTAGGAATAAGTTAAATTAAAGCTGTTATATGGATAATGTACCTGTCTTAGGTTTTCAGAAAAAGCAACATTTTAAGCTATTTTTGCTAGGAACAGGGAGAGTTACGCCCTTAAAAATATTGCAACAAATTTCTTCGTGCACTATAGTTGCATAGTTTTTATGTCTCTCATGTGCTCTGCTCTGAGATTGTGCTCAAAATGGGGACTAGGAGTAGAGGTTTTAACGTTATTTCTCTCTTGTAACTCTTGTGTTGTGTGATCAGTGGAGAAAACTGTAACAAATGAAGACTTAAGATGTAGGAAATGAACGCTTTATGTGCTATTGAGATTGGGTAAATGGGTACTCAAGCAACTCATGCTCTAAATCTTTATCATCAATCATCAATTAAATGATCAGCAGTATATATGGCATTTAGATCTTTTTTTTTAAAAAAAAAAAAATCTAAATGCCATATATACTGCTGATCAAAAAAAAAAAGTAAACATATTATGCGCATGAGTAGTTCGGCATTTTCAGCCAGTTCTTTCAAGTTGTAATAAATCAGTTTGAATTAACCACCTCAAATTGTGTTTCTGATGCTTTTGGACAAGCAAACTACACCAACATAATTCTTTTCTTCCACAATTCCAATGCTTATTGATTCCTTCATTATGGATAGTTTTTTCATTCCATTATTGTGGCGGCGGTAGGAGACGGTTAGATATAAAATTTGTAACAATCCTATGTTTTTCCACCGCTGTTTTGAGAAAATTTTTAAAATTCTGACCATTATACATATTTGGTATTTCCTAACAAAATTAACCGCTTGAGCGATGGCCATTTAAACGCTGCACGGCCGGCAATGGATAACTAATAAACAATTCAAGGCATTTAAATTGTTAGATGTAGGTAAATGTGCTTCGTACATAAACATTCGTATCTTTGGTATTTAAGATATTTAAATGAAACAAAAATCGACTTATAGCTCATTAAAGGCACTATAAATCTATCGTAGAAACAAAAGAGAGACAGTTTAAATATCACTAATTTTTTTCCGTGTAGTAAAAGTCGAACGTTGAACGCACCTAATTTGTGAGTCAGGCTTGTGCTATGCGCGTACAAATGTATATACGTAGAACTAGCTAAGCACTCGGCTTCAAGGTTTTATCATTCTGTTTATTGCTACGACGATATTACGTGTGTGTATTTGTGAGGAACACCCAAGCTGCAAAGAAATCAAACCACTGTCAGCGTTTCTATTTACGCCTTAGAATAAATACACAGTGGGGATTTATGGTAGAGCCATGTAGCTACAGGGTTCACAGTTTTTTGTTTTAGCTATCAGAAAAGCACATTTGAAAATGTTATATCTCATTTCTAACTATGGCTTCGACTAGCAGTTTAGCTAACAAATTAGCTCGCGTAGGCAGTGTACGGGCTTCAGAAATAACTTCAGATAATGTGGAGGACTTTTTGCTATATGACAGTGACTTTGATATTGACGGCGAGTTTTCAGATTTTGAGGGGGCCGTCGAGGATGCCATGGAAAAAAGTATTCATACACCAGTGTTATGTAGAAAAAGTTAATTTATTATAACTAAAGTTAAAATCCAGAGAGGTTATATGGTAAACTAACAGTATGATATTTCCTCCTGAATCTATACATATAAACGCATGACCTAAATTACTCCTCTTCAAAAAGTAAATAAAACATTTGTACCAGCTGGCTTCTCACAACAAGGAAAAGAGTATTCATACACTCAAAGAAAATTATAGTTTAAATACAATACAGTAACAAAAGTAATACTTTGCAGGCGTTCCTGTTCTACGTATTACTTCTGTTAACCTCTTTGGCATGAAATGAACCAGGTTTTTTGTAGACTCTAGGTAATATTTTGCCATAGTTGCTGAAGACATTGTTTCAGAGCTGCCTTACTTCGTATGTCATGCTTTCGGACCATTCTTTCAAGGGTATCCCAAAGATATTCAATTGGATTAAGGTCTGCACTCGGTGCTGGAAACTTGAGAACGTGGGGAGTATGGTACAACAACCACAAACGAACAATTTCCGCCGCATGCTTAGTATCAATGTCTTGTTGAAAGTAGTAATCTGTGCCTAAACTCAATTTATCAACACTCTTTTGCAGATTATACTTTAGGATATTTAAATATGGAAATCTATCCATGTTACCTTCAACAAAAACAAGCTCCCCAACACCGATGTAGCCATACATCCCCATATCATAATTCCTCCTCCACCATGCTTCACTGTGGCTTGAAGGTACTTGGGTTCAAGCTCAGTATTTGGTCTTCTCCACACCAAAATTCTGCCATCATTTACAAATATATTCAATTTACTTTCATCTGTGAACAGTACCCTGTCCCAGAAACTCGTGTTCTTGCTTAGATGCTCTCGAGCAAATTCAAGTCTGATTTTCTTGTTCTTCTTGCTGATGTATGGTTTCTTTTTAGGTGCCCTAGCTCCATAGCCGTGCTCCATTAGTACATAGCGAACAGCCCTTGGTGTTATTTGCTTTCCGAACTGATCGTTAACATAGGCAGACAATGCAGAGGCTGTCAATTTAAGATCTTTTTTTATCAATCTTATTAACATAATGTTTTCCCATAGCGTTAGCTTCTGTGGTCGTCCTCTTCTTTCGCTGCTAATGATAGAATTTCTCTCTCTATACCGTGTTATTATGGACTACATAGTTGTCCGGCTTCTTCCAATAACATCAGCAATGTTTGAAAATGATTTTCTCTTTTGATATTGAGAGATAACTATCTGTCTTTCCTCTACAGCTGTTTCTTTACCTTTGCGGCCCATATTTCTGTCGCATGACATTCACTACGTAACAGAACCAATAAGCAGGAAGTGCAGCTTGCCACTGAAGGCCTTGCTTGCTGCAAACGGTCCGTTGGTGATTTCTGTGTTTACATTTCCAGTGGTGTATGAATACTTTTTTCACTGTCAAATACAGCCAGCATTGGGGTATCGTTTATTTCCTCGAGGTATGTTTGTTTAATACTCAAATCTTTGTTATCATGACACTATTTAATGGGGTGGCTGCCTACACAGAATCGTAGCGCTGTCATTTAATTTAATATGGAAATATCAGTGGTCAATTTCAATTGCAGTACTGTATGAATACTTATTTCCATGACTATAGTTAGCAGTGAGGAAGAAAGTAACTCTCTTCCTTCAGGTGTTCGTGAAGAAGCAACATTGTGGGGTAGTCAAAATGACTCCAAAACAACTAGACATATCTTCACGAGCACAGCCTCTGGTGTACAACCCCAAACTCAGCTGACTTCTGACAGCCAACCAATTGACATTTTCACAAAATGTTTTACTGCTAACTTAGTGCCGCTCATTGTTACAGAAACAAATGCATATGCGAGTAGGGTGAAGGAAAACCTGAATTCTAAAGGCGATTTAGGGCCTAAGAGTAGAATTCAGAAGTGGGCAGAAGTAACACTGAATGAGATTTACAGGCTAGTTGGTCTAATTACGCTCATGGGTGTTATTCGTAAACCAACTTTAGACATGTACTGGTCTACAGATGACATGCTAGCTACTCCATTGTTTGGGAAATGTATGTCAAATAACAGGTTTACTTCCATTTTGCGGCTCCTTCATTTCACGGCACAGAAAATGTAAATGATAAACTACACAAAATTAGGTAAGTTGGAATATGTTATTTCAAAACTCAAAGAAAATTACGTGCCTGGTGATAAGAAAGCTTGATGCTTTGGAAGGGCCGCTTAGACTGGAAGTAATACATCAAAACAAAGTTTTGATCTTTGTGAAAGTAAAACGGGATATCTTCACAATAGCTGCATTTACACTGGTCAAGGAACTGATAATACTGGAGACAAAGATTTGGGGTTATCTGGCTCCATAGTAATGCACCTAATGGAACCTATACTTGACCAGGGTAGGACTGTATATTTAGATAATTGGTACAGCTCCCCTAAATTATACATGGCCTTATACAAAAGGAACACAAATGCAATTGGAACAGTACGTTCAAATCGTATTGGTTTGCCGAAGAATGTGAATACAAAGACTCTAAAGAGAGCAGAAATGCAGTTGCGTTAGCTCCCACCCTTGACCTACATTACTTCGCAAGATAGGAGGGTGGTTACGGCATTGTCCAATTGCAGACCTAAGATTTTGATGATTGACTCTGGAAAAATAGATGCCAACACCAAAATGTCAATTTTCAAGCCTGATGTTATCCAAGAATACAATATGCATATGGGTGGTGTGGATCTAGTAGATCAGGTATTGCAATCATATCCTTCTTTACGAAAAACAGTTAAATGGTATAAAAAGGTATTTTTGCACCAGCTGGATATCACCATATACATTTGTTTAGTAATTTGGAGAACTCTAAACCCACGCACCGGGACTTCCGCATATCAATAGCTCGGAGCCTAATTGAGCACTATAGAATTCAGAGGTCTCTTCATACAGGGGGTAAGAAATCTACAACCCCTGCACCCCTCAGACTTGAAGGAAAACACTTTCCTAAAGGGATACCACCGACAGAAAATAAAAGTCGCGTCTATTTCGAAGGTGTTTGGTGTGTCGTAAAAAAGGAGTCCGTAAAGAGACTACTATGATATGCCTTGAATGTGGAGATGTGCCCTTATGTGTCTATCCATGTTTTGAGATGTACTATTCAAAAAGGAACCTTTGAAGGCAAGACTTTGTTTATTCTAGAATTTATTTAAAATGTATTATAAAAGATAAACATTAAAATTATTAGGTTTAAATAAGCATTAAATGCATGACGTCCTTATCCGCGAAAATGTTAATATCGGCAATAAATGCGATTTTCGTCCCACCTATTAGAAACCATAAAGTCTACATCCGATACAAACTGAAGCACATTAGCCATCACAGGGCCATGCAAAACACAGAGAAATTGCTAGGTGCTTGTAGAAGCGACTTTGCAAACTCATGCTATTGGAAGGAACATCCAGTTCTATAGAAATACAAATGCTGTCCTTGTTGAATGTTCGCAGGACGATGGTAGACTCTTACAATGCAGTGCATTTCCTCACAATTGTCAATTTCATTCATCCATCGTCCGATAGATATACAAGGTTAAAGGACATTAAGCTTAAAAAACTATTAAATAAAAATCTGATGTGTTCCATTCACATGAATTTCTCTACATCTCTGCAACAAATTATTGTTAAAAAGCTTATTCTTCTATTTACTTAATGCTAATCGAGAAAAAATTAGCAGAAATAGTCTTATTACTTACTTCCTTGTAACTAGAAGCCAAATAAGGGAGTAGCATAGGTTAAAGTGATAGGTAGCTGTGTGACTGAAGTTCCTTTGTTTGTACAGACAGGAGTTGACAAATTCCTGTATGAGAAAAGTATACGTTTTTTAAAGCTGAAACAAAAAATAAGGGATATCTCGAAAACGATCAACTCCACGAAAAAAAAAATATATAATGTAAATTGTGTTTTACCGTGCTCTACATTTTTGTGTGGTAAGTTTTTGTCTATCTCTTACGGTTTAGCAGTTGTACAAAATTCCGTAAAATTCATCCAGAATAAAGTAGTCTTCAGAGGCTATTCCTAGAAAATTCAAGATATACATATTATTTGTCAGGTAAATATATTTAATATACGACATTTCAATCAAAATCGTTACGCCCTTTTTGAGAAAATCAAAATTTTCGAAAAAAGTCAATGTAAAGGATAGTTGGGGGATTTTCTTGAAAATCTTCTTTTCACATCCTTGCAAGTTTGGTATTTAACGGTATTTTCGTTTTTGAGCTACAGTCATGGAAATAAGTATTCATACAGTACTGTAATTGAAATTGGCCACTGATATTTCCATATTAAATTAAATGACAGCGCTACGATTCTGAGTAGGAAGCCACCCAATTAAATAGTGTCATGATAACAAGTATTTGAGTATTAAACAAACGTACCTCAAGGAAATAAACGATACCCCAATGCTGGCTGTATTTGACAGTGAAAAAAGTATTCAGACACCACTAGAAATGTAAACACAGAAACCACCAACGAACCGTTTGCAGCAAGCAAGGCCTTAGTGGCAAGCTACAACTCCTGCTTGTTGGTTCTGTTACGTAGTGAATGCCGTGCGACAGAAATATGGGCCGCAAAGGTAAATAAACAACTGTAGAGGAAAGACAGTTATCTCCCAATATCAAAAGGGAAAATCATTTTCAAACATTGCTGATGTTATTGAAAGAAGCCGGGCAACTGTGCAGTCCATAATAACACGATATAGAGAGAGAAATTCTGTCATTAACGGCGAAAGAAAAGGAGGACCACAGAAGCTAACGCAAAGGGAAAAGAATGTGTTAATAAGAATGATAAAAAAGAACCTAAATTGACAGCCTCTGCATTGTCTGCCTATGTTAACGATCAGTTCGGAAAGGAAATAACACCAAGGGCTGTTCGCTATGTTCTAAGTAGTGCAGGCTATGGAGCTAGGGTAAGCATGAACACGAGTTTCTGGGACAGGGTACTGTTCACAGATGTAAGTAAATTGAATATATTTGTAAATGATGGCAGAATTTTGGGGTGGCGAAGACCAAATACTGAGCTTGAACCCAAGCACCTTCTAGTCACAGTGAAGCATGCTGGAGGAGGAATTATGGTATGGGGCAGGGGCGTCGCTTTAGGGGACGCTAATACGCTGAGCGTTCCCTTTATTTTTTTGTGTTTAATTGTTTTATGAGTATTTTGTTTTCTAACAACTTTAAAGGAGGACAATTATAGGATGGAATCATTTAGTAGCGATTTTTTTTTATTTTATTTTGCAGATCATACTGTTGAACAGCTATAATAAGCCTAACTAGAAACACAAGATTTACAAGTCAATCCGTTCCGTTTGAAAACAGCAGTGTACGCTGAGACGAGTCAGCGTTTCACTCTGTATTTGATATGGCTAGCAGGACCTCCCCGCAAACCCCTGACCTACCACTTGCCAGCCCCTCTCGCTTTCGCAAACCTCTCACATATCTATCGTGCATATGCTAGCGTTCAGCGGTGAATCCTGGCATGTTTCTTCTGTATTCGCAGTGCTGCTGAGGTAATGTCAGTTGTGTTTGCGAATAAAATTGTAGTACGTAAACTCAAAGTACATGTTATTTTCCCCACAAGAATGAGTGGCATAACACACCAGCTATAGTGTTAGTGTTTCCATTGCGTATTTTCATTTAATTTAAAGTGCAATAAAGTGTATGTGACATTGTCATAACAATGAGTGAGATACCTGAAACATTAGATTTGTTAACATCTTACGCTCAAAGTCTCTACCAGATTACACGTATGAAGAGCGATGCGAGCTGAAAGCGAAACGGCCTACTCCAAAATTAAATATTAAGGAGGTTAACAAAAAATAAACACGCCAATTTCAATCTTCATGGTATGACAGGTTCTCCTGGCTTACGGGTAGTTGTGACACAAACATAATATATTGTTATGTTTGCATCATGTTCGGTGAAAAAGACTTGGAGTGGTGCACAAAAGGCATGTCTGATTTAAGTAAGTTTATTAAAAAAGCAATCAAACATCAAGAATCAAAGGTACATTTGTTAAATAAAGAGAAATTTCAGCTCTTAGGAAGACATCGGATTGACCATGTTATTTCCGAAGCTGCACGTCTTCAGGCAATAAAACATAATGAACAGGTAGCATTACATAGACAGGTTCTTGGACGTATAATTCAAACTATCATATATCTGTGCAAACAAGAATTACCTTAATTATTTAGAGCATCTAAATTTACTTGCTCAAAATGAATCGGTTATACGAGACCATTTACAGTCCACATCAACATTGAAAGGGATTTCGCCGGAGATTCAAAATGAACTTATTGAAGTCATAACTTCAGTTGTTAAGGACAAAATTAGGTTAGAAATGCGAGAGTTCTTTTATTTCAATTCAAGCCGACGAGACTTTAGACGTGTCTTGCAAGAGCCAACTTAGCATCATTTTCCGGTACTGTGTTCAAGACAGGATTGAAGAACGGTTCGTAGGTTTCTATGATGTCTCAAATGATAAAAGCGGCTCAGGTTTGGCAGGTATTGTTCTTAAGGTTTTGGAAGTAAAAACAAAGTGAAAAGTCAAACCTACGCTGGTTGCTCCGTAATGGCAGGCCAGCAAAGAGGTATACAGCATATAGTAAAGGAGTTATGCCCTCACGCAATCTTTATTCACTGCTACGCACACCAGCTGAATCTAGTTCTTTTGTATGGTTAAAAAACATTCAAAACAAGTACGTTTGTTTATATCTGACTTGACAACATTTCATAGTTTTTTTCAGCAAGTCGTCCAAACGCACTGCACTGCTTACTGAAAAGGGATTTAGGTTGCCGCAGGCCTGCACTACAAGATGGAACTTCCACTAGAGGGCCGTCACAACTATAATGAAATATTTCAGTGTCTTATACCAAGTTTTTAATGCAATAATCGACGATGAACATTCTTACTGGGACTACGACACCATAAATCGTGCACGGGGACTAATTAAGTTCATGGATGACGCAAATTTTGTGTACCTGCTAAGAGTTTATGAGGCATGCTTTGTTCACATTGACCATGTGTTTAAAGTTCTGCAGTCACTGATTAATATAAATGCCTGCGATAATGAAATACAACTTGCCATTGCAAATATACAAGACCTAAGATGCGAGACTTTCATTGAAATGTGTGTGCAAAATAGTATCCAGCTAAATGCAAATGTAAGTTTCAGTGACTTTCAAAAGGCTAGATTGAAAGAGCTAACATATGAAATAATTGACTGTCAAGTTCTTCAAATGAAATCCAGATTTGATGATTTTCCACGGCTCGAGTTTGTAGAGTTACTGAATGAAAAAAATTCATGGAACATAAGAATTTCCTCAGACGAAAATCTACAAACTAATAAAGCAGTATCCTGGTTATTTTAATTCAGACCAGCTTGAAAACGAGCTCTTCAATATTTATGCAGATGATCAAAAGCATCTATCACCACAAAATCTACTGAAGTATTTGATTATAAATGGGTTAGACTCGGTGTATGAGGAGGTGACTAAGCTATTGCGTTTAGTTGTAACGTATCCTCCTACAACAACGGGTGAGATCGATGAATACACTCAGAAAATTAAAACATACTTAAGAAACTCAATGACCAGTCACCGTTTGTGCAACGTAAGCAAAAAAAAAAAAAAAAAAAAAAAAAAAAAAAAAAAAACTGTTGGGAGAACTGTCCTCTAATGCCGCATTTATTGAGAAGAAAAACCGACGGATGGATTTGCTGTATAAGTCAGTTTAGGTAAGTTATTGTTTTCAATATAACCATTATAACATTGTTATTTGTTGCTTTCATTGTCAATCTTAAATCTAATTTATAAGCGCAATATTCGATAAAATGTGAAATTGCCCATCTCCACCTTTTATTTCTAGCAGTAGGGTGTTTAAACTATATAGTTTTTTATTTCACGCTACGCCACTGGTATGGGGATGTATGGCTACATCTGGTCTTGGGGAACTTGTTTTTGTTGAATAGATTGGATAGATTTCAATATTTAAATATCCTAAAGAATAATCTGCAAAAGAGTGTTGATAAATTGAGTTTATGCTCAGATTACTACTTTCAACAAGACAATGATCCTAAGCATACGGCGGAAATTGTTCGTTTGTAGTAGTTTTATCATACTCTCCACGTTCTCAAGTTTCCAGCACAGAGTACAGACCTTAATCCAATTGAACATCTTTGGCATACCCTTGAAAGAATGGTCCGAAAGCATGACATACGAAGTAAGGCAGCTCTGAAACAATGTCTTCAGCAAGAATGGCAAAATATTACCTCAGATACTACAAAAAACTTGGTACATTCCATCCCAAAGAGGTTAACAGAAGTAATACGTAGAAGAGGACTGCCTACAAAGTATTAATTTTGTTATTGTATTTAAACTGTAATTTTCTTTGATTGAATGAATACTTTTTTCCTTGTTTTGAGAAGCCAGCTGGTACAAATGTTTTATTTACTTTTTGATGAGGAGTAATTTAGGTCATGCGTTTATATGTATAGATTCAGGAGGAAATATCATACTGTTAGTTTACTATATAACCTCTCAGGATGTTAACTTTAGTTATTATAAATTAAGTTTTTCTACATAAACACTGGTGTATGAATGTTTTGTTTTCCATGACTGTATGCTGTCCGCACACACGCACAAACACGGACCTTTTTCCAGAAATGCTTTTTTGGATTCAGGGGGACCAAAACCATGTATTTCCGGTGAAATCTCGGTATCGAATTTTTGGGTGCAATACAATACCTTCTCAATACACTATATCATAGTACGTGTAGAGAAAGTAGATAATTAAAATTAAAACGATATTAACAATGTGAAACAAAATTAAAATATTACTTTAAACCAAATTATTTATGAATATTTCGTCATATAAAACAACTAAGTTCACCCAAGTGATTCGAACCACCTTTACCTCACAGAACTGCTTACAATAGTGTTTTCTTCCAATTGAACTACTTATAAACACGGCATTTTGCTAACCAAGATAACATCATATGAGGTATGTGCTTGTTTTATTAGCATCAGCTGTGCATTACAAATGCATTGAAAGCTGTATTACAATTTCTGCCATATTAGTCATCTCCCTAGGTTGAGAGCAAAGCTATCCATGTTGCAGAATTTTCTTAGATATCATGGGCCCGATATTTTCATGTTAGAATATAAATTGCAGATTACATAAAACTGGATTAGTAAGGGCGGCTTGTAGTTTACGTCCTTTAATCTGGTAGGTCATATCGGACGCTGAATGAAGTGGGCGAAATGATGGTCAAATGAGCTCGGGGACCATAGAGCTTAAAGCTACCCGGCATTCATCCTTTCATCATAAGGGGAATGCTCCCCCCAAAAAAGCTTATCCGGTAACTCACCCTACCTAAATTCGAACTCTGGGCCTCTTGGATGCGAGGCTACTCGCACTGCAGAAGCAATTTACTGTCTGTCCTTTTCTTTTTTATTTGTTAAACGTTCTTTAACCGTCTAGGTTAAATCGGACAATGGATGAAATCAGTGAAAGGAAGCTCAAATGAGCCCGGGGTGCATGGAGCTTAAAGAAAACCCCGAAAAAGTCTTATCCGGGTAACTTCATCCTAACCCATATTCAAACTCGAGAGCTTTTGAATGAGGCACAAGAAACGCTACCCCCACGTTACAGAAGCGGGATCTGTGATTTGATTGATTGTTTGGGTATGATTTACATACTTCATTAATAGCAACTAAAGAAACTTATATTCCACATTGAAAACTTCGTTATTCATGTTTGTTTTAGATAATCTTGTCTTTCCATCCCCTAAATAGATGTAAACGGATATCTAGAAACAAAAGTAAAATTCTTGGAATTCGCTACTTTTTTGGGGGGACGTAGGGGAGAATACATGATGACAAAGAATTGACAATAACTCCTCAAGTTTTTGAGTTAATGTAATGAAATTTGGAATCAACATTTGAAATATTGAGATCACCATTGCAAAAACAAAAAACAAAAAAATTAAATTAATGTATTTTTCAGGTACCTTTTCAAAAAATCCAACAAAGCAATTATAATAAAACTTTGTGGTCAAGTTTCTTATATAGTGATGATGATGTGCAACAAACTTTTGATTTAGCTGTTAGTTTTTTAATAAAAAGTTTTCAGTTTTGTTCTAAAATTTTATTAATTTCACTGATATAAATAATCATAAATATTATTTTCAAAATATCAAAAAACTGCTCACAGGATTGCTCACTGTACATCTCTGGGGTAAGTAGTTTCAGAGAAAAGGTACACTGTTTTTGGAAAAAAAATGTAATTTTATAGAAAACAGCATAGAAAATTTACTTTATTTTAAAGTTGACATTTCTTTACCTCCAGCACCCTCCTGCTGCTGTTTTCTCTTCATCTGCTTCCTTTGACTAGCTACCTTTTGCAAATTTTCTACCGCTCTCTGAGCTTTGGCGAGTCTAAGCTCATCAATACTCCTCAATGTGCTAACTGTGAATGCTCCTGGTTGGAATCCTAGTCTGTGAATTGTTTTAATTCTGCCTATATTTCCATGTTAATAAACAGGCATCACATGCAGCAATCTTCACAACATTTGAGGATATAGGCATTGGTTTTGGACAACGTTTCCAGATCAGACTATTGTAGCTCTCATTTGGATTCTGGGGTTTTTCATGTGTACATTTTTTAAGTAAATCTGGATCTCCTAGAAATCTGAATGTAGACTTGATAACATTCATCACTGCCTCTGGTAACTATGTTTATGTTTGTATGTTTTGCCATCAACCTCTGCCTGTATTTGCACAAGAAATGTCACACGGCCCATGCTGAGGCACATCAGTTTGACTGTTTATGAAAGTATATTGCCCACACTGCTCTTTGCATTTGCTTCACATTTCCAATGTTTTCCCTAATGACCTTACAGTAAGTTAACCTTATATTTGCTTCATGTATCTTGATATTTTTAGCCGAAGTTTTGAATTGTACATAATTTTTACAGTTTTCACAATATAGACACAATCCCAAAACGTGCCTTGTCTTCAAATAATTTTAATTTTTAGGCACCACAGTTAGCACAAGCATATGAACTAATAATGTCTGTAAGAATTCCTAAATCTATTGCTCTAAAACCGCTTGAATATTCATACTCACTGTTTTCAGTATACACATCGGCATACATGTCACTATCAAGATTTCTCTCTGAAGCACTTACATTTCCAGAGCTACGAGGCTGGTAACATGCATTATATTCATCAGTTTTTTTTTTTTGTTTTTTTTTGGTTAGTGTGCAGTTGTTTTATCTTTTGCACATAAAATACAATGCATTGAAATCTTTCTAAACACCTTTCCTTGAGATCTACCCATAATGTTCACCAACAAAAGCTCTAAAAAGAAGCAAACAGCTCAAAATCACAATATGCAACGTCAAATCACATGTGTGACTGTTTACAAACATGGCAACCGTATGTGTGCTGTCTGCCATTTTAACACAGCCTTCTAAACACTATCAACAGCAGTCCAGGCATTGTGACAGAAAGATTTCTTAAAAAAAAAAGGGGGGGGGGACATGCGTTCCATGTATGCATACCGGCCTTTGAAAGATGGGCGTGGCAAGTGCAGACGTTCACAAAATATTTTTTTAAACATACTACTAGTTCTATGTCGTGATTCAAAGTTATAGAACACGTTCTATAACCCATACCCAATAACATCAACAAAAAAAAAAAAAAAAGAAGGTTTTTTGGAACCATTCTCATCTAATGCATTTTGTGAGTATTGATTCAGTTTTTATTCAGTTAAATACTTTATTATGATATACAATATATTAAATTCATTAGCTTTAGGTACCTTTGAGTCATACTCTTCCCATAGCATTATAGGTATAATTAACTATAAAGGAATGTAATCATGTTGAACTCATTCAACATTTCTGAAACATTATTTTCGTTTCTATTACTGTAACATTTTAATTTACTTCATAATCGAGCGAGACCTTCCAACATGAGGGAGATATACAAGCGTGTCCGGAAAGTACGTACCTATTTGGAAAAACAGGCATAAGAAATTTGTTTTCACCACATTTATTTGTACATAGAAGAGCATTCTTTAACCTATTTTTGCCACCATTGTTCAGGCATTTGTTACATCATATGCATATGCCTTCTTTAAAGAAAACTGCTGCGTCGAGTCTCTGCTGAACACCGTGTTTTGCGTCGTCATGTGTCTCAGAGCGCCTTCCTCCGAACTCACGCTACAAGTTCAATAACAAGTGGCAATCAGAAGGGGGCGAGATCGGGGCTGTACAGCGGGTGATTGAGCTGTTCCCAACCGAATTGTTGAATAAGCTATTGTGTGACACCAGCAGCTTGCGGACGTGCGTTGTCATTAGGCACAATGCCTCGACTGAACATTCCGTGCCTTTGGCTTCGAATTGTGCGCCGAAGATTTCTCAGTATTTCACAGTATCGTACTGCATTGATGGGTGTATCTCAGAAGTAACTCGCCTAGCAGTCTCTTCCAGAACACAGTGCATATAATATTTAGTGCTGACAATGTTGTTTTGAATTCTTGCGTTAGGGAGATCTTGTGTGCCTCCACTCCATCGACTGTTTTGATTTTGGAGTGATATGACAAACCGAAGTTTCATCGTCTGCTTAAGGATAACCATCTGTGAAAAACGTAAAATCTACAATTTTGCTTGGGTTGATTTGAAAGTTTAACACAGCAATTGCAGTATTAAGAATAGTGTACATGCTAATTTTCAGACTTTTGTTCAAAGTAGTTCCTGTGAAATTAACATATTTACTCCAAGACTAGGAATTGTTCATGAATGAATTACATCTTCAGATGTTTATTGTCATTTAATTAAAACATTCCACACGATGCAATTTCAGTTACAGAAATATAATACTTTGCAGTTATACTGATAAATACAGTATTACTAAAACTGATGATATGAAAATGTTATGTGAGTATTGGTTTAGGAGAAAAATATATTTAATGGACATTTTATTACTTTTTTATTTTTGCTATGGAAGTATGAAGTTTATTATTTAATTACAAGAGCACTGGTGGTATTAGAAAAAAAAATCATCTCATCAATTTTCTTTAGTACTATTTTTATCTAAAATAATAAAAACACGAGAAAATAGGTTTTAAAGTTAACATAAATTTAACACAATTTCTTTGTCTTAGACTTTCATATTCTGCTGCAGCAATTTTTAAACCGTGAACATCTGTCAACTCTCACGGACTGTTTACACTAATTCTAATTAATATATAAAGAAAAGAAAAACTGCAAGTCATTTGGTCCGAGTCAGCTGCACTCTGCCGCCAAAACAGTCTCTATTTCACGGCCGGAAATATGCTGTTGGTGGGGTGTGGGGAAGTCCTCTGGGTGCTCTATCTCGTTTGTGGTTTAGGATGGGGAGGGCCCAGGTTAAGTAATCGGTGGTATGATGAGGGACAGGTAGAGAAGCACCCGGTGTGCTTGTAAATTTTGAAACATGTTACTATACTCACTTTTTTTTTTTTTAGTTATTAGTGCATATTATTGTATTTTCAACTTGAAATAGACACATTTAAGGCAAATGTTATTGTTCAAAACCAAATTTCCGATTTTTAGCAATTTTTCGGCATAGTGAAAAGGTTAAAGCACCACATCCACTTAGTCATCTATTTAAATCGTCACGTGATACGGTTTAAATCGCCGCATGGTAATAAAACAACATGCAATTGAACTACAAGCAATACATTATTTAATTAGGAAAAAAAATCGTTTTTCGCACTTTTTGATCAATTTTCACAGATGGGTATCCTTAAGAATTCATCTCCCTCCTCACTGTATCGGGTAAGAAATGTCAAGCACTGTTTTGTTTTCTGGACATATGTAAGCATCTTCGGAACAGTTTGCGATAATTTAAGTTTGCATCACAAAGCGTTCTTGTTGTGAACTGTCTGTTTTCAGGAATTGCCTCATTGTTCAACCAAACCTCATTGACAACATAAGACAGCCCACTACATGCTTCGTTATGAACATTTGACCGTCTAGCCCTGGCATATTCAACCTGGGGTACGTGAAGACTTCTTAGTGGTACATATAATATGTTTCCTGAATGATCACAAAGTAACGAAAAATATTTCAACCAGAGCAATATGAATGCCCTACCGTATTCTCAACAATAACATACAGCTGCGCTCGCTTATAATTTGTGTTGTTTCTTTCAAACGCCGACAACAATAGCAGTATCTGAGAATGTACGTTAGTTAACTGCTAATCTACCGACAGTTCAGTATTCAATATATTTTTGTGACTGTTAGGTGCAGGTTCGTTTTCTTTACTCAAAGTTTCACATCTCAACTCAGTGTAACAAGTGATATTGTCGATAATGTTGAACCACCGCAAGTGAAAAGTGCGACCACGCTTGTTCCACCACGGGACATTGATGAAAATAGTGTTGAAATTGAGCCATCTTTGAGAGAGTCGAGAAACCCGAGAAATGTGAAATACAGATATTACAGCGAATCTTACATTAAATATGGATTCGTGCCAAATATGTGTGATTCACCACTTCTCCTCTGCATTATTTGCAACCGAACTCAGTCGAATAATTCAATGAAACCATCTCTACTTCATAGGCCGCGCCGTGGCCGAGTGGTTAGACCATTCGCCTCTTATCTAGACGACCCGGGTTCGATCCTAAGCGACCACATGTGAGATTTGTGGTGGACAAAGCGGCGCAGGGACGTGGTTTCTCCGGGTTCTCCGGTTTTACCCGCCATCGCATTCCACCGGTGCCCCATCTTCATTTCATGTATCACCAGTATCATCGCCTGCGGTGTCACACGTAAGAGCGTAACAAATCGCGGCGAATGTAAAGACAAGTCAATCGATTTTTTTTTCCGGCGCAAAGCAGAAAAATTGAATTAAAGTTCAAACGTGATACACTAACGTAGCACTGGAGACATCGTATGAGTTAGCTGTTTTTTGCTAGTTGCAAAAAATAAATCACCTTATGCCGCTGTTGAATCTCTTATTATTCCTGATTCTTTGATTATAGCAGATAAGCTGTTGCACAAAGATTCCGTTAAAGTAATAAAAAAAATTCCGAATTCTGACACAAGTGTAGGGCCTAGAATTTATGGTATGGCACAAGATATTGTTGACCAAATAGTATAAAATATTCAAATAGACAAAAGATTTGCCATTCAAATCGATGATGCTGAACTACTTATGAATATATGTTCGGTATTTTGACGTTAAAAGGGTGCTATTGCTGATGAAATTCTAGGATGTAAACAATTACCAGAACATACAAGGGGGGGGGGATTAAAATTAAATTTGTCATGGGACTGGTGTGTAACAGATGGTGTTGTTTTATTGACAGGTAAAAAAAAAAGCTGTTTTATTGCTCGTATTCGCGAAATTAACCCCAAAATAATTTGGCAACATTGCGTTATACACAACATTTTGTAGCGAAAAAATATCTCCTGATTTACACGAAGCATTGAACACTGCTATAAAAGAAGTCAATTTAATAAAGTCACGTGCACTTAACTCCCGTTTTTTAAAATAAAATGTGTGACGAGATGGGAGCTACGCACACTCAATTGTTTTTGCACACCGAGGTGCGCTAGGTTATCACTAGGACGCGTATTGACTCGTCTTTTTGAACGGAAACAGGTCACATATTTCCTTACAAACATAAAATCTGATCTGGTGAAGCATTTTGAAGATTAGTGGATTTGCCAATTGGCTTATCTGACGGATATATTCAACAAATTTAACGAGCTTAATCTTCAACTCCAAGGTTTTGACGTAAACATTTTTAAAGCTCATGATAAAATAATGGGGTTTGATAAGAACGTTTTATTTTGGATTGATCGCGTTAATAAAGGGAATATTGCAGTTTTTCCAACTCATTTGGAACATAGTGGACAAAATGAAGTTAATATTGCTGATGGACTTTTGGAAATAATCGAATTCCGCCTACAAAATCTCAGGTTACAGCTTTTAAAATACCTCCTAAAAATTGAGAAAGACGACATTACTCAAGAATGGATTACAAATCTGTTTTGCACCACCGCCATCAATTTCTCTGATCTTCCCGTAAAATAAAAGCTCTTTTGAATTTTTTTTTATATATTAGAATAATTTTAGCTTCATCAAATATTTCAACCTGATGAAATTTGGGCTCTCTTTTAGGATTATGCTTAGGAATTCAAATTATAACAGGTTTATTCTTAGCAATGTCGTTGACAGTTAACTGAAAATAAAATTCGAAAACATGTCAATTTATGATTTTTGGTGTTCCGCACGCAAAGAGTACACTGAACTTAGTGGCTGTGCCATTACACCTTCCATTCCCCTCAACTTATCTGTGTGAGCAGGGTTTCTCTGCATTGACAGCAATCAAACCGAAACAAAGAAATCACTTGAATCCAGAACATACCAAAATAAACTTGTGCACATGTAATAATAATAAAGTACGAGCGAAAAAATAAACATGTATTGCGATAACTTACATTTATTCGTTTCTGGAAGCGGCTCTATTCCCTCCAGATCAGAATCATCGTCTGAGCTGTTTGTGCTGCTGCTTTGTACTTCAAGATTCATAACCAGGTTAACAACAACAGTGTCACTTAAACTATCTCCCAAAACAGCACTTCTTTTTTCGTTACATGTAGCACTTCATTAACTGTTGGCGGCTCTTTTTGCATTCTTCATTATTGCATATTTCACGCGCTTCTTTTTTTAACGGTTGTAACGACTATTTCCTTTTCAGATTTTTCATTGTGAGCACTGCTTATATCTGACCGAAACACCGATGAACTCGGATGTTGATTCATCACTTCTTTCACAGGAAGTGTTGCATGTTTTTCACAAACATCACAAACATTCAACACTACAGCTTTTTCACCGCTAATCAACGGTTTACCAGCCTTATACTTTATATAACTTGAGGAAACTCCCGACGACCGTCCTCCATGATTCTAAACAGCAACAACCATTAACTGTGTAAACAATATTGAGGAAATCAGGTGATTCATACGAATAGCTTGTTCGGACTTCTTTCTCTGCTTAACAGTACAAATCAGCATCAGTTTAACTCTTAGTCTTTTGTACAGAATACTATTCAATTTAAGAATATATTCATTCCGTAATTTAGATTGTTAGCATGGGATTACATTCTTGCTCGCACTACTACTGTGTTCTACCGCGGTGCACTGGCCATGTGGATCAACCTAAGAGTGAAAAGAAAATAGTAGCGTTTTTCTTCAGGTCAACTACTTAATAGAAACACAATAACACATTTTCTGCATATATATATATATATATATATATATATATATATATATATATATAAATTGCTGAAATGTGTGTACGCGTATCAGTTCCCAAGACCATCAAATTGAACAATTCTTTTTTTGTTGTGTTCGTTATTGTCACAAGGTTTGTGGAAATGAAAATGTTTAAAAGTAGTACGGGAAAGTATTTAAAAATCTGATATTATGAATAAAAACCGTGCTAAGTGAACGCATTTCAGTTAATGGCCGCCAGATGGCAGTGGTACAAGTTATTTGTTGCTAAATGGTCGAGGTACTTCTATATATTTGCCTTCCCATTCAATGTTAAGGAAACGCACCAGTTTATCAAGACATTGACTCAACGTAGCAGTGAAATTCAAATACATTTTTATGTATTAGCTGTCCTTTCTTTACTCCTATCATTTAAAATAAAGAAGCAAAGAAGCTTTTCTGACGGCGAACACCTAGAGTAAGTACTTAATTTATTTGCCGCTAGATGGCTATAGTAATATTTTTCCTCCCTATCCAATGTTAAAGTAACGTAACAGTTCGAGATGAGATAATGCAGCAATGAAATTCAAATATATTTTTATTGATTAACTGTCCTTTCCTTACTCCTATCGTTTAAAATAAAGAAGCTTTACTAGCGATGAATACCTAAAATATGTACTTATTATATGCCACCGTAGTTCCTACTGCTCTATTTTTCGTCTTCAATGCTAAGGGAATGCACCTTCCCCCTGATGCTCTATGCCTGCGAAGTGTGGGGTATGGCAGCAGACTCCTGGCTTCTCAGGTTACAGCGGGTGCAGAATAGAGGACTTCGGTCCATATATTCTGTATGTCGACGTTTCCCTTTGAGGCTACTACATGAAGCTTCGGCCCTCCCATATGTGGAAGATGTTATTAGGCGCCGGGCTCAAAAATTCTACGCCAGATTGGGCGAACACGAGAACGCTCTTGTCAGATCTCTGGGGGAGTACTTACCCTCGAACGCCGAAAAAGGCGGTTCCGGGTTCCCCGCATGGCTTGTGGGCACCCCCGGTAACAACGGCTATAAACCAGCCAACAGCGTAATAGCTGAACAAAGCACTACCCCCCTCCCATAGGGAGAGGTCTATCAAAATTCACCACCTTATTTAAATAAATAAATAAATAAACACCAGCGGAGCAGAGGAAAGGATGCTGCTCCTGAAAGTGCAACCTCTCGAGGAGCCTACCAGCGCTACCTCCTTAACACCAACACTCGAAACCTCAAACAAAACCTTAGCCATCACCTCATTCCTGTGGTTAAACCCTTACCAGGGTAGGTACACAGCAACAACACCCAGGCTCACCACGAGCCTACAAGACACGCACGCACACGCACACACGGAATGCACCTGGTTATGGAGCAATGACGCAAGATAACTGTGTAAAGCAAATATATTTCTTATGTATTAACCATCGTTCCCTTGGTCACATCGTTTAAATAAAGAAATAAGTATGCTTTTGTTGTAATTCTTTAAAATGAACAAGTTCTAAACGATGCACATAACCATTAACTCTTCTTGGAATCTGAAAATGGCGGAGAAATAACGGGAACCGTTTTAATTTCAACTTCCTATTGCAGATGTTGGTTATTTGACGGTTTTTTACTTTCTCTATACGCACTATGCACATAGTGTATAGAGAAGGTATTGCACTCCACCCAAAAATTCGATACCGAGATTTCACCGGAAATATATGTTTTAGGGTCCCCAATATCCAAAAAATCTGATGTGTTCCATTCACATGACTTTCTCTATATCTCTGTAACAAATTATTGTTAATAAGCTTATCTTTTATTTATTTCATGCTAATCGAGAAAAATTAGCAGAAATAGTCTTATTTCTTTCTTACATTATTGTAAGTAGAAGCGAAATAAGGGAGTACCATAGGTTAAAGGGAAAGCCAATAGCTGCTTGCTATGTGACTGATGTTCCTTTGTTTGTATGGACAGGAGTTGACAAATTCCTGTATGAGAAAAGTATGTTTTTCAAAGCTGAAATCAAGAATGAGGAATATCTCAAAAACGATCAACTCCACGAAAAAAATGTATGTAACATAAATTATGTGTTTTAACGTGATCTACATTTTTTGTGGTTTAAGTTTTTGTCCATCTCTTATTGTTTAGTAGTTATGCAAAATTCATCCAGAATAAAGTAATCTTTGGAGGCTATTCCCAGAAAATTCAAAATATACATTTTATTTGTCAGGTAAATATCTTTAATATATGATATTTTAATCAAAATCGTTAGAGCCATTTTTTAGAAAATCAAAATTTTCGAAAAAAGTTCTATGTAAAGGGTAGTTTCGGGGGGAGGGGATTTTTCTCAAAATCTGCGTGTCGCATCCCTGGAAGATACTAAACTTAAATACCAAGTTTGGTATTTTACCGACTTTTCGTTTTTGAGTTATCGTGTTCACGGACACACACACGGACCTTTTTCTGAAAATGCTTTTTTTGGATACAGGTAACCCTAAAACATATTTCCGGTGAAATCTCGGTATCGAATTTTTTGGTGGAGTGCAATACATTCTCTATACACTATGTACATAGTGCGTATAGACAAAGTAAAAAAGCATTTTCACGAAAAGGTCAGTGTGTCCGTGTGTCTGTGAACACGATAACTCAAAAACGAAAAGTCGGTAAAATACCATAAAATACCAAACTTGGTATTTAAGTTAAGTATCTTCCAGGGATGCGACACGAAGATTTTGAGAAAAATCCGCCTACCCCCAACTACCCTTTACATGGAACTTTTTTCGAACATTTTTATTTTCTCAAAAATGGCTCTAGCAATTTTGATTAAAACTTCGTATATTAAAGGTATTTACCTGACAAATAAAATGTATATCTTGAATTTTCTGGGAATAGCCTCTGAAGAATAGTTTATTCTAGATGAGTTTTACTGAATTTTGAATAACTGCTAAACCGTAAGAGATGGACAAAAGCTTACTACACAAAAAATGTAGAGCACGTTAAAACACACAATTTATGTTGTATTACTTTTTTTCGTAAGTTCGTCGTTTTTGAGACATTCCTTATTTTTGGTTTCTGCTATGAAAAACATACGTTTCTCATACAGGAACTTGTCAACTCCTATCCATATAAACAAAGGAACTTCATTGACATAGCAACCAGCTTTTGGCTATAATTTTAACCTATGGTAATCCCTTATTTCGCTTCTACTTACAAGATAGCAAGTAATAAGACTATTTCTGCTCATTTTTTACTTTCTCTATTCGCACTATGTACATAGTGTATAGAGAATGTATTGCACTCCACCAAAAATTTGATACCGAGATTTCACCGGAAATACATGTTTTAGGGTCTCCTGTATCCAAAAAACATATTTTCAGAAAAAGGTCCGTGTGTGTGTGTGTGTCTGTGAACACGATAACTCAAAAACGAAAAGTCTGTAAAATACCAAACTTGGTATTTAAGTTTAGTATGTTCCAGGGATACGACACGAAGATTTTGAGAAAAATCCCCCCACCCCAAATTACCCTTTACATGGAACTTTTTTCGAAAATTTTGATTTTCTAAAAAATGGCTAACGATTTTGATTAAAATATCATATATTAAAGATATTTACCTGAGAAATAAAATGTATATTTTGAATTTTCTGGGAATAGGCTCTGAAGACTACTTTATTCTGGCTGAATTTTGCATAACTACTAAACCGTAAGAGATGGACAAAAACTTAACAGGCAAAAAATGTAGATCACATTAAAACACACAATTTATGTTATATACATTTTTTTCGTGGAGTTGATCATTTTTGAGATATTCCTTTTTCTTGGTTTCAGCTTTGAAAAACATACTTTTCTCATACAGGAATCTGTCAACTCCTATCCATACAAACAAAGGAACATCAGTCACATAGCAACCAGCTTTTGGCTTTCCCTTTAACCTATGGTACTCCCTTATTTCGCTTCTACTTACAATAAGGCAAGAAATAAGACTATTTCTGCTAATTTTTCTCGATTAGCATGAAATAAATAAAAGATAAGCTGATTAACAATAATTTGTTACAGAGATATAGAGAAAGTCATGTGAATGGAACACATCAGATTTTTCAGATTAGCATAAAGTTAATAGAAGTATAAGCTTTTTAAGAATAATTTGTTGCAGGGATATAGAGAAAGTCATGTGAATGGTACACATCAGATTTTTTTGTAGTGTTTAACGCCCGCTTAACTACTTATGGCACCGCAGGTGGTATTTGACGTTATGTGGTACATGAGCTAGCTAAAGAACATGAAGCTACCCGGGTCACCATCCCAGTACAATTGCGGTGCTCATAATACATTTGATCAAGTTATAATTTGAGTTAAATGGAGAAATTTAAAACACACAAAGCTATCATCAAATAAAAGCTTATCAATTTCCCAAAAATTCTACTTGCTCTTTAGTTACGTCATTGTTAGCCTTAGAAATGGCTTTTTTGACATAGAAGAAAATAAAGAAAGAGGTGGAAAACATTGGGAGTAAAGGCAAGAAAGAGATTCGGAAGAAGCACGAATGTTAATTTGTGACTTTCTCCTTAATGTAATTCATTAACTATGTCAGCGTATACCCGCCACACTATGGATGCGCTACCATCACTTTTTTTTTTTTTTTTTTTTTTTTTTTTTTGGTAGTGTTTAACGACCGCTTTAACTACTTGTGGCAGCGTAGGCATGACTCTGATGATACCTGAATGAAGATGGAGCACCTCTGATGATACCTGAATGAAGATGGAGCACCGATGGAATGCGATGGCTGGGGAAACCGTAGAACCCGGAGAAAACTGACTCTGCGCCGGCTTTGTCCACCACAAATCTCACATGTGGTCGCTTGGGATCGAACCCGTGCCGTCTAGGTGGGAGGCGAGTAGACTAACCATTCGGCCAAGGCGCAGCTAGTATTATTACTATTATTATGCCAAGCTATTTTTTTCTCTCCGGAAGGAAAATTGTACATCACAAGGCTCTACAATAAAGTGTTGTCAAATTATTTAATTGTAATTTTATTTCATTGCATGATCGTACTGTAAACGGAAGATTTTGTCCGAGTTTTTCTTTAGGTACTCCACCCGTGCGAAGCCGGAGCGGGCAGCTAGTATATATATATATATTTTCCTGTAGTTTACAATGATTAATTGATTAATGATATGCTGGTTGCCAACATGGTGAGCGGATGGCTGCCATGCCCTCTAGAACAGAAAGGAAAGCACATGGCAAATTTCAGTCCCAAACCATCTATGCAGGAACGCGTGAGAATTAGGTGACCCTTCGTACTGCCAAACAGAAGTGGGTGTTTACTCTAACACTGAAAGTTTACCCAGTCTTTAGGTTGTGACTGTTTGCTAATGTTTATATAAAATGTGAGCTTGTAATTTTGGAAACGTCGCTCTTCAATGTAGTTTTTTATGCTTGACGTCGCCACTCTTGTGAGTAGCCAAATGCTGCTTGTATAACGCAACTAGCAGATGGCAGGCTGAGGGTAGTCCGACAGTGGGTCAGTCGTGTTCCTATTCTTGCAAGAATTTCACCACGTAATGACGGGAATGTGGGGTTTGCCGGTTGGCGGGTGAAAATGAGGCTAAGGAGTGACAGGAGGTAGCAAGCTGAACGGTTGCCAGTCATGGTGCAACGGCCCATGTGCACCGCTGGTGCAATTAGTTTACAAAATGTTTATTTTGGGGTTGAAATTTTGAAGTCCAAGCAACTCTTGAAGGATTGTGAGGAGCTTAGCCGTAGCAGCTGTTGGTGCTTGTATAAGGATGCACATCGCTGTATTTGTGCCAGCAGAAGCTATCGGTAGGTGCCTTCGGCCGTGAATATCTAGTGAGTAATTACTGATAATAATAGTGTATCTAGTGAATAATTACTGCATAACCAGCATCAAACATTGCATCCAACTCTTGTAATCTAGCCTATGCACTTCAGGACACTAATGTGCTTTCCTTCTGTGTATAACAAAGTTTAACCCAAGTTGTTTGCAATTTTCGATTATCGATAAAGTTTCTGTTTATACAACAAAACTCGATAATAGATAAAATTCGTTTGGTTCACTATCTTCCAAGGCTGACACATGTAGACTTTTCAGGAAAATCCCCCACCCCAACTACCGGTTACATGGAACAATTTTCGAAAATTTTGTTTTTATCAAAAATGCCTCAAGGGATTTTGATCAAAATGTTATATGTTTAAGATGTTTTCATGATAAACGAAATGTATTTACTCCTATTCTCGTAAAGAGAACCGAATTTCATTTGTTTCACATATGATAGTTTTAAAAAGATTATCGTGTTAGCCTAGTGTATTCTCCGCATCAGTTCTGCTTACGTGAAAGCAAGTTCTGCCAATGTTTATCTCGATTAGCAAGTCGCAGAGAAAGTTTATTTTTTTAAGAGGTAGAGCAAGTTATGTGAATAGAACACATCAGATTTGTATTTCAAGTATGCAACGAGTATTCTTGAGAAAATAAAAATCTAATAAGCTTACTTTGATTGTAGTCATAAGTAAAACACGGGATGTTAGGCAAAATGCCTTTTTTAGTGGGTGAAAGTAAATCACTTCCTTAGACATAAATGTGGTTCAGAATAAAGAGAATCGATAGGGTCAAATTATATTTTGTCTCTTTTGCTTTTTTAAGGTATTTTAGCCTCATTATAAATTAAATGCGTTATTTTGTCATTTTAAGAAATATGTTTTTGTTTATTTGCAATTTTGCATATCAAGTTTTTTTTTGTCCCCTAAAGATATTTTCAATGTAATATGCTTTAGATAAAAATATTTGTTACTACAGGGATGGTCTTCAGGTAGAATCATCATCTGTGCGAGTGGTTCCAAACACACATCTGGCACTTTTATGCTGGTCTTATTCACAAGCGGCAACAATGTTAAATCTTTGCCCATTCTCACAGATATTATGTTTGGGATCTCTATTTTGGGCTTCCTATTCACTATTAAAATCTTGTAAAAATACTGGAAGTAGCTAATAAAATAACTACATTTTTCTTCTAATAAAATGTTTCACCGTTCTCATAGAAATCGTCACATCGAGTTTCGGCCAATTTGCTTTCACCTCAGCCAATGAAAATTTGTATTTTCAAATCTTATTGTTACAATTGTGTACTGCATGAGTTTATTGTTATAGGGCGAATAAATTTCTGCTCGGAGCAGTTAGTATTGAGCTATTGTCGGGTGAAAGTAGAAGACTAAGCAATAATGCCTAAATTCAGTAACAGTAATTTGAAAAGTAACATTTACAGCTACGTTAGTAAATTTAATTCTCACATGTTTTCAACCGATGGAGCAGTTGCCTTTATGCTTCGAAAATGCAATTCTACGTATTCATAACAAAGTAAATGGCCAAAAATATGGATCTCCGTAGACAAAAAAAAAAAAAACAAACAAACAAACAAACAAACAAAACAAAAGAACAACAAAAAACCGGATAGGAGGAAAAAAGATATTGCCAGCTTAATTATTGGAGTATTGGAATCTGTGGACGTTACAGCACTTAGTTTTCATGGTAAGGTAAGAATTGATAAAAGCTAACAGTACAACCATTGCTCAAGATTGCACAAATCCGTTGAACTTACTTTGGCCTGGCGGTGTAAAACACAATGATGCCCCTTATTCTTTTCTGGTGCAGCTCCATACATGAAGATGGCTGGTGATATTTTGGAGGTTCCATTCCTTCAAATGATTCATCTAACGTGTCTGGCACATAACTTTCACAGAATATCAGAAGAGATTTGCAGTTCATTCCCTGATGCAGAAAATTTGATATCCAACATCAATTTTTTTTTTTTTTTTTTTTCTAAAAGTGCCTTCTCGAATCCAATCTTCAAGACTCTTGCCCCTGCACTCACTTTGCCCGGTTTAACAAGAGGGAGACGTGGACTTCTGCTGCTCTGCACTACGCCGACAACTTCGAAAAGTTAAGCGAGGTTGTTGCTGCTGAACTCTCCGAAGATGGACCTGCATCTCGGGAAGTGAAAATATTGTTAAATAATTTGAATGTTCGTAATAGCTTAACTTGGATAACAGTTCATTCCGCTAATTTGCCTGAAACTAGAACAGAACTTGGGGAGGGGGGGGGGGGGGAGAAACACTTGTGGCATCAATGAATCCAGTGTGGAAGAAACTGCGCAAACTTGAATCTGTATCAGGTGAAGTGGACAAAACGGCGCTGGGGCGGGTTTTCTCCAGGTACTCCGGTTTCCCCCGCCATTGCATTCCACCGGTGCTCCATCATCATTCATGTATCATCAGTGTCACCGCCTGCGGTGCCATTAGTAGTTAAAGCGGGCGTTAAACACTACCAAAAAAAAAGTATCAGGTGAAGTGGGAAGTACCATTAGTGAAAAGTGTAAACCTGTAATGTCTGCTAATCAAACAGAAGTAGTACGATCTTTTTCTGTAATGAAATATTTTATCGGATAGAAGATTAAGTATGATACAAGAACATTTACAACAATACCTTGTGGAAATATGCAACCAGTAAAAATATAAGTTATATTGATGCATTGCAATTTGTTCGTAAACAACATGATGCCTTTTTAAATTTATAATATCTTTTAGAACATTTATTGTACTTCATTTTTGTTGCCATTTTTAACGTCTTTGTTGCCGTTTTGTGTTTCTATTTTAATTGTTATAAATGCTTAAACATCCAGGCTATAGTTATAAGCCTATCTTAAAAAATCATGAAAGCTATCCGGGTAAAATTATCTCTTGTTTTTCTGATTGCTAAATTTAGCAAATTAATGCGCTTATTTGACTCAGCATGTTATGTCGTCTGTGTATACCTTCAAATATAATACCGTGGTGAATGTTTCATCTACCTGAAGAGCAATTGATAATTGCTGAAAACTCATTCCGTACTTAGGGCACAATTAGAAATAGTGACTTGTTATTTTTAAACGAGAATACTTCTGAATAGCGATTTGGCTCATTGCCGTGATGGTTAGTGTATTGGCACGGTTTACTTCAAGATGTGCTGTTTTATTTTCTGTAGTGTTTCGACTTGCTTTTGGTGTGATCAGCATTGTACATTTGATGGTAACTAATGAACTGACGTTTATTTTTATTTTATTCTTTTTAATCTTTATTTTACATCCTTGACTACATAAGATCTTTTTGCGACAGACGTACATGAATCGAGTACATGGTTCATACAATATGCTTGTTACATTGAATATAATACATAAATGCATTACAAATTCATTGACAAGTAAACTGTTTTATATAAATAAAGGGTTAAACATGACGGTGTTTTCCTTCCTGGTTGATATTTACCTCTTTGATAATATTAGCTCAGATGCTTTTCCCTTAGATATGATTGATAATATTGGTTGATTTTATGAATATTTATGAGGTTTCTTGTCTTGAATAAAACAGCGTAGAATTCTGTGGGAAGGTTGTATAGCTCTGTATTTTAAATAAAGTTAGTTTTCTGCTAAAATGTGACTGATGGACGGTCTCGTATTACACTATGTATGTAGCGGCTCATTCTTCGTGAATAGATATGAGAGTGTGACTCTGGAATGTCCTTACCTGAGACGGAAAATTAACATAATTTAGTTTTTCGTGTTAAAGGAATTTGATGGGATATCGTACTCTTGATTTTTCTACTATTTCAAATATTTTCAATGTGGGATTCTTCACTAGCTATGTACGACGCAAATGCTCAGTATAGTTCCAATTTTTGTGACATCTTGGTGAGGAATAGAAATATTTTGTCATTCAGGGTGCTTGTAGTAGCTTTTTTCGCTGCTTTAACAGCGGCTTCATTCCCTTTAATTCTCGGATGTGATGGTATCCACTCCTGAAATCCTACTTTATTTCTTTTATGCATTTCATTGCAGAATTGTGTATGCTTCAATAAAGGGAAGAGTGGCGATGTGTTTTTCAGAGCCATTAGTATATTAATCTTAATGAATTGATTATTATCGTTTGATTCAATGATGTATTGTAGCGCCTTTTTCACTGCGTATTCTTCACAAGAAAATACAGAATAGAAATGCGGTAATTAATATAATGTTGTGGTATTTATTGTAAACCTTTATTGCAAGATCCTTTATATAAGATAGTTTGATTGTTAACCAAATTATAGCAAATGTTCTTGCACCAATGATGACAAAGGTGATTTTGCTCAAAGCTGTGGTAAGTCATGCATGTAGTCATTTAAGGTGAAAATGTGGGTTTTCTGTATCATTGTTCTCAGCATGTTGACGATACAAAGTCAACCTAAATTGTTTTGAGGTTTGAAGCACACAAAGGTTTTGATGAATTTTTATCTTCATTGATTTTTGTTCCGACTTTTCATTAGCATTTTTACCTATGTGCACATTACACTTCTTTTGGCTATCTTTCCCCTTTAGTTGAAAGTAGGGTAAACCCAGATAGTGGCAGATAAAACAGTTACCTACCTATAACTAAGAAATGTTTCCGGGCTGTTTTGCCGTGGTCTGCTGGTGTTAGGAGTACCAGACGTTTCGTCCACAACTACGGTGGACATCTTCAGTGGCGCGGTCGAAGTTTTCTAGGAGAAGGTTTCGCTGCGTCTGAAGCGTTGACTGTCGGGATCGCTACTTTTATACTGGCAAGTGGGGGGCGGGGCTTGGGCTCTAAAATACTTGGGAACAAAGGTTATCGAAATAAAAATCGATAGAAAAGTATTGTGGTTTTTGTTTGTAAAACATTGGTTAATATGAGTAAAAAGTAAGCACTGATTTTATATTGAGTATGAATATTTTCAGTGATTATATACTCAACTGAAGTAGAACAGACTAATTTTTGTAGGAATAAAAAACCTGCTACCTCACGCGAGCTATCTCATCTCCACAGTCATCTTGATCACTTGAATGTAAACGTGCCCTTATTATTTGCACTCTTTGACTACATTCCTTCGTTAATTGGGTGGTGTTGTGTTGTTCAATGTTTGGTATTTTGTGTTTAAGGAGTACATTTTTTGTTGTGTTTTAGTTTTGTGCATCAGTATTGCTCAGGAAGAGTTTCTTAATAACAGCTCAGCAAATCAGCAGTAATGTTAAGCAATAAGGAGTTCAAAAGTGAAATTTAATTGAAGGAATATGACAGAAGACATGTCTTTAACTATAAAGTAGCAAAACAAATAACGTGATGTGCAATAATATGTATTAACAGCCCACGCAAAAAGAACTTATTCATGTCTGTAAAGTAATAATTCGTGAGGAATGTTAGCAGATTCAGGTCTGACGATCTCTAGAAGTATGGCATGTTTATATTATTTTTACTGCTTATGAAATTTTCGTACAAAGTAAAAGCAACTAATTTAGAGGTAGAATAAATCTATCTTCTTCTGATACCTCAAAGGTTCGTGAAACTGTAGATGGGTTTAACACTTAATGAATGTTTACGGCAAGGTTACAAAACCAATAAATAAAATGAAGTCAAAAGCCAAATATTACATCAGTAAATGAGACAGAGACAATTATGGAATACATATTCACAACCCTTGAGGAGCTGACGAAGGCTCAAATCTTCTATTTCTAGAATCCCAAATATTTACAGTATTTTTACTATGAAAAACGTCGCTTATAAAGTAATTAGCAGCATTTTGAGGTTAAGGTTTTAACGCAGTAAACTTCTAGGTAATAAGAATTAGCATATAACGAGAAGAGAGCATCTAACCGTGATCGGCATGAGAAGAAAATGATTTTAAAAACTGAGAATACCTAGCTTTCATTTATGCCAAACATGAGTGCATATTCTTGTAAGCTGGACTTCTGCTCTTCTTTCATTACTGTGCATGTTCTCAAAACGAAGTAGGTACTCGAAAGATTTCGTTTTTACAAAAGAATATTTACCAAAGAGAGATGCATATTAATAGCCATTTTTACTTTCTCTATACGCACTATGTACATACTGTATAGAGAAAGTATTGCACTCCATCAAAAAATTCGATACCGAGATTTCACCGGAAATATATGTTTTAGGGTCCCCTGTATCCAAAAAAAGTATTTTCAGAAAAAGGTCCGTGTGTGTGTCCGTGTGTCAGTATGTCTGTGAACACGATAACACAAAAACGAAAAGTCGGTAAAATACCAAACTTGGTATATAAGTTTAGTATCATCCAGGGATGCGACACGAAGATTTTGAGAAAAATCCTCCCACCCCAAACTACCCTGTACACGGAACTTTTTTCGAAAATTTTGATTTTCTAAAAAACGGCTCTAACGATTTTGATTAAAATATCGTATATTAAAGATATTTACCTGACAAATAAAATGTATATTTTGAATTTTCTGGGAATAGCCTCTGAAGACTACTTTATTCTGAGTGAATTTTACGGAATTTTGCATAAGTGCTAAACCGTAAGAGAGAGACAAAAACATACCACACAAAAAATGTAGAGCACACTAAAACACACAATTTATGTTGTATACATCTTTTTCGTGGAGTTGATTTGTTTTTTCAGATATTCCTTGATTTTGGTTTAAGCTATAAAAACATATTTTTCTCATACAGGACTTTGTGAATTCGTGTCCATACAAACAAAGGAACTTCAGTCATATAGCAACCAGCATATCACTTTAACCAATGGTACTCCCTTATTTCGCTTCTACTTACAAGGAAGCAAGAAATAAGACTATTTATGCTAATTTTTTCTCGATTAGCAGGAAGTAAGTAGAAGCATAAACTTTTTAAAAATAATTTATTGCAGAGATATAGAGAAAGTCATGTGAATGGAACACATCAGATTTTTATTCGTGTGGTCCAATTTACCTCATTCGGCAGTTATGGACCTAAACTTTGGAATAGTTTCACTACTTTAGTTGCACAAGATACATGTGAAAATGCACCGTAGGAACTGCTGTCATAAAATGAAACTGGGTTTTATTTATAGACGCACTTAAAACTAGTATTGTTCTTGGCGCGAAAGACCATGAAATTTTACCAAAAGGCTTCAGGCATGAAGTTCTTTATGTGCTAATATTCTATGTCATGGGACTACAAATTACTTTCCCTGCGGAAGAAAGACATGCCTAAGGATTTTTACATCTAAAAATGTCAATCGTTCTCTGCCGGGTTTGAGCCTGGGATCTCTGGAATAAGGGGCTAGAATGACACGGAGGATGATATTGTGTATGATGTGCTATTGGAGATAAACGAGTCAGTTTTCCATTATAGCAATGTACAGAACATGTGTTTCTGTATTTCCTCATTACTTGATTACCGCTTCTCAACCATTTGAATGGTCAGTTAGAAATGATACGTAGCAAGCCCAAAAACTCTGAGTAAACGACTTAAACAATTGATATGTTGCTATCAAATGTTTATTCTACTTATTCTCCGCAAACTACGCCTGTCTGCTCCGTGGTCTAGAGATAGCTTGGCTTTCAGGGCCGCGAGTTCAAACTCGGCGGAGTGATTTTTTTCGGTGTAAAAACCTTAGCACGGCTTCCTTCGGATAGGAATTAAAGCCTTTGGTACCATCAAAGGTTTACCTTGAGCCTGATAAAGAGGTCTTCTAAGCAAAATTAAGGCGATCTTTTACGCCCAATACACAGTGAGATGTTGAGAATCATAGTTAAAGAGCGGCCATAAATAACACTCAATTTCAATTTCCGAAAATTTAGTCTCCAATCTGCTTTGTGTTAATACAGATAAAATGTATTATTCATTTACAGCTTTTGTTTTATGTATACGAAGAATACAGTCGGCTGAAGTGGTAACTCGGGCCGCGCCGCAGCTTAGTGGTTAGACCTTTCGTCTCTCACTTAGACATGCCAAGCGATCGCATGTGAGATTTATGGTGGACAAAGCGTCTGCAGGGGCGGGTTTTCTCCGGTTTCCCCCGCCATCGCATTCCATGGTGCTCCATCTTCATTAATGTATCACCAGTGTCATTGGCTGCGGTGCCCCAAATAGTAAAAGCGGGCGTTAAACACTAAGAAAGCGGTAATTCATTTTCAAATCCGTTCGCTTTCTCTGCATGAATACGAAAAAGAAAGAGTAAAGAAAAGGAAACGGCTTGGAGTTGAGAAAAGTATTAAGTATCTTAGAAGTAAAACCATAAAAATAATATCTCGAAGATACATAACATCACAAGTGCTATTTGAACATAAATTGTATGCCCTCACAAGATCTTCGTGTTTGGTATAGTAAGATTTTTGTCTACCTCTTACGGTTTACCAGTTACCCAGACGTCATTCAAATAAAGAGGATGTCAGAAACTATTCCTAAAAATACTAAATATCTGTTTTTATTTTTAAGTAGATATCGTGAATATATGGTATTTTAATAAAAATTATTAGAGCCATTTTTAAGAGAAAAATGAACATTTTTCCATTTAAACAGTAGCTTTGATTGTGGACTTTTCTTCACTATCTTAGTGCTGTATCCTTGGAAAATTGTGATCATTAAGTTCAAAGTTTTGTATTAAATTAACTTTTCATTTTACCTTTTTAGCACGTATATACAATGTAGTATTTTTTACAAAGGTAAACACCCACTGTACGGTGGGTCACCTAATTGTAAGGCGTTCTTGCATAAGTGGTATGAGAGTAAAATTGCTTACTTTCCCTTCGCGTTCAAGTGAGAAAGGCAGTTATCCGCTCACCTCGCAATTTTGGAAACAAATATTTCAGGAAACATTGTAAATTAATTCAACAGCAATACACTTGCAGAAAATGTGTTGTTATTGTGTTTCGATTAAGTAATGAACCTAAAGAAAAACGCTACTAGTGTTGGGTGCTTTGTTTACGAAGAGAAGTTCAATGTGTGTGATTAGAATAGCCGAAGTAGTTAACGCGTGCCTCTGCTGAATAACTGAAAATTCGGTAGGTGGATCGAATCTCGTGTAACGTGTGCCTTTCATTTTTATTTTATTATTATTATTTTCGTGAACGGACAAAATATGTTTGTCAGATTAATGGAGCGTCTTTCTTTTAAAACTCCTCCCATAGAGCAGCAAAACATGATTAGCTTTATTTCGCGTAGCGTTGTAATATTTTCCGCCGTTTTACGAACGCTGTAATACGATTGAAATTTTACTACTAAACGATTTATAAAACATAAATTACGAATGCTACAAATAAAACAACTCCTAATTCAACTGGCAAATAGCACTCCCAAAATCAATGTGTTCCTTTATACACCCACATTCAAAGGCATTTGTCTATAATGGTCGAAATCTATTATAAGGTTAAAGGATTTATTTTGGCAATGCATTGTTTTAATGCTTATACCAGGGGTCGGGGAAAATGTACTTTTCATACAGCTCGGCGTGCATATGGGAACGCAGCTCTATTCCATCAGACCAAAGGTATATATAATACAGTAAATTGACGCGGATGGATTAACTAATCTACTAATTTAAAGATAAACACTCCTTAATAGAAACAGTTATTATTGTTACCTTTTGCATGAATCCATCTAATTCGTGCCACCGTCTCGGCGTAGAGCCATGCTCCTAGAGGAGCCAACGCTCCTTGTTATAACTATCCTATGCTAAATGCACAGTACAAAAGAGAAAAAGAACTACTCTAAGGCTGTTTTATAAACAACAAGATTGGTAATATCGCCAACATATGAAACGCTAATTCTTTACAATGTTGCCACATCCTGTGCACGCATCCAGGATGTGACATCTCCTCCAGGTCACCAAGTTTGACAACCGCGTCAAAATACAAAATTGTTTAAATTGTACATATGAATACATAAAACAAAAATTATGCAAAACTACAAAACTGTTATCTTCTGGTCTTCATTCTGATTGTTTAACACACATTTTAGGAATGCTTTTTGTCTTAATTCTGATTGTTTAACACATATTTTGAATGAAAAAGTTGAGGATTTTTAGTCGTGTCCTGCTCCAATAAAAAGTTAACAGTCAATTAAGCAGTACGTTTAGACTGTAGGTTATTAAATCAGTATAATGGAGAATACATGTGTGGTGTTAGGTTGTAATTTCTCGAATAGCAGAAGCAAAAACAAGAGAAGGGAAATGTGTTTCAATAGATAGGTTAGAGTACTTATTTAAATGATTTTGTGGTGTTAAATGTTCAATTAAGCAGTACATTTAGAGTGTAAGTTTTAAACCAGTATAGTGGTCAATACGTGTGGGGTGTTTGGTTGTAGATTTTCGAATAATAGAAGCATAACAAGGAAAGGTGATTTTTTCGGTGGTATATTTAGTGAAATATTTCAATATATAGGGTAGTGTACTTATTTAAGAGATTTTTCGGTGAAATATGTAGTGAAACATGTTCAACAACAACAGAACGATTCTGCATTGTTTGTTACATGTTAGATTTCCAACTCAGAACGACCGTTGAGAAGCAGCCAAAATTGGCAGCCTACTCCGGCTTATAAGAAACCTCTTGCTCATATGCCCATTTAGCAGCTATCGCGAGAAATAATTAGTATCAAATTATGTGCTTATGATACAGAACCTTTAGAATAGGGGGCGTGTTCCGAATGCAATACATGCAGTCCACAGAGGGTTCTTATAATGTTTGGCATGATCTCTGATACTTGTCACTTTTTTTTTTTTTGCACCTATTTATAAGTTCATGTAGTGGAATTAATGGATATAGGCATGAGAGACAAAGAATAAGGTTTGGTCAAAGCTGATATTTTACCCTCCTTCAGTTTTAGACCAAGAAATAACAAAATTAAGTTATGACCTTACCGCGATGTTTACTACAATAATACCAATTTATCAATAATAACTTCTGACAGGTCGAAAAAACGTGATTATATTACATATTCCTTCAATTCGAGTTCTCTCCCCTTCCATTGTCCTTTGTTTTTTACTTCATAACCTTGGAAAAACAATTAATTTGACAGATGTTGCGTATGATGTATATGATAGTGTGTAGTTTCGCAAGATGGCGATTGGTCACAAAACGTGCTTCAGCAAAACACTAGGAATTTTCGCTCTATGATAATAAAGGATAAAGGCATACTTCTAGTCAGCCAGTTAATGGGCACGTGGCAACATTGTATAGTGCTGGAAATAAACACGATGGTAAGGCTGCTAGATTATAGTGAGACCGTTAATTAGCATCGTAATAATAATAACAATCATTTTTATTAATTATCTAAATATATATGTAAAGAAAGTTAATATTTAATAAGTTGTATGCATAGGAACGAAGAAGCCAGTTGTTTACTTATAAGTTACTCAGAATCATGACGCCAGACTGGATAGAGGGGTGAGAAGTTGCTTCTTTTGTGAAAGTCACGTTCGAGTTTAGTATCAAGGGAAACCACAGTTTAAAGCACACAAGGGAGCTTCTTCTTTATATTCGTGGTATCACGTGATTATTATGACGCATTCTGGGAGATTTGCAATGGTTTTTGGGTAACGATGGTGTCATTTTGGCGGACCTTCCAACCAATCAGAAAGAAGCCACCATGACACCGGGTATATAAGAAGTAAGGTTTGGCACATCCAGGTCGTTTTTGCTAAGAATTCACCCGTGAGAAAGGCAACGTCGTCGCATGTTTGGAATTCGCCCGTGTGTGAGGCAAGGTCGTTTGTTAAGAAGTTCGCGAAGTAAGTTTATTATAATAAGAAACTGTATGTGAAGTAAAGTAACGTCGCTCAACTATTTAACAGTCGGCTCGTGATTGGGTGAAAGTGAATTGTGCCATGTACTCAACTAAAACAGTGTAATTGAAAGTACTTGTGAGTACGTGTTAAATAACATCAGTCAGTAGTATAAAAGTGTGTAACCAGGTGCTTGTCTTCAAAACTCCTTTAGAATAAACAGCAGTAAAAGGTTACAAGTGTTTTCTTAACAATTACAAGATCACTCCTACAACTATCCAAATCCACGCCTGGGAGAGTCAATGTTCGTGCAAGACTGAGCAACGCCGTGGCAACCCATCCCAGAAGAGCTTCAGTACCAGGTACGTGAGTGTAGTGCAGTTGATTGGAAGCGATTAGTTATGCTGCACACAAGCACCCAAAGGGAGGTGTAAAATCAACAAACTAAAATACTCCCGCATATGGCACATAACGTGCACCACCAACAACGCATCGAAATCGCCGCTGCAATCGTTCAAGCAACTGTATTGTGCTCTGTTTAATATGCCATTAATCAATTTATTCGCTGACATTTACTACTTTTTAGAAGGCATTTTGTTACCATTATTGTAAGGTGTATTCTATTAAATTCTTTCCTGTGGTATAAGTATAGTATATTAAATTCATTTGCTTGCGATACTTTTGAGTTATATCCTCACATACCATTGTATTTTTGAGTCGCAATGCTGCATAATTAACTGTAAAGGAATGTAACTATCCGAGTTCAATCAACATTTCTAAAGACATTATTTTCTTTTTTGTGCCTCTTTAACATTTAAATTTCCTTCCTATGTAGCGAGACCTTCCAACTTGAAGCAGATATAAACGTTTCTTTATATGCATTTTAAGCTAAAATAAGAATTAACAATGCATTACCTAAATAAACCCTTTAACCAGATAATAGTTTTCGAGAATTATAGCCAAATGCCTTTGAATTGGGTGTTTAAAGGAAAATATTGATTTTGGAAGGAATGTTTGCCAGTTGAATTAGGAGCTGTTTTGTTTGCAGCATTTGCAATTTATATTTTATAAAGCATTTAGTTGTAAAACTTCAGTCGTATTGCACCGTTCGTAAGACGACGGAAAATATTACATGCTAAGCGAAATAAACTAACATTGTAATCTGCTGTTCTATGGGAGGAGTTTTAATAGAAAAACGCTCCACTAATCTACCAACTTTATATTTTATCCGTCCACAAAAATAAAGGTTTCCCAAACATAATAATCGTAATTAATAAATAAAATTAAGGTACGCGTTACACGGATTTCGATCCACCTCCCGATCTATCAGTTATTCAGCAGAGGCACGCGTTAACCACTTCGGCTATTCTAATCACACAGAGTTGCTGCAGATTAAACTTATCTTTTGTAAACAAAGTACCCTAACTAGAAGCGTTTTTCTTTAGGTTCATTACTTAATCGAAACATAGTAACACATTTTCTGCAAGTCTGTTGATGTTGAATTTGCAATAATATTCCGTTAGTTTACAATGATTGCTGAAATATTTATTTCCAAAACTGTGAGGTGAGCGGATGGCTGCCATTCTCACTTGAACACAAAGGGAAGGTAAACATATGGCTAATTTTATTCTCTTACCATCTATGCAAAAACGCCTTAGAATTAAGTGACCCATCGCACGGTGGGTATTTAATTTTGTGAAATATAGTACATAGTAAATAGAGAAGGTAAATATTGTGTCCCACCTAAAATTCGATGCCAAGATTTTACCGGAAATACATGTTTTAGACCCCTGAATAAAAACAAAATAAAAATATCTGTGTGTGAGTGCGTGCGAGTCCATTTGTTTGGGCAGCATAGCTAAAAAACGAAAAGTCGGTTAAGTACGAAACTTGCTATTTAAGATCAGTATCTTCCAAGCATGTGATCCTCCCACCTAACACTACCACTTAGTTTACATTTTACGAAAATTTTGTTTTTTCTCGAAAATGGCTCAAACAATTTTCATTAAAATACCAAATAAAATGTATATCCCAAATTTTCTGGGAATAGCCTCATTATGGATGACTTTTGCATAACTGGTAAACCGTAAGAGAGAAAACCTCCCACAAGAAAATGTAGAACTAATAAAAAACACAATTTATGTTATATGTATTTTTTTCATGGAGTTGACCATTTCCAAGATATTTCTGTTATTGGTGTCAGTTTTAAAATACTTTTCTCATACGGGAACTGGTCAACTCCTTGCCGTGCAAATAAACGAATTTCAAACACTTAGGAACCAGTTTTTAAAATATTTGATTATCGCTTTAGCCGTATGTATGCCTTATTTCCCTTCTTCTTACAAAGAAGCAAGTAATAAGACCATTTCTTTTAATTCTATCTCGATTAGCATGAAGTAGATAAAATAATAAGCCTTTTAAAAATAATTTTTTGCAGAGATTTAGAGAAATATACGACCCCATTAACTGGCTGACTAAAAGTTAGCCGTTATCCTAATCACAGGGCGGAAATGCTGAAGCACGTTTTATGATCAGCCACCTTCTTGCGATTCTACTCACTACCATGCACCATATACAACATTTGTCAAAATTTTATAAATATGAAAATCTCGACATGGAATGTTCGGGTAACATATAGCGTTACTTATTATCTAGTTATCTCATTCCTAACAAAGAATTTGTCGGTGCTGAAGAAAATTAATACACATACAAGTGAATGATTAAGCTATTCTCTACCACTTATGTACAATAAATATAGTAGATAGAGAAGGTGTTGTATTCCACCCAAAAATTCGATATCGGGATTTCACGGGAAAGTTATATTTTCAGTACCCCTGAAATAAAGAAAATGCATTTGTAGAAAAATGTCCGTATGTGTATGTCTGGTCAGCATAGCTTAAAAATGAAAGTCATGCAAATACCTAACTTGGTATTCATATTCAGTATCTTCCAGGAATGCAACACGTTAAAAAAAAAAAAAAAAAAAAAAAAAAAAAACGAATCCCCCCACTTCAAAATGGGCGTGGAACATTTTTTGAAAATTTTGGCTGAATCCAAAATGGGTCTAACAATTTTGTATAAAATATTTTATTACGATACTTTTATGACATACGAAATATATTTTGAATATTCTGGAAATAGCCTCTGAAAATCTTATTCTGGATGACTTAAACCGTAAGAGGGGGGCAACAACAATTTACTACACAAAAAGTATTGATCTTGGTAAAATACGCAATTTCTCATATAGATTATTGTTATTATTATTATTATTATTTATTATTATTATTATTATTAGAGTTAACATATCCCTTGATATTAGTTTCAATTTTAAACTACTTCAATTTTTCTCAAATGGAAAGTCATCTTTCGTTTCTAGGCTTTTATTTTGCGCCTAGTCACCTAAAGAGTATCACATTTTCATTGTTTCATATAGCGATAGCTTTTAAATTATTTGACTATCCCTGTGGCCTAGTGAATTCCCTTATTCTCCTTTTGCTATTATTTTATATTTTTAGTTTATGAGATTATCTAGTGATATTTTTACTTTCATTTATCATGAGGAATAAGTACATTAAGTATTTTTGTAAATTCGGTATTATTATCTGTAGAATAATGTTTTATCATGGGGATTTCCAAATTGCGGAATTGAGATTTCGAGTTCCAAACGTGACAAAACACGTTTGTGGAATATATAAATGTTATATCACATGCTGCGTTGTATATATATACACACATACACACTCACGAACATTTACTCCGCGCGTTACTGATTAGCTCCACCAATTCAAGCTTACAAAGTGTCGAACTTTGGGATTAAAATTAAAGAAGTTTTAAAAACTTTGCCTATTCGACAACAAATTGTTCTTACAAAAACTTATTCTTCTATGTGCTTAATGTTAATCAAGATAAACATTAGCAGAAATGGTTTTATTACTTGTTTCCTTGTAAGTAGAAGGTAAATAAGAGAATGCACAAACTAAAGCAACAACCAAATCTTTCAAAAAGCTGCCGCTGTGCGATTCAATTGAAATTTGCTTATCTTTGCATGACCAAGAGTAAAACATAAGAAATAGGAAACGAATGTTGACATCCCGTTTGAGAAATGTATTTTAAACCTGAAACAATTACAAGGAAAATATATTTGGAATTTCAAGAAAATCTCCCCACCCCAACTATCCTTTACATGGATTTTCTCAAAGATGGCTCTAGCGATTTTGGTTAAAATACTATATATTAAATATGACAAATAAAATATATATTTAGAATTTTATAGGATTTGCCTCTGAAGACCTTATTATTCTGGATGACTTTTTTTAATGGTCGTATCAGGGGCTTTGACTTGTGAAACAACGGGTATTACTGTAGGTTTAGTACATTAGGTAAATCAATTTTATATCAAACACACGCACATTCACCCTCACGTTCATACTTCCAGACTCTGTAGGGGATAGGGAATAATTCTGGTTAAAGAAAAATTCCCTACTCAGGCGGGAATCGAACCCGGGACCTGTGGGTTAGAAGTCAGCTCGCTGACCACTCGACCACGGAGGATGAATTTTGTGTAATTGGTAAACTGTAAAAGATAAGACATATCTTTACTGCACAAAAAATGTAGATCTCGTTAAAATACATAATATATGTCCTATACATATTTTTTGTAGAGCTGACCATTTGTAAAATATTCCTTGTTATTGGTTTCAGATTTAAAATACTTTTACTTTTCTCATACGAGAATTTTTCAACTCCTAGCCTCACAAACAAAGGAATTTCAATCTTATAGCAACAAGCTTTTAAAATATTTCACTCGCTTTAGCTGATGGTACTCCCTTATTTCCCATCTACGTACAAGGACGCAAGTAATAGGACCATTTCTGCTGTCTTTATCTCAATTAGCATGAAGTAGAGGGAAGAATAAGTTTTTTAACAATAATTTGTAACAGAGATGTAGACAGACTGTGAATGGAACACATCAGATTTTTGTATACTGGTAAACCGTACAAAAACTTACCACACTAAATATGTAGAACTCATTAAAACACACAATTTATGGCATACAATATTTATTTCACCTTTATATTTTTGTAGAGTTAACCGTTTTCGAGATATTACAAGTTATTGATTTCAATTTAAGTTACTTAACCTTATTTCAAATGGGAAGTCTTTTTTCTTTTCTTATCTAGCTTTTGTTTACTCCTAGCGAGCAGCGACATTGCAGATTCTAGTTCATTTTTAGGCTGGAACTCTGTCATTGGTCGATTGACCAATATTCGTGGTGGCAACATTCGTGACGGCATCTTTCTATTAGAAATTCTAACCGTTTTCGAGATATTACAAGTTATTGATTTCAATTTAAGTTACTTAACCTTATTTCAAATGGGAAGTCTTTTTTCTTTTCTTATCTAGCTTTTGTTTACTCCTAGCGAGCAGCGACATTGCAGATTCTAGTTCATTTTTAGGCTGGAACTCTGTCATTGGTCGATTGACCAATATTCGTGGTGGCAACATTCGTGACGGCATCTTTCTATTAGAAATTCCATCTGATTTGATAACAAAGCTGTAAATGGATTTTGTTAAATGCTGCAAGTGTGAGAAATCGGCGAATAATTTGCAAAATTATCCTCTACTTAGAGTGAGTAGCTTCTGTGTATATGTTCCTGAACTACAGATTACATATTTGTCCATTTGATACTTTATAGGCATGTCTCCCTTTGTGATGATCTGAAAATCACTTTCGGTAATGTCTTGCATATAAAATTATTTTAAAAATATAACTATTAACTTCATGAGAAATCCATCAAACCATACGCCCATATGCATAACATAAATGTGACATTCTGACAGAAACATGAAATTAATATTAACTAGCCTTGTCCATGTGCAAAAGAAAACTTAAGTAAAGTTACAAGGGTAGGAAAGCTGACATGACATGTCATGTAAATGTGCAAATGCAGATGAAGGTTTAAAAATTTGCATAGCTTGAGCTACATCATATGGCTTAAATGCCTGCTACCCACCATTACCTTTTGCAAGTTTCTTTTCTGCATTTGTGTCCGAAATGTATCCTCCTACTTTTAACTATAAAGCTGTACAGCTCAGTCCATATAATAGTTTCATTTCATACTTCAGTTAACCACTCGATGTATGTTCCAACATTTATTTCTTTATAGTTGTCCAAAAGTAGTATCTGGGTGCTATAAACAGGCATACAATCGTAGTTAAATAAACACACTTTCACATTCCTGTATGGATAAGTAATGTGGCAGAATACTATACACAGCTAATACATTATGTCTTAAATAAAATTTAAAAAATAAATAAGTAGATAAATAAATAAAAAGTTACAGCAATGTCATTTACCATGTGTAGTCTTAACAATTCACTAATACTATTAAAAATCAAGTCCTATAATAACATTTCTAGATACATCTTAAGTTTCTTTATGGGAAATAGTTGGATACAATGGGGGTAATTTATTAAAGAGCTTAAGACCTGTGTATGCGTAATGATTTTGAGTTTTGCTCACCTAAAATATGGCATTTCTAAATTATTGTTGTCTCTAGTGTTATAATTGTGCATAGTGTGCCTGAAAGGCAAGGTTCGATAGTTTACTTTTATGTAAAGTAGACAAGTAAACTTATAAAGACAAGGGTAGTTAACATTTTGAGTTCTTTAAAATAATTTTTAAATGATTCCATATTTTTTTAGATCATTAATATAACGAATATCTTCCTTTTGTCACTTGAAGACAGTGTAAGCTCCATTTGCATTACTCCACAGTAAAATTCCATAGTAAAGATGAGAGTGGGACAGTTAAAATTTTTAATCGTTTAAGGATGTACATGACTTGTCAGTTTAGAGCAAAGTTTATTTGCAAGTACATCCCAGTTTAATCTGCTATCTAGATGTATTCCTAATAGCTTTGCAGTATTTAAATTGCAATTTTCATTTTTTAAGAGTGAATACAATTTTTTCTGTTTTTTTTTTTTTTATCATTAATAGTTAATTGATTCATCTTAAAGCAGGAAGCGATTTTTGCCGCATACCCTTTTTTTTTCCTTCCTTTCCCTTAACGTCCCTTAAACGTCTAAGGACATATTGAGGGGCTTTGCATTAGAAGGAACTTGACTGTAGGTTCTTTACGTTGGGTTTAAATCGTTTTCTTTTCCCGCACGTACGCACACACGCACATTCATACTTGCAGACTCTGTGGGGGAGAGAAAATAATTCTAGTTAAAGAAAAATGCCCCTCCTAGCCGGGACTCGAAGCCGCATACTCTAATCAAGTAGTATGTTTTAACTTGTATGCTTTCACACGGTAACAGCTATCAATAGAGATATCCATTTTAACCTTATTTGTAGACATAACACAATTCTGGACATAGTGAAAACCAAAATTCTAGTTTTCGTAAATAACACAACTATGGTACTAATTGTTTTAACTACGAATGGTTTTTAAATTTCTTTGTGCTGATTTCCCATATTTACGCATAGGTGATAAAGTGAACCATGTTATATTAATTATTGTACCTGTGCCTACTACATGTCACTTTTGCAGCATTTACGCAAAAAAAAAAAAAAAAAAAAAAAAAAACAACTATGTATGAAGATAAATATTGCCATATTGTTTCAGTAACCAATAGGAACGGCTCAGTCTAAAACTGAACTAGAATCTGCAATCACGCTAGCGAGCAAAGAGAACCGAATTTCAATTGTTTCACGTAGCGACCAGCTTTTAAAATATTTTACTATCGTTTTAGCCTAGTGTATTTATTCCCTTATTTCCCACCTACTTACAAAGAAACAATTAATAAGACCAGTTCTGATAATGTTTATCTTGACTAGCATGAATTAGATAAAAGAATAATATTTTGTAAGAAGTAGCTGGAGAAAGTCATGCGAATGGAACACATCAGATAATATTTTTCCGGTGTTATCGAATTTTGAAATGAAAGTTAGTATTAGAGATTCAGTATTAGTATTCAGTTATAGAGAAAGTAAAAATTATAAACATAAATTATAAAAAATATAAATTGGGTGTTACATTTGTCATTCATGTGCAAAATGTAATGTAATATACATGTTTAAATATCAGTGTAATACTAAAAGTAATAACATGGTGGCAATCGGACGTTAAAGGGAATATTCCAATAATAATTGTTTTCAGAAACATGTATGCATTAAAAGAATCAGTAGTTGCTATCGAGTTGAATATCCGCCGGTCATGTTTCATTTTAGTGCTTGTTTCTTCTAATTTATCCGTTAAATTAGACGGCAACATGATTATAGTAACTGCATAACGGATGAATTATAATAGCATTCTGCTTTCATAATGGTGCAAACTGCAAAGAAATGCTCAACTAGCATAGCAAACTGCTTAAGCAGGACCTTCATTTAGGTGCACATCATAAACAAGCTTTGATGTGTTCCATATGTAAATGTATGCTACTACGGCTATTTTAATTTGTCGCAGTTCAGTGCCGTGTCATTTATATTCACTCATTTGCATCTTAAGGCTGAGATAGGGCATTTTTCGCATAAACCTTCTTCACAGGGTTGAGAACACATAAACGTTTGGGACATTTGAACTCGCTGGTCAAGGCGATTATGGAAAATGTCTACTCCACTTTGCTAAGTTCAGAGACGAGACTTTTGCTGCTCATATTGCTTGTATTGTGTACTTCCTTCTAAAGATCAAATGGAGGGTTACTATTAGTGTTAAAATCTATTCAGAGACTGCTTACAGATGCGCCCTGTGATTCATTCGTGCGCCAAAATTCAGTGCGCATGCACGAATTCTGCCATATTGGGACCGAGTAAGCCGAGTGTTGTTGAAGTTATACACTTCATAGTATACATTTTGTTAATGTTATTAATTGTGTATTCTAGCTGTTGACTTGTATGCTACTCAGCAGTTATACAGGGCGGCGCAGGAAAACGGGAAATTATGAAGTAACGTAGTTTGCATGAGTGAATATAGGAAACAACACATTTATTGTCGAAAGTTCAGGTATACAGTATGCCATTTATGCTTTCATTTCAAAATGTCACTTCACTTCACATGACATCGGAAAGTTGTGCTCCATTTTTGCGTTGACATTCTAATAACCTGTTCTGACAACTGGAATGCTAGCTGTATCATGTCTCGGGGAATGGCAGTGATTTTGTTTTCAATCTGCTGTTTAGATCTTGAATAGTTGCAGGACTTGAGTGGTACATTTTATTTTTAAAATGTCCCCACAGGAAGAAGTCACAAACACTGAGATCACTTGACCTTGCAGGCCATGGAATGTCGCCGTTACGAGAAATAACGCGCCTTCCAAACAATTGGCGAACGGCTTCCATCGACTGTCCAGCAGTATGTGATGTGGCTTCGACCTGCTGAAACACATGTTTTCGATGTTCAGAGCGTGTAGTCTCGGAGTAAAGAATGTTTTGAGCATACTGAGCGGATGTTACTGTTGTTGCCATTCCGTCCTCACTTTCATAAATGTGAGGCCCAATGACGCCATGACATGAAATGGCACTATGTAATGGACGCTCATGAAATTCACGAGGGTTGGTGTGTGCCCAGTAACGAAAATTCTGTTTGTTTACATACCCCGTAAAATGGAAGTGGGCCTCGTCTGACATCCATACGTTGGTAAGGAAATGGGCGTCCTCGTTGATTTTAGCCAGCACCCTTTGCAAAACATCTTACGCGCCACAAAGTCTTGTGAGTAATCGCTGCACAATCTGTAACTTTTAGGGATGGAACTTAAATTCGTGCAGTATTCTTTGCACGCTTCGTCGTCCAATCCTTAGCGCAGATGCATGTTCACGAACGGGCGTCGAGGACTCCTCTCGATGAAAATTCCAACAGCTGCAATGTTCTCAGGTGTGTGTATCGTTCGAACGCCACCTGTAGGCTTCTTTTTCAAGGCTGAACCTGTTTCCTCAAAATTACGCACCCACTTGCGAATTGCATGAGCAGATGGAACAGATCCATGACGTCTGAGCTGGTAATGAGTCGAAATAACCTTTACACAGCAGTCACACTACACCTTACTTGTAATACGCTCTCACAGCGACAGCATGTTCCGTTCCACTCCAACGCTGCATCATTACTAAATGGCAAGGCGTTCACAACTACGCATCGATTCCGGAAACTCCCCGCATCACAATGTGGACAAGACTAGTGGTCAAAATTTCCCGTTTTCCTGCGCCACTGTGCAGGTTAGAATATTTGTTGACTCTTAAAGCTTTACTGCTCTTATGATGAGTAGCAGTAAAAGAAAATACGGTCAATTCTGTTCAGCACTTAATGCAGAAATAATTGAAATACAAATAGGGTTTGCATCAAGCTTCAGTTTTGTATTATTTATCTGTTTCGTGTAATGACAAGAATTATAACATGTGGTATGGAAACATAGAATGTCTCCTGTAAAGTAACTAATGCAGTGTATCATGTGTTTGCACTAAACTTCAGTTTTGCGCTATTTTTTTTAATTTTTTTTTTTTTTTTTTTTGTATGACAGGACTGCCCAATTCCGTTTAACCATATTTACTGCCCACATTAATTCAGTGTCTTAAGCTTTTTCATTCTTTTATTACATAAAACTTGGCAGGCCTTTGTATCACTTGGTTATTTACTCCTCCCTACATATTTTCCTAATCATCATTGCATGTTGCTAGGGTTTGTTTTTTAGATATGAGTAGAAAACAAAACAATCTCAAAAATCTAATGTATTCCATTCACATTACTTTTTCTAGCTGTTCCACAAAAAACATTTTTTTTTCACAAAAGATTAGTCTTTTATCTATATCATGCCAATCAAGATAGTTGTTTCTTTATAAGTAGAAGGGAAATAAAGAGAATGGACAAGCTAAAGCGCCAGTTAAATCTTTTAAAAGCCAGTCGCTATGTGAAACAATTGAAATTAGGTTCTCTTTGTTTGCTAGGAATGGCTTCCCGTATGAGAAAAGTTCAGATATCTTAAACTGGAACCAACAACTCTGAATATAGCTAAAGCGGACATTTCCACAAAAAATGTATATGACATAAATTGTGTGTTTTAATGAGATCTACATTTTTTGTGGAGTAAGTTTTGTCTATCGTTTACAGTTTACCAATTATACAAAAATTATATAAAAGTCATCCAGAATGAAGAGGTCTTTAGAGGCTATTCCCAGAAAATTCAAGATATACATTTCATTTGTCATAAAATATCTTAAACATATGACATTTTAATCAAAATCGTTTTTGAGAAAATCAAAACCTTTCGCAAAATGTTCAATGTACAGGCTAGTTGGGAGGGGGGATTCCCTTGAAAATCTTCGTGTCGCATCCTGGGAAGATACTGAACTTATATACCAAGTTTGGTGTTTACCGACTTTTCGTTTTTGAGCTATGCTGTCCACACACACACACACACACACACACACACACACACACACACATATACACGGGTCTTTTTTCGGACTCAGGGGACCTCAAAGCATATATTTCCATTGAAATCTCGGTATCGAAATTTTGGGTGGAATATGATACCTTTTCTATCCACTATGTACGTTGCACATACAGGCTAGAGAAAGTGAAAATGGCTCTAACAATTTTTATTAAAATGCCAAATGTTTAAAACTTTTGCTTGACAAATGAAATGTCTCATATATCTTGATTTCTCTGCCCATGTGCTTTGAAGTCCTTTTCAGTCTGGATGACTTTTTATACCTGGTAAATCGTAAGAGATAAAATCTTACTACACAAAAAATGTATATCCTCTGAGAGTCCACAATTTGTGATGTACATTTTTTGTTAGTGATTAAATTTTTAAAATACATACACATTTTCTTACATGGAAATTACTATTCAGACTTTCTTTTTTCAAGTTATGCATATAGAATGTGATTTTAAAGCATCATATAGCGGCTGGCATCGAAAAGATTTGACTATCTTTATACCTATAACGAAATGCGCAATTAAAATTAATCTTTATTAATAAGAAACAGAAGATTAAGCCGTATAAATAGTTTGTAGGAGAGCAAGCAGAGAGAGAGAGTCCAGTATGTCATACATAATTTTTTAAAACATATGTATGTTTTAAACGTTTGAATTTCCTTAAAATCGTATATAAATAAAAAAATGTAAATGGCGTGTTATTTATGGACGCTGCGGTTCTCGACGTCCCATTCTACGAGGGCTGATCAGCAAAGACTGAGACTGATTTTTTTTTCACAGATGTTTATTACTCCAATTCAATGTTTACATAATCTTTTTCAAAGTAGTCCCCTCGTACTTCAATGCAATTTTTATAGCGTCTCTGCCAGTCCTTGGAACACGTGCTGCAGACCATTCTTTGTCAGGTCCGAGAATCGCCTCAATTTTCTTGAGCACTGCTTCAGAGTTATCAAATCGAATATCCTTAAGCTTTGCCTTTAGTCATGGGAATAAAAAAAAGTCACGGGGTGCAAGATCGGGGCAATAAGGTGGATGTGGTATACGGTAATGTTGAATCGAGCCAGAAACTGCATGACTTGATTTGCAACGCGAGACCGTGCATTGTCATGATGAAGTCGCCACCCAGTCCGAGAAAGCTCTGGTCGTTTCTTTGTAATGTGCTTCCTCAGTGTAGCCAATACTGACGTGTAGTATGCTGCTGTAACAGTAGTGTGAGGGGGAACTGCATGCTGGTAAATCATTCCATTACAGTCAAAAAATGTGATCATCACTTTTCCTGCAGATGTAACAACTTTTGCCTTTTTTGGTGTTGGAGAACCTAGCGATTTCCACTCTGTGCTGGCTTGTTTTCCTTCAGGATCATAATGATGCAGCCATGATTCATCACCGGTGATAATCGATTTAAAAAATGCATCCCCTCCATGAGCAAAGAGACGCAGCACCTCACGGCTTGTCTCCATTCGCACAGCCTTTTGTTCGGGAGTCAACAGACGTGGCACCTAACGAGCACAAACTCGGGTCATATGGAGATGGTCGTGCATAATTGTAAACACTCTGCCATATGAAATTCTCAACACTTCACTGAGGGTATGTAATGTTATGCGCCGATCCTCTCGGACAGTCACAGCAGAAGCCGGAACACCAGGCCCACCTTGCTTAACACTGACAAGTCGGCCTTCTTTGAAGTCCTTGAATCACCTAAACACTGTTGCACGAGGTAGTGCACCTTCACTGCACGCTTGCTTTAGGTTTTCATACGTTTCGGTGGTTGTATGGTTTAAACGAAAACAGAATTTGATTGCGCTGTACTGCTCCTCTCGCGTCACCTCCATTGTCTTGTATGCGAAATGCACATAGGGTCTACAAGATAGAGCATTACTACCAACCTACCGATACGAGAGTGCTGCTGCCTACCGACATTATACATAAAAACCCGCTCTTTTCAAATATTTATGTTACAGATACGAGACTTATCACGGAAGCTACAGGAAGAAATCAATCGCAGTCTTTGTTGATCAGCCCTCGTATATTGGGCGTGAAAGACCGCTTAATTCTGCTCAGAGGCCTCTCTATCAAGCTTGAGGTTCTTTTACGTGCGACACGGGACCAAGGAAGCCATGCTAGGGATTTTATACCCGAAAAAATCCATTGTCCTCCGCCGGGTTTGAACCCGTGACCTTGGGTATATGAAACTAGCTGGCAACCATTACACTACGGAGGGCGACTAAAATCGTATGTAATAAAACTATCGCTTTGCATTTACTAAGTCTCAATATGGCGACTAGCGCAGTGCTTAGCTTCGTGCACATCAAAGGAGCCGCCCTCAAGTTTCCTTTCTGTATACTCTGTTCTTAAGGTAGTAAAATATCTGATGTCTATTCACATGAGTTTTTCTAGCCAATGTCGTTAATTTTCATATGCCTTATACAAGCTATTCTTGCAGAAGCATACTTTTCACTCTGTTTCTTATTAATGTTCTTTTGCAGATATAAAGGGGATACTGGAGTCTGATACCTTAGTCAAACCTTTAAAAACAGAATCGTTATATTATGCTAGCTTTTACAGTCTACTCTTAATGTTCTTTTGCAGATATAAAGGGGATGGATACAGGAGTCTGATGCCTTAGTCAAACCTTCAAAAACAGGATCGCTATATTATGCTAGCTTTTACATTCTACTCTTATTAATGTTCTTTTGCGGGTATAAAGGGAATACAGGAGTCTGATGCCTTAGTCAAACCTTCAAAAACATGCTCGCTATATTATGCTATGTTTTATATTCTACTCTTTGCGCGACCACGGACAATTGAATAGCGCAGTAAGAAAAAAAAATTAAATATTCCAATATGTAAACCATTAGCAAGGAAAAGAAATTAATTAGGTAATTTAAAAAGATCTGTATTATTGTGCAGTAAGTGTTTGTCTTTCTCTTATGGTTTTTCATTTATACAAATATGATAATTCATTTCCAATGAAAAGGATTTCACAAGCTTTTCCTAAAAATCCAAAACGCATATACATTTTATTAACCATGCAATGTTATAGATAACATGCGCCATTTTTTTTAATATAATCATTTGCAGTAAAATACGAAAAATTTTTCCATATAAAGGTTTGTTTGCTATCGGATTTTGTTGAACGTCTCCTTGATGCAACCTTGGAAGATGCGCAATTTAAAACTTGGATATTTATCCGATTTTTTTGTTTTTGTATAACATTCACTCTCCCTCCCTTTCCCGCTGACATACACTACATAATTTTTGTTTTCGGAAATGTTCTTGTGTGTTCAGATGAATTTCCGTTAAAATTTCGATATTGAAATTTTAGATGAAATGCAACTTCCTTGACCTACTGCAGGTGCTGAAAAAAGTCAAATGAAATTCACTAGGATTGATACGTTCTGTTTACTTTTTTATCACGTACTATGTGCATAGTATATAGAGGAACTTTTGTATTCCACCCGAAAAATTGATTTCACCGGAAATACATGTTTTGAGACCCTCTAAATAAAAACACTTTTAGAAACATATCCGTGTTCATGTCTTAGTGTGTGTCTGTGGGCAGCATAGCTCAAAAACAAAAAGACCGTTATAAACCAAATTTGATATTTACATTTGGTATCTTCCAAGGATTAGATACGAAGATTTTCAAGAAAATTCCCCAACCCCAAACTGCCCTTCACATGGAAAAATTTTGAAAATTTTGATTTTCTCAAAATTGGCACTTAACGATATTTATTAAACATGCTAAATGAAATGTATATCTTGAATTTTCTGGGAATAACCTCTGAAGACTTCTTCATTCTCACAAAAATCTCATGTGTTCCATTCACATGACTTCCTCTATATCGCTGTAACTAATTATTGTTAAAAATCATATTCTTCTATCTACTTATGATCCAGATAAATATTAGCAGAAATTTTCTTAATTACTTGGTTCCTTGTAAGTAGAAGGGAAATAGGGGAATACACTAGGCTAAACCCATAGCCAAATCTTTTAAAAGTTGGTTGTCATGTGGATGAAATCTGTTTCTATGCAGGGCCAGAAGTTTACACATTTCCGTGTGAGAAAAGTTTAAGTATTTTAAATCTGAAACAAATAACAAGGAATAGTTCAGAAATGGTCAGTTCCATGAAAAATACGCAAAGGACATAAATTATATTACATTTTTTGTGTGGTAGATTTCTGTCTAACTCTTACGGTTTATTAGTTACGCAAAATTCAGCAATTCAGAATAATAAGTTCTTAAGAAGTTATTCCCAGAAACTACAAGATATACATTTTGTTTGCCATATAAATATCTTTAATATACGGTGTTTTAATCAAAATCGTCAGCCATTTTTGAGAAAATAAAAAATTTCAATTTCAATTTTCTCTAGCCCCATATGTACAATGTACATAGGGATAGAGAAGGTATTGTAATGCACCCAAAAATTCGATATCGAGATTTCACCGGAAATATATGTTTTGGGGTCCCCTGAGTTCGAAAAAAGCATTTTTAAAAAAAGGTCCGTGTGTCTGTCTGTGTGGGTGTCTGTGGACAGCATAGCCCCAGAACAAAAGGACCGTTAAATACCAAACTTGGTATTTAGGTTTAGTATCTTTCAAGGATGCGACACGAAGATTTTAAAAAAAATCCTCCATCACAAACTACCCTTTACATGGAAAAAATTTCGAAAATTTTCATTTTCTTAAAAAAGGCTGACGGTTTTGATTAAAACACCGTGTATTAAAGATATTTATATGGCAAACAAAATGTATGCTGAATTTTGCTTAACTGCTATACCGTGGGGAAAAAAAAAAAAAAAAAAGTACTACACAAAAAATTTACCTCATGACAAAACACACAATTTTTGTCCTTTACGTTGTTGTTGTGGAGGTAATCGTTTTCGAGACATTCCTTGTTATTGGTTTCAGTTGTGAAGTACTTAACTTTTTCTAACACAGGAAGTGTCTGTTTTTCTTTTGTTCTACTCCTGGTGAAGCAAAGAAGTGATTTGCAATTATAACAGTCGCATAATGCTAATCTTTTAGCATGAAATAGAAGAATAAGCTTACAAACAATAATTTGTTACAGAGATATAGAGAAAGTCATGTGAATGGAACACATCAGACTTTTTTGTTGTGTGGCTAACCGCTTCCGAGATATTCCTTGTTATTGGTTTCAATTTTAAAATGCTCACACTTTTCTCAAACAGAAAGTCGTGCATGTTTCATTTGTTTTACTTCTAGCCAAGTAGTGAATTTCAATGACAATCGCATAACGACAGTTTTTAAAACATTTGAATATCACTATAGCTTAGCCTTAGAGTATCCTCTTAGTTCTCTTTTACTGATAAGGGACTAAGTAATAAGGCCATTCTGCTAATGATTATATCGATTAACATGAAGTAGAAAGAATAATCTTTTGTAAGAAGTTTGAGGAACAGCTAAAGAAAGTCATGTGAATGGTACACCTCAGGTTTTTTGTTTGCTTTGTTTTGCAAGGTAATGTTCATCATATATTTTCGCCGTTAAGTATATACTTCATATGTATACACGTATACTGTCCCTATCACGAGCGTTACTTTTTGGGACTTTTTTATAATTTAAATAAATAAACCATCTTCAACGATTAACGGTCTAGGATTCATAAGGCAATGTCTTCGGTCAGTATTCTGTGGAGAAATAAGCAAACTCTGGATCACATATCATATTCACTTTGAGAGATCAGCCCAATGCCTGGTATGGCGGTGAAGAAGGAAATGACCCGCCTCTAGTGTGTGAGTAGCGTGTCTGCCGTGGTTTAAGAGATCCCGAGTTCGAATCTCAAGATGAGTTACCCGAAAAAACTTTGGTTTTCCGAGAATTATTCTGAAATGTAAATGCGTGTTATTTATGGACGCTCTTTAACTACTGTGGTTCTTAGCGTCCCATTCTAAATTGGGCGTGAAAGACCGCTTAATTTTGCTCAGAGGCCTCTCTATTACGCTTGAGGTTCTTTTTCGTGCCGTAAATCTACGACACGGGACCAACGGCTTTACTTCCCTTCCGAAGGAAGCTATGCTAAAGATTTTTACACACGAAAAAAATCCATCATCCTACGCCGGGTTTGAACTCTTAACCTTGGGTATATGAAGTTGGCATGATAACCACTACATCACGGAGGGCGACAGAATTATCCTGAGAATACGAATGGGTAAGTTAAAGCACATTAAACAAAAACAAAAAAAAAAAAAAAAAAAATTAAATGCAGTGACGAAAGGGATGGTAGCAAAATACGCGGATCAAACTAAGCATCTCAACACTCGCCTAGCGACCGATGATTGACAACTGCGGGAAAAAAAACAAACAAAAAACTTAGGTCAGATTTTGGCCTCTTAATTTGAACCCGGTATCTCCCGATTGCTAATCGCATACGCTAACGCGACGGTAAATAAATAAAATAATGTAATCTGTGAGCGTTATTGTCATTTCATTTTTCAGAAAACCGACAGATGATGTTATCTTTTTAGATTTAAGATTATTTGATCTAGTTTAGCTTAGACGTCCAAAATGCGCGGGTAGACTCGTTAGAGGCCGGCTAGATATTTTCGCTATCATTAAACGCATTCCTCATCTACCGCCTTTCCTTTACTGAATAGCGGAAGAGACGGACGTGATATATTATGCAGTACGGGAAATGCATACGCAAAAGCATGATTCATACGTACAATTTTCAGAAGATACGCAATTAATCCGAAGTTTATCCATGTTGACATCTACTGTTAGCTATGCTTTCGTTAGCGATAAAGCACTTTAAAACTTAATCGGAGCTCAAGCTACTGCATATTTATCCACTAAATTGCATTTTAATTATCCATTGCACATGTATAGACGAGTATCTAGGTAGTTATTAATGTCGATACGTGGGTAAAAGGTAATAAACTCATGTCACTGCAACCAATATGTCCCGCAAAAGACCACGAGCCCTACCTTTACTATAGAGCCATAAATACCTTTAAATAATTTTTGCTAAATTGTCAATTCAAAAATAATAAACCTGGTGGCCCAACTGCCCCATCATTTTTTATATGTGCAGATATTCCTTGGTGCGTTAAAAGAGTTGCAGAACTCAACGGGTGTATTTCAAATTAAAACCCGGCGGTGGAGAACTGGCGAGACCAATTTCGTTTTACTCCTCGCAATTAGCTGACCCGCTCACCGTCCTCGCTGAACAGCAAGACAGGGAAACAGAACGCCAGTTGCTATTTCTCCATTGACGGTTTTTAACTTGAAATAGCCCGTGGAGTTCTGTGACTCTTTTAACGCGTTAATGGGTATCTGCACTCGTCAAATAGGGGACAGTTGAGCCACTTGGTATAATTTTAGGCGAAACCCAGAATGTTTCTTATATACGAGAGAAACGATTGCAGAAAACTGTGTGTATGTGTGTGTTTTTAATTTAAAAGGAGTTACGATGCAAGGGGATGACACGGATGTCGTAGGGGCTTCACAAAGGACACGTAGAACCTGCGGACTTTCCTCGCGCATTCTCACTGAGATTGTCCTCCCTATTGAACCCTGACCCCTGACCGTACATAGGCCGGTACAGGAAGATCCACCAGGTTTCGTGGAAGACCTCGAAAGGATTCGCAACTATCTTTCAACCAATACCCGTGCTATTGCTCGTACTATGGGCACAGATCATGTCAACGTTTGGTTAGTGATACAGGAATATTGACTCCAACTCTTCCATCGTCTGAAGGTATCTTGACATCAGTTAATCGTATCGTTCACGTTCCTCGAATGCAGTTTTTGTAACTGGATGTGAGAGGCATGGTGAACAGCCGGATTTCTTTTCCCGATAGTCTTTACCGACCAGTTTTTTCATAAGGGAAAGAATGACATTAAACGAAAGAAAAAGCCACGTCTGCGATCACGCAAATCTGCATGCAATTGTTGAAAGATATTATGAGCACACTATTCGGGCTGGCATAATGTGTATCGCCAGTTTCTAGAAGGCGTCTGTCTCTCATGATGTACGATGCCGGATGTGGTTCCAGTATGATGGAGCTATTACTCACTTCGACAAGAATGTCAGAGGTCATTTAAATACGTTTCCAGGACGATGGTTTGGACGCGGCGCTGTTATTACTTGGCCACCACGTTCCCCTTATCGCACACCTCTTGATTATTTTCTGTGGGGACACGTCAAGAGCCTCGTGTACGAGACTCCCATCAACTCTGATGAGGATTTGCTGGCGAAGATATTGACTGTATGTGTCGTAATTCGTAACACTCCAGGTATCTTTGAAAGGATACGTGACGGATTTATTCGAGAAGCAGACTCTGCGTGGATGCTGGAGGACGTCACTTTGAACACTTTTTTTCGGTTCAACTTTGCTCGAGAGAGGAGCTACAATTTGGCTTTCATCATTTTTGTCCATGTTATTCCCAGATTCTTTAATTCGACGACTCTGATTATCAATATATTACTACTACGACGACGACGACTCCCAGAAAATTCAAGATATGCATTTTATTTGTCATGTAAATATCTTTAATATACGATATTTTAATCAAAATCGTTGAGGCCATTTTTGAGAAAATCAAAAATGTTCGAAATTTTTTCCATGTAAGGAGTAGTTGGGGATGGCTGCTGCTGCTGCTAGTCATCCAATTCGAGGCACGAAAAAGCAGCTTGTTTTTTTTTTTTTTTTATTTATTTATTTTTTTTTTTTATTATTCTCTTGTGTTCACGAATATCCTTAATATGCAGTGTGAACAATGACTCTAAATTTTGTTTCTCCTTTATTATCCATAAGTTTCTTCTATTTTGAGCATTTTGAGGTGTGAAAAACAAGTTTGGCTTTTTTTCTCCTTATTCTTCTTCCTTATTGTTTGCATCCCCCTCCAAATTAGGGGAGTGAATCAATTTTCTTATCGTTTCTGAATTTTGACATGGGATGTGCAGACACGGAAACATTTATTTAACTATTCTTTAATTCTCTCACACATACATGCATACATAAATATACACATTTTCTTTTTATTAGTAAGCAACGAATTTATTTCTGTGTAATATACCTTTATATTTCCTCCATCCTGAGATGAACAAGCGCATGGTTCTAATGTTGTCTTTTGTTTCTCTGGTATCACCCTTTTGCACTCATAAACAACGACTGTGTTGTTCATTGCTCCTTAAAATTATTTCCTCTGTTAAGGGGAGTCGAAACGTGATTTTCATAATTTTTTTCCATTTTCACGTTTCAGTTGCATATGAATATTTTTTGGTACAACTCTCATAGAGGTACGCTAATTGTAAATCGTTTAAAAATATTGTTGAAAATAATCCTGCGCAGTAGTTTTTTAAAACATTCTGTTGCACTCGTTTGATAAAACATCAATAGGTTTCTAAATATTAGTGAAAACGGAAAAGATTTTTAAATTTGATCGGAAAGTTCTATTTTAGTTATTCGCAGCATTGGCATCCCGCTCATATTTCCTTCATGTGAGAGTTTCGAAGTACTGCGAAGTTGTATTTGGAAAGTTAGGTTACATTTTCTGCGGGTTCTCCGGTTTCCCCCGCCATCTCATTCCACCGGTGCTTCATCTTCATTCCATGTATTATCAATGTCATCACGTGAGGTACCGTAGTGGTAAAAGCGGGCTTTAAACACTATCCCCCCAAAAAAAAAAAACCAGTTCCGACTCTTAAATATCTTTAATGTTTAGCTACTATCGGTTGTAATTTTTAATTGATGTGCATTCCTTCACTACACTATTACCGGCTGTGATTTTCATCATGGGTCGTTTACTTGATTTACTGCTATTAACTAAAACTATAACATTCATGCTGGATGCCACCGCACGCCACTGATATTGAAGCTCCTGCAAAAGGAGCTTAACTAAACGATTTGCCATCAAATTAACGTTATTAGCAGAGGCAAGATTTTGTGTTGAAAATATTTTAACAATTCGCTTTAATAATGTTAATTAAAAGTGTCTGTTGATTATTCTACATAAATTCGTAATAATTTCGTGCTAATTTTCGGGCAGAATTAATGACTAATGAAGCGTGACACGGGTAAATTCACATGTCAGTAAAGTGACATTAATGTTTAAAAAAAAACTTATTTCTAAATTCAATACATTTTATGTATTTCAAATAATATGAATAAAATCAAACATCACCAAACTACGACATGGCTTTTAATATCTAGTCCTGCTTTTACAACTAACTAATACATATTCAAAAATCTTAAGCTGTCAGCATTTGACAACGATAGCCGAAGACATTGAACGGACTTGCATAGAAAAGTGGCAAGACTCATCTTTTGCTTTCAGTTCCAAGAGTGCTGTTACTAAAGCTAATTTGCTACCGTGTCCACTATGGCTTAGCTGTTCAAGAATGGTACAAAGTTCTTTGTAACAAAGAAGTAATCTGAATCAACTAGTTTTGAATGCATTTAGATAAATGCTGTCCTGTGATTTAAATCACCAATAATTGATTTAGTAACTAGCCTGATCTAAAGTGTTAATTGTTGTATAACATAGGGATCTGTGCGCTGTGTAAGTTCAGTAACTCAGCTTCCAAAGCTACCACTTTAATATTTCACTTTGTTGGCTCTCAGCGAGTTAATCGGGATAAAACAAGGTGAATTACAGATTTTTCTGTAGATTGAAATTCTAGTATTCTCTGTTAACAACCTGCAATTTTCAGAAACAACACTTTTTCTTGGTGGGCATCTTATTTTACTATCTTGTAAGTATTGTAACAAATGTCTTTATTGACTCAAAACTGTATACAAATAAAGTCTTGATTCACTGCTGCAAATAATTCACGCACCGTTTCGACGTGTAGACAGTTTATGTTTGAACGCCATCCATGATGAGTGTACCACTGCACGCCAATGCTCCACTCACTCACGACTCATTGCAATTCACAACACAACAGAATGACACTGCACTGCAAATCTACCTCCTTTGTTCGATGAAAAATAACTTCATAGAGCTTCTTTGAAATTCTTTGAAGATACTGAAGCCTGCATCGAGAGTCGCGTTCCCGAAGCTTCCGATAACCTAGTGGTGGGAAAAGTTGTTGTTTTTGCAAAACAGTTTAATCTGTTTCTGTTGCAACCACGAAACAATTTCGAAATAACAGTTTCTTGCAACAGAAATTCCCTAAACTGTTGCAGACATTGTGTGCCACCAAATACCATCGAGATACATACAGTTCATCGATAAAATCGCAATGCGCCAAATGCAACCACTCACTAGGTGCACTGAAGAGGAAATTATTAAATAACGAAAGCAAAGCATTGTTGCGCATTAACGAGAGGAATGAGTTTGATTAGTATATTCGAATTTCGCCTGATTATAATATCAGACCGCGCGCTACGGTACAAAGGCGCACCGTGCAGTAAGCAATGACAAAATATTTACGCTAGTGGGACAGAACCTTACATAGTAACTGTTGTAACATAGTAGTGATACAACTACTGAGGCGTTGCTGTTGCATAGGTCTGTTGCGGGTAAGCGATACTTTAAAGAACAAGACAATGCACACAATTTCCAGGAGTGTTGTATGACGCAGTTTCAAAAAGTTGTGTTAGAGAAACTGTTTCAAAATATTTGTTATTTTTGTCCCACCACTACGATTACCGTAACTGCTGAAGAAGGTTCTCACTTGATGTGAAGACACAAATGGTAAAGTTAATTTTTGTAATTTGAAATAAATGCACAATTTTCTATGCAAAATTGGAATAAAAATATATAAATATAATGTTAAACACACATTATCGAAAATATGAACGTTTTCAAAATTTCGCAAAAAAAAAAAGAACAAAAAAAACCAACATAATTTCAAAATTATGTAAAATGTTTTATTGAAAAAAAAAATCTTGTGTGTGATTATTAGTATTACATTCCACCTATGTTTGCTCTTTCTTGCCGATGGTTTATGAGGAACCTAAACTATAAGAAGCTCTTCCACTATAAAGACAACTCAACCAATGTTGAGTTTTTTTAGGAGGGAGCCCTTTTTTTATAGTGAATATTCAACCCGAATGTTGTATAAGGTCGGGATAGAATTATAGGAGAGACTACAGCATTCTCGGCGTTCAGGCAAGGATGATACCGCGGTGGTGTTGCTGTTTTCCTTCCGCCCTTCTGCCTTTTCTATGTGTCCTTTCATCACGGTACTTAAAGCGAAGTTTTGTTTTTGAGTTATGCTGTTCACTCACACACTTTTTTTTTCTAAAAAATGCTTCTCCCCCATTCTTTTGATCCAGGTTTTGTCAAAACATGTATTTCCAGTGAAATATCGTTATGGAATTTCTGGGTGGAATACAATACTTTCTCTACGTACTATGTACGTTGTTCATACGTGGAAGAGAAAGTAACTTGTTGCTATAAAGCATACTTTACATCGTGTATGGAGTAATTATCATTTATATTTTATAGCAAATAGGGTAAATAATGAATCATTCCGTTTGCAAAGCTGTGATAGTCAAGTAATATAAATGGATACTACAAGGATATCTTATGTTAGCTCTCGAATTGGTTCTTAGAAAGATTTTTATATTACAAAACAAGATGAGTGTTATTTAGTTGTGGATAAAATATTGTGTATGCAGATTTTATAACCTTTTTGTTAAATGAATCTGAATAAAATATGGAATATTCTAAAAATACATAGTTGGGAAACTTGAAGGGTGCCCAAAAGAAACTCACATCAATTTAATCATCTAGCAAAATTTATATAAAAAATGTTACCTCTTTGAAAATTGAATTCGGTTTTGTTAGGGAGCCAGCTTATAATTTATGTCGGTGTGTGTGTGTGTGTGTGTGTGTGTGTGTGTGTGTGTGTGTGTGTGTGTGTGTGTGTGTGAATCCAAATACACAAAATACATGTAACCAATTCTTAAAACCTACTCATTGTACAAAGCATAACAAATGTTGCTGAACGCTGAAGTGCTTATTACATTTTCATTTTTAACACTTTTCATTTGATTCATTTAAAGGATGATTCAGGAATGCTTTTGTGCATGATAAAAATACCATTTGAAGATTTTGCACTTAATTTAGCGACAATGCATGATATTACACACTTTGTGTTTGCTGGAGTTGTTAAATCATAATTTAAACTAGCAAGTTAAGTCTTAATAATACCTTAAATTAACTATTAGTTTTTAAGTTGAATTTGCAATATTCATTATGGTTGCTTTGTTTTCTTGTAGTAATGGTGTGGGTTTTCAACTATTTGCATCTTGGCACAGTCTGCAGGGATCTGTCTATTTGGCAATGGGCTTGTGCTTTTCAGTAGTTTGTTTTGTGCTCTTGTGTTCTAGGTGAATGCTCTGCCTAAGAAGCATCTTCTCCTTAATCCATCTCTCGGGTCCTACCGAGGAGGGTCGCTGCCCAATGTAAACCATATAGGCAGCAACTCGGTAGATTTGAAGGTAGGGGTAAATGGTGTGCTGATTATTGCCTGCTATTTGCCCATTTGTAGTGCATGTTTAGTACACCTTTTTTGTTTCAATAGTTTAACTCGGGTTGGAATAATACTTATGTCTAATCTGCTGTATATTTGAATCTGTGTATGTTTACATTAAAGGTAATCTTCAACTTTAAAACTTATTTTGCAAGCTATCATTTATTCACTCTTAGATTGATCCGCGCTTCAACAGACTAACGTAACACGTTTGTAATGAGCGCAAGAAAGTAACCCCATGCTAATTATTTGAGTCTTACAATGAATTTATTCTTAATTTAATTTATTCTACACAAACACCAAAAAGATTAGCAATCGCGGATTTATGCCGTTTAACAGAGCTATAATTCTCAACATGCAAATCGATGAGCCACCTGATATCCGAAATATTGTTAAGCAGCTTGCAGTTTATTATCATAGAGGACAGTTCCCGGGAACTTTCTCCTGCGTCTACTTCAAGTTACGTAAAGCATAAGGCTGATAAACCATTTGCTAGTGAACAAAAAAAACTTTGAATAATATCGAACACGAAAAAGTCGCGAATTGACTTGAGAGTTCACCGGTAATTCGCATACAAGAATACATACTGCTTGTAAAGAAAATGCTGAAATGTGGAAAAAATAGTTTACACCCGGCAAACAAAGAAATACGCGAGACAAGAATGCAAGGGGTTTGTGAACAATACAATTCGCGCAACTGCTTTTTTTTTTTTTTTCTTTTTTTTTTAAATGAATGAGCCAACAATTGATAAACTACTTCAGAAGAACCACATAATAAAATGTGCGAAATTAGGTTCGAATTTTTCAAAAGAAGCCGTAATGTAAGTAATTGCATACCTGCTATTATTTTTTTCGCGTTTCTTTTATAATCATTTATCAGGATCCAGTTATTTTGTTGTAACTATGAATAATATTACTTTTAACCAGTAACAGTAATGCAAGTAGCGTCGGAATATGCACTCAGCGTATTATGTGCCGCGTGAAGTAACTCGTGAAAGAGTGACAGTATTTCTGGCATGAATGGCGTAACGGTGCACTGGTCGCCCGGGTTATGATTTGGCGCGGGTCAAATTAAGGATCAATAGGTGATAGTGCGTGTGGGACGGAACTTTTATTTTGTGCAATCATGCCACTTTAATTTTGTTCCTTGTATTTTCTTTATCTATATTCATCATCCTCATATATTTATTTCACTTTCATTTCATTCCTCGCAAAAGCATTTAAGCGGGTCTAGTGCGAGTAATTTTTTGAATGACAATGAGGGACACTCCCCCTTTATCCGCGCTGAGGCTATGTCTGAGGGAGTAATGTAATTATCTACTCCCTCCTTAAAAAAAAAAAAAAAAAAAATAGAAAGAAAAACGATATTTATATAAATTATCCTGTATTTGCACTCTTAAAATTACAAAGAAAGGCCGAAGTATCATATGTGCAACTTTTAATTCTATTGCTCAAACATTTTGCACTATTCTTAATGCCATAACATTCTGGTAAATCACGATATAATCCAGTGTTATTTTAATTTCTCACTTTATCAAGTTCAAACAACAATAACACTTTTCAGTGTTCAATTGTTTGCTCGAATTTGAAAATACTCCTCTACGTGGTCATAGCAGGAGGAGTATGATAGAGACAAGGCTCATATTGGGAATATCCAATTACATGTTGTCACTGAAGAAGGTTAATTGCTTTATAAATGTCGGACTATTCAATGGTCTTGCATTGTCTCGAAACTTCTTCGTTTTCGATCCCAAAACATTCCCTAACGAAGCTTCTACTTTGGTTCTGCCACAGGCGGTTTGCATATGCTACTGCAATCGCTACAAAATGCATGCCGAAAGAGTTACACATTACAATCGAAACTAAGTAAACTGAGATTGTGTTTTAGATTGTATAATTGTAACACTGCTTTCATTACTATTATTTCTCGGCGAGTTATTTTCTCTTGGAACAATACGTCGCTGCACATTTATGACAGATTGTAGAGACGTGTTTCAAAATGCTACAGAAACTGTTGCACTGCGCTTTACAACAGTAACCACCATTTCATCATTTTCACAATTTCATAAATAAATCCATAGGCGCCTTTTCCTAGGGGAGGAATCATGAATTGAAGGAACCTTTTATATTCTCTCAGTAAATGTCAAATACCAAAACTGGAATCACAACTTGTGTTGTGAATGTCTTCACTCTTCGCGGTCTTCCAGCAACATGGTTTGACCACGTGACCCCACATAAGCAACTACAACAGTTCTATAACGTGACCATTGTATCACTAGTAAGCAATACCAATGCACCGAATGAACAGGTGCACATTTCAAAATACAATCTTTAAACTAGAATGAAACATGCGAGTTTTGAGATCCCATATAATGGTAGTACGGGATACAATTCTTCCTTTTCGAATACGGGACGTCTGACAAGTTTTTAAGTGTGAAGGGGCCTCCAGAAATATCTGAAGTAACTAGCAAATGAGTATGTTTTATGCTGGCCGAGTCAAAAAGCTGAAGTTACATGCCATCAGCTATTGCTTAAAAATATTTTAACAAATTAGATCAGTAACTACTATAACGTCGCAAAACTTCAAGGCACACAAACGATGGCCAATGCTCGCTGTCGCAAAACGTATTGGGAGTGTACCGGTAGTGAGAACAGTTTTACACGCCGTCCATGGTTTCCCTTAGAGCCGGTCAAAACAACTTTCAGTCTCTCTCGTTTCTCGCTGTCGCTAACCGCGCTCTCGCAGCCAGGAGATGCAGCTGAACTAACTCAACTTCTCAAGGTCAGCACTGGAACAATTTCTTGGTCAGGTCTGAAAGATGATCAAAGGAAGTGATCAATTACAAATAACGCGAGAACAGATTCTGCAGCTGCACGTTCATACGTGTCTTTAATAGGCTGAATGGTATTTTTTACTGTGAAGTTAAAAAGGTTTCAGCTGCTTTTAGATGTTTCTTATTTTTTCCACGAAAAAGTAAATCTGGCAAGAGCACATTTACATTGCATTGACAATATTGGCACCGCCCACTACTAGGTTCCCTGGGTACCTCTTAACAACCATTCCTTAATTATTCATTATTTAACTATTCTTTTCTAAAATGTACATACCGCAAAGCCTTCTGTTCAATTAGGTAACTAAACAAAATAACGCATTAGCACTGCGTTCACTATGCTGAATTCAGAATCCACTCTGATACACATGTGGTCATCCATATACCACAGTGTCATGTTTGCGGAGTTGGTCAGCCGTCCGAGAAGTTTGTTGCTGTTAGCTCTAAATAAAATATAGCTGTTACATTGCTTAACGACACTGTCTTGTTGGCAGACAAAGACTTACACCCGTGACAGTTTTTCCTAAAGAAAATCAATAAAATATTATTTAACAATTGCTAATAATATCCGTCAAAAAGTCCGTCATCCGTGAAAACTAAATTTTGCCCGTCATATAACTTGGCAACCCTGCTGCTCACTAAAACTTTTGTATAGGATGAAGAAGTGCTATTTCGTTTATAAATCGCAACGCTAGACCGTTCATTTTATTCAAGATCACAGTAGCCGCAGAAATATGCGAAACTGATACGTCACGAACTGTGTTGACGGGAGCAAGCCAACGCAGCATCGAGACATAACATACCGAAGTGATGACAACTCTGTAGCATTCCTTCAGGTGATTAGGAAATCTTCTATAAAATTGTTAAAATGGGCTAAAAGTTGATAAAATTGTGCATGTTTATCTAAACGAGGACATATACTAAAGCAATATTTGCCTAAGATCTGTAACTTCTATTATTTCCTCTGTTTAAATGATTTGAAATTTAAATAGCCTACCAAGACAAGATTGACATTTAAATAACTTACGCTAGAGAACAGGTTAAAAATGAAATGTGGTATCATAGAATCTGCAGATATAAATGTACATGGTGTCCACTTTTATTACAAACTAGCTGCCCGCCCCGGCTTCGTACGGGTGCTGTACCTAACGAAAAAAACTCAGACAAAATCTTCCGTTTACAGAACGACCATGCAATGAAATAAAAGTACAGTTAAATAATTTGACAGCACCTTATTGTAATGCCTTGTAATGTAAAATTTTCCTTCCGGAGAAAAAAAAAAATGGCCCCGATACTTTGCCGACTCTCGAGCAGGCAACGTACAACATGCAAAAAACACAATTCACACTTGTAACGTTTGATCTTGGGATTTATTGTCATTGCGAATGCAAGGCGCGCTTAAAATCAAAACGAAAGTCGGTTGACATTAGTGGTGTTCTTGGAATAAGTATATCCTCGCCTTTAACTTTCCCATGCAACTTGAATCAAAATTTTCATAATTTTTTTAACAATGAGTTTGTTCTGCTGCATATTTCGGCTGATTGATATTGCGTCGTATAATTATCACCGAGACAACCTTAATTGTGTGGCGGGAATCCTGGCAAATCCCACAAGGTAGTGTGGAAAGGATGACATTTGGAGTTAACAGCGTTGGCAACCAAGATGTCGTTGGTATAATAACAGTAATGGCAGCGCATCTATTAGTGTGGTGGGTATACGCTGGTATACTTAATGAATTAAATTAAGGAGAAAGTCCCAAAGTAACATTCACGCTTCTTCCGAATCTCTTTCTTTCCTTTACTCCTAATATTTTCCACCCATTTGTTTATTTTCTTCTATGTCAAAACAGCAATTTCTAAGGCTAACAATGATGAAACTAAAGAGCAAGTAGATCTAGTTAGTCAATTGATAAGCTTTTATTTCATGATAGCTTTGTGTATTAAATTTCTCCATTTAACCCAAAATATTACTACACCGCAATTGTAGTGTGATGGTGACGCTTGTATTTCCATGTTCTTAAGCTAGCGCATGTATCACAAAACGTCAAATAATCAACATCTGCAATAGGAAGTTAATCCTAAAACGGATCCCGTTATTTTCAGATTCTAAGAAGAGTGAATGGTTATGTGCATAGTTTATAACTTGTTCATTTTAAAGAATTACAACATAAATATACTTCTTTATTTAAACGATGTGACCAAGGGAACGATAGTTAATACATAAAAATATATTTGATTTTCACAACTTGCGTCATTGTCTCCATAACCAGGTACCCTTAGTATTGAAGAATAAAAATAGAGCAATAGGTACTACGGCCTTTTGGTGGCAAATAATACGTACGTATTTCAGGTGCTCCTCGCCAGCAAAGCTTCTTTATTTTAAACGATAGGAGTAAGTAAAGGACAGTTAATACATAAAAATCTATTTGAATTTCACTGCTTCGTTGTGTCATCTCGATAAACTGTTGCGTTACCTTAACATTGGATGGGGAGGAAAAATACTACTATCGCTATCTATCGGAAAATAAATAACTACTTTAGGTGTTCATCGTTAAAAAAACTTCTTTGATTCTTTATTTTAGATAGGAGTAAGGAAAGGACAGTTAATATATAAAAATGTATTTGAATTTCACTACTGCTTTGCGTCATTGTGTCGATAAACTGGTGTTGCCTTAACATTGGATGAGAAGGGAAATATATAGCAGTACTACGACCATTTAGCAATAAATAACTTGTACCTCTGCCATCTGGCGGCCATTAACTGAAATGCGTTCACTTAGCACTGTTTTTATTTACATTATGAGATTTTAAATATTTTCCCGTACTATTTTTAAACATTTTCATCTCCACAAACCTTGTCGTGACAATAACGAACACAACAAAATAGAATTGTTCAATTTGATGCTGTCGTTGGGAAGTGATACGCGTACAACATTTCAGCGATTCATTTCTATACATATGGATATATTTGATTTACACAGTTATCTTGCGTCATTGTCTCCATAACCTTGTGCATTCCCTTAGCATTGAAGACGAAAAATAGAGCAGTAGAAAATACGGCCATCTGGTGGCAAATAATAAGTACATATTTTAGGTATTCGACGCTAGGAAAGCTTCTTTATTTTAAGCGATAGGAATAAGGAAAGGACAGTTAATAAATAAAAATATATTTGAATTTTACTGCTGCATTATCTCATCTCGATAAAATGTTGCGTTACTTTAACATTGGATAGGGATAAAATATATTACTATAACCATCTATCGCAAAATTAGGTGGTCATCGTTGGGAAAAATTCTTTGATTCTTTATTTTAAATGATAGGAGTAAGGAAAGGACAGTTAATATATAACAATCTGATGTGTTCCATTCACATGACTTTCTCTATATCTCTGTAAATTATTAATGTTAATATGCTTATCTTTTATTTATTTCATGCTAATCGAGAAAAATTAGCAGAAATAGTCTTATTTCTTTCTTGCTTTATTGTAAGTAGAAGCGAAATAAGGGAGTACCATAGGTTAAAGTGGAAGCCAAAAGCTGGTTGCTATGTGACTGATGTTCCTTTGTTTGTATGGACAGAAGTTGACAAATTCCTGTATGAGAAAAGTATAAGTTTTTCAAAGCTAAAACCAAAAACAAGGAATGTCTCAAAAACGATGAACTGCACGAAAATATGTATATAACATAAATCGTGTGTTTTAACGTGCTCTACATTTTTTGTGTGGTAAATTTTTGTCCATCTCTTACGGTTTAGCACTTATTCAAAATTCCGTCAAATTCATCCAGAATTAAGTACTCTTCAGAGGCTATTCCCAGAAAATTCAAGATATACATTTTATTTGTACGAAATTTTAAACAAAATCATTAAAGCCATTTTTGAGAAAATTAAAATTTTCGAAAAGAGTTCCATGTAAAGGGTAGTTGGGGGTGGGGGGATTTTTCTCAAAATCTTCGTGTCGCATCCCTGGAGGATACTAAACTTAAATACCAAGTTTGGTATTTTACCGACTTTTCGTTTTTGAGTTATCGTGTTCACAGACACACACACACACACACACACACACACACACACACGGACGTTTTTCTTAAAATACTTTTTTTTTGATACAGGGGACCCTAAAACATATATTTCCGGTGAAATCTCGGTATCGAATTTTTGGTGGAGTGCAATACATTCTCTATACACTACGTACATAGTGAGTATAGAGAAAGTAAAAATGTATTTGAATTTCACTGCTGCATTGCGTTTGTGTCGATAAACTGGTGCGTTACGTTAAAATTGAATGGGAAGGGAAATATATAGCAGTACTACGACCATTTAGCAGCAAATAACTTGTACCACTGCCATCTGGCGGCTATTAACAGAAATGCGTTCACTTAGCACGGTTTTTATTCATATTATGAGATTTTAAATACTTTCCCGTACTAATTTTAAATATTTTTATTTCCACAAACCTTGTCGTGGCAATAACGAAAACAACAAAAAAAGAATTGTTCAAATTGATGCAGTTGTTGGGAAGTGATACGCGTACATACATTTCAGCGATTCATTTTTACTTTCTCTATGCGCACTATGTACATAGTGTATAGAGAAGGTATTGCAGTCCACCAAAAAATTCGATACCGAGATTTCACCGGAACTATATGTTTTAGGGTCCCCTGTATCCAAAACAAATATTTTCAGAAAAAAGTTCTTGTGTGTGTCCGTGTGTCTGTGAACACCATTACTCAAAAACGAAAAGCCGGTAAAATACCAAACTTGGTATTTAAGTTTATCTTCCAGGGATGCCACACGAAGATTTTGAGAACCCCCCCCCCCAAACTACCCTTTACATGGAACTTTTTTCGAAAATTTTGATTTTCTAAAAAATGGCTCTAATGATTTTGATTAAAATATCGTATATTAAAGATATTTACCTGACAAATAAAATGTATAGTTTCAATTTTCTGGGAATAGCCTCTGAAGACTACTTTGTTCTGGGTCAATTTTACGGAATTTTGTATAACTGCTAAACCGTAAGAGATGGACAAAAACTTACCCCACAACAAATGTAGAGCACTTTAAAACACACAATTTATGTAATATACATTTTTTTTCGTGGAGTTGATTGTCTTTGAGATATTCCTTGTTTTTGGTTTCAGCTATAAAAAAACATACTTTTCTCAAATAGGATTTTGTGAACTCTTGTCCATACAAACAAAGGAACTTTAGACACATAGCAACCAGCTTTTGACTATCACTTTAACTTACGGTAGTCCGTTTTTTCGCTTCTACTTACAAGGTAGCAAGTAATAAGACTATTTCTGCTACTTTTTTCTGATAAGCGTGAAGTAAATAGAAGTATACACTTTTTAAGAATAACTTGTTGCAGGGATATAGAGAAAGTCATGTGAATGGTACACATCAAATATTTACTTTCTCTATATGAACTATGAACATAGTGTATAGAGAAGGTATTGCTCTCCACCCAAAAATTCGATACCGAGATTTCACCGGAAATATATGTTTTAGGGTCCCCTGTATAAAAAAAAAGTATTTCGTGTCTGTGAACACGATAACTCAAAAACGAAAAGTCGCTAAAATACCAAACTTGGTATTTAAGTTTAGTATCTTCCAGGAATGTGACACGAAGATTTTGAGAAAAATCTGCCCCACCCCAAACTACCCTTTACATGGAACTTTTTTCGAAAATTTTGAGTTTCTAAAAAACGGCTCTAACGATTTTGATTAAAATATCGTATATTAAAGATATTTACCTGACAAATAAAATGTACATTTTGAATTTTCTGGGAATAGCCTCTGAAGACTACTTTATTCTGGGTCAATTTTTCGGAATTTTGCATAACTGCTAAACCATAAGAGATGGACAAAAACTTACCACACAACAAATGTAGAGCACTTTAAAACACACAATTTATGTTATATATACTTTTTTTCGTGGAGTTGGTTGTTTTTGAGATATTCCTTGTTTTTTGTTTCAGCTATAGAAAGCTTATGCTTTGCTCATACAGGACTTTGTGAACTCGTGTCCATACAAACACTGAAGGTTCAGTCACAAGCAGCTTTTGACTATCACTTTAATCTATGGTACCCCCTTATTTCGCTTCTAATAACAAGGAAGCAAGTAATAAGACAATTCCGCTAATTTTTTCTCGATTGGATGAAGTAAATAGAGTAATTTGTTGCAGAGATGTAGAGAAAGTTATGTGAATGGAACACATCAGATATATATATAAAACGTGTTTGGATATACATATTTGCTGATAAACGATGAGTCATCTTGTGTTAGTAATAGGGCTCGGAGTTTTAGCTTTTTTTAGATGCAGTTTTAGCCATTTATCATCTTCTTTTAACCTCCTTAGGTTTATAAACAATGTTCCCGGCTTTTTCTAGATTTTTAAACAATGCTCTGCCTTTTACCTATATATTTAAGCAAGTTGACGACAAAAACCTTTTAAACATAATATAGATAAAAATATGAAAACTATTTTACTTCACGGAGGCAATTTAAAACAATGTATTACACAGTAACCGCGTGCTAGAATATTGTAATTAAAATATCAAGCACATGCTTTTAATATATAGCACTCACATAAAATAAAGTTCACTTGGTAGCACTATTGCTATACACAACCATCTACATTTGCAATGTTTTTTTGTTGTTTTTTAATATATTCCTATAGCCAAAAAAAGATCTTTCTACATTGCAAGATGCCATTGGCGCATACTTCATTCGTACAATTTCTATACCAAGAGCATTCTTTCTCTGGATAACCCCACATGTACACTCAAAACAAACCTAAACGAATTGCTAACAAAAATTGTCATTTCAAATGAGCTGAAGGGGGGGGGGGGGAAACCAACAACTTAATTTTAGCGAGTTTTAGGTCTTATTGTCCCATTTAGCTTTTTTAGGCTGAATAAGATTAGCTCCCAAACCACTTGAAACATAAATGTACTTTGAAGCTTTCTAATTTACAAGGAGAAAATGGATTAAAACCAAAAAAATCCGGTCCCTGGTTATTACGTAACCAATCTGTTCCACGGATCATACGTCAATTACTCCGTTTGTAGTTACGAGAAATCTCGAGTCGCCTCGCTCGTGAGCGCTAGTTCTCGATACACGAGACTCTCGTTGCCACACTCTCGAGTGTGGCGTGGCTTACGAGTAACGAGCGAGACCTCCCCCCCCCCCCCGGGGGCCTACTACCATAGGTAAGGTTTAGGCGCACCGGGTTCCCCAGCTAACCTTGACTCCCTCTGTGGGCAACCTCAGAGTGGTGCGGGAGTCAGTAGGTTAAAATGCCCACCAACGTGTAGGCCGTGCGTGGAGACCCGTGTCGGTGGAAAGGAATATCCTGGTTGGATGAGGGTTGCATACCTGAGCCCGGGAGGGTGCGCAACCCAATACATCACTTTGGTTTCTGCTTCGCCTAAACGGAAGACTAGTGAATCGGCCAAGACTAGGTATTATACCGAACTCTAGGGTGAGCGGGACGGCGTGCCTGCTATATCTCCTGTGTAGCCCTGTCACCTCAGTGGGTGACCCATCGTTGGGCTCCGTGGTGGGTGGGGAGAACTAGGGGATGAATCTGAACCCTAATTTATGGGAAAAACCAAACTCCAACTGTAGAAGGAAAATAAGTAGTTGAGTTCAGTGGTCCTTGCTACTTAGTTGTAACTCGAACAGAGGAAGGAAAAAAATTCACGACGGTTAGCCCTTTTGCCATCCAAAAGGGCCTAAATAACATCGCTGGTCCTGTTCAGTCTAGTGCTAAAGCTCGCTGCAGTACACTCTGGTCGAGGCAAAATCTACCTCCCAGGCAGCCAAACTACTAAGAACTACCCTGTTAGGCAGTTACCCTATAACACATAAAACCTTGAATTGCTCTCGCGGAGTTGTCCCCACCCGCGCATATGACGGATTGTCAGCTGAAGAAATTCAGGATAATTTGTAGGAAATAGGTGTCACATCTGTTTACAGGTTCAAAGGAAAATGAATGGCGAATTTGTGCCTACCCCTACCCTATTCCTTACCTTTGATCGCGTAGATCTCCCGCAAGGGATTAAGGTAGGGTACGAAGCCATCGAGGTTAGGCCCAACATGCCGAACCCACTCAGATGCTACACGTGTCAGCGCTTTGGGCACACAAGTGAATTCTGTGCAGGACAGTCTCGCTGTGCCATCTGTGGAGACGCAACGCACGATAGAGCCTGTACGTCCACTCCATCGTGCGTTAACTGCGGCGGCGAACACCCATCTGGTTCCCGCGATTGTCCCCGTTACCAGAGGAGAGAGCGATCCAGGAAATGCGGGTGAAAGAGGTGTCCTCTGAAACCCGGAAGCTCCTGCGTATCCGCCAACCCTCTGTCCCGCTCTCTGGTACCTATAGTTCTGTTGTAGTTATACCGGTACTGAGCCAGGACATCGTCACTCAGACCGGCGACATTAACTGGGCTACAATTTCTGAAAAGATACTCACAGCTAGATCGCACCCAAAGTCATCAACATCTACTTCTACATCTGCAAAATCCGCCATTGTAAGAAATGTTCCAGCAAATGTATCACCAAAACCGTCGACCTCGGGCGGCAACACCGGCTTACCCATTACAAGTTCTGCACCAGCTAAATCATTTAAGACCAGGTATGTCAACCGATTTCCTGAAAGACCATGTAAAGTCTCCTCTAAAACCATCCAAGGGACGGAAAAGTCAATGTCATTCTCCACATAGATCCTCTTCGGAGGAATCATCGGGGGGGGGGTATAGATCGGCCGACGCCCAACTACGCCGATTAGTACTTCTAATCGGGTCGAGGTTCTCGAACCGACATTTTCAATTCGAAAGGGATCCTCCCGCTTCTAAACTAACATCGCGGAAACAGCAGGATCATGCTCCTGACAACAGTACTAGCCATACACCTAAAAAGAACAAATTGAACAAACCAGCACAGTCCAACCTGCAAAAGCGTCTCTCGATTTAAAACTTATCCCATAATACTGAAAATCGCTATCCTACAGTGGAACATACGCGGAGTTAGACCACATCGACCAGAGCTTGAACTGTTGCTCAGCCAGTATCAACCTGTGGTCGCCTGCTTACAAGAGACCAAGCTCCGTCCCCATGACAACGCCACATTCAGGAACTATACCGTACGGTGTAATTTATCACCGGAGGAGAGTGTTCCTGCACATGGGGGCACTATGATGCTCGTCAGAGATGACCTTAATGCTGACTCCATACCCTTACAATCTGGCATCCAATCCGCTGTTGTCAACATCACGCTGGCATCTATCAATTTCACAATGTGTAGTATCTATCTGTTGACCTCTCGCACATTGATCTAGACGACCTAGTTTCACAGTTACCACCATCATTTCTGTTAGTAGGTGACGTGAATGCCCACCACCCACTATGGGGCTCACCTTGGGTTGTGCGAGAGGCCATCTAATTGCCGATTTCTTGAACAGTAATCACCTCTCTCTACTGAACACCGGAGAGCCTACCTTTCTTTCTGACGCCTTTTACAGTTTCTCCCATCTCGACGTAGCTGTTTGTTCTCCACAGCAGTTTCCTTACAATGGAATGTCATCTCTGATTTTTAGTCTAGTGACCACTTTCCAGCTCTTATAAGTCTCATAGCATTCCCTTTATATTCTACATATTTACCTAGATGAGGCTTAGATAAAGCCGACTGGAACCTTTTCTCCCGTTTGGCGGTTTTTGACCTTAGCGAATACGACCCGTTGGATATCTTGGTTGAACACCTCACAGCCACCATTCTTTCCGCGGTTGAGCAGTCTATCCCGCGGTCCACTGACCTCCCTCGTCGATTTCCTGTTCCTTGGTGGGCAGATAAATGTCGGGACGCCTTTCGTGCTCGCTTCGCATTTCCAGCGTCGACCTACGCTGGATAATCTAATACAATATAAGAAGATGCGTGCCAAGTCTAGACAAGTTATTAAGAATAGCAAAAAGCAATTATCGAGCCGGTTTGTAGGCTCCTTTAATCGACATACACCTTCCTCTGTCGTATGGGATAATTTAAGGCGTGTAGCCGGAAAACCGACCCATTTGCCGATCGCCGGTCTAAAAACAGCGGCAGGCGATGTGGTTGACACGTTTGACGTGGCTAACTCTCTGGGCAGTGCTTTCGCTCAAGTGTCTAGCTCAGATAATTAGTCGCCTGAGTTTCTTCCAGTCCAGGCTCAGGTTAAATCTCAAGGTTTTGCCTTCCGTTCTGGAAGCCTTGAAGACTACAACCACCTTTTCACCATGGCGGAGCTAAACAATGCCCTCTCATCTTCTCGAAACTCTGCGCCAGGTCCAGATGGCATCCACGTCCAAATGTAACATCTCTCTCCTGCGGGTAAGGCTTTCCTTCTCGAAGTCTATAATCATGTCTGGGTAGAAGCCATTTTTCCAATTCAGTGGTGGGAGGCCACCATCATTCCTATTTTGAAACCTGGAAAGGATCGACATCTTCCCTCCAGCTACCATCCAATTTCCCTCATCAGCTGTGTCTGCATGGTGATGGAACGCATGATAAATGGGCATGATATATCGCATTGTGTTCCATTGTGTCTTCCTGTTTATTCGTGGACGACTTTGCTATTTTCTGTACTTCTCAGTGTACACCGTTTATGGAACGCCGTCTCCAGCTGTGTTTGAACAATCTTTACGATTGGAGCTTGAAAAACGGCTTTCGTTTCTCGCCTGAGAAGACAGTCTGCGTCAACTTCTGGCGTCGTAGTTGGCGAATGGCTCCTACTCTTACACTTGGGCCAGATTTACTTCCATTCGCAGATGAGGTCAGATTCCTGGGGTTAATATTCGATCGCAGTTTATGCTGGTCTTCACATATAGCACAGCTTAAAGCGCGGTGTGACCGTTCTCTCAATATCTTACGGATACTAAGTGGTAAATCTTGGGGTGCAGATCGGACAGTAATGCTGCGTCTTTATCGCGTAAAGATTCGATCCAAGTTAGAGTATGGATGCATTGTTTATTCTTCAGCACGACCATCTGTGCTGAGACGCTTAGACACTGTCCATAATCAGGGCATCCGTGTGACTGTTGGGGCTTTTCCAACAGCCCAGTTGTTAGTCTTTACGCCGAATCGGTAGAGCCCCCTCTGTGATGTCCTGTTAGGAAAATATGGATAACCCAAAATATAAATTGGTTGATTGAATAGTATTGTAGTCCTCGTGAGTTTGTAATAGTTAAAGGTATAAAGAATAGGATTACAATTGATATAACTAAAGCAATTACACCTCCTAATTTATTAGGAATGGATCGTAAAATGGCGTAAGCAAATAAGAAATATCATTCTGAAGAAATATCTTCAGAAATACAATATTGTAGTGCCTTCCACGTAGGTCTCGGGATGATAGCCTACGGGAGGTCTGCATTGCCTTTGTCAACGACGATGTGGGATGTGCCTTTGTAACTGGTACCGAACCACATACTTTTGGTTAACATATTAACACATCCACTTATTCAGAACTGTATGCCATCTACCGAGCCATTCTGTATGCTGCAACAATTTGGGTAGGTGATTCTCTTAGTGCCCTTCAGAGCGTTCATGAGTTGTACACCAACCATCCTCTTTGTGCAGCGATTCCAGGATCTTCTCCAACTTTTGTACACATTGGACGTAAATGTGAAATGTGCCTGAATTCCTGGGCATGCTGGCTTGTCCGGCAACGAATTGGCGGATTCAGCAGCAAAGATGGCAACTACAAAACATAGTATCATCTCTTGTGTGACATCGGAGAACTTTAGACTTGTACGGAGCGCGGTACTTCCATGCTGGCATGCCGAATGGTCCGCTCTCCGGGAAACCGGAGAACCCGGAGAAAACCCGGCCCAGCGCCGCTTTGTCCGCCACACATCTCACATGCGGTCGCTTGGGATCGAACCCGGGCCGTCTAGGTGAGAGGTCTGTGGTAGCTGTGAATTTGAGATTTTAATACCTGTGCTTTTGAGGACTGACAATTTTATTTTAATGTATATCTTTTAGTTCCTACTTTTAAACAAGTTTTATGTCCTCTCTGTGGATTCCCCCATAGGCAGTTTTAATTCTGATGGATTTTATTTTCAATATTAACGATCCGCCATGGAGTTTTTTTTCTTCCTCTTTTTGGGGGTTTACCACTTTTTTAAACCAGGGCGCTGATGACCCCGCAGTTTAGCGCCCTTGCACCTCGCATATTGTCATCAACGAGCGGTATGGGTTTTGACCGGCTCTAGGAAAACTTTCCCTATTTAAACAAAACATTAAACATCCCTAAAACATTAAGTCTTACCTTGGCAGTATAACCATAATAGACGTAACATCAGTGGAACAGCAAGTGTTTAGAGCTGCCTTCGTCGTCTTCGAAAACATTTAATTCAGAGTTGTCACTTCCATCCCTTAATGATAATCGACTCCTGGCAATTTTTGAAGCTGTCTGCATGTCTGATTCGTGAAACCAAATGGTCTTACACTGCGTATTGCCTCGTACATAAGTTTTTCTATATTCGCTAATATGAACGTAGTGTTTCTATCGCCGATTGAGAATGACTTGGCCCTGAGAATGAATCACTTCACGTTTGTTAATCAATAAATCACTAGTCCCAGCTTCGATGGGATATTTACTGGTATCACAAAGAGAAATATAACTTCATTTGTATATAAGAAGATTTCAGCACGACTTAACACGCCCGTTCACTTTAATAATAAAATAACAGTCCACCCTACTATGAAAACTAACTGAACTTGAACTCATTCCTTTCCAAACTGCCTGCCTTCTAGATTTGTGTATCATACATACTACACTGTATCTTTATAGTTGAGATAAACGTAATGAGCAGAGCCCGAATTTTTATGTGCTAAAAAACTTAAAAATATTTATTTTTTGTGTGAGAAAATTTTAAAAAATATTTGGTAAAAATTTAAAAATATGTAATAAAACGTGCGACGTAGAATGATCGTTTTCTCAATATAAGGCATTACTTCGTGACAACAGACATGGATTTCTGATGAAAAAATTGGAGAAGACGCTAGTCTTTACTGCAGTTCCAATCAGTATTCCGCATCTTATGATTACGAGCAATTGGAGAGTTAATTTCTTTTTATGTTATGTTAGGTGTTTCTTGAATTTAAAAACGTTTTATTACATATTTTTAAAGTTTTACCAAATATTTTTTAAAATTTTCTCACACAAAAAATAAATATTTTAAAAATTGTTAGCACATAAAAATTCGGGCTCTGCTCATTACGTTTATCTCAACTCGCATATTTGAAACGGGGCATATCGCTAACATCCACGACATCAACTTCACTTGTTCCTTGGCCTTCCCAAACTAGAGCTACTTTGCTAAGGGCTACTTTGGCAAATAAATCCTTAAATATTTTATTTAGGATTTTGGCTTTTGAATTGGAAAGAGCGTGCAGTTGTTTTTCATCGCACTCTATTTCTTTAATTGCATTACTCAATAAATCCCCCGAAGTCTCTAGTTTCGTTATAGAATGAGCCAAGAATCCGAAATTGGCGGATATGAAAGCCAGTTCACATTTTAAATTGCTGTCTTTTACTAAATTTTGAACAACACCAATTGAAGGAGCATCGTCTGGGTGCTTCAAAATTGTCTGCATAACATACTACTGCACTTAGGCAAGTGTCCCTAAGGTTTAGGAGACAGTGGGAGATTAGGATTTCTTTCTTTGAAAAGGTCGACTCTAGTTGATTTTATAAAACATTTTTTCCCGTTTGACACTAACTTGTCCACTTTTATATAAAGTATTCGGATTTTGTCACAGTCTGTGCAAGGCATGCATGATAAATGTCACATGAATTATTTTAAGATAACATACACAATGAGTTTCACCAGCCTTCTTAATATATGACACACCTTCGGTTATGTAAAGCAAAACATTGTCGTACTTCATACCATTTGGTCATAAGATCTGCAAAGCTTCATTGAATATTCTAGCAATTGACACGTGATTTGTAATTGACAATTGTTTAGAAGTGAGCAAGAAATGTTTTTGGAAATTTTTTAATCATTTTCCAACACGGCTACCAAAACAATTCCCACTTTTCTAACGCCAGCAGTTTCGTCTGTACTCACCCAGATCTTATTCTCACATAATGACTTAATGTGTTTTAATGTTTCATCATAGCACTTCGGGAGATTATTTTTTCCGAAGAGTTGATTCATCAAGAATGCTTATATCTGGTAAGAAACTTTTTGAATTTGGGATTGTTTATCCTATAAAGTGGTATATCGGCCGAAACAAATGCTTCACACAAATCTGAATAATATTGTGAATATATTTTAACGTTAGATGAGGATGGAGTAGGATCTCCTATAAGAACTGCCGCGATGAAATACGGAGGAAGGTGCGATATGTTTATTTCCAGACAAATGTATTTTCTGGGATCGTTGATCTGCACTTACACACTTCTCACAAAATAATACCTTATCTTCAGCGGTAAAAATGTTTTTAAACTCCAGTACGTATTTCTGTAAACGTTAATGCATACTTGATTTCACTTTCAGCATGTTTAAAATAATTCACCGACCTAAGATCACAAACATTCACTTTTTAAACTGGATCCCGACTGAAACAGAAACAGATGCTTACGATTGCACATCATGAATTCACTGAGTTTATCACGGTCGTTCGCCGCTCCTTTTACCATGTGAAATATATGGCAGGCCGGTAGGGAGTGTTTTGAGACTATAATATTGCGTTGTCTCTGAAGCAGATGTTGCAACAGCTATGTGCAAACGCAGCTCTTGCATAATTTATTTCTTGATTGCGGAAGAATTATTAAAATATGCATGCATTTAAAACAGAAGTATTTAATTAAAATTATGGAAAAATGCACAAAATACCTATTTATTACAAACATTTCGGTGTTGTTTACATAATTTTTTTGTAAAATATGTGTTTTTATGTGAAATAAGATTTTGAATTTATACTTGTGGACTCTCAATTGTGATAATAAACTTTGTTTTAGGTATGCACTTCTTAGGGGAGAAAAAACATGTTACATATGTACCTACAAATTCGGGCCCTGGTTATGAGAAAGTATTTGGTGTTATTTTCAACCAATGCACGTTATAATGGATGTTGAGTGACGATAACCAGTGCGGTTAAAAGCTACATAGATCGCGTCTTTAAATATCGTAGAGACAGGATTTTTGTACAGCCGTGATCAGAAAGTAAAATTCTGTCTAATTATTACATTGGCGTCTATCATTGTTAATATTTATCCGAGTGTAATAAATGAAGATAATGTTCTGAGAATAAACCCATAAAATATGTGTACAGAAGTGGCAGTGCTAGTAGGAGGGACAAGCATACGATTCGATGGAGACATCTTCATAAGCTTTTGACTTTTGCGAACATTTAGGCACTCACCGCAGCACAACACACTCTTATCTTACAGTTAGAACAAAGCAGCTGTTACGTCGAACAACGCATAACTGAATTGCTGAGTCACAACACCTGACTGAACTACACTTTCCACTGTGCATACTCGTCGAATTCGTAACTTAACTAAATGAAATATCCTACCGGACAGGGCTACTCCTTTCATAGGCCCGCATATAGAACAGGACATTCTAAGAGGAGAAACAACTGAAATTGCCAAGGGTGAAGGCCATTGGCCTGAAACCTCGAGCCGATATGGCTCGCACAGGTGCCTCCTCTAAGGAGGTCCGGTCCTCTGCGGACAGCTGTAGGGCAACCGCACCGACCCTGACCAGTGACGACGGGCAACAGCCAAGTACCAGCACCAGTCAACCTACTCCCTCACCAGAGACGGCCGAACCTTCGCGCAAGCGAAGCAGGACGTCTATTGGCGGCAGCAACAGGCGCAAGCCATCCTCGCCTCACCGCCTCGTAGCGGTTGAGAGTGTCCACACCGGGCAGGACCCCACCAGTCCTTACTCCATCCCTATGCCCGACTCCGACACCGACGTCGAACCTGACGGGCCGTGGATAACTGTCCACGCAGGGGGCCGCAGAAGCGGTCGTTCCTCCCCCAACCCAACCGCACCACCACAGGGAATTAACCAACCCCTAACCCAAGGGGGACGCAAAATCCCGCCTATAGTTGCAGACGCTTTCCGCAACCACGTCGTGGTAATGAGAAAGCTGGCAACGAAGGGGCCCCTTCGAGGCCCGGCGGAAGCTAAGGAAAGTCCACCTCCATACCTCCTCGGAAAGGGATTTCGAGACAGCGAAGGCTGTATTACGGGACGAACAGATCCCGTTCTACAGCTACTCACTGTAGCGGCCCTACGTGGAGCGTAGGATAATACGGGGCCTTGACTCCGACTGCACCCCTGAGGATGTCAAGGCGGCCCTTCAGGACGAGTACAACATCACCCCTACCTCCGTGGCACGTCTCAGTAAGACGGTGGCAACAGACGACGGCACTCAGCGAGTGCCTATGCCCTTATTCCTGGTCGTGGTACCAAGGGAACGCGCCCAGACAGTTCAGCCGATAGACGCCGTCCGTCGGCTTATCTTCACCGTCGTGCGTATCGAAAGATACCACGGCAAAGAGGGACCTATGCAGTGCCATAGGTGCAAGCTCGCATGCCTGCGGTGTGGCGAAGCCCATCTACTGAGGGACTGCACAAAGCCCTATGAAGCTCGCCACTGTGTGAACTGTGGTGAGGCGCACGTGGGCTCATACAAAGGCTGAAAGGTGCGGAAGCGCCTTGTTGAGAGCCGCCGTGAAGGCCCCCAGGAGCCAGCTAATGTGCGCCCTGGGGTGTCCTTCTCCTCGGCACTAAACCGCGCTGAGGGAACGCTGCGCGCCGCTGAGGCAGCAGAGACTCCCACCCCCGCAGTCACTGCAGAGATTTTGCCAGCTCCGTCCTTGACGGAGACCCCAACCTGGTCCGTCTACGTCAACGGAGGAAGCCGCCCCGACGCCCTCGACAGAGGGCCCACGACGGACTTCTCCAAAAAAGAAGTCCAGGAAGAGAGGAAAGAAGAACCGCCGGGCGCCCGGCCAGTCGGGCCAATCAGAGGCTCCCACCTCTGTGAGACCCGAGGCCACGCCCCCAGCACTCCAACAGCTACCAGTGGCGGAAGCTCCAGCAGCTGCCGCCACAGTGCCGACTCCAGCAGCGGAGGCTCCCACTGCACCTACCACCACAGCGGCTTCCTCGGCCTTTACAGCGGCCATCCCACGGGCGGACCTGGATGAACTTCAGGACCTAGCCCTGTGGTTCGGTGACCTCCTAAGTAAGGTCCTACCTATACTGCGAAACTTCAAGTTGCAGTACAGTGACCCGAGACTCTCCCCCCTCCAGAAACACACACTGTTCCTCCAAACCTTGGAGCAGTTGTACCCGGGTTCCGCTAAGTAATGGCCTCTAGATTCGTTCGGAGACCATTGCGACTCGCGTACTGGAACGCGAACGGCATCCGGGGACAACGCCCAGGCGTCCTTGAGTTTGTACAATCGTACGGAATTGACATCCTGATGGTTTGCGAAACCCATCTGGATGCTGTTACTGACTTCTCGCTGCCTAGTTACGTCACCCATCGGTCCGATCGGGTCGGCCGACAGGGTGGCGGTACAGCTATCTTCATTAAGAACCACATAACCCATACTCCTGTCCAACTCCCAGCACTACAGTACGTGGAGGCCTGTGCAATCCGGCTTGCCGTCGGCGGGCTAGACGCGCTGCTGATAGCTGCATATGACCCACCAAACCACCGCTTCCATGAAGCGGACTACACCACCCTACTCAACCTTCACCCAGTGGTATGTATCGCAGGAGATCTCAACGCGAAACATGCCCTCTGGCACAGCCGCACCAACAACCACTGAGGCCGCGGGCTCTACCGCCTCATCAGCGGGAACCCCGCCCTCGTCGCGCACGGACCGAGAGGACCTAGTGTCATCCGGCTCGCGGCAGACCGGATGTTCTAGACATCATAATCACCAAGAACACACCATTCCATCTTGACCTCTCGGCGGTCAACTTGTTGGACTCCGACCACGACCCTGTCGTGGTGGATACAACCGAGACCGTATCAGCTCTGGTAACACTGAGATCGACTGGGACGCAGCCGTCCTAGACCTAAACCAAACCGTGGACCCACAACTGCGCATCGATTCCATCGAAGCGCTGGAAGCGGCAGCCACGGCCTTCTCCCGACAACTCCTGAATGTGGTACGCGCGCATATCTACCGCATCCCATCTAACAAACCTAACCCGAGAACCATACCCAATAAACTCCGTCAGCTGCTAAAATTCAAGGCAACCGTACGGAAGCTATGGCAGCGCTTCCGCCCTCCCAGGATCCAAGCAGTGTACCAGCGGTTCAAATCCCTGGCAAGGCGCCTGCTTCGCGCGCACCGCAAAGCGGCCTGGGAACACACAATGGCAAATGTAAACCTGGAAGAGAAACAACCCTGGAGGATCATCCGATCCCTCAGGAAAGACAAAAGTCAGTTTCAGCATCCCATCCATGGCACCCGTGGGAGACTCTTTTGAGCCCCAGGATAAAGCCACGGATTTCGCAGATTATCTGGAGTCTCAATTCGAACCCCGCGAAGACCCCCAGGACGAGGACTTTACTGAGCTCGTGGAAGCGACGGTAGACTACCTCTATGAGGAGCCCCCGCCGCCCCATGAGGAGATCCGCATTCCTTTAGTCACCCCGAAAGAGGTGGCTTCCCAACTCAACAACCTAAAGCCTAACAAAGCCCCTGGGCATGACGATGTTACGGCGCCTATGCTCCAGCACCTACCCAGAAAGGCCGTAATCCACCTGACACGGATTTACAATGCATGCCTGCATCTACGTCACTTTCCAACGTGTTGGAAGGAGGCGAGGGTAGTATGCATTTTGAAACCCGGCAAGGACCCGGTCTTCCCGTCAAGCTATAGATGTATCAGCTTACTTCCAATCGTCTCGAAAGTATTCGAGCGGTTACTCCTACCTCGCCTCACCCCTCTCTTTGAAGAGAGACTCCTACTCCCGGATCATCAGTTTGGTTTCCGTACTGGACATTTCACAACCCTGCAGTTGCTGCGACTGGCTGAGAAGGCTGCCCTGGGCTTCCAGGACAACTTCAAAACAGTCGCGGTACTCTTGGACGTGGAAAAGGCCTTCGCCACCACGTGGCATCAGGGATTCAGAAATCCCTCCCCCCTACCTTCACCTGCTTAGTAGCTTCCTTCGGGACCGCACTTTCAGGGTGAGGGTGGAGGGGAGGCATTCCACAGTCAGGCCCATAGCGGCGGGAGTGCCGGAAGGCAGCGTGCTGTCGCCGTTACTCTTTGCCGCCTACATGTCCGACTTCCCCACAGAACCCAGTACAGTTACGTGCCAGTATGCCGACGATGTCCTCATAATGGAGCGTAACAAGAACGCCCGATATTGCTTCCCCCCGCTACAGAGACAGTTCCAGGCCATAGGCAGATGGAGTGAACAGTGGCGGATGGCCATCAACCCGCAGAAGAGCTCAGCTCTACTGCTGGCTAAAGTCCGTGGCTGGCGACCGGAGAGGTCCCTGAGGTTGCGGCGGCGGCGGATCCCCTGGGTCCACACCGCCAAATACCTTGGAATTCTCCTCGACCGCGGCCTTACTTTCACTCCACATGTCAGGGAGAAGGTCGGTATGGGACACGCTGCCCTACGGCAGTTGTTTCCCATCTTCCGCTCCACCATGCCTACACACCTAAAACTACGACTGTACCGCGCAGTCATCCCGCCCTTGATGCTGTACGGCTGCGAGGTCTGGGGTTCGGTGGCTCGTTCCTCCATCCGCAGGCTGCAGACCGTGCAGAACAGGGCATTGAGGATGATATATGGCACAGACCGTAGATTCCCATCCCACATTCTCCATTCCCACTCCGGAATCCCTTACATAGTGGACGTTGTGCGAGAAAGAGCTCGCACAATATACACTAAACTTGCTCCCCACCCAAATCCCCAGGTGAACACTCTCGGTCTTTACGACCACACGCTGCCTAGGAGACGCGTAAGCTACCGCCTTCCCAAGGACGCCTTGGGATGGTAGTTTTCCGGCCGCCTCTCCCTTCTTTACAGTTCTACCCGCCAAGTTAAGCAGCATCGGGCCTGGTCCCTCTCTGGGTGGGTGACCACTCAGATAGGTAAGCCAGCCCGCGCCGGCTGCACAGAGGGAAACACCCTGCCCACATTACTTCGACACAGACATAAACGCTTGCACAAGACTACATCTTTTATATCACACGGGTAAATCCGCGAGAAAAGCGGATATGTACCGTGGTGATTTGCCCCCGCCCGAGTACACTCGGGCGACTAGTTCCTGCTCCTGGCTCCTGGCCGAAACTGCTGTGAAGAGGCACACAATGGGTTTGTTGCACGGCTGTTGTTCTGCAGGATACCTGTCGCGAATTTCACGTATGTTGCGCAGAAAATTGCAACCGTGGGAGGAGTCAAACGCTACGTATGTATGCCAACATAGCTCTCGCGGAAAGGTAAGTGAAATGGATTTCTTTAACAGCACGAGTGTAAAACCATTACTGTTACATTTTTATCACTAACTAAAAAAATGCTGTTAAATCATTTTAAGCAGTAAGAATATCGCTTTAATTATACTAATAAATTGCGCGCGCGCGCGTGTGTGTGTGTGTCTGCGCGCGCACTTCACTCATTTCTTTCATCTGCCATATTCATTCAGTTATTTCAATCATTATTTACTTAGTGAAGGTTACATAATTTTGATTGTCAGGAAGTACCAATTGATTATTATTTTTACTGATTCTTAAATTATTTATTACTTTCTCTACAACATTACATGTACATAGTAAGTAGAGAAGATATTGTATTCCGCCCAAGCATTTGATATCGTTATTTCTTCACCTGAAATACTACATGTTTTGAGGTCCCCATGAATTAAACATTTTAGAAAAAGGTCTTTGTGTATGTCTCTGTCTGTGTGTGTGTGTGTGTGTGTGCGCGCGCGCGTGTGTAGCATAACTCAAAAATGAAAAGTCGGTTTAAACACCAAACTTGGTATTTAAGTTATGTATATTCCAAGGATGCAACACCAAGGTTTTCAGACAAATGCCCCTACTCCAAACTACCCTTTACATGGAAGATTTTTTTTTTTAGATTTTTTATTATGCACGAGGAAATGAAAGTCGCGTGAAAACTAAATTAAATAAATCACTGGTGACTTCTATTAGGAATTTGAATTTATTTTAAGTGCTCTTCTGTTACGTCTTCGTGGGATAAAATGCTGCAGTATTATAAAAAAGACTTGAACTTTCAAAAGCTAATGACCTCGCCTCAGACCCATCAATGTGGATTCCCAGACAACTTAATTGCTATTTTCTTGTTCCATAATTGAATCATGTGCTATTTGAGATTTATTTTCTTGTTCCAAAAGCAGGAATAATGGTTGTTTTGGGCTGGTTTTCAAATAGTTTGACAATATTTGGATGGGATAAGGAAGCGGTCTTTATTTCGCGGGAAAGCTATACGAGAGTACCATCATATAAATATATCTTTAAGAATTGAAACTAACCTCATAATCCACTTCAGAGCATCAGGGAGCTAATATGTTTTCTTTTAGAATTGGAATATCCTACCGCTTCCATCGTGTAAATACACTTCCTTAAATAGCAAAATTCACGAAAATGTCATGGTGGGGGAAGATTTAACAGCTGTTGCTAGGCGGGAAGTAAGTATTTACGGTCTAGAAATAATGAAATGTATGCTATCAACGTAGACAAAGTCACCAAACAAGAAAGAAAAAAATAATGAAGCTCAAAAGTCACCAACACTCATACATTAACCATGGAGTGCTAAGGCTGTAGCTGGAACATAGTACAGTTGGTGAAACCGGGAAATTATTAAATCCAAAGTACAGGAAAGTCAGTTTATTGATACACACTAACCTAACACCCTAATGCTTGCTTCGCTCGCATGCTTTAGTGACACCAGTGACAATTATTAAAACCAAAATACATGAAAATCAGTACATTTACACACACACACACACACACACACACACACACACACACACACACACACACACACACACACAGACTAACCTATACCTAACACAGCGCACGCTCGCTTCGCTCGCATGCTTTGGTGAAACCAGTGGAAATTATTGAAACCAAAGTACAGGAAAATCTGTTTCTTTACACACTAACATAAACCTATTAAAGTGCATGCTCGCTTCGCTCGTTTGCTTTGGTGAACCCACTGAATACTACTAAAAGCAAATTACACAAACATCACATATTTACACAACAATAATGGGTTCAGAACTCTAAAAACACAGAATCACTTTTAGAATCGGCAGGATGCCATATCGCGGTATTTTTTGCATCAATGTTGCAAATCATCGTCATGATGTAAAAAAAGTCAACTCAGACCTTAAAATCAATTATAAAGCGACTCAAGTGATCTAATAACAAACCACCAATGATGGTTCCACAACCTTTTATTGGCTAGTGATAAACAGTTTTCAAATATTGGTAGTTCTGAATTTTGCAACATGAACGTCAACTATGAAAGATTTAGAGCCACCTGTCTGATAGCTAGTGAAACAATAGAAATTGTTGTAAAAACTTAATCAAACGAATACTTTTGGTATATTTTAATGTAAAGTCCAAAAATAAACAAAATGTATTTTTAAAGGTTAGTAATACAATGTTACGGTGAGTAAAAGTGAAAAAAACTAATAAACACCTAAATAGTTTTTGTGGTAGTTTAAGCGATGGAACCAAGATATAGTAATAATCAACCCAAGACTGCAGAAAGGTGACGATTTATAAACTTATTAACATACGAATATATGCAAAAATAAAATCTGATATATTCCATTCATATGACTTTCTCTACATCTCTGCAACAAATTATTGTTAAAAAGCTTATGCTTCTATTCATACTAATCGAGAAAAAATTAGCAGAAATAGTCTTATTACTTGCTTCCTGGTAAGTAGAAGCGAAATAAGGGAGTAGCATAGGTTAAAGTGATAGTCAAAAGCTGGTTGCTAAGTGAGCTAAGCTTCTTTGTTTGTATGGACAGGAGTTGACAAATTCCTGTATGAGCTCAAAAACGATCAACTCCACGAAAAAATGTATATAAAATAAATTGTGTGTTTTAATGTACTCCACATTTTTTGTGTTGTAAGTTTTTGTCCATCTCTTCGATTTAGCAGTTATGCAAAATTTCTTAATTTCATCCGGAATTAGGTAGTCTTCAGAGGCTATTCCCAGAAAATTCAAGATATACATTTTATTTTTCAGGTAAATATCTTTAATATACGATATTTTAATCAAAATCGTTAGAGCCTTTTTGAGAAAATAAATTTCGAACATTTTTCTATGTAAAATGTAATTGGGGTTAGGGGGATTTTCTTGAGAATCTTTGTGTCGCATCCTTGGAAGATATCAAAAAGCTATTTGTCAACGCATTTTTTAGCTATACTGTACACACGCATACTCACGGTACTTTTTCCAAAAATGCTATTTTTTTTTTTATTCAGGGAGACCCAAAACATGTATTTCCGGTTAAATCTCGGTATCGAATTTTTGGGTGCATTATAATACCTTATCTATGTACAGAAGGTACAAAAAGAAATCAGCACTGTCTTGTTCCGTACACCGCATTCCTTACCCTTTGTAGGGTACTTTCTTACGCTATGTTTTTATTTTATTGGCTGATACTGTCCCTTTGTAGGTGAGTGTTCTATATCGAACCAATAGAGCATACCTTTGCTGGGTTTGTCAACGCATTCGCTAATAGGTATAGCTAGCTTCAACTGGAAGCGAGATTAGGTAACGTGTCTCCTTTCAAAATGGTGGATACCGATTTTTGGCGATCTTTCGCATGGTTAATGGGGACTGCAGAGAAAATGTATGTTTCGAAATTTACATGAATATATGCAGGTTCTCGAGATGTTTGGATTTTGCAGAATTGTTTTATTTGCGCCTGGTAGAACATTTTGCTTTTGGTATAATGTCTAAAGTTACGGCGGAGATGGGTTTTGATCTGATGGAGAATAGAACTGTGAAGTAGGCAGAAATCAGTATGCGGCCACTTTTTTTCTTGGCAACTACGTGTTCTGGAACAAATCGAGTATTGTCTGGTCGCCACAAATACCTACATTCGCCCATCCTCTTCAGAGGAAAAAAAACCTTTCTTCTATGAAAATCACTAACTGTCAAAATCGGTCTGGTTTGACCAAGTATTCAAGTGCAAACCCATTCGCCTGTTGCGGTGCTATTTCAGTCAAGTCTATTTTCTTTGCTGCCTTTCGATGATGGATGCCAGCTTCATGGAGGCGGCTTCTCACCATAGTAAAGGAGAAAGATAGCTTCAGATCGCGGCGCAATCTTGTAGACGGTTTAAATTGTTCATCTCTGCTTGCATTTATAATCTTTGCATTGACTTCTGCTGTTGTTTTTCTTGGTTTTCCCGATTTTGGACGCGTCTTTAATCTATCTTCACCGCGCTCCTGGAAACGTTTAATCCAATACTACACAACAGATCTACTCGGTTTGCACGGCATTACCGTACGCCCTGCTCCCCACATACCCACAATACAGCCGCAGGTCACCTCGCTTGTGTAAGGCATTGCTGACTGTCATCAAGCACAGTAGAAAAAGTATGGAATTACAATTTACAACAGGCAAGCTACAACCCCTCCTTCTTCCCCAGTTAGAGTGACGGAGGGGCCAGCGGATATCAGAAGACACGCCCTATAGACAATCATAAGTTCGATGTCTTATTACTATTTGTGCTCTGTGTACGTGTAGAGAAAGTAAAAGTATGAGAGTACAATACATTATGCATTAAAACTCCTGACTCCGCCATCACGGCAAATAATTGATGGTCGTTGCGAAGTCTTCGGCTGTTAGTAATGAAGTGGCACTGGCGTTCAATTTCTCCTTGAAGGCACCTAACTGGATAATATCTATTTGCTTTGCAATTCGACGCAGTAGGTAGCTTATACCTTATTCGCTTAAACTTTACAGGATAACTTAATGCAATGAGTGTAGGTATACCCACCTAATACATATAATTATGTACCACTATATATATAAATTTGAAAATAAACACCTTCTTTTACTTTGGTAGGAATAACGTCAACGCTGCAGAAAGCTGACAGTGCATAAACGTATTAATGAGTACCTATACACAAACATATGAATTTAATGAATGATATAAGTACATATTATATATTTATAAATGGCAAGTGTGAACGTGCAGTGTATTTTGGAATAAACATTCTCACTCCGCGAATACGGCAAATAAATTACCGGTTGTTACGAGGTCTTCGGCCGTCAATAATAGTGGACCTCATGTTGAATATCTCTTTTTAGTACTCCTTTCTTTCTAATTGTATGTTTTAAAGAGTTCGTCAGTGATCATTACATGTATTAAATATATCTACTCCACCATGTGTTTATAATACCGCGTCTTCCTTCTATTTTGATTACGCGTCTGCTATTGGATGTTGCAGTTGACTCCCACGCTTGCGATTCTGCATGACATGTGAAATTCGCGCCACGGCTTCGTTTTCATTCCTCATATCTTTGAGTGCTGCTAAATCATCCCAAACCTCATTGGTCGTTTTGCTAATGAGTCTTCTGACAACCCTTGCGCATCTCGTGGACGGTGTATTAGAATAACCCAGACCCAGAACCAACTTATTTACTTTAGCTTTCTTTCTTTCTTTCTCTCTGTTTACTTTTCTTGTATGTAGGACTGACACCCTCCACCACTTACAAGCCAGCATCTGGGGTCAGACGCTTATTAAGGGGTAGAGGCTCCGAATCAAAATGAAATGGCTCTTTATTTATGGACGCTCTTTTAACTGTTGTGGTCCTCAGCGTCCCATTCTATACTGGGCGTGAAAGACCGCTCAGATGTCTCTATCAGGCTTGAGGTTCTTTTACGTGCCGTAAATCTACGTCACGGGACTCATGGCTTTATTTTCCTTCCGAAGGAAGCCATGCTAAGGATTCTTACGCCCGAAAAAATCCATCGTCCTCCGATCCTCGTCGGGTTTGAATCCGCGACCTTGGGTATATGAAGTTAGCATGGTAACCATTACACCACGGAGGGCGACTCCAAATCGTATAGAAACCAGGAAGGGTTATCAGCTGGATGTCTGGTATGAAACTGAGGAAATGGAATATATGAAATGACGGTGAAGTGGATGACAGAAACGATAATTATGGAACAATTGGCGGAATGAATGGCGGGGAACACCAGAGAAAACCCCGCCCACTACAAATCCCACTTCGACAGACGTAGAACAAAACGGTAATATACGTCTTCTCATTGAAACTTAATGCTACTCTCGTTTACCTGGATTTTAATTTTTATTGCTCTATCTTCTATTCGAATCCTTTAGTTAATTGTGAAGCACCATTTACTATCGCAGATCCCGTTTATAGTTCAATTTTCTTTGTAGCTAAGTTTGAATAGATGTTCAATGCCGGAACTTTGGAACGGGTACCAAAACGGTAAAAAATTTAAAGTTTTACATCCACATAACTTTCTCTACCCTCTATCACTTATTAATATGTAGCTACGCAATTATTCTAATGAAGGTTTGTTGTCCTTGCTAATTCATTTTAATCGATCTCATTTTATTGTAAATGCAAAGGGAATATCAAAAGTCATGGTTTTATACAACTGGACGCTATTTATTGCTCAAAATTTCGTACTCTTACCACATCGCTCGCAACAACTGAAAATGGACAGGAGTAGTTAAGATAGAGGGATCCTGGCGCAGGGGCTAATGCACATACATGGGAAAGATAGGGAATTTAGGGAGGAGGGAGTCTCTAGCGAGAGCTCAGGGCTAAGACTAATGCGTATACATGGCAAAGATAGGGAATTCAAGGAGCCCATACTAGAGGGAAGGGGATTCTAACCTAAGCTCAGATTATTAGGTGCATTTTTCAGTCCTTTGCGGTCCTTTTCAAAGTTGGCTGCTTTGTTTTGCATTTATATTTACGGCTTTCTCCCAGAATTTTGAAATGTTTTAACGATCTTTAGTACTGTGGGCTGCCGTTTGAAGATCTTTGTTTTATTATTCTTCAGCGTTTTGCTGTGCTTTTTGGGGGTGTACAGGACATTTATAAGCTCTTTGTAGGTTTTTCGAGTGCCAGGACAGCTGTTTCGAATGCTTTTAGTATCATTTCATACCAGTGGGAGAGTGTTTAGGTCAGCTGTTTCAGGGTTCTCATCTCAGCTCTTTTCAACTGATTTCATGTCGTTTCGAGGGTATTTAGGGCTTAAAAGCTAGTATTTTAACCCTTTTGAGACTTTTTTGCCTACATTTTACATTATTTTCCAGTGTTTGCTATTGATTTTTGACGCTTTTATAAACATTTTGGTATATTTTAGTGTTATTTTTTCAGTGCTGGTAGTGTTTATTACTTGCATTTTTTCGGTATTTATAAGATGATTTTAGTGCTGCCACTATTGTTTGGTATGCTTTTTAATGACATTCCATACCATTTTGGAGAGGATGTTTAGTACTCTAGGACAGCTAGTCCCAGGGTGCTTATCAAGCATTTTAACTCTTTTAATTTCATTTCACTGTATTTTGAGGGTATGTAGGACTCTAAAAATAGGTATTTTGGGCTTTTTCAAGTGTTTTACACATATTTTACATTATTTTGCAGTGCATTATAGCACTTCTACAGACATTTTTGATCGTTTTGAGATATTTTTTTAGTGCTTTTGGTGCTTTCACATGCATTTTTCAGGATTTTAATAGTGATTTGTAGCGTTGCCACTGTTGTTTAATGTGCTTTTAATGCTATGCCATACCATTTTTGAGAGGGTGTTTAGGACTGTAGGACAGGGTATTGATGAGACATTTTAGCTCTTTTCCATATATCTCGAACAGTTTTGTTGGTATGTACGACTCTAATACAATCGGTTTTCCACTTTCAGGCATATTGCTAATATTTTAGAGTATTTTCAGTGTATTCCACTGTTTTTTTAACACTTTTATGGCCATTTTAACACATTTTGAGCATATTTTGCTGTATTTTGTAGTGCTTTATGTCCCCTCACAGATCATTTACGACTTTTAAGGTATGCAGAACATTAGTGTTAAACCCTTAGGCAATAGGTATTTCAACTCACTTTGAAAGTATTTTTGGAAGCTTTTTTAAGAACTTTATGACAACGACGAAGGTGTACTAACGATATTTTAGTTCGCTTAGGAGCACTTTAAGCGTATATGAGGTAATGTACTTTTCATGCAGTTTTCTTATGTTTAATAGTAATTGAGGTAATTTTTGTGCTAGTTTATATCATTTCTGCAACAATTTTAAGCGTTTTTTGTAGTAATTGGTGCCATCGCTTCAGTGTTTCTGACGTTTTTCACACTATTGGCTATGTTTTATAGCATTTTCATATGTTTCAGGATGTTGTGATCGCTTTTATAGCCAATCCGGTATTTTACAGTTTTATCATATTCTCCATAGTTTGAATCAATTCTGTGTTCTGTTTCAAGTGCTTTGCGATCCTGTAAGTGTCATATATATCCTTTTCGCATACTAATTACATGTTCAGATGATAACTTGTGAAGCGAGGGGATATGTTTGTATGGTTTCCAGTCTTTCCTAGATTGTATATCTAACATAACCTAACTATTCGTTTCTCCGTCTTTTTACTTGCCGTTTTGTATGACGTCTTTCTTCCTAGGTTGTTACTAGAAGAAGGGTCTAAGCCTTTGTTGTCGAAGGGCTTATTGTTTTGTGATCATTATGATTCCACGTGTTTTATTCGTCTTTTGTTGCTTTTACAGTGTATTTTCTGTTATTAAAGATGCTTTTTTCTCTAGAATAATGATATCGACATTTGTTGTTACTGTTGAAGCGTTGAGCATATTTCTTATTGTTAGTATTTTCAGCTTTTTATTTCTATTTGCTTTTATATAAAGATAGCATTAGAGGTTAGGCGTCTCTCCTCTTTTATCTGGGCTTGAAACCAGCATTAGAAATGCATTCTAATGGCAGAGTTCCCGCCACCTCTCATTCTTATTCTTCTCTCTTCGTATGCCCTTGATAGATGCATGGGGGGTGTTCGGAGCCTAAGCTTCAATTTTCCTACCACGTTACCGATGATGAGCAATGCATGTAGTATTCTCTCATAATACATTCACAACTTGTAATGACCGTAAGCGTAGGTTGATATTCCATCAGCAATCACTCTTTTATCATCATGAGGCGATAGAGCGATTTTGTTGACTTTTACAGACGAAACGTTATGCTGTTGTGACATCAAATTCATGGGAGTTCGTACTATTTCACTGTTATTAAGACAATTAGCTGTCGAATGTGATGTACTGATTGATAGCGCTTCATTTTATACCTTTAATCTTTTTGAGCATTCCTCCATCAATATGGAGAGCATACATCTTAGGTCTCAGTCCCACAAAACGTTGGATGATTTTCCCGTTAGATTCATCTTTAAACTTTCCCAACACTTTTTTGTTCTGTGTGGAGTAGCACATGTGGCTTGTAGGGTAATCAGATGTATGCAAATGTTGAAGAAATTTCATTTTGTTGTAACTCGATGAATGAAGGAGTCAGTATCCATGTACATGAGCTTCAGGTTTTCTGTTCCATAATACGGTAATAGCACATCAATTTGGTTTGAATACATGAGGGTTTTTAATATATCCAGTACGCTCATTCCGATGTATATTGGCTTGTTGAATATAGTCTCTCGTGATGCCATATGAACAGCTGCTAGGTTAGGTACATATATACTTCTGTCGATGAATGTAGGCTTAGAAATCAGCTTTTCCAATGTTTTCTCGTGTGTCACAAGGCGTATATCCATGCGATTTCGTATATTCTCCATGGTTTTTCCAAACATAGCATTGTTGAAGAGTTTATACAGATCCTTTTCAAAGTCATTTCTAGCCTGTTGCCTAAGCTTGATATTAAACGCTATGTAAGGTTTTAACCAGCACGATTGTTGAAATTGTAGCACACGATGGATTTTTGTTAGTCGTAGTCCATGTGAGAGCGCCTGTTTTAACGTCATGGAATGGACAACATACTTCTTCCTGCTTTCAAGGTGAGCAATTAGTTTCTTTACACCTGAATTCTTTGGTTTCAGACACTCGGGTAGGAACGGCAAATCATTATGTAAATCGTGAAGCTCAATAGGGTAATCCACATCAGCTTCGAATATGTATCCAATAGGATCATCTTCTTTTAGTGTTTCTATATTAATACTATCAGGAGAAACCCACTGAAATCCTCCATAAGGCCGAGGATGCTGTATAGCCCAACCATATTGGTTATTTGCGACTTCGTATGTAATAAATTGTGTTGGTTTATTAGGATCAAACTCCTCCATGTAAGTGTTGCTAGCATGGGCATACCGATGAGATACCTGACATAATCCTCCTCTTATGCCAGATTCTACCATGAGAAGCTGCTCATAATCCATTAATAATTCTAGTTCAATTCCGGTATACAGAATCATAGCGTCCCAAGTTAGCCCTTGAAGATGTAAAGTAATGTGCAGGGTCGACTTTATGAGTATTCAATGTTTGCTCTCTGAAGACTTCAAAAACATCAGCGAGTAGCAGAACTTCTGAGGTTAAGTAGAGATCACTGTATGCTCCCAAATTTCGGATATTAAACTGCTCCCATACATTTTCAGCATGTTCGTAGTCTTGATCATTGCTTTCCTCATCATTTAGTCTATTGTAGAACGCTTCCTTTGGAGGCAAGCATGTTTCTTTTAAAACATCCCATGAAGTTATGTAATCATAAGGAAATACTCCTTTACGAGTCACCAAATCTTCTCTTCTCCAAAGTATTTGCACGTCTCAGAAAACGATGTCAGGGTTTTTGTTAGTTTATCCAAACTTGAACTGAGGAAACGGTATGTGTCCACAAACCGAAGCTTAATATCTCCAATATGCTTCGAGAATGAAATATACTTTTCTTCTGAGCAGGGAATCACTTCAACTTTTTCACTTGTACAACCTAACTGTTTAACGATGAAATGAGGATCATATCCGCTTAAGTTGTGCATGAAGACAGGAATATATTTAGGTGTTTTGCAGGCTAGATTACATCCATTATGGAGACTTCATCGATATTCGCCAGTCAAATGGTCATCATCCCTAACCTTCCAATTTTCTTCAGTGAATTTTTTATTACACAAGTAGCATTCAGTAGAAGACTCAAAATCCTCCTGTTGTTGGTCCATTAGTTTCAGAGGTTTAGCAGATTTGTATATACTGCTAGTCTTATTTGCAAGAGACATTAGATAATCCATAAATTTCTCAGCAGCATCATATCCTCTGTATACATAAGGAGCAATAGGAAGATCAGTCTGGAGCTGCTCAACAGATGACGCTGGTTTGACGTAAATAGCGAAACTCATAGGAGAATGCTTCTGATAGGGTGTTGTGTAGGAAGCTTCCGGATTAGACTCGCATGAGTAATACGGACTAAGAATACTCTCAAAATCTGCATAGATGACATACGGGAGTTTCAACATCCTTTCCACATTTTTAAAGTGAAGAATAGAAGTTTCCTTTGTAGGCATAACTATCCTAGCGATTGCATGTTGCCTACAGATAGTAGCGTGTTCCTTCAATGTATCCACCCCACTGTGACCATATCGGTCATCAAAATGAGTGAAGCTGCGTTTACAGGTGTACACTCGTCCTTTATATTTTGTCTTTTGTTCTCGAATAAGCTTCTCAAAGTTCTTGATATATACATAGTGATGCGTACCATTTCTATTACTCAGAAGAAGGAGGTCACGATGACCAGCTAGTTCTTCCTCCGCAACCTTTATTGGAAACACTTGCTTCTTTTCATCCAGTCCAAACACGGTAATAGACATATCATTGTTCTTTTCAAATGGATTCCAGACAAGGGCGTAGGAAACGTGATACACGAGAAGTCATATTTTTCCTCTCTTGTATTTGCTGACACGTTGAGGGTCCTTTTCAATGTATTGTGCAAGGATAGCGCATAAAAAGCACCTCTCATCACGATGATTCTGAGGGTTCACACACGCTTTCTTTGCTTCTATAGATGCAGGTAGAGGAATATAATTGCTTCCACGAAGAGGGTTGTACTTCTTAATTCGAAGGCGTACTCCCTCCACAGCAAGCAGAGCCCAATTGCTCCCTTTAAGTTGTGATTCATCCATTTCAGCATTCAGTTTCTTGAATTCCGTCTCTAGCATGGTGTTTAAATCGGTTTCTAGAAATACTGCCTGATTCCTGGTTTTGAAGGTCTTGTCTGTAGTTTCTGCAGCACTATTTACAAATCGACACTCCACTAACAGGTTAATCTTCACAGCTTTATGTACAGAGAGCTCTTTTTGGACAGATTGTATAATCCTCCTCCGACAAGTTAGAGCATCTCCTCCCCTCCTAAAACAGTTTTGATGTACAACCCCTCCTCTTGCATGCTCTTGCCAACTTCATGTCACCATTTAAAATCACCTCCTAAAGTCTTGTTTTCATCTTGTCTATTCTTGAATTATCATGTTCAGACATGCTCTCCTTCCACACCATCCACTATAGAAGGATAGCAGCCAGACCAACTGTATTCACTCCCTGCACTAGTACAAGTCACCCATATTTAAGATGTTTTAAGAAGTTTAATTATATGACAATCGCATGTTTTTGTGTTTTAATATCTTTATTGACGTTTATATACTTTCATACCAATATTTTCATACATTTTCATTTTTTGGTAATGCTTAACGAGCGTTTTTACTACTTGTAGCACTGCAGGCGATACATTTTCATTTAAACTTGTATTTTGCATGTAAAGTTGGAAACCTCTCAATCATTACCTGTTGTTTACACATAAACGTTATCCAAACGGGCTAGCTCATCTTCCTTCCCCTAAAGATCAGAGTTTCGTCATATTTTCAGTAATTTTTAGGTTTACGTTTTCCTATATAGCCCCAAGGTAGCATTGTAAGGACACCCCCTATCGATAAAAGTATTATTTAATTTAGTTGCATTTTCTCCAAGTTTTCAGTAATCGAAGCCTAAACCCAAGGATTAGGTTGTATATAGCTAATTCAGCATATTAATACATTAATTTATATACGCGTTCCAAGGCTTACGCGATTTAAAAGTTGCAGTGCACATGAAATTCTATAAAGGTCTGTCATGAAAGGACGGGAATCGAACCAGTGTTCTTTTTATTAAGTAATTAACCAGTTTAATATTACCAAAACTAGCCCTTATTGTGCGTATTTATTTAAGGTATATAACACTCTTAGTTTAGAGGTTATTAAAACGGACCCTTTATAGAATCGAACTAAGTCCCTAATGTTATTTTTTATTTGTATCAATATTCAAGAACGGAGGGAGGGGCAACCGCTTCCGCTTTATTCGCTCTCTTCAAGTCTATTCCTCTTAAGAGTTATTCACCTTACAATTAAGGTCCATTAGAGTTGGGGATCGAAGCAGGTCCTCTAGACTAAGAAGTACTTAGAATCTTAAATGCAGGTGCTAAAAGCATGAACATACACGTATTCCTGGTAATTTCGGTATAATATTCGAGAATTACTCTCAAAACTTAAAATGTCTTCGAAAGTTATAAAGTCGAACCAAGGACCTACAATCATAATTTATTCTCAAAACTTTTGTCGTGTAACAATAACTATGTTGGAGACTTTACTCCGTCTTGTTAGAATTAGTAATTCCTGAGATAATTATTTTTAAAGATTTTGCTCTCAAACCCAAGACCTTCAGGTAAAACTGTATATATTTAACATTGCCCGTAATGCTGTATACTGAATAAAGTTTGTTCGAAGTCGGTATCTAAATTAGTATAGTCCCTATAAGAGATTAACGTTTTATACATCAATCTAGAATCGAACCGAGGCCCTCCAGGTTAAAATCAATATATAATCATAGTTTGTCATGCTAAGACCATTAATACTAGCTTTTTTATGTTAATTTAGGCCTTATAGTTCAGATTTCAGCCAAAAACTTACAAAGTCATCGAAAGTTATGGATTTGAACCAAGTACCCAGGATTACAAATTATAATTTAATCTGATGTAGCGCAATAATAGTTACCACATACTCTTTGTCCCATCATGCTAGGACTAAAAGTTTCTGAGAAAATCAGGTTTAAGTTTTCACATCGAACACAGGACCCTAAGATAAACAAACTGGTGTATGCTTATAATATTACACCAATTGATTGAACCTTATTCGAAGTCTTTATCTAAATTAGTTTAGGAGATATATGACAAAATCTAATGTGTTCCATTCACACGACTTTCTCTACATCTCTGTAACAAGTAGTTTTTAATAAGCTTATTCTTCTATCTGTTTCATGCTAATCGAGATAAACGTAAGCAGAAACGGCCTTATTACTAGTTCCTTATAAGTAGAAGGGAAATAAGAGAATACACTAGGCTAAAGCGACAGTCAAATGTTTTAAAACATGGTAGCTAAGGGATTGAAAACGTTTCTTTACGGGGCCAGGTGTTGTAAAGTTTCCGTATGAACAAAGTCTAAGTATTTTAAAACTGAAACTAATAACAAGGAATATCTCGAAAACAAAACATGTATATGGCATAGATTGTGTGTTTTAACGAAATTACATTTTTTGTGTAGTAAGTTTTCGTCTATCTCTTACCAGTTACACAAAATTCAACAAAATTCATTTAGAATAAAGAGGACTTTAGAGGATATTCTCAGAAAATTCAGGATATACATTTTATTTGCTACATAAATATCTTAAATATACGGTATTTTAATCAAAATCATTAGATCCATTTATGAGAAAATAAACATTTTCAAAGAAATGTCCACGTAAAGGGTAGTTTAGGGTGGAGGGGATTTTCTCAGAATCTTCGTATCGCATCCCTGGAAGATACCAAACTTAAATACCAAGTTTGGTATTTTACAGACTTTTTGTTTTTTGAGTTTTCGTGTTCATAGACATACGGACACACACACGGATCTTAATTCAAAAATGTTTTTTTTTGGATTCAGGGGGTCCTAAAATATGTATTTCCGTTGAAATCTCGGTATCGAACACACACTATACGCCGTGTACATAGTGCATGTAGAGATGTGTTCCATTCACACGACTTTCTCTATCTGTTACAAACAACTGTCCTTGCAAAAAACTATTCTTTTATTCACGACATGCTAATTAAGGTAAACAGCAGAAATTACCTTATTACCTACTCCCTTGTAAATAGGAGGGGCATAAGGGAATACACTAGGCTAAATCAATAGTCAATTTTTTTAAAATCAGGTTCGGTTCACTTTGAATGGCCTGCAGCAAAACAAGAGGAATGAAACGAATCGTCACTTCCCACTTGAGAAAGTATTTAAAATTGAAACCAATAACAGGGAATATCTCAGCTAAGGTCAGTGCTACTTTAAAAAAAAAAAAAAAAAAAAAAAAAAAACATATATGCCATAAATATTGAGTTTTAACGATATATACATTTTTTATTTAGTATCTAAGTTTTTCTCTATCTCTTACGGTTTAACCGTTATGCAAAATTCTGAGAAACTCATCCAGAATAAAGAGGTTTCAAAGGCTATTCCCAGGAAATTCTAAATATACAGTTTATTTGTTGTGTAAATATGGTTAATAAACGGATTTAATCAAAATCCTTAGTCATTTTTGAGAAAAACAAACGTTTAAAAAATGTTTTCCATTTGTGGGGGTGGGAGATATTCTTGAAAATTTTCGCATAGCATCCGCGTTTTTGAGGCATGCTGTCAACACACACACGCGCGCGCGCGGACCTTATAAAAATCTGATGTGTATCATTCACATGACTTTCTCCATATCCCTGCAACAAATTATTCTTAAAAAGCTTAAACTTTTATATATATTTCCGGTTAAATGTCTTTATCGAATTTTTGGGTGGAATACAATACCTTCTTTATAGCTATGTACACAGTACTTGTAGCGAAAGTAAAAATGCTTTTGAATTCAGGGGTTCCAAAAACATGTATTTCCGGTGAAATCTCGGCATCGAATTTACTGCAATACAGTACCTTCTCACATAGTGTAGAAAAAGTAGAAAGTTGTGTGTGAATGTGTGTGTTTGTGTCTGTGAACAGCATACCCCAAATGTCGGTTAAACACAACACTTTATATATGTTTAGTGTGTTCCAAAACTGCGATACCATATTGTTTTGTTTTGTTTGTTTTTAAATCTGCACCATTACTTTTTGACTAGCATGTGGGTCATTCTTCGATTATTGTTATTTTGTTAAAAATGACTAACGATTTCAATTGAAGTACCATTTTAAGATAATTACGTGACAAATAAAATGGTGTAACTTGAATTTTCTAGAAATCATTTCTGAAGTCCTCGTCATTCTGAAGAACTTTTATATAATCTTGTATAACTGGTAAATATTAGGTGAAAGCTGAAAACCTACTATATAAATACATGTAGATCTGTTAAAGACGTCGGCCGGAGTGGTTAAGAGCTTTCTGATCCTAAGGTCGCGGGTTCAAACCCAGGCCAAGTTGATGGTTTTTAAGTATGCTTAAGAGTGAGAGCCCCTGTCAGTAGATTTATTGGCACGTAAAACAAATTAAGGATGCAATTCCGAATACCGGCGCCGCTGATATCCTCGCCATTGATGTCGTCGTTAAATACCAAATGTTTTCTTTTATCACATAATTTATTCCAAATAAGCATTTTACGCCATAACTTAGAGGTTGTAAGCCATTGCCTAGATATACGTTCTTTTATTATTTTTGTAGCTTAACGTCCTTTAACCGGTTGGTCATATCGGACGATGAATGAAATCGGTGCAGTATTGCTCAAATAATTTTGGGTTCCATGGATCTTGAAGTTACTCGTCAGTTGTCTTTTCAGAATAAGGGAAAAAAAACCCGAAAACAACCTTATCCTGGTAACTTACCCTAAGTAACATTCGAACTCACGATCTCTTGAATGTGAGGTAGGCACTATCCCATACTACCGAGACGGGAATATCCGTTATTAATGATTGGAAATGTTTGAGAAGAGTATAGGTATATAAAATTGAAAGCAATCAAGGAATGTTTCGAAAATGGTACACTATATATATATATATTGTGTGTGTTATAACGAGATCTACAATTTTTTTTTCAGAATCAATAGGACACCAGGCTATTCCCACAAAATGCACGTTTTTGTCATGAAAGTGTCTTAAATATCATTAAAGCTATTTATTTATGAGAAAACCAGCATTTTTGAACAATGTATGTTCATGTGTGGGGGTGGGGTTTCTTAAAAATCTGCATTCTTAGAAGATGCTGACCCTTAATACCAAGTTTATTTAACGGGCTTCTCTCTCCCCCTCTCCACCTCCGCCGCTCTCATACACATACTAAACGCGGGCCATTTTTTAATTTTTTTTGTATAACGTTCTTTAACCTGATTGGTCATATCGGACGATGAATGGAATTGGTGAAATGATGCTCAAATCTCGGGGTCCATGGAGCTTAAAGTTACTCGACATTCGTCTTCTCAGGATAAGGGAAAATCCCCCCCCCCCCAAAAAAAAAAAACTTATCCGGTTAACTCACCCTAGGCGAGATTCGAACCCACGACCTTTTGAATGTAAGGCAGACACGCTACCACCACATTACCCAGGCGAGCTTTAAAATTTATTTCTACAGCCCTAAAACACGGTAGAGAAAGTAAAACGCGTGAGAACTGAGAATACGCAAGGACCACAACTCCACTCTCTTTTTGTGTAATTGCATCAAATGCTTAAAATAAATAAGAGGTTTATGAGCATCAAGAAAAAATGGCAGAACTGTGCATTTCGCATACAAAAATTAGTCCCCCTCTCTTTGAAGGGGTTGTTGGATTTGTTTGTTAGTGGATTGTTGAAGCAAGGCCTATCTTCTCAATAAATCAAAGTAGTATAGATATCAGAATTATAACTAGTTGTTTCTTCCGGGCTGAGAAGCCGTCGTCTGCTGGAATCTTCCCTTGCAGACGTTTCGTTCAAAGCTCGCGGTGAACATCTTCAATGGCGTGGTCGTAGTCTTCTAGGCGAATGTTTAGTCGCAACTAGCTCGTTAACTTTTTTTTTTTTGGGGGGGGGGAGTGGAAAAACACAATCTACAGGCGTCAGAGGGGATAACTCTGCCAAGTGTGAGGGTCGCTATAAACTGGCAATACTCACTAAAAACCACTCCACCAGAGAGAATTAGGTTGTAGGAATGCAGCAGTACCGCTTGTTGCACCTGCGGATTCATGGAGCGGGTGTATTGGCAGCCCATAGGCTAAGCCAGGAGAGAGTGAGAGCCAGGACGCAATCAGGGCTTCGGCCATTGGAAATTTGGGGTGAGGATTAACAAAGATATTGCATGTTTATGTCTGCAGCACTATAACAAAAAGGACATTGTGTAAAGATGGCAAATATACTTTAACATTTGCTGCTCTTTCGGGCATAGTCTAATATCATTATAGTTAATGTATTTGTTGTGTCTGCAGCCCTGTATAAAATGGACATAGTTAAAATATTACCTTTAGCATATATTCTTAGCTAGTCATATTTCTACAACTTCTGCTCAGTCTGGCATAGTGTTTAGTCGTTAAAGTAAGTATTCATGCAGCCCTGTAACAAAAAGGGCTTATCAGTATGCAGAGTTCATTGATATCACGTGGTTTTCCCTAGGGGTCACTCAACCAAGTAATGGCCACGCCCAATGGTGCTTAATTTCCACTACACCTTAATAAAATGTTATTCTTAGCAAATATTTCAAACATTCTATTAGCTCATGGTTAAATATATATAAGGGAAAGTCCCTTCGTAGCTTGCCATGTCGTTCCAACGGTGGGTACTTCTTTGCAGCGGGCTTCTTCCGCAGGAACTCTGGTAGGTGTTACCTCGTTGAAATCTCGAAGCGAAGTTCTCATTGGCACGCAAGCACGAGCATTTGGTACGCTGAGGGCAGCCCGACGGTGTGTTAGACGTGTTCCCATTCCTGCAAGAATTAAACCATGTGCTAACGGGAGTGTGGGGTTTGCAGGGTGGTGGGTGAAAATGAGGCTGGGGATGAGCACAGGAGATGCTGCCGTCTGGGGCTCCCTGAGAAGTCCGCGATCGCTGTGCATGCACTATTGGAAAAAGGTGAAACACATCATCCAATATAAAGAAATGGCCGTTCTTCCCTCGATGCCATACTATCATGCTAGACTACAACGCGAAGCCTTTGAAATTTATAAACATACCAATAACTTGAACCGAAAGGAAGAAGCCCTCAAATTTAACAAAACCTGGCTCCCGATACTTTAACACTTAAAACAGGCATTTAAACGCAAAAACGACGCTAACTAATCAGCGGCCAAGCTCCGCCCCCCTTCGGCTGCTCCGGTCGGACCTATCCCGTGCAAGCAGCCGACATATAAATACCGCAGCCACTCCGTTGTGACTAAAGCTTCTTCTAGAAGACTACGACTACCTCACTGAAGATGTTCTTCTCAGCCCGGAAGAAACATCTAGTTATGATTCTGACTCCGGTCGTGAAAGCTTACGATTATTCATTATAGATATCGTTTGAATGTCATATATTGGGATCGTATCTGCCAGAATATTTTTGGGCTCTGTTAGTCTCAACTATTGTGTTGTAACAATTCGGTTAGAATACGTCTATATCCTCTGGTTTCCTTTGAGTTCCACAAGCACATTGGGCGTTGTGGTTTATAGCCTTTCACTCCGGTAATCCTACAATGTTAACTCAGGGAAAACTTTGGAAGGAAGGTACGGACCATTCCAACTGTTTTGCTACATCATAATGGAGAACCCAAAAATGCTTACGTCAAGGTGATGTATGTCTAAAGGGTGTGATATGCAAACTATCACCACAATTCTAAACTCCATTTTGGTTTCGTGTTGCACACAATGTTTAATAAATGAGCTGCATCTATCCGTATAAATGTGCCTCATCTATTCCTTTGAATGCACCCCATTCTGTCCCATCATTGTGGCCCGCTCAGTAGTTAATAGCTTGCAAACTCCAACTCTTCACAAAATATATGTGTTCTATAGGTAAATTTCGTTTATCCGTACACGGCCAGGGCTGTATAAAGCGGCTTCCTCCCCTCAAGGCAGCACACTTTCCTCCGCCACGAGCGGAAATGATTAAGAAACTTCATAATCACTTGTCTCTTTTAGAGCAGCACTTCACCATACTGAGCGTAGGTTACGCTGATGGTCGTGGTGGGATGAATAGGTGGTACAAATTTGGAAAAGTAAAGTTAAATAAAATTGGCAAAATAGTCCACAAAATCACATCCTAAGAGGTGTTCTCTGTATATTAAGCGCCGTGGTTATTAATTACATATCAAGCATTTATCCAGGCGGTTGAAATTTGGAAAATCTAATATAAATGGTATACCCGGCTATATTACAGTATTATTTGCAATTAACATAAATTGAAAAGTCAGACTGAAAGATTTAATGCCATGGCCGGGATTTGAACCACGGATCTCCTGGTCTTAAACCTGTTGCTCTACCACTGAGCTACCATGGCAATTAGTATTGAATTTCTCAACTGACTCGCATGGTTCGCGGTAAACAACAAGGTGATCTCAAAATATTTTGAGATGACAACCCCAATGGCGACTTACAATGTTGAAGTACTTTAATTCCCAGGATTCATAGTATAGTCAAATATCTTCAATCTGACTCTATTTATCCAACTCCTGTCCAACACTCGGTTTCTGTGAGAAAACAATTAAAATTATCACAATTGTTCATAACGGTTGTTTACACTAAGAATCCTGGAACTTAAAGTACTTACAGCATTGTAAGTTGCCATTGAGGTTGTCACCTCAAAATAATTTGAGATCCCTTGTGGTTTACTGGCAAACATGCGAGTCAGTTGAGAAATTCAATGCTCTGCCGGCATATTACCAATGGTAGCTCAGTGGTAGAGCAACCGGCTAAAACCGGGATTTACGTGGAAATCCCGATTTGGCATTGCATTTCTCAGTCTTGAGTCCAACTCCTGTCCTAACCACGGCTTCTGTGAGAAAACAATTAAAATTATCATAAATTGAAAACCCTATTGTCAGTTAAAATACCAGTTAATGTCTGTTTTAAAGACATGTATAGCTTAAACAAGTACTTTAGAGGTAAAACGGCTGTCCTTAGGACTTTGTCATTAATTGCCTGTAGTAAAGTAATATAGAGAAACTCATTGATTGGGAAGAGTAAAAAAACTGACAATGAGAATTGTAGCATTGTCTGGAGTAGAATATTTACGGCATTATTTGATGGAAGAAAGAAAGAATAAACAATTCTATGTTAATTTTATTTCCACACAAGCTGTATGTAGAACAAGGTTGGAAAGGAAAATGCATTGAATTTTTCAGCGTGGCTGTGGCTTTCAAACAAAAATTATAACTTTTATATCATATTTACGCCATGTCAAGTATGATTGCGACTTAGTCGGTGGATTGAACAAATCAAGATCGAAGATCTCTAAATTTGGTTCCTGAGATTTCGCAAGTATAATTTCTAGGACTTTTGAAACATCGAAAGGTTTACATTAGTTGCGTACCAAATGCTCACACAAGACCATAAATGGCAACGTTTGACTCTTCTTGCGAATTTCTTGGTCCTTTGCAGACGAAATGCACATCTTGTTAGTTTCAGTTGTCACGGATGAGGAAACCTAAACATTCCAGTTCACGCTTGAGACCAGACACCATTCACATGAGTGGCAACATTGAAAATGAAATAAACATTTCTGCCTGTAAAGTCATGGCAATGTATTTTTTGGGATGGAAAAAGGACATTGTTAGTTCACTTCATGGTTCCTAAAAAACCCAATCAACGCTGACATATTTTGTTAGGCACTCCCCCCATTCCACCCATCAGACCGTCGCTCTCTTGCAACAGTTTGGATAATGTATCATCCACCTGTAAACTTGACACACAGAGACTTGTTTCCTGAGTTTAAAGAAAATGTGGCCGGAAAACGCTTCAGTGACAACGATGATGTCCAACGCTTTCTCAGTGGCACGGCGGACGGTGGTTATGACAGGGGCATAGAAAATTACCACAATGGCTACAAAAATACATCGACTGAAATGGCGATTATGTACGAGGGGCGTTCAATAAGTTCCTTAGAAAATCCAAGAAATTACGCTAGTAGCATCGAAAAAGGTTCGTGTTTAGTAACTGTCGTCTCTTATTAGATAGCTGTTAAAAGTCTATCAACAATCTAGTGCTTAAGTAAGATGAGGGATGGGGAACGAGTTTCGTGCGGCGATTAAACACGTCTATTTAAATGTTTTAACACCGAATTAAATAAAATCCGAGTTGGATGAGTTCATGGCACACCTGCTCCTCAGTTTGCAATAGTTTACAATTGGCTAAATGAATTTAAACGTGGCCGTACATCCACAAATGAACATCATTCCGGACGCCCAGTAAAAGTGACTTCCTCAGAAATTGTTGATAAAATCCAGGATATGGTTTTGAGTGATCTGCGAATCCACGTTCGCGAGTCCACAGGCACATCATAAGGTACAGAGTTCTCAATGTTGCACCAACAATTAGGACTGACAAACGTCTCGGCAAGATGGGTGTTGCGTTTGCTCTCAGTGGAGAACAGACGCATTCATATGATCGATAAGTAAGCTGGTTTGGCACATTTCCTGGCAATCCTGATGAGTTTGTGCGTCGATGCATATCTGTGGATGAAACATGGATACACTACTGCATTCCAGAGACAAAAGTACAGTCTAAACAGTTTTTTTTAAGAGCGAACCGGATCCGAAGAAGGCAAAGGTGGAGTAATTTGCACACAAAGTGATGGCCTCTGTTTTTTTGGGATGCACGGGGAATCATTGATTACTTGCAGAAAGGAAAAACGATAAATTGGAGAGAATTATGCATCGTTATTGCACCGGTTGAACGGAGAAATCAAGAAAAAGCGCCCTCATCTGGCAAAGAAAAAATATTCTCTTATATCAAGTCAATGCAAGGGTGTATACCTGCGCAATTTCGAAGGAAAAAATTGTGGAATTAAGATTCGAATAACAACATCCACCGTATTCACAAGATTTGGCCCTCGGTGACTGTTTTATTTATAAGCTTGAAAAAGTGGCTCGGTGGAAGACGATTCACGTCTATTGAAGAGGCCATCTCCAAACAGAAGTCTATTTTGAGGACCTTCCGAAATTCTACTTTTTGAAAGGCTTAAAGTAGTTGAACAAATCTTGGGATAGTGTATGGAGTCAAAAGGAGGTTATGCTGAAAAGTAGCATTTAAAAGATATCTACCAAAAATAAGTTGTTTTTCTATCTTTTTCTATGGACTTATTGAACGCTCCTTGTAAAAAAAAAAAAAAAAAAAAGAACCCCACACACACACACACACACACACACACACACACACACACACACACAGAGGAATTTTGAAGCTTTAATAACATGAACCAATTATTGTAAATAAAAGTTTCTTTCAATTTTTTACTTTCTCTATACGAACTATGTACATAGTGTATAGAGAAGGTATGGCACTCCACTCAAAAATTTGATACCGAGATTTCACCGGAAATATATGTTTTAGCATTTTCGGAAAAAGGTCCGTGTGTGCGTGCGTGTGTATGTGTGTGTGAACACGATAGCTCAAAAACGAAAAGTCGCTAAAATACCAAAGTTGGTATTTAAGTTTGGTATCTTCCAGGGATGCGGCACGAAAATTTTGAGAAAAATCCCCCCACCCCAAACTACCCTTTACATAACACTTTTTTCGAAAATTTTGATTTTCTCAAAAATGGCTGTAACAATTTTTTATTAAAATTTCGTATATTAAAGATATTTACACGACAAATAAAATGAATATCTTCAATTTTCTGGGAATAGCCTCTGAAGACTACTTTATTCTGGAAGAATTTTAAGGAAGTTTGCATAACTGATAAACCGTAAGAGATGGACAAAAACTTACAACACAAAAAATGTAGAGCACCTTAAAACGCACAATTTATCTTATATTAATTGTTTTTGATAATCCTTGTTTTTTGGTTTCAGCTTTAAACTTTTGTCATACAGGAATTTAGCAATTCCAGTCCATACAAACAAAGGAACTTCAGACACATAGCAACCAACTTCTGACTATCACTTTAACCTATGCTACTCCCTTATTTTAATTCTACTTACAAGGGTGCAACTAATAGGACTATTTTTGCTGAGTTTTTCTCGATTAGCATGAAGTAAATAGAAGCATAACCTTTTTAGCAATAATTTGTTGTAGAGATATAGAGAAAGTCAATGTGAATGGAGCACATCAGATTTTTTTTTTTTTAAAAAAGTAGGAACCTTACTTTTGGAATTATTTTCCTATTTTGACATTGCTTTAACTTTGCTTTTGAACCATCGATCTCTTTTCCAGTTGAAGTGCCTGTATTCAAGTCAAATCAGGAAACATTTGACATCTTGGTCGTACAGAAACCCTCAGTGTGACTGTTGCAAAATGGCATCTTACCTTCTCCTCCCCGTGTTAACCAGTAGCCATTGAGGGCGCAGGTACATCGGCTGTTTACAAGCTTCACAGGCATATCAGTAATCGAAGTGAATAGTGATGAAGCAAATATGCGCGATGGGACAGTACAAGTCTTTTAGGCTGACGTACAGGATGTCAACAAACACTACTTAGTCCCCCCCCCCCTGTTATCTTAGTAATCTAAGTGTACACGAAAATTGGATGTAAAAGTGTTTTCAGGTGAGGAGAAACGGCAAATAATCACTTAAAACAAGAAGGATTTTTCATTTGGGGAAATAGTGAGAAGTATTCACTAGCGAGAAGATCTCCTTTCATTGTAAACTCTTTTGTTTTGTTTATTTAATTTTTTTATTTTTATTTTATTTATTATTTTACCCTGCACTTTGGAACAAATTATGGCACTAAGAAGTCCTTTGGAAGGCCATGTAGATTTAACCCAGACAGAGAGAATCGTAATAAAACAATTAAGTGCAGATGGTACCTCCCAAGAATGATTGGTTCAAGATCCAATCATTCGTGTCTACACTATCCTGAATGGTAAAAGAAGAACTACTTGTTGTACAAGAAAATCAAACGGCAACCTCGGCTTGCTGGAGTGCACAAGAAAATACAAATATACTGGGAAAATGTGAATAGTGTTCAGGGTAAGAGAACAAAGATTTTGCAAACGGTAGAAAGGAGGAGGTTCATTAATGGTTTGGGCTGGGTTTGGTTATATCGGCGTTCTCAACGGGTCGGATGAAAGCAACTGACAACCAAGATCTGCCGGATGTTCGTCTTTTATCTTTCGGGGAAGCGATTGGAAATCCATTTGATTTTTCAGCTGGAGAATGCTACTCATATTGTGAACTCCACCTGGGGAATGGTTTCTACAGAATGGAGAACATGTAATGGATGGGCCTGCAAATTCGCCATGGGGCATGCTGTATCGTCAGTATATTTGGAAAAAAGATGGCAAAAGATTTTTTAATATTGCAGAATTGAAAGCTGCCCCCATACCTGCTGGGGAAAATATAGAGGTGTCTAACTAACTCCATGGCACGACAGCTCACGGGGAGCCTTGGCCTAGCGCCCGGCCGCTGCGTCCCCCATCTCGGTCCACTACAGACGTCATGGATGGGGTGCAGTATTGGAGGGTGAGACGTGGTCAGCGCCTCGAGCCCCTCCCGGCCGGTTAATGCGGTCCTCACGACCTGGAGCCGCTACTTCTCCATCAAGTAGCTCCTCAATTGGCCCCCCAGGGACCTCACGAGGCTGAGTGTACCCCGGTCCAGGTCTCCCAGCGGGGGAAAAATCCCCACGCCAGTACTGGGGATCGAACCCAGGTCTCCCGCTTGGTAGGCAGCTGCGCTACCACCGCGCTAAGGAGACGACCATATAGAGGTGTCAACGCTCCAAAAACTTAAGACAGTATGTGAGATCGTGTTTTTAAGGTTGTATTCAAGTAAGGCTCCTACATTGGCTGTTCAGGTGAAATGGTTGTATCATTTTGCAACACCGGAGATGTAGAATATGATTTATATATGGATTCTGGGCAGTATAAGGTTTGTGACCCACATGCATTTCAACGTGTTAACATATGTCTAAATAAATAGTCATATTTGTCCTTCCTATAGCAGACAAGGCGGATTGTATAATTTTACAAGTACCGTATTGACTGCCTCTGAGGTCGAGTTGTCACACTCGGAGATTCCAAGTGGAAAATTTTCTTTAATTAGAATTATTCTGTACCTTCCATAGAATCTAGTAGTGTGACAGTGAATGAAAAACTACAGTAAAAGTTAAAACAGTAAAACACCAATGTTTCAGTCAAGAGCCCCCGATACGACTATAGGAAAATCGGGGCTAATTGTCACATGGGTAGTAGTTTGTATCTAAGCAACCAAGAGCGCTCTATTCGCCATAATGCAGTTCCTGCTATCCCATACAGCAAATTATTTGCGAACTGTTAACCATGTGCGAGACTTAACGGTTATTTTCTCACCTTCTGTAATATATGACATATATGACGTAAATACCAAAACTAATTAATTGTGTAGTCATAAATGCCGTACAATTTAAGAGCGAGGTTATTGCTGTTCAGCATTGATTTTTCATACAATGGCGTAGGGCGGTTGTCAAAATTAGTTGGAGTTACTTGCCACATGAGGAAACAAAACGAGATTCAGTTTTATGTACACATACAGTACACTGGGTTTTCAGATTTATTCGGCCTTTAGCACCAGTGAGTTTAAATACATGACGTTATTAGTTCAGCGAGCCCCTTGTCTGACAGGAGAGGTGCGGAATTGAACCTTGTACTGCATGCATTGCCGATTTCGTTTACAGGTTAATGTACTGAGAGGTGCAGAACTGTTGTTTTATCAGACAGTTTGTGCGTTCTTTTCACGCGAGATGGAAGTGAACAACCGATCACAGAGTTTGCATGGCAGAATGCTACTTCCGAACTGGAAGAATACGTTACTTATCAGCATAAATGATGCGAATGTGGGCCTACGAGACGTAAGCGAATGTTCCGAATGTAAATATTGGAAAGGTAGAGTATTTTTCTGAACATGATAATTGTTAACCCTGCCCCACTCTTCTTCCAAAGGCCGACTTTAAAGTTTGGGATTAAGAATTGTGCGGTTGAAAACCAAACCGCGCTATTCCCAAGTCTTCCACTTACTGAGCCCATAACTGAGTGGCGATTCTCGATTTGCAAAGTGTCTCCATGAAACAGATTTTACTACGTTGCCTCTCGCCCCTAGTGCAGGGTAGTTTTGTTTTAAAGTGGCTATTGTCCAGTGGTAGGGGTGAGCGATCCCTTTTGAAGGCTGTTTTAGAGAAAACTATACAAGTTCCATCTCATTAAGGTGAATTTGAAACTGTTGGCATCCATACTCCTCTTACTTATGGTTCGCTAGTCCTCTGCAAAAGGCAATGCATGATAAACTCGCTCCAAGTAGTGGCATCATGAACAGGCGAACGACTGGCGGCAAAAACCGAAGAAATCTCAATGAACACAGCATGTCCCAGAATTCAATCGCACAAGGCAGGATTGTGGAGGGGTCTTATATAAACAATTTGAGATAGTTAACCTACTGCCTTCTGCCAAATTTCAAACGTATGCATGTTTTCTGGATTGCATAACAATGGCCATAACTTAGAAGAATGTGGACGTGCGTGCCCTATTATCATTCAGAATCCTTCAATTGTGTGCCAGTAGTCAAACGACTGCAGTATTGGTGCGCAATCCATACGATATTTAAAATAATGGACTCTCAACTTTGGAAAAAGTGCATATTTTTTCAGGGTGCGCACGCCACTGATAACAGTTGGTTGATTCCAGATCATATCTGGTTAGGAGATCACTCTACTCTAACTTGTTGGTGAATGAGTCGGCATAGCGCTGGTCATCGAATATCACGACTCAAGTTCGCACCGCTTTCTAAAGTTTACGTTTTTAGGCTTTTAATTTTCTTGTTTTTCTCAAAGAGGTACACAATTTGAGCAGCACTATTACGGTTAGCTAATATTTCTGAAACCAATACAATAAACCCTCCAGTACAAATTACTTTCAAGAGACTGAATGATATCTACGTAGTGCTCTATATTAATTGCAGTAATTGTCAAAGAACGTGCGTATATCAATGCAATAAACAATTAGATTTGCAAAAAACATTTATGTAATGTGCACTATGAAACGTAATAACTGAACTATATTTTTGGAATAAAAAAAAAACCCTGGTTATTGTTTAAATTCGAACAACAGTGCTTTGAATGAATCCGTATGTAAATATTATGGCGTTTTAACCATTTGAGCCACTGTGGTCCTGCGAGAAAGAGCTTTTGAAAATCTTCTCTAATGCCTACACGTAACTACTGTGAGAACCATGACTTTCTAAACACTGTATTCATATTGTTAAAGTATACACATCGTGTGTAAGGAAATAAATTGTTTCAGCAAGGTGTGAAACGGATGTACACATCATGTGTAAGGAAATAAATTGTTTCAGCAAGGTGTGAAACGGAGATCACAGACTGACATCCTAAGCTAATCTAAGCTGCCTACTTCTGAGCTCGTGTGCTTTTTGGTGCCACGTGGTGCCTTGCGCATGCTTAATATCTCGCTTATCAGATGCCCGTTGAATCAGACGAACAATTACTGGCACGAAGTTTAGCTGCTTGTGGTGAGGTTCACAACACTGGGGATTTTGAAAGGGTGCGAGGTTCTTTCTTCGTAGGTACAACCTCTGCAGGGATTTTGCAGGTTGTCATACTAAACAATTCCTCTTGATGCGCTTCAAATATTGCATTATTTCTCGAAGTCTCTATCTAATTTGCCTGTCATGTAGTGATGAAATGGTTGAATGCACTTTCCTGACTAGTACATAGTCCGTAATTAGTTTTATGTAGGTATTGTTTTACTTCAGGGTTAGTTGTTCATTTTTATTCCATTGGAAGTTCATTTGACACAATGATAACATTGTTTTGCAAATTTTAAGCTGTCCTACAATTGTAATGTGTACGTGCATAACACATCAATGTACGGTACACTGGATTTTAGAAACTCCTTCGAGGGTTATAGAGAAGTGTACCCCTTCAGGTGTTAAATACAATTGTTACTGAAACGTTCTCCATTCCACCTTCATGCTAATCGTACATTACATTTATTGTATTTGTCAGTACGAATAAATCATATTGAGTAACGCAGCAAAATAGCAATGGCTCACTATAAAGTACAGACAAGGGAGACAACAATAAAGGTATCTATGAACTCAACTCCCTTAATATCTTGACCCAATGCCCACACGCTTACCACAGCGCTAAATAATTCCGATATGTCTATGGTCTCCGAAATCCTGGTGTACACGTCACGGTCCACTGCGGTTTTATCAGTGGCGTGCTAAACCGTAATATATGTTATACTATAGCGAAGAATTTAGAACTCGTAGCCCATATATTCCCTATCTCAAAATTTTTATCTTGGACAGCTCTACAATCCTGCCAAATTGTGTGGTCGTATTCTAGGACAACCTCTTAGTGTGTGTGTGTGTGTGGGGGGGGGGCAGCATAGCTCAAAAACGAAAAGACTGTTAAATACCAAACTTGGTAATTACGTTTGGTATCTTCCAAGGATGCGACACGAAGCTTTTCAAGAAAATCCCCCCACCCCTAGCTACCCTTTACACGGAACATTTTTCGAAAGTTTTGATTTCTTAAAAATAGCTGTCCCACATATTAAAGCCATTTCTATCACAAATAAAATGTATATCTTGAATTTTCTGGGAATGGCTTCTAAAGAGGTGTTTATTCTGGATGAATTTTGCTTAATTTGGCATAACTGGTAAACCATAAGAGATAGACAAAAACGTAATCTACAAAAAATGTAGATCTTGTTAAAATACACAAGTTTGTCATATGCACTTTTTTCGTGGAGCTTACCATTTACGAGGTATTCCTTGTTATTAGTTTCAATTGTGAAGTACTTATACTTTTCTCAGAAGGAGATGTCCGTTTTTCTTTTATTCTACTCCTGGCCAAGCAAAGAAGCGATTTGCAATGACAATCCATAACGACAGCCTTTTAAAACATTTCACTATCACTTTAGCATAGTGCATTCCCGTAGTTCCATTCTATTTATAAGGAACTAAGTAATAAAGTTTTGCTAATGTTTATTTCGATTAGCATGGTGTTGGAAAAAGAATTATCTTTCGTAAGAAGTTTGTTTGTAGAGTAGATAGAGAAAGTCATGTAAGTGTAACACATCAGTTTTTTTGTGTGTGTGAAAGTTACAAACATGCCGCCCATTTTAAAAGGAAAACCTGATAGAACACGACCAAATGAAGGCGATCCAGTACGAGTTCATGAACTGTTGAAAAGTTAACTTCAGGTGCCAAACAATACATGTCATTAATAGTAACGGTGACAGGTTAAGTAAAGAACAGTAAGTTTTATCTAAGTTTCTTGGTTTAATAACTTTTTATGATAATCTAAACCGTTTTACTTTCTCAAACCCGCATATACACTGCACATAGTGGAAAGAGAAGGTATTATATTTCACCAAAAAATTCGATGTCTATACTTCACTGGAAATATATTAAGTCCCGTGAGTCCGAAAAAACACATTTTTAGAAAAAGATCCTTGTGTGCGTCTGAAGCTCAAAAAGAAAAGACTTAAACACCAAACTAGGTATTGGTTTTTAGTATCTTCCAAAGTTGAGACACGAAGATTTTCAAGAAAATTCCCCCACCCCATACAACCTTTTACATATATATTTTTTTGTTGTTGTTGTTGTTGTTGAAAATTTGGTATTTCTCAAAAGTGGCACCATTTTGTTTAAAATACCGTAGATACATTAAGGCCGGAGGGACTCGAATACGTCTCACCCTCCAACACTGCACCCCATTCATGTCGCCTTCGGGCCGAGATGGGGGATGCAGCGGCCGGGCAGTAGGCCAAGGTCCCCTTGTGGACTGTCCTGCCATAGAGTTACGTTTACCGTATAAGTATTAAAGATATTTTCATTACAAATATAATGCATATTTTGAATTTTCTGGAAATAGCCTCTGAAGACCTCTTTATTGTGGATGCATTTTGCAGAATTTTGGATAACGGTTAAGCCGTAGGAGATACACAAAAACTTACTACGCAAAAAAATGTAGATTTAAGTCATATACGTTTTTTTATGTAGAGTCGACCGTTTCTGAGATATTCCTTGTTATTGGTTTCAATTTTGAACTACTTAAACTTTTCTCAAACGGGAAGTGACGTTTCGTTTCTTTCTCTTGTTTTACTGCAGGCCATGCAAAGCTGACCGAACTTCATTTGTTTCACATAGGACCAGCTTTTTAAAAGACTTGACTATCGATTTAACCTAGTGTTGTCCCTTATGTACCTTCTACTTACAAGGAAGCAGATAGTAAAGCAATTACTGCTGTGTTCCTGGATTAGTATATCATATAAATGGAACATATTAGATGTTTTTATCTTAAAACAATGAAACAGAGCATTTCATAAAATATGTTTACAACGATATTTGAAATATTTTATATTTTGTGAACATAATGATTTGGAAATATTGTACTGAGTGGATAGTGTTAATATATTATTATTTAATCATATATATGAACTGGTTTATGAATCATTTAGGACATATATTGCCCATTTAAAATACATGTGACAACATCAAGTGTGTAACAACTAACCTCAGGGTGGAGGCTACTTGTCACAAGTAATAGTGTAATTTCGTATATTTTTTACTTTCTCAAACACGTATGTACAAAGCACAAAGTAGATAGAGTAGACATTATATTCCACACAAAAATTCGATACCGAGATTCCTCTGTAAATACAAATTTAGAGACTCCTGAATCCCCCTTTCCAACAAAAACTTTTAGAAAAATGGCCGTGTATGTATGTGGACACCATACATAACTCAAAAGGAAAAGTCATTAAATACCAAACTTGGTGCTTCTAGGATGCGACAGGAAGGTATCAGGAAAATCCCGCAGAGCCCAACTACCCTTCACATGGAATATTTTTTTGAAAATGTTGAATATTTGTTTTCAAAAATGGCTCTAAATATTTTGATTAAAATACTAGACTATATTTTTGTGATAAAGGAAATGTATATCTTGAATTTTCTGGGTATAACCTCTGAAGACTTCTACTTTTGTTTAATTGGTAAAACGTAAGAGACAGACAAAAACTTACCACACAAAATATAGATCTGGCTAAAACACGCATATACATGTATTATAGAGTTAACTATTTCTGAGATATTACCTTTTATTTGTTTAATTATGAAATGCTTAAAACTTTTCTCAAATGGGAAGTCCTCATTCGTTTCGAATCTCATTTGCTTCACTCCTGGCCATGCAAAGAGAACCAAATTTCAATTGTATCACATAGCGGCCGTCATTTAAAAGATTTCACTTTAGCGTAGTGCATTCGCTTATTTCTGTTCTACTTGGAAGGAAGCAAGTCATTTCTACTAACATCATGTAGATAAAAGGATAATCTTTTGTAAGAGTAGTTTGTTTGCAGAATAAGTAGAGAAAGTCATGCAAATAGAGCATATCAGATTTTTCGTAATGTTTATCTTGATAAGCATGATGCAAATAAAATAATAATATTTTATAGGAATAGTTGTTTTGATCAGATAGAGGAAGTCACATAAAGGGAACACATCAGTCTTTTTTAGTACCTACTTCTGGTGTGGTTAGGATTAAGATGCGTAGCAATAACATACAACAAGATCCAATCTTAAAAACAAAAATTATGTTAATGTAACAAATAGGATAAATATAAAAATATAAATGTAAAAAGTGTGACTACTGTCCTTGGTCTCCCTAGAAGCTAATGGGGAGAAATGGGGGATAAACCAGCTATTCTACATACCTAAGGCCAGTTTAAAAGAAAGATCTATATTCATGAGAAGTATTAGATACTGTAACAAATTGCCATGGCAGAGGAATAGTAATGTGAAATCTATTTTAGTGAGGTATTACGTCATAGTGCGTATGTTTTATTTTATACTAGCTGCCCGCCGCGGCTTCGCACTAGTGGTGTACCTAACGCGAGGGAAAAAAAAAGAAAGAAAAAAAAAAAAAAACTACTACCATTTACAGTACGACCATGCAATGAAATAAAAGTACAATTAAATACTTTGACAACACTTTACTGTATGCCTTGTAATGTACAATTTTCCTTCCGGAGAGAAAAAAATAGCGCCGATAGTTTGCCGACTCTCGAGTACGCAATGTACAACATGCGAAAAACGCCATTCAAGGTATATTACACAAACACTTCTAACGATTGATCTTGGAATTTATTGTCATTGCGAATGCAAGGCGCGCTTAAATTCAAAAGGAAAGTCGGTTGACATTAGTGGTATTCTTGGAATAAGTATATCCTCGCCTTTGAACTTTCCTGTGTTAGAGCAACTTAAATCAAAATTTCCATAATTTTTTTAACAGTGAGTTTTGTTCCGCTGCATAATTTCGGCTGATTGATATTGCGTAGTATAATTATCACCGAGTCAACCTTGAGCTGTAAATTGTGAGGAGGGAATCCTGGCAAATCCAATGAATTTAGGAATTCAGTTGGATAATTGACGACTTCATTTGGATTGGTAATGGAATTGATCGACTTAAATGAATGCATTTGTCCAACAATTTTATCCTGAATTTTTACATTCAAATCATCTACATTCTTATAAATTGCTGCTAAAATGGCTCGTTCGCTCAACCAAGCATATTTTTTTGTAATTTGTACCAATATTCGGGAACACTTTCGATATTAATTCTTCCTTTGACGTTGTGAAATGACAAAAATTTGATGGAAACGAAATAGGCCATTAGAAGTGTCAACAGGAATTTTCCCATTGTCAATGGCTTCTAATGCCTTTGCATCTGAAAATCGCAATGATCTGCGCAATATAGCATGTATATGTAGTTGGTATTGCGAAAAGGACGAAGTCAGAACACCCATAAGGTAGTGTGCAAAGGAGCATATATGCAGTTAACAGCGTGGGCAACCATAACAATGTCGTTGGCACAATAACAGTAATGGCAGCGTATCCGTAGTGTAGCGCGTAAACGCTGGTAATGAATTATATTAAGGAGAAAGTCACAAGTAATATTCATGCTTATTCCAAATCTCTTTCAATCTTTTACTCCTAATGTTTTCCAGCTTTTCTTTATTCTCTTCTATGTCAAAACATCCATTTTTAAGGCTAACAATGACATAACTAAAGAGTAAGTAGATCTGGTTGGGCAATTGATAAGCTTTTATTTGATGATAGCTTTGTGTATTAAATTTCTCCATTTAACCCAAAATATTACTGGATCAAATGTATTAAGAGCACCGTAATTGAGCAGTTTATTAAGATTGAATTCAGTTGGAAATAAAATTTTACACCCACCGTTTTACCAAACGTAAACTGATACTTCAGATAACTTTTGCAGAATATTCACTGGAATGTACTCCTATAATCCCTAATATTTACTTTAACATTGTGCACTTATGTAAACACGTATTTAAAGTACAGAATGATTGCACCCAAGCAGTAATTGATGTATTCGAAATGGTATTTTGAGCATTGGGATCCTTTACTTTCTCTGAGTTTTCAGCGAAATATGTGTCTTGACAACCCCTATATAACTTTCTTTATCACGAATATAGGTAGAAAATGAATTTCATTCTCTACTGAAAATACGAGTTTTGAGGACTCGTGAATACAGAAAAGCATTTTAAGAGAAAGGTCCGTGGTATGTGTGTGTGTGAGTGTGTGTGCGCGCGCGCGCGTGCGTATGTGAGACAGAATGACTAAAAAACGTGTTTAATTTCAGTATCTTAAAAAATGCGATACGAACAATTTAAAGAAAATTCCCAACCCCAACTATTCTTTACATGGAACCTTTTTCAACATTTTTGATCTTCTGAAAAATAACTCTTAACGATTATTACTAAAATACCACATATTAAGTATATTTACATAAAAATCTCATGTGTTCCTTCACATGACTATCTGCATATCTGCAACAGATTATTGTTAAGAAGATTATTCTTCCATCTACTTCATTAGCAGAAATGCTTTTTTGTAAGTAGAACGGAAATAATGGAATAAACAGGTTAAGCGATAGTCAAGTCTTTTAAAAGCAGGTTACCATGTGGATGAAATCCTTTTCTTTGCATTGCCAGAAGTTTACAAATTCCCGTATGTATTTTAAAATTGAAACTAATAACAAGGAATATCTCAAAAATAGTCAAATCCACTAAAATAATGTATATGACATAAATTGTGCGTTTGAATGAGATCTCTCTCCTTTTTTTTTTTTTTTTTTTCTTTTTTTTTTCTATCTCTTACGGTTTACTAGTTGATGCAAAATGCAGCAAAATTCATTTAGAATAGAGGTCTTCGGAGGGTATTCCCAGAAAATTCAAGACATACACTTTATTTGTCGTGTAAACATCTTTAAAAACGGTATTTTAATAACAATCTTAGAGCCATTTTTGAAAAAGAAATCAACATTTTCCAAACGTTTTCCTTGTAAAGGATGGTTTGGGGTGGCGAGTCTTTCCTCAAAATCTTTATGTCGCATCCGTGGAAGATATTAACATTATATACCAAGTTTGGTATTTTACAGCTTTTTTTTTTGTTTTTGAGTAACCGTGTACACGGACACACACACACACACACACACACACACACACACACACACACGTGCACATGTTTCTAAAAATGCTTATTTTGGATAAAGGGGAACCTAAAACGTCTTTCTGGTGAAATATCCGCATCGAAATTTTGAGTGGAATGCAATACCTCTCTGTACACTATATATATATAGTACGTGTTAGGAAAGTAGGTGATGAAATAATTTATGCCACAAAAACCTACGTTTGAAATAATTAATGGATTTAAAGAAAGATATATGTTTTCTTGCTTGTTTTAGTCTATCACTTAACGCATACCAGTTACACAAAATTATACAAGGCTCTTTCCGAATAAAGAGAATTTCGCAGGCTCTTCCCAGAAAATTAAATATCTACATTTTATATAGGTGTCTGTATACTTAGATTTTCTAATATTTTGCTCTTGAGCATATATTTCATGAGAGCTCAATGCACCGCCATCATATTTATGCAATGAAGTTAAAGGCTACATTTTCATTTTTACTTTCTCTACACGGACTATGTACATAGTGTATAGAGAAGGCATTATATTGCACCCAAAATTCGATACCGAGATTTCACCGGAAATACATGGTTTGAGCCCCCCCGATAAAAACATTTTTAGAAAAAATGACCGTGTGTGTATGTGTGGGTAGCATAGCTCAAAAACCAAAAGACCGTTAAATACCAAACTTGGCATTTAAGATTGGTATCTTCAAAGGATGCTACACGAAGATTGTCAAGAAAGTCCCTCCACCTTGATTTTCTCAAAAATGGCTCTAACGATTTTGATTAAAATGTCTTATATTTGAGATATTTACATACAAAATAAAAGTATATCTTGAATTAACTGGGAATAACCTCTAAAGACTTCTTTATTCTGGATGATTTTTATAGAATGTTACATAACTGGTAAACCGTAAAAGATAGACAAAACTTACTACACAAAAAATCTAGATCACGATAAAACACACAATTTATGTCATATACATTTTTTTCCTGGAGGTGATCGTTTTTGAGATATTCATTGCTATTGGTTTCAGCCTTAAAAAACGTATACTTTGTCATACAGGAATTTGTCAACTGTCCATACAAACAAAGGAACTTCAGTCACATACCAACCAGCTTTTGACTTATCACTTTAATCTATGGTATTCCCATGTTTTCCTTTTTCTTATAGGGAGACTTTCTGCTACTTTTTTCTGGATTAGCATTAAGTAAATAGATAAATAAGCTTTTTAACAATAATTTGTTGCAGAGATGTAGAGAAAGTCATGTGAACGGATCACATCAGATTTTTCCTATTAAAGATCAGCTTAAAATCCACTGATATTTTGATCACGGTGCTTAAAGACAGGTTCCATGGTTGGCAACTGGCACTCGCCCATGGGCATATTTTGCAAGGTGATACTGCGGTGGTTTGCAATGTATTTTTCTAGCATGCAGCAGCATATTATACACTCACTTGAACCCAGGACTAAGCTTTTCCAGGAAACTCCCCACTGTTGCTGGTAATCGAACTTGGGTACCTTTACACGGTTACTAGGAGCTTTGATCGCACGCCAGAATCACAGACTTCCTTGATAGTAATACATCAATAAAAATTGGGATTGTCATTGCTCATTCTACCCGAAAGTGACTGCTCAAAGTAATACTACAGATAATGCTGCCACAAAATATTTTTCCTTTTCTGTACCCCAGCAATAATCCCAGTGCGTCCGTTTTTACAGATCTGCAATCCCAGTTTATCATGTATGTAAATGCTATTATTATTTCATTCTGAAAACCGCTAGCCTTGAGGGGGGGGGAAACTTTTTTAAAAAATCGCACACAAAATTTGATCCACCGAGTTATAAATAATTAACGTATTTTCAAAAATATTTCAAGTAATGCAGTTTTCAAGGTGTAAGTAATTACACGTTTGTATATATGTCATGCAAACAGAATGTACCTGCAATACCAAGGAAACATTTTTTGAAGCGGGTATTGCAAAGCTTGTGCACAGGTACGATAAACATCCCAATCTTTTCGGTGATTATGTTGAAACGTAACCATAAGTGTACAAAACTTTTAGTAATAAAATAATTGTTTTCTATGAACGTGTCTTTTATTTATAGCCTATCGGAGGTTGAAAAAAAAAAAAAAAGAAAAAGGTCCTTCTTAAGAAATGCCCATAACTTTAAAACTGGTACGCGACCGGTTTGAACATGGGGCCACAAAGAAAGACGAACCATTGCTTCATTATCCACTGTTGTCATTTTTATCTTTTGAAAACAATTGCTGACAAACATTTAAAACGGAGGAAGGAAGTGGTTTTACAGTTATGCCCCAGTCATTATAAGATGTAAGCGCAGATGCAGCGTAAGCGCAAAGTTGAATATCACATTCTGCACTCTTTCGTCCATGCTTTGCCTGCTGTTCACAGCAGATGATCGCGGTGCGAGATTTTACGGCGCCTACTGTACATACGTGCAACTCTTCTTCTATATGGCGATTTGGCTGTGCCGCGCCATCTCTTATTTTCCTCAAGAGGGAAATGGTACCTTGCTGAATACTCCTTTGGTTTATTGGATGTACCTACCATCTGCGTCTATATTTCTTGTCTCTCTCAAATCGTAAGACGCAAAGAGATAATGTACATTACATTAAATGTGCAGTGCTATCACTTTCTGCCGTCTCCATGCTTGCACTATCTTCAATGTTTTGGTCAAAAAATTCTAACGTCACTGCCGCGAGCGTCAGTTGTATGTATATACTTTTTGTAATGTATTTATTAATTTATAAAAGGTTAAATGAATTTTCTTATATGATACTGTTGGTTATATCATCCACTTTGAAACTTTCAATGCGCTTGGAAGATATCGGCAAACAATTTACATATCTAGACACCCGTGCCAACTTCTGAGATTACGCATACGTCTGCATTGCGAATGATCTTCCCTCGTTCATGCGCTTATGCTGCGTTACGTCTGCGCTTGAATGTAGCGTAAAAGTGGCAACCGCTAGAACTGATCACCCCCAAAGGTTGATATCGTGTGGTAAGGCTTTCTATTCATGAAGCGAATATACAAAGAATATATCCATGTTATTCTAACCAAACAGCTGCTACTGAATCATTTATATAACAGCGAAAATGAACAACAGTATGCAGATGCCCTCGCCATGCACTGCATTGGTTTTCTTCCTGTTTACCGAGATTATACAACCAAGCGTTGATTTCATTTCTGTTGTGTTTCTTCTGAAACGGTATTCAGTAAAAACCAACTCGAAACTCCACTTGTTACTACCTCTTTTCAGTGTTTACAGCTATACAGGCTAGAGATTAAAACATGCGGATATGCTACATGGTCGGTCAAGTTGTTTTCCTCACATTCAGTAAAGATTTAAGTTATTTTAGTTGTTTCTTTCCTGCACCTTTTTTGGTACCACTTAAAGACAGCAGGAAGTGAATTTTGGCGAAGATCTAATTTTCTTATTTTCCATTGTAAAATAAATAGATCTGTAGCTTTAATATATATATATATATATATATATATATATAATATGTATGTAACATGAGTAATAGGCCCTTCAAATTGGCATTTAAATTGGCATTTAAATACATTTCGGATAAAGGTTATGCAAAGAAATGGGCATCAAAATTAGTGAAAATATCTAAATAGCCTTTTAAAGAAACGATATGTGTCGGCTCTGAGGCAAAAAGGCAGCTTAAATAATATATAAAAAGCTAGCACCAGGAAGGGGAAAAGGGAAGCTGCAAATAACACCAATGATAAGGGATATGAAGCTGGCATGTTTAGTATGAGGAAAAATTACATTTTCAACTTCAAACTCAATTTCCGTAACTTCATTTTCTAACCGTTCAGATACACTTTTTAGAAAACTATTAAGATATTTACATGACATTTTTACTGTGCATGTATTATCTATGTTAACTGGTGAACTCATGTTTTTAATGATTAATATGTTTAATGAGGCAAAAAAAAAAAAAAAAATTAATAACATGTAAAACAAAGACGTCATTTGTGTGATTAGATATGCAATTTTCCCCCTTCTCATTTTTATAGCAACAAATTTTAATTGTGTTCACCTCAAATTATTTGTTGAGTACCACAGGAAAAAAATGGTGACTACAATCAAGAGCTTTCGAGAAAAGTATACTAAAGTTTGAGTTGCCAACCTTTTAGGAAACTTAGTACGCCTTATTCCATTTTTCCCATAACAACTTTTAAATTTATAGCAGATATTTTACATTTATTAATTGAAGAAATATTTTTTCTCTTAAACCTCCAAATTTCATTTTAATCAAATATTTTTTATAACAAAAATTTAAAATAAAGTTTCTACATAAATTGAGTATGGCAGAAGTACAATCAATTCCTGGTATCCTTAAATATCATTACAGCTTACTGAATGAAACTTGGTCCATCCATGTTTCACCTACTGCCACAAATCGACCGGAAAACCCTTTGGATCTCGTCTAAACGAAGCCAAATTAGCTGCGATGCAAAGCGTGTTTACGTCCTTTTTGTTCCGTGGTTTCTTGACAGACACCTGAGTAACACTTTACGAGACTAAACAATCATTCAGAATATTCCAATCTTGCCGTATGAGAAAGCTATTATTTAAACGGCGGACAGTCGAGAATCTCCAATAATTAAACCATCCGCGTGATCAACGTGTTGAATATACACAGTCCATGTTTGACCTGTACCGTTTGCATATTACCTGTCTGAATCCCTCTGCTATTATGAATGCACCACGGGAATAGATGATATCTCAGTATCTTTGTTTTTAATATTAGCAGTAAACCTCTACAGTTAAATACTTGAATAAGAAGAAAAAATATTATTCATACGACCTTTTTTACCTATGTTGCAATAAATATTGTTATAAAGGCATATTATTTTATCTAGTTCATGACAGTAGAGATAAATATTACCAGAAATGTTCTTACTTTTCTTAGTACCTAAGAGGAATACAGGAATACATTCGGCTAAAGCAATAGTCAAATATTTTAAGTTCTGGTCGCTATTTTCCCTTTGCATGGCCAAAAGTTAAACAAAAATAAATAAATAAGAAGAAACCTTTTCCATGTATGGGAAATTCAAACCTATTGCAAGGAATCTCAGAACTGATTAACTCAAAAAGTATTTCACATAGGTGAATTATGTGTTTTGACGAGTTCTACAGTTTTGTGGAGCATCGAGTTTTCATATTTTACAACCTGTCAAATTTTCTTTTCGATTTATATGTCGCTTTTACATTTTCGGTCATAATCTACACCCTTAAAATAAACCTTACCCGTGTAACTCTTCCTAAGCGAGATTCGAACTCATGACCTCTTGAATACGAAGCAGACACGTTACCCACACACTACCGAGGCGGGCGAGAAGATTCCACCCAAAACTTCGATGTAGAGGTTTTACTGGATATAAATGTGATATCTCTTGAAACGTAAAAAATCATTTTTAGAAAAAGGTCCTCGCGCGTCGTGTGTGTGTCTGTCTGGCAGTTTATCTGTCTGTCTGTCTGTCTGTCTGTCTGTCTGTGTCTGAGCAGCTAACTCAAAAACGAAAGTCCGTTAAATACCAACATTTATATTTTAAGTTGAGCATCAAGGGTGTGGTGTGAAAATGTTTTAAGAAAATTCCCCACTCTAAGTTACCCTTTAATGGGACATTTTTCGCTAATTTTGATTTTCTCATTAATGGCTCTAACGATGTTGATTTAAAGACCATATGTTTAAGATATGTTTATGACAAATGAAATCTTGCCTATTTTGGGAATAGCTTCTGAAGTCCTATTCATTCTGATAATTGCATGACTCGTAAACCGCAAGAGATTGGCATCCTATTACCAAACGTATAGATTTTGTTAAAGCACATGCTTTGTCAAATACATGCATTTTTTTGTTTTTGTGTGGAGTTAAACATTTCCAGGATATTTCAGGTTATTAGTGTAAATTTCCCCAATTCTTATATTTCAAACGGGAGTCGTTCGTTTTTATTTTGTTTTATACTTGGCCATGCAAGAGAACCGCAATTCACTCTCATCAAATAGCAGTTGTAATTTCCTAAAGTCAATGACTATCCGCCCTTGACTGGAAAAAAGGCTAATTTTGCAGATCACACAGTTATAATTGAATACTGCCTTGCTGCTTCGAAATATCGCAAACATCGAGTTACTGAACAATGTCAGTTGGTTAGTTAAATTTAAATATTGAATTTATTAGAATCTATTTGTGGCCACATAAATCATATCGGGGAAGGGGCAAAGCAAGTTCAAGTAGTTGACCGTCCCTGCTTTTGAGATTTTATTTTACAGGCGCTTTTCATTTAATGGTAGAGGTAGTGTTGGAATTAAAGAAGCGCAGGGATTTATAGGAACTAAAAATGTCTAAAATAGCCAGGCAAACATTTGTTAAAAATTCGAGGAATATGTACTTAAAAGACACACCTTAGAAGGTGCTAAAATTCAATAAATTAAACAAACAGTATGAATAGCTAAAGAAGCATGTACCAAATGAGGCAAAATACATTGTGTAACACTTTTGTTTTAATTGCCAGTATTTAACGGGTCTCCACCCAAGACATCTTCCGTACACTTTTTATTACAGTGGATTGGTCTGAAGCGAAACTGTTATATTGCCTCAAAATATTTGTATAGTCAGAAAAACGTATTTCCTCCTCAGGTGGGCCAATGTGCCGACATGGCGTGGTGGAACGCGAATGGAATTGAAGATATGGGACAAAATCTCACTGTGAAGTAGTAAAAGAGTATGGCGAAAAGAAGACAAATTATCTAATGCCGGGATTACGATGAACTTAATGTAACGTGACTTGACTTAACGTGACATAACCTGAAGTTCTAACACATTGTATTAAATGGATCTATTTAGCGTTCATGTAACGTGACTTGACAAGAATTTCGTAATGTCAGAATTTTCGTTCCCGTTAATGATCTTTGGCGCTTCGTGGGCAGGGCATTGCGGATATTAGTCTTGCTTGGGAATGGGTGTTTGATTTAAGACATTTACTCTCTTCCCCTGGATGGCCAATTTAGGTCACGCCTGAAGGACAATACGTGCATTAAAATAAATAAATAAAAGTTAGCTTCATGACAAACGAATTGTGTATCTTGAACATTCTGGGAATAGTCTCTGAAGACCTCTTCATTCTTGATGACTTTTGTGCAATAGAGTGATAGAGGAGAAATTACTACACAAACCGTACAGATGTCATTAAGACATAGCATTTGTCTTAATTATATATAAATATATATTATATATGTTATACATAATTATATATAAATATATATGGGCCGCATGTGAGATTTGTGGTGGGCAAAGCGGCACAGGGGCGGGTTTTCTCCGGGTTCTCCAGTTTCCCCCGCCATCACATTCCAACGGGGCTCCATCTTCATGTATCATCAGTGACATCGCCTGCGGTGTCATTGCAGTAAAAGCGGGCGTTAAACACTAGCCAATATATAATATATATAAAATAGAGTATACCGTTTCCGAGATATTCCTTGTTATTGGTTTCAATATTAAACTAAACTAATTAAACTTTTCTCAAGCGATTTGATTTTAAAATATTTGACTATCGTATTAACCTAGTTTAATTTCCGTTTTGCTAACAAGGAAGCAAGTAATAATTCATTTCTGCTAATACTTATTTCGATTAGCACGATGTAGATAAAAGAATAATCTTTTTGTAAGAAAGTTTGTTTGTGGGACAGCTAGAGAAAGTTTTGTGAATGGAACACATAAGATTTTCTGTTTCATGTTACGTCCGTCACGTAAGTAAATTCATCGTAATCCCAACTTAAGAGGATAGTTTTAAACTTCAAAGACTGAATATGGACTAACTTATCAAATATGCAATTATAGAGTCTATAGAATTGCAGTTTTAGTGTCGTCGTAGCATGAAATGGGTTTATAATGTAAATGCCTACCTTTCAGATCAAAAGAATGAAACTGACAAATAGACAAAATCTGCGCTCTTTGATTGATAACATACTTTCCTCTATTTAAGTTTCATTCCACTAACGGCTTTAAACTGTTATAAACGTCCTTCGCACCTGCAGTGTTTGTTGCATGATGTTAGCATAATCACAGAATAGAGAGTACACAGAAAGGAAACTAGAGGGCGGCTCCTTTGATGTGCTTGAAGCCAAAACTCTGCGCTAGACGCCATATTGGGACGTAGTAAACGCAAAGCGAACACTATTATACACCATTTTAAGCAGATTAAAACGTTTAAAATAAAAAAGCACGAATATATGTAATAACCATCTCATTTGTGGCATACACATGACTTTCTCTGCTTGCTCTCCTACAAACTATTTATACGGCTGCTTATTCATCTGATTCTTGTTAATAGAGATGCATTTTGACTGTGCATTTCGTTATAGGTATAAACAATAGTCTAATCTTTTCAATGCCAGCAGCTATGTGATGCTTTGAAATCTCATTCTATTTGCAAGAACTTGAAAAAAGAAAAGAACCAAACCTGAGTGGTAATTTCCACGAAAGAAAATGTGTAGAAATGTATTTGAAAATGTTAATCAATAACAGGGGAATTTCGAAAATGCTTAACACCATAAACAATCTACATGACAAATTGTGGGTTTTAACATGTTCTACATTCTCTGTGTAGTAAGCTTTTATCTATCTCTTACGGTTTTGAATAAAATATCGTAGGTTTAAGAAATTTTTAATGATAAACGAAATGTTTAACTTGAATTTTCCGGGAAGAACTTCTGAAGGCAGCTTTATTCTAGGTTACTTTTATATAACTGCTAAACCGCAAGAAATAAACAAAAACATAGTGCATAAAAATCTGATGTGTGTCATTCACATAACGTTCCTAGCTGTTCCACAAACAAATTTTTCTTATAAAAGATTATTCTTTTATCTATGCCATGCGAATCAAGATAAACTCTAGCAGAAATGATCTATTACTTGCTTCATTGTAAATAGAAGGAATGGTCGAATCTTTTAAAAGCTGGACGTTATGTGAAACAATTGATGTTCGGTTCGCTTTTATGGTTCCGTTGTAGAAAAGTTAATTAGTTTAAAATTGAAACCAACAACAAGGAATATCTTAAAAACCGCCAGCTCTACATAAAAATGTATATGACATAAATTCTGTATTTAAACGAGATATACATTTTATGTTGTAAGTTTTTGTCTATATCTTACGGTTTAACCGTTAGGCAAAATTCTGCAAACCCCAACCAGAATAAAGAGCTCTTCAGAGTCTATTCCCAGAGGATTCAAAATATACATTTTATTTGTATAAAATATACGGCATTTTAATCAAAATCGTTAGAGCCATTTTTGAGAAAACCAAAATTTTCGAAAAATGTTCTATGTAAAGGGCAGTTGGGGGTGTAGGGTTTTCTTGCAAATCTTCGTGTCGCGTCCTTGGAAGATACAAACTTAAATATCATAGTCACCGGCTTTTATAAGATATGACTAACGCTTTAGCTGTGCATTCTCCTATTTCTCTTCTGCTTACAAAGAAGTAAGTATTAAGACAAATCTGGTAATTTGTATCTAATTAGCATGATGTAGATAAAAGAATCATCTTTTATAAGAAAATTTTGTCTGTGGAACAGCTAGAAAAAGTCATACGAATGGAACACATCAGATTTTTGAGACTGTTTTGTTTGCTGTGCATATCTACAAAACAAACCGTAGCAACATGATATTATGGTTAGGAAACTATATTGATAAGAGTAAATAACCAAGTAATTCAATAGGCTGCTAAGCTTTATTTAATAAAATAATAAAAATTCTTAATACGTTGAATCAAAATGGACAGTAAATATGATTAGGCAGAATGAATCAGTCCTACCATAGGAAAAAAAAAAACAAAAACAAAAAAAAACTGAAGATTGATGCAAACACATGATAAACCACATTACTAACGGGATACATTCCATGTTTCTTTGCCAAATTACTTGTATTTGAATTAATTTTGCACGAAGAGTCTCAGCACCGCATTGGCCGCCTTTTCTCTTACTACTGCTCATTATAAAAGCAGTAAAGCATTAAGAATCAACAAATATTCTAACTTGTACGGTGTATAATATAACCATTTAGTAGAGTATAATACCAGGAGCTAAAATACACAATTAATAACATTAATAGAATGTATATCACGAAGTGTGTAACTTCAACAACATAGCTGTATACTAGGTTCAAGTATGGCGGAATTCGCGCATGCGCACTGAATTTTGGCGCACGGATTACAGCGGAGTTTCCTTTCTGTATACACTATTCTGTGGCATAACGTTGCCGCAGTTGTGTACTGTGAAAAGCTTACATTGTCATTAAATTTCTCACGGATTTTCTCCCAGGCTGCTTCATTATCCGTCAACTCCGTCGTTTTTTTTGCACTCGATAATTTCTCAATACTTAGTAACCAGAATTATAATTAATACATTTTCAAACGGTGAAACATCAGTACCAGAATTTTTCAGTTGACACTACCATTCTAAGCGTCCAGGAAAACGTATTTAAGCTAACTATTCTTACAATAACTAATTTTTGAACCCGGATAAACATTTGCAGAAATTGTTATAGATAATTCACTGTAGGTGCAAGGTGGATAAGGAAGCCAAAGTGATAGATTTTTAAAAGCGGTTCGCTGTATCCTACTTGAATCTCTAATACAGCCGCGAGAAGCAACTCAATGATGACTTCAAGATGTTCAAACATTCAGTAAATAAAACAGATCTTCTGAAAATGGCTGGTAACAAAAAGTTATCGTTAGTTAATTCCTGTAGCTCCTAAGTGAAGCATGGGGCTTCGTTACGATGTTTCTTGATCGGATTTGAATTTCTAATTCGTGAGTTGCCGCTATGCGCCATGGTGATGAGGGATCGGCTGATCGCCCTCAGAGGCACTGTAGGACGAAACCAAGACTTGCGGACGCGAAATAGGGCATTTTGCATAGGAACCCTCTTCTTTCCAAGTATGGGGTTCTTTACGTGCAAGTAAACATTAAACGGGATCACCGACTTTACTCCTCTCCCAAAGAAGTCATGCTAAGGATTTTTGCGTCGGATAAATCCATGTCCCTCCGTCAGTGAACCTGTAATCTTGCGTTTTAGAGCTAACCACTACACCACAAACAAAACACCTGCGGAGTAGAGGAAAAAGATGCTACTCCTGCAAATAACAACTACTGAGGAGCCTGGCCGCGCCGTGGCCGAGTGGTTAGACCACTTGCCTCTCACCTAGACGGCCCCGGGTTCGATCCCAAGTGATTTGTGGTGGACAAAGCGGCGCTGGGGCGGGTTTTCTCCGGGTTCTCCGCTTTCCTTCGCCATTGCATTCCACCGGCGCTCCTTTCATTCATGTATCATCAGTGTCACAGTAGTTAAAGCGGGCGTTAAACACTACCAAAAAAATTGAGGAGCCTAGCGCTACCTCCTTAACACCAACATCGAAACTCCAACAAAACACCAAACTTCAACCATCCACCATTCCTGTGGTTAAGCCCTTATCGGGGTAGATCACCTAGACTCACCACGAGTCTACCAGATCTCTCACGCACACAAGGCGGCCACAATAAGTTATGCGAAATGTTATGTTTTGTTTTGAGATCTTATTACACGTTTTCTGTGGTATGTTTTTAATTATCTATCAATATTGTGGTTATCTAGTCATACCCACTAAGAAATTATACAAACTCCTTTCCTAACGAAGAAGGCTTCACAAACTTTTGCCACAAATTCAAGATGTGCATTTCATCAGAAATTAAAAATAATAGAAGGGTAAGAAGGCCGATTCAAAAATAGTTTTGGAAACTGTAGTGAAACAGTAAAACACTTTGTATACGATAAAGATAGGCTGATTCTGGAACAGCTTTGGGAACTCTAGTGAAACAGGCGGTTAGGAAAGAGAGTAACCCTGAATAGGGGTAAGACCTTGAGCACTGACTGAAAATATCAATAGATGTCAACATTTAACTCTCTAAAACTACTTTTCATCATAGCTGACAATCTTGTAGCCCTCCTTGCTGAAAAACACAATATTGCGGGTAACAGAGCAGCTGCCTTGGAGCTTGTATAGAAATAAGAAATACTTATCTCAGCAGAAAAAAAAAACTTGAGATAACAAACCTGCCCCATAATGAATAATCCTTCCAATACATGACCTAGATTTGTGTTAATTACAATTAATATAGCTCGAATTGCAATATCGCGATATACTAAATGAAAATGACCTTCTGATTCCTAATTGTTGTTCAAATAGAATAGCTATGTACTGTGAGACAAACATTACACTCGATACTTACTAAACAACTTGAGATCGTTAATTAGCTTATTTATAAAAACTATTGTTAGTTATTAATTATTTAGCAATGTAAAGTTAAAGAGTACAAATGTATGTATCTGGCAGAGTAAATTCAGCTTGGAGCAGAAATAGAAAGCTGACTCCAAGATAGGAGAACGGTGTGAGTAACTCTTTGCTAAAAATGTTTCTTTTGTCCAGTCACGTACCTCCGGGTCACGTCGGGAGTAAACCTTAAAATTCGGAAGAGAATAATTTTCCATTGTACAACACGTCTCACGTGAGTGTTGCGGTGCACCTGGGTTGAAAAAACTGGATTTTGGGTAATATTTACGACAACTTTCTGTCCAATCAGAAAAAAGCCGCCATTGCGGTGTTTTTAGTATATAAAGAGCCCAAGAAGGCACATCGGGGCTGTCTGTTAGCTGTCTGTCGCTGTATACTGTCTGTATGCTGTCATGCTGTATGTCGCTGCCTGTTGTTTGATCTTGTAACGCTGTCATGCTGTCGGTTTTCAGGCTAAACGACATTTCTTCGCACAAAGTTAAACACGGTAACTTGTAACGAAACTTAGTAGTTTCCAGCGCTCTAAGTGTATTTAAAGTCAGTGACGTGTATTAAATTATATTGTGTAAAGTAGAATCAAGAAAGAAGTAAATATAATTACGTGTGATTAACCAAGTATTAAAGTTCCTAACAAGTTTTTACGTTAGCAGAATTGTAAAGCAAAGGGCTTGTCTCGCATCTCCTAGTAAAAAATAAACTCCAGGAAAGTTACGCATGTCTTCATCATTATAAGATCACTCCCTGAACTACCTCCATTAGCTGCACCACCCCGAGAGAGTCAACTATCGTGCAGACTGGGTAACGCCGAGGCACTTCACCGGTAGTAGATTCACATCAACAGGTACGTGGGGTCTACTCTTTGGTAGTGGAGTGAGGCTTGCCAACGTCACCAATCTGGGCTCCAAGCCTAGAAAGCAGCATCTGATGCTCTGAACGTGGTGATCAGCAGAATAGGCCAATAAGTCCACCGCAAACTAATACTCATAATTAATTGGGAAATAATTACAGATAAATACTATTTGATAACCCATAAATTTTAAACACCCGTTTACAGTCTCAGCTTATGAAAACAGCAATAGCACCTACATTAATTTAGCCTCTATAGAAAAGCAATTCATATAATTTCTTTTCATAAATACATATATATTGACAAGAATAGATTTCAAGAAATAATCATTAGTCATAAAATATCTGGGCTTCAACAAAAACCGTCAGAGACAAAACATAGTTTTAATAACAGAACACAACAAGGAATAGACATACTACAATTAAACGGGTGAACATTCCTAATTAACGCAAATAATTATAAAGAGATGAACTTCTCTTGCGGGTAACTAGAATGGGAAATGCCTATATATAAAGCAGAATGTAGAACACACCACACAAGAGAATGCAAAAAACACTAAATATATAATTATTGGCACAACATCTATACGGTCAAGTCAATTAAAATACTTTTACAATTACTTTATATCGTAGCACCGGAGCAAGCAACTACCACAATCCCACGTTAAATAGAATACTAATAATTGCAATACGCTTAAATGACTACACACTCAACTCTTGCATTTTTTTTTCAGTGTAGGGGAACAGACCACCTAATATCATGATTCCTGGCTACAATAACCACGCATCTCTTTAACATTTGCAATAGAATGCTGATAAGAGACCATAACGAGACATAACAATGAATATTTAGAAACAAAACCTTGACCAACATTACAATAATAATTATATAAATCGCTGAACACGAGAAAATAAGACACGTAGACTTCGGTCTGAAGCAATACAAAGCTTTTAGACGACACTCGAAATAACACCTTTTAAAAGTATACTTAAGAGGAATGCCTGCAGGCTACAGACCGTAACGAGCGAAAGTGAATTCGCTAAGTATAGCAAGCTGGAAAAACATATATATATATATATATATATATATATATATATGTTTGACACACACATATTTAAGATTCTAAGCACTTCTTACCTTACCTTCGAAGAGGCCCAACTCGGCTGAATATCCATTCACTTGACGTTCCCTAGCCATTCTTCAACTATTATTGCAAAGCTTATTTCTCTGAAAACTACGAAGGGTAAATAGCATAAAATAAAATGTACAAATGAAGAGTGAATCATTGATCATAGATGTATCAACACACGCTAATAACGTTATAAAGGTACACAGGTGTGATCCCCCGTCCTTTCATGAGAGGGCTTTACTTCTTGAAATACCCCCCCCCCCAGAAAATTTGTAGGAGATTTCATTGATGTTTTCGCAAAACAAATATACTTAACACTACAATCTCACTAATGGTTAAGCGGTATTTTGTATACAGGAAAACAGAGCACTGCCATTTACACCGAAAATCATGTTGTTATATAAATGATTATTTCATAAATCTATTTGACACATTTCCCGCACGTGAGGTAACGGTGCTACCAGGAACTTAATGGCAGCATTTGCTGACTATAAGCGTAAAAACGTAGCATGTGTATATCAGTGGACCACACGTCAATCATGAGTGGTAGGTATATCAAATTATATTCTTTTTAAAATGCAAATATTCAATTAAGTGCACTACTTATTATACACGAATAGTGGCTAAACGATGACTTCAGTTGCGAAGAATAGTTAAATGAATGAACTGCTAAGTGAACTACATGGAAACTTAATGGCATACACTTCAAAGTGAATTGCATGCCTTGAAAATACTGCTTTTTATAACGCATATATATACGCATACCAATAATTAAAGCGCAAAAATAAGTACTCAAACAACTATTAGTTTATTTTTTATCATATATACATTAAACGCACTAAGTGAGGCTTTTATTGGTCACAAGCGATTTTAACATTGTTTTTGTAGTTATAAAGCTAAATTCTTCGATTATTTAGAATTTTAAAATATACACCGAAAAAAGGGCAACTTTTCTTTAGTTACAATCTCATTAATATATGGACTATCCCTAAGTTAATTTTACTTTAAAAACTTCATAGCCTTTAAGCGCGTATAGTAATGAAAGAAACAAAAGAGCTTACCGCAAAAAGTGGGGTAAAGCATACACACATACATAAACACCTACATACTCACACGCATACACACATATATACACACTTAATGCATACACACATATATGCGCATTTACATAAATGCATACATGCAAGCATTTGCTTAATCTAACTAATGTAAGTAATGAAAACTTCGAAGGAACAAGGACATGGAGAAGGAATGTAATGAAAATAATATGTAAATAAAAAGAACATATATGTCCATTTGCTACTAGTGTTTTATTAATAAAATCCAATACATATTTCCACATCCTGTTCTTTTCGAATTAGACCTTTAAATTATCGACTGCATGACATGTGATAAGGCGCTGTAGGTAAATGGCCATATCATGTATAATCAAACAATATAATGGCGTCTGAGGAGGAATATTAGCACTTGTTTGAATTTCAAGTCTAATATTAATTGACTGAGATACCATAGCGTTGAATATACCGCTTCCAGGGGGCACAATGGTAAGCTCATTTCCAGGTTAAGTCCATCCAGCATTTAGAAAACAGGTTGATTCCATAGAGTTGAGGGTAGCATAGTTGCGCATAGTTGTTGACATTCCAGGATTTCTTGTTCCATCAATAATCGTACCATTCATATCCAGTCGAAGCTTCTCAAACATTAAAGCAATAGCGTTATTAGCGAGCTTTGCTTCAGTAAGAGTACCATCAGGTTTGGCAATGATTCCTTCAATGTAGAAATATCTCCTGCTAGGCAATGTATACAAACCTCAGCTTGACAAGGCATTCTGATCTCATCATGTTTCCAAAGCTGAAGGGTTATACGCCAGAAACACATGATCCTTTATTTGGCAATCTTGTCGTCGAAAATAGGCGTGACGTTGAAGATGTCCATCAAAGAATTTTATATCCCAATGCCTCGAGGAATGTGCGATTGCTTGATGTTAACAGTTTAATGACTGGAGGTGAAGTTTGACCAAACCGATGAATGAAGTGCTTATGTCGACGCTTAAAATCGATCCCCATTGCTTCGTAGGTTATAACAATAGAAGATCATCTTAATCTAATTAATTCCCATTCAATAAAATAAATTATATTATTTTGAAGCCTTATGCTTACATCTTCCTTTCTGAACCAGTATGCCTCCGTCTTGAGCAACAATGCTCAGCGTGATTTGATCGATGTAGTTGGAATCAATGATTGGTGGGTATATAGGATTTGATGGCCTTTGCGAAATATGAAGCCCAGGATACACAGACGGAAAGAACTCGTATATCGAGTGGCCGCTCTTGCCATTAATGAAGGAGCCTGTTGCAATACTACACTCAATTCTAATGACGCTAACCTTAAATATGTTTACGAGGTAATCAGGCTCTACCAACTTTCCAGGAGGTGTAACAGAGGTATTTGACAATCCTAAAAGAGAGCCAATAAACGCTCTTTTGTGAAATCAACAGTATAAGGAATTAATCTCAGCCTTCATTGTATTATTATTAGGTCGAATAAAGAAGATGTCACTTCCCAATTCTAGCTTATTCGTGATGAATATATGAAGATCTGCAATCTCATACGTTCCAGAAGGAATATGGATGACTCTTAACTCATCATTGAACATATAATGAAAGCGATTATTCCTATTGTACACATTAGGAATTGAATAGAAGGTCTCAAAATTCAACAAGGCAAGCTCATAATATCCTTTAGGATATAGATGTAGTGGAGGATTTAAATGTGTAGGAAACACTGAATCAGCGCCGCTAGCAGTAATAGTGTAACTCATTGCGAAAGAAATTGCAAGCACAAGTGACCACAGATGACTAAGCGAAAATCCTGAAACCTCTTCGTGTTATACAATACTTAAACTCCTTGTAAGTATCTCTCTATCTCTTTTGGCGGTTTCAAATCTCCGAAACTATCAAAATACAAGGATGTAGTTCCAATCTTCTTTACAGCAACCCAATGCGTTCCTTCGTTTTCACTCGAGTCTAGATTCACAATTCTTTCATTGAAACGTGGGTGTGAAGGAAGATTATCGCTCATGTATACACCTCGAAAATAAGGAATCTTCAAGCGTCTAACATCCATCTCTATGTCAACAATAATTCGGGTTTTTTTCCGGGATAAGTATAGTTTTTTGACGTTTTCCTTTTCTGACAATTCCTCTTTGACTTAAGGCCAATACCTTTAGTAGATGTCTTTCGTTTACACTGGCGATTTTAGAGGCAGCAGCTAAAGACGTTGCTAGTGGTGGAATTGGTAGTAATCCTCCTCTACTCCTTTTTGTCTTGCGAATACCCTTTCCTTTTGCTTCCATAACTGTTATGTCGAATCATTTCTGCATTTCGTCTGTCTGCAGCTTTCATACTATTTACAACCGATGCTATTTGTGCAGCTCCTCCTACAGCAATAATAGGGATGAGAGGCAAAAATCCGCCATATTTTCTCTTTCTTGTGCCGGCTCCAAGAGCAACTTTCCCTTTAATGATGGATGTTACAAGTCTTGCAGCTAACTTCCCTCCTATCGAAGAATCTGATGACTGAACTCTCCTCCAGGCATTCTCAGCTAGAATCTTGTCTGCAATGTTTCTTGGCCTCGTCTTGGGACTCAGCCTAGGCTATATTGTGATCTTTACAAGCCTGATCCAGTGGATCAAAGCTCTTTTAGCCTCTTTTCAAGTTTCGTTCCAGGACTGCAATACCATATCCAGGCAAATGTGCCTCGAATGGTAGCTAATTAATAATTTTGTTGAGGAGACCAGATCCTCTCTTGACCTTGGCGCTTCTAGCTCTCATTGCATACTAATGCCAATTCCCTGGTAAGTATCTTTTTATACTATAAGATTTCAGACATATTTATAACACAACTGTATATATTCATTCACACACGTAACTATAACTTAGTTGATAAGATGGAGTTTGTCAAGCAAGACTTTGCGCTACCTATTCAAGTATTAGACTTTGAAAGCGATATTAAATGTGAACGTCATGAAAAGCTATTTCCCTGCAATGTTAGAGCTCTAATCTTGGGAAGTTCGAGTGCCGTAAAGACAAATTTAGTACTCAATATGCTACTACACGAGAATGGACTTCGCTTTGAAAACCTGTATATCTACTCCAAGTCGCTATATCAGCCAAAGTGCAAGTATCTCGTCCAATTCCTTGAAACCATTGATGGTATGGAGGTTAATACATTTGAAGATGGATAAGGTGTCTTGCATCCAGCTGAAGTTAAAGAAAATTCAACTTTTATATTTGATGATATCACTGAAAGGCAAGGAAAGATTGCATCATTTTATAGCATGGGTAGGCACGGATACGTTGACTTTATTTTAAGTGCAATCCTATGCAAAGGTCCCTAAACATTTAATTCGAGATAATACAAATATGATTATACTTTTCCGACAAGACAATTTAAACCGGAAGCATATATACGATGCTTATGTAAACACTGACATCACTTTCAATGAATTTAAGGATTTATCCAAAAATGTTTGGGAGAGCTCTTCAGAAGGAAAACTGTTTGTAGCTCTAGTTCCCGAATTCCTAATGAGCAACGACCGATATAGGAACGTATTTGATCAATATGTTAAGATTGATATGAAAGAATCCAATCATTTGTAGTTCAGAATGAGCGTCGCAGAGAACTCATGCAGTTAAAAGAGCGCTTCATCACTTTATCATTAACAGAGATGGGGAAGGCAACTATTAATTAAAAAAAAGACGGTTGTGTAATATTCCAGAACCGCAAGATGCGTCTGATGCTAAAACTAAACTATATTTGTATACTCTTACAACTTCTACGGCAAATCGTTTGCAAGAGTTTACTGAAAAAGCATCACACGAACGAATAGGAGAATTTGAGATTATGCTTAGGAATCATATAAAGATATCCCTTGAAGCACAGTACGATGGTCTAATGATTTATATATTAAAAATGGATTGAAAAGAGACACTGAAAACAACATATTGCTTGAGTCTATAAAAATGAAAGTATTATTACGACCGAAGTTTGGCACAGGTGTGCCTAGCACAAAATACATACAAACTATATAAATGCAATAACACCGCCAATAGATGCGAATGGAAATTTTTCATTTAAAAGGAAAAGATTAACAGAGATAGCTAAGAGTGATGACGCCAGCAATAAGAGGTATACGGACGCTATCGAAAAAAGGGTGCGAGTCTTCATACCGGAAAATTCAAAAGAAATTGAGGATATGGTTGTCTCGATTCAATGAATTAATTGCACAATATATTCTGAAGAGAGATGATGAAAATAACATTGTAATCGACAAAGTTAGATTGAGAACATAACTGAATCCGATACATGATCACGGTATAGTGAATAAAAAAGTCCTCATTGAATTTCTCAATTCTTGAACACAAGCGCGAGACGTAATGGTAACATTATATATGGGAAAAAGATAATCGTTGATATAGTTGAACCTCTTAATAATATGAATGCTGCAAATAAAAGGTACGTTAATGTCTCGATCACAAGAAAAACTAATGAGACACGCCAACAGCTATCCAGATATTTACCAAAGGAATTGAAACGCATATAAGCAAGAAACTCCAAAACCTTATTGCAAATATTTATAAAACTATAACTTCAGTGGATTCTGTAACAGCTATCCAGATATTTACCGAAGGAATTGAAACGCATATAAGCAAGAAACTCCAAAACCTTACTGCAAATATTTATAAAACTATAACTTCAGTGGATTCTGTAACAAAGTCTTCAAAAGACACTACGGATTCACTACTGGATTCTATAAGACAATAGTCTTGAGACCTTTGATAGTGGGGAAAAAAGCTCTTCAGCGAAAATGAATAATATTGAGAATCAGGTGGCGAAGTAAGCCAGCAGAGTAGATGAATCAATCAATAAGCTAAAGACAGAGACTTAAAATGAGCTCAGTACCAAACATTTGGATGAGAAGCTGATATCATAACAATTCCTACAAGTATTTAAACAACATACGACCGCTCATTAGAAAACAAAGTTTTGGGCTTGAAATGGAAAGAACATCACCCAGAGAGAAAGCATGGCATCTATTGGAGTGATCCAAATACATTGGTGAATCGTCTGAGACTACTTATTGCATTTAGAGACGCTGGAAATACGAATCACACACACAGGAAATAAATGAAATTATTCAAGAATTAAAGGATTCTAAAATTATTGTATAACGGAAGCTAAGAAACATAGCAGTAGAGCTCCATGCCCCAGCAAGGAGAAAATTTCTACGTCGAAAGATTATCAGCAAAGGGATAAATGAACTTGTACAGATTGATCTGGTTGAAATGATCCCTCATGCTACACTCAACAAACAACTTCTACTCTAAAATGACACATGCAAGACCATTAAAAGGCAAGACAGGACCTTCTGTTGCAAAGGCTATGGAAGAGATACTTCAGGAAATGAGTGTTACTCCCAGAAAACATTTAGAGTGATAATGGAAAGGAGTTTTACAACAATAATTTTAAAAGGCTCATGATCAATAACAATAACTACTACAGTACCTATAGCAACGTGAAAGCAGCAGCAGTTGAACGTTTGATAAGAACCTTGAAGAATATGATGCATAAGACATTTTTAGCCCAAAGCTCATACAAGTCGATTGATCTTCTGCCACAATTTATCTCAAAGTATAATAACACCTTCCATTCCACCATTCGTTTGAAACCTAGCAAAGTCAAGGATAACGGTCTTCTTCTAACAGTCTAAGATTATAACCGGCATCGAAGGGAGAGAAGGAATGCAAGAAAGTTTAGAGTTGGTGATTATGTGAGAATATGCAAGCATAAAGGGCATTTTGGGAAGGGTTATGAAGCTAACTGGAGTGTTGAAATCTTCAAAATCGACACTGTTGAAGAGAACCAATCCTTTTACCTACTTATTAAAGAATAAGGAGATTCAAAGTGCTTTCTACGGCCATGAACTCCATTCTACATTGTTTCCCGACACTTACTTAGTTGAGAAGGTGGTTTGTATGCAAGGAAATAGGATCTTTGGGAAATGGTATGGATTTCCTAATAATCAATGAATTGACAGGAATGTCTTGTAAGAAGTACTGAAATAAAAGAGACTGTTTCAATTTAAGATGATGTTTTTATTTATCACACTTACAATACCATATATCCTCTTTTACAACGATATTTGAAAGAAAAAAAATGCGCAAATATGGGAAAGATACGATATATATATGAAAGACCACAAACGTGGAAAACTATATTTATAAGGCAATAACTTATGCTTTGCATTGTGATAATACAGTATTTTTTAGTTTCAGCTTGTAACTTTGTATAATAAATTCACTTGTTCGTTGACGAAAATTAGTCATTAACCAATAGAGTATTTAATGATCTGTGAAATTGAAGAGAGTTTGACATGTGTATCAATCATGTAGCATGCATATTGGCAATTTATGGTACCTCTGTCAATGCTGCTGGGATTTACTTATGATCTTAAGGATCTTATCCTATATAGCAAGTTTGAGTTGGTGAAGATTCGAAGCAAGAACTCTAGAAACTGTATTGTGGCTCCTGCAGAAGCATTGGATGCTATCGTTAAATTGCATCGCATAGAATGGAGAATGCCTGTGATGCGTCTTGCAGATACTGAAAAGGTTGAATTTCTCAAGATCGTTAAGGCCGACAAAAAAACTGCACATCGCCTTTCGAACCTTGGATCGTCATATCCAGCCTGCTGTGCCGCAAACTAAATCGTTTACACGAATGTGGCGACAACGTCCAAGCCTGAGAAACCAAGATTTGTTATAGTTGGTGCTCAAACAGCAAGAATTATGATCCAAAAAAAATTGATCCGAGTTTGATCATTGTATTATCACCAATTTGAGACTTTATCTGAATAGTGAGTGTTATCCTTACCATGACATGAATTTGGACTTCGGAAATTCTAAATTCGCCTCCCTATATGGAATGTATTCAAAGTTTCAGAACTCGTATTAAAACAAGGAGAATTATCCCTTATTGCAAAGAAAAGATTTTCTGAAGTAGGCTCCTTTATTCATCAATGTCTGTTCTAATCAACCAGGGGAGACTGTCAATGGTGCGGTTAATATTAGACTTGAAATTCAAGCAAGTGCTAATATTCCTCCTCATATCGTCGCCCTCCGTGGTGTAATGGTTACCATGCTAACTTCATATACCCAATGTCGCGGGTTTAAACCCGGCGGAGGACGATGGATTTTTTCGGGTGTAAAAATCCTATATATATATATATATATATATACACGCACACTAAGTGAGATAAGCGATTTTAACGCTGTTTTTGTAATTATAAAGCATAATTCTTCGATTATTTAGAATTTTAAAATATACACATACAGTCATGGAAAAAAGTATTCATACACCAGTGTTTATGTAGAAAAGCTTAATTTGTTATAATTGAAGTTAACATCCAGAGAGGTTATATGGTAAACTAACAGTATGATATTTCCTCCTGAATCTATACATATAAAACGCATGACCTAAATTACTCCTCTTCAAAAAGTAAACAAAACATTTGTACCAGCTGGCTTCTCACAACGAGGAAAAAGGTATTCATACACTCAAAGAAAATGATAGTTTAAATACAATACAATAACAAAAGTAATACTTTGTAGGCAATCCCGTTCTACGAATTACTTCTGTTAACCCCTTTGGTATGGAATGAACCAGGTTTTTTGTAGTCTCTAGGCAATATTTTACCATTCTTGTTGAAGACATTGTTTCAGAGCTGCCTTACTTCGTATGTCATGCTTTCGGACCATTCTTTCAAGGGTATCCCAAGATGTTCAATTGGATTAAGGTCTGCACTCTGTGCTGGAAACTTGAGAAGGTGGGGAGCAGTGGGGAATATGGTACAACAACCACAAACAAATTTCCGCCGTATGCTTAGGATCATTGTCTTGTTGAAAGTAGCAATCTGTGCCTAAACTCAATTTATCAACACTGTTTTGCAGATTATTCTTTAGGATATTTAAATATGTTACCTTCAACAAAAACAAGTTCCCCAACACCAGACGTAGGCATACATCCCCAGATTATAATTCCTGCTTCACTGTGGCTTGACGGTGCTTAGGTTCAAGCTCAGTATTTGGTCTTCTCCACACCAAAATTCTGCCATCATTTACAAATACATTCAATTTACTTTCATCTGTGAACAGTACCCTGTCCCAGAAACTCGGGTTCTTGCTTAGATGCTCTCGAGCAAATTCAAGTCTGACTTTCTTTTTCTTCTTGCTGATGTACGATTTCTTTCTAGGTACCCCAGCTCCATAGACTGCACTACTTAGAACATAGCAAACAGCCCTTGGTGTTATTTCCTTTCCGAACTGATTGTTAACATAGGCAGACAATGCAGAGGCTGTCAATTTTGGATATTTTTTTATCATTCTTATTAACATATTCTTTTCCCTTTGCGTTAGCTTCTATGGTCGTCCTCTTCTTTCGCTGCTAATGATAGAATTTCTTTCTCTATATCGTGTTATTATGGACTGCACATTTGCCCGGCTTCTTCCAATAACATCAGCAATGTTTGAAAATCATTTTCCTTTTTGATATTGAGAGATAACTATCTGTCTTTCTTCTACAGTTGTGTCTTTACCTTTGTGGCCCATATTTCTGTCGCACGGCATTCACTACGTAACACAACCAACAAGCAGGAGGTGTAGCTTGCCACTGAAGGGCCTTGCTTGCTGCAAACGGTTCGTTGGTGGTTTCTGTGTTTACATTTCTAGTGGTGTATAAATACTTTTTTCACTGTCAAATACAGCCAGCATTGGGATATCGTTTATTTCCTTGAGGTACGTTTGTTTAATACTCAAATCTTTGTTATCATGACACTGTTTATTTAATGGGGTGGCTTCCTACACAGAATCGTAGCGCTGTCATTTAATTTAATATGGAAATATCAGTGGTCAATTTCAATTGCAGTAATGTATGGATACTTATTTCCATGGCTGTATATGCATATATGCGTTATAAAAAGCAGTATTTTCAATGTGGGCAATTCATCATAAGCGATTTTAATGCTGTTTTTGTAGTTATAAAGCTAAATTCTTTGATTATTTATAATTTTAAAATACACACATATATGCATATATGCCTTATAAAAAGCAGTATTTTCAATGTATGCAATTCACTTTGAAGTGTGTGCCTGTAAGTTTCCCTGTAATTCATTTAGCAGCTCATTCATTTAACTATTTTTCGCAATTGAAGCCATCATTTAGCCACTATTCGTGTATAATAAGTAGTGCACTTAATTAAATATTTGCATTATAAGAAGAATATAATCTGATATACTTACACTCATGATTGTCGTTTAGTCCACTGATATACAAGTTCTACGTTTTTACGCTTATAGTTAGCAAGCGCTGCCACTTAAGTTCCTGGTAGCACCGTTACCTCACGTGCGGGAAATGTGTCAAATAGGTCTATGAAATAATAATTTATATTATATGATTTTCAGTACTCATGCGCTGTACAATGTTGAAAACCGGTTAAGTTGTTTTGCATGAAATATATACGCGTCAGCTCGGTGCGAGATAGAACACGTGCTTTTCCGATAACATCTCTCTTCGCGGAAAACACCTGCAAATCCTTGCCAGCTCTTAGTTATTTTGGTAAACGTGATTCATTGATAATTATTCTTTCGTGTAAGTGGCAGTGCTCTGTTTTGCTGTACACAACATGCCGCTTAACCGTTAATGATATTGTAGTGTAAAGTATATTTGTTTTGCGAAAACATCAATGAAATCTCCTTCATATTTTCTGGGTATCTCAAGAAGTAAGGCCCGCTTATGAAAGGACGTGGGATCACACCTGTGTCCTTTTATAATGTTATTAGCGTGTGTTAATACATCTATGATCAATGATTCACTCTTCATTTGTACATTTTATTTTACACTATATACCCTTCTTAGTGTTCAGAGATATAAGCTTTGCAATAATAGTTAATTGAAGAATGGCTAGGAAACGTCATGTGAATGGATAGTCAGTCGAGTTGGGCCTCTTCGAAGGTAAGCTAGGGCAAGAAATACTTAGAATTTTAAATACGTGTGTGTGTGCGTGTTTGTGCGCGTGTGTGTGTGTGTCAGACATTTCATCAAAGCTACATTTCTCTGCGTGTGAGGTCTGTTAATGGGGTGTTATACAGGATGTTTCAAAAATACAGGGCATAATTTCAGGTATGTATTTCCCACATGTAGACAATCAAGTTAGTTCATTATAACATGTGTCCGGAAATGCTTCATTTCCGAGTTATGGCCTTCACAACATTGAAATTCACTTGAACGTTTTTCTTTCCGCAGGTGTTTGTCATTACAGAAGATGTTCAAAATGTCCACCTCCTGCTTGAATACAGACCTCACATCGATGTCTCATTGACCTGCGAACACGATCCCAAACTCCAGGAGTATTGCGTATGTCCTCACGGCTTGCCACAATTCGATTCCGAAGGGATTACAAATCAGGCACCGGAGACGAATAAACCAATGATTTTAAATGGCCCCACAAGTAGAAATCGAGAGGGTTCAGATCAGGTGAGCGTGGAGGCCAAGCAATTGGGCCACCTCTACCTATCCATCGATCAGGAAACCTTCGATCCAAGTACCGGCGAGCCGTAAGACTGAAGTATGCAGGAGCGCCATCATGCAAGAAGTGAATGTGTTGATGATTGATCAGTGGAGTGTCTTCGAAAACGTCAGGTATGGTGTTTTCCAGGAAGTTGGGTGCAACTAATCGATCACCAATGATACCGGCCCACATGTTGAGGGAGAACCGCACCTGGTGATCAGATACAACAGTTGCACGGGGTTTTCATGCGACCATACATGCTGATTGTGGAAATTTGTTATGCCATCTCTTGTGAACTGTGCTTCATCTGTAAATAATACGACGGCAGAAAAGTTCGGATTTACACCACACTGCTGCAAGAACCACTGACAGAACCTAACTCGTGCAGGGTAATCTGCTGGTGACAAGGCCTGTACACGTTGCAAATGATAAGGATACAATTGATACTCGTTCAACAGTCTCCAGACAGTGGTATGAGGAACATTGACTTGCAACGCTAACCGTCGTGTGCTGATAGAAGGAGTCCTGTCCACAGCCTCCAGAATCTCCTCCTGCACTTCTGGAGTTGTAGATCTTGGTCGTCCCCTTCCCAAACCAGGAGAGGTGAATGTTCCATACTCGCACAGACGGGAATGGAGACGTACAAATGTCTTCCGATCTGGACATTGTCGCTGTGGGTACCTCTCCTGGTACAAACGACGAGCCAGCGCAGCATTGCCGTCCGCCTTACCGTACATGAAGTGTATCTCTGCCAGCTCTTGATTTGAATACATGTCGCACAGTCTTAACGCCTAAAGAACACTGAATGTAACCTTCCTCAGAATGAACTATCAGAGCGCCCTCCTAATGTCTCCTTTGACGGCAAAGACCTGTGGAAAGAAAAACGTTCCAGTGAATTCCAATGTTGTGAAGGCCATAACTCGGAAATGAAGCATTTCCGGACACATGTTATAATGAACTATTTTGATTGTCTTTTTGTATTTGAAACACCCTGTATACACATTCCAAAGATTATTTGGCTTTTTTTTAAAGTTATATTGTACAAGAATTCCTTAAAAGTCCTCTCATGAAAGGACCGTGATCGAAGCTCTGTTCTTTTATAATGTCATTAGAGTATTTTTATTTTTAATATTAGTGTATATATATATATTGGGGGGGCGGGAGGAAACAGGATAATCTATTTACGATGTTCGGCCTTCATCTATCATAATTGCATGAGTTGTTTCCGGGGTCATTGGTCATTCGTAAATATATATATCTGTTTTTCCAGCTTGCTATACTTAGCAAGTTCACTTTCGCTCGTAATGTTCTGTAGCCTGCAAGCATTGCTCTTAAGTGTACTTTGAAAAGGTGTTATTTCGAGTGTCGTCTAAAAACGTATTGTTTCAGACCGAAGTCTATATGTCTTATTTTCTCGTGTTCAGCGATTTATATAATTATTGTAATGTCGGTCAAGGTTTTGTTTCTAAATATTCATTTTTATTTCTCGTTATGGTCTCTGATCAGTATTTTATTGTAGATGTTAAAGAGATGCGTGGTAATTGTCGCCAGGAATCATGATATTAAGTGGTCTGTTCCCCTCCACTGGAGAGAAAAAAATAAAATGCAAGGGTTGAATGAATGGTCATTTAAGCGTATTGCAATTATTAGTATTCTATTTAGCATGGGATTGTGGTATTTGCTTGCTCCGGTGTTACGATATAAAGTAATTGTAAAAGGATTTTTACTTTGTCTTGACCGTATAGATGTCGTGTCGTTTTTACATTTTGTTGTGTGGTGTGTTCTACATTCTGCTTTTTATGTACACTTATATATTTATTTATTTAAATGTATCTATATTGGTATTTCCCATTCTCGTTACCCGCAAGAGAATTTCAAATCATAGATAATTGTCTCTTTATATTATTTGCGTTAATTAGGAATGTTCACCCGTTTCATTGTAGTATGTCTATTCGTTGTTGTGTTCTATTATTAAAGCTATATTTTGTCTCTGGCAGTTTTTGTTGAAGCCCAGATATTTTATGACTAATTATAATGATTGTTTCTTGAAATCTATTCCTGTCAATGTATATGTATTTTTGAAAAGAAATGATACGAATTGCTTTTTAATAGGGGCTGAATTAATGTAGGTGTTATTGCTATTTTCATAAGCTGAGGCTGTAAACGGGTGTTTAAAAGTTATGGGTTATCAAATAGTATTTATCTGTAATTATTTCGCAATTAATTATATGTATTAGTTATTTCGTAAGTATCGAGTGTAATGTTTGTCTCACAGTACATAGCTATTGTGTCATTTTTATTTAGTATATTGAGATTCGAGCTTTCTTAATTATAATTAGCACAAATCTAGGTCGTGTATTGGAAGGATTATTCATCATGGGGTGGGCTTGTTTTCTCAAGGTTTTTTTTTTCTGCTGAGATAAGTATTTCTTATTTCTATACAAGCTCCAAGGTGCCATATTGTTTTTTTTCAGCAAGGAGGGCTGTATATTGTCAGCTATGATGAAAAGTAATTTTAGAGAGTTAAATGTTGACCATCTAGTGATATTTTCAATCAGTGCTCAAGGTCTTACCCCTATCCGGGGTTACTCTCTTTCCTAACCAGCCTGCTTTCTATTTCGTAAACATCCTGTTTCACTAGCAGTTCCAGAATCAGCCTCTTATCGTATACAAAGTGTTTTACTTTTCACTACAGTTCCCAAAACTGTTTTTGAATCGGCCTTCTTATCCTACTAATAACGCAACATTTTCAATGTGAAGTGTAATTCGAAGCTGGAGGATTTTCCTCAAAGTCGATCTTTGGAAGGTACCGAACTTAAATATAGTACTCCTATTTACCCAACGTTTCGTCTTTGAGTTATGCTGTTCACATATGCATCCGCCTGTCTAAAATACTTTGTCATTCATGGGCCACAAAACTTGGTTTATTGGTGAAATATTGATACCTAATTTTAGGGTGAAGCTAGCGGATACTGGTAGTGAAGGTAAAAATAAATAATAATGAATAGATACATTGATTTAAATGTAATGCGTCATACCGTTTTCTGCCCCATACCCAACATTGTAAGTGTATTTCTTATCAAACAATTTAATGTGTTCCTAATGTTCCTCTTCTTGAACTATTTCCTCTTTTGCTCACTCTTTCTAAAACAAGACCCTTGTTTGATTATGAGCCCATTTTGCATGATCCATTCTTCTGCATACCTACATTTCAAATGCTTTCAATTGCCCTTGCTTACTTCGTCGCTTGTCCAATTTTTACTTTCTTTACACGTACTACGTACATAGTATATAGAGAAGGTATTGCACCCCACCCAAAAATTCGATACCGAGATTTCACCGGAAATATATGTTATAGGGTCCCCTGTATAAAAAAAAAATCATTTTCACAAAAAGGTCCGTGTGTGTGTGTGTCCGTGTGTCTGTGAACACGATAGCTCAAAAACGAAAAGTCGGTAAAATATCAAACTTGTATTTAAGTATATTATTTTCCAGGGATGCGACAGGAAGATTTTGAGGACCCCCCCACCCAAACTACCCTTTACATGAAACTTTCTTCGAAAATTTTGATTTTCTCAAAAATGGCTAAAGATTTTGATTAAATATCATGTATTAAAGATATTTAACTGACAAATAAAATGTATATCTGGAACTTTCAGGGAATAGCTTCTGAAGACTACTTTATTCTGGATGAATTTTACGGAATTTTGCACAATTGCTATACCGTAAGAAATGGAGAAAATGTAGAGCATTTTAAAACACGCGATTTATGTTACATGCGTTTTTTTTTTCATGGAGTTGATCGTTTTTAAGATATTCCTTGTTTTTGGTTTCCGCTTTGAAAAACTTACTTTTTTTCATATTGGAATTTGTCAACTCCTGTCCATACAAACAAAGGAACTTTGGTCAAATAGCAACCAGCTTTTGACTATCACTTTAACGTATGGTATTCCCTTATTTCGCTTCTACTTACAAGGAAGCAAGTTATAAGACTATTCCTGCTAATTTATTACTTTCTCTACATGTACCATATACATAATGTATAGAGAGGGTATTGTATTCCACCAAAAACTTCGACACCGAGATTTCACTGAAAATAGACGTTTTAGGGCCCCCTATAGCAAAAAAAAAAAAAAAAAAGTATTTTCACAAAAAGGTCCGTGTGTGTGTGTCCATGTGTCTGTGAACACGATAACTCAAAAACGAAAAGTCGGTAAATACCATACTTGATATTTAATATCTTCCAGGGATGCGACACGAAGATTGAGATAATTCCTCCCACCCCAAGCTACCCTTTATATGGAAAAATTTTCGAAAATTCTATTATAAATATTTATGTTTCTTACAGAAATGTAGAGAGTCATGTGAATGGAATACATCAGATTTTTCTGCATTGTACATCGATTACCTCTTTAAGGATACATAGACATGGTTTTCAATCTCGTTACTTTCTCTACACGTGCTATGTGTATAGAGAAGGTATTGTAATGCACCCAAACATTCGATACCGACATTTCACCGGAAATACATGTTTTGAGACCTCCTGAATGCAAAAAAAAAAAATGTTAGAAAAATGTCCGTGCGTGTGTATGTGTATGTGTGTGTCTGTGGGCTGCATAGCTCAAAAACGAAAAGTCTATTAAAAACCAAACTTGGTATTTAGGTTCTTCCAAGGATGCGACACGAAGATTCAAGAAAATCCCCCACTCCCAACTGTCCTTTACTTGGAACTTCTTTCGAAAATTTTTATTTTCTAAAAAATGGCTCTTATGATTTTGATTTTGATATCGTATATTAAATATATTTACCTGACAAATAAAATGTATATCTTGAATTTTCTGGAATAGCCTCTGAAGACTACTTCATTCTGGATGAATTTTGCATAACTACTAAACCGTAAGAGATAGACAAAAACTTAACACACACAAAATGTAGAGCACGTTAAAACACACAATTTATGTTATATACATTTTTTTTCGTGGAATTGATCGTTTTGAGAGATTCCTTGTTTTTGGTTTCCGCTTTGAAAAACTTATACTTTTCTCATACAGGAAGTTGCCAACTCGTGTCCATACAAACAAACGAACTTGTCACATAGCAACCAGCTTTTGGCTTTCACTTCAACCTATTTCTTCCTTATTTCGCTTCTACTTACAATAAATCAAGAAATAAGACTATTCCTGCTATTGTTTCTCGATTAGCATGAAATAAATAAAAGAACAAGCTTATTAACTTTAATTTGTTACAGAGAAATAGAGAAAGTCATGTGAATGGAACACATCAGATTTTTTTTTTGCTATTGTCATTTTGCTTTCTCTACAGCGCCTCATGTTAGATTTCTATGTCCTAATACATTTTGTCAGACTTTTTTCTTTTTGTATTAATTATGCTGAGAGAACGACAATATTGAACATTTTTTTTTCTCAATAAGCCTTTAACAATCAGTGGGATGGCATATATACCCAGTATACTCTTTCAAACTTAATATTTTACTAAGGAAGTTAAATATTAAGCATAATGATTTCATTTTTATGTTAGACAAATTTTGTTTTCAGCGTTAGTTTCTTTTCTACATCCTTAAAAGCTTCATCAAATGTAATAAACCTGAGGCATGTTGTGAAGTTTGTTGGTGTTCTTCTCGTTTAAGGAAGGAATGTAGGTGACGTCAAAAATTCACCTTCCTTACTCTCTTCTGAGTGATCAAGCTCAAATTTTTTTCGTTTTTCTTCAATCAGCGTTTGAAGAAAGTAGACTTGAAACTTGAAACTACCTTAACTGCAACATGCTGTTTATTTGTTACCTTTAATCTCTCCTTACACAAAAGTGTAGAATCTCGTCAAAGCAACAACTTATGTCCTGTACATTTTTGTTGTGGAAAAAATTAAATGTGTTATTTATCTTTCGTTTCACTCCTGCCCATACAAAAAAGCGAAATTCAATGGCAATCGCATAGCGACAGATTTTAACACATTTCCTATTTATAAGGACCAAAGTAATACGACCACTCTGCCAATGTTTATCACGATTAGCACGAAGTAGATAAAAGATGAATCATTAATAAGAAGTTTATTTGCAGAGTCGGTAGAGAAAGTCATGTAAATGGGACAGAGCAGATTTTTCGTTTATTTCGTGTATGTCTTATATGTTTAATGGGTAATGGATAGGTATGAGAATTCTGGAACAGCTGTGGCCGCCTGCCTCGCACTGTCTTGCAAACACGTCGATGGAGCCTTGCGAATTCTGCTATTGATTTAATATACATTTCTGACTAAAGGAAAATGGTTTGTCAAACTACATAAATGTAAAAGTACGTGCACCAATAAATTTCTCACATGATTTCCAATGTATACTTATAATATGCCTTTTGTTTATCCTCAGGCATAAATCGGGAACATTCACTAGGAAATATGTATAAAAACAATTCGTAAAGGTACCACAGCTAATTACGTTATACATTGCTCTTCTCCTTTTAGGTATTTCAGAACGTTCTAGGTCCATACAATTATACATACTTTTATCCCTTTATAAGCTTTCCAAATTCTGCTAGTAGCGCGTCTTTACTTTCTGTAGCATATATTATATGCAATGTACATAGTAGGCAGAGAAGATATTGTATTCCACCTTCAACACTGTGTTTCACCGAAAATACCTACTTTGAAGACCCCTGAATTCAAAGAAAGAATTTTGAAAAAAAAAAAAAATGTGGTGTGTGTGCGTGCGTGCGTGCGTGCGCGCGCTCGCGCGCAGTATAACGCAAAAACGAAAAGACTGTTAAATGCGAAATTAGGTATTTAAGTTTAATTTCTTCCAAAGATGCGAAACGAAGATTTTCAGAAATATCCCCCACCCCAAACTATCCTTTACATGGATAATTTTTCAAAATGTTAGATTTTCTAAAAACGGTTAACGATTTTGATGAAAATGTAGTATATTATGGATGTTTACATGGCATATAAAATGTATATCATGGGAATCTTGGGTATAGGCCCTGAAGTCCTCTTCATTATGGATGACTTTTGCACAACTGCATGGAAAATATTATTAGACAAAAATTCTACATCTCGTTAAAGCACACAGATTGTGTCAGATACATTTAATTTGTGAACTAAATCGTTTCCAGGATATTCCTAGTTAATGGTTTCAATTTAAAAATATTTATACATTTCCCAAATGGAAAATCATTATTTATTTTTCTTTCTTCTGGCAGAGCATCATATAGCGACCTGTTCTTGAAAGATTTTGTCTATTGCTGTAGCCTTCTGTATTCCATCATTTCTGCATATCTACAAGGAAAAATGTAATAAAAGTATTTCGCGCATGTTATCTATCGTACGTGTGAATTAGCAAAATAAGCTTCTTTTCTTCTTTTGGAATAATTTCTCACAGAATAGCAGTGGAAAGTCAAGTGAATGTGACACATGACATTTTTACTTTCTGTATCACATATCAAGTAAAGAACACATGCATTCCATCAAAAATTCGATGTCGATATTTCACAGAAATTACATGTTTTAAGGATACTGAATAAAAATAACATTTCAAGGAAAAGATAAGGCACATGGCGAGAGACCAACCTACTAAAAACGAAATGCCAAATAAATGCCAACATATATATTTGTATTTTTGTTCAGTATCTTCCAAGAATACGACACAAATCTTTTCAATAAAATCCCTCCACCAGAAAATATCCTTCATACAGAAAGGACAGCTTGAGGTGGGAGCTTTTCTTGAAAAACTTCGGTTTGCTACTTTGGCATATAAAGCGAAGTGTTAGGGCTTGATATTTATCGGATATTTCGTTTTGAGTTTGTGCGTGCATAGACACACAGGTAGACAGACTCATGGAGATTTTTTCTAAAAATGCTTTCCTTATATTCAGAGGCCTCAAATCATGCATTTTCCTCTTCTAAATTATTAATAGCCAAAATGCATTGTGAATAACGTACTGTGAATAGATGAGTCATGTTGTGTTGCACACTATAGGAAATATTTATATTTCTGTGAATAGGTAATGGATAAACAAAACACTGCCTATTCTGCAACAAACGATTCTTTAAAGAGCTTACTTTTTTATCTACTTCGTGATAATCGAGATAAACATTATCATAGTCTTATTACTTAATTTCTTATAAGTATAAGGGAAATATAGGACAACAGTAGGCTAACGTGATAGCATCGAATCTTTAAAGAGCTGGTATCTATATGGTGTTTTTAAATCCGGTTCTCTTTGCATGGCCGGGAGTAACAAATGTTCGTCTGTTCCAATTTGAGAAAATTATTGGTATTGGAAAAGTTAAACGAGTAAGGAATATTCCGGATATAGTCACATCCACAACAAATGTATTTAACAAATTGTGTACTTTAAAGAGATATACTTTTATTGTGTGTTAAGTTCTTTATATATCTCTTACTGATAAGTTACACAAAAGTCTTCCAGAATGAAGAGGTCTTAGGAGGCTATTGCCAGAAAATTCAAGTTATGCATTTCATTCTTCATAAAAATATCTTAAACATGTGATATTTTAATCAAAATCGTTAGAGCCATTTTTGAGAAAATACAAATTTTCGAAAAATGACCCGTATGAAGGGTAGTTTGCAGTGGGGGCATTTTCTTGAAAATCTTCGTGTCGCATCCTTGGAAGATACTGAACTTAAAGACCAAGTTTGATATTTAACGGCATTTTTGTTTGAAAAATGCTGCCCACAGACAGACACACATACAAACACGGACATTTTTCTAAAAATGCTTATTTTTATTCAGGGGGTCTCAAAACATGTATTTCCGGTGAAATCTCGGTGTCGAATTTTTGGGTGCAATACAATACCTTCGGTATACACTGCACCAAAGAAAGTAAAAATGTTTCAGGGATATAAAGTGTGTCATGTGACTGGAACACGTCAGATTTTTAGGTATTATGGAATTTTTACTTTCTCTAGATAGTAAGAGTCCGTATGGCTGTGAACAGGATAACTCAAAAATGAAAAGCCGGCGAAATACCAAACTTAGTATGGAGTATTTATTTTCCCAGAAAATTCAAGATATACACCTTATTTGTTATGGAAATATTTTTAATATACGGCATTTAAGCAAAATCGTTTGTCATTTTTGAGATACTCAAAATGTTTGAACTTTTTTCCATCTAACGGGTATGTTTGGTTGGGCGGGAGTTCTCTAAATTTTCGTGTCGCATTCCTGAAATTACTAAACTTAAATACAAAGTTTGGTATTATACCGTCTTTTCGTTGTTGGGTTATCGTGTTTACGGACACATACTCGCACGGATCTTTTTCCTAAAATGATTATTATTATTGTTATTATTATTATTATTATTATTATTATTATTGGGACACTAAAGCGTGTATTTCCGTTGAAATCTCGGTATCGAATTTTTTAGTGGAGCGTAGTATCTTTTTTGCCTACGTGGCACGTACTATGCAGAGGAAGTTAAAATATTGTCCTACTTCGGCCTTTTCTATTCGGCGTTTTGGTGTATTGTGTGGTATAAAATAGATGATTAAGATAACTTGTTGATAGGTTTTTTTTATTAAGCCTGTTTCACAGTAAGTATTATTATTTGCAGTGTATAACAAATCAGTACAGTTCTGGCAGCATTTAAAGTTATATTCTCAGAGGAAACTTCCTTGCCTTTCGTGTGAGTCTTTACTTGTTAGCTTCAAGACTTTTCTTTTTAGTTTTGGATGAGGAGAGGGAGGGGGGGGGAGCAACAACGCAATACCAGGTGTTACTCAGAAGACAACATGTTTACCTTCATGGATGGTATTTAATTTATGACCACAGCAGCTTACGGTTAAATTGAGATTCTGTACCAAAACTAAACCCTTCTGGCCATCTTGTTCGTTCGTAGTAATTTAATGTGGTATATAACATTATTTCGCATCTATCTTAAGCAGTTCATAGCTGCATTACGTGTTAAACGGAGAGACATTAAAGATACGCTAAGCTAAGAAATGCTTCCAAGTATTCTTGGACCTGGCGTTTGCTGATATAGCGAAATAGTAAAGATATTCCGTTTGAAAACCTTGCAACAAAAGTTAAGCAACTCGTCCAAAACAAGGCAAGTTTAATTTATTTTGAAATATATTGAAGTCTTGAAATTAATCATTTTCGGACAGGTTGAATAATGTCAACTCATTTGACTCTCCAACCGTTCTTCAAGACATTGTTAATTAAAGCTTATTCTGTGCTCTTCATCTTAATCGAAGCAGCTTTAATTTATCTGGCGCGTATGTGCTATATAGCGGGTACAGAAGGTATTGTATTCCACCCAAAAATGCGATATAGAAATGATACTGGGATACATGTTTTGAGGTCCCCTGAATAACTATCATTTTAAGAAAAAGGTTGGCGAACCTATTTCATTATTTGACCAGGAGAAACAAAAGTCGAATGATGACTTCCCATTTGAGAATAACGTAAGTTTTTTAGAATTAAATAAAAAACGAGGAATATCTCGGAAATATTTACCCCACAAAAATTGATTTGATGTAAATTGTGTATCTAAGAGATATATGTACCACCCGTGGACACAAAAAGTGAGTAATTCTCAGTTTCCTTATGTCGATCGAAGAGCTTAGGGTATCTTCGTATAACTGTGTTCACAACACATGCGAAAGAACTACACAGTGGTCTGGGACTGACATCTCAGTGATTAACTTCTGTGTTCTGAAAACAGATGGTGCGTTAAGTTAAAAAAATGACTCTTAAACTATTTTAAAACATTAGTTTTTTTAACAATACTTTTAGTGCTTCTATGTACCACATACTTTCGTGTGCAGCATATTGTTGGTCGTTAAAGTAAACCCATAAAGAAGGATCATAATAACTATCATATTAGTAATTGTACCGAGTGTCGTGTATTAAATAAATAGCCGCTCTTGTTGATTCAAGGTTATTAAGAGAAGGAAACAAAATGTTTGCTACTTGCGAGAGGCGAACCTGTGACCCTCACCAGAGGAATAACCCACATTTTGTCGCGCTACATGGAACGCACGGGGAAAGTGGCAGGTTTTACAATCCAAACGTTATCATGTTTTGTGTCGTTAATACTTTTAGTTAATATTGACAGTTTGTTGTTGGAGAATCTTAAGTTATGTATTTGATTGTGATTATTATCATATGGGTTAATAATATTAAGATTTGGAACTTGTGACAACTTGCTGCCACTACACAAACTGTATCGCGGATGGTGTATACAGGGCGCTGTGCCGTGAGGGACTTAGACGGATTTGGCATTCCAGACATGGCTTATTTTTTTTGGCGACGGATGTACAGTTTTGTGTAGTAGTACTTTACCTATCATTTTATTTTACCTTTTCAAATAGTCATTCAGAGGGGTTTTCCGCAATATTCTTGATATACTTTTCATTTGTTACTAAATATCTTATAAAGATTTGATAATGTTATAGAATTCATTAGCTATATTTTAGAAGCTAAATTTCTTGGAAAAATTATGCACAAAGAGTAGTTTGGAGTGGAAGATTTCTTGAAAATCTTCGTATTCGATCCCTAACGGTGTGAACTTAAATATAAGGTTTTAGTGATACAATTTACACACGCACACGCAATGCACGTGCCTGTTTCGAAACATTTTATATGTTTATTTTTTATTCAGGTAATCTTGTTTTTCCGATGAAATCTCAGTGTCGAGTTTTACTATTGTGCGCAGATACTACAGAGAGTAAACAAAAAAAAACAAAAAAAAACGAACATTGTTTAAAAAAGGATCATCTTAAAATTTTGAAAGCATAATGGGAATTATTGGTATCACCCACATCATGCTCGTTACAGTAAGATCTCCGGACATTGAAGGTGTTTTTCTTCTTCTTAAGCAAAACAGTTGGCCATAATAATTATTTACAGTAGGTAGCACTTAAAATAACGAAGTACTCGAAGACTGCTTTCAAGAACTATAAGTAGCTATAAGGATGTGCACTGAGTAATCCTACTTTTATTTCTCTGATGAGCTGGCGTCTTTTCCTTTTGAAAATAATTGTGCAATTCTCAAAAACTGTTTCATTTCCTTTAAATTCAATTTTTATTTAGAGCACACAGTCACTATTAATGCTAAAACATGCAACAGTGAAAGCAATTACATGGCAGCTAAAAACGCATATTATGTGATAGGTGAACCTAGTGACTAACTACATAGTTTAAGAATGCTATATCCTAGTATACTAACATTTTCTGCATGCGTTTGGTAGCAGATTGCGTTCCATACCGATTACAAACATCATGTAATCAGCAATTTGTGTATTTACAATTTTGCCTCTTGGGGCACATCCAGTTTCAAAGGCAGTGGGTTTCTCTCTCATGTTAACGATATTTCAGAGGGCTTAAAGACAAGACAGCGACTTTATTTCATCTCACGTGCTAGCAATGAAAAAAATATCAAGTGATGTATATTTATAGATTCATGTACAAGTCAATTCATCCTTATAGGCTTAAAGGTGCTCCCTAAGATTGCTTACATCTCTTATGGACCTCTTCAGATGTGATGATTGATTGCTTTTTGCGGACAATGTAGTAGAAAAGTGTAACTAATGAAAGCACTTTTTGCGTGCAGTGTACATATGCTTCCTTTTCTGTGAAGCGTTAAGATGATCTGTGAAATTTGACAAAAAATTGCGAACAATTAAAAAACGTATTTTCATAATAAAAGGAGATGAATTCCAGAGTTTTGTTATCTTTAGCTTTTCCCAATTGGCGTACTAATTAACTGAAACTGTAAATGGGTATGCACATGCTCAATAATAGGTATCCCCAAATTTGAACCTTATTTTCTCACAACTTTTTCTATAATCCTAATTTCTAGATTTTGAAAACTTGAACTCCTCTATGTAATATGAGTGCAATACCGCCGATTTTCACATGGAATACAACACAAAAAAATATATGTAGTATATTTATAAAGTAATTATCTTTTCCAAAAGGGGTTAAATTAACTCATTAAGGTTCAAATCAGCTCCAGTTCATAGTAAAGATTGAATGCTGTACTATGGTAACACCTCCTGGTTATAATTTATCAAATGGAAATGGCGTGTTATTTATGGACGCTCTTTAACTGCTATGGTTCTCGTGGTCCTATTCTATACTGGGCATGAAATACCGCTTAATTTTGCTCAGAGGCCTCTGTATCAGGCTTGAGGTTCTTTTACGTATCGTAAATCTACGACACGGGACCCACGCCTTTACTTCCCTTCCGAGGGAAGCCATGCCAAGGATTTTTATGTCCGAAAAAATCCATTGTCCTCAGCCGGGTTTTAACCCGCGACCTTGGTCATATGAAGTTAGCATGGTAACCATTTCACCACGGAGAGCGACAATATAGTGTATGTATGTATATATATCAGATAAGAATAATGTTAAATGAAGGCTATTTTCAATATTCAAATTCCTAAGTTAGTTTAAGTAGTTAAGAAGTAAGGTTTCTGCGTCAGAGAAATATGTGACCGAAACGCCTCATATTTGAAAGAGGGCAATATATTGTGCATGAATGCATGATGAAGTTACACTTGACGGGGCAGGCATCCCAGGTATCGGAAAAAAGGAAGTTGATGCTATCATATGGGATGAGGTTGAGGAAAGGAAATGTGAACAAAAAGCCTCATATTTTAAAGACGGCAATATATTGGATGCATGAACCTTTCGAACTTGGACCTTCACACTCAACCTGCTGTACCGCAGACCAAAGTTTTCACATGGAACGTTGGCACGACATCCAAACTTGAAAAACAGCGTTTCGTTATGGTGGGAACACAAACCGACAGACTGAATTATCTTTCTAAAGATAGCTCTCTCTTTGATCATTGCAGTATCACCAATCTCAGCAGTGAGTGCTATCTCTATCATGACATGAATTTGGATTTTGCAAATTCAAGATTCGCTTCTTTATATGATCATTATTCTAAGTTTCATTATTCTTATTATGGAAAGGAGAATTACTCGCTTTTGAAGAGAAATGATTTCGTAAAATGTGCACTTATATTTGTTGTTGACTGTTCTCATCAGGCCGAAGAGATTGTGATCGGTGCCGTTAATATCAGATTGGAAGTTCAAGCACCAGCAAACTTTCCCGCACATACGTAATTATTTTTTTAAGTTATTCATGACAAATTATTCACGTACAAACCATTAACTCATATTGTTCAATCTATTATTTAGAAAGGAAAATGTATTTTATATGAATAATAATAAAAAAAAAAGTGCTAGTCATATTATCTTTTTATTCAGTTTAGCATATATCTCTTAACCCTTCTCCTGACACTCCTACCACCAACTTCGTATGAACTCATTTACTTATGAACATCATACAATTGAAATAAAAATCTTTCAATATATGGAATTAGTCTCACAATCCTATTAGTGCGCCTCAGTCCAGATTTGACATGTGTTCACAAAAGCCTATTTCATGAAAATTTCTCATTTGCAATATTACATTATACTCATAGATTATATTCTTACTGTATAGCACTCTGGGAAGCGTACCTTCTTTCATATACGTTTCTAGCACAGCCATGTTTTGATTTATTATCTGCCAGTCTTGCTTTGTTATGTATGCATACGCTTCGTCTGCTGCTATGATGTATAGCGAGGGGAGTTCGTAGTACAGTCCTATATTCACTCGATGGTGGGGGCTAAACATGCTATTTCGATTCATCTTTCTCCACCTTTTCTGGGATTGGATCGAAAATGATTACTATAGCGTCTTCCATTCTCTTCTTCTTGACGTCAACCTTTGCGTTGTTCCTCTTCTCAGATTTCTTATCGGACCTAGAAACATACATACGCAAAACAGTAAGACAATAATAATAATAATAATAATAATAATAATAATAATAATAATAATAATAAATTCCTTTATTGACAATGAAATAAACTCTTATACTCACTTTTCTCCTTCACCTGCATTCTCGGTATGGACGCTTCGATCCATGTCCATATACGGAGGAATGTTCTGTAAAAATACACAATTGTTTTAATACTTAAGACATAATCAATTTTGTTTATTCTATGCATTTCACATATTCATCACGTTCTTACCTAGTCAACTTGCGATACACATCGCAATAGTCACCGCAACGGAAGAATGTAGTCATTTAATCATTCTGCGATGGATCCGTACAGACAATGCTATGCGTCTGCCCATTAATGTTTCCTCATGCTTATCAAGGCAGTGTTGCTTCATTTGTTCATACTCTCCCATGTTCACCCAGTGCGCGTTGTCACTTTCGACTGCACTTCTGATTATTTCACTGTTCATGGCGACGACTCACAGTCACCTGCACTTGCGTTACAGCAACAATCATTTGACCGATGTAGACGGGAGAGTGGAGGGGATTTGAACGTGTTAGTTCTTTCATGGTAATCTCATTACACACGTGCTGCCTTTCTGAAGCTTTGAACATGTTCTCGCTTGCTCGATGACCTCATTCCTCACACGATACCTTCCTGAAGTTCTGAAAGTCTTGTGCTCGCAGTTAGCTATGCATGTGATACAGCAACAATTATTTTACCATTGTAGATTAAGGAGGGGATGGAAGTTTGAGCATGCTCATTACTGCCTACCGACCACATTACGCACGTGCCGCTTTTCTAAGGTTTAAACATTTTCTATCTTGTTCGATGACCTCGTTACTCTTGTCTCACATATACACGTACTCATTCGAATACCTTCTTTGGTAGCGTTGTTTTCTCGTTATGCGGTTTCATTATCAATAGCATTTTCTCCTTGTTCTTCTCCCCCCCCCCTCTTCCTCATCCCCTTACGATCACATCAACTTCTTTTTCTCCCCGATACCTCGGATGCCCGTCACGTGTAACTCCACCGTCTTTCAAATGTGAGGCTTTGCTGTCACATATTTTTCCCTTCCTCTACCTCATCCCGTACGATCACATGAACTTTTTTCCCGATACCTCGGATACCCGCCCCGTCATTATGCATTCACGCACAATATATTGCCATCTTCCAAATATAAGGTTTTTCGGTCACATATTTCTCTGATGCAGAAGCCTTACTTCTTACCTACTAGTTTTAAAAAGTTCATTATTAGTTAGGATTAACAAACAAATAATTAAGCATCTTCATTTTAGTTTAAAAAGTCGCAGTAATAAACAGTCTTGTCTTCTATATATGCCAGTTTTTGTGAGCCTATCTTTTGCAGATGATCTAATGTGATCGTATTCTCCACAAATGATGTGGTTAGTAACCCAAGTGCATCTTGTGTCGCTATCGCTTGTTTTCTCTTGCTGTTAGGTTAAAATGAAATTGCATTTTATTTATGGACGGTCTTTAATTGCTGTGGTTCTCAGCGTCCCATTGTATACTGGGCGTGAAAGACCGCTTTGTCAGGCTTGAGGTTCTTTTACGTGGCGTAAATCTACGCCACGGGACCCACGGCTTTACTTCCCTTCTGAAGCAAGCCATTGTAAGGAATCTTTTTCGCAAATTTTGTTCATGGTAAACTGAGAGAAAAAAAATCACACACTCATAAGGCCAGTATTAGCCTAGAATTCAAAATTTACCAACAATAAGCTGTCCGATATTACGTGATTTCACGTCCGTTACCACCCGAATGACAATAGTGGGTATTAAACGGATAATGTGAGTGCAATTATAATGCTACAATCAAACCATTGTAACTTAAAGTTGTTTTAGCACTCCCACGTTATTTTCGTACACTATAAAACAAAAAAAACAAAAAAAAAACAAAAAAAAACAAAACAAAAACTTGAAGCATAACCCCTATGGCAAGGCGCACATACCCAAAATGACGTTAGCTATTTGGTTGAAGTGCTGAACTTAGGTAAGCAGAGTAGGGGTATTGAATAATCTGTGACAAGAACTGACTCAAGTAGCTTATCACCTAAGTTACCCCTATCCGATATCTGCCGTGTCCCTATAACTTGAAAATATAATTTGTAAGTTTTTCATAAAAGTGACAATTCTGTATTAATTATTTTTGACCTAACAGCAGTATTGTGTGGAAATTATATATAGTTTTAACTGCTTAAAATATCAAACACAATGCTTCTCATTAAAATTAGAGCACAGTTGATTCTTAAGATGCACAGTGGCGAATTCGCAATCACGGAAGCATCGTAACAATGCCCTATGCTCCACTAAGGAGCTACAGGAAATTAACTAACAAACTCATCACGTAATAGCTCACGACGACCAGGTAGTTACACCTTGAACCGGCCAATGCCACTGTCGCCCGACTCGGTTTAAACTTTATAAATGCTTGACAGATTTAGGCTTTATTAAAAAGTAACAAAAATCGTGCTATTATTTCGTTTCATTCGTCATAATTGTTCACTTGCCAATTAACCGGTTTTCCCATAAATTTAGGAAGGGTCACTTAAAAGTTTTGAGAATGAACGAAATAAAATATTGAACATTTAGATGTCATCATTGCATCTTTTTAAAAAACATTCCCCTTTGCATTCTATACATTGTCTCATCCTTCCAAACCATTTTTCAAATGCTGAACGCCATTCTTCCTTTCAGAGTATGCAAATACTGGTACATTCTTCGTAAGTAGCTGCTGTGACTTCAGGTGATTCAAATCGATGACCTCGAATTGCTTTTCTTTCATTTTGGGGAGTAGAAATGCCAGATCTGGACTATATGGATGGTGGCTATGACTCCTACAGAAATTGTTTCTAGTGCAGTGTGGGCAGAAGCATTGTCATGGTGCAACAAAATTCAACGAAACTAGTATTGGGACGCTTTTTACTCACTTCTTTGACTGCTTGTGGCAGACATTTTGTGATATTCCATCTGGCAGTAACAGCCTTTTGCCCCTCAAGCGGAATCGTCACTTGCGGAGAAGGAACATAACTTCTTGCCAACACTCTCGCTCGCTTCACTTGTGTGGGGATATTCTCCTGGGAAGACCTGGCCGTTAAATCCAGCTTTCCTCACCTGTTGCAATGTTAAATATGTTTTTGAATCTTCCTCCATTAAATTTTAAAATAATTTCTTGGCACCATTGCATACGTGCTTGTTCTTGCACATTAGTAAAGTGATGGGGGATTCAGTGTCTACAGAGCTTGCTGTCATCTTTAACGATTATTTTCACTTGCCGATCCAACATATAGGGCTTCCTTAATCTGGCAATACGTGTAACGATCTTCCCGAACATGCGCCGTGCTTTCACCACATTTTCATCCATTGTTGCTGTAGTCGGCCTGCTCAGTCTCCATCTTCGAGGAAATCCCTTCCTCATCTAAACTCTGCATACCATAGATAAAAGATGCATGCTAAGGGCAAATGTCCCCAAATGCACAATGCAGTCTTTCTCTACTTTCCTCCCTCCCCCAACCCTAAACCGATTTTAAAATCCTAAAAATCACAGCAGAAATGCATTCGCTTGAGAGCCATCCTAGTACCAGACCAGAGCAGTTGGCAGGCTGAGGGCAGCTCGAGGTGTGTTAGACGTGTCCCTGTTCTCGGAGAGAACCACGTTCTGACGGGATTGTGGGTTTTGCAGGATGGCGGGTGAGTGTTGGGGTTGTGAAGTGACGGGAGGAGGAAAGTATTGCTCCTCGACGGTTGCCTATCATGGTGCAACGGCCCTTGTGCACCGCTGGTGTGAAGTTTATTAAAAAATGTTTATTTTGAGGTTTTAATTTTGAATCCAATCAACTCTTGAAGAATTGTAAAGAGCTTAGCCGTAGCAGCTGTTGGCCATCCTAGTATATGGGGTAGCAACACTGATATACATATACATGCGGTGCTGACAATGGGTGGAGAAGGGGTGGGGGAGAAAAAAAGACTGAAACGCCAAACTCGTCTTAAAGTCCTACATGAAACGCCTTGTAAATACCGTCTCGATACAGTTGTGTAGCGGCAGCAACAAGCCACAGGTCCCAAATCTTAATATTACTAACTCATATGATCAATAATCGTAATCAAATACATAGATAACCTAAGCTTCTTGAACAACAAACTATGAATATTAACGACACAGAACATGATACATTTTGCTTTATACAACATTACTAAATCTACCACCTTCTATCTGTGTTCACTATATTGCTGTGGTAAAATGTAGGTTACTCCCATTGTGAGGGTCGCAGGTTCTCTTCTCGGATGTAGCAAGTATTTTGTCCCCTTCTCTTAATGGTGTTGAATCACATAGCGGCTATTTATTTTAAACATACGTATTTCATACACGACATTCGGTACAGTAGTAATATGATAGTTATGATGCTTCTTTAAGGGTTTATACTACCGAACAGCAATGTGCTGCACACGAAAGTATGTGATGCGCAGAATGGTGCGCAAACGCATCAAGCACGAACAGTTCTCTCTCAACGGTGGAGATGTATTATATGAAAAATACTAAACGTATTAAGAAAACCAGTATTTTGAAACATTTTCAGGAATTCAGTTTTAGACAAATTTGATTTTTTTTTGGGAGGTGGGAAGTTTTTTTTCTTCTTTTTTTCTTTTCACTCAATACTCCCTTCACAAACCAATCCAACAGGAAAATGCCAACCGCAACTGGAATAAAGTGTATTCTCAAGCGAGGTGGCATTTTCTTCCACCCAAGGGAGAGGTGATGCCAAGGGGTCGATATGATACAAAATACATGGCTTCACAATTACATCATGTTCGCATAACTGTATCGTGTTAGGGCTAAATGTCAAGGGGCGGTCTAGGTTTGCTGTGACAGCTTAACGATAGATTGAACGGTGTGCAGTACATGATAATACTCGATAATATTTTGATTCCCTGTGTGAGGATGAGATATTCTGATGGAATTATACCCAATTGAGAATGTGTGGGCTGAGGTAAAAAGGGAGGTGCGCTCCAATTCACCTGATGGGCGAAGGACAAATGATGGGCCCTGGACACAATTTCAAGAAGCCTGGATTCTTGTAGCTTCTCGTCCACATTACTGCGGGCATTTAATTTTGTCTGTGCCCCGAAGATTGAGGGTAGTTATTTGGGCTTAAATTTCATACGCCCGAAATTAATTAAGTTTAATTCTTGTGTTTTAGTTTTAGAAGATGCATAGTTTATTTACACACATTTTAGTTATTTAACACGAGTGTTAGTAATTGTGTTTTTGTGTGCTTAGATGGCCCATAACTCCAAATGCCAAAGTTATATAAATGCAATATTATGTCCTACATATTCAGTCATTAAGTTAACAAACATAAAAAATGACAAGCAACTCGAGATTTGAACCTAGAAACTTATGAATGTAAGCAAGGCCTTCTTAACCTCTCGGCCACCATAGCGTTGTTCTGTGATCTGTTTTCAGTGGTCATTTGTTAAGTATTGCGTTGCCAGTCACGGACCATTGTACAATTCTTTCGTGTGCAGTGAACACAGCTTTTAGGAAGATGAACGAAGTTCTTCGATTCACATCTGAGGATGACTCATTAGGTTTACCGGTATAGGTAAACGGGAACATGTGCGCCAGCCGCTACAGCCTAAATTGCACAGGCGACCGGAAAAAAATCAAAATTAAAATCTTACTACCTGCGCAGTTGTGTAGACCTGAGCATGTGTGCGAGTCTCTCTGGCACGCCTGTACATTTTTAGTTTAGTTGTGGCTAGTTTCTTGAGCAGAGTAGTGTTGGTCGTGTTTAAACCATTCTTTTAGTCGATAATTATTATTAGATATATAATTTTATATATAACAATATAATAAATTATAAATAAAAAGAGTTAAAAATAAAAAAGTATAAAAAAGAGTCAAAGAGTTAGCTTACTTTTAGTAATCTTGTATGAGTTTATTCGTTTCTCTTTGTAAGCCAATCTTTGCACCAGGTTTTGCGTTTTCGCTTCTTTTTACACTTCATAGCCACTAATAAACCAAATAAAGCGATCGCTTCGTTTTTTTATTTGCTCACCATATCACGATTGAGCTAAAATCTTCGGTTTAGCGTAGCGCGCGCGCGCGTGTGTGTGCGCGCTCTAGCCTGCACAGGTATACCTTCCCGGTTTACCTGTGCAGGTTTACCTGAAAGGTATATCGAAACGGGTGTGCCGGGCCTCAGAGAGACGCCTGAGCAGCCTATGCGAATATCGTATCTGGAGGTGTTATGGCCCCTCTATATCAGAGCCTGCAACCCAGGTTCTGATCATCCTCTCTGACCTTCGCTTCACCCCTTCTTAGATAGACGTCTATACTCCTCGGCTTCCCGATATCCTTAACCAAGTTGTTATCCAGTGGAGGACAAATTAGATGTAAACAGTTCAAGAACAGATTGACAGAATAGTTTCTGACATTAACTAGATTTTGAAATGCTGCGCTGCAAAATTAAGAATGGTACTCACATGAAAGTTTCCTGCGACGAGGTTACATCAGTATCAGCTAATTAAACTTATCTTGGGCAGCACCCAGAGCTGTAATACCTTGCCGCAGGTGAACGTTTCACCATTTCACGCCAAAGCAAATAGCGGCATTCCCACATCATTCATGAGTACTCGGTGTTCACTGTTTTGAAATATTCTAGGGCTTGTACGTTTTTGCTGCCGGTAAAGGTTTAGTTAATATCAAATCTTATTTCGATACATATATGGTTCTGTGGTCGTGAAACTGAGAACCTCGTGGTCGAACTAGGTTTTAGGTGCATTCTTTTTGTGGCGGAATGCAGTGGTGTTCCTAAAGCTTCCACTTAACGATTTTTTTTTAATTATAAGAGGCCTCACATATAAATCAACCGTAATTAGTTTCTCTAAACACACTGTATAAAGAAAAAACTATATTCCACATAAAAATTCGATATCGAGATTTGGCCTGTGCATGTGTGTCTGTGTGTGTTTGTTTTTTGCGTGAGTAAAAAAAAAACATTTTTTGGAAAAAGGTCCGTGTGTGCGTATGTGTTAGGGTTCCCTGAGTAATAAAAAACACATTTTTGGAAAAAGGTAAATGTGTGTGTGAGTGTGTTAGTAGCTTCCAAGGATGCGACACCAAGATTTTCAAGAAAATTCTCCACCGCAAGCTACTCTTTACTTGGAAAAGCTTTTGAAAACTTGTTTTCTCCGAAATGGCTCTAACGATTTTGATTAAATACCTTATATTAAAGATATGTGCATCATAAACAAAATGTATATCTTGAATTTTCGGGTACAACTTGAAGATGATCTGTTCATTCTGGATAAATGTTGCATTACTGGCAAACTTTAAGAAATAGACAAAAATTTACTCAACAAAAACATGTAGATCTTGTTTAAGCACACAATTTAAGTCATATACGATAGGCACTTTTTTCGGTTGACCGTTTCCTGAGATATTCCTTGTTATAGGTTTTAATGTTACACTAAATAACTTCTCATGTGATTTTCATTTCATTTCATCTCTTTCTTGTTTCACTACTGACAATGCAATGAATACCGAACTTCAATTGTTCACGTAGGGACCAGCTTATTTACAGATTTAGCTTTAGCCTAGTATTCTCTAATTTCCATTTTGCTTACGAGAAAGCAAGTAATAACTTCTGCTAATGTTTATCTCGATTAGCTTGATGCAGATAAACATTTGTAAGAATAGTTTGTTTTAGAACAGGTAGGTAAAGTCTTGTCAATAGAACACGTACAATTTTTTTTTTTTTTACTTCAAATCTTTTATACACTAACTGACTGACTGCAGTGGCTCACTTCAATATCCCGTACATTTAAATGGCTTTCCAATATAAATTACTCTTCGTTCAGTCTTCTACTCTTAAGTTTCAAATACTTGGACAAACTTTCTTATACTTACATGTAAAAAAAAAAAAAAAAACTTATGTTTAATTCACATGACTTTCTCTACCTGTTTGCAAAATATTCTTAAAAAAGATTTTCTTTTATCTACATCATACTAATCGAGGTAAAACCTTGCAGAAATGCTCTTATTACTTACTTCCTTGTAAGTACGAAGGAAAATAAGGGAATACATTAGGCTAAGGCGATAGTCAGACCTTTTAAGAGCAGTCACTGTGTGATTGACATAAAACTAAAGAGATGTGAAAACGGATAAAGAGTGCCTGTATGTTTCATTTTAAAAATGAATCCAATAACAATAAATATCTCGAAAATCGTTAACTGTACAAAATGTATGACATAAATTGTGTGTTTTAACGAGATCTACATTTTTTGCGTAATGTTTGTAGCTCTTACAGTTTACGAGCTATGTCATTCAGAATGAACGGACTTCAGGGGCTAACCCCAGAAAATTTCAAAATATACACTTTACTTATCTTGTAATTAATTATATGTTATATAGGACATTTTAATCAATTCGTTAAATCCATTTTACAGATAATCAAAATATTCCAAAATTGTTCCACGTTAAGGGTAGTTAGGGTGGGGGATTTTCTTGAAAATCTTCACGTCGTATTCTTCGAAGACTCTGAACTTTGATGTTTAACAAACCTTTCAGTTTCGAATGTTCACACATTTGGACCTTTTTCTAAAAATGCTTTTATTGGACTTGGGAGCCTCAAAACTCATTTCTGGTGAAATCACGACATCGAAATTTTTGATGGAAGAAATACATTCCCTACCTACTATGAACATCGTTTGTGTAGAGAAAGTAAAAATGTCTACTTCGTATGTATATCCACGATGATGTCTACCTCAAACCTTGTAATGCTTTCAACCAAACTCAAAAACTCAGGATGGTAGTTAAAGTTTGAATGTCTATATTTGCATGTGGTTTAGTGAACAAAACGCGTAAAACAAAAATCTGGTATATACAACGGCCTTCTCTAGCCACTATCATTTATTACCTTATCTACTCCGCATGTACAATGTAAAAGTGGATAGAGATTGTATTGTATTACACTCAAAAATTCGATACCGAGATTTCACCGTAAATATGTTTTGAGGCCCTCCTTTACATGGAACATTTTTCGAATTTTTTTATTTTCTCAAAAATGGTTTTAACGATTTTGATTACAATGCCGTATATTAAACATATTCACATCACAAATAAAATTTATATTTTGAATTTTCTGGGAATAGTCTCTGAAAAGCTCTTTATTCTGGTTGAGTTTTGCAGAATTTTCCATAACGCTTAAACCAAAAGAGATAAACAAAACTTACTATACAAAAAAGTAGATCTCGTTAAAACACATAATTTACGTCATATACGCGTTTTTTACGTTCTCCGTACGCACTATGTGCATAGTGTATAGAGAAAGTATTGCACTCCACCAAAAATTCGATACCGAGATTTTACCGGAAATATATGTTTTAGGGTCCCCAATATCCAAAAAAAGCATTTTCACAAAAAGGTTTGTGTGTGTGTGTGTGTGTGTGTGTGTGTGTGTGTGTGTGTCCGTGTGTCTGTGAACACGATAACTAAAAACGAAAAGTCGGTAAAATACCAAACTTGGTATTTAAGTTTGGTATCTTCCAGGGATGCGACACGAAGATTTTGAGAAAAATTTCCCCACCCCCAACTACCCTTTACATGGAACTTTTTACGAAAATTTTGATTTTCTCAAAAATGGTTCTAACGATTTTGATTAAAATTTCGTATATTAAACATATTTACCTGACAAATAAAATGTATATCTTGAATTTTCTGGGAACAGCCTCTGAAGAGTAGTTTATTCTGGGTGAATTTTACTAAATTTTGAATAACTGCTAAACCGTAAGAGATGGACAAAAACTTACTACACAAAAAATGTAGAGCAAATTAAAACACACAATTTATGTTATATACATTTTTACTTTCTCCATACGCAGTATGTACATAGTGTATAGAGAAAGTATTGCACTCCACCGAAAAATTCGATACCGAGATTTCACCGGAAATATATGTTTTAGGCTCCCCAATATCCAAAAAAAGCATTTTCACAAAAAGGTCCGTGTGTGTGTGTGTGTGTGTGTGTGTGTGTGTGTGTGTGTCCGTGTGTCTGTGAACACGATAACTCAAAAACGAAAAGTAGGTAAAATACCAAACTTGGTATTTAAGTTTAGTATCTTCCAGGGATGCGACACGAAGATTTTGAGAAAAATCGCCCCACCCCAACTACCCTTTACATGGAACTTTTTTCGAAAATTTTGATTTTCTCAAAAATGGCTCTAACGATTTTGATTAAAATTTCGTATATTAAACATATTTACCTGACAAATAAAATGTATATCTTGAATTTTCTGGGAATAGCCTCTGAAGAGTAGTTTTAATCTGAATGAATTTTACTAAATTTTGAATAACTGCTAAACCGTAAGAGATGGACAAAAACTTACTACACAAAAAATGTAGAGCACGTTAAAACACACAGTTTATGTTATATACATTTTTTTCGTGGAGTTCGTCGTTTTTGTGACATTCCTTATTTTTGGTTTCTGCTATGAAAAACGTGTACTTTTCTCATACAGGAACTTGTCAACCCCATATAGACAAAGGAACTTCATTGACATAGCAACCAGCTTTTGACTATCACTTTAACCTACAGTTGTCCCTTATTTCGCTCCTACTTACTAGGAAGCGAGTAATTAGACTATTTCTGCTATTTTTTTTTTTTTTTTATGATTAGCATAAATTAAATAAAAGTATAAGCTTTTTAAGAATAATTTGTTGCAGGGATATGGAGAAAGTCATGTGGATGGTACACATCAGATTTTTTTACATAGCTTCTACAAACTATTCTATACATTTCGTGTGCAGAGATAGTTTCATTACACATTTCGCTGCGTAGGTAAAAGGGGAATAAACTAAACAAAGCGATGTTTAGAAGCGGATCGCTATATGCTAACTTGATAAGCTTTAAAACACGGCAAAATTATTGAAACATTCAAACCTATAATATCCGAAATGGAAAAAAATTATTTGAAACAAAACAGGTTTTAAAGCGTTTTCTATGTTTGCTTGTACAATAAGTTTTGTGTACCTACCTCTTATAGTTTACCAGGTATACAAAATGCATTTCCAAGAAAAGGACCTCACAGGTCATTCATAGGAAAGTCAACATATACGTATGGAAATAACTTTTGTATTTCGTGTAACTACCTTCAAGGTAAGACAGTTTAATCAAAATCATTTGTAAATTTTCAGAAAATAAAAAATATAAAGAGTAGTTTGAGGCGAAGGAAGTTTCTGCAAATCTTCAGGTCGCAACTTGGGAAGATTTTGAATCATCTGACATCTAAGGGGTTTCACTTTTTTATGTTCAAAGGAGCTGTAAACAAAGCCAAGTGATAAGGGTCATTCATTGGCTGGAGGACGAACTACAAGTTAGCAAGCCGTCTCTTCTTCTGTACGTGTGCTTACTTTGCATTAAACAGCTCAGTTCAGTTCGTTACATTTTGTTTATTCTTGTAGTGAGAAATTTAATAACCAAACAAAAATCTTGTGTTACACTCACATGACTTTCTCTAGCTGCTGTACAAAAAATGCTTACAAAAGATTATTCTTCTTTCTACACCATGCTAATCAAGATAAACATTGACAGAATGTACTTATTACTTAGTTCCTTGTAAATAGAAGGGAACAAAGGGAATACACTGGGCTAAACCGATAGGCAAATGTTTTAAAAGCTGTCGTTATGTGTTTGTCATTGCAAATCACTTCTTTGCTTGGCAAGGAACAGAACTAAAGAAAAACGGATGCTCCCTGTCGGAGAAAAGTATAAGTGCTTAACAATTGAAACCAATAACAAGGAATATTTCGGAAACGGTTACCTCCACAACAAAAACGTAAAGGACATAAATTGTGTGTTTTGACAAGAACTACATTTTTGTACAGTAAGTTTTTGTCTATCTCCTACGGTTTAGCAGTTAAAGTAAAATTCGGCAAAATTCATCCAGAATAACGAGGTCTTCAGAGGTTATTCCCAGAAAATTCAAAGTATACATTTTTTGGGGGAATGTAAATATCTTTAATATACGGGATTTTAATCAAAACCGATAGAGTCATTCTTCAGAAAATCAACATTTTCGAAAATGTTCTCATGTAAAGGGTAGTTTGTGGTGGGGGGATTTATTGAACATCTTCGTGTCGCATCCTAGGAAGATACCAAGCCTAAATACCAAGTCTGGTATTTGACGGTCTCTTCGTTTTTTAGTTATGCTGTCCACAGACACACACACTCGGACCTTTTTCCAAAAATGCTTTTTTCGGACTATGGGGACCTCAAAACATATATTTCCGATGAAATCTCGACATCGAATTTTTGGGTGGAATACAATACCTTCCCATTATTCAAAATGGGTTCAAATTCGCCTATAACTAACTGAACAGTTAGAGCAAAATAATTATGAAGGCTCTAGGCTTTGCACAGGAAGTTATTGAGGTTGTAGTTTCCGGAAAATACGTCAGTGCTCGTACTTACCAACTGGTGGGTTCAGAGTGTCATAGATGATAATCCGCCAAGTGGAGAACGAGAAAAACGAAAGGTGGAGAAAACGCAGTTGTTTTTAATATATTCTGTGAAAAGTGCCCATATTTAATCGATATAGATGTAATTAACTGTTTATGCAATAAATAAGCTGTTTTATTAGTATGCAGAACAGTTTGTGTCGCGCTTTTAATCTACTTATTTTCTAGCCTATGGTGCTTGTTTTCTTAACTCGTTCACTTTAGACAAACATTATATACCGATATTTCCAAAGCCTTAAGTTTTAAGTTCAGTTTAATCCAACGTCTTTAATCTGGGTGATATACAATAGTTCCTTGCTTAATGATTACTAGGTGTGTGGTAGAGAAAGTAAAAAGGATGAGGACATATGTCCATATTTGGATATAAAATAAGACATTTTACAGGTCTTTACATACTCGCTAAAATAGGGAAGGAAGCCTATTTATGGATATGATCACAAAATTTTATATGAATACTTCTGGATTACAGAAACCAACCCGATTGACTCTTTTTAAGTCTTTCTTTTTTATTAATTTAACGTCCTTTAACTTTGCTTGTCATATCGGATGTCGGATACGATGAATGAATGAAATGGGTGAAATGGTGCTTAAAATGAACCGGGGGACCATTGACCTTACAGTTACCCGAAATTTGCTTTTCTCAGGATAAGGGAAAACTATTGAACAAAGCTTATCTGGGTAACTCACCCTAACTAAGACTCAAACTCGGGACCTCTTGGACGGGGGCAGACCCCACATTTCAGAGATGGACTTTAAAAAGTATTATATTGTGCTTCAGTCTCATCAGGTTGCCCAGAAAGTACAGTCAACCAGAGTGTAATTTATTCTGTGCTCTAAATGCAGTCCAAATCGAATGAACATATCCAATCATGATGATATAACATTTCTGGAAACAATTTAGCCCATTTTGGATCATACTCGTGCATCAATACAGTCTAATTTACATGGTAAGGAAAGTTTCGGAGGATATGGTGCCGTGCTTCCAGTAAGTAAATGAATTGTGGGAAAGTTATTAGCTTCACACCGGCCTTGAAAGCTAAGGGAACTCAACAATCTGCTTATTTAAAAACAGAGAGAAGTAATGAGAAGGGTTCAGAAACTGTCATCGAATATTTCAGTTTTGCGATTAAGCACGGAAGTAAAACGAGTTAGAACTGTCACCAATGCATTCTTCCCGAATACGTAGTTTATAAACTTGGTTTATGATTATTGAATTACACATGACGTTCAGCCAATGGAAAAACCTTAGAAATGTGCTGTGTTCCATTCACATAATCTTCTCTAGCTGTTCAATATACAAACTAGTTTTATAAAATATTGTTTTATCTACAGTATGCTAATCGAGATTAACATTAGCAATATTGATCTCATTACTTGCTTCCTTGTAAATAGAAGGGAAATAAGGGAAAACACTAGGATAACGCGAGTCAAACCTTTTAAAAGCTGGTCGCTATGTGAAACAATTAAGATCCGGTTCGCTTTGCATGGCCAACAGTAAAACAAAAGAGATGAAACAAGAAGTGGCTTCCCGTCTGGGAAAAGTTAGATAGTTTAAAATTGAAACCAGTAACAAGGAATATCTCGAAAACCGCCAACTCTACAAGAATGACTTATATGACTAAATTATGTATTTTAACAAGAACTAAATTTTTTGCGGTAGGTTTTTGTCTATTTTTGGTCTACTAGTTACACACAATTCATCCGGGATAAAGAGAGGTCTTCTAGGCTGTTCGTAGAAAATTCAAAATGTACATTTTGTCAAGTAAATACATTTAATGCATTTTAATAAAAATCGTCAGCCATTTTTGAGAAAACCATGTTCAAAAATGTTTCCATATAAAGGGGAGTTGGTGGTGGGAAGATTTTCTTGAAAATCATTGGAAGATACTAAACATAAATCGTTTGGTATTTTACCCAGATAAGACTGATTTTTTTTTAAAAATATATATATATATATATATATATATATATATATATATATCTCCTGCCTCGGTACTTCAATAGAGCCACTAAAGTGTTAAATAAGGAGAGAGCTGGGCCAGGGGCAAGTAGGCATACATGGGAAAGATAGGGAATTCAAGGAGGAGGGGGAACTTAATCTAGGTTCATAGTATGGGAGTTTTTTTTTTTTTTTTCAGTGCTTTAAATCCCCTTTCAATGTAGTTTTCTTTGTTTTTATTATGTTTATGGTCTTTCCTAGAATTTAGACATGTAGAACGATTGTTTTGTATTGTGAGTGTATTGTTTGAGTGTCTTTTACTTTCTGTACAAGCCACATAGTGTACATAGTGTATAGAGAAGGTATTGCACTCCACCCAAAATTCGATACCGAGATTTCACCGGAAATATATGTTTTAGGGTGCCCTTTATCTAAGAAAAAGCATTTTCACAAAAAGGTCCGTGTGTGTGTGTGTGTGTGTGTGTGTGTGTGTGTGTGTGTGTGTGTGTGTGTGTGTGTGTGTCAGTCAGTGTATCTGTGAACACAACTCAAAAACGAAAAGTCGGTAAAATATCAAACTTGGTATTTAAGTTTGGTACCTTCCAGGGATGCGACACGAAGCTTTTGAAAAAAATATCCCCACCCCAAACTACCCTTTACATGGAACTTTTTTCGAAAATTTCGATTTTCTCAAAAATGGCTATAACGATTTTGATTAAAATTTCGTATAAAGATATTATCTGACAAATGAAATGTATATCTTGAATTTTCTGGGAATAGCCTCTGAAGAGTAGTTTATTCTGGATGATTTTTACTGAATTTTGAATAACTGATAAACCGTAAGAGATGGACAAAAACTTACTGCACAAAAAATGTAGAACACGTTAAAACACACAATTTATGTTATATACATTTTTCGTGGAGTTCGTTGTTTTTGAGATATTCCTTATTTTTGGTTTCTGCTATGAAAAACTTAATACTTCTGTCATACAGGAATTTGTCAACTGCGGTCCATACAAACAAATGAACTTCAGTGACATAGCAACCAGGTTTTGATTATCACTTTAACCTATGCTACTCCCTTATTTCGCTTCTACTTACAAGGAAGCAAGTAATATGGTTATTTCTGCTATTTTTTTACTGATTAGCATGAAGTTAATAGAAGCATAAGCTTTTAAGAATCATTTGTTACAGAGATGTAGAGAAAGTCATGTGAATGGTACGCATCAGATTGTTATTATTTTGCAGTGTTTGCTCTGCTTTTTGAGTACTTACCATTTATAACACTTCTTGTGGGGGTTTTCGGGTGCTAGGACAGCTGTTTTGAGAGCTTTTAATGGCCTTTCATACCATTTGGAGGGTGTTTAGGTCTCTAAGTCAGCTAGTTTCAGGGTTCTTATCAGACATTTTTGCTCTTTTTCAACTGATTTCACGTCAGTTATTTTGTGGGTATTTAGGGTTCTATAGCTAGTATTTTTGGCTTTTTTCAGATGTTTTTGCTCATATTTTACGTTATTTTACTGTGTTTGCTATTTATTTTCGGCGATTGTAGTGTTTTCTCATGCATTTTCAGGATTTGTAAGGTAATTTTACTGCTGCCACTGTTGTTAAGTATGCTTTTAATGGCATTCCATGCCATTTGGAGGATGTTTAGGACTTTAGGACATCTAGTTGTGGGGGTATTGATCAAGCATTTGGTGTCCTAAAACAAGTATTTTAGGCGTTTTGCAATGGGTTTTCACTCATATTATACATTATTTTGTAGTTTTTTATAACTTTTTTAGCACTTTTATAAGCATTTTAGGACGTTTTTACTTTCTCTATGCGCACTATGTATATAGTGTATAGAGAAGGTATTGCACTCCACCCAAAATTCGATACCGAGATTTCACCGGAAATATATGTTTTACGGTCCCCTTTATCTAAAAAAAAAACATTTTCGGAAAAAGGTCCGTGTGTATGTGTGTGTCCGTGTCTGTGAACACGATAACTCAAAAACAAAAAGTCGGTAAAATACCAAACTTGGTATTTAAGTTTAGTATTTTTCAGGGATGCGACGCGAAGCTTTTGAGAAAAATCCCCTCCACCCCCAACTACCCTTTACATGGAACCTTTTTTTGAAAATGTTTATTTTCTCAAAAATGGCTCTAACGAGTTTGATTAAAATTTCGTATATTAAAGATATTTACCTGACAAATAAAATGTATATCTTGAATTTTCTGGGAATAGCCTCTGAAGAGTAATAATTTTGAATAACTGCTAAACCGTAAGAGACGGACAGAAACTTACTACACGAAAAATGTAGAGCACGTTGAAACACACACTTTATGTTATATACATTTTTTTCGTGGAGTTCATCGTTTCCGAGACATTCCTTGTTTTTGGTTTCTGCTTTGAAAAACTTTCTTTTGCAGGAATTTGTTAACTGCTGTCCATACTAACAAAGGAACCTCAGTGACATAGCAACCAGCTTTTGACTATCACTTTAACCTATGGTACTTTGTTATTTCGCTTCTACTTACAAGGATGCAAGTAATAAGAGTATTTCTATTATTTTTTTGTAATTAGCATGAAGCAAATAGAAGTACAAGCTATTTAAGAATAATTTGTTGCAGAGATATAGAGAAAGTCATGTGAATGGAACACATCAGATTTTTTAGACTTATCTTTCAGTGCTTGTAGGGCTTTCACATACATTTTTCAGGATTTTAATGGTAATTTGTAGCGTTGTCACTGTTGTTTAGTATGCTTTTAATGTCATACCATACCATTTGAGGGAGGGTATTTAGGATTGTAGGTCAGGTATTGTGACATTTTAGCTCTTTTCCATGCATCTCGAACAGTTTTATTGGTATATAGGAGTCTAAAACAGGCATGTTAGCTCTTTTCACGCGTTAGATAATATTTTACAGTATTTTGCAATATTTTTTAATGTTTTAACACTTTTATAGACGTTTTAAATGATCTGTAAGGAGACAGAAAGCACCACAAACACTACAAACTTCTGCTAAATAGACTCAAAAATTGCTCCTGGCCCAGCTCTCTCCTTATTTAACTACTCACTAAGTAAAAGTATTGCAATAAATGATATTTCATTTCAAATAGCATCACCCTGTCGATTATGCTTGGCAGCATATTGGTTTTTGAATGTAACAGTGATGTCAGTAACATCCCCGTCAAAAATGATCAAAATATCTGCGAAGAGCTTCGATTGTTGGGAACAGAATAGTGTTGAAACCATTCATTGTTGCACTCTTTAAGATCACATTTATCTTCTTCCTCTTCGTATCACCATTTTCATCCTCTGTCTTCGCCTGCCCCTACTGCTACCGCTACTTTTTCTCCCCTTGCTGCTACTCTTTCAGTGTGCTAACTTACAGTAACTACGTCTACTTCTGTATCAGTTCTCAATTGGCTATCTGGTAAATTGTCTACATTTACAAAAATTTCATCGCCTGAATCCTCATCGGTAACATCGTCACAAGCGTTAGTGAAATTTCGCTGCAAGGATGCCATTGTCAGCGTCATTTGCTTCATTGTTTTAAACTATTCTCATAGCTTGTTCCAGGCTGAACCCCCCTATATAAAAGCAATAATAGTAAATTACCATTGGTTATAAATTAACCCCCTTTGTGACTGACATACTATGTAGTACGGCAACATATAACAATGAATACTGCGGATCATTGTTGATATTATACAAGTTTTGCATTATAGTATAATAAATTGTCTTGCTTTCAAGCTGCGGGCATAAAACGAATAGCTACAAATAAATAGTATGCTTATTGCTCAAACCTTGCAAACACAAAGTGATAGCGTTCTACCATTTTTCCAGTTACAGGAACATTAACATCCAGTCACAAATACTAATCACTACTGCAAGATTCTGGTTGCTGATTCCAATTCAAACTTCTAATGGTTTACAGTAGTTACCAACTGTCAATCACATAATCATATCATACAGCAGGGTTGTGAATAAAATTAGATATAGCATCCTACATGTAGGACGTCTGTCTTATCTGGGTTGATGGTATTTTGTTTTTTAGCTATCTGTCCACACACACACACTACCTTTTATTATATGTATATATATATATTCAAGAGACTTCAAAATATATTTTTGGTGAAATTTCGAATTTTTGGGTGGAATACAATAACTTCTCTAGCTATTATGTGCATTGTATGTACATACGTGCTAAAGAAAGTAAAATTATGTAGTATATGGAACTCCGAATAATTAACGTGCTGTTATTGTTCGGTAATAAGCAGTGGCGAATTCTCCTATACACCACCGGTGTACTAAACTTTAAAGTGTTCAAAACGACTTTCAATAAACATGCAAAAATAATCATAATTTTTGTATGTCAACGTGCTAAATACGAAATAATATCGCAAGTTTGTTTGGTTAAATTGTGCGCGCACATCTAACTGCAAGTTAAAATGATAATTAGAGCTCGGATTTTTATCTAATATCTACAAAATATTTAAAATTATGTAATATTCTAAATGCGAATATTCAAATCTAAATGCAGACTGCAAATTACCCAGAATATTGTAAGTACGTAAATTAATTACAATGAGTTAATTTTTAAAGACTAAATATAGAATTAATTATAGGGAACATGTTTTGTTTTATGCAGAATTTGCCTAAAATTTATTTTCAAGTAGATAATTATGAAATAAGATATATGTTTTGGATTATATTTATTAAAATTACTCATTTAAGATAATTAGTTTACTTACATTTTAGACGGTAAAGCAATGTTGGAATACTGAACCAATTTATCAATGAATGAAACAATCAATTCAAAATAATTAAATTTTATAATGAGGATGCATTTTCAGTTTTCCGTCTCTTTACATACAATGAACAACTAGGCATTTTCATTTTGAGTCTTTCACTTCTTTCAACGTACAGTGAATAACCATATACTTTTCAATATTTTCAGGGGTTTGTGTCCTATCGGATAAAATGTTGGTATAAGCAGAGAAGCTTCTATCCACGCCACACGAAGTAACAGGGGCATATTTTAGCATAGGGATCTGATTTGCAGAAAAATGTTTTGGTAAATCGACACTGTCATCATTTAGCACTAAGACACGGACACAAGCGTAGAGTACCCTGGATTCCTGTTTAGCACAGCTTTGAATTTTTCACCTACCTTCCTTCCTACATCTCCTGCAACTACACTAAGTTTCTGTGATGCACGTTCCATTAAATTCATAGACTCGTGAAGAAGGGAACCTAATGTTTCCAACTGCATGACGGTGCATGAAGTTACTTTTGATGTAAGCACAGGAGCTTGCCACTTTCGGATTTTTTAAGATGTCCTGAAATTCACGAATGGAAACAGCTACTCTTGAAGAGAACATGTTCACCACTGACTGGACTCCTTCAAAATGTTCACAATAGAAGTTCACAGCTTCTAACCACGTACCCCATCTTGAAAGTATTGGCTCAGGAGGCAAAGGGACATGTTGGAGATGATTTTTGTAGCACTGAATTGTGTGCGGTGCTTTTTCGAAGACCGTTTTTGTTGCAGAGATCAACTTATTCACACAGGGAAAATAACTTCTTACTTCTTCAGCAACACGTTGAAATGCATGGGCCAAGCAGGTGAAGTGAAGTACATTCAGGTAGAAAACCTTAAGAGCAGTAACAGCTTTAATCATGTACGCTGCGGCATCTGAATACATAATTAAAACCTTCTCCCCACACACATCCTCTGGCCACAGAATCTCCATCCCATCATTTACGAATCTTGCAGTTGTAGAATGCTTTGTTTGTTGTAACACCTTGCAACAGATTAGAAATGGCTTTGCTGGACTTTCGGAATCTAGTTTTCCTACTACTAAATTGTACCGATCCACGTCATCTGTAGTTTCATCGACGGCAAACCAAATACAGGAGTCTCCAATTTCATTCCGTATATGAGCAACTGCTTCTTCATAACACACATGAAGATACTTTTTCCTCAGAGTAGATTCGTCAGAAATAACCTTGCAATATTTTTGTAGAAAGGAGCGAAATTGAGGAATTCGAAGTTTATGCCACGCAATGTTAGCTGCAACAATTGTACTGCACAGGTCTTTGAAAAATAATTTCCGGACGGTTCCTTTAGCATTTGTGTCAACAGAACTTGCTTTCTAGAAGGCTGTAGGTGTTTGTTACATATGTGAAGAGTACTCTTGACATGTTGTTCCAATTGGAATTTCATGGAACAGCCAATTCTTTTACCGCCGGTTGCAAAGACGCTATCTAATTCACCTATGAATTCAACTTGCAGGATAGCGAGGACGCAATTGCTGCCATTTTACTAAGACTTGCAGGAAACTAAATAGAGTATTATCGTCTCGCTATATTTTGATGGTTGTCCAGGGGTTCACTTTGTTTCCTCGCAGCTATCATATTACAAGATGCCGACTACCGCGAATGGTAACAATGGTAACAATCAATTTCTCCAGTCCTTGTAAATGCCCAAAGCGCTACGAAAAATGTGACACTGGAGGTCAACATTGTCGAGCGGCACCTGCTTCGATATAAACGGACAACAATCAGAACGAGGCGAGGCAGTTATTATCGCATTCTTAATTTAATTAGCATCTTATTTCGCAGATTGATTTTTTGTTGCTTTCAGCAAAACTTATGAAATCGGTAGTTTATAATGCGACTACAATATTCTTTAAAAAATAATATTTTATTGAAACCCAGAAAATATTTACGTTTTATGTAACATCGTTAAAATATATAGAAATGTGCAAAATATGTAAAACAAAAATGTAAAATATAAATTTGTAAGGGAGTCCCAAATAACGTAATTTGCCAACATTTCTACTTCTCATTGAAATATTATGCAGGATTTAAAATATGTAATTACATAAAAATCCGAACTCTAATAACCATAAAATAAGAACTGAAGCTTTCCTGACGACGTGTTAATTCAAAATCTTCTCGGGCTTCTAGCCAGGTAAAAACTTGGCTTGACACCAACGTTTCGAAGAAGTGCATCTTCCTCGTCTTCAGGGTGAACTGATGGTTTGAGCTTGCGGAGACTGGTATTTATAAGAGCTGGGATGAAGCTAACATCTAATTGGTTCGCGTGATATTATGGCCTGGTATTTAAGATGACTGAGACATGGGCACGGACTTCGTCGAAAACTATTTATAGCATTTTTTTTTTTTTTTTTAGTTTCAAGTGGAGGGGAAAAATCCACCTTAAGGACTAACCCGGGCTGGCATGCCCGGAGTGTCGGGGTCTCCCAGAATGGGCCTACCGACTAAAAAACCCCTCCACCGGTATTGGAAGGTAAGGATACTGCGGTACCGCTGTTGCACCCGCGCAGTAAAAGGTAAAGGTGAACTGGCCCGCTGTGCGGCAGCCAGGGGTGAGGGTTGTGCTAGTAGACCGGCTTGACCGAGGCCCAGCCGGCCCCCGTAGCGAATTATAGGTGAGGAGTTGAGGAAATTGTGGGTGGTTGGGAATTGTTGGTGAGACATGGGATTGGAAGTGCAGGGAGAGCTGCCACTCTCTCCCTGTGGTGATGATGTTGGTACTACCGGTTCTTCCTTCCCCTGGGGGCTGGACCGGTAGCGATGTATGCGAGAATGTCCGTGGTGAGTCCTGTCTGAAGGTCGTGTAGCTGCTTGGATATTGATTGATGAAGTTGGTGCTGCAGCTCTCGGACACCCACGACCGAAGCCTCAAGAGACCCCAGCCGCGGGCACTGGTCGTCGCTGTCCTCGGAAGGTGGATGGACGAGGTGGCTCTCTATGCGGTCCAACTGGCGCTGGATGGACGCAAGCACCGCGCCGTTTTCACCTGCAACTCGATCTGAGTCCTGGTGCTTGGCCTCCAATGCTGCGAGTCGTTCGTTGGTTTCCCTCTGAAGTTCCTCGAGACGGAGGCCGAGTTGGTGTGTAGCCGCCTGGATGGTGGCGATGTTTTGCTTTAAGGAGTCTACGGCGTCCTTCAGAAAGGTGTCCGTCGGTGAAGTGTTCGGTGTCGAGTCTGGTGGTGGTGATGGTTGGTGGTGCTGCTGTAAGTTTTCTGGAGGTGAAGGCCTACTCCGGGGATACAGGGGGCACGTGGCTTGCCCTGTGTAGTGCGAGTTCCCGGAGCAGGTAGCGCAGTAGCGGCGTCGACGGCGTAGATCATGGTTGGAGCAAGCGGCTGTGAGCGAGCTTGCCCCACAGTAGTGGCACTTCGGTGCGGCGTGGCAATCCTCCGAACGATGTCCGTAGGTGCAGCAGCGTCGGCAGGGGACCGGACGTTCACTTCTGCTAGCCTCGACACGTAGCTGTTGCCCTAACAAGGGCAGGCGTGATGTCAAGGCAGCTTCGGCTTCAGGCTCGGACCCCAGGTGGAGGCGGACCAGCGATGTGGGTCCCCGAGGTGATGTGATCCGGTTGGCCTTTACTGTAGAGGGCCAAAGGCGGCGTGCGGCATCCAGCACGAAGCGGGATGGGAGGTCCCTCGGGACCCCTATGACGACCACTGTTAGGTGGCCATCATGGTGCGAAGAAGGCCGGACCGATTCCCGGGTGGTTTCCGGTACGGCGGTGGAAGCTGTCGGCGGTTGGGGCCGGGCCGGTTCCCGGTTGGGTTCCGGCACGGCGGCGTAGGCAGTCGGCGGCTTGGACCGGGCCGGTTCCCGCTTGGGTGGCGGTACGGCGGCGGAGGCTGTCGGCGGATGAGCCCGGGCCGGTTTCCTACTGGATACCGGTGCGGCGGCGGTGAAAGCTGTCTGCTCCATAGCGGTAGGTGGCGTGGCAGGAGGAGGCTTAGTAAGTGGGGCGGAAGGCGTCTCCATTGTCCGCAGCAAGGCGGCACGGCGCGCCAGCGCCCACTGACCTCTGGCATGGTTAGCGGTGTTGTAGAAGGCCATGCCTGCGTCGAATGCTGCCCTTGTAGCTGGATCCATCTATGTTATAGCTTTTTTTTTTTTTTTTTTTTTTTTTTTTTTTTTTTTTTTTTTTTTTAGTTTTTTTTTTTTTTTTTAGTTTCAAGTGGAGGGGAAAAATCCACCTTAAGGACTAACCCGGGCTGGCATGCCCGGAGTGGCGGGGTCTCCCAGGATGGGCCTACCGACTAAAAAAACCCTCCACCGGTATTGGACGGTAAGGATACTGCGGTACCGCTGTTGCACCCGCGCAGTAAAAGGTAAAGGTGAACTGGCCCGCTGTGCGGCCGCCAGGGGTGAGGGTTGTGCTAGTAGACCGGCTTGACCGAGGCCCAGCCGGCCCCCGTAGCGAATTATTGGTGAGGAGTTAAGGAAATTGTGGGTGGTTGGGAGTTGTTGGTGAAACATGGGATTGGAAGTGTAGGGAGAGCTGCCACTCTCTCCCTGTGGTGATGATGACGGCACTACCGGTTCTTCCTTCCCCTGGGGACTGGACCGGTAGCGATGTAGGAGAGAATGTCCGTGGTAAGTCCTGTCTGAAGGTCGTGTAATTGCTTCGATATTGATTGGTGAAGTTGGTGCTGCAGCTCTCGGACACCCACGACCGAAGCCTCAAGAGACCCCAGCCGCGGGCACTGGTCGTCGCTGTCCTCGGAAGGTGGATGGACGAGGTGGCTCTCTGTGCGGTCCAGCTGGCGCTGGATGGACTCAAGCACCGCGCCGTTTTCACCTGCAACTCGATCTGAGTCCTGGTGCTTGGCCTCCAATGCTGCGAGTCGTTCTTTGGTTTCCCTCTGAAGTTCCTCGAGACGGAGGCCGAGTTGGTGTGTAGCCGCCTGGATGGTGGCGATGTTCTGCTTTATGGATTCTACGGCGTCCTTCAGAAAGGTGTCCGTCGGTGAAGTGTTCGGTGTCGAGTCTGGTGGTGGTGATGGTTGGTGGTGCTGCTGTGAGTTTTGTGGAGCTGAAGGCCTACTCCGGGGATACAGGGGGCACGTGACTTGCCCTGGTAGTGCGAGTTCCCGGAGCAGGTAGCGCAGTAGTGGCGTCGACGGCGTAGATCATGGTTGGAGCAAGCGGCTGTGAGCGAGCTTGCCCCACAGTAGTGGCACTTCGGTGCGGCGTGGCAATCCTCCGAACGATGTCCGTAGGTGCAGCAGCGTCGGCAGGGGACCGGACGTTCACTTCTGCTAGCCTCGACACGTAGCTGTTGCCCTAACAAGGGCAGGCGTGATGTCAAGGCAGCTTCGGCTTCAGGCGCGGACCCCAGGTGGAGGCGGACCAGCGATGTGGGTCCCCGAGGTGATGTGATCCGGTTGGCCTTTACTGTAGAGGGCCAAAGGCGGCGTGCGGCATCCAGCACGAAGCGGGATGGGAGGTCCCTCGGGACCCCTATGACGAAACGCGTTCAGAAACGCGTGTGGCAATAGTGCTCCTGTTTGGCCAATGTACGCTGCGCTGCATTCGCACGGAATGTGGTAGACACGGTACTCTGAGAGCTAAATTATCTTTAACTGGCCAGACCAAATTTTTGATTTTAGGTGGTGGCTTATGGATGGTTTTGACATTATATTTGTAGAGTAGTCTACTAATCTTTCCCGAAAATTTTCCGGTAAACGGTATATAGGCTATGGCGGCTGGCTTGTCTTTTTGTTGAGTGTTCTGAACACCAAAGATCAATAAGGCTTATGCAACCCGAAAAATCTGGACTGGCTGAACACTGTATAGAACAGAGCCACAGAGCTAACTTTACCAACACCAAGATAGTGGCAAAGTGTTCGAACTACTGGGAGAGGAGAGTAAAAGAAGCTTTAGCCATCTCATCTGAAACAAATAATCTAAATCGCGATTCTGGCCTACAATTAAGTTCAGCATGGACACCAATGTTAAAGAGCCTTAATACCTAATCCTCTACCTGCAGTCTTCCAAGACTTATTTTCTAGCAGGTGCGTGCTCAAACACAAAACATTAGCCGAATAACTGCTATAAATAGTTTTCTACGAAGTCCGTGCCCATGTCTCAGTCATCTTAAATACCAGCACCCAATAAAACCCAACCCCACCAAATGCCAAGCGATCATATTCACCAAGCGACTCGCCCACAGACGACATAATCTCCCACCATTACAACTTTTTGGAAATAACATTTCTTGGAACACCACCGTAAAATACCTCGGAGTCACAATGGACGTTGGCCTAACGTGGCGAGACCACATTAGGCAAATCAGAGGTAAGGCGTGTGGGCGCCTCAGAGAACTCTACCCCCTACTAAATCATTCAAGCCTACTGCCTAAAGAAACCGCTTTGGTCATCTACAAAGCGCTCCTTAGACCCATCATTACCTACGCCTCCACTGCATGGGGCGTTGCCGCCAAAACACATATTCAATCACTTCAAACATTTCAGAATAAGATTTTACGCCTAATCTGCAAACTCCCCAGAACAACCCCTGCTGCACAACTGCACAGAGAACTCAGAATGCACACCATATATGAATTCATTAAAAAACTGGCCTTCGATCTCTACAAAAAGTCCAATGGTCACGCAAACCCACTTATAGACAGCCTCGGTAACTACGACCCCGTAGCCGACAAGCACAAGCGTCCCCTGTTCCTATTTCACAGACCTACCGACAACGACATCACGCAACAAGACGCCCTTGACCACCTGCAGAACCTAATTCCACTCTAGGCAACACCCCTCTTCCTCTACCATAATTAAACCACCCTTAGCATTCCAACCAAACTGCATGCTATCTCCTATTTTTACACACTAACATCTGTACTATTACTACATGCCAACACTAACTAAGTAACCCCGTTTCCCAACACTAACCCTCCTCACTCCACCTCATTAACCCTCTGGCTCCCACTAATCAATTTAACACACTGTGCCTTGCATACTAACATCCAATCACACTAATCAATCTCCCAATGCATGCATCGCATGCACCGCAATTTGCACTCATCCATACCACCGATGCACGATCCACAGCACGACTACTGCATGACCCACTAATCACCAATTACCACCCACTGCCCTGTCTGGCAGTCAGGGCATTTCGCCATGTCTGCCACTCAGGATTTCACCCATCACCTCGAGCATATATTTTGCCTTTTTCACAACCTTTCTCCAATCACCAGAGTGCTTATTGCGGGATCTGACTAACTAACACCCTAACTTCCCTCTCCTAACCCCGCATCCCTGCATGGTAATACTAACAGCATGGGGAGGCGATGTAGATGCATGCCGGAGAATGACGGGCGATCGCCACCGGGGGCGGCGGGTAAGGGGCCGCCCTTTTAAATAATAAAAATAAATAAAAAATAAAAAAACAAAAAAAAAAAAACCCAAGACTCCCTAGCGCTGTACTCAGGGCCCTCGGGTCATGTTTACAGACTAGATAAGCCATTCCTTGTTGCAGCCCCATGTGCTGCAGCAACATCAGCTTCACCACTATTCACGGAGGTGCTATCGCGGAACTCCATCATTCCCCATTCACTCTTCCTTTCCTATCTCACCTGTTTTTCCCTTGCACTATTCCCTTCCAATCTTCACCCAATGGCGAGATAAGCCATTCTTTCAACCTTCCAACTCTCTCTCTGTCTCCCCTTTCCAAAAAAAAAAAAAAAAAAAAAAAAAAAAAAAAAAAAAAAAAAAAACATAATATCACGCGAACCAATTAGATGTTAGCTTCATCCCAGCTCTTATAAATACCAGTCTCCGCAAGCTCAAACCATCAGTTCACCCTGAAGACGAGGAAGATGCACTTCTTCGAAACGTTGGTGTCAAGCCAAGTTTTTACCTGGCTAGAAGCCCGAGAAGATTTTGAATTAATCTAATAACCATGTTCCTAATATTCTCCGCTAGCTAGGCAAGGCCAGCAATGGTGTACACGCGCATCTACTCCATCGCAAATTGAAGCGATGGACACGCACTCCCAATTCTCTGCTAGTGAGGCGAGGGGAAAGAAGATGAGTTGCCAGCCGTTAGCTGTCGAAATGCACCGTTAAATTTTGCGATTGACAATCGTTTTAGTCTGTATTAGTGTTGTTTTGCTTGTAAGTGTTTTTTGTGAAAATTATCGATATAAGTGTCACTGACTGCACAATAGAACATATGTTAAAACTGGATTTCGGAATTTTTAAGTTTCTGAAAAACTTAAAATAAAAAAAAACCACGGCAGGCCCACTCCGAACTACCAGGTCTGATTGTAAAATTTCAAGACAGAAAACGAAGTACAGGGCGTATATAAATGAATATCGGGGTTTTAAAACTTTATAATATTTATTACATTCAACCTACAGTTATGAATGATATGTCAAATGAAAAAGCAACTCAAACAGTTTTACCAAGAAGCTTATAAATGTTCAGTGTGGCTACCCTTTGTCACACGGCACACATCAAGTCTATAGCCGAGTTCTTCCCAAACGTTGATAAGTGTGTATTCAGTAATTGTAGCAACAGCTGCTTCAATCCGGTTTCTTAATTCAGGGAGGTCAGCTGGTAGCGGAGGCACGTACACACGATCCTTGATGAGGCCCCAAAGGTAAAAATCGCAAGGCGTTAGGTCAGGAAAACGTGGAGGCCATGCATAGCAAGCCCTGTCATTGGGACCCTTGCGGCTTATCCAGCGCTCGGGTACAGTAACGTTCAACCAATCGTTATGCCAGTGAGGTGGCGCACCATCCTGCTGGAAAATGAAGTTCTCTGGCTCATTTTCTTCCTACTGAGGGAAGAGCCATTGCTGTAGTGTATCAAGGTAAGAAGTGCCAGTTGCAGTAGGTTCACCAAAAACGAAAGGCCCATAAACTTTTCGACGGGATACGGCACAAAAAACATTCACTTTAGGGGAATCTCGTTGCATTTGTACCATCTCGTGGGGATTTTTTGAGCCCCAGATGCGCACATTATGAGTGTCAACATGTCCACTAAGGTGAAAGGTCGATTCATCACTGAAGACAACACGATCCACAAAATCGTCATGAAACAACATGTCGTTTGCGAATTTGGCACGTAATCCGTGGTCTGTCGGCTTTAGAGCATGTAATAACTGTAAACGGTAACGACGTAGCTGTAAGCGTTTTCTTACAACTTTCCAAACGGTCGACACATGAACTTGTAATTCACGACTAGCCTTCCGGACTGATTTCTTTGGGCTACGAGTGAACGACTCTCTCACTCGCTCAACAGTCTCTTCACTTACTCCTGGTCGTCCCGTGCTCTTCCCTTTACAAAGGCAGCCGGTATCTTCAAACTGATTATACTATCTACGAATGTTTTTATCACTAGGAGGATCACAACCGAACTTACTACGGAACGCACGTTGCACAGTAACTACAGATTCAGTCTTTGCAAACTGCAAAATACAAAACGCTTTCTGTTTACTAGTCGCCATCTTTGCTACTGCCGCTGTCCAGCGGATTGCGGCAGAAACATTGCACGCACATGGGCACTTGTGCGAACAAACAAAACTGTTTGAGTTGCTTTTTCATTTGACATATTTATAACTGTAAGTTGAATGTAATAAATATTATAAAGAGTTAAAACCCCGATATTCATTTATGTACACCCTGTGTAACAGACATTTCTCATTAGCAATTATTCTAAATACAAATGGTTAACTGGTTGCCCCAGATTAAACAAACTATTGTTGGCCATGTCTTATTTTTAGTAATTGAACCTTGATATACCATCCGCGGATTTAGGCGACTACAACATACCGACATGAGCAGAGCGTGACGTCACTGCGTGAGTATACTCGCAGCGAAACACAACTGGTCCCTCAGTACCAGGAGTTGATACCGTTTTTCTCTACTGTGCGAACTAGTTTCACGCAAACAGATAAATGCATCGAACACGAAAAACGAAATATTCACGTATTACTGAACGTGTGGAAGAATTTGGGTGTGAATATTTTACTGTAAATGGAGACAGGATTGAATTAAGTTATGCAAAGTAAAGATAAAAAGTAATGTTAGACGAGTAAAACAAGGACATTGCAATAGTAAAAAGATATTCAACATATTAAGCTCCTGTCCACTAAAGAGCAACCAAGATACATACTGCTGTCAAGTAGGTAATCTGAATTTTATAAAGATCTATGTGACGTGTTGATAAAATCCAATATTCCATTTAACAAAGTGAACAACACTCACTTCAAAGGTTTTTTTTTAGAAAAATATACACACAAAGATGTTCTTCTAGACAGCATACTTTTCCAGCGCTATTTAACTAACTGCTATGAACAGGTATTATTTACCATATGACAAAATATTACTGATAAGAAGATTTGGGTTTCAATAGATGAAACTACAGATTCGTCACACCGATTTGCAGCAAACGTAATTGTTAGTAAATATTGTATCCTGTGTGTCCCAGTAACGCATATATCTTGAAAGGTTGACCGATTCCAACAGCTCACATGTCAACTATTATACATCTGTTTAATAAAGTCATGTCACTTCTGTGGCCTAAAGGTATATTGCATGAAAACGTGCTTCTTTTGTGATAGATGCCGCTACCTATATGGTTAAAGCCGCAAAACATCTTAAATCTTCTTATCCTGGAATGGTTCATGTAACGTGTCTCACTCATGGATTACAGAGAGTGGCCGAAGAAATCCGATTCTCTTTCGACAATGTAGATAACTTCGTATCTAATGTGAAAAAAGTATTTGTAAAAGCACCTTCCAGAATACACACATTTCGCAAGATGGCACCAGGAATTCCTTTACCTCCCCAACCTGTCGTAACTCGATGGGGGACCTGGCTCGATGCAGTCTTGTATTGTGCAAACAATTATAACATTATTGTAAATGTAGTATATTCACTAGATACCAATGATAGTACTGCATTGCGAAAGCACAATCTCTCATTTCAAATGAAGTATTTCAAGATCTGCAATACGTAAAACAGAACTTCCACTGTTTATCGAAAGCAATAAAACGTCTGGAATCCTCCGACTTAGAAATGTCTGATGCCATCAGCTTGGTAGAGAAAAAAATATAAAACAGTAAGTGGGGTACCTGAAAATCCATCTGCAGAATATATGAAAACAAAATTCAAGATTGTTCTTCGAAAAAACAGCGGATTTGCAGTTTTGTGTAATGTGAGGGATATGTTGCTAAAATATGAAAGAGCACAAAAGACTGATAGTAATCACAAATATTTCAAGTATTTTAAGTTTGCGCCTATCACCTCAACTGACGTAGAAAGAAGCTTTTCCAGATATAAGAATTGTTTAAGTGATATACGTATGTAAATTAAGATAATGATACCAAACTGTTATGTTTGTTCGCGACTCCATATATCACTGTACGAACACAATGTAATCCTTTTACCTTCAACCGATTATATAGCAGCTCCTTGTTGTGTCGGCCTCCGTGGTGTAATGATTACTATGCTAACTTCATATACCCAAGGTCGTGGGTTCAAACCCGGCGGAGGACGATGTTTTTTTTTTTTTTTCGGGCATAAAATCCTTAGCATGGCTTCCTTCGGAAGGGAAGTAAAGCCATTGGTCCCGTGTCGTAGATTTACGGTACGTAAAAGAACCTCAAGCCTGATAGAGAGGCCTCTGAGCTAAATTAATCGGCCTTTCACGCTCAACATAGAATGGGACGCTGAGAATCACAGCAGTTAAAGAGCGTCCATACATAAAACGCCATTTCATTTTTCCTTGTCATCACGCGACGGGCCACTCCTCACCACTTCCTACAGACCATGTTCACGCAACCTTCCTTTAGCTGTATAAACGTTCGAACCCTAGTAATGACAAAAGCAGTACCACATGGTCTCAAGAAGGATTCGATAATATAGTTTCTCTAACTGGTTAATTAAGTAAGCATGAAAAAAAAAAATCACACTCTTTGTAATTTTGACAATACTCGAGTAGACATGCTGCTAAATGCTCAGAAATTGTTACAAATTTCAAAGCATAATGAAATGGTAAAAAGAACCGAGAAATATTGAATAGACTCATTGATGCAATTTGTCACTTAGGGAAGCAGGAATTACCTTTTAGAGGACACGACGAGTCAGAAAGTTCCTTTAATAGAGGTAATTACATACAAATATTGGATTTACTCAGTACGTTTGTGTAACTTTTAGATGATTATTTAAAACATGCTACAGTTTTCCGGGATACTTCGTCATCTATTCAGAATGATTTAATCGAAACTGTTTTGGTTCACGGTATAACAAAAGAACTTGCATTGGCTAGTTTTTTGGCATTCTTCTAGAGTGTACTCAGACATAGTGAACAAATCTCAACTCTACCATTTTTCGTTATGTGGACAAATCAGGGGAAGTTGTGGGCTTTTCAGACATCAGTGCAGACAGACTGCTGACCCACTTTACAACCATATACTTACAATGATTAAATAATTTAATATTTACAAGAAACGTGTCGCTCAGAGAAATGATGGTGGAGCCATAATGTCTGGTCAATTAGGTGGTCTGCAATCTATAGTAAAAGTGGCATTTCCACAAGGGCATTATTTGCTCACGGTTACTGTCACATCCTGAATTTGGTTTTGCAACAGGCAGCGATGTGTATTGATAAGTGCAGAATTTTTCAAACTCTATCAGGGCTCCCTAATTTATTTTCTCATTCCGCTAAAAGAATGGAAACTTTGCATGCTTTTATGAATAAAAATTTACCAAAAGCGGCTCCAACGCGCTGGAACTTCAATACACACCTTGTCAACACTGTACAAGAGCAATGGGATAACCTGATTTTTATTCTTTGAATTCATGACAGAACCAGAAAACAATGTTGTTTGGGAACCTGGTACATTGGGTAAAGCATGAGGTTTCCTTTATTTTTTGATTCGGTTGGATACTGTCTTCCTCCTCAAAACATTTTCGGCAATATTTGCTCATACCGACCTTATCTTCAACATTACAAAACAGGTCTATAGATATTGCATATGGCCATTCAAAAGTAATTCAGACTAAAACACTTTAGAAGAGCTAAGAAGAGAAGGGTTCTAAAATGTTTGGCGAAGCATTTCTAATTAAGTGATAAATGAACATGCAGGAAAGAAAAGAAAGAATAATGAACCAAGTGAAGTTACTGAAGTTATGTTCAGGAGGATATTCAATGAAAGTTTAGATAATGTGCCCAATCAAATACAAAATAGGTTTTCCGACACTACGAAAATTTTCATTTCTTTGCTCTCCTTGATTCCTCAAAATTCAAGAATTACAAAACGTCTTTTCCTGATCAACATTGCTCAAAATTGTTGGACACATATAGCTCGAATTTTAATCCGGTAGTCTGAAAAAACTTAGTGGTTTTTCTTTTTTGGTAGTGTTTAACGCCTGCTTTTACTGCTCTGGCACCGCAGGCGATGACACTGATGATACCTGAAGATGGAGCCCCGGTGGAATGCGATGGCGGGGGAAACCGGTGAACCCGGAGAAAACCGCCTCTGCGCCGCTTTGTCCACCACAAATCTCACATGCGGTCGCTTGGGGTCGAAACCTAGTGTTGTGGACTCTTCTGGAAATAAAGATTTTGAAGGGAAGTCAGTTGGTGAAATAGTGAAAATTATGAACGAAAGAGATGGGCTATGTGGGCTCTGCCTGAAGTTTACAAATTAGCTTGTCTAATTCTAACTGTCCCAGCAACTACAGCTTCTGTTGAACGGTCATTTTCCACTTTAAATTGAGTAAAATCTCACTATAGGTCTACAATGGGTCAAGAAAAATTTCACGCAAGCTGTTATGGAACTATTTCTGAAGAAATCTCGTCGGTTGGAGCTAGCATTCCAGTAAACTGGCAAGTACTACTACTAAAATAAAGACTAATTTACATACACAGCCCGCCTGGGTAGTGTGGTGGTAGCGTGTCTGCCTCACATTCAAAAGGTCGTGAGTTCGAATCTCACTTAGGGTGAGTTACCCGGATAAGGTTTTTTTCGGGGTTTTCCCTTATCCTGAGAAGACGAATGTCGAGTAACTTTAAGCTCCGTGGACCCCGAGATCATTTGAGCATAATTTCACCAATTTCATTTATCGTCCGATATGACCAACCAGGTTAAAGGACGTTAAACTAAAAAAAAAAAAAAAAAAATTACATAAGGGTGTCCCTCGCATTCCGCAAGTAATTGTTTCTCAGGAATTATCACATAACATAAAAAACGTGTAAAGTGAATGTGATAATGATATGAGCTTTTTCAAGGTAAACTTGAAGTAAAAATTAGTTGTAAACAGATGCATCTAATTGTCATTTGTACAGTGTTAACATTTTTAAATCGCTTTAAGCGAAAACGCGTTAAATAAGATCGCGTATAACTGAAAAAACGATGATAAAAGGAGCAGTGTACCTATATTACTGACCACGAATCGTCACTGGTAATAAGTTCACTTTGCCACTGTTTAGTAGTCTCATGGACTTGCTGCCTCTCATTGATCCTATTTTTCACAACTTCTACAGATCGCTGAAGACAGGTAACATTTCAGATGAAGACCCAGGCCTCGTTGAAAACGAAGAAGATAACGAATTTTTGTATATTTACAGACCTAGAGAGTAAAATGTATACTGCTGTTGTAACAAAATAGTCAGTTAAACTTAATGTGCTTATTACTCTAAAATTAACAGCTACTTTTTGTTTCATTATTTTAAAGTATCTGCAACATGGAGACAATTTAGTTGTTTTTAGGATACTGGAAAATGTTTTAATAATAAAGAACTACGTTGGCTCTTAACAATATTATTTTATACGCGCACATTTGTTTTTCTCTACTAACATAGATATTCTGCAGTATGATCAATGCAGGATAAGTATGAATGTACGTTTGGTCAAAACAGATAAGTCCTAAAATGTTACATAATTTGGCAATATTAATACCAATTTGCATTATTTATTCAATTTCCATTACTAATAGTGTTTTATGACCTTCAATATTCAAATATAAGGTATAAAAATTAAAATATGTATACAATCACCGATCTGGCATAACTTTTCAAATCTTTAAACCCCTTTCCTGTAAAAGTGTATTTTTTGACTTACACTCTTTTTCCCGGGCATCAAATATATAATGTCAGCTTTCTGCAGCTTTGAATTGCAAAGTAAAGCTTCGTTATCCCTTCCAAAGTAAAAGGAAGGTGTGTATTTTCAACTTAAAATCTAAAAACACATATAATGTTACTTATGACATAATTATATAATGTTATCCTGTAAAATTTAAGTGAATAAGTGATCAGCTACCTACTGCGTCGAATTGCAAAGCAAATAGATATTATGCAATTAGGTGCCTTCAAGGAGAAATTGAGCGTCAGTGCCACTCTATTACAATTGAAATTCGGTTCTCTGTTGCATTCCTAGAGACAAAACATTAGATAGGAAACGAAAGTTGATTTCCTACTTGAGATAAGTTTAAGTAATTAAAACTGAAACAAAAATGAATATCTCGGAAACGGTTAACTCTATAAAAATGTATATGACGTTGTGTGTTTTAATGAAATCTATATTTTTTTGAGTAGTAAGTGTTTGCCTGTCTCTTACAACTTAAGAGTTATACAAAAATCATCCAGAATAAAGAGGTTTTAAGAGGCTATTCCCAGAAAATTCAAGATATTTATTCCGTCATGAAAATATCTTAAATAGATAGTATTTTCATAAAAAACTTTAAGCCATCGTTTAGGAAATCAAAATTTCCAATCTTTTCCCCATGTAAAGAGTCGTTGGAGGTGTAGGAATTTTCTTGAAAATATTCGTGTTCCACCCATCCTTTGAAGATGCTGAACCTAAATACCAAGTTTGGTAGTTACTCGATTTAGCGTTTTTGAGTTATGTTGTCCACACACACACACACACACACACACACACACACTTACACAAACACACACACCTTTTACTAAGGCTTTTTTATTTAGGGGTCCCCAAAACATGTATTTCCGGTGAAATATCGGTGTCGCATTTTTGGGTGGAATACAATTTCTTTTTATAGGTATTCAGTTTAGCAGCATTTCACATCTTTACGTTACATCCCGTCTCGTTAAGCAAAGTTCATCGTATGGTTTAACTTAATCAAGCGTGCTATTACACACTTGATGGTATTGTAATATTTGTTGGCGCGTTACATATTTTATCGTTCTAGGAACAGTTCGCAATGCATTTGAAAATTTAAATTATATTTTGGGATTTTTACTCTTCTACTACGCTTAAGTAGGTAGAAGCATTGCATTCCACCCAAAAAATCGAAACCGAGATTTCACCGAAAATACTCGTTTTGAGACTCCTAAATCCGAATCATTTTTAGAAAAAAATCTGATGTCTTCCATTTACGTGACTTACTCTATGTTACACACACAACTTTGCGTACAAAAGGTTATTCTTTTATCAACGATATGATGATTAAGGTAAACATTAGCAGACATTGTCTTATTACGTGCCTCCTTGCAAGTAGAAGGGATATAAGGGAATACACTAGGCTAAATCAAGTCAAATCTTTAAAAAATTGGTTCTATGTGAAATACCTAAAGTTCAACCCTCTTTGCATGGCCTGTATTAAAACGAGAGATGAAAGGAAACGTCACTTCCCGTTTGAGAAAAGTTCAGGCAGTTTAAAATTGAAACCAATAACAAGGAATGTGTCATAAACGGCCAGCTCTTCATAACAAACATATATGACATAATTTATGTCGAGATCTAGAATTGTTGTATAGTAGGTTTTTGGCTATCACTTACGCTTTAACCGTTATGCAAAATTCCGAGAAAAACTCATCCAGGATAAAGAGGTCTTGAGAGGCTATTCCCAGAAAATTAAAAATAAACAGTTTATTTGTGATGCAAATATCTTCAATATAGATACGGCATTTTAATCAAAATCGTTAGAACCATTGTTGAGAAAAACAAAATGTTAGAAAACAATTTCCATGTAAAGGGTATTTTAGGGTGGGAGGGTGTTCTTGAAAATCTTCGTGTCACATTCTTAGAAGAAACCTGAAATACCAAGTTTAGTTTTTAATTGTATTTTTGTTTTTCAGCTATGCTGACCATACACAAATTCACACACGGATCTTTTATAATTTTTTTGGATCTCAAAACATTTCTGGGCAAACCTCGTCATCGAATTTTTGAATGGAATACAATACCTTCTCTTTCTGTCATGTACATATACATACGGGCTGGAGTACCCGTCATGAACAAAGGCGGATGTGCAGTAGACAAATATCCAACGACGTCATAGTCACGTGTTTTCTAGCCAATTAGGTATAGTGTGTTTCAGTTCATGTTAGTGGGAGCTTACCCTGAAGTTTAACAGTGAAATTAAGTAATTGCGAATTATAAATTTATTCTTTTGTGTGTTAGCAACATAGTGACTAGTTTTTTGATAGTTCTGACGATGGCTGAAGGGGAAAAAAAAAAAAAAAAAAAAAAAAAAATGCGTTCTTTAAAGTCAAGCAAGAGAAATGGTGTAACGTGTACAAATATTTCCTGGGGAAGACGGAAATACCGTGAAGCTCATTAAACAGTGTTGCCGATTGTTGCAAGGAAACAAGCTAAAGCCTGTCAGGTGGGCTATACGCACCATGGCAAGAATTGTAAGTAAAGCAAGATCTTGTTGCAGGAGAGCGTGTTAAATTTAATTCTCCTGGAAAGGTGGATACGCACCGTGGAAAGAATTGTAAGTGAAGTAAAAGCTTGTGTTCATGCAGGAGAGCGTGTTAAATTTAATTCTCCAGGAAAAGTGGATAAAAGGAACAAACCAGTGACTGAGCTTGACGATTTCGATAAGAATTTGTTGCGGCGAATAATTTTTTCGACATCTGAGAATGGAACGTTTCCTACAGCGCAGAAGCTTGTCATCAAAATGAAACAAGATATCTGGCTTGAGGGCATTGAATCTTCCATGCTGCGTATTTTAAGAAAAATGGGATTTCGTTATAGGAAATGCCGTGACGGAAGAAAGTTAATAATAGAACGTAGCGACATTGTAGCTGCGAGAGCTGGTTTCTCAGAACAATGCACTCTATCAGAAACCAGCGTAACACTAAAATTTATTACCTGGATGAAACCTTGGTAAACCAAAACCATACCAGATCAGCATGCTGGCAGATGAGTGACGGGAGAGGAGGTTGAAAGGTTCCTATTGACAATCTTATGCCACGCTGGTTCAGCCGACATAGATTTCATCTCGGAGAGCAAATTAATTTTTCGCTCTAAATCTCGGGCTCCAACTATCATACAGAAAATGTGTTTAAAAACTGGTTCTTGAACCAATTCTTGCCATTTTTAGCACCCCGAGATCGGTCATAGTAATGGACAATGCAAGCATTTATTCGGTACAGGAGAAAAAGATACCGTGCTCTAATACAAGGAAAGCCTATATTGCGGCTTGGCTATCCAATAGAAACATTCCATTTGTCCCGTCACAAACGAGAAGAACTGCTGCAGATTGTTAAATTAAATAAGCCACAAAAATGTTTTGAATTGGTCACCATTGCTGCGGAACTTGGACACAGAGTAGTACGATTACCACCTTATCACTGCCAATACAATCCAATAGAATTGGTGTTGGCACAAGTGAAAGCGTATATAGCAGAGAAAAGTAACACCTTCAAAATTGCAGACGAGGAGAGGCCTACGCATGAGGCTGTGGGAGGCATGACCGCATTCAACGCGCAGAAAAGTCGCAAGAAGATGATATCCTAGGATGCTGTTAGGGAACCTTTCATAGTGAGCATTCGGGATTGTGACTCTGAAGGAGAGTCCAGCGACGAAGAATAAGGTAAGAAAAAATACATTTTTACTTTCTCTATACGTGCTATGCGCATAGTGTATAGAGAAGGTATTGCACTCCACCAAAAAATTCGATACCGAGATTTCACCGGAAATATATGTTTTAGGGTTCCCTGTATCCAAAAAAAGTATTTTCAGAAAAAGGTCCGTGTGTGTGTGTGTGTGTGTGTGTGTGTCCGTGTGTCTGAATACGATAACTCAAAAACGAAAAGTCGGTAAAATACCAAACTTGGTATTTAAGTTTAGTATCTTCCAGGGATGCGACACGAAGATTTTGAGAAAAATTCCCCCACCCCAACTACCCTTTACATGGAACTTTTTTCTAAAATTTTGATTTTCTAAAAAACGGCTCTAACGATTTTGATTAAAATATCATATATTAAAGATATTTACCTGACAAATAAAATGTATATTTTGAATTTTCTGGGAATAGCCTCTGAAGATTACTTTATTCTGGGTCAATTTTACGGAATTTTGCATAACTGCTAAACCGTAAGAGATGGACAAAAACGTACCACACAACAAATGTAGAGCACCTTAAAACACACAATTTATGTTATATACATTTTTTTTCGTGGAGTTGATTGTTTTTGAGATATTCCTTGTTTTTGGTTTCAGCTATAAAAACTTAACTTTGCTCATAAGGACTTTGTGAACTCGTGTCCATACAAACAAAGGAACTTCAGTAGCAGAACAACCAGTTTTTGACTATCACTTTAACCTATGGTACCCCCCTATTTCGCTTCTACTAACAAGGAAGCAAGTAATGAGACTATTTCTGCTAATTTTTGCTCCATTAGATGAAGTAAATAGAATAATTTGTTGCAGTGATATAGAGAAAGTCATGTGAATGGAACACATCAGATTTTTTATAGTGATGTGACGTTTAGTGACGGCGACTCTAGAAAAAGTAATAATGTATCTGTGAAAAGCAAATTCAAACCGAAAGGTGTTAAAATACCAAATACAAAACTCTGATGTGTTCCATTCACATGACTTTCTCTACAACTCTGCAACAAATTATTGTTAAAAAACTTATGATTCTTTTTACTTCATGCTAATCGAGAAAAAAACTGGTAGAAATAGTCTTATTACTTGCTTTCATGCAATTAGAAGGGAAATAAGGGAGTAGCATAGGCTAAAATATTAGTCAAAAAAGCTGGTTGCTATGAGGCTGAAGTTCCTATGTTTTTGTGGACAGGAGTTTACAAACTCCCTTATAAGAAAAGTATAAGTTTTTTTTTAAAGCTGAACCAATAAAAAGGAGTATCTCAAAAACGACCCACTCCACGAAGGAAATACATAATAACATAAAGTGTATGTTTTAACGAACTCTACATTTTCTGTTATGTTAGTTTTTGTCTCTCTTAAGGTTTCCCAGTTATACAAAATTACGTAAAATTTATCCTCAATAAAGTAGTCTTCGGAGGCTATTCCCAGATAATTCCACAGACGCGCGCGCGCGCGCACACACACACACATACACACACGAACCGTTATCCGAATATTCGATACCGAGATTTCGTCGGGTTTACATGTTTTGGGTCCCCCTGAATTAATTTTTTTTGGAAAAAGGTCCGTGTGTATGTATGTGGACAGCATAGCTCAAAAACGAAAAGACCGTTAAGTACCAAACTTGGTATTTAAGTTTGGCATCTTCCAAGGATGCGACACGAAGATTTTCAAGAAAATCCCTCAATTCCCAACTACCCTTTACATGGAACTTTTTTCGAAAATTTTGATTTTCTCAAAAATGGCTCTAATGATCTTGATTAAAATCGCTTATATTTAAGATATTTACATGCCAAATAAAATGTATATTTTGAATTTTCTAGGAATAGCCTCTGAAGACTGCTTTATTCTGGATGAATTTTACGAAATTTTGTATTACTGCTAAACCGTAAGAGATGAACAAAAACTTACCACACAAAAAATGCAAAGCACGCTAAAACACACAATTTAGATATACGCATGTTTTTCTTGGAATTGCTTGTTTTTGAGATATTCCTTTTTTTGTTGTTTCAGTTTTGAAAAACTTAAACTTACCGTTTCCTCATTCAGGAATTGGTCAATTGCTGTCCATACAAAGAAACTTCAGTCATATAGCAACCAGCTTTTGACTGTCACTTTAACCTATGTTACTGCCTTATTTCGCTTCTATTTATAAGGAAATAAGTAATAAGACTATTTCTACTAATTTTTTCTCGATTAGCATGAAGTAAATAGAAGCATAAGCTTTTTAACAATAATTTGTTGCAGAGATGTAGAGAAAGTCATGTGAATGGAACACATAAGTTTTTTTGTTATATCGAAATTTAACGATCGTAAAACTAAATATGTGTATTTTGTTATATAGTGAAATTGTTTACATCTTTGAATCATAAAAGACAAAAACGTTATTAAAGACCATGTAAAGTTTATATCAATAAATATAAACATTACATTAACATGATTTCTGAAATGTTAGTTTTTTTTTAATTTTATTTTTTCTTTAATTTATGACTTTCTCTAGCACATAGGTAGAAAGATATAAAGGTACAACGTAATAGTAGGTAGGGAAGGTATTGCACTCCACCCAAAAATTAATTATAGAGATTTCACCGGAAATATGTTTTGAGACCACCCGGAAGAGAGGGGGGAGTATTTTAATTTTGGAAAAAGGTCAGTGTGTGTGTGTGTGTGTGTGTGTGTGTTTGTTTGGACAGTATTACTCAAAAACAACAAAAACAAACTTGCTATTGTAAGTTTAGTGTCTTCAAGGATGCGACACGAAGGTTTGCAAGAAAATCCCTCCATCGCAAATTACTCTTTACATGGAAAAGTTTTCGAAAATGTTGATTTGCTCAAAAATGGCTCTAATAATTTTGATTAAAGTACCATATATTAAAGATATTTACATGCCAAATATAATGTTTATGTTGAATTTCCTTCGAAGAGCCTCTGAAGTCCTCTTCATTCTAAGCTGATTTTGTGTAACTAGGGATAGACAAAAACGTACTACACAAAAAAGGTATAATTTCGTCAAAACACATAATTTATGTCCTTTGTATTTTTGTTGTAGGGCTAACCGTTTCCGAGATATTCAGTTTTAAAATACATATCTATGCTTTTCTCGTTCGCCCTCCGTCGAGTAATGGCAACCTCTAAAACCCAAGATTGCGGGTTCAAACCTGTCGGTGGGTGATGGGTTTTTCCGACACAAAAATCCGTAAAATGCTTTGCTTTGGAAGGGAAGCAAAGTCGGTGATCTCCTTTAATGTTTTGTTTATTTGTATGTGAAAGAACCAGATACCTTGAAAGAAGGTTTCTGGGCAAAATTCCGCCATTTCGCGACCGCAAGCCGTGATTTCGTCCTACAGTGTCATCTGTGGGCTACGAGCCGGTCCCTCGTCACCATGGCGCACAGCGGCGAACTCAGGGACTATAAATTCAAATCCGATCAAAGGAACATCATAACGATGCCCTATGCTTCACTTTAGAGCTACAGGAAATTAACTGAGTGTACTTTTCTCAGACGGGAAGTTTTATGGTTTATTTTGGTTTACTCTTGGCCATGCAAAGAAGCGAATGTCATTGTCAGTCTCATAGGTACAACAGTTTTAAAGATTTGATATGTTTTTCAAAAGGGTTCTACTCTGCAGCGAATGAAATGCTTTATCGTGCTCTGCGTTGCCAGGTCGCTACCCCCATTCTTTTCACATTTCCCTCTCACTCGCACACTGAGCATGCAAATCTGCCTGGCGGCATAAAGGAAACCCTAATAGATTTTCTAAGTTTCTATAATTTTTCAGTTTTTAAATTTAAAACTTGAACACGCATATTTGCATATTATGTACACGTTTTCTTAAATGCTATATTATTATAGTTTATGAATTATCTGCTCTTTTAATCCAATGGAACTGTCAGTGTCTCCTCCGTATTGCTGTCATAGTTACGTCAAAAGATACTAATTCGTCATGTGACTGTCTTCATTGTCCGAGTCTTGTAAATTTATGATGATTGGTTCCAACATCTCATCAAGACCTGTTTCTTTCCAAAAGCAATTGCACTTGGCTCTATTCCTGACTAAACAGCAACAGAAAACTGACTTGAACTCTGTAGGGACTAGGGTTAAATAAACACGAGCCCTGATTTCGAGGCATAAGCATAAACATATGATAACGAACGCAGGATTCTACAGTTAACACGAGTGTGTTCGTTCTCTGTCTCTGGACTTTTAACAGCTTGCTAATCGTAATAAATGTAATAATTCTTTTAGTACCATCATGTCAATAGTTTCTGTGCAATTACGTATGTATGCACTCGTACATATATAGTAGAACATGCATATATATACACACACACACACACACACACACATACACGTATAAATAATAATGGTCATACTAGGAATAGCATCTTGGGGACCGATAGCGGACAGAATCGAAGTTAGCGCAGCATGCTATATAGTTGCGATGCCGTGGATGCAGTGTGTACGTAGTAGTACTACTAATAGAATGAAAATGGGGCAGTGGTTGCTTGGTAGACAGTCATGTTTTCATTAGCAGTGGAAGGTGATTGAGGTTGTGGAGAGTGATAAACATAAATACCATTGATTTACGGGAATTAAACATTTTAATATATACATATCTATATTCAAATGCTGTTGTGCAACAAGTCATCAGCATCATATCCGTTTCATTTTCTCTCAAAATACACAATTACAATGACAACATACATTCCTAACGTCTCAAATGTGAATCATCTCCGATTGGTGCGTAAACAGACTTAATATTGTTAAAAGCCTGGCTCCACATCACAAGGTTGTGATTGGAGCAAAATGGAAATTGGCCACATCATCGACAATTGTGTAAGATACTTCATCAGCAATTATTTTCGTAGCAACACCTCATAGCGCATTTTTGTATTTTACGCATTATTGAAAATCCGACATTCCTTCCAAACACGGCTTTCCCTTTCTTTTTCATACTGTCTAAAACGGGTTTCTGATTAATCGCTTAATTTGAATGTTCGCTGTTTCCAAATTGTGTTATTGTCATAGATATATCTACAAAGGTATTTTTTGTTTGTTGTTTGTTTGAATTGCAAATCTTCATTCAATCCATTTGAAGCAAGAAAGAGATTTTTCAATTTTGATTGAACATGCACTATCATTAAAGGCATGAATTACAATGTGAAACAGTATTGTAATATACTGCATAGTATACTGCTGCATCAAGCCAAGTTCCCCAACGCGTTACAGTTGTTTACATAAGGCGTGTGCAGTCGCCACTATAGGTCGGTCCCTACTTTTTTATTTTTTTTTTTATTTTAATACAGCACCGGAGTCTGATCGGAACTCCGGCACTGTATACCCTACACACATATACACAAACATACCAGCCCTACTCAGGCATTTGTCCCGCTATCGGTCCCCAAGATGCTATTTCTAGTCATTACAGTGCGTTTATGATTCTGATTGTCATACACATAGGTAGGTATGTTTATTCATGCATATTATGAAAACTATTTTAGCTTAAAATCTGTGGTTTGTACGGTTCTGCTACAAACATTACTCCCTATCTTACTCGTGAATTATGTTTTGCAAAATTTAAATATTTTGGCTTAGCGCAAGTAGTATTTTATGAGAGATGGAACCAGTTAAGCGGGAATGCCATATGTCAGCACAGCAGTATTCCAGTTGGCTGCCGGTCTGGTGCCGCTCAAGGAGCCGGTCCCCATGGCCGCGCTCGCCAAAGCGTATCGCTTTGGTGTTTCGCGGCGCAGGGGATCGTGGGTTCGAGTCCCGTCTTGGGCATGAGTGTTTTATGTTTGTGTATGTGTGTGTGTGTAAAAAGTAGAACAGAAATTCAGTAATCATACAGTAATCAAAGTAAACAATTAGGTAAATAAAAAGTAGGGCATAAAAAAAAAAAAGGACAAACCTCATCCCATTTGAAAGTCACTGTAGTATTTTCCCTTAGTTCTCCCCTACTTATAACTAGGTAATAACCATTCTGCTAATGCTTATCTCGATCAGCATGGATTAGAAAGAAGAATATATTTTTTAAGAAGTTTGTATGTTTAACAACTAGAGAAAATCGTGTGAATGGAGCATATTAGTTTTATTTTCTCTAGCACGTATGTACAACGTTCATAGCGGATAGAGAAGGTATTGTATTCCACCCAAAAATTTAATCCGAGATTTCACTAGAAAGATGTTTTGATGTGCCCTGAGTCCGAAAATAGCATTTACAGAAAACGTTTCTTATATGTGTCTGTTACAAAAAACAAACAAAAAAACCCGAAAAGTGGTTAAATACCAAATTGGTATCTAAGTTGAGTATCTTCCAAAGATGCGACACGAAGATTTTCAAGAAAATCCCCCACTCCTAACTACCCTTTCGCGGAACATTTTTCGAAACTTTTGATTTTTCAAAGATGGCCCTAACAATTTTGATTAAAATACCTTATGTCTAAGCTATTTTTATGACAAACGAAACGTATCTTATTTTCTGGGAATAGCCTCTGGAGACCACTTCATTCTGGATGACTTTTATATAATTGACAAACCATAAGAGATAAACAAAACTTACCACACAAAAAAATGTAGATCTCATCAAAACACACAATTAATGTCATATACAGTTTTTATAGAGTTAAGCGTTTTCATGATATTCCGGACTATCGATTTCAATTTTAAGCCCCTTAAACTTTTCTCGAACTTGACATTTTTCTTCTCGTTTCTCGTTTGTTTACTCCTGACAATCAAACAGATGGAATTTCAATTGTATCACATATTGACCGACTTTTAAAGGACTTGACTAAAGCTGTAGCCTGTGCATTTCATTTACTTCTAGATACAAGGAACCAAGTAATAAGACCAATTGTGCGTATGTTAATCTTGATCAGTATGATGTAGAAAACAGATTAATTTGTGAAGTAAGTTTGTGTCTATCTGTTACGGCTTGCCAGTTATACGATTCATCCAAAATGAAGTGTCTTCAGAGGCTAGTCCCAGAAAATAGAACAAATACATTTCGTTTGTCATAAAATACCCTAAAATGTGGTATTTTAATAAAAATCGCTAGTCATTTTTGAGAAAATAAAACTTTGTGAAAAACGTTCCATGTTTAGGGTAGTTGGGGATGGGGAAATTTTTCTGAAAATTTTCGAGTCGAATCCTTGAAAGATACTGAACACCAAATTTGGTATTTGACCGACTTCTCGCTCTTGAGTTACGCTGTCCACACACACACACACACACACACACACACACACACACACACACACACACACACCTTCTTTCAAAAATGTCTTTTATTTAGATTCAGGAGACCCTAAAACATGCACTCGTATTTTCGATAAAACTTCGGTATCGAATGTTTGGGTGACCATACTAACATCACATATCCAAGGTCGCGGGTTCAAACCGGGCAGGACTGTGGGTTTTTTTCAGGCGTAAAAATCCTTACAATGGCTTCCTCCGGAAGGGAAGTAAAGCCATTGGTCCCGTGTCGCAGATTTACGGTATGTAAAAGAAATTAAAGCGTGATAAAGGAGGCCTCTGAGCAAAATTAAGCGCTCTCCAGTATAGAATGGGACGCTGAGAACCACAGCAGTTCTAAAACATGTGCTCATATTTTCGATAAAATCTCGGTATAACGAATTTTTGTGTGGAATACAATACCTTTTCTAACTACTATGTACATTGTACATAAGTGTTGCAGAAGGTAAATCATGTCAGAATGGTAGAACCAATGTGAATCGAAATTGGGAGTTCACACTTTACCTCGGAGCTTTCTCGCTCGGTTTCAAAGTACTCATTATCAAATTATATTATCTCCTTAGCGGTCTATCGGAATGAAGTTCGTTGCCAAATTACATTCCTTTATCGTAATACGGGTTTAAATTCTATTGAACTCCAATTGGTTGGGTGTAATGGGTGCATCACAGTGTTTTTTTTTTTTTTTTTTTTTTTTTTTTTTTTTTTTTTTTTTTCTTCCAGACTGTGACTTGTCCAGTTAAACCAACTGTAAGGCGTTTAATATCGCCATGCAGTTTGTTTAATTGAGATATTAATCTATAATATTCTTCCTCTACTTATTTCAGTTTTGTGTGGGTATGTATCCATGAACGGATAACTCAAAAACAAAAAACGTTGGTAAAATACCAAACTTGATATTTAAGCTTAGTATCTTTCAAGGTTGGGACACGGAAGATTTGGAGGAAAATCACTCACCCCAAACTTCCTTTACATCCAAACATTTTCAAAAAATTTGATTTTATAAAAATGGCTCTTAGCGATTTTGGTTAAAATACCACATATTAAAGATATTTACATGACCAACACAATATATATTTAGTGTGTTCTGGGAATAGCATCTGAAGAGCTCTTCATTTTAAAATACCTTTCTCACACGGTAATTTGTCAACTCCTGGCAATGCAAAGAAAAGATTTCATCCTCATGAGTCAGCTTTTAAAAGATGTGACTCTCGTTTTCCCTTCTACTAAGCAGAAAACAAGTAGATAATATCATTTTTGCTAATGTTTATGTTGATTAATAAGAAGTAGATAAAGGAATAAGCTTTTTAACAATATTTGTTATACAAATGTAGAAATAAAAATATCAAATTATTATAAAATGGTCCGTGTGTGTGTGTGTGTGTGTGTGTGTGTGTGTGTGTGTGTGTGTGTGTGTGTGTGTGTGTGTGTGGACAGTGTAGCTCAAAGATGAAAATACCGTTAAATACCAAACTTGGTATTTATGTTTAGTATCTGCCAAGAATGCGACACTACCCTTTACATGGAAAAGTTTTCGATTTTCCCCCCCCCCCTCAAAAATGGCTCTAACGATTTTGATTAAAATACCGTATATTGAAGATGTTTACATCTCAAATAAAATTATACCTTGAATTTTTTTGGGAACAGCCTCTGAACAGCGCTTCTTTATTCAGGATGACTGTTGGTCAATTTTGTATAACAGGTAAACCGCACGAGATAAACAAAAAATGTAGATCTCGTTAAAACATTTAATGTATGTAACTGTGCTTTAGTGTGTACTTGACTTTTTCCTGGATATTCGTTGTTATTGATTTCCATTTTTAACTACGTAGCTTTTATCAAACGGGAAGTCACTTTTCCTTTCATCTCTTGTTTTACTGTTGGCCATGCAAAGTGAACGAACTTCAATTGTTTCACATAGCGACCAGCTTTTAAAAGATTTTGATTATTGCTTTAGGCTAATGTATTTCCTTATTTCGAATCTACTTGGAAGGAAACAAGTAATAAGACCAATTCTGATATGCTTATCTCAATTAGCACAGTGTAAATAAAAGAATACTCTATTTTAAGAATAGTTTGTTTCTGGAACAGATAGAGAAAGCCATGTGAATGGAAGACATAAGGGTTTCTTATTTACAAAGCTCCTATTAACAATTTTTGTGGGGGTATAAGTTTAACGTCCTGATAGGTCATATCGAACGATTAATAAAAATGGCTGAAATTATGCTCAAATGAGCCCGGAGTCCATAGTGCTTAGAGCTACTCAACATTCGCCTTCTCAGGGTAAGGGAAAAATCCTTTATCTGTATAAAGCACCCTAATCGAAATTCGAACCGAGCCTCTTGAATGTGAGGTAGACATGCTATTGCTACACTACAGAGGCGGGCGGAAGAATATTTAAGGCGTAAAAAATAAATTTTCGTCTGATGTGTATGTACAAAAATTACGTAACATTAATTCAATTGTTTCCACAGTAAGGAAAGAAATGGCCTCAAATTTGAGAATTATTAAACCCGTTATGTTTTTATTTGTATTAAGATGTAAAAATAAGCCATTATCGGCTTTTAAAATGTGAGATTATGCAGAGAAAGAGGTCGAGGGAGGGAAGGAAGGATTTTATAAAAATATTATGGATAGAGGACGGGAGAGCTATTATAGCGAGACAAATACAAGAGCTAGAGGGAAAGAGAAAGGGAAGAGAATGAAAGAAATGGAAAAAGGAACACCTGGAGAGGGGAAGAGTGAAAGAGGCCGATACATCGACCGACAAGGGAAGATAAGGAGAAATTGGCAGAGATAATCTCCGCATTTAAGACTGAAACGAGCAAAACTAACAATGAATGTTTACACACGCTTTGTTTTTTTATTTTTTTTTTTTGTACGCGTTATGTTGTATTCTTGGCATTAGCTACAGCATGTAGAATTGATTCTGATATAATAGATAACAAACGTGTTATATTTGCACAATATTAATTAAGATTAAATAAGCATAATGTTTGGAGTGCTTAGAAACCTGGGAATTAAATTTAGAGATATTAGGATTATATGGAATCTATATAAAGATGAAAAAGCAATTATAAAGTGTGGGAGAAACCAAGAAATAGTCCATATAAGAAAAGGAGTGAGACAAGGATGTGCACTATCCCCAATACTGTTTAATGTGTACATACAGAGTGCACTAAATGAAATCACGGAAGAAATAGACACTGGAATAAAGATACAGGGGATAAAAATCAATATGCTCCGCTTTGCAGATGATATTGCAATATTAATGGAGAACAAGAAAGATTTAGAAACATTCATAAACAAATTAGAAAATACATTAAGGAACAACTACAACTTAAACATTAATAAATCAAAAACAAAAATTATGACTTGCAGGAAGAAAGGGAATAGTAACACAAAAATTAAACTAAATGGACAACTATTAGAAGAAACCGAAATATTTCAATATCTAGGAAGCAAAATAACAGCTGATGGAAGGAGCAAAACAGAAATAACCAGTAGAATACAACACGCAAAACTTGTTTTTAATAAAAAGTACCAGCTATTTACTGCAAACAATATTAGCCTTGAAACCAGGAAGAATTTATTCAAACATATATATATATGGAGTATTATGTTATATGGATGTGAAACTTGGACAATTTTAAAAGCAGAAAGAAAGAGAATAGAAGCATTTGAAACATGGTGCTATAGGAAAATGCTAAAAATTAAATGGAGTGACAAAATTAAAAATGAAGAAGTATATAAAAGAGCAGAAGCGGAAAAACGAATTTGGAACCAAATTAAAAGAAGAAGAACAAAATTAACAGGCCATTTATTAAGACATCAGAGCACACGGAATATTATAATAGAAGTTATGATAGAAGGAAGAAGTGGCTAAGGAAGAGCAAGATCACAATATATAAAACAAATTATGGAAGATATGAAATGCAGTAAATATGAAGAACTCAAACGGAAAGCAGAGAAGGTCCGAATGGAGAGTCGCTGCAAACCAATCCAAGGATTGAAGACTCCTAACAAGCATAATGACAGGAGATTCACTCTGTTGAAAGCTTTGATGACACAGACAAGATAACATAGTTGATAAATGCCCCAATTTTTACTAGTTTTTGCCTCAGTGGGCAATATGCCAGCAATTCTTTGCTCTTGATTGATGAATGACGTAATGTTTAAGCTTAACTCGGAAAGTTTTGTCGTATCTTGAAGCTTATACTTATTTCATGAACTTATAGATTCGATGAATAACGCTGTAATATTATGCCTTACTCCAAAATGTATCTATTTTTTGGAAACAGTATCATGTAGGCATGTCGATAAACCTAAAGAAATGAGTTTAATAGTATGTAGTTTTTGGCACTGGCCTGCCTTGCTCAGTAGTTCGGCGTCTGCTTTATCCACTAGAGGTTTCCTTTGATGCCGGTGTTTTTGAAGTTAAAGGATTAAGAAACCTTAGAGCAAGTGTTACCAACTAGCTTGATTTTGTGCTGAAGCAAGTAGGCTTTTGCTCCGGGCATGCCTTGAGTGAACACGTGACAACATTGTACAGTGCGTAAGTTTGTGGGGAACAGAAATCAATCCAACTTGTAAACCATCGACTCCTATGATGCCTGTCTAGAAGGGATCTTATTTAGGGGAAGGTGGGCGAATTTTTCTCATTTAGCTTTCGATGGTACCCTTATAAAATAGAAAAAAATATTACACTAATTTATGACAAAGTTGGGAAATTTAAGCATTATTGCATGTTGTATTTACGACAGTTTCTACATACATAAACGTTTAAAAAAATATAAACTAAAAAGTTGCATTGTGCAGAATTATCCTACCCAGTCGGGTAAATCTGCACAACGCATCAAAGAAAACGTATAAATAATTTAGCAGCTTTATTGACTCATGAGTTGCAGCGACAATTTAGAGATGACGGAACAGTGCCTTTTGTGTATTGGTGTGTATTAGTGTATCATTTTTTAAAACTTCTTTAGTTCTCTTTCAAACAGAAATCACTTAAATAGCCATCGGGCGAATCCCAGCCACTGCACTCTTCATGAGACCATCTACCACATCCATACACCTATACCACATCTCATTATCACACCCAAACTGTCACATACCAGGCAAACGTCGAAATTTATGATGTCGTCATCTTCATTTATTTCTTCACTATCAGAGTCACTATCAAGATAGATTTAATTGCCGGCTGCAGGACTTTCTTTGTGCCTTCCAAACATTTTGGCTTTATTTTTTATTTTCAGCTTCCCTCCTCATATTCTCTCTTCTTCTTTCGGCCTCTTGGTTTTTCTTTAATCGGTGTGCCTGTTAACATTTTAGACTTTTGTTTCCTGAATTTGTATCTTCCTTGATTTTCATCTGAAGACACGACCTTGGTCGGCAATGGAGAAATATCAATGACTCTAACATGAGAATTAGCAGCTACTTACTTAGGAGAACTGGTACCAGAAGTTCCAGCCATTGGCTCTGAAAGATCATTTTGATTTGCACACCTCTTGCCAAGCGCAGAGTTACTCGCCACAACAATCATTCGAACAAAGGATCTTACACTTGTAAAATGCTTTATTATAATAATTTATCCAATGCAGCATCAAGATAAATAATGACAGTACGGTAATCAACGGTAAAACAATAACTCAGTTCCAGGGAAGACAATTCTATAATAACCTGGAACTAAAATTCTAAACTGCCATTCACACAAACGTTCACTAATAATGGCGGTATGTTATCGGTCTGCTTGCAGGATGTTGGCACTCGTAAACTGACTAAATATAAAAGAGACAAAGAGAAATACAACCGCGCAGCATTCGCCTGCTTTCCCCGATAAAAAGTGGCGGAATAAGTGTTCAGTGTGTAGCAAAGTTCTGGATTAGAAAATTCAATTTACAGCAATCCATTATACAGCCCATGCAAATGAGTACCATGGTTACCGAGGAAATGAAATGGAAATCCCCAAACTCAAACTACCCTTACTGGAAAATTTGCTGAAAATGTGAACAGCTTAGCTTAAAAACGAAAAAACCGTTAAATACGAAACTTGGTATTAATGTTTGGTATCTTCCAATGATGCGACACGAAGATTTACAGAAAAATCCCCCTAACACAGACTACCCTTTGCATGGAAAATTATTTGAACAGTTTATTTTTCTCAAAAATGACTAATGATTTTGATTAAAAGATCGGATATTAAAGATATTTACATCACAAATAAAGGGTGCGGTACCGAAGCCTCCCGGACCCTTTAATGTCCCTAATTACATAGCCCCCAAGCCTCTCCAAAGCAGGTAGTCTCCCGGTCGAAGCAGGTAACAGTTGCAGTTTGGTGTTTATAATATTTGATGAAGCATTACGTACTTCTAGTGGAAGTTGTTACATTTTTTGCATTTATGATTAATAACAAAGAAACACGGCTCTAGTACCAAAAGAAACTGAACCTCAAGACTGCCTCCGTGGTCGAGTGGTCAGCGAGCTGGGGCGGGAAATTTTTCTTCAACCGAATTATTCCCTATCCCCCATAGAGTCTGGAAGTATGAATGTGAGAGTGAATGTGCGTGTGTTTAGTAATATAAAGTTTAACCTAATGTTCTGAACCTAAAGTTTCACAAGTGAAAGCCCCCGATATGACCATTGATGTTAAAGGGGGCTATACAAATGAAGCAATAATTAAAAAAAAAAAAAAAAAAAAAAACCCTCAAATGCTTAAATTTGAATTAGTGGTTGTTCCAGTTCGTTTAGCATTACCCAGGGTGCACAACGAGGAGGCGAACTGGTTCGCACCCCAAAAGATTCCACATTTATCAGCTTCATCATTATTTCTTTATTTTCTGTAATTTACTCACAATGGATCCGCATTTAGATCCTTAGTTATTTTGACATTCTAAACCTATATCATACCTACATATATTATTGTCGTCTTCAAAATCAGTGGTATTTTTCCTTTTAGATGTTATTTCCATGTATTTCCAGGTTTGGTTCTATAAGAAATCGACTTAACGTATTCCATTCTTGAAATTTTTCCAGCTTTGAAATTTTCTATTTGCTGCTTCATGAGTTGCAAGTGTAGTTAAGACCTTTCCATGAATTAATTGCAATTTTAGTATCCAGCTGAATTTGCTTCAGTACTTCAAGAAATCTATACTGCTCTGGGCTACAGGAATAAAACTGATTGCTGTATTTGTTGTGGAAACTTTCGCAAACGTTGGTAGTTCTCTGTCTATGGCAACTTAGTTCTGCCCACATGGAAGGAGGAAAGAGTGCATTTTCGTGGATGTAAGTTTCCGCTAAATAGTAGCAAGTTTTTCCGAGACAGGCATCACTGCCATGGCGTCTTCATCAACCATAACTTTGGCAACTTTTAACATTGCACGTCCAACGCGCTACCCCACTTTTTAAACACTTGTGGAATCCGACAGTGTAACCGTTCCGAAGTAGACTTTTCCTTACTGTCCTACTCACCGTAATTTCACTCTCGTCGGAAAACATGTCAACTGTGAGTTTATTTGCCGTACACTGAGAGAAATCAAGGAAAAAATTAGGCATACCCTTTCCACCCTACCTGCTGGTTAATTACAGCGGTTTCGCGGGAGGCTTGGGGGTTGTTACCTGCTAAGCTTACCTGGGTACGGGAGGCTTCGGTCCTGCGCCCCAAATAAAATGTATATTTCGAATTTTATGGGAATAGCTTCCAAAGACTTTATTCTGGATGAGTTTTGCAGCCTTTTGAATAACGGTTAAATCGTAAGAGATAGAAGAAAACTTACTACAAAAATAAAATTATAGATATCGTTTAAGCACACAATTTATGTTTTTCTTGTAGAGTTTACCGTTTTCGAGATATTCCTTGTAACTAGTTTGTTTTAAATTACCTTAACTTTGCTTAATAGAACCTCAATTGTGTACCATAGCAATCAGTTTTTAAAATATTCTGACTATCGTTTTAGCCTAATGCATTCCCTTATTTCCCTTCTGCTTACAAGGAAGCAATATAATAAGACCAATTCTGCTAATGTTTGTCACAATTAGCATTGTTTAGATAAAAGGACAATCTTTTGTGCCAATAGTTTGTATATGGAACAGCTAGAGAAAGTTATGTGAATGAAACACATTACATTTTTTTTTTTTTTTTAAGTATAACCCTTTAAATTGGTCATGTCGGACGATGAATGAAATGGGTGTGAAATGAGCACGGAACCCATGGAGCTTAAAGTTACTAAAACATTTTCTTATTCGAACTCGTGATTTGTTGAATATGAGGCAGGCACGCTACCACCACACTACGGAGGCAGGCTCTAACAACGATTTTGATTAAAATACATTATATTGAAGATATTTTTCTTCCAAATGAAATTCACGTCTTATATTCTCTATGAATTTCCTCTCAAATCCTCTTCATTTTTGCATACCTGTAACTTAAGAAATAGACAAAATCTTACCAGGTACTCAAATTGTAGAACTCGTCAAAGCACATAGTTAAAGCAAAATACTTGGGTATTCTTTGATTCTTCCAATACTTACGTAGGTACTACTGAGATGGGTAGTCAATGGGTTTCCTCCATTCATGTCATGCAGAGAGACAGAATTGACTTTCAATTTGACGATGGCTTAAGCCTACTGTATTTCCCAATTCCTGCATTTGTATAAACTCTATAGACAAGAAGTTGATAGAAGAATGTTGTAAGAAAGGCTTGTTGAAGAGTGGTTATGAAAATCAGGTGTATCTAAAAGAATTTTTGTTTTTAATACTTTCTTGTTAAGGGTACTATCTAGTATATATTGCTTACATTGGTAATACTACAGTAGTATATATTTTTTAAACGGAGGTAAGTCATTTAATTAACAATCTTATGTGTTCCATCCACGTAATTATCTGTACATCTCTCTTACAAATTATTGCTGGTAATTCTGCTATTTACTTCATGCTTATCGAGGTAACATTAGCGGAAATGGTCTTATTACTTCTTCTTTGTAAGTAGAAAGGAAATAAGAGAGTAACAAAGGCTAAAGCATTAGTCAAATCTTTTAAAAGCCTGTTGTATGTGATCGAAATTCCTTTGTTTGTATGGTAGTTCACAAATTCCCGTATAAAAAGTGTAAGTATTTTAAGTCTTAAAGTAATGAAAGGGTAAGTTTTATTTCTCTATAAAAAATGTAAGCATTTTAAGTCTTAAAGTAATAATAGAATGGGTAAGTTTTTATTCCTCTCTTATAGTTTACCAGTTATGCAAAATTCATTCCAGAAAATTCAAGATATAAATTTTATTTGTCATGTAAATAACTTTAATGTACAGCACGGGTGGTGTACCTAACGAACAAAAAAAATTCAAACAAAATCTTCCGTTTACAGTACCACCATGCAATGAAATAAAATTACAATTAAATAATTTGTCAACACTTTATTGTAATGTACAATTTTCCTTCCGGAGAAAAAAAAAATAGCGCCCACTCTCGAGCATGCAACCCAACATGCGAAAAACACAATTCAAGGTATATTACACACATTTCTGACGATTAACCTTGGGATTTATTGTCATTGAGAATGCAAGGTGCGCTTAAATTCAAAAAGAAAGTCGGTTGACATTAGTGGTATTCTTGGAATAAGTATATCCTCGCCTTTCCTATGCAATAGTAACTTAAATCGAAATTTTCATAAGTTTTTTAACAGTGAGTTTTGTTCTGCTGCATAATTTCGATTGGTTGATATTACGTAGAATAATTATCACGGAGTCATCCTTGAGCTGTAAATTGTGTGGCGGGAATCCTGGTGAATCCAATGAATTTAGGAATTCAGTTAGATAATTGACGACTTCATTTTTTTTTTTCTCTTTTTCTTTTTTTAAACAGTACCGGAGTCTGATCAGGACTCCGGTGCTTTATCCCCATTTACATTTCCCCCCGTAGGTTTTACTGTTTCTTTACAAACATAAACACATTGCACAAACATATAACACCCATGCCCCAGGCGGGACTCGAACCCACGATCCCCTGCCCACGAAGCACCAAAGCGAGACGCTTTAGCGAGCGTGGCCATGGGGACCGGCCCTTCATTTGGATATTGATCGACTTAAATTAATGCATTTGCCCATCAATTTTACCCTGAATTTGTACGTTCAAATCATCTACATTCTTATTAGTTGCTGTTAAAATGGCTCGTTCGCTCAACCTAGCATAGTTTTTGTAATTTGCACCAATATTTGGAAACATTTTCGATATTAATTCTTCCTTTGACGTTGTGAAGTGACAAAAATTTGATGAAAACGAAATGAGAATAGTAGAAGTGTCAACAGGAATGTTCCCATTGCCAATGTCTAATAATGCATTTGCATCTGAAAAGCGCAATGATCTGTGCAATGTAGTATATATAGTTGGTATTGCGAAAAGGACGAAGTCAGAGCACCCATAAGGTAGTGTGGAAAGGATGACATATACAGTTAGCAGTGTCGGCAACCAAGATGTCGTTGGCATAATAGCAGTAATAGCAGTGCTTTCATAGTGTGGCGTGTAAACGTTGGCATAGGTAATGAATTACATTAAGGAGAAAGTTAATGTTTTCCACCTCTTTCTTTATTTTCTTCTATAACAAAACAGCCATTTCTAAGGCTAAAAATTACATAGCTAAAGTGCAAGTAGATCTGGTTGGGCAATTGTTAAGCTTTTATTTGATGATAGCTTTTGTGTATTAAATTTCTGTATTTAATTCAAAATATTACTTGATCAAATGTATTAAGAGCACCGCAATTGTAGTGTGATGGTGACGCGGGTATCTTCATGTTCTTTAGTTAGCTCATGTACCATATAACGTTAAACAACCAACACCTGCAATAGGAAGTTAAACCTTAAACGGATCCCGTCATTTCTCCACCATTTTCAGATTCCAAAAAGGGTTAATAGTTATGTGCATTGTTTTATAACTTTTTAAGTGTTACAATAAAAATATACTTATTTCTTTATTTAAGCTACGTGACCAAGGGGACGATAGTTAATACATAAGAAATATATTTAGTTTTCACAGTCATCTTGTGTCATTGTCTCCATAACCGGGTGCATTCCCTTAGCATTGAATGGGGAAGAAAAATAGAGCAGTAGGTACTACGGCCATCTAATGGCAAATAATAAGTACGTATTTTAGGTGTCCGTCGTCAGGAAAACTTCTTTATTTTAAACGATATGAGTAAGGAAAGGACAGTTAATACATAAAAATGCATTTGGATTTCACTGCTGCGTTGTGTCTTCTCGATGAACTGTTGCGTTACTTTAACATTGGATGGGGAGGAACACTAAGGCAAATAAATAAGTACTTACTCTAACTGTTAGTCGCCAGGAAAGCAAGTTGTTCAATTTGATGCAGTCGTTCGGAAGTGATACACGTACATACATTTCAGTGATTCATTAATTTATATATACAATATAGATTTAGATAGATAATTGGAATCATTTTTGAGAAAATCAGAATTTTCGAAAAATATTCCATGTAAAGGATAGTTGGGATGGGGGTATTTTCTTGAAAATCTTAGTGTCCATCTTTGGGAGATATTAAACTTAAATACTTAGTTTGGTATTTAACGGACTTTTTATTTCTGAATCATGCTGTAAAAATGTTTTTTTTTTATTCAGATGGTCCCAAAACATGTATTTTCGGTAAAATCTCGGTATCGAATTTTTGGGTATAATACAATACCTTCTCTAAACACTATACATATAGTACGTGTAGAGGAAGTATAAAACAACAAATCGTCCCGAATGAAGTGGACTTCACAGGTTGTTCCCATATAATTGAGATTTACATTTTGTTATATAAATATTTTAAAACATAGTTTTAACGCAAAATCTTTGGAGCCATTTTGTTTAGGGATTTTGAACGTTTCACAAAAATGTTACATATAAAAGATAGTTGGGGGGGGGGTCTTCTAGAACATTTTTGTATAGAATTTTTGGACACTATTGAAATACCAAGCTCGATATTTTTCTGGTTATTCGTTAAGTATGCTGCTTTCACAAATACACACACGTGCGCGCGCGGGCCTTTTTATAGGAGTTTTGGAATCAGGGGTTCTCAAAACATGTATTTTAGTTAAAATCTCAATATCGAATATTTGGGTTGAATAATCTTAGAATGTGTGTGGTAGTGAAAGTAAAAGAAGGTGATAGTGCCCCTAAAGACTGTCATTTCGCTGAAATTGTGGCATGACAAGTTACTTTTTTTTTTTTTTTTTTTAATTTTATTTAGTATCGCTTTAACAACAAGGTAAAATCGCGACTACAATAACTTTTACAATTCTTTACATAAATGTGTTTCATTAAGAAAGTTCAGTACATTCTTCGAGAAGGCTGGATCACTAACAGTGGTTAACATAGTTGCTGCATCATCGTAGAAACGGCAGCTGGTGAGTATGTGAGTGACTGTAAGAGGAGAGTAACAATAGTTGCACTTGGGGGGAAGATCACCGGACAGTAGATAAAAATGAGTGAGAGTAGTGTGTCCGAGACGTAGGCGAGGTAGAAGAACTTGATGACGACGTTTGTATTGTGTGAGAGGACAAACAGAAGTGGAAAGAGGACAGGCATCACGTAATTTGTCTCTAGTTGAGTTGAACCACTGTTGCTTCCATTGCCGGAGAATGGTGCCACGCATAAAACGGTTGAAGTCTTGGTGAGGAATCCTGAGGTCTAATAAGTTGGGAGGGTGTCGTGTTGCTTCCTTAGCTGCAGCATCGGGTTCTCATTCCCGGGTATGCCAGCGTGAGAAGGTACCCACACAAGTAGGACCTGCTTACCCGAGGTAGATAATCTATGATAGAGTAACTGAATGTAAAGCACCAGGTTTATTGGTTGGAGTTCGCTGTTGAAGACTGAGAAGAGCACTCATCGAATCTATGAAGATGGCGAAGGAGAGAGCAGTGGCTTCAAGGACGTACTCCAAAGCGAGACGAATAGCTATCAGTTCACAAGAGAAGATAGATTGAAATTGAGGTAAGCCGTAGAGCAAGGTCTTATGTGGTAAAATCACAGCGCAACCGCAACGATTTTCACATTTGGAGCCATCTTGTAAATTTGTTGTGATGAGGAGTGTGAGATACAAAGGGCTCTGAATAAACGGAGATAGAGTGAAGTATCTGTACTGTCTTTGTTGTAACGCGCCATGGGAATATCTATGGTAGGTAGTTGTAGCTTCCAAGGAATAGCGTCAAGGGTGAAGGAGCAGGAGACCATTGGCGGAATATCCAATTGGAACTCTGCAGAAAAAGTAGAATTATCTGGGAGAAGGGTACAAAATGACGTTGACTATGAGCACATACGCTTTGGGACTTCGCAGGAAAAACATGGTTGAAAACTGTTGATGGACTCCTGGAGGCAGTTAGTGTAGCGTACATGAGACTTAAGGCCTTCCTCCTCGTATTCGGCGGAGGTTCGTTTGCTTCGATTTGGAGACTGCTTACGGGGCTGGTGGGAAAAGTACCCAAGCAGATCCTCAGCGCCGAAGATTGAATACTATCGAGCATTTTCAGGCTTGTTGGATTGGCTGAATGATATATAATGCAGCCGTAATCCAACTTGGGACGTATACTTGTTCTATATGTTCGAAGTAGTACTGTGAATTCAGCTCCCCAAGTTTTGGCTGCCATTGTTTTCAAGACATTTAAACGTCGAAAACATTCTGCTCTCAAAAGCTTTAAGTGTGTGATCCAGTTTAGGCGGTGATCAAAATGCAGCCCTAAAATGTGGACAGTGGATACTGTAGGAATTGTCTGGTTCCCTAGAAAAAGGAGAGGCGGCGATGATTGCCCGAGAACGACTGAACATAATGCATCGGCTCTTAGTGGCACAGACTTTGAATCCGGTACTATTGCTCCATTGCTGTAATTTGTAGAGTGTATTTTGCACTAGTTCCTGGGTAGTCTGTACATTCTTTCCACTGCAAAATATAGTTAGGTCATCCGCAAAGAGGCTAGCTCTTACAGGTGGCTGGAGGCAGGAATTCACATCATTGATGGCTACTAAGAAGTGTCACACTAAGAACAGATCCTTGTGGTATTCTGTTGTCAATGTGACGCTTTGGGAGAGAACACCGTTAGCACGAACGCTGATTTTCCGGTTTTGGAGAAAATTGTAAATGAATGCAATCATGTTTCCTGTGACGTCATGTTTCATTAATGTGCGAATGATGTGATCGCGCCAGACAGTATCGTCAGCCTTTTCGATATCCAAGCTGACAAGAATGGCATGTTGTCTGCTCAAGAAGGCTTCGGCAATGTAGGATTCTAGCAGCAGGAATGCATCAGTTGTGAAACGGTATTTTCTGAAACCATATTAGATGTCTGCAAAAAATGTTTTGCATTCTAAATACCAACGTAAATGGCGATTGATAATCTTCTCCAGCAGTTTACATAGGGTACAGGTAAGTGAAATTGGACGGTAATTGTAGGGAAGAGAGTGGTCTTTATTGGGTTTAGGAATAGGTACCACGATGGAGCTAAGCCATTGATTAGGAAAAAGCTGATTTACCCATATAAATATCTAATATGTAGGAAAGACCAGTTGTTGGCAGATGCTGTAGGAATGCATATGGGATACTGTCTGGTCCTGGACTTTAGCTGGTGCAACACTTTAATTCATACAGTAGTTCTTTCATCGTGAGTTCTTCGTTGAACATTTGATTGCTGTTTGTAAATATCGTCTGCAGATCTAATGTTGGAGACTTATTTTTAGTGTGGAGAAATTCAGGATCATAATGGGAGTCACTGGAAGCATCAGAAAATGTGCTTGCCAAGGTATTAGCTATTACCAGAGAATCGGTAATAGGGGCACTTGAAGTAGGTGTTCGAAGATGAGATATCACCTGAGAGGAGCGGTTGCCACAGAGTATGTGTGGTTTATGCCACAATTGGGATTGAGGATCATTTGCTTTTAGAGTGGATAGAAACTGAAGCCAAGAACGATGTTTGCTTTCTTTCACCTCCCGACGAGCCGCAGCTCGGAGACGCTTGAAGGCGCACTTGTTTTCGAGTGTAGGTTTACGTTTGTATTTGTAATATGAATGGTTTTTGTTCCGGATAGCTTCGGCGCACTGAGCATTCCACCATGATACACGGCGTTTACCTGAAACATTTTCCGTTAAAGGAATGCTGAGACGTCCTTGCTGAAGTATGGTTGTAGAGAACATATTAATAAGGTCATCTATGTCCATTTGTGGGAAAATATCCGGTTGCGGAAGATCTGCAATGGCATTCTGCTCAAGAGCCTTGAACAGGGGCCAGTTAGCTTTGTGGAGTTGCCAAGTAGGATGTCGAGCATATTTGGGTGCATTGAAGGTAGACTTCAGGATTATAGGATAATGGTCACTATCATAGAGAGTATGCTCTGTTCCATTGGTCAATGGACCAATGGAACAGAGGAACAATGTTCGAGGAGCACATGGTGACGTCAATACTGCTTGTAGAGTTATGGGCTACATCATAACGGGTAGATAATGGGGAATTGAGTACCACTAAGGGAAACGTATTCAGAATTGAATCAATTACTTTCCCACGCCGATCAGTTCGCTGGCTTCCCCACAGAATATTATGATATTAAGGTCTCCCAGTAAAATGAAAGGTGTGGGTAATTGTTGAATAAGATGTGTGAGCATTTGTGAGTCAATGTTGGCACTGTTTGGTAGATAGAGATTGCAAATGCATATCTCAATAGTGAGAAAAATAGAGACAGCCACAGCTTCCAGACAGGTTTGAAGGACGATTTCTTTCTGTGGAATGTTCTCAAGTACGTATGTTGCAACACCACCACTAGCATGGTGAGCGTTGAGACGATTTTTATGGAATCCAATATACCGGCGTATTGGTGCTATGTAGTCAGTATGAAAATTAGTTTCCTGTAGGCAAATAAAAGCGGGACTATGAGTAGAGAGAAGTAGTTGCAAGTATTCTAGTTGAGATCAATAACTATTGATGTTCCATTGTAGTAGCAACGTATCAGAGGTGATGGCTGAGAGTCATGAGCTCTTAACTCCAGAAACATCTGTGGAGACGGTGCCAAAATTGTTCTCTGGTTTAGTAGTGCCCAACATTAATTTCTTTTCAAGCCGTGTGATTCTGTTTTTTATTTTATTGTTTGTTAACATAGGATATAGCTTTATAAGCAATTGTGCTAACGCATGGTGATCTGTGGTGTATGATGTGGCCAAGTGGGCGATATAAAAGGACCCCACTGAATTTTCATAGAAACTGACAAGTTGTGTAAAATTCAAAAGGTATTCGTCCGGGTTAGCCTCCATGTGGTTTTGAAGTGGTAGCAGCAGTTCACGTAGTGGTTGTAATGCCGTTGATGATTTTGTTTTTTTAGACATTGGTTTAGTACTGGTCTTTAAGATGTTGTCATCATCAGATGACTCATCCTGTGATTTAGATAACCGTTCAGAATTATCCTGCTAAAGTTTTGAATCATTTGGATGTTCTGAATCACTATTGGTTGAAGAAATAGGGCGTTTCATGCGGTGTGGTGGACTGTCAACAGGAGTGACTGCTTCACCTAAGTGTACAGTAGTAATATCGTGAGAAGCAGTGACAAGCATGGTATTGTTTACTGTATGAGAAGAAGCATTTTCCCCCATTTCAGTGTTTAAGGACTTTACTTGGTCGACAAGCACATGGCGAGTGTTTTTTTTTTTGAGGTAGATGGACCAGAAGTTACCGTTGTGGTAGGCAAGGAGGGAAATTCCGCTGAATTGGAGGTAGAGGGCGTTGTGGTGGTCTGTTGCACTTCTGATGCTTTGCATTGGCTAGCCAAGTGGCCTTCTTGTTTACAAATGAAACCAGTAGGTGTGTCAGTTGACACATATACCCAGTAGTTTGTGTCATCGTCATAGATTTGAAAACTGTCGGGAAGTTCATCGATATCTTCAGGCTTAACGTAGAACTGTCGGCGAAAGCTTAAAATATGAGAGAAACCTGGAGCGCTTATTCCGGCCCTGACATGTGAAATTGCAGAGGTCGGATATATACCTTGTGATGCCAAGTAATTTTCTAGGGTACTATTGGGGATGACTGGACCTACGTTTGACAGTATGACTCTCTTGTGTTTAGTCAATAGGGGTCGCAGATCTAGTACAACATCATTGATAGTAATCTGGGGATGGTTTGCTGCTATTTCTTCCGCTATTCGTTTGTTAGAGAGGTACATGCATACACGGTTATTTGAGATTCGTGAGACGAACCGTATATTAGTTGGTTCGGTAAGTTTTGCTATGGCGTAAACATAATCTTTGATAGGAATACCATCATGAGCTGCAATAACGATTGGCTGATCCTTACTAGGTCCACTTTGTGCGATCGCTGAATAACTTAATACATTAGATTTAGTATTCATTGTTGTTACCTGAGGTTAGGAGTTGAACTTGAGGTTTTCAATTTGCCCAAGTCAGCTTGGACTGGGCACTCTTCCCACACGTTAGACGTACTCCCTATACACAAACACACTTTCTCATGTTACAGAAAGAACTGTTTTATGTAATAAACACACTAGTTTTGTGTAAAAAAAAAAAAAAAAAAAAAACAGAACAAACTTTCATAACCTATCCATTGGATGATGCATGAAGTTACCTTGTAATGCAGTAGATACTTGAATATCTTTAGGTTTGAAAAGAATACGAAAAGTAACTACTATAGTATTACAAAGCTGCAGATAACTAAAAAACACGCTGCAGTATTGATGTCCAAGGCTTTTGTTTCAACTTGCTTTACTCAACCGCTCGCTTAGGGAGCATCTGGTGCACATATGCGGTTGCCGAACTGCACAAGGTGCTAATATACTTTTCTGTCATCGTACATTCAATTTTTATGGATTAATTTCTCGCAGTCCTCACTGTCCTATTTATGTACCGATGACTTCCAAAAACAGTGTAGTATTGTTATGCAGGGTTACTACAAAAGAAATAGACAACTTCAACTGCCTGTAAAACAAAAACTATTAGAGATAGCAACCCAATTATTTTGAACGTATGTTGAGAAACTCTCAAAGTTTCGTTTGTTACTATTGGTAACGCTATAGTGTTTTGTTTGTTGTTACCACAAAAATGAAATCGCTCACAAAAACCAGCATCGTCTTCATCATGTCGCAACATGTCGATGCAAAAGTCACGTCGTATGACCTTATCTTCTTCACTCAGAAACTGCAACATCTGTAATCTGTAAGGCATCATGTGCAGTCGCTTCCGCAAGATTTTCCATACAGTTCGCTGTGGAATTTGCAATTTGCATGCTTGCCCTAGATGTCGATTTCTGTGGACTTCTTATGTAGACAGAATGAACACGTTCAACGTTTTCTTCCGAAATTCTTGGTCTTCCCGAGCTCTTCCCTTTGCACAAACATCCCGTTGTTTCGAATTTTCTATACCAGTCGTAGATTGACTGTCTAGTCGGTGCCGTTTTGTGGTAACGTGTTCTAAAATGTCGTTGGACAACAGTTGCTGATTGCGTTCTAGCAAATTCCAACACGCAATATTCCTTTTCCACAGGATTTTCCACCATTTCAGCTTCTGCAACAACAAACAAAACACTACAGCGTTACCAATAGTAACAAACGAAATTTTGAGAGTTTCTCAACATACTTCCAAAATAATTAGGTTGCTATCTCTAATAGTTTTTGTTTTACAGGCAGTTGAAGTTGTCTATTTCTTTTGTAGTAACCCTGTATAATCTATTTTAATTTCTCTGCCACATATCTCTGGTAGGTAAAGACTTTTAATTCCACCCAAGAGTAATGTAATGAATTTTCGCGGAAATGCATGCGCTGAAGTTCCTTGAACCCCCCTCCCTCGCAAAGAAAGAAGTTTTAAGGGGGGGGCAACCTATGGATGCTTTGTATATAAGAGCCTTACTCGAAATGCCAGATAAACCCAAGCTTAGTACTTTTAGTAATTTTAAAAGAGGCGGTATGACAGTCCACCCGAATTTCATATCGAGAATTCACTAGTAACTTTGAAGTCCCCTGATTAAAAAAATCTGATGTGTTCCATTCACATGGCTTTCTCTACATCTCTGCAACAAATAATTGTTAAAAAGTTAATACTTTTATTTACTTCATGCTAACCGAAAAAAAATTAGCAGAAATACTATTATTACTTGCTTCCTTGTAAGTAGAAGCGAAATAAGGGAGTACCATAGGTTAAAGTGATAGTCAAAAACTGGTTGCTATGTGACTGAAGTTCCTTGTTTGTATGGACATGAGTTGACAATTCCTGTATGAGAAAAGTATAAATTCCATGAAACCAAAAACAAGGAATATCTCAAAAACTATAAATTCCACGAATTCCACATAAATTGTGTGTTTTAATGTGATCTACATTTTTGTGTGGTAAGTTTTGTGTATCTTATACGGTTTAGCAGTTATGCAAAATTTCGTAAAATTCATCCAGAATAAAGTAGTCTGCAGAGGCTGTTCCCAGAACATTCAAGATATACATATTATTTGTCAAATAAATATCTTAAATATACGATATTTTAATCCAAATCGTTAGAGGCATTTTTGAGAATATCAACATTTTCGGACAAAGTTCCACGTAAAGGGTAGTTGGAGGTGGGGGGATTTTCTCGAAAATCTTGTGTCGCATCCTTGGAAGAAACCAAACTTAAATACCAAGTTTGGTATTCAACGGTCTTTTCGTTTTTGAGCTATGCTATCCACAGACACACGTACACATACACGGAGCTTTTTGTAAAGATGTTTTTTTTTTTTTATTCGGGGGGCCCAAAACGTGTACTTCCGGTGAAATCTCGGTATCGAATTTTTGGGTGGAATGCAATACCTTCTCTATACACTATGTACATAATATGTGTAGAGAAAGTAGAAATGTGTTCTATGCGCTCGCGTGAGAGAGAGAGAGAGAGAGAGAGAGAGAGAGAGAGAGAGAGAGAGAGAGAGAGAGAGAGAGAGAGAGAGAGAGAGAGAGAGAGAGAGAGAGAGAGAGAGAGAGAGAGAGAGAGAGAGCATGACCGATTAGTTAAACACAAAATTTGTTTCACTCACATACGAGTTGCCCAAGGATGATGGGATTCGAACATTCTTCAAGAAAATCTCCAAAAACTACACGGAATATGTTACATTATTTATTTAATTTTTGAAAATAGCTCTTAAAATCTTAAATTGAAATACTAAATATTAAGATACTGAATGTCAAGTAAAATGTTTATTTCTGCGAATAGGCTGTGAAGTGCTCTACATCCTAATGTCTTTAGACAGTCATAGGGTCAACCGGCACAAGTGGTAAATATTTTGTTCCACTTTGTGCATCACATATTTTCACATTTAAAAGTATTTTGTTTGTATTAAGCATATGCTTCATAGATTAATAATTATTACAGCCACTTAGCAGCATCTTCCAGGGATGCGACACGAAGATTTTGAGAAAAGTCCCCCACTCCAAACTACTCTTTACATGGAACTTTTTTCGAAAATTTTGATTTTCTCAAAAATGCCTCTAACGATTTTGATTACAATATCGTATATTAAAGATATTTACATGCCAAATAAAATGTATATCTTGAATTTACTGGGAATAACCTCTGAAGATCACTTTATTCTGGATGAATTTTACGGAATTGTGCATAACTGCTAAACCGTAAGAGGTAGACAAAAAATTACTGAACAAAAAGTAGTAGAGCACGATAAAACACACAATTTATGTCATATACATTTATTTCGTGGAGTTGATTGTTTTTGAGATGTTCCTTGTTATCGGTTTCAGCTTTAAAAAAAGTATACTTTTCTCATACAGGAATTTGTCAACTCCTGTCCATATAAACAAAGGAACTTCAATCACATCGCAATCAACTTTTAACTATCACTTTAACCTGTGGTACTCCCTTATTTCCCTTCTACTTACAAGGAAGCAAGTAATAAAACTATTTCTGCTATTTTTTTCTCGATTAGCACAAAGTAAATAGAAGCATAAGCTTTTTAACAATAATAATTTGTTGTAGAGGTGTAGAGAAAGTCATGTGAATGCAGCACATCAAATTTTTATGAGTAGTGTACATTAATGCTATCTGATTTACATAACCTTGCACGGATGGCAGTTATTTAAATACCTTGATTATTTAATTACCTCCAGTGTTTATGGATTTGCTGAGCAATCCTATCGAATATATTTTATGTTGGAATATCCATTTTTTTACTTTCTCTATACGTGCTATGTATATAGTGTATAGAGAAGGTATTGTACTCCACCAAAAATCGATACCCAGATTTCACCGGAAATATATGTTTTAGAGTCCCCTGTATCCAAAAAAAGTATTTTCAGAAAAAGGCCCGTGTGTCCGTGAACACGATAACTCTAAAACGAAAAGTCGGTAAAATACCAAACTTGGTATTTAAGTTTAGTATCTTCCGGGGATGCGACACAAAGCTTTTGAGAAAAATCCCCCCACCCCAAACTACCCTTTACATGGAACTTTTTTCGAAAATTTTGATTAAAATATCGCATATTAAAGATATTTACATGACAAATAAAATGTATATTTTGAATTTTCTGGGGATAGCCTCTGAAGACTACTTTATTCTCGGTCAATTTTACGGAATTTTGCATAACTGCTAAACCGTAAGAGATGGTCAAAAACGTACCACACAACAAATGTAGAGCACCTTAAAACATACAATTTATGTTATATGCATTTTTTTTCATGGAGTTGATTGTTTTTGAGATATTCCTTGTTTTTTTTTTTCAGCTATAAAGACTTATACTTTTCTCATACAGGACTTTGTGAACTCGTTTCCATACAAACATAGAAACTTCAGTGTCAGAGCAATCAGCTTTTGATTATCACTTTAACCTATTGTGCCCCCTTACTTCGTTTCTACTAACAAGGAAGCAACTAATAAGACTATTTTGATAATTTTTGCTCCATTAGATGAAGTAAATAGAATAATTTGTTGCAGTGATATAGAGAAAGTCATGTGAATGGAACATATCAGATTTTTAAGTGTCGCAATCTCGTAAAATCTCGTGATATTCCTAATAACGGAGTAAAAACTTCAACATGATATTCACGGAAATGGATATGTAATATCGGCGGATGTATTTTTGATTTCCTTAACCGCCTTTCCCCATTCCTCGCCATTATCTGCCAAGTTCGGAAATGATGTATAGCCGATAGGTATCTTTTGGTGTTGCAGTAATTACAGTATATGACATTTTAAAATTTGCAGCTTCTCTTTTATTCCGAAGTAGTTTAATAACATGAAGGTTGTGCCGTTTGCACATAGTACAGATATGCGTATAATGCACGACAAAACAGAGCGAAACTGATGCATCTCCAAAATATTAAGTTAAATGCCTTGGAAATGAGTAGTCTGTAACAGGTGTCACTAACCTGCTTGAATTGGTGCAGGAGCAAACACGCTTGCTCCGAGCACGCAATGGATAAATACGTGACAACGGGGTTATTTCTCTTCCTTGTACAGTGCGTCGTTTGTCAGTTTATGTCGGAAGGAGAAAGCAATCCAACACGCAAGCCAATTGACTTCTACATTTGTGCCTGCCTAGGAGGGTTCTTCCTTATTTATAGAATTTGCGGAATAAACGTTTTTGGCAAAGTTCTGCACTCAGAAAATTCAATTTGCAGCGTCATTATAAGCAACCCATGCACGTAAGTGAAATGGTGCCTTTTCAAGTTGAAAAATCCAACAATGAGAGTAACCTAGATACCTACAACATTGTACAGGAAGTACTGGATATACCGCTGTGATTTTGAAACAAAGCGGTAGTTGGCAGAAAAGAGCTTTCCAAATGACCCATCAACAAAATGCGAAGCTGTAAAAGTGCAGGAAAGGATATGTTGACTTGCTTCTTCTAAAAAACCGTTCATTTAGCGTTGGTCATCCTATAGAAACCCTTTCCCCTCCCCAAAGTTACTGCAAAATAGTGTGTGATTATATGTCCATCAGTCGTTGCAGCATAGAAACCAAGCAGAAGACAAATCACCTGCTGCTTCATTATCTCTCTCTCTCTCTCTCTCTGTCTCTCTCACACACACACACACACACACACACCTGCCAGAGCACTCTGTTTCTTGTCTGCTTGTCTGATCAAAACGTTAGAGCCCTTCCTAAACACCTTGTTCTTCTGGCTTGACTCCATGTGACTTTTTCATTTTTTTTAAAAAACAAAATCTATCTGTTCGCTATTTCTCATCAACATAAACAGACTATAGAGGCTGTGAACGACTTCCCAAAACAAACTGGATCAGATTCATTTTCAAGTGTTTTGAACGGATGCAAAAGTGTAATTCGTCATAATGGAGCATATTTTGAAAAGTCGTAAAGGTTACAATTCAATTGTAACAGATGGATGCTACCAAAACGTTGGAGTGATGGTTCACCAATACAAATATATTTATGTTGAACATTGCTTTAACAACTAGATTATATGGCGAAAGTTAGCTGTAGATTCTTTGATAAACATCATTTAACATTTGCGAAACAAATTACTTTTAGTTGTACAGGCTGCACAAGAGCAATCAACTTGGAGCATCTATCTGTAGTGTTGTTTACCTACGGCCAACGCAACAACTATCCCTGTTTGTGTATAGCGATTACAGGCTATTTGAATTTAAACATAACTGCGCCACCAAACTAGCGTTCGTGATAAATGTGCCAAGTAGTACACAATGGACAGCAGGTGTTTTTTGCGTGGTCGCTTTCCTGTACCTTCTAATTAGGTAAACCATATGACCTTAGTTGCACAGCAGTCTTCTGTGCTATTATTTTAATTTGTGGATAGAACTCTGAGCGCTAGTGTGAATGTCGACTTGGCAAATGGGACACCACATAAAAACTACTGATTGGAGGGTACACGATACTTGAAGCCCCCACCTCCCAAAAGATCCACAGAGATAATCCCTGAACCGTCTCTATAATAATGCTTTAGACCAACTTAGGATTCACCTAAAAATAATTACACCGTTCTGTATTTCAATTTTTTTTTTAAATCTGATAGATGATTCTAAACAATTTTTTTTGTGCTGAATTCGAAAATAATCTCCATTTTCTCCAATAACATCAGGTTTTCAAAACATTCATCAATAATTAAAACTGAATTTATAGTTTTTGTGAAACGTAATAAAAATTACTTTCAACAAGAATTTTGTGTAAAACATAACATGGCCAGAATGTGTTATTTGTCACCAATTAATCATTAGTTAAAAATAATAATTAATAATTATAAGCACATTCATAAACTTACATCAATATTGCATTTCAAATTTTCTCCTCTTTGACCTTCTCGCATGTTGTTCAGGGCAGTCCTGTTTTAACACCCATCAATAGTTACCAACATATTAACACTCTACTTCCCTTGATACCTCATTTCCATATTTTTATATCCTAATGAAATCCTTCACCCTGTTCCTCAGTAAAATCTCCTAAATTACAAGGGAAATAATTTACATAGGAATGGAGGAAATGTACTTCGACGCTCATTTTGCAACCAGTTTATTTGAAATTTGAGGCGATATATCAGATCGATTAAAAGGAAATAGTTAAGTAATAATAAGTAAGCAATAATGAATGAAAAACGAAATCAAATTAATATAAATCGGTAATTTTTGGAATAGAAACAACGTAAATATACCATTGGAAAGTCAGTATAATAATGACCATCTGTTTTAAGTTTGAGCTATTTCAATGAATAGCGACATAATTTAAGATATGTTACTTGGTTAAGTTGTATAACTCGGCAAAATGTAATTTTCTCGGAGGGTGTAACTCTCGGACATCTGGCTTAGAGACAGTAAGGCGCCCTTGCATCCTCCCCAAGTTTAGCCAGCGTTCTGACGCAGCTTGCATCAATGAGAAAATAACATTTAAATTTAAACAAAAGTGTTCGCCAATTGTCGCCCAGCATGTTTTTCTAATTGGCAAGATTAGCGTGGGTTGCTGTCCATATAATTAGAATTTTCGTCCAAGTCCGGGGCAGTCATAAACAGAACACAAATATAGACCCGGACAGTCAAACAAAAGCAGACAAGACAAAAACACGAAAGCGGTAGGATTAGTACGTCGTAATATGCGTTGACTCCGCGTCGCTCCTACTAGTGTGATACACTATTATAGTTAAGTCAGACGTTGATAAATTTAACCATAAATAAGTTAAAGATTAAAGAAGTGCAAGATTCGTGTCAAGTGACAGTAAAAGGAAACAGGTTTTAAATTACTCATCGTTACGAAGCATGCAATTTTTGTATTATTTAATTTTCACCTACAACATCCAAGTTCCCACGTATATATAGTTAGCTAGCCGGAGGAGAAGAAGACACCAGCGACGAGATTCGACCCTGAGATCGCCCAATCCTGAATCTCCAGCGATGCTCAACTCGACAAAGTGTCGAGAAGCAAAAAGCGGTGTTCACCATTAATTATACACCACGGACGTGCGCTTCATTCGTGGCGCATCCATCCATCAGACGTCGCGACGCCCAAGCGAACGACCCAACTACCGACGACAGGAGTCTTAACGACGGAGAACTAAAGGTGAAACTACGTACTCAAACAAAAAGTAAGAAGTGGCCGTATTACTCCTTCCATAATGCCAGCTGAGCAGGTAGACACAGCCCACATCTGTAGCGATAGTAGACACAATAGACACCTACCCAGTATAGCTAGCGAAGGGGAAGCCAACATGCACAATACTTTAACTACCATCCACAGAGAGGGGAGATTTTCACCCAGTAGCTTGTGGCTAAACTCAAGACTCCGCCACCAGTGCTGACGGTAGAACGGAACTTAAGACTACTACCACCAGAGGGCAGCACGGTCCGGTAGCCAAAAAAGGCACGAACCCCCTTAGCGTCCCTGCAAATAAACAGACAGTCTGGTAGAGTTGGGTCGAGCGATTCATTTTCAGTAACCGATTCGTTCACGATTCATTAATCATCGCCATGCCGTCTGTGTGTTCATGTTAAGCTATCTCGTTTTTACAAGGGGATGGTAGTCATATGGCAGCTCCTATAGCATAAAAACTGTAATTTATATAAAACGCTAATTTATGTAATTTATGTACTCTTTTGCAAACATTTGGTAAAATGTCCTCCATTAAACGAAAAAAGAAAAACCACATAAGAGTTTGTTTAAATCTAAAATTGACACCTAAGGTTCGATTGAATGGCGCCTGGCGGTATATGTGTAATGTTAATAAGCAGAGTAATTATTATTCACCACTGCCGCGGTTGCACCCTAGTAAGTCGTATAATTTTTATAAATACATCATTATAAGGCAGCGCTAGTACCCAGAATAATTATTATTTTCCTCTGAGGTAATTTTAATATTAAAGTTAAGATGTTTCTATACCTGCATTTAGTTTAGGTTATAGTATATAAATCAATGCCGTTAAATTATAATTTAAACGTAGATATTAATTTATTTAATCCTGGAATTCTAAAAGTTCTGTTTTTCCTTCCATTAACAATTTTGGTATATCTACAACATACAGTCACACAATACAATACAATGTATTAGATATTTAATAATGTTCAGTAAAATAATTACTGAACATTAATCCTTTCCTTATATGTGGTGCTGTAGTTTCAATGGAAATGTTTACGATTCGATTTACTGCGCTTTCGATTATACGCTATTGTTTTTAAAAAATTAACCATCATCGTTAACTCCGTATCGTCAGAACTCAACAATATTCTATTTAATGGCAGTGGTTTTCTGTTTTTCGCTAACCAGAGCCCGACAGATGATAGAACATCAGAATACATGACAATTTTCAGTACTCACTCGGCACGGTAATCACGGAATGTCGACGTGCTCGGCAGTATTCGGCCGCACTCGGCTTGGCAACTCACTTGGCTAAACGCAGTAACCTTATGCACAGTTCGTTAATGAATCGTCCCATCTTTTAGCCTGCCTGTCCTGGTGCGCGATTCACGATTCGTTCATGAATCGTCTCGTCTTTTAGCCTGCCCAGGTGCACGATTCACAATTCGTTCATGAATCGTCGCCTTGTCGTTTAGCCTGCCCAGGTGCACGATTCACGATTCTTGCATGAATCGCCCTGCTATGCAAACAATCTTGTAACCCCGACTTTGTTATTACGATAGGGGCTAGGAGCTTTTTTTGGCATAAAAGAAAACAATGTGAAACTGAGCGTAGGTTTTCTTTCCCCATTATTCTGGAGTTTTCTGAATTTTACAATAAAATTGCTCTATGAAATTGCACTTTAGTTGTGTTACATGTGATATATTGCATAGTATATCAGTTTTATTATTATTATTATTATTATTATTATTATTATTTAACAACACCTGTTAATAAGATCATGTTAGAACACAGAGTATTGTATCGATTTCCTTTCATCAAATTCCAGGAATCTCTTATAAATAATTATTTAGATTGTGTTCCTCTTTACTTTCTCAACCATATACTGGTACATGTTAGATAGAGAATGTATTGTAACCCACCTAAAAATTGGAAATGGAGATTTCACCGGGAACATCTTTTGAAGCCCCGTTAATTAAAATGAAAAATGTGTGTGTGCGTGCGTGTGTGCGTGCGCGGGCGCCTCTAAACAGCATAATTAACAAATGGAAAGCCAATTAAATAGCAAACTTGGTATTTAAATTCTCTTATTTTCCAAAGAGGCGTCATGAATTTCAAGAAAATCACCTAGCAAATCATCAATTACTAAAACGTGTCGTGAAAAAGGTAGGTTATAAAATTGCGAGGCATGAGTTACCCCTTACATTGCATACCAGACTTCAATTTCGTTTAATTGATTTTACCAATTAAGTTACAAACAAATTTGTGTAAGCATTTCATGTTTGCATTCAACGTACAGCATGTTGGATTGTAAGGACATCTAATTTCAAAAGAATTATTAATGGCAATATTAATTGCACTATATGATGGTAAATTATCTCATATTGAGAAGCTGTCGGAGGAATTTACAATTTAATAAATGCTCAGGAACATGGAGCTTAACTTTTAGAGAACATTCCTTCAAATTACCTGAATAATCAATTTAATGGGGCCTCAGAAACCTGACAAAAACTTGCTTTCTATTATTAACATTCTCTGTTCTGTATGTGCCATGGTAAACTATCGTTTTCCAGATAAAAATTTCATGTTGATATTTCATCGGAAATTATGTTTTGAGGTCCCCTGAATTCAAAAAGGCATTTTCAGAAAAAGGACTATGTGTGCGTGCGTATGTGTTTATGTAGCTGTAAATGAACAGCATAAATCAAAGTCGAAAAATCCGTTAGGTAAATGTTAAACTTGATATTTAAGTTCTTCATCTACCTATGATGTGACTCTCTCTCTCTCTCTCTCTCTCTCTCTCTCTCTCTATATATATATATATATTAGTTAACATTTCCTACCTATTTTCTGTTATTTTTTCAGTCTTTCCATATTTATACTTTTCTCAAATGGAAATTCGTTATTCGTTTTTCTTTATCCTGGTCAAACTAAGAGAACAAAAAAGGTTATTGCTTTAGCAACACTACAATAAAAGTTATTTGTAATATGTTGGAGCATTTTTTTTTTCTTTCTTTACCTAAAATTAGTTTCTGAAGTCATATATCTTGCTAACGTAGTGACGATTTACCTGTGCATATGTTACATTTAAGGTTCTATATATATAAAGCAGTTGTAAATTATAAACTTACTTTAACCTGTACAATAACTCATCTAAAATAAAGGCGCTCGTGGTGGCTTCGGCAGTGATCGGTAGTGTTCGTTTTCTTATACATACATTTTCTTTTTTAGCCTTGTGGCTTTAGCGCTGTAGGCTTTTCACATTAAAATAAATGGTTAACACATCGTGCTCACTCGGCAGTTTCCGTCGAAGCTCAGTTTGGTACTCCGAAAAGTCGAAGCAAAAGAATAACAAACCCCAATGGCTGATCATGATTCATCAATTCTGCGATTCTTTTTGAACGATACCTACTATGGTTGACACGATTCATGCAATTCTTTTCAACTTATACGATTCTTTTCAATTCATGCGATTCTTTTCGATTCACACAATTCTTTTTGAACAACGATTCATGTTAAGACTAGCACGATTCTTACGATTCTTTTTGAACGACGATTCATGCTAAGGTTGACACGATTCATACGATTCTTTCCTTGTAGACGTTCATATGAACGATTCGTTCATGAATCGCCCCATGTCTACAGTCTGGCGGCTGAGGTCATAGCAGGAAGTCGTTTCACGCTCCTCCATTCCAATGGTGTCCAACTGTATGCCTCATTATCACTAATAAATAGTTGTTAAGAAGTGACCGGTGTTTACTTTCAGTAGTGTACTACCTAACCACCGCATCCCACAAGCTTAACTAGTAATGACGCAACAGCCACACCAGCTGTGCAGACCATTGACCTCATCAGCATGCTAATGGGTAAATTGCCACATTAAGGCAACAAATTGCCCAAAACAACAAAGGCTTGAAAAGGAGAATCACACAAACAAACAATGACTTAGAGAATAAATTGACGCAAAACCCCATGACCTAGACCCCAAACTTACTAAGGGTAACCAGAATAGTGATGCACTAGAAAGGCAAGTACAAGCTCTCAGCCTTCGGCAAAACCAAAAGCTTGAAGAGCAAAACAAAATCACCAGTGAAAAACTAGATCGACTCACTAATTCATTGACTGAACTAGACACAAGACTGACAACTGCAATTGAAAACGTATGTAGTTGAACATAATGCAGTTATTCAAAACAGCATCAGGGGGTTACTACCGATTTAGAGGCGGTGAAACTAATTCACAAGGACCTAGAAAACAAAGTGATGAGTGTTGTTAGCACACATGTACAGAGTACAGAAAAATAACTAGACAGTGTAAAGTCACTCACTCTAGGGATAAGTGTTAAAAACTCTCACACAGAAGCTCGTTTGGAAGACCTAAGTAACAAAAATTAGGCAATGAGCAAAGAGATTGAGGCTTTGAAACAAAGCGCAAGGTGCGCTATCGTAACTAATGTAATAACAAGCCCAGAAGCGCTTAATTCCTCCTACAAGCCGAACGTGCTCGTAGTGGAGCATGGAACAGTAGTATAAGTACTAATACTTATGATGTCAACCCTTTAGGGGAAGTTACGCGTCCGATCCGTAGTAATAGCGACGCAACTAATTCAAATTCTTGCACTGCAACACACCATAATGTTATACCGAGCACCGATAGGGTAGCTTTTAATTTACCACATGTAGTAGGTCGCACCCAAATCGCTTTTGAATGAACTCACCGCTCCTATTTTTTATGACGAAAGCGAGGATTGCCCTTTGACCATTGCCCTTTGACCTTCATAAAAGAATTAGAAGGTTATGTCAGCTTAAAAAGGGTACCAGAGAATGGTAAAATGAATCTTACTAGAAAACAGCTGAGGAGGCGCGCAAATGAATGGGCCTGTGTTTTATTTGAACGGCTATACCAATTAGGCACATTCAAACAGACATTTTTGTCGCCCTATTGGGGCATACATCGACAGACGGCCATCCGCCAAGAAATTCTGTCGGGGTGGTACGACCACAACAGCGTAATGAGTATGCAGGGCTCCCTGTTGAGGTTAATAAACCGGAGCAGACTCATCGAACCAAGCATAGGACAAAGAGAGATGATCCAGCTGGTCACAGATCATTCCCCTCCCCCTCAAACCCGAAACTTCATGCGAGTTGCAGGAGTAAACACTTATACCCAGATAATGGAGTTCTTGTCGTCGCTGGAGAGCCATATGCCTCGAGGGAAAGGAAGGCACGCGATCTCCGAATCAAAATAGCCCGCGTCATAGAAATCCAGACAGATGAGCAGATGTCTCATTCGGGCAGAGGGCACCTTTGTTAACCCCAGGTGAAAGAGCTAGAGTACGATACCGCAACCCAGCACCTCATTTCAGGCAGGAAGAAGGATCACGAGGCGCCAGGGTGGCTCATAATGACTATAGAGAGACTGATAACAGGGGCCGGCAATTACAAACATCCCACCGGGAGGATGAGCGAAATCCGCCGATCAACAGCATCCATTTCCAAAGGGGGAATACCTATCGCGGAAGGTATAACGCCGACCGTAGGCGGACTTTTAACTGCAATTATGGACCCAGATTTAGGAGGGAATCAGAACCGCATGAGCCATACTTAGTTCCCGAAAGTAACACTTTGCGTGACCTACGATCGCTGAAAATGCGGAGGCAGCTAGCATTATGCTGTCGTTAAACTACTAAAGGATTTCGATGAGACCCTATCGGAATCCTGGCAACGAGACTACAAGGATATGTCGATCTGTGGATCAGATTACGTGGGTGTAAAGTTAGGAGTCAAAAAACCATACAATAATTTTAGTCTAGAGAGGAGCGGTAACTCAGGAGAAAACCACAGCACAGAGTCAACTAAAATTGTAATCCAATTAATCCAGACCCTGTTGGACAGCGGAGCAAATTCAACAGTTTGTTCAGAAAGTTTTTACAAGAAAATACTGGCGCAGGGAACCAAGTTACAGAGTTTACCAGTCACTAATGCCTTTTGTATGTAAATTGGCAGCAGGAAAGCCGCGACAATGCATAAAGCAACAAGCAATGTTTAAGCTAAACTTACAAGGGTTATGCTGTGAGGTGATAGGTTTAATTGTACCGAAACTTAATGTAGATTTTCTCGATGGTACACATTTGCTATACAAATTGGCCTCAAGAATCAATTTCGAACATACAGTTCTGGAAATACCGCTTGAACGGGACTTGAACCTGTTACCCTTCATGCAGGAAACAGAAGAATCAGTTGACGCCCGCTTACCCGAAGATAAAGACATAAGCGAAAAGAATGTTTTTGTAGTATCGGTTCAAATAGGTTTTTATAAGCTAAATGTTATGTATGGGGATAATGAGGATAAGGACTTAGGAAATGAATCGCAGAAAGATAAAATAAATGAAACAAGAGAGAAGAATAGAAACGTAACAAAGACGAAAGGGATTTATGTTTTTTTCGCTCCAAGAACGGAACAGGGTCAGGGAAAAGGCTGCCCGAAAAAAAAAAAAAAAAACAAAACAAAAAAAAAACAAAAAACATTTGTACTATCGATGAGAGGGTGTGTCACGGCGAGACCTAGTTGCAGACAAAATGCAGAAGGGATTTTATACCTGCCAGACACAGAGAATTATTTAAGATTCTTGTGAATAACCAGAAAGTGTTTTCCGAAAGACCAGGAGAATGTGGAGTATTTCAGTATAGTTTTACAGTACGTAACCTACAACCCTTTTCCCACAAGTCAAGAAAATTACCGTTATCGTTGCAGGCGGAAGCGGACAGAATAATTTATTTATGCTATGCTGCAAGATGGAATACTTGAACCAGCTAACTCAAGTTATTGTAATATGCTTTGTTGGGTTCTTAAGAAGGATTTCTTGAGATTAACCAAAAGGAATAGGCAGTACACAATAATTTTTGTAAATATATAATTTCATTATGCCACTAGGTTAGGTATCCATTGTTTATGTTGTTTGTGCAGCCATCCATATGATAAGGGTAACGGTTAGCGAATGTTAATGACAAAGAAAAAAAGGGGGAAAATGTATGTTAATGATTAATAAGTATATTCACTGGAAACAGCTAGAACTTGTTGCTATTTCCGGAAAAGACACGTGTAATACTTCATTGTAATGTATAAAAAAATCTGTTACATAATTTAAAACGCCATGAAGGAACCCAATTAACTATTGTCATGAGCTTCAAAGGTATTTAAAGGCAAAATTGTGTAGAATTCTTGAATAAGAAGCCTTGTGAAGCACGTAAATGTGTCATAGTCCTTCCATAAATAGGACATCTCACAGTGGGAGACGGTTCAGAAAGGGTCCCGTCCCTGACCACTAAGGCACAGAGGAGGGAGGCAGAGAGAGAGAGAGAGAGAGAGAGAGAGAGAGAGAGAGAGAGAGAGAGACAGGGAATAGGCAGTACACAATCAAACAAAAGAAAGAAGTGACGACCTCAATGTCATACACCCAGAGTTTAAATCCCCATAAAATAGGTAAAGAAAACAAATAAACTAAAGTAAAGGAGAGGATAGACCAAGAAAATAAGAATCTCATAGTCTAAATAAAAATGTATCAAGTGTTTTATGGTTGGTTTCCTTTCGTGAGCGTTAGTAGGTTGGTGTGATTTGTTGTATGTTTATTTTCATTGGCTATGTTAGTATGTAAGTTGTAATTATGTACGTTTTCCTTTTTTTTTTAGATATCAGACCGACCAAAAAGAAATAGTTAAATAACAATTAAGCAATAATTAATAAAAAACCAAAAGTCAAATTAATATAAATCGGTAATTTTTGGAATAGAAACGATGTAAATATACCATTGGAAAGCCAATACAATACTGACCACCTGTTTAAGTTTGAGCTATATCGATGAATAAATAGCGACATAATTTAAGATCTGTTTCTCAGTAAAGCTGCATAGATAGGCAAAATATAATTTTCTCGGAGGTGTAACCCTCCGACATCTGGCTTGGCGACAGTAAGGTGCCCTTGCATCCTCCCCAAGCTTAGCCAACACTCTGACGCTACTTTTGGGGTCAATGAGAAAATACTAGTTAAATTTAAACAAAAGTGTTCGCCAATCGTCGCTCAGCATCCGTTTTTCTAACTGGCGAGATTAGCGTGTTTGCTGTCCATATAAATAGAATTTTCGCCCCAAGTTCGGGGCGGTCATAAACAGAACAGAAACATAGACTCGGGCAGTCAAACAAAGGCAGACAAGACAAAAACACGCGAGCAGTAGGATTAGTATGCCGTAATATGCGCTGACTCCGTGTCGCTCCTTCTAATGTGATACTCTTATTATAGTTAAGTCAAACGTTGATAAATGTAACCATAAATAAGTCAAAGATTAAAGAAGTGCAAGATTCGTGTCAAGTAACGGTAAAAGGAAATCGATTTTAATTACTCATCGCTACGAAACGGACAAATTTTGTTTTATTTAATTTTCACCTACAACATCCAAGCTAGCCGGAAAGCTAGCCGGAGGAGAGGAAGAAACCACAGGATTGGGCGATCTCAGGGTCGAATCTCGTCGCTGTTGTCGACGAAATTCGACCCTGAGATCGCCCAATCCTGAATCTCCAACGATATTCAACTCGACAAAGTGTCGAGAACCAAAATGAGGTGTTCACCATTAATCATACACCACGGACGTGTCGCCTTAAATGTTATAGCTTCACTTTCACTATGTTAACATAATTTGGGTCTTTTCTATTTCCAAGGAAATTAAAAACATTTCTGAAATCATTCCAGGCATCCTTTACTTCTCGATTCAAAGTATTCTTGAACTGACTGTCCATCATCAGTTTTCGAATTTGTGGGGCAATGAATACAGCAGCCTTTATTTTTTTCATAGGATAATGAAGGAAATGTAGCATAATGGTATTTTAAGAGCTCACTGTCTTTATCTAGAGTTTTCACTAATTGTTTCATTAAACCTAATGGAGAGGTGAAGACAATACTTTTGAGAGATCAATAAGAAGTTCACTTTTTATGTTTTTGTTACCCAATATTAAATTATTCCCACGTGACCACTGTTCCTTAGCAGTATTCTGACCTAGCTCTTGTAACTCATTCATATAAGAAACGAGGGTATTTTGTGAAGCTAGCCGGCTGGCCAAGTATCCAATAATCTCGAAATCTCCACAGATTTTTGTAACAAAAATTTTACATTTTTATATGTCTCCTTTAAAACAAAACAGTGGGCCACAGGAATGGAAGAGTAAATGTTTCCATTATGAGGCAAAACACCTTTAAGGCTTTTTTTTTTTTAGAAGAATCTATGAAGAACTTCCACTCTTGTGAATTATAGTTCATGTTTTAAAGACAGCAGGGATGTCGTTCCTTCTCACGATACATGTACCATGAAAAATATGTACCCTCAGCCAATACTTTCTTTTCCTTTATCCTAGAACCTAATAGTTCTGCTGATTCTTTAAGCAGATGTAAATCTCTCACTAAATCATTAAGCTCACGTTGATTAAAACATCTATCACGATCAGAATTATCTGGTTCATAAGTATGATCCATTGGAAATTCAGTTTCGGTGCTACTGGATGAAGATGGCAATGTATCTGATTCAGCGGTAAGTGAACCGAACTATCTGGAGCATCAGGTACGGGCTCTCTGCCATAGAGAGAATATTAGAATATACAATATCTTTCTTGTTTTTAACATTATATCCTGCTACCTTACTGTGCAAAAATAACAATCGCCTAACGATTTGTTAGTTCCTTCCAAATTATAGCTTCTGCAACACAAATATGACACACTTTGTGAGGGCATCTGGTCTCCTAACTTAATGCCAAAATATTTAGAGGAAGTTTGTTTTTAATACAAAATCTTTCTTTTTTGTCGTTGTTTTAATAACGTACGAGTATATGACCCACATATATAGCAAATTATTGTACTCTTATTGTACTCTTGCGGAAACACGAGAACTCAACTCTTCACGTTTACACGACAATGAACAACGCAAGATTGATCTCCAATTTTAAAACAATCTTTAAAATGCGATAGGTTTATTATCTCAGAAAGGAAAACCTTAGCCTGATAAATTGTATGGCACTTCGATATATACAGGGACCCTTTGTCAGTACTCTAATGCATTTTTTGTTTTAACTAGCAATCTCTAAGAGTAAATATTTCATTCAATTAATGTTTATCGCCTGAGACACCCAAGCATTTCAACTTACTGTTTATACATGATGATTGGAGACAGATAAACATATCCAAGAATAACAACAAATATTTTAACCCTGTTCATTTTAAGGGGAAGACATATTTTTGTACGGACATGGGGCCGATATAGTTTGTAGATTTTAATAAATATATACATACATATAATAAATACATATAAATGTAATATAAAATATAAGCATAACAATAATTATATTATTTCACGTTTTAAGTAATACAGTTGAAATTATAACCTGTTGAGCCTTTGTAACAAACATTAAGCACACTGTAATATTACTACAGTACGTACGTTACGAAAATATTCAAAACATACCAATTTGAATTGTAAAATATTCTGGCGTGGTACGCGAAAACGGTTTTCATTTTTGTAACCAGTGTGAAATTGTGATTTAGAAGAAATCCATGCAGAATGATGTTGCTTTTTTCTCTCATTAGTATTGTCTCCTATATGCCTTATAGTCAGCATTACTGGCTAGAATTCAAATATTGGGAATTTTATTCAGGCATGGGAAAAGTTTCACCCTCGCTCCAGAATGGATGTACACCCATCGGAAAATTTAGAAAAGGCATAAACGACATTTCGCTTCTTCGTAAGATGCTGTAAATGCAAAATTTCAAGTCGCGTGGTTTATTTGTTGTAAAAAAAGAATTTTGCCCAAAATTCAAACTTTTAGGAATAAAGAAAAACATTGGTCCTATTTATATACTTGGGTGGGTACTACAATTTGAACAAATTGAGAGTATTGTAACACATGTTTTCGTAAAGCGTTCTTTATCTTCTCCCTTCCAATAAACAATGATATGATGCCAATGTAGTAGACCAAATTGGCGCGTGCTTCTAAATGTTCATAAATCATGGCAAATACAGTATAATACGTTCCCCAAGTTCTGCTCAGCTGAGTTGAACTAAATACGTTAGCAACGTACATATAACCAATGACTTTCTCCAAGCTTAAGGTTGCTACTATCCAACTGAAACCCTCTGTGAGCTGTCAGGCCATTATACCCCGGCCTCTGAATCCTTGCACTTGACAGTTGGGAGTTAAGTTGGTATACTCGCTAAAAACAGATGCACATCTTTACCCGTTTGACTTTCTGAACCAATCACAAAGCAGCATTCCGGTCGGTCGTCAGACAACGGAAACGGTTCTATATTTCTCACCGTTGCAATATTTCCAACCACGTGCTCAGTTTGTGAACTAACATCTGAGTTGAGCTGTTCTATGCAAGCTGCGTATTATTCGTTGTTATTGTTCATATTGTTGCTGGTGTCTGAGGGAACACAACCTTCACAATTATAGAAGCGGATAGACTTTTGCGGGAAGATGTGGCGAAGGTGGACGCGGCTTCATGGAAGAAGAAATAATCATGTGCACAAAATAATACGAAAAGCACAGGAATTAGAGGGCATCATAAGTGAATGTGAACCACTAATGATATGTCTTGTTGACGACGACGATGTTGATGATAATGAAGATGATGCTTCTGAGAATGATGGAATGAAGGACTTGGATGGAATTGAGCCATTAAAATTCTAAACCGGTGAAAATCTCTTTGTTATACCTTTCTCTCATTGTAACAAGCTATTTTGCATTAATTTGTTCTATAATGTCGTAAATAAGCAATGTAAGCTACATGCGCTATAGTATCACTGTTATTTCAATTAACATCAATAATAACGAATTTTCATTATTCATCGGCATTCATTTACTAGGTATATTGTTTATATTCATCTTTACACACAATAGAGACATTTGTAATTAACTTTTGTTTACTAGTTACTCTGGCAACGGCGCAAAGGCAGCATAGCCAACCTTACGCGAAACCACCCGAACTGTCAAATGCAAGGATTGTCGTTCGTTCGTCTCAAGCGGCACATTGTTTGTACCTTTTCTAAATGTTACGAGAAGTATACAATGTGATGTCACGCGAAATTTGCCACCGCAATAGAATACCCTTCCCAGAACTGGTTTCCAGCACGCGGATGGCACCTGTTTCGTGCAGTCGCGACAAATGGGGAAGGTGTTTCAATCCTTCAATCACTGCAAGGTAGAGCACCTGCCTGATGTGCGAGGGTTCCATGTTCGATTTCCGGTGGGGGGTAGGGATTTTTCTCTAGCCCAGATTTCCAGATTGTTCCCCATCACCAGAGTCTGGAACTATGTATGTGAATGCGTGTGATCTAATGATGCAAATTAAAGATGAATAGAAACCTAACGACCACAGTACACGAATTAACAGCACAGGGAAATGCCGCCGATAGGACCATGCAGTTAAAGGTGGGTATAAATTGGGGCTTATAATAACAGCTTGCTTTCCGTAATGCATTTTATACTCCAGTGGTTCACTGTGGCTATTCCTTAAGCACTAGACCCTTTTCACCGGATGAATTTGACCTCGGGTAAACAAAGCACAAAATGTACTCCTCCGCTTATTTGCTGTGATTGGAGGGGTAAAGGGCCTACTTTCGTAACCACGTGGCACCAAGGGAGATAACCTCGTGGAACCTTGGAGTTGTTATAGCTTTCCTTCTTCTTCTTCTTCTTCTTCTTCTTCTTCTTCTTCTTCTTCTTCTTCTTCGCCGCGGGATGGTTTAGAAACTCGCTTCTGATTAGATAACAATTGCATACAACACTCCGAACTAAATATATAAAAAAGAAATGTAAAAATCAGTATACGAAAAACTTTCCAATCTGAATCATAGGAGCTGTATTCCATCAAGATCGGAGTTTTTCTGCTCCTCTCTCCCTTTCTTCTTCTTACGTCTTACTTTTAATGGTGGTGTCGCCCCATAACTGTGAAATGGTGCCTTAATTTACCTATGTTTCGTCGAGAAAGTATACGCTTCCGACTTTCTTGTCTGTACGCGGAAATTTAACGATATATCCTCAGGGTTAACAATGATATTCATGCAGTTTCTTTTCCGGAATTACACCTACAAAAAAGTGTATGCTTAAACTTATTAAGGTCGGAGTCACCATCATAACGCAAGTAATTTCTTGATTGTATGTAGTCCAGTAATGTGGAAGAAATGATGAACTTTTCAACGCACTGCACTTCTGAACTTTTGGCATTGGCTTTTTCATTTCCTTGATTTTCCAGGTATGGTGATTTACCTATGCTCACATACACACCTGTAAACTCCGCTGTCATGTTAACAATATCCATGATGGTCAAGATGGAATATTTCGTACATAATTTTTGAAGCAATTAAAAATTAAGCCATTCTTACTACTCGTTAAAAGCCTTTCTACTGCGATTTTTTAAAAAAAAACAAACTGTACTTGTTCGGCCACGATGGTTTATGTACTACTTTCCGCTTACAAAGCTCACCAACAGAAGGCAGTCTGCGCATCCTGTTTGCTCATTTAATTTTTACTGTAGATTTATTTTGCTGAAATTCTGCATAATGACACGCTAAACATACCATTTTACGTAATACAGAGGAAATACATTGGCTTTTTTTTTTTTTTTTTCTCTCTCTTTTTAAATACTCGGCGAACTACTTTGTAACCGATGTATCTTATAATACGCGGCATCAGCCAATGGACGTACTTTGATTCGTTTTTGTGCACATGTCTCTGTTTACATAAGGATCTATTCTCTCGGTGAAAATGGTCTAGCATTTCCGCAGATGACTGCATCTTAATTTGGAATGTGTCTAATTAGCCCTAGGACTCATGGTATTTAAAACACACATGAATGCATATGTAGGGCTTGTGAGACCCTATCCTTATTTTATTATTTTTTCTTTCTCTTTTTATACTCATTTTTTGGAGTTGAATTTATTTGTTTCAAACTTACTGACATACTGTAATGTTCCTAAGTTGTACTAAAAGAATCTGGTAGGTTTGTGAAATATTTTATTATGTTTTAAAGAATTCTTTAAGATTTCCGATCTATCATGTACAACTACTTACATACAGCATATGCAAAATATTATTTATTGTTACACTTATAAGTTGCAGTTCTACCTGTTATCCTTACTGTTCACAATAATAGGAATTATAAGCTACATTTGGAAAAATAATTATTATGCATTTTTCACCATATCTACATATTTTTCTTAGTTTACAATTTTTGACAAACAAGCACAAAGAATGCCACTATGTTCTTTGCAGATGTTTTTACACTTCATACATGTCATGATGCTTTTCCGATGCTTGTTATATGGGCAGTAATTGCACCTTTTTACTTTCTCTACACGTACTGTGTACATTGTATAGAGGAAGTGTTGTATTCCACCAAAAAATTCCATACCGAGATTTCACCGGAAATACATGTTTTAGGACCCCCTGAACACAAAAAGAAAAAGAAAAAAAAAATTTACAAAAAGGTCTGTGTGTGTCTGTGGGCAGTATAGCTCAAAAACGAAAAGGCCGTTGAATACCAAACTTGGTATTTAAGTTTGTATCTTCCAAGGATGCGACACGAAGATTTTCAAAAAGATTCCCCACCCCCAACTACCCTTTACGGGGAACTTTATGCGAAAATTTTGATATTCTCAAAAATGCCTCTTAAGGATTTGGATTAAAATATCGTATATTTAAGATATTTACCTGACAAATTAAATGTATATCTTGAATTTGCTGGGAATAGCCTCTGAAGGCCGCTTTATTCTGGATGAATTTTACGGAATTTTGCATAACTGCTAAACCGTAGCAGATGGACAAAAACTTATCACACAAAAACTGTAGAGCAGGTTAAAACACACACTTTATATATTTCGTGGAGTTGATCGTTTTTTAGATATTCCTTGTTTTTGGTTTCAGCTTTGAAAAACTTACTTTTCTCATACAGGAATTTGTCAACTGGTGTCCATACAATTAAAGGAACTTCAGTCACATAGCAACCAGCTTTTGACTATCGCTTTAACCTATGCTACTCCCTTATTTCACTTCTACTTACAAGGAAGCAAATAATAAGACTAGTTCTGCTAATTTTTTTTTTCTCGATTAGCAAGCATAAGCTTTTTAACAATAATTTTTTATAGAGATGTAGAGAAAGTCATGTGATGGAACACATCAGATTTTTCTCTTTCCTGATACAACAAATTGTTCCCCTGATGAGTCATCTTTCTGCACCTAATTGATGCATGGCATCAACTGTTTTCTTTGGGAAATTAGGGATGTGAATTCGAAGCTCCATTAGTGGTCTTACCATTTCCTCTACTAATTCTTTTAGGAACAAACGCCTTCTATCAGTTCTTCCAGTATAATATGTCGGATGTTGGGCAGAAAATAAAATTTCGCTTTTCATTGCTGCGACGTCCATCATATTCATCCACAGTGCAAATGTCCATCTCTTAGTTTGTCTCTTGCAGGTGTAATATCGAACCCATTTGATCTACTGCACTCTTTGTGTAGTTATAGAATGTTATTATATCCGATTTATTTTTTGCGTGAGCTTGATTAATATCTTTGTCGTGATGCATTGTACTAATAAGAACGACTGCTTTTTTTTCTTTTTGGGAACATAACGGACCATTGTTATTTCATCTCTGAAGGCAAATGACAAGGAATGCACTGCTCTTGAGTCAGACGGTTTCATCTCATTGGGGATTTCTGGTTTATTTAGTTCGATTGTCCCCACCACTGTAATTTGCTTCTGAAGCATCTCTTCTGCCAGCTGAATGCTAGTGAAGAAGTTATCAACAGTAATATTCTGGACGATCCTTCTATGCTTTTAGCAAGATCTTTCACATCATTCAATGCAAGATTTTTCTGAACAGGTTCATGTGGTTTCCTTTCCGTGTACACAATTCCATATAAATCATATGCATATTTAGCATCACATAACCAAATATCTTTATGCCATACTTGGCAGGTTTAGAGGGCATATACTGGATAAAGCTGCATCTTCCACGGAATGGGAGTAATTGTTCGTCAACTGTGAGTGAATCACTAGGAATCATACTATTTCTACATTTGTCAAGAAACGTTCCCATATATAACGAACAGCTGCAAGTTTGTCGTCTACAGATCGAGCTTCACGGGTGCGCCTGCCATCGAATCTTATCATTTTCCTTATATCCTCAAATCTATTTACTGACATTATGGCCTTATATGTAGGATTTGCCTTTTCATCCAAGAATAATTCTCTTACAGGTGCATTCCAACTCTTCTCAACACCAGCAAGCAGTAAAAGGCCAAGAACATGTGAAACGTTCTTCATGTTTTACCATGCGAAGCAGCAACTCTTCTGCCTTCTATATCTGTGCAGTTGATTACCTCATCTAAAATTTCCTTGGACATGAAATAGTCCAAGATATCCTATGGTTTACAGGTTTTCAATCCATGAGCTGGACCGGGTGCCTTCTTTATAATGTTGTGTTCAGGCGAACGAGAAATTGCAGGGGGACCTAAATTCCAAATGGTTCCATTACGGCTAATGTATGTGCTAGCATCTCTGAGTTGTGGATGTGGAACCTCATTTTCAGAATCTGATGAAGCACTACTATCAGAAGTATTGTAATTCTCCAGAGCATTCGTTTCAGCAGGTTAAACCTTTGATTCTTCACTACTTCTATCGCCAAAAATACTTCCTTCTTCGCATGATTCAGCTTCTTCAAATCATTGAGTGACCACATTTTCAAAATTAGCTGCAGTTGCACGAACTCTCTTGTTTTCCTTGACGAAGCCATGGCCGTACATACGTGTCACTCGAACAGTTGCTGATGCAAAACTAAACAAGCCATGATGGTAATAATACCAGCATTGGGGCAACAATAAACTAAACAATCATGGCGTTAAAAATAGCAGCACAAAAACAACAATACTGTGCAACAATAAGGCATGCAATTGCAGATACCTCAAAGGTATACCTACATCTCTAATAAATGATGGTAGTTTCTATTATTATTTCTCTTATACCACCACCACTACTGTCTCTGCTATAGTTATTGTTGAATTAGTAACTGTTCCTGAACAAACTTAGAAGCCAATATGAAATGAAAACATGTATGACTGTAAGGGGGCTTCTAAAGCCCTGCATATGCATTAACGGAGTTTCGGTAAATATTTTGAATTATGCAAAAAACCTGAAATACAGTCTAACTCAGACTTTATAAGAGGGATGCCAAAGGGCAAGCGGAAGAATACTGGGAAGGAGTTTGGAATCAAATCAAGAATTACAAGAATATTTAAAAAGTAAGACTTTGAAGGTATATGCATCCTAGGGTTAGAGGAGAATTATTTTCGGCAAATAGGTTTTAGCTTTGGTTGAAAATATTTGCATTTATTTAGATGAATAAATATCGATAGAGAAATGAATCCCTAAGAATGAGATGTATGTTCATCTACACTTGTGGTTCCGGTACTCACGAAGAATTCTCTTGGAAAGGTGTTACGCGCAACCTACCAGCATCCGTCTCGGAAAACCCAGCAATAACCGATTGTGTTGCACATATCTGTCTATTCGTGCTCCACACACACACACACACACACACACACACACACACACACACACACACACACACACATTAATAAACATGTTTCCGGTGAAACCCCTGGAGTAAAACAAAAGAAACATGAATGACTTCTTGTTTGAGAAAAGTAGAGCATTTTGAAATTTAAACCAATATCAAGGGATATCTGGGAAACGGTTAGCTCTACAGTAAAAATGTAAAGGACATTAATTGTGTGCTTTGACGAGATCTCATTTATTGAGCAGTATATTTATATATCAAGGTTTGTTAGTAATGCAAAAGTCATTCAGAACGAAGAGGACTTGGGGCTTTCAGAATATACATTTTTATTTGGCATGTAAATATCTTTAATATACGGAATTTTAGTCAAAATCGTTAGAGCCATTTTTGAGAAATCAGAATTTTCCTTGTAAAGGATAGTTTACGATGGGATTTTCTTGAACATCATCGTATTGTGTCCCTGGGAGATTCTAAACTTAAATATCTAATTTGGTATAAGAACTGAAGCTTTCCTGGCGACGTGTTAATTCAAAATCTTCTCGGGCTTCTAGCCAGGTAAAAACTTGGCTTGACACCAACGTTTCGAAGAAGTGCATCTTCCTCGTCTTCAGGGTGAACTGCCTATTATGTTCGTTATGCAGACGTGCTAGAGAAAGTAAAACGTCCTCTAACCCAAAAGTGTGCATTTTTTGTTATTAGACTAACTTCATTCTAGAGAATAATAATCCAGTTCAAGGTATATTAAACTTAACGAGGGGCGTTTTAAATGGAAATTCGTTGATTCATTAACTCAGTTGATGGAAAGGTCCAAAGAAGATAATGCTATAGACAAGAAGACAGATTCAATGTATTTTTTAATTTGAATAAATGTGCATTGCGGAGGGCTTCTGTTGCAAACAATCAACCGGCACTTTCCATCACAACTTCTGGACGTCTTTGGTTTCTGTATCACACGAAATAAAGTGAATGAAAATATAAGCGTTACCGAGTATGAGCGATGAAAGTATCCTGTGGATATCGATACAGGATGCGGTTCGAATTAAGGTCGGTATGCAATCGTAGGTTTAACTATGTCATAAGATAGCTTCATAATATAATTGTACGTTTTCCACAATTTAATATTTCATTTTGTAATTATTATGGGGGATTCCAGAGTGTTTTTTTTTCAAACACTAACGCAGTCTGATCAGGACTCCGGCACTCTATCCCTATTTACATTTCCCCCCGTAGGTTTTTACTGATTACTGGTTTACTGGTTTTACTGTTTCTTTTACAAACATATACACATTGCACAAACATATAACACCCATGCCCAAAGCGGGACTCGAACCCACGATCCCCTGCTTTAGCGAGCGCGGCCATGGGGACCGGCTAGTGTTGAGACAAAGGGAAGGTAAGCATACCTTTCCCTGTACTTCAGATATGTTACATTTGACACTTTTTTGATAACCCCCACACCGCGTTGTTCCTATCCCCCCATTACACATTCTTTTGAAACAGTGAAAGATGGAGATAAGGATATCACGTAGTTGCATCGGCAGCATTCCAAAGTTCCTATATACGTAACAAAGTCGGAACCAGCGTGGGGCGGCAGGTGGCATGTGCCTCCTCCTCACCAAACAAAATATTAATATAATGATGTGTTTCATCACATGACTATGTACCTATTTTTACAAGAGCTTGTACTCCTTATCTTCATGCTAACCAAGATAAACATTACCAGAAATGGCCTTATTAGTTAGCTCCTTGTACATAGGTAAGTATAAGGGTAATAAGGGAAAACACAAGGCAAAAGTGATAGTCCAATCTTTTAAAAGCTGGTCAGTATGTGAGGCTTTGAAATTCGGTTCTCTTTGTATGGTCAGGGGAAAAACAAAAAGAAAAATGAATGACAACTTCCCGTAAGAGCCAAGTTTTAAAAAATTTGCACCAACCACGAATATTTTGGAAATGGGTAACTACTCCACATATAGGAAACATATCTGACAATTGTGTTATTCTACAACATTTACAGTTTTATAGTAAGATTTTATCTATCTCTTGGTATACCAGTTATGCAACACTTAATCTTAAGACCTGAGCCTCAGAGGCTATTCTCAGAAAATTTAAGATACTAATTTTATTTGTGGCGTTAATATATTTCGTATATGATATTTTTATCAAAACTTTTTAGATACATTTTTGAGAACATTTTCAAAAATCGTCCATGTAAATGGAAATTTTGGTGGGGGGGATTTTGTTTAAAATCTTCATGTGACACATGTGGAAGATACTGAACTTCCTTCTCTACCTACTTTGTACATTGTATGTGTATGAGAAAGTAAAAATACTGTCCCCAACATATTAATCTCAAAGGTTAACAAATGTGACATTATATTAGTAAAATATAAATTTCAATAACAATGATGCCTGTATTGCAAATAAATAAATACTGTAGTTTGCTGCCGAGAAAGTTGGCGGGAATGAGATGCTTGTTCAGGTAAAATAATGTACTATTTTGCCATTACAGTTACCTATGATTTTTTGTTTGGCAGTGTTTTGCAAAATGGATTATTCTATAATTAAGAAGAGGTTTAATGAATTTTTTCCACAACTGGGACTAAACAATAGAATTTCTTCAACTTCGGTACAACAGTCTACATTAAGTTGAGGTAATTCACTGTCACAATGCTATCGCTATCATCCTCTTAACAGGTTAGGTGAGCAAAAACAAGACATATCCACTTTTATGATATAAGTTAAAATATATGTAAAAAGTAAGGTTTTTACCTTCTCTACTTAATACATAGGTAGAGAAGGTATCGCATTCCAACCAAAATTTGATACCAAGATTTCACCAGAAATACATGTTTTAGGGACCTCTGAATCCAAAAAAAGGATTTTTAGGAAAAAAATGTGTGTGGGTGTGTGGCAAAAACAAAAAGTTAAGTGCAAGATCTTCAAAGGATGCAACACAAAGATGTTCAGGAATTCCCCCCACCCCAACTACCCTTTACATTGAACATTATTCAAAACTTTTGGTTTTCTCTAAAATTGCTCCAATGATTTTGATTAATACCTTACGTTTAAGATAAACAAAATGTATAACCTGAGTTATCTGGATACCTCTTCATTCTGGATGGCTTTTGTTTAACTGGTAAATTGGAAAAAACTTATTGCACAAAAAAAGGTTGATCTCGCTAAAACATACAATTTACGTCATATGCATTTTTTTTGTTTTGTTACCATTTCCAAGATATCCCATGTTATTGGTTTCAATTTTAAGCTACTTAACCTGTCTCAATCAGGAAGCCATCTTTCTTTACTTCCTGTTTGTTTATTCCTGGCAAGAAAAGAGAATGGAATGTCTTAACTGTTTCTCATAGCGACAGCTTTTAAAAGATTTGATCATTGCTTTAGCCTGGTGTATTCCCTTATAAAGAAGCAAGTAATAAGACTAATTCTGCTATCTTGATTTGCTTATGCAGATAGAAGCCTCTTTTAAAGAAAAGTTTGTTTGTGGAACAGGTAGAGAAAGTCATGGAATGGAATTTCTCTAGCAGGTATGTATGTACAATTTACATAGTAGCTAGAGAAGGTTATATTCCACCCAAAAATTTGATGTCGAGATTTCATCAGAAATATATATTTTGAGGTTCCCTTAGTTTGAAAAAAAAAATTTTTTTAGAAAAAGGTCTATGTGTGTGTGTGTGTGTGTGTGTGTGTGTGTGTGTGTGTGTGTGTGTGTGTGTGTGTGAATGTGCAGTGTGTGGAGGTGGGGTGTGGGTGTGTGCAGCATAGCTAAAAAATGAAAAGACCATACCAAACTTGGTATTTATGTTAGTATCTACCAAGAGTGTGACATGAAGCTTTTAAAAAGTTCCTCCCACCACAATCTACCCTTTATGTGGAAACATTATGAAAGTTTTGTTTTTCTCAAAAGTGGCTCTTAACAATTTTTATTAAATACCATATATTAAAGACATTTACATCAGAAATAAAATGTATATTTTGAATTTGTTAGGAATAGCCTTTGAAGATCTCATTATTCTGGATGAGTTTTGCAAAATTTTGCATAATGGCTAAATCATAAGAGTCAAATACTTACTGCACAAAAAATGTAAATCTTGGTAAAACACATAATTCATGTCATACATATTTCTTGTAGAGTTGATCATCTTTGATATATTCCTTGTTATTGGTTTCAGATTTAAACTATCTTTTCCCATATGGGACCATTCAAAGTGAATTAAACCTCAATTGTTTCACATATGACCAACTTTTAAAAGATTTGACTTTCACTTTAGCCTAATATATTTCCGTTCTATTTACAAGGAAGCAAGAAATAAGACCACTTCTACTAATGGTTATCTCGATTAGCATGATGTAGATAAACAAATAATGTTTTGTAAGAATAGTTTGTATATGGAACAGCTTGAGAAAGTTATGTGAATGGAACAGATCAGATATTTTAAAATGTAAGTAGAATATGTATGAGTATATTATACTTTATACTTATTATACTTTTCATTTAACATTTAAAATATAATAACTAATATTAATATCAGATATTGTATTATTATTTTTCCCTCTTTTAGGTTATGTTTCTCCAAATTTGCTCCCAAGGTCTAAATTTTCAAAACTAAATTTTTAAAAGTTACCTGAAGAGGATGCCCAGACTACCCATTATGCCCCTCCCTTACATAAATCCTGGATCTGCTCTTGATTCATTACCAACATTAGCATGAGCAATCTACTTCCTGCCTTTGACGTTTCTACTGTCTTTAAAACTCTGTCTAAAAAATGGAAATTTGCCTATGATTATACTATGGATAGTAGATGACTTTATTGCGCATCTAGTGTGACTACTTCCATAGGTGAAGAATGAAGAGCAAGTGTGGCAAAAAAGTGTAACATTTTGAAATTGAGTCCCAATCTTAGTGTTGTTATTCTTTTAAAAATGAGGAAAATCTATAGTTGTACAGCTCTAACTTAAATATTCTCCAATTGGAAATTACTAAAATGAGAAACTTTGTATTTGTTTGAATCACGAAAGAAAGAAATTAAGTTTTGTTATAGGTCCGCTGAAATTTTTATTGTGTATTTTCTGAGTTTTTAGTTGTGTTTAACATCCGTTCTTACTATATACAGCACCATATGTGATGTCTTACTATATACAGCACCATATGTGATGGACACTGATATATGAGAGGATAATTGGTGAGAGAAATTTGGGAAGACGTTGCAGGCCTAAGTTTAGGATCTTCCCAACATTTACCAGTTATGAGGATGGAGGAAAGCCTGGAGAAAAGCTGTCAGAGAAGATGGTCCTACTGGTATTTGAATTGCAGACCCATGATAACGAGTTCTTACTTTTATGTTGGCTACCTTGTTGGTATTGAGAGCAGAGGAAGATATATTTTTACTGGGAAAGTAACATATTAATTCTGAGGCACATTTTATTGTTCCTTTTTAAGTGTCCTCTTCTTGTTGCATGGGAAAATGTCTACCTTGTGGAACACTTTCTTATTTAATCCTTTCCTTCTTAATACATTCTATGTTGGAATTATAAACTTGAACCATTACAAGCCTTTCTGCATCCATTTTCACAGAACAAAATTTGCTACTGCCAACATCTGGGCCATCAAAATAAAGCTGGTGCAGGAGGCCCAATGTAAATAATATTTTGTTTAAGGCAAACTCTCAACAATGCATAAACCCAGAGCTAAAAGTTCATATTCAGATGGAACCATATACATAGTCTTTCCATAAATACTGTTACAAAGTTTTCAATCAATTTACACAAATGGTTTGGGATGTTTTAATATACTAATAATATTAGTTATATGTATGTTTGAAGAATCAAACTGACATATGATTATTCAAAATGACCACCTCTGACATGCCACAGGTCTTTGTGGCCACTCATCTATTGAATTACGCAACGTTTCCAGTGGGAAATCTGCTGCTGCCTTCCTAAGAGGATGCTTCAAACTTTCAATATTAAGATGTCTCTTCTTGCAAGCCATTTCTTGAAGCTTAGACCACAATTTGTGGTCCAGGGGGTTCAGGTTCGGACTTGCAGAAGGCCAATCTGAAGTTGAAATAATGTCCAGAACATAAGCCCTGAGCCACTCTTGAGTTGTCCTTGCCTTGTGCACTGGGGCTGAATCTTGTTGGAAGCTCCAGTTTTGCCTGTGGAAGAGTGTGTTGCTGAAAGGCTTGACCACTCTCTCCAGCACTGTCTCCTGGTACACTTTATCCGATGTTTTCACACCTTTTTTGCAGAAGTGGAGATCTGTGGTTCCTTTGTAGCTCACACCCCACCAAACCATGACAAATACAGGATGTGGTCCCTCTGGACCCTTGGAGCCTTTTCAGCAGTTTCTTTAGATACTCGGACGTTTTGGGCATTGAAAGCCTCCCCAACACTGAACATTTTTTCGTCAGTGAAAAGGAATTTCCTGTGACCAATTGCTGCATAACGCTGCAATAACCATTTTGATTTAAGAAGCCTCTGATGCTTCAGTTCACTTGTGAGGAGGTGCCCTTTCTGCCGTTTGTAGGCGCACAGACCCAGGTCACTGTGCAATGTGCACGACATAGATATTTTAGAAATTTTCAGTTCCTGAGCCATCATTGATTGTCTCTGTACAGGACTTCTTTGGATGCGAGCTGCCACTGCTTTCACCAACTCTGGAGTGCGCACAGTGCGTGGTCTTCCTTGCCTCTAGCAATCTTTCACAGTTCCAGTCTCAAGAAAGCGCTGGAAGTGTGGTACACGAACCTCTTGCTTATTTTCAACTTCTGGAGAATTTTGAAGATCTCACCCAGGGATTTGCCTATCTTGTGCAAGGCTACTACAGTTACACGAATTTCGTAATTGCCCCATTCCATTGTGGCAACTAACACAAACAACCTTCTTGTTCTGCAGTTGAATTCTCAATGGCTCAGAGCTGAATAGCACAACAAAGGAATGTGCAGGCAGGCAGAGGCAGGAAGTACAGCTACTCTCAAAAGTTGTGACAGTATTTATGGTAAGGCAGTGTAGAATTATTGACTATTGAAATAACAGAAAACTTCACTTAAGAAATAAGGATTATGCAAAAGAAATCTTATTTGTAATAAAAAAAAATCATATTTGTAATCAAATTCTATCCTGCATATAATATTATGAACAAGCTCAGAATGAAAGATTAATATGAAACATTTTGGGACAGATGGTCAACCGACTCTCATTGTAGCTGAATTCTCTCATAATTGAGAAATAGAGTGGCTAACTTCAAGGGAAACTTAGGGGTTTAAAAAGATTGTGTGCAGGCAAGATAGTTTTAACTTGAGATTGGAAACATTAGGAAGTTTGCAGTTCTTAAGTAGTTTGTAAATCTCAGTTGAGCAACATCAAGATTTGACAGGCAAAGCTAAAAGATCTTTTATTACACCATTAACTGCTAAATAATAAAGCTATGCTTGACTAAAAGACATGAGAGTATATCATTTTATGCGTTATATTTAATATCTTATTCTCTCTGAACCTATAGAGAGTATTACAGAAAAACAAGTCCATTTTTTATCAGAATTTTCTTGTATTTAGGGATCTTTTTATTAAATGTCAGCACCACAATACATGGGAGAAGTATGAATAGTCACTTGAATCTGCTCTGAAATAATTGTATGGGAGAAAAACAATAAAAAAAAAAATTGTATTTCTATGGCAGGATATAAAATGCACTTTAAGGCTTTTGTCCCTGTAGTTTTTGATGAATCCATATTTTCTATAACAAATAAAGCCATAATTTTTATAGCTATATTGAGCATACTAATTAAATTTTATAAGCCAGATGTGCAGTAAAATTTGTTATAAATTTTAATCTTTCAATCATTGGCATTCATTTAACTGTAAAAGATAAAGTATGTGACTTCGTGTTTATAATAGTATATAATAGTTTCTTGAATGAAACTGAAAATATGCATTCAAGCAAACAAAATTATTATAGCCCACCTCATTAGTGAGGGGGTAGCCTTTCCGTCTCACATTCAAGAGGATCTTGCTTACGGTGAATAACATAGATAAGGTTCTTTTTGTGATTTTCCCTTATGTTGAGAAGACAAATATTGAATTGCTTTAAAGTCCATGGAGCCCCGAGATCATTTGAGCATCATTTCAATTACATTCATTTTCCAACATGACCAACCAGGTTAAAGGATGTTGAGCTTAAAAAAAAAAAGCTAAGGTAAGCTTGAAATACAGTATTGTAATTTTGGTTGTGCAACTGAGTAGAAGAACTTAGTTTTGCAGAACATTGTAAGACTGTTAGTCGGATTATCCATAATAATCATTGTCATTTTATTAATTGTTTATCAGTTTTTATTTAAAGAGTGCTAATACTCAATTATTTGATGTATTTATGAGTGTAAAAATTAGCTTTTAGCTAGAGCAGCTCGGAGTTGGTTACTCCAAACTTGGAAAGTGGAAAGAGAAACGTTCTTTGTTAGGGTATACTCTAATGTTAGGGCATGTATGAATAGCGTTGAGTGCAATAGAGAACCAAGTGATGGTAAATGCCCTTTTAGTTTAGAGAAGAGGTTTTTTTTCCATTGTGTAACACTTGTCACATGGACGTTATGATGCATCCTGGGAAGGAAATAATGCATTTTGGGTAATACCATCTCCAGATTTGCAATCTTTCCAACCAATTGGGTAAATCTCGCCATGTCGTCCCAAGATAACTTTGAGTTTTTCCAACATATATTTTTGAATAGGTACTGGAATGCTGCAAAGTAGCAGAGAATTAGATCTAAATTGTGCTATGAGCAGTATATATACAACGAAGGAATATCAATGTCTGGTTACGTCTTGAAAAATGCCAGATTTATAAGACATTTGAGACTGCAAGTGTCTGAGTTCAAGTTCAACTAATGACAAACCATTTCCCTTTGCGCATTCAAAATTATGTATTGATTGCAAAACCATGCAACATAATAGCCATGACTGATTTACTCAGTGCTTTAGAAGTGCAGGAGATTGAAACAGGGCAGAATTGGGATGATGATGACAGGAACCACCATACTGAAAAAAGGGGGCATGTCAGAAATGACAGGACGAAACGCCATGACAGGGGCCACATCACACGTGAATGTTACAATAGAACACTACCACAAACAACACGAGACAATCAGAGATTTCAGAGACCATGAACAGAGCAAGTAAATACTTTTAGAGTCACCAGAAACTATAATAGTGACAGTAATCAACAATTTGTGAATACACGAGGCTTACTGAGGGGCAGATGTAAGAGGAAACCGAAGGATGCGTAATGACTGGTACAGGAATTTTAGGTCTGAGGACGACATGTCTGTGCACTCAAGAGATGTAAAGAATAATGAAAACAATGCAAGCTATGTTTGTGAAAGGCAAGAGCAAGGGTTGAGCCGGTGCATAAAGCAGGAGGAGCGATGACAATAGTAATGGTGGGGGAAACCAAGGAGTGAGTGAAATTTATTTAGAGAATGTATGAATGACTATGTTAATGCTGCGGGTAAATATGTATTATCTGTATATTATAATTTGTATGTATGTATATGTGTAAACATGTATTTGGGGATATTTTTGTTGTTTAAATTATGCCTATTAAGAAGACAAGCACTGCGCTAGGAAAGGTTAAGAAATATAGATAACATAGTATAACAGTAGAACAGCTGACGAAAGAGGACAGAGTTACAGGTTTATGTGAAATTGAGAGTGCCAAAAGGCTGTGTTTACAAACAATAGCTCTAGGGCAAGTAGAAGAAATGAATGAAGTCAGGTAAAGAGAAGCCTTACCCAGAAGGATAGGAAGGAAAATATAAAGTATTTAAATTATGTAAACATGACGTTCAATACTTTATAGGGGCATTATGAGACGTTAGTCGGCTTCTCTATAATAATCATTGTCATTTTATTAATTGTTTATCAGTTTATATTTAAAGAGTGCTAATACTCAATTATTTGAAGTATTTAAGGGTATAAAAATAAGCTTTTGGCATGAGCAGTTCGGAGTTGTTTACTCCAAACTTGGAAAGTGGAAAGAGAAACGTTCTTTGTTAGGATATACTCTATTGTTAGGGCATGTATGAGTAGCGTTGAGTGCCTTAGAGAACTAAGTGATGGTAAAGATCCTTTTAGTTTAGAGAAGAGTTTTCTTTCCCATTGTGTAACACTTGTCACATGGGCGTTATGATGCATCCTGGGAAGGAAATAAGACATTTTGGGTAATATCATCTCCAGGTTCGCGGTCTTTCCAACTAATCTGAAAGAAGCCGCCATGTCAGCAATTTTGTTGTATAAGTAGAAGGTTACAGCACGTCAGGGCTGTCTGTTAGTCACACCGAGGCATTAAGGTTACATTGCTGCTGTCTTTTAATTACATATCGGCATTCAAGTTAAACATTGTAACACTGAGCAATACTTAGTTAATTATCGGCACTCTTAGTGATGAATGGTGATAAGTTTCTAGTGATTATTTGATTTAGCAGATTGTACAGCAAAAGTGCTTATCTTGCATCTTCTAGTTGGCAATAAATTGAGGTAAAAGTAATGTGTGTTTACCTAACTTTATAAGATCACTCCCCAAACTACCCTCATTTGCCAGCAACCCGAGAGAGTCAAACCAGCATGCAGGCTGAGGCACCTCAATGGTAGTAGATCTTCATAACAAATGGTATGCAGGTCTACTGATCTGGTAGTGGAGTGAATCTTGAAGCACTGCCAACGTCATCGTACATCTGAGCACATGGCAACAAACGCGGAGTAAAAACATTTTCATTCAGGGCTCTTTAACGTGGTGCAACAACAAAATTGCTACAATTGGATTAACTGTTCATATGTAGTTTTATGACTTACCCATTTTTTTTTATCTTACAAATGTGGATTATATTATATTTTCTGCTAAATCTCAACGGAGTTGCATTTTTGTTAATGTGCTCCAAATTGCTTCTGCTGATTTGTAAATTAGGAGCGGTATTAAACTTATATGTTTATCTTTGTTTTTACAGAGTGCTCTCATAAACCTTGAAGAAATGAAAACGCGAGGTGAAAGTCCCCTTATGTATCGTTGTGAACGAAGTAGCAGGGGCATAGGCCCCGTCAGATCTCGGACTAGCGAAAAACGTATTGACACGTCACCATATAGCAGTGGAGCGTACTTGTCACCTCCACTAGACAGTAACTGGAGGCGCACAAATTCTGACTCAGCCTTACACCAGAGCGCTATGAATATGGGTAGTGAGACATCACTTCACAGTCCAGGATCACAGAGGAGAGGTAAGAATATTTATTACATAAAACTAGATATCTCCCAAGTGGCTGAGGTGTTACTGAAAAAGAAATGCAATGCTTTTCATATGAAACATAAGATATACCTCAAACTTTATCTCAAAAATTAGTTGTCCCTTATAGATGTTACTTGTTCTAAGTCAATATATAACTCTTTATTTGTAAATTGTTTGAGTATAGCATGTAAATGTTAATATTAATAATGGCTCAAAAATGACACAAATTTAGGTTACAGTTTTTTTTTTTATTTATTTATTTTTAAACATTGTAGCCCTTAAACCTGAATATCAACCCTATCACACAGTTAGAACTATCTGGTCTTCGAATTCTCATAGATAGTTTAATACGTTTTCAAGAGGTTTTATTACACTTATCAGTTCTCAAGACTTTCTAACAAGAATGATAAACACTCAACCACATCATTATGGAGCATTGAAAATAAAAGGTTTTAGTATCATGACTCAGAGTTCTCCTTAAAAAAATAAGTTGAAGTAAGTAGTAGCATATGTGATTCTTAGTTTTGAAGAAGGGTGGGAAAAAAAAAAAATAAAAAACCAACACCTAGAAATTCTTCTTTATTGAAATTCAAGATGTACATTAAATGATGAAATTGAATCAAGGCTTTTCATTATTATTCATCATATAGAGATTTGAAACTCAAAATATCTTGTACTTCTTAATAAATGAAATAAATAAATATAATACTTATAAACTTGCAGAAAAAATTAACAAGCAATATTTAGTATGTACTCACAATTTTCTCAGTAAATAAACATAAACTTGCTTGAGTTGACATTAGTTTACTAATTGGATCCAGAAAATATAAAATAAAGAATTAACTTATTAAAGCAGCAGCAAATTAATTTATGTTGTACTTGGCTAATAATTTATTCTTATATAAAAATCTGTTTAAAATAGGTTCGTTTGTATGTAAGAGCCCTTTCTTCCTTAAATGTGCAACTAACACTTACGGAATGCATTTTATAATTTGCGCGCAGTAGTGTTCCACCAATGCTATATTGAAAGATGCTTGTGTGCTGTAAGCAGCAAACAAAAAGGGAAGGGGTGAAGTTGCTGTGAGACATAATGATCTATGGGGCCAAGTATTTCCAAACCTGCTTTAGATGACTTCTGCTGTCAACTTTTTTTTTTACCCAGTGAAAAATAGAGCATTTCAGTTTCTTATGTGAATATCTTTGTTTTGAATTTCAGAAGTTAATTTTTCATAAGCTGTGGTCACAATTTACCACACAGTCTCCATTAGGTAAATACTCCCATTAAGGCTCCATAGTATATACTCCAGTTATTCTGATATATTTCTTCTTTGGATTTATATATTTTGTGTCAGAAATTTGTTTATTAAACATCTGCTGGTGTCTTAATGATGTTTTCTATGGTATAAGTGTGCTGGGGTTAAGAGAATAATCTCAGTAATCAGACAGACTTTCATCTCTTCAAATGAAGAACTGATAGCTGGAGTTGAGTATTTTACAGCCCTGGAGGGATCTCATTCACCAGATGGAATAAAGGCATTGGATCATTGATGGACTAAGTGCATTAGAGTACAAAGAGGTTACATTGAAAAATAAAAATAGTTGGAATCAGGTCTTTTGTTATTCTGTGTTTCATTCCGAAAACTTATCAAATGAACCTGCTATTCAACCAGAGATAGGCATATTTTAATAAGATGATGCTTGTTTCTTTACAGTCATTTTAAAAATGAAAAGTAGCAATTACACACTAACCATCACAACTCCAGAATGTGAAGAGTGAAATGATTCAACTGTGCACTCCCTGTTGTGCCAAAGGCAATGAAACATTAAGAACAATTGCTCTAGCAGTGGGTGCAAACATGCTGTTTTTCCTCTTACAAATGCACTACTCATTTCAAATGATAATAAAAGTGGTCACTTCAACTCTATTAAACATTTCATTCACAAATATATGTCAGTCCACTTACATGTCTATTTATAAACTAGGGTGTGCCATGGACATTTCTTGAGTATTGCTTGTTCAAGTTTTATTTATTCAAGGAGAGTTGAGAGTTCTACTTACATATTAACATATGGGCAAAAAAGTGCTTTCCAAAAGTATATTTAGTATTATAATAATAAAAAAATCTGATGTGTTCTATTCACATGACTTTCTCTATATCTCTGTAGCAAATTATTGTTAATAAGCTTATCTTTTATTTATTTCATGCTAATTGAGAAAAATTAGCAGAAGTAATCTTATTTCTTGCTTTATTGTAAGTAAAAGCGAAATAAGGAAGTACCATAAGTTAAAGTAAAAGCCAAAAGCTGGTTGCTATATGACTGATGTTCCTTTGTTTGTATGGACAGGAGTTGACAAATTCCTGTATGAGAAAAGTATAAGTTTTTCAAAGCTGAAAGCAAGAAAAAGGAATATCTCAAAAACGATCAACTCCATGAAAAAAATGTATATAACATAAATTGTGTGTTTTAACGTGCTCTACTTTTTTTGTGTGTTAAGTTTTTGTCCATCTCTTATGGTTTAGTAGTTATGCAAAAGTCATCCAGAATAAAGTAGTCTTCAGAGGCTATTCCCAGAAAATTCAAAATATACATTTTATTTGTCAGGTAAATATCTTTAAAATATTATATTTTAATCAAAATCGTTACAGCCATTTTTTAGAAAATCAAAATTTTCGAAAAAAGTTCCATGTAAAGGGTAATTTGGGGTGGGGAGATCTTTCTCAAAATCTTCATGTCGCATCCCTGGAAGATACTAAACTTAAATACCAAGTTTGGTATTTTATCGACTTTTCGTTTTTGAGTTATCGTGTTCACAGACATACTGGCACACGGACACACACACACACACACACACACACGGACACACACACACAGACCTTTTTCTGAAAATCCTTTTTTTGGATACAGGGGACCCTAAAACATATATTTCCGGTGAAATCTCGGTATCAAATTTTTTGGTGGAGTGCAATACCTTCTCTATACACTATGTACATAGTACGTATAGAGAAAGTAAAAATAAAACAATAACACTATACTGCATTAAAATGTATTTTGAAACCTGTATGTGATATAATTTGCAAAGCTTTTAATTCAGAAGTTATCTACCTTTCAGAATAATGTTGCTTTTCTCACTAAATGCACATGAAAGAAGAGTTTAAAATAGTCACAATAATAGGAGAATAATTCACCATTTAATTAGCAAACAATTTCCATCACAGTCTCACCATGACACTGAAACCTACCTTTGACCAGTTTACATTTGCTGTGCTGAAAGCAACATATTAGTTAGATATAGCTGCAGGCTTCCATGTCTGAAGTCCATTGAGGTTATGGTTTCCAGTGAGGCCTGCATGATTTCTTATATTGCTCTCTGCTGACGTTTTGCTGCAACTTATTTTGGGCTTCTTCCACTGGCACTGCAAGCCCTAGTGAGCTGATATTTGAATTTGTATGCTGGTAGGCCGCTCCTCTCTTCTATTGGCTGTTGGTCTGTCAATCCCCTCTTGCTCTGTTAGTAAGGCTTTCCAAATTGAATTAAGTGGTTTTCCTCCATCACTTAATGCAATTTGAAAAGCCTTACTGACAGAGTAAGAGGTGATTGGCAGACAAAGCCAATAGGAGAAGAGAGGAGTGGCTCACCAGCATAAGAGTATAAATATAAGTTCACTAGGGCTTACAGTGCCAGTGGCCCATGGATGAAGCTCAACATAAGGTGCAGCGAAAAGTTGGCAGAGAGCAGTATAAGAAATGACACAGCTTGCAACAGAAACCATAACCTCAACATATTAGTTAGTTTTACAATGTTTCCATGATCGGATTTGAATTTATAGTTCGTGAGTTCACACTATGCCATAGTGACGAGGGATCAGCTTGTTGCCCACAGGTGGCACTTAGGATGAAATCACAACTTACGGACGAGAAAGGGCGGAAAATTTTGCTCAGGAACCTTCTTCCTCTAAGATAGGGATTCTATTACTTGTATATAAACATTGCTCGGGACCACTGACTTTACTTCCATTCCGAAGGAAGCCATTCTAGGATTTTAGCGTCCAAAAAAGATTCATCACCCTCTGCCTGGTTTGAACTCACAGTCTTGGGTTTTAGAGGCTGGCATGGTAACCACTACACCATGGATGGTGATACAAGCAACATATAAACTTTAGTATTGTGTATCAGTGCAATTTGTCAGTGCTAGATGGCAAAGATCTTTTCTGACATGTATTACAGGAAACTGGATAATGTTGACAGAAAATTCACATTATTATATGTTAAGAAATATAATTAATTTCTATAGACACAACCCTGCTGCTTATAAGATGATTTTGCATCAGTTCAAGAATGCCTCACTGAAATGCAAAATTCCTCAGAAATTTTATATTAAGTGAATGTTAAACACAAACTGGAAATAGGATGCGCTGTGGCCGAGTGGTTCGACCACTCGCCTCTCACCTAGACAGCCCGGCTTCGATCCCAAGTGAGATTTGTGGTGGAAAAAGTGGCTCAGGGGCAGGTTTGCTCTGGCTTCTTCAGGTTCCCCTGCCATCGTATTCCACCGGTGCTCTATCTTCATTTCATTTCACAGGAAATAGATCTGTCTTAATTTCAAGCCATGCTATGAAGCAAGGCTGACACAGAGCAAGTTTGAGTTTCCACTGCACTTGTTTACAAGCTATGGGAAACAAGAACAACATAACGTTTTTCATTGAAGTACCTCCTAAAATTAAACGTTGCTACAGCTGTGCAAATAATAATATAAGTGGTTTCAGGTGCCTTAATCATAAACACCAAATTGGTGATATGAAATATTAGATATACAAGATTTTTAGTGATGTAATTTGTTTTAACAGGCTCCCAATAATAGTCAATCCATCAAGCTTTCAGGCCTACTAAGATCCCGTAACCCATATATGTTCCCCTAACCATATAGTAGTCTTGTTGCATAGGATCTTTCTGCAATCATCATATACAGATTCAATGTTAGCATGTAAGAGAATATGTTAGTGCTGATAAGACTTATTCGTTACTTACAGAAAATGAAGTTTGATAATGGCTTAGGAATTCCGAGACACTTTGCTTTCATTATTACTACTTAACCATCTTAACAAAAGAATGAAACAAGTGATTCATAATGACATGGAAGTTAACATACACTAAGCTTTTTTTAAATTCCAACATTCACTCTTTGGTGATTGTATGGTTATCCATTTCTTTTTGTGTTTCTCCTGCAGAGGCAATATCAACAAGAAAACATTTGAAACAGCACACCTGCGTAATAAAAGGTGAGTTAAGGAGATTAAGTAACGAAAGCCTGTGCATTTTATGAATATGCACGACATGAGCATGTTTTCTTTCAACTTCTTGTTCTCTCATTCTGCTGAATTATGTATTTATAAACTGTTTATTTATGAATTTCAGTATTATATATTTTTTGTAAACTATTATGAAGCTTTGATTAAAATAGAAGCAGCCAGGCAATAACAAGCTTGTAGTGTGCATTATATTTTCTGATGTTTTCATTAATTATAATTTTGCCCCCTGATACTCTCATTACTTATTACATACATTTGAATAATATCCAGCATATAATGTATATTTGCTACAGAGAAGGATGACAATTTTGTTCAACTTTTTTAAGGACTCAAGGTTATCAGAGTTTTTTTATGTATGGTATTTAATTTATAAATGCTTGTAGTATCAAGGGTTTTCTTTTTAGAATCAATAATCAAGACAAACATAATCAGGTTTTATTTTAAATGAATCAAGTCACCTTTTTTACACTTTTTGTCCACTTTGCCTTCGTTTGGGAAGTGGAGCAAAAAGTGTAAAAACGGTGACTCAATTCATTTAAATTATGGCGCTCTGCTGTCTAAAATACTTTTTATTGTTTGATATAATCAGATTTGTCCTACTGTGCAATCATATTTATAAAAATGAACAAGAATTTCATAATTTTCAATTTGTGTAGTCATACCACCACGTAATTTATAAATAAAAATTTGTTCTAATTATTACTTAAACAAAAATCTTGTCAATTTAGAAAGAGGAAGAAACACAGAACCAAGGTTTCTACAATATAAACTTCAAATATAACTCCTTGGCATGACAGCTCACGGGGAACCTTGGCCTACCGCCCGGCCACTGCGTCCCCCATCTCGGTCCACTACAGACGTCATGGATGGGGTGCAGTATTGGAGGGTGAGACGTGGTCAGCACCTCGAGTCCCCCCGGTCGGTTAATGCGGTCCTCATGACCTGGAGCCGCTACTTCTCTATCAAGTAGCTCCTCAATTGGCCCCCAAGGGACCTTACGAGGCTGAGTGCACCCCGGGCCAGGTCTCCCAGCGGGGGAAAAATCCCCACACCGGTACTGGGGATCGAACCCAGGTCTCCCGCTTGGTAAGCAGCTGCGCTACCACCGCGCTAAGGAGACGACCAAACTTCAAATAGAGTTTAGCATTTAGAACAGCTGTATTTGAGTATAGTTATTTAAAAATATTGTACACCTTCAAGAGAGAGTAGAGGTCATTTTTATGGGACTGAAAATTGCTATGCTTTTAAAACGGCTGGGAGTTTTCAGCAGAGGCATCCAGAGAAAAACATACATCACCTACATGATATCTAGTGGTAATGTTTTCAACTTGTTACCCATATAGAAAGATCTGTAAACTAGGAGCATAGAATCAGTAGATGTGGGTGATGTATTACATACCCTAGAAGTTTAACTTAGTTTACAACTTTCTACCATGTTAATCTAATTGGTATAATCCTTGTTAAGAATTATGTTTTGAATAACGGTTCTTCTATCAAATGCTGTTCAGTGTATCATGTCAGTCATGAACAAAGGTCAGGTAGATGTATTTTTTCATGGCACATGCTAGTCTCAACAAACAATGTGCATGCATAGTGGATCGTATTTGGTAAGGTTAAGGAGGTTTAAAGTGAACTTTATCATTATTTTGCTTATCAGTGGAAGTTAATTTCATGAACTCACTACACTACAATGTGTAGCATTTTGGATAGTAATTGTGAGGTAATGCATAAGGAAAAATACACCAAGTAATGATAGCAGAGTATGTAATTTGCTGATGTATGAACATCTGCATGCATCACCATGAGGGAAGCACATGTTGTAGACAAAATTTTCCATTTCTGAATCCAAGTGCACTAATTATATAATGCGACTGTTGTACAATCAGCAAACTGAAATGAGAGAAGTTTCAGTCTCACTGTAAAAGTGAATATGATTAAAGCATGAGCCGAACCTTCTCGTAATATAACATTAGATATTGAAGATCATGAAAAATTCTCCATTTGAATGTGGATATGATCCATAAGATCTTCAAGTCTACCTTTTTCTTTACTTTTTATTATTATTATTATTATTATTGCTATTATCTTCCTAATTTTTGATGTTGAAATTACATTAATTCTACTTCATGTGTTCCATTCGCATGATTTTCTCAACATCTCTGTAAAAATTATTCTTGAAAAGCTTATTCTTCTATCTACTTCATGCTGTCAGATTAAATTATCAGAAATGGCATAATCACTTGCTTTCTTATAACGAGAAGGGAAATAAGAGAGTACAATGGGCTAAAGGGATAGTCAAATCTAGTAAAAGCCGGTTGCTATGTGATTGAAATCTGTTTCTCTGCATGAGGAGTTGACAAATTCCTGTATGAGAAAAGTTTAAAACTGAAACAAATAACAAGGAAAAATATATATGACATAAATAGTATGTTTTAATGAGATCTACATTTTTTTGTGTTGTAAGTTTTTGTGTGTCTGTGCAAAATTCAGCAAAATTCACAAAGAATGAAGATGTCTTCAGAGGCTTTTCCAGTAAAATTAAGATACACATTTTATTGGTCATGTAAAATATCTTTGATATACAGTAATTTAATCAAAAGGTTATCAACATTTTCGAAATTTTTTCTGTGTAAAGGGAGTTTTGGGGTGGGAGATGCTTTCTTAAAATCTTCTGTGTCATATCCTTAGAAGATACTGAACATTATACCGTCCTTTTGCTTTTTAGTTATAGTATTTTTTTTTTTCTATCTCTCTCTCTTTCACACACACACACACACACACGCACGCGCGCATACCGTGGCCAACTGTTAGACCACTCGCTTCTCACCTAGACGGCCTGGGCTTGATCCCAAGCAACCGTATGAGAGTTTTGTGGTGGACAAAACGGCGCTGGGGCGGGTTTTCTGCGGATTCTCAGGTTTTCCCCGCCATCGCATTCCACCGGTGCTCCATCTTCATTCATGTATTATCAGTCTTTGCCTACGGTGCCATAAGTAGTTAAAGCGGGTGTTAAACACTACCAAAAATATCACACACACACACACACACACACACACACACCTACTCACTCACACTCTCTCTCTCACTCACACTCACTCTCTCTACTCTCACACTCGCACACTCACTCATTCACACACTCACTCACAGACTCACTCACTCACACACCCAACACCCACACTCTCACAAACCCACACTCACACACCCACACTCTCACACACACACACTCACACACTCACTCTCTCTCACTCATACTCACTCACACAGTCTTTTTTTTGGACTCAAGGGGTCTCAAAACATATACGAGGGGCATACTGAAAGTCATGAGCAACACTGTTTTACAATCTTAATATTTATTTTTAAGCCAAACCAAATACATCATCATAATCTACAGACTTTCTTTCACTTTTCGACATAGTCTCCATTGTTTTGCACACATTTTTCCCATCGTTCTACAAGTTTGAAAATGCCCTTGTGATAGAATTCTGTTCCAGCTGCCCGCAGACCCTGACGCACTGCTTTCCGAATATCCTCCAGCATCTCGTAGCATTGGCCATACATCTGCTCCTTCACAGAACCGAAAAGATGGTAGTCGGAGGGTGCCAAGTCGGGACTGTAGGGAGGATGTGGAAGAGTTTCCCACCCTAATGCCTTGATCTTCTCCATGTGGCACGGGCAGTATGCGGATGCGCATTATCCTGTTGAAGGATGATCCTCTTTCCAGGGCGTTTATGATGCAAAGCCCGACGGAGCTTCAGAAGTGTCTTGATGCAGCGGGCAGAATTTATGGTTTGTCCAGGTTCAAGAAAGTCAACCAGAATGCAACCTTGTGCATCCCAAAAGACACTTCCCATAACTTTACCTACAGACTGCACTGTCTTCGCTTTCTTCTTCGATGGTGAGTTTAAGTGTGCCATTCCATACTCCGATGTTTCGTTTCTGGCTCATAGTGATGGAACCAGCTCTCATCTCCAGTCACAATACACATCAAAAATTCATCACCTTCATTATGAAATCTCTGAAGAAGGTTTTGTGCAATGGTTCTTCTCTGAAGTTTGTGGTCTTCAGTCAATAAACGGGGCACCCAACGGGCACAGACCTTTCGATAACCCAAGCTGTGGATCATTTCTTGCACTGCACTATGTCCTATTCCAAGTTGCCTAGCAATTTCATTCACAGTGAAACACCTATCTCCTGTAATGAGCTCATCAACTCTTTCCTTGTTGCGTTCTGTAGAGGCAGTTCGAGGACGCCCGTTACGAGGCGCATTTTGCAGACTCGTGTTTCCATCTTTGAAATGTTTCACCCATCTTCTAATACTGCTGGCACCCATGCAGACACCTCCATACGCACGTTGAAGTCTGAGATGAATTTCAGGAGCAGATTTTCCTTCTTTCACAAGGAATTCAATGACCGCACGCTGTCGAAACGAAACATCAATGTCAGCCATTTTTCAAACACCGTCTGTGGTCACGTGATAGAAGCTAATGACATCACAATATGTCAACATGTGGCTTAAAGTCTGTAGATTATGATCCTGCAATTCGTTTCGTTACATTGTTGAAATTTAAATTTTTACAATGGGTTGCTCGTGACTTTCAGTATGCCCCTCGTATTTTTAGTAAAATCTTGGTATCATATTTATGGGTGCAATACAATTTACACTATGTACATAGTACGTATAGAGAAAGTAAAAAAGAGGTTTATGTATTGCTGTCACACACTCATTGTGCAGTAGTCCATAGAAAACTTTGTGCCTTTGTGGACCATAGTTCAGCTGTGGTGCATACAAGTAATGAGCTCCGCTTTGCTGCTGCTTAACTTTGCTTTGCATTTCATCAATCCTTTGTCCCAAGTTTGCTGAGACATGGCTGTAACACTAAATCCTATTGCTCTAATCAACAATAACAACGCATTAAACTTATTTCATTCCTACAGTAGGCACATATTTACTCATTCTAATCTTGGAGGAAAGTATGAACTTTCTTTAAAGTGTTGATCAATGTTAATTACCATAACAGCACTCATATTACAGTTGTAAGTGATCCTGTAAATTACTGCATCTCCTGATAACTGATTTAATGGTAATAGTCGGTGAACATCCGTTACATAGTTGTGCAACTTGTGCATGAAATTAGACAGAATTGTTGCAACATAACATAAAAACTTTACAGTAGTCATACTTTAAAACAAATTCACAAAATCAGGATCATCAGAAATGTTTCCGGTCTCACTGTACATTTTACAAGCAATTTGTTAAATATGCTTTGCTGACTCTTAGCATCTCTACGTGTGTCAGATTTGTCTTGTGTAATATTTAGCCTTTGTTCATTTTCTTCATTTCTGTACTTCCTCTTAAGTCCTGCAGAGTGTGACCAGTCAGTTTTGTACTGTTCAATGGCTTTGATCGGCCCCTGGAAATTCAGAGTTATTTGTATAATAAGCCACAGCACTATATCATCTTATTAGTGCCGCTGTCACCACCACTGCTGCTGGATGATAATGAACTGGTGATGAAAATTGTGTGGCCTTTGAGAATCTCACACATTGACTAGAGCTCTTTGTGCCTCAAACTGGGCTTCAATCAATTCCAATAGTCCTCTTAAATCAGACAACAACCTTGATGTCAGCCCCTCTTATATCCCAGGGTTCCAAAAAGTAGGAACTTAGAGTTAAATATCTGCGAAAAGTGAGTGCCTCGTATTCACATAAATTGCGCTGGGAGGTTTCAAAGTCCATCCCGCATTTGCTACACATGGGGTCCTCAATAATCCTGTTTATGCATAAGTATCTTCTTAGAGTATTGTGTTCAGTGAGATAGTCACAACTACTCTGAACCTGGTCCAGTTACATTCAAAAGAGCCTCATTTAGTTTGCCATCCAACTTAGGAATAAATTCATGGACCTGTCTGGCAGAATTTCGCCTCTTCCAATCTCAAGATGAGCCCTAGCTGTGAGTGGGTTATGTCATACTTGACAAGGGACACGCTGCAAAAAGGCTCCAGTACAAATGAAAAATGTACTCCTCACCTAGTCAGCCTGTCTGGCATCTCAGTACCTCTGATGTCTGCATGCCCCACAACCCAGACAAGGGTATCTGTCTGCAGGCACAAAGGCTATCCAACATCCTTTGGCTCTCTCACACCAATCTGGATGTTATTTTAACCACCGTAAAGGCTTTCAAAGTTGTCTGATTATCTGAGAAGATATGAATGTCCTCATGTTTAGCATTGAATATGAACCTGAACACCATGTCTTGTTTTCATTTTTTGAATTTCAGATGTTTACTGGAGAGTAATTTACTATATTTCACTGTAGCAGAGTATTCTTATCGTATCTCCATACCTATCATGCAAGAACAATGCACAGAAAAGAAATAATGCTTTCATTTCTAGTTTGTCATTTAATCTTTTCTTTACTTATAATTTAAAATTTTTGAGGAGTTATTTTCAGGAAAAGCACTTAATAATATTTTGCAAATAGCAGTTTGTATTGATTTGATTCACTTAATACATTTTCAGGCAGTGTTGAAATAAATTTGAGTAAAAATAATATCATACAGTTATTTAGTGCACGTTCATCAAGTATTGAAATACAATAGATCTGTAATACATTTGTGTCTTCAGTGTAAATTGAACAGAGAATATGGAAACAATTTTCAAAAGCAGTTATACTGATTGTCATGTTTGCCATGATGTAGATAATGGCTATAAAATTGAATTTTAGGTTTTTATTCCATGTGCATGAAAGACTGCAACATTTTTGCTTAGAGGTTTTTTATGTGCTAAAAATTTATGACATAGATCACTGGTTTTACTTCTGTTATGAAGATAACTAATTTAAGGAATTTTTATGCCCATAATCTTGGGAACCAAAGGCTAGCGTAGTACTGCTGGGTCCCAGAGGGTAATAATTGAGTGTAAACACCATTTAAGTTAATTTATCAAAATGAAACTAAAATATTGACATACTTTTATACTAATCTTCATGGACTATCACAAAAATACATTAATTATGTGAAGCAATTTGCATATGCTATGATTGATAATGACGTCTAATTTAACCTGCAATGTAACACTACAGTGACATTTTATCTATCTTGTGCTTAATTCACATTAAATGTTTTATCTAAATTCTAAAGCTTGTCTTTATCACTAAATTCTAAAGCTTGTATTGTCTTTCAGTTTGTTATTAAGAGTGTAAGAATCACGTATGTGTGGAGTCTGGCTGGCATGTCTCTTTCACTTTTCCATCTTTTTCCTGCACTACTGAAAAATATTTTCTATCCAAAACTACACTCTTTTCTTCAGTTTCACACTTGTATTAATTTTCTCTGATGAAATTATAAATGAAACAGAAGCAATAGTTAATAGAAAATGCACGGTCAATAAATAATAATAATAATAATAATAATTATAATAATAATACTTATAATAATTATAATAATAATTATAATAATAATAGTAATAATAGTATAATGATAATGATAACATATATTTTGTTTAATCTCAGTCAAGCAAGTTATTTGTGTTTCTTCTTTAGATGCCAGGAAAATCCACATTATTTAACTGAAGGAAGATAAACAATTACTGGAACTTCCAATCAATTTGGAAGAGGAAATCAAAATAAAATGCTTTTTGTCAATATAAACTTAATCGCCAATTGTGGTAAAACTTGGTCAGAAAATTTATAAGAATTTGTGTAATGTGTTTTCCTGCATTTTAAAATACAACATATCAGAAAAAAATATTTTCAATACAAAAAAGAATACTTTTACAAATGTATCTTGAATACAAAGTACAATTTGAAACAGCTGTATTTTCAATGCTGCCCAAGTCTGCAAACAAAACATTAAAGTGAGATAATATGTATCTTAAAATATTTGTGCTTAATGTAATAAAATATTATATGCTTAACATTACTGGGTAGGCAAATCCTTTAGTACATAACATATTATGAGGAAATAGATTTGTTAGCACTCCACAAGAGGATTGGAGCAAACAAGGTTATAAATGTTACATTTGGTGTCCTTAACTCTGAACTTTCTGGAGATCCCTGTTCAATGGTTACAGTGCATTTAAGGCTGTTATGGTTCCCTTTACTGTGCTGCTAAGATATGGCTTGCTTTTGAATATGCTTGAATCTTTGTACAGATAGCAAATATTTGTTTTAAAAGTAAATATGCCATTGAAGAAAAGAAAGAAATCACAAAATATAATAATGCTCCATATAATATTTATGCAATATAATGAGTGAGGTCAAGAAAAGTATGAACCAGCTGCATGGTGTCCATGTCCTCAGTGCTCAATGCTGTCTGCCGCTGTCATAGAAAGATGCGGATGAAACCATACAATATTTTTTAAATTATTTTTAAAGGTATTACTTACCAACGTCATGAAAGGAGATGTTTAAACTGGCCACCGTCGTCATCCATACATTTTTTGGGTACCTCTTTAGGAAACTATCTATCACACAGTGCAGTCCGCCTTGAGAAATGCTGGCAATTTCCTGGCAGATATTTTGTTTTAATTCCTCTAGGATGTGAGGGTTTATTATGCACCTTTATGATTTATTTACCTCAGAGATAGAAATTACAGGGGATGGATTGGGGAACCGAGGGGCCACAAATTTCTACTAATAATTCTGTCATTGTTCTTATTGAAAGATTGACTGCCTTGTTGAAAAAAGGCACACTCCGTGTCTGTTACTTCTCTAAAAAAATAGGGGCAAAATTGTGTTCACATATGTATGGGTGAAAACGGTTGACTCAAAAAAAAAAATTGATCCCATAACTTAAATCTTTCTTTGCAATCTTTCTGCAAATCATACTTTCACTTGGCAAGCTGATTTAACTTATATGAATCATAAAGAAATACATGCTTTGCAGTAGAAAACATACTGAGCCATAATACGATTTGTGACTAAGAACTGGACAAAATAATAAATTACTTCTAATATTGAACTACACCATATCACTGTCAACTCAATACTGCACTTCCAGAGCAGAGCAAAACTGTGCTGAATCATGTGTCCACACGACTAGTAGAAAAACACTGCCGCTTTGGAGGTTTTTTACTCTCTCGCTACAAAATGCACTGAAAATGAAATGAGGTGAAGAATCTCTGCAATCCTATAATATGTGAGGTGCAGCTCTTCTAATGATTGCTATGTAACTTTAATACTTATTGTTCCTTAGATTTTGAATTTTACAGGAGAAAATGGTAAGACACAGAACTTACTGTTTGAATTTTGAATTTTCTGACTTATTTTAATAACAGATTTTGTTATTAAGTTATTGTCTCTTCTAATTTATATATTTATCTGTTTTATCTTGTAATACTATCAGGCCAATCAAAAACCAAGCAGTTTTGAGTTAAAATTAATTTTTAATTGTTAGCTGCTAAGCATTCGATTAGTGAAATATTTTCATGAAATGTTGCAGAAAAATATCTGCTGAGTGTGAAATAGTACTTGAGCTTTTTGTTACCAGTGTTGTAGTTGTCAAAAGTATGTTTGTGTCACTGTCTTTTACTTTGTTATAATACTTTTATACTTTTAGTATTGTTATTATTTTCATCTGTTTTTAAGAAGGCTAATGCTTGTAAGTTGTGATTTTGGCTTGCAATAGTACATATCTGCATTTTCATATGGCTTTTTAAAGTCTCATTATTCTTTATTAATGTGACGCAGAACGTATAATGCTAGATTTACTATGAAGAAATCAGTGTTTTAGCCAACTTATTACCCAAAATATTTGTGATTTATCAGAAGTATATTCCCCAGTTGTTTCAATTTAAACATATGGTTGTGCCATGCTTGCCAATTTTTATGGTTGGCCCATAAAACATATGGGAGCAGTGAAGTTTTTATATCTTTATGGCAAAGGAGGTTTAATTGAGACTCTCTGAGCAGATTCATAATATTAGAGATTTTCACCATAGCAATGACAGCATTAAATTCTATTGCATTATATTGTAACTTATAAAAACAGTGCTATGGTAGAGTGTGCCGATCCATCATGATCCCCCTTCACAAAGATCCAACAAAGTGAATAATATGCAGTTTGAAAATTTGATTGCACCAATAAGTGATCTCTAATAATCAATGAACACTCATGTAAATTGTTTATCTTATTTGTGTTCTGTGGTGGTGAGATTAATTTTTCATTTTTTATATGGATTTTTGTTTAAAGTTCATTCTACGAAGCATAAAACATGACTAGAAATATGAATGGTAGTCTTTGCATGGTAGTATATGAAACATTTTACGCATTGTAAATTTCATGTCGGAAAATTAATTCTTGTTGGATGAGTTTAAGTGGAATTTATGGGTTTCAGTTTCAGGAAATTGGCAAGTATAGTAAGAAACTTTCCCTTTATTGTTGTTATTGTTAATACTATAATAATAGATGTACATGAGTTTTCTAATATTTATATATGATCTGGGCTAGATAAATATGTTCTTTACAGATGCTTCTAAAAATGATAATAAAAATGCATAATGATATTTATCATTCATATCAACACAAGTTGTATCAGAGAAGCATGCACATATTTATTGGCTGAATTTGTTTATTTACTACCTATGTGATGTCTTCATGGTGAAACAGTATTGTGAATATACAATGAACATTTTTCTTTAGAAATAGGCGCTGATTATAATTTCTTTATTTCAGTGACAGATGGTCAGTTACTGGGCATAGGAATATCGGACCCATGTGACCCAACCAGAAAACATTTGCCTGACGGACGACCTAGGTCAAGCTGTAGTGAAAGAGTTCCAGGAATAAAGTATGTCAGTTATTTTGTTCAAAACTGTATGTTGAAATTTCCTGTTTTATGATTGTTTAAAAAACACTCATCAGTTTTCATGTGTTAAATTGCACATGGCATTTTCTGTAAAAGACAAAAAATACATGTGTCTGGCAACACACATACGGAAGTCAAAACTATTTGAGCATGATTTGACCCATTTCATTTATGTCCGATATGCAAGTTTGATATGATGTGATATGCAAGTCTTTTTACTTGTTACTAGCAGATGCGAGGAACCCCTTGATTGATTGATCGATTGATTGATTAGCATATGGGAGACAAAACAAGATGAACTGACCCAACTTGTCTGCACTGAAACCATAGGCTGATTTTGCAATATCTCCCAGCTTTACTAGTTCAGCCAATCTGTATGCTTAAAGAGCTTTATAAGTCCCTGAACTAGATGCTTATGTGATACAATTATTTCAGGATCGGAGCTCCCGAAGGAGCTGTATTTTCTATTTTCCAGTGCATTATAGTGGAAAATCAGATGCAGGGCACTTTCATCTTCCCTGTTACACAGTCTGCACTTAGGGAAATCCCCATTGTGTGCAGATATTTCTTTAACCCATTAACACCTGAATAATTTTTATGTTAATTTAACAATAATAATAATAATAATAATAATAATAGTAATAATAATAGTAATAATAATAATAGTAATAATAATAATAGTAATAATAATAGTAATAATAGTAATAATAATAGTAATAATAATAATAATAGTAATAATAGTAATAGTAATAATAGTAATAGTAATAATAGTAATAGTAATAATAGTAATAGTAATAATAGTAATAGTAATAATAGTAATAGTAATAATAGTAATAGTAATAATAGTAATAGTAATAATAGTAATAGTAGTAATAGTATTAGTAGTAATAGTATTAGTAGTAATAGTAATAATAGTAATAATAGTAATAGTAATAGTAATAATAGTAATAGTAATAATAGTAATAGTAGTAATAGTAATAGTAGTAGTAGTAATAGTAGTAATAGTAATAGTGGTAATAGTAATAATAGTAACAGTAACAGTAACACAGCAACACAGCAACAAAGTAATGCATGTACATAGAATAAAAAAAAGAGTTGCTTAATTTTTAAAATATTTACCATATCCATATGTTAATGCTAGGCACATCCACTACCTAGTATTATTGGCTGTCATTTTGACAATGAATGATGTTCTCACTCTACTTTATTGTTAAATCTAATACTACTACTACACTGTAGCAATTTGAATATTTGAATTCAGTTAGTTATTGAAAAAATGTGAAAATTAAAAAAATTATGTTTTACATTATACATAAAATCAATGCTTTCTGTGAGTAAAATCAGATAAATGATACGAAACAGCTAGTGAGCATGAAAAGGAATAAAGCATTCAATGCACAATCCCACTCCACATTTTATGCACATTGTTCTCTTGCTGGCTTTACAGTTTTCATTAGTACATCTTTTCCTTTTTCTTCCCTCTGTTTGCTGCACAAGGTGGACAATTTTGTCAAATCTTAACGGCATCTGATACACGACCGCTAAGTGATATCCTTCTTGGGGCTGCTGGTCTGTCAGCTCCTTTAGGATCAGACTTGAATCTCTTGAATTAAACAGTAGCTCTTTTTCTTTTGAGAAGCAGCTGGGATATCCTTTGTCTTCCTACTTTGTTGTAGAAAATCCAGCTGTTCAGGAACAGCCACATCTAGCATCCATGTAAACAAAGGCCAGTACCACTGTTTGCTTGGTATCCCAATGCGATAGCAGGTAATATTCTGATCCATTTGATCAGTGCCTCCCACATAGTTGTTATACTTGGCGATTAGTCTTGGCCTTAGAAACATTGTACTACACTTATGTGTAAATCTCTTCACTTGACCAACTTGTTTTGCCCACATGTAGAAAAGATCATTGTGACTGCTGAGCTATCCATCCAGTGGACATGAAGCAGTCCATTATTCTTTTCTAATGCTGTCTTATAATGCCCACAGTCTTTTTTTTGGAAAATATTTGCTTGTTTTCCAAAGAATATCCTTTAGAAATTCTATTTTCTCTTATAGTACCAATTGCAAATGACCACAATACTTGAGAAATGAGAAAAGTGGTACACTAGAAAATAAATTACCCATGAAGATGCTGTAGATTAGTTTCCTCTTCTCCTCTGGTACTTCCTCAAGCATAACAAATAAAGGACTTACTGCCTTTCCAAATAACTTGTCATGGTCAGCATTGGAGTTTGGTCCCTGGTACATTTTAAAATTTACCAAACATCCATCCTTGGTGTTCAGACTTCAGGTTTTGTAGCCAAATCTAATGGGCTTGCCATGAAAATTGTTTGCAACCGTGCTAATGAAATCCCTTTCTTAAAACAATATTCACAAATATCTTTGTTGTTGAGTATAATAACCTATAGAGTTACCATATGGCAACGTTGAAGTTAGGTTTTAGAAGAATCATGTGCAACTCTCAGAAAATATGTATAAGCCTCCTTACTACAGAGAAATTATGCAATTATAATTCAAAACGTGTATAATTACATTTACTCAAAATGGATGTCCATATTTGCTCCATATGCAGTGATAGCACATGTTCTTATCCTAAGAAACATGACAATTAGTGCTGCATTGTCATAAGTGCATAAGTACAATACCTTCATACACAGTCATACCACTCCCCCAGCTTGATTTTTCAAAGGACAGTAAGAACTTTAATAATATGTTATGTGTATTACCATGTGGCAACGCTAGGCATTAATGGGTTTAGTTCCCATGACCTGTCATAAGACTGGCTGTTAATCCCGTCTGCTTCCTGCCAAGTTTCAGGATACTTTGACTTGGACATGGTCTAGGCCTGGCATATTCAACCTGGGATACACGTACTTAGGGGGTATGCGAAGACTTCTTAGGGGTACATATAATATGATGACAAAGTAACAAAAAATATTTCAACCAGAAAAATTTGAACTGCTCTACTGGTATAGCCAACTGATAACATACAGTTGCGCTCACTAATAATTTGTGTTGTTTGTTTCAAACGCTGACAACAATAACAGTTGAATGTACATTAGTTAACTGTTAATCTACCGGCAGTTCAGTATTAAGTATATTTTCGTAACTGTTAGGTGCAGGTTCGTTTTCTTTACTCAGAGTTTCACATTTTATTCTTTATATTTGTGAACTGTTGAATATCTTTGTTATGATAGTCCACAATTTTAATTTTTGTTGTAGGATAGATACATTCATTATAAAAGGTAAACGTAAACTCAATAAAACTGGTGATAGTGTTGATAATGTTGAACCACCTCAAGTGAAAAGTGCGACAATGCTTGTTTCATGCAGGAACATTGGTGAAAATAGTGTTGAATTTAAACCATCTATGAGCAAGTTGAAAAACCCGAGAAATGTGAAATGTGTGTGTGATCCACCTCTCCCCTCTGCATTATTTGCAACCAAACTCTGTCGAATAATTCAATGAGTCCATCCCTACTTCAAGACATTTGGTAACCAATCATGGCAAATGTAAAGACAAGTCAGTCAAATTTTTCCAGTGCAAAGCAAGAAATTTGTCTAAAAGTTAAAACGTGATACACAGTTGTGCAAAAAATAAATCGCCTTATACCACAGTCGAATCTCTTATTATTCCTGGTTCTTTGATTATAGCAGATAAAATGTTACACAAAGATTCTGCTAAAGTAATCAAAACAATTCTGAATTCTGACACAAGTGTAGGGCGTAGAATTCATGATAAGGCACAAGATATTGTTGACCAAATAGTAGAAAATATTCAAATAGACAAAAGATTTGCTATTCAAATCGATGAATCGGTAGGTATGTGTGATGATGCTGAGCTACTTATATATGTTCAGTACTTGATGTTAAAAAGGGTGCTATTGCTGATAAAATTCTAGGATGTAAACAATTACCAGAACATACAAGGGGAAAGGATTTGTCATGGGACTGGTGTGTAAGTTTGTACACAGATAGTGCTGCTTCATTGACAGGTAAAAAAAGCTGTCTTATTGCTTGTATTTGCGAAATTAACTCCAAAATAGTTTGGCAACATTGCATTATACACAAAGAAAATTAGGTAGTGAAAAAAATAACTCCTGATTTACATGAAACATTGAACAATGCTATAAAAGTGATCAGTTTAATAAAGCCACATGCACTGAATTCCCGTCTGTTCAAAAAAATGTGTGAGGAGATGGGAGCTACGCACACTCAATTGTTTTTTGCATACCAAGGTGCGCTGGTTATCACGAGGATGCATATTGACTTGTCTTTTTGAACTGAAAAATGAGATAAAATGTTTCCTTACAAAATTGAATTCCGATCTGGTAAAGTACTTTGAAGATGAAGAATGGATTTGCCAATTAGCTTATCTGATGGATATATTCAACAAATTTAATCTTCTATTTCAAGGTTTGGACAGAAACATTTTTAACGCTCATGAGAAAATAAAGCGGTTTTACAAGAAAATTTTATTTTGGGTTGATTGCATTAATAAGGGGAATATTGTAGTTTTTCCAACTCTTTTGGAACATAGTGGACAAAATGAAGCTAGTATTGCTGAAGGAATTTTGGAAATAATCAAATTCCACATATAAAATCTCAGCATTTAAAATACTTCCCAGGAATTGAGAAATACGATATTACACAAAAATGTATTACAAATCCATTTTTCACCACTGCCATCAGTTTCTCTGATCTTCCCGTAAAATTACAAGAAAGTCTTTTGGAAATGTCCATTGATAGTTCACTGAAAATAAAATTAGAAAATCTGTCAATTTGTGATTTCTGGTGTTACGCACGCAAAGAGTACATTGAATGGTGTTACTCACGCAAAGAGTACAATGAAATTAGTGACTGTGCCATTATACGCCTTCTTCCATTCTGCTCAACTTATCTGTGTGAGCAGGGTTTCTCTGTATTGACAGCAATCAAAACGAAACAAAGAAACCGCTTGAATCCAGAATCCCCATTGATACTTGCACTAATGAAGATTCAGTCATGAATAGAGGAGCTGGTGAACAGAAAACAAGCTCAACTATCTCATTAACAGATCAGGAACTTGTATAACTTAATATATTTACATAGTTTCTGTGTTTATTTTATACACTTATAGCATAATCCTCCTTTCTGTAATATTTAATAAATTGTAAATGTTATAATCTATTTTAGATATGGTTAGTATACTTTAAATTAGGGAAAACTTTAGGGCTAGACCTGGGGCAATCCACTGATTTGACTGATTTATTTTCTGGAGTGTAATGATGTAACCAAGTTATGGTAATAAGTCGTCTCAAAAATTCACTGGGATTTTTATGGTAGAAAAACAGAAACAATTTTTCTTTGCAACTTTTGATCAGGTGTCAACAAACGTGGCACCCATCTTGCACAGACCTTGTGAAAGCCCAAAACATTACTTAAAATATTACCTGCACTTTTTTTTTTGATATGTTTACAGCATGTGCTATCTCAAACAACTTTAATCTGCAGACTTCCAATACTAAACAATGAATTTTTTCACTGATCTCTGGGCATCCAGAGCGAGGCTCATCACTAGTGCTCGTACATCCCATTTGAAACTCTGCAACCCACCTTTTAATCAATGAATATGAAGAGGCAGACTCTTTCAATGTACTGTCCATTTCCTCCTTGAGTTATTTAGGCATTAAGTCTTTCAAATGGAATTATATAATCACTTCGTTTTTCCAAATTCTCCATTTTCGTGAAAACTCTAAAGTTGTTTTGTTTAAAATGCTGTCATTCGAAAACTAAACAAGCTATTGACCTGTAACTATGGATACAAGTTAATCTAGAGTTAAACTATACAATGCTACCATCTGACTGGCCTAGTGGCACCTGTGAGGCCCGGGACTTATCAGCCGACCCTCATATTTAATTAAAGGTAGTAATGTATGCAATATTATCCAAACACAAGTTATCATTTCTTGTTATCATTACTATCATTAGAATCACTATCTTCATGCAGCAAAATGAAACCTGATTTCTATTAGAAGTGCTTTGGAGATTTTTAGCATTGCATTTGTGTCTCATAACCTCAAAAAGTTGCAAATATTGTCATTCTCTCCCATTAACTCTGTAATATGTAATGTTTATGTAATGCAAAATTAATAGACTAAAAACTGCTGGTTTAATGAACCAATTTTAGCCATTTGTTTACCTTAATACTTTGTTATGAATTAGAAAATGATTACTGTGCTTTACTATTATCATCATCTAAAAACTAATAGTGAGACTTCTTAGTTTTTCATTATATGTATTATATTTTTTCCAACTTAGCAAATTTGAATAATTAATCTACAATAGATGGATATGCTGCATAACAATATTATGTTTTTGCTCCATTAATTTTGGCAGTCACAAAAGGGTCATTATTTCTGAAAATCTGTGCTCAATTAATGGATCCATGTATAGCAGATTATACAGGTGTACTTTATTAAAGCCTTCATCCATATTTCGATAAAAAAAGTGAAAATAAAGTTCTAATAATGATATAAATTCACCGTCAATGCAACCATTACAGCTTGACTTCATTCGTACTAGGCAATGATGTTATAACTCAGTCACTTAGGTCAGAGGTGTTTTTCAAGAATTTTGCAACATGGGATTTTAAAATACTTTTTCCTTGCTTTCAAAGGGATGAAACATTACAATACAGTATAATTTTGTCTATTTGAAGATGAAATAATCATTAAAATATTTATTCCACTCATTCATTTTCCCAATTACAAGAAGCAGTTAAAGACTTAGTTAGGCACATTACAGATTTTTGTAACCCCAGGATAATATGCTTCTGCCAGCATTGTGGGATAAATGCCAGCCCCTGTACTTAACAGTAAAACATATCTTGTCGTTAACTGACTGTAATGGAATATTAGTTCTAATAAAATTGTAATCACATTAAGGCAAAACAATGTTGAAAAATAAAGGGTGCCAGGAAGCGCAGTGGTTTCATTCACAGCTCTCATGCTAATGGTCTATAGCAGGCATGTCGTCTAGGTCACCGAGTGACATTCCATTCCATTCCTCATTCCACCTGGTCTTGGCAGAAAGTTGCTGTCCACAACATCACTCCAAGCAATAGGAGTTCATGTTTTCATTTGAGCAGTAATGTGTACAAGTAAACATCTCTTCAGGTCGATTAGAGAAGCACTGGCAGCATGTCGCAGTACACATTTCATCCTTCTTGGGAGGAACAGTATTTTTTTTCTGTTTTGCAGGATAAAATTTGTTGTCTATTTTATCATAAGCAGCTAACAATGCTTTCTCAGTATAATATTAAGAGGCATTTTAATAATTGCCATTGTCAGCAGTATAATGACTGCATCGCTGAAATGCTGCGCATACACATAAATGCAATAAAAGTGGGTTTCTTAAACCACCAATCAAAACACAACGATCCAGGTTCCAATGAGGTCTTAAATGAACAACAAAACCAGAACGATTCAGCTATCAAATTGCTACGTGCAAGTTACAAGGTGTATAAATTAATAACTGAAGCAAGTAAACCCTTTACAGAAAGACAGTTTATTAAAAAGTGCCTTGTTAACGATGCAGAGGAAATTTGTCCTGACATGGTAGAGACATTTAAAAAAATACCTTTAGGCGAACCACAGTGATATCAAGAATATCAGCCATGAGTGCTAACACATATCAGTTGATAACTGAAATAAATGGACTTGCTTCCTACTCATTGGCTGTTTTTTTTTTTTTTTTTGGTAGTGTTTAACGTCCGCTTTAACTACTTATGGCACCGCAGGCGGGTCTCATTGGCTGTGAATGAGTGTTCAGGCCTCAAACATATCGCTCAGCTAGCAGTATATATCAGAGGTGTTGACTCTGAACTTAATATATTCAAAGAGTTTCTGGACCTCATGTCACTTCAGGAGTATACTGGAGGAGAAGATATATTTAATGTAATTTATATAATAGCCTATAAGTATGAATTATCCTGAGAAAAGCTGGTGTCAATCACAATGGATGGTGCACCCTCCATGTTAGGTTATCGAACAAGTTGTGTTGGAAAACTGATGACATTTTTGGAAGACATTGGTCTCCCTTGGAAATCTGTGAAGGTATTATTCATAGAGAAGCCTTGTGTGCTCGGGCAGCAACTTTAGAGAATGTAATGTCTGTGCTGGTGAAGGCTGTAAATCTGATAAAATCACACCCTTTGTGTTGTAGACTTTTTCAAAAATATCTGGCCAATATTGGTTCAGGTTATTTAGACCTAACATAGCATATTACAACCAGGTTAGATAGTTAAGGACGGGAAATTTGCTTAATCATTGTTGTTGTTGTTGTTTTTTTTTTTAAGTCTCCGTGAGGAAGTCTTGAGAGAACAAATATAAAATTGAGTTTTATTCATGGACACTCTTTAGCTGTTGTAGTTCTCAACGTCCCATTCTGTATTGGCATGAAAGACCGCTTAATTTTGCTCAAAGACCTCTTTTATCAAGCTTGAGGTTCTTTTACGTGCCGTAAATCGACGGCATGGGACCAACAGCCTTACTTCCCTCCCGAAGGAAGTCATGCTGAGGATTTTTATGCCCGAAAAAATCCATCGTCCTTTACTGGGTTTGAACCCACGACCTTGGGTATATGAAGTTAGCATGGTAAGCATTACACCACGGAGGGCGACTTGAGAGAACAAGGAGTTATAATTCCACATCTTTCTGACCAGCAATGGGTTTTGGACTTGGCCTTTTTGACCGACCTGTGTGATCACTTAAACTGTCTCAACACAGTTCTACAAGGGAAAAATCAGTTAATCATCCATATGATAGATGCAGTATGAATGTTTTATGAATAATTTGAAAGTTTGGAAGGATCAGCTCCAAAATACAGATCTAAGTTCTTTTTACTTTCTCTACACATATTATGTACTAGTGTATAGAGAAGGTAATGGACTCCGCCAAAAAATTGATACTGAGATTTCACCAGAAATATCTGTTTTAGAATCCTCTGTAACCAAAAAAAGCATTTTCAGAAAAAGGTCCACGTGTGTGTGTGTCGCATGCGATAACTCAAAAACGAAAAATCAGTAAAATATCAAACTTGGTATTTAAGTTAAGTATTTTCCAGGGATGCGACACAAAGATTTTGAAAAAAATCCCCTCACCCCAAATTACCCTTTACATGGAACTTATTTCGAAATTTTTTTTCTTCTTAAAAATGACTCTAATGATTTTGATTAAAGTATCGTGTATTAAAGATATTTACCTGACAAATAAAATCTATATCTTGAATTTTCTGGGAATAGCCTCTAAAGACTACTTTATTCTGGATTAATTTTAGGGAATTTTGCGTAACTGCTAAACCGTAAGAGATGGAAAAAACTTACCAACCAAAAAATGTAGAGCATGTTAAAACACACATTTTATGTTATATACATTTTTTTGTGGAGTTGATCATTTTTAAGATATTCCTTGTGTTTAATTTCACCCTCTAAAACATACTTTTCTCATTAGGAATTTGTAAATTCCTGTCCATACAAACAAAGGAACTTCAGTCACATAGCAACCAGCTTTTGACTGTCATTTTAACCTATGGTACTCCCTTATTTTGCATCTATATACAAGGAAGCAAGTAATCAGGCTATTTCTGCTAATTTTTTCTCGATTAGCATGAAGTAAATAGAAGCATAAATTTTAACAATAATTTGTTGCCGAGATGTAGGGAAAGTCATGTGAAAGGAACACATCAGATTTTTTATATTTGAAGTCTGTCTTCAATAATAGAGTCAGTATGACTCCTAAATGGCAGAAAATGTTGGAGGACCTTCATTCGATGTTTGAAACAACATTTGGAGAAATGTTATTAATGGAAAGTGAACTTCATCTTTGCAGTAATTCATTACCTGTCAGTCCAGAAGATGTTCCTGACCACTTACAGAGATTATAGAACTACAGAAGAACAATATATAATGAAATTGTTGAAAGGTGTGGATTGATGTTTATAAAATGTTAAATATAGAGTCATTTCCGAATTTGTGCAACCTCTGTGAATGTATCGTGACAATGTTTGGAGTCGCATACGTGTGCGAGCAATTTTTTTCACTTATAAGCAATGTTAAAAACAAAAGCAGGTCTAGAATTAGCGACTGTAACTTATGTGGTACACTGAGATTGAATGTAACTACAATTGAAACAGATATCAACAAAATAATAGCTGGATAATCCTGCTTGTTAAATTTGCATGGACACACTGTAATCATATGTTCCAAATAAAACAAATTTATATGAATAAATTAAAACTGTTGGAAAACAATATATTGAAGTTATGAATATTCAGATTTTATCAATATTTTATTTGATTCGTACATAATTGCTTAGGAGATAGCCAGTTCCCCACTAATGCCCTATTGCTACCATGACATATGTAACGCACCCCTGACTATCTTTTGATTCATTGCAGCTATGAGACAAGGCAATACTGTAGTCATAGTGGTGGGGAGAGTATCCTTCCCTCCAATGGCATGCCTGGTTTCTGTTATTTCGTTTTAGTTACTTTTAACCCAGGGACTGGTTTTAGTCATTTGCCCCCCCCCCCCTTTTTTTTTTAAATATGTTTTGATCTGTGGCCTTCGTCATCAGTATTTTTATTCCCTGCATTTTATTACCTACTCTTTTATTTTATCTTTGTTTTGATTTTTTAACTCGTCTTTTACCTCTGGTGTTTTTATTCAACCTTGTTTTTATAAGGGTGCTAATGGCCATAGTAGTTGAGTGCCCCTAAACACCAATCATTATTTTCATCACCACCACCACTCCGGATCTGGGGTGGTGAGTGTAGGTCCTAACCATGCCTCCACCTGTAACGCATATCTAATGTAGTTTGTAGGCTACAGTAAAAACTTCAGGTACCACATTCTACCTTCATCCTACTCACCCTGCCATCAGAGGTAATGGATACTGCCTGCTGGATGCCTCCCCTTTAGAAATAGGCCCAATCATTGCTTAGTATAATGAGATAACCTCTGAAGTTGAATCAGACCATATGGGGAAAATTGAAAAACAACAACATATTAAGAAATAATTGTAGAGCCAACAATATTCTGTTTGAAAAAAGCAACATCCCTTCATGAAAATACCTTTGCAAACCTAGATACATTTTAGCATTCATTTTAGCTTAACTTTTTGTGTAAACTTTATTAGATAACATTTTATTCAAGAATAAATTTTGAAAATAAAAAAAGAAGTTACTATAAAAAAACAGTTAAACAGCAACTAAAAATAAATGTTCACTGTTCATACAACTTAAAATAAATAAAATTGTACTAGTTTATAGATGAGAATTAGTGCACGTTTATCAAGATAGGGAAAGAGATCAGTTTAATTAAAAAAACAGAGTTTTGAGGACTCTCGGAGTATACTGTGCCATAATTCTGGAAATAAATGGGTTTATTTAGTTTGAAGGAGCTATTTTATAATGAGAATATAATGAGTACTGAGAAAAAATTTTGCTTTTCAGCATTTTCCCATCACAGCCTGAACCTGGTACAGTACAGATTCCTATAGGTAACAACACAGGGTCACTTCCAGACTTAACCAGTTTTCACTTTCCTCCACCATTACCTACACCGTTGGACCAAGAAGATCCAAGCAGTTCTCCCTACAGCACAGTGAGTAGTTGGTGTCTCTTTGTTAGGTAACACATTTGCCATTAAAATCATTTTCCTTTTCTGAGTTAATATGGCTGTTTAGCTTTTTATGACAAGAATTTTCCTATTTAATTAGTTTTATTAAACTGTAGAATTTATTTCAAAAGGATTCCATGTTGTATAGTGCCATCAGATTAAACAGCTTGCTTTTATCACCAATGGTGATGGGTACATGCCACTTGCCTGCTGAGAATGCAGTTCCTATTGTTGTGTCACTTATGGTGTGACCGTTTGGTTCATGCCATTTATGTGACAAATGAAGGCAGTTGAAAATGTTCATTGTTGGTTTTCAGTTTATGTTAGTGCAGTCATGGTCTAATACACTACAGAGCAAAGAGTTGTCATTTGTTGCAATTTTATAAAACATAAATTTCCATCTGTGTCATAGAGCATTTCAGGAATGCTTTCCTAATATCCATCCCCCTAACAGAAGTACAGTTCATAAAAGGTCATAAATTTAAAAGTATGGATAAATGTTAGACTGGAAAAAAATTGAAAATATCAATTTTAACACAGGAAAAGATTGATGATATTGGTGCATGGTTAAAACGTTCATCATGAAAGTCCCTCTTTAAGTTAGCGCAGCAAGCAGGAGTGAGCTATGAGTTTATTTGTGAGGCAGTTTGAAAGGCAAAGTGTATACATCTAACCTCCTAACATTACAAAAACTACAAAGAATATATGGGGAGAAATGACCAACATATCCCAAGAAGAATTGCAACATGTTATTAATAATCTGTTTAGATGCTGCAATGCCTGTCTTTGAGCATAAGGAGAATATTTCTAACTTCTTCTTTGAAAAAGTAAGCAATGTAAATGACATTGTAATATTGTAATCGGTGAAATAATTGTTCTAATTGACCTCGTCCATTCATCCTATTCGTTTTGATGCATAAGACTTTACACATGGGGAAAAGAGTCAAAAGGGAAGCAGCATGCAATTGTGATCCAGGTGACGTTAAAAGCATGGCCACTTAATCTGATGACCCTAGGAATTTGTCCCTAGTATCTGCAGTACTGTTTATGTTTTGTTGTGAAATAATTGGTGTTCATCTTTTCAATTACTTCTTTTTGTCTGCAGAGTCCTCAGGCTGCTAGTCCTTCTACGCTTTCTCCAACAAGTATATCTTCCCGACCCATGGGAAGGTTTTCATTTAGTTCACCACAAGACTCGCAAGGTCCAAGTCCTGGACATTCGCCAGATATGAGGAGGAGACATTATCCTGCCCATACACACCACCTATTGGTAGGTGGTCCACCCAGCCCTACACAGCTTCAAGCAGCAGTAAGTTGTCAGCATGCATGCATCTCTAGCTGTAACAAGAAATCAAAAAAAAATTCTGTTCATTCTGGTGGTTAACTGAGAAATATGAAAGAGAGATTATGGCATTGTTTGTTTAAAAAGTGCAGAAAGAAAAACAAGAACTTCTATTAGGCAACATAGAAATGGTTCCAAATGGCACAAATAAAACAAATAAATTGATCAGTTCTAAGCTAGCAGTTTCCATCAGCAGAAACATACTTTAAAGGAAAATATGAGATATTTTTTAAAATAAATTCTGTTTTGTATTAAATAAAGTTTACAAAATGCATTTTTTATCCACCCTTTTGCCTTAAATAACTTTCTACATAACGTTTGTTGTCATATATGCATTTACCTTAGAATGAGATATATTTTTCTGAATTATTGTAGACCTCTGATGGCAATCCATTTAACAAGCATGCATCTATTCCTGGCATTTAATTTTTTTGTTTTAATTATAAGGGGGAAGAAAATGTTTATATGCAAACAAGTTCACTGGTAATTAACTGAATATGTTCTGACAAACAGCAAAACAGCAGAGAATCAAGTGTTTTATTTTTCTGATGACAGACATATCCAGCTAACATTATGCAATTTGAAACCACCACCATTTGCATATCAATATCATAATTTTGTAACAAAGAACTAAAAAAGTTACACATTTAGCAATGGATTGGCAGCGGACTTCTATTAGTCACCAAAAATTATCCCATAGTATGACAAATGTTTAAATGAAAATGGAAACTGTGTAAAAAATAATGCAAGACATAATATATATACAATGGAAAAATTTGGACATTGAAAGAACCTCTTTACAGCTCATCAGAAGTAAGTAAGTAGAAGAAGTAAGTTCAGCTGGTATTAATCTCACTTCATTTAAAAATGTTGCCTTCGCAGTAAGAAATCCCAAAATTCTATGAAAAAGGAACTTATATTTTAAGATTTAAATTTTGTTGAAATGGAAAACCGACTGAACACTCAAAAGCTTTCACTCACCATACAGTTAATACAGGAACAAGTTTGGGGCTTTTGCAGCGTTACCAGCACCCGTCAACAGCAGATGATAATGTAGGCAAAAGCCTATGAAAACATGTTCCTGCATTAATTGTATGGTGAATGAAAACTTTTGAGTATTCAATTGACTCCATCTCAACAAAATTTAATCATATGAAATTTGAATTTAACTGTAACTAAGAAATGTTTCCGGGCTGTTTTGCCATGGTCTGCTGGTGTTAGGAGTACCAGACGTTTCGTCCACAACTACGGTGGACATCTTCAGTGGCGCGGTCGAAGTTTTCTAGGAGAAGGTTTCGCTGCGTCTGAAGCGTTGACTGTCGGGATCGCTACTTTTATACTGGCAAGTGGGGGGCGGGGCTTGGGCTCTCTGGCGAAAGTGGCTTCTGATTGGACCGCTTCGTTGCTTCTCGTTTGATGACGTTTCCTGCTTTCAATGACGGGATGCCAATTCCTATTGAGTTTTAGTGCCTCTTCTTTTTTATTAAAATTGTTCGGATGCTTGTAAATCTCTATAGCCTCCCGCTGTAGTCGTGCATGGTAGTGTGTTGTAGATGAGAGGATAGAGGTGTCTTGGAAATTTATAATATGCTCGCCCTCTGCCTCAATAGCGTGCAGGGCGACCGCGGACTTTTCTGTGTGGCCTAGTCGACAGTTTGCTTTGTGTTCCTTGATTCTAGTAGTAACACTGCGTTGTGTGGTTCCGATGTATACCAAGCCGCAGGAACAGGGAATGCGGTACGCACTGGCTGATGACAGTGGCTCCCGGGGATCTTTGGATGAGCGTAGTAAATTATCAGAAAATTCAAAATATATATTTTATTTGTGATGAGAATATCTGCAATATACAGTATTTTAATCAAAATCATTAGATCCATTTTTGAGAAAATAAACATTTTCGAAAAATGTTCCATATAAAGGGTAGTTTGGGGAGGAGGGGATTTTCTTCAAAAATTTTCGTGTGCATCCTTCGAAAATACTAAATATCAAGTTTTATATTTAGTGGACTGTTTTGTTTTTGAGCTATGGAGTCCACAGACATAAACATGCATACCTTTTTCTAAGAATGCTTTTTTTCAAACCCAGATGACTTGAAAACATATATTTCCATGCAATCTTATCATCAAATTTTTGGGTGGAATACAATACTTTCTCTTTCCACTATGTACATTGTACATATGGGCTAGAGAAAGCAAAATTGCAGATCTCATTAAAACATACAATTTACATAATCTACATTTTTTTTCTACAGTTGACCATTTTAGAAATATTCTGAGTTGTTGGTTTCAATTTAAGACAAAATTTTCTCTAACAGGAAGCCATTCCTACAAGCTAAGAGAACCAAATTTCAGTGGCAACCGGCTTTTTAAAGATCTGACTAATGCTTTAGCCTGTGTATTCTCTTATTTCCGTCCTACTTACAAAGAAGCACATAATAAGACCAATTGTGGTAATTTTTATTTTGATTAGCATGATGTGTGTATTTTAGAATAATCTTTTTTAAGAAAGTTTGATTTTGGAACAGCTAGCTAAAGTCATGTGAATGGAACACATCAGATTTTTGAGACTGTTTTGTTTGCTATTCATATCTACAAAGCAAACCTCAGCAACATGCAGTTGTGATTAGGAAAATATGTAGGAAGGAATAAATAACCAAGTGATTCAATGGGCTGCCAAGTTTTATTTAATAAAAGAATAAAAAAAGCTTAAGACTTTAAATCAGAATGGGCAGTAAATATGATTAGACAGAATGAATCAATCCTATCATACAAAAAAAAAAAAAAAAATGCAAAACTGAAGCTTAGTGCAAACACATGATAAACCACTAAACTAACTTTACAGGAGACATTCCATGTTTCTTTACCTTATTAATTGTATTTGAATTATTTTTGCGTTAGGTGTTGACCACCATTTCTCTTAGTATTGCTCATTATAACAGGAGTAAAGCTTCAAGTGTCGATAAATATTCTAACTTGTACAATGTATAATATAACCATTGAGAAGAATATAATCCCATTAGCTAAACTACACAATTAATAACATTAACAAAATGTATATTACAAAGTGTGTAACTTCAGCTTACTTGGTTCCAATATGGCAGAATTCATGCATGTGCACTGAATTTTGGCGCATGGATTACAGTCAAGTTTCCTTTCTGTGTGCTCTCTATTCTGTGATATTGTTGATGTGTCAAAATAGCAGTCTCATTGATAATGTAATGTAGCAGCCAAAACATTATTGCATCATTCATGTTCTCTTATGTTTGAAGTCTGGAAAAGTGAGAACATTCTTGCAAGTGCAATGGATATTTAGAAAAAGCATTTATGTGCAATGATCTTGTACAACTTCAAATGTGGCTTAAATGAAATGTAGTTGCTCGAGCATTTGAGGGAGGCTTTTGGGGAGACTGTTCTCTGTCAGATGCCACTGTGTTCTGTTGGTTTGGAGAATTCAAGAGGGGACAGAAATCTCTTAAAGATAAAGAGTGGCAGACCAACAATGTAGTGACTGAGAAAAACTTTATCACTGTGGAAACAATGATTAGGGAAGATCCATGACTAATCTACAAGGATGTTGAGCACTGGAAATCGGAAATGTACCGATACCATGAGGAGGAGGGGAAATGCCCGGCTAACCTTTCTCTCCTGCTTGACTGTTTGCTTCCAATACAACATTATGTACAACCACTGACAACATGAAAGGAACTCTCTAATTTTATTTTAGTCTGAGATAGTAATCTTTTTACCTATGAGAATGCTCATATGTCCGTTAATGGCCAATTTTTGGTGCGAAATGAAACGCACAAAATCTGATGCATACATGTGACCATACGTCATAATTTATACCATTTCCCTCAGGTTTCATCACTGCCATACCCACGGGATTTGAAAGTTACTTTTTCCCATATGGTATTCAGAAAACATATATCGCGAATGCAAGATGACCCCTGGTTCTGAACATTAATAGTTTAGGAAAAAATCTTCGTCATGTATTCAGATAAATACATAGTGTTGCATGTAACAAAGCTGTTACGGTTTATCTTGAAGTTATTCTGAGGCAAAAAATATATAGGTATTACTATACCAAAATAGAAGAACTACTTTTTTAAATGAAACAGTAATGTATAATCTGTGATCATTAAATAAGGTCAATGAAGTTGATCCTATTGGTTGACTGTCAGTTCAATGAAACCTAAGGTCAGTTATCATTGACAAAGCCATGTGCCTGTTCTGACATACAGTTTGTACAGTTGTGAACGATGGTGTAGTACAGCTATGCTGTTATGAGTGAAGTGTAACAGTGCACTGTAACAATGGCATGAGCTGCCTCCCGCTTGTCCAACCAAAGGATAGCTACAGACCTGCTCAGCTCAGTTAACAATAGTAGGAAAGGACACAATAGCCGGAAAAACAAAGGACTTTATATTACTTCTCTGCAGTTCAATTAAAACAGTCCTGAAGTATCGTAATTACTATTTCAAGAACGGTCCATCTTTGGAATGTGATTTTTATGACTTCAATGACTGAAACCTTCAGAGCATGCCACAGGATTCTAAAAGAAGTCAATGAATGCTGACCAGTGTGAAAGAATCTAAAAGTTAATCTAGTGAGTGACAAACATTAAATGAATAAGAGTGTAGTTAATCATGGACAGTGCATTGTGACCCAGCGTTACCTGTTGGGTATGTTACAAGTGTAACCTATTGAGTGCCTTAGTAGCAATAAGGTGAGTTTAGCAGAAACTGGTGTTACTTTGGTGTCAGGAGTTTGATATAAATGCTGCAATGAAGCAACTAATTCAGCAATTGTTAAGTGAAATGCAGACTGTGAAATCTGGCATGGAAAAGATGAAGGCGGGAATGGAATCTGCAATAGAGGAATGGACAAAATGAGTAGTAACATAACAACAGTGAGGAGTGCTAAGCCAGCAGCAGAAAAGTGAGGTTGTGTTGTGTGGGAGCTGCAGTTATGAGTGAAATGTAACAATGGCATGAACTACCATTGAAGTTGAAAAGTGGTATAAGTAACATAATAATGTGATTGGCATAGAAATCTACAGAGCAGTAATTGGTAGAAGGAAATGGAACCTGTTCAAGAATAAAATTCAGAATGGGGAAATAACAAGCATTGTTGCAGTTGTGTCTGTAATCAGCATGTTATTAATTATAGGAGGAGCGGAGATGTATCCTGGGTCTAATGGCAACCATGGGCTTGGCGAAATTTTGAACAAATTACAGGGAATGGAAGAAAAGCTAGAAAAACAAATGAATGACGTGGGGAAAGAAATTAAAGAAGAAATCAAAACTGAAATATGTAATGGGGAAACAGAAGTTCAAGTCATTAAAAGAAGAGTGGGTGCCTTGAAGGAAAGATATAAGAAATTCAATTTGGTAATAACAGGAGTAGAAGAGAGGAGAGGAGTATGGGCTGCTCAGAAAATAAGGGAGATTTTGGAAGGAAAACTAGGGATGGTCCTTAATGGATGGGAAATTGCTGAAGCCTTTTGAAATGGAAGAAATATAGGGAGAAGGTTGATTGTAGTAAGATTTGTATCTATGCAGATATATATAATAATAACTCCATGGCACGACAGCTCACGGGGAACCTTGGCCTACCGCCCGGCAGCTGCGTCCCCCATCTCGGTCCACTACAGATGTCATGTATGGGGTGCAGTATTGGAGGGTGAGATGTGGTCAGCACCTCGAGTCCCCCCCCCCCCCCCCCCGGCTGGTTAATATGGTCTTTATGACCTGGAGCTGCTATTTCTCCTCAAGTAGCTCCTCAATTGGCCCACCAGGGACCTTACGAGGCTGAGTGCATCCCAGGCCAGGTCTGTCTGCGGGGGAAAAATCCCTACGCCAGTACTGGGGATTGAACCCAGGTCTCCCGCTTGGTAAGCAGCTGCGCTACCACCGCACTAAGGAAACGACCATATATATATACCTAACTTATAACTTGTGGATTGACGATGGCCGGTTATGTGAGGATGAAAATGTTCCAAGGGACAGCAGAAGAAATGAAGAGGAAATGAATCTGCAAATTGCAACTACACCAATGAAAAATTAAACATCAGGAAGTCTAAAGTCGAAGCGGTGATGATTCAAGCCGATAGGAGAGAGAGAGGGGTAAGGTCAGGTGGAGAGAGAAGAGAACTGGATGTGTTAAGATTTCGAACGAGTTCACAATAGGATCGGGGAAAGAGGGAAGGTTGTGAAACTTAGTTTTTGGAATTGTGAAGGGTAGCATAGAGGGTTGAGTGGCTGTTTTGTCAGGGAAATTTTGAATAAAGTACATTTGATAGCATTAGTTGAGATCTGGCTGGAAAGCAATGAGGATATCACCTTGCAGGGGTATGATTTTATCAGGAAATATGGAGCAAGGAGAAATATTAAAGGGAGAGTTTCGGGAGGCTTAGGTATACTGATGGAAAATCATTGGGTGGTAAAGTGAAAGAAGGGAAATTAGAAATTAAGGAGGTTATGTGGGTGCTAATACACAAGTGGAATGTACGCATTGTTGTACTATATTACTCACCAGTGAATTCCAGGTTTCACAACCCATACCTCTTTCAACAACTAGAAAAAGAATTAGTAAATATAAAAATAGAATTTCCCTTGATAGAATTTATATTAATGGGAGATTAAATGAGAGAGTGGGAGAGTTGAAGACCAGGGAATTCAATGTGTGGGAAGAGAGGGGGAGGGATGAATTTAGGAAGATATGGATTAGGCATAGCAAGGCCAAGGTTGTAAATGAGAGGGGCAAAAATGAATTCAGTTTTGTGAGAATAATGAATTTGTAATGCTGAACAGTTGCTGGAAGGAAGACGTGAAATGGGTGAATTTACATTTACAAGTGCTTTGGGACAAAGTATGGTGACAGCATTTTATGTAAAGTTTATGAATTTAAAGTAACGAACGAACGCATGTGGAACAAATTCACATTTTCCACTTACAGTGTCTTGGTATGGTATGAGAGAGTTGAAAATGGAGGAGGTGATTAAATGTGTGGAGCTGGAACTAAGATAGTTATAATAGACTCCGGAAAGGGCCAATCGGTTTTGTGAGATGCGGACCCAGGTATGGGGTAAAATTAATGATTTATTTTGGTAAAAATGATGATGCAAGTTTATTCTTAAATGGACTTGAAGTGATGTGATGGCAAACCATGGGGGGAATAAGAAAGTGTGTGATCACTGGTTTGATGTGGAGTGTAGAGGGATGAGAACTATGGTAAGGGAGGCAGTGGTAAGATTGAGATAGAGAAATGATGAAATGGACAGGGGCATTATGTTGCAATTGTGGGAGAGATATAGGGAGGTTTTTGATTTCAAGAAGCAAGAGTGGGCAAGAGCTGAGCCATGGACATTGAACAAAAGTTGGACTCAGATTGGGGACAGCAAGCTTGGCAGATTATCAGTCAGTGTGTCAAAAGAGGGAGGAGAAATGTAAACATAAGTCCTAATGAAAAGTCCTAAGTTAGGTATTTTCAGAGTTTATTCATTACTGAAACAAGAGGCAGAAGTAGTCTACTTAGAAATTTCAAATAATCATGTGGAGGAGTTGGAAAGACCTTTTTTGCAGGAGAAAGTTAACAGACAAGTTTCTGAATTAAACAAAAAAAGAAAAAAAAACAAAAACAAAAAAAAAAAAAAAACAAGGCAGTAGGAATTGATGGTCTACCTACAGAGTTTTTCAAAAATGTGTTGTGAAAATCCAGACAGGCTTATGAATGTAATTAAAGAGAAGAAAAGGTGCCAGATAGTTGGCATGTGGCAATTATGCATCCCATATATAAAGGGAAAGGGAATCAAGCTATTATCCAATTTTGGAAAAATCTTTAAAGGGATGTTAACAGAGAAAATACTAAATTGGGCTGAAGAAAACAAACAGAGAAAATACTAAATTGGGCTGAAGAAAACAAAAAGATATCTCAGTACCAAGCAGGCTTTAGGTAAGGGAAGAGTACAGTGGACAACATATTCATAATTAAAATAATGATAGATAAATATCTAGGAAAGTAAAGGGTAGATTGTATGCTATATTTATTGACCTAGAGAAAGCTTATGAAAGGGTGGATAGAGAAATGCCATGACCAAATTAAAGGAGGAGGTCAGCATTCAATAGGAGTTATCTTATCAGAACAGATTTTGTGCCAAGTGTGGCTTGGGGGAAGTAACTAGGACTGTGGAACAAGAGAGAGAGGGCTGTGACAAGGTTGTAAATTAAACCCCATACTATTTAATCTGTTTATTAATGATATTTTGGATTGTTTGTGGCAAGCTTGTATTCATATGCCAGCAATAAAAAATATAGATATTCTGGGATTACCTCATGCTGATGATCTGGTGGTATGTTCAGTTTCAGTGATTGGCTTAAAGTTAGATATAGGTGAAATTTACATATATTGGGGGGGGGGTTGTGAAGGTGAATCATGAAAAAACTAAAACTATGGTATTTAAAGAGGGGGGGGAATAAACTACATAAAGATGAAAAATGGTTTTCATACTAGACAAAGAAATCCATGTTGTCAACGAGTTCTCATATCTGGGTGTTAAGCTGAGCAGTAATGGAATGGCCATGAAAGCAATACAAAAATGTTTATATATAATACCAGTAATGAATATTAAGTGGTTTAAAAGGCTGTATTCTACCTTGGTTGAATCTTGATGTAGTTAAGGAGGGGAAATTTGGGGAATATATGATGGTTGGTGTAAAATGGATTTAGTATTAAGAAGTTTCTGTAAATTCTAGGAGTTCTCATTAATATTTATTTTGAGCCCAAAAGTTTCCTGACTCAGAATTAGTGAAAAAATTGCCTGATATATCAAGAGGAAAGTTTGGATATTATATCTAATGGGTAATTGAGGAAAATCAGGGAACAGATAATTAAAAATGGGTTAGGAACTAACCCTATTTGGGCTAAAATAGGACATTTTGGAAGGGGTTTTGGAGGGAAGTAAGATTTAGAATGGAAGATATACATAGGCAGATCCTATTTGCCGAGGTTAGGGAAAAAGCATCACTGTCATTTTACAAGGAGCTAAAAGATAACCTAAAGAAGGAGAAGTACATTTTAATATGTAACAAAACATGAAAGAGAATGATTAGTTGGTTTAAATTGGATGTTTGGAAACTAAGGGAAATGAGGGAGAAGGTTATGCCAGGAATGTGCCCCATTTGTGGGGACAAGGAAGATGAAATTCACATTTTACTTCAATGTAAGACCACAAAGGATTGGAGAGAAAGCATAATCAATAAGAAATGGTTATTGAGGAACAAAGAAATTGTAGTCGGGAAGATTTTTGAAGATCAGCAGCAGATAGCCAAATTAGGGAAATTTTTGTGGAAGGTAAAAAGGAAATGGAAATGGTCAGTAGAAAAACATGGTACCTAGATCAGATTTAAGATGACTAAGGATAGCTATGTAATGTAAAATGTTGTATAATGAAATAGTTAATGGCCTGGCCAATTAACTAGGGTTAAGGTCAGCCCTAACTATGTCTGTACTTAGCACTTTAATAACAAAAGAGCAACAGTGAATTCCACAATGGACAGGAAGGGGAGTGAATTTATGGCAGTGAATTCAGCAGTGGACAAAAAGGGAAATAACAGTGAATTCTACAATGGAGAAGATGGGGTTGAAGATAGAATCTGGAATGGAGAAAATGAAGACACAAGTGAAGTTAGAAATGAAGGGTATAAAGGAAAAGATAAAGATTCCAAGATGATATGGAACTATCGACCAAGATGAATAAATGACCAATGTGGAGGATGTAAAGGAGCTTGGTCCTAGATGACTTCAGAGATTACCTTAACTTCTTGAAAGGAAGAGTCGACAGCAATGCTAAGGAAGTGAAGGTCATGCTAGAAGAAATCTTAACAGAAGACTTGGGGATCTCAAGTTGAACACACTGTGATGTGATACATCTGTGTACGTATAGTCACAAAAGTATGAAGATATCTTCGAAGTCTTGTGCCAACAGTTTGCTGCCATCACTACCCAATCATTGGTCAGGAGTAGAGGAAGCACCACAGCTGAGAACAAGCCTCCAGGGATGGACAGAAAAAGTTTTGAATACAATCCCAATATCGGCTTCGTCTGGAGACTTCTGGGAAGCTCTTGACAACTGCAATGACTACTACATAGTCCTCAAGTTGAGGCAGTAACAGTCAATAATATTGAAACACTGCAGGAGTTTTCCATTGAACAATTATTGAACAAAGCTCTGGTGGACATTCTGCCCAGCTATTCTTCCAGGAAACTGTACTCTTTTGTTGACGAGGTACATAACGAGATACAACAGGGTCTGATGCTTAGCCATTACAAGGTCATCAATGAGGTGCTAATGGCTGCAATCAGAATGTGGGTGCTAAGGCAATAGCAGTCCTACCTGGAGGGCAGGATTATATGGTATGGCAAGAACAGATACTGAACCCAGGGATGTCAGTGAGGAACCTTTCAGTGGTTTGTGTTAGGGGTGTGATCAGCTGGGACACCTAGCAACTGCTCAAGATGCCAAATAGGAGAGTGCAGGCCTGCTGTAGGTCAAGGTAACAACTGACCCGCTTGAGAAGATCAGAAGTTTTCAGTGTTATGGAAATGAAATGGAGCGTTATTTATGAATGCTCTTTAACTGCTGTGGTTCTCAGCATCCCATTCTATACCGGGCATGAAAGACCACTTAATTTTGCTCATAGGCCTCTTCATCAGGCTTGAGATTCTTTTATGTGCCGTAAATCTACAACATGGGACCAACAGCTTTACTTCCCTTCTGAAGGAAGTCATGCTGAGAATTTTTATGCCCGAAAAAAATCCATCACCCTCCACCGGGTTTGAACCTGCAACCTCAAGTACATGAAGTTAGCATGGTAACCATTATGCCATAGAGAGTGACAGTGCCACAGAGAAAGGGGATTAATCAACAATGTCGATGATGTATCTGCTGGGGGCCAGCCAGACACCTATGAAGAACTGTATGTGACCGAGACAAGCATCAAACACTGTGTGTTGGGTATGCAGCTGCCCATGGCACCTAGTGAAACCCTGTCCACAGTCTAGTCTATGGGCAGGCTATATAAGACCTGGCATGGGCTCATCAACATTATCATTGCCATCCCCTTGCATGACACTGTGTCATGGGGTTGGAAAACAGCCTCATTGTGGTTGGCTGAATATGAGGGAAGCTGTGTCAGGTACTAGTGGACACAGTGACCATAAGATCTCCAGATGCGGCAAAGGACTTGCTGGAACCAAATTAGCCCTACAACATGATGACGATATAAGTTGAAACTTTACCAATGAGGAGGTCTTGCTGGAATGATCCCAGGACAGAACATCATAAGTCTGTGGGTATTCATCGCAAGGGTGGCTAAATAGATGATATTGGGACTGGATGCTGTCAAGGGCTGTGATGCGATGGTCAAAGTCGGTAGGAAGTTCCTGCAACTAGGCGAAGACAAGGTGGTGGTCTGGAGTTCTGACGGACATCGTGGAATATGTAGGTTGTCCCTGAAGGAAAATGTGATAGTGTCAAAAGGTGTGATGACCGTGAGAGTGTCTGGTAGATCAGCTGTTGAAGGACTTTGTGGACCATCTGATTCACAACACATTCAGGTAGCAAGCAGTCAGGTGGAGCCCTGTGACAACTAACAAATCAACAGCAAAGATTTTTGGTAAGGAAATCAAGTGTTGCAGGATCGATGATGCCAACCACATCTGGAAGGAAGATGCTGATGGTGCACCTAGATCGACTAGCTTGCTATGATGATGATTAGGATGATAAGCTCTGAAAAGGGAGTAGTGTAACAATGGAAAAAAGCCTGCCTGGCCCAAGGACTGCTACCTGACCTGCTGGGTCTTCTCAACAATTGTTCAAATGTACACAATAATCAGATAAACAAAGGCCTTTGTGTTACTTCCCTACAGTTCAAGTAAAAGTCTTAAAGGTTTGTAATCACTCTTCTGGAAAGTGATTTCCTATGACTTTGATGACTGGAACCTTTGGAATCTGGCCAAGCGACTGTATAATGAGCTGACAAATGCCAACGTGGATCTGGTGGGCCAACCTTTTGACTGGCCAAAAGTTAATCTGGTGAGTGACAAACGTTAAAGCATTGAAGTGCACACAGTGAATAATAATGCAGTTGACAGAAGACAAAGTGCAAGGTTCTAGAGAATTTTAGGGGTAGCACCAAATATGATACCTCAGGACTATATCATGTTCTTATGGATTTTTTAATTCAACAATTGATACATTATACATATAGAAAAAAAATATGAGGATGTAGTGCAGTATCTAACAATGATACAGTGGAAACTTTATAACTCAACGTTCCGTGTAACTTGACAACTTTTTTATTTTTATCATTAAAATTTATGTAATAATTTGCATATTCCACTATTTGGTATAAACAGTACAGGTAAATTTGAATTAGAGTTCATATTCCACTAGTTTTCGTGATCGATTCAGGAATTTCATGTGGTATGGTGTTTCCAGATTTTGCAGTTTATTTACGACACTAATTTGGTGACAGGTTTTGTTATTTTTGGGGAAATATAGGCTATCACATTCTCTCTCATTAACAAAGGAGCCAATTGCATATTATTGACCTTTGATATCTGAGTCAGAACATAACCAGCCAGCAAACTATTGTCACAAACTCAAAAGCTTGCTGGTAATAATGTGTGTAGTACAAACACTTGTTTGGAATATTTGAAGATATTGCTTTACCCAGTATGTAGGCAGTAATCTCAACTTTCAATTTCTTTTTCTCATAAGATAACTTTATCGAATAATTGAATACATTGTAGTTATGCATACATTTGAAAAAAAAAAAAAAAAGACATTGTATTAGGTTCTTATCCAGTAACAGATTTTCAAATAGATCTGGTTGCAGTACAGTTTCTCACATTTCAGGCTCATGTAAGTGTTGTGTATAGTTGTGTTTGTGCCAGTGAAAATGGCAAACTAGAAGAAAAGATGACAAGTTAACATGGCAATAAAAATTAAACTGGATGATTAAAAGAGACTGGACAAAGGGGAAAATAATAGTTAATCTGCTATGGGTTTGGAGCTGGGCGAAGAATTGTAATAGGGTGGAAAAACTAGATGTCCAAAATCAATTCTTGGTGTGTGAAAAGAGCATGTGCTGTTATAAGTTTATGCATTTATATAATTTGCAATAAATATTATGTTATGAGCTGTGAATAACAGACTCCTTATTCCATAAAGATAGCAATTTCAGTAACCCAACACTCAGGATTCTCTGTTCCACCAGCCATCACTACTTGAACTCGTTCAATGAGTGGGGAAAAAAAAAAAAAAAAAAAAAAAAAAAAAAAAAAAAATTGGTGTGTCCATTCACATGACACTCTTATCTGTGCTTCAAAAAGGGAAATAAGGGAATACATTAGCTAAAGCAATAGTCAAATCTTTTAAAACCTGTTGCTTTGCAATTGACATTGAAATTTCTTTCTCTTTTTATGGTCAGGAGTAAAACAAAAGAGAGATGAAATGCACAAGGATTTCTACACAAGAAAAGTTTTTTTTTTTTTTTTTTTAACTATTTTAAAATTGAAATCAATATCAGGGAATATCTTGGAAATCATAAACTTAACACCCTCCCAAATGTGGTTTAACAAGATTGACATTTTTGTGTATTAACTCTTACAGTTTACTAGTTATGCAAAAGTCTTTTAGAATGAAGAAAACTTCGTGGCTTACTGTCAAATATGCAAGATATACATTTTATTTGTCATGTAATTATCTTAAATATACAGTATTAATAAAAGTTGTCAGAGCCATTTTTGAGGAAATCAACATTTTCAAAAATTTTTCCATGTAAAGGGCAGTTTGTGATAGGGGGATTTTCTTAAAAATATTTGTGTCGCTACCTTGGAAGATGCTGAACTTAAATATTTAGTTTGGTATTTAACCCCCACCCACACACATGCATGCACGCACATGCATACGCACACCTTTGTCTATCCCTTACAGTTTACTAGTTATGCAAAATACAGTAATATCTTTTATATACAGTGTTTTAATCAAAATCATGAGAGCCATTTTTGAGAAAATCAAATTTGTGTAATTTTTTCCATGTAAAGGGTAGTCTGGGGTGCGAGAATTTTCCTCTAAATCTTTGTATAGCATCCTTGGAAGATACTAAACTTAAATACCAAGTTTGGTATTGTACGGACTTTTCATTTTTAAGTTGTCATGTTCACACACACACACACACACACACACACACGCACACTCACACACACTCTCACACACACACACACACACACACACTTTTTTAAAAATTTGACGTGTTATTGTCACATGACTTTCTCTACATCTCTGTAATAAATTATATTTAAAAAGATTATTCTTTTATCTACATCATGTAATCAAGATAAACATTAGCAGAAATTTTCCTCATTACTTGCTTTCTTGTAAGTAGAAGGGAAAAAATTGAATGTGTTACATTCACATGATGTCCTCTAGCTGTTCAGTAAACAAACTTTTTATTCAAAACATTAATCTCATATCTACATCGTACTAATCAAGATAAACACAAACAGAATTACTCTTGTTACTAGCTTCCTTGTAAGTAGAAAGGAAATATGAATATGATAATCTCTACTTTAAAAGTCGTCACTTTGTGAAACAATTGAAATTCCAATCTCTTTGCTTGTCGGGACTAAACAAACAAGAAAAGAGAAGACAGATGTCTTCCCATTTGAGAAAAGCATAAGTGGCTAAAATTGAAACCAATAATCTGGAATATCTTGAAAATGGCTTACAAGAAAAATATATATATGGCATAAATTGTGTGTTTTAATGAATCTACATTTTTTGTGTAGTAAGTTTTTGTATATGTCTTACGGTTTGTCAGTTATACAAAGGTCATCCAGAATGAAGAGGTTTTCAGAGGCTATTCCCAGAAAATTCAAGATATACATTCTGTTTGTAATGTAAATATCTTAAACATTAGGTGTTTTAATCAAAATCGTTAGAGCCATTTGTGAGGAAATCAACATTTTTGAAAAATGTTCCATGTAAAGGTTAGTTGGGGAGGGCAGAGTTTTCTTGAAAATCTCTGTGTTGCATCCTTGTACAATATTGAACTTAAATATCAAGTTTGGTATTTAACAGACTTTTGTTTTTGAGCTATGCTGCCGATAGACAAACACACACACATACATACATGCATACACATGGACATTTTTCTAAAAAATGCTTTTTTTTTTTGGAATCAGGGGTCTGCTGAAATTTGGTACAAATTTTTGGGTGCAATACAATACTTTCTCTATACACTATATACACAATATGTGTAGAGAAAGTAAAAATGCTTTTTTCAGATACAGGGGTCCATAAAATGTGTATTTCTGATGAAATCTGGGTATCAAATTTTTGGGTGGAATACACTGTGTACTTGCAGAGAAAGTAAAATGATACTAAGGAGGCAAACTAGTTAGGAAGTATTAATAACGTGTAACATTTTCTGTGGTAACTTAAAAAAAAAAAAGAAGTTAACTTTCAGCACTTCTAAACAGTGTGTATAGATATGTTGTTAGAGGGCTGCTGCAGCCTTTTCATTTTTATTTTCATTAAAAAAATTGACAATGAAATATTTCTGCAAATATTATATTACAAGATAATTAAGCATGTTCAGGATGCACAATCTGCTGCACTGGCTAATATAATAAATACTTCCTTTTTGACAGATTGCTTTTCCTAATGTCTGTAAGAACTGAATTTAGTATAAATGTATAAGAATGCTTGCACAGAACTTTCTGTCTCAATATTTTTTTTGTTTTCTGTGTGGTGCAATAAATTATTAAGAAAATATTTTAAGAGTTACTTGAACTTTGAACATAATATTGTGGTAGTATGGTGAAAATGAGCAACAGTAATAATTTGAGTCTGATTTGAAAAACATTGGGAGAATTGGCTGACCAGTGTTCCATTACATTACTTAGTACCAATCTATGTTGTTTTATAGGTATGTGATGAACAAGAATGTGCATATCATTCTAGCCATGTGCTTTGTTGTTTGAGTGATCAAATGCATGTCTAGTGCAGTTATCTGAGTTTGAGTTGTCCTCAAATATCAATTTATTTGTATGTAAAATTGATGTGTAATATTACATAATTTTAATGGACAACAATATTTAAATATAAGGCATTTATGCTTCATTTAAATACCCAATATTAAATTAAGATACATTTTTTAATGATTTTATATTTTTTTGAAAACCAAAAGGAGTAGAGTTTTTGTATGTGAGCATAAATGTAATTACATAGTTGTATTATTCTGTATGTAATGAGTAGTGTGTATCTGGAGGGTAAAGACTGACACTTGTGTGTAAATGTAGTTATCTGGTAGACACCTGCTTGCATCAACTCTGAGCTATCAGCACACATTTCTCATTCAGAACTTGATATGAGTGCTGATGACAGAAAGAAGCCTTATGTGCAAGCATGCCAGTATAAATTGATAGAACTTAGCAGATCTCGGAGAAGTTTACACTATAAGAGTCTGTTTTTTTTTCTTTCTTATGAATGTACACATTAAATATGTGTCATCTGAAAGAAATGAGCATGTTGATGATTTTAGATCTGTCACAGTGCCTTGGAGTTGATTAAAACAAACCTTCTTGCATTACACATTTTTTAGGATGACCAGAGTTTGGAATAAACATTTCTTTAACTTCTTGGTAATGCTAAAGTCTCAGATGTTAGTAGGTTTTGATACTAAAAACAGCTTATCATGTATGTCTAGACACATTCATGTTATATGCTGCTCCTCTCGTCATGTTGCATAGTCATAAACCAAGATTACTTAGTTCACTTAGAACACGTTTTTAGATCATACAATAGTTAATAGTGATGTGAAATGAATAGGGAGTAATGTACAATAGAATTCCAAACCACACAGTAACCTGAGGTGGCTAGCAAATTTTAATATCAAGCAGAATGAAGCATTTAGATTGGCGTTAAGTTGTAGAATGTACGGTAAGTAAGCGAGAAGCTAGAGTGAAGTCACAGCTTGCACTAGATATTGGCTTGATAACTATAAACTGAAATGACATAAAATAATATTGTAAACAGTTGTATTAATTAAAGTTAAATTCTTGAACATTTTTCTGTCTTGTGAATTGAATCCTTTGCAAGTGTTTGCTTTTTGCTGCTTTGCGTGTATCTCATAAATTGTGCTGCTTAGCTGAAAAAAAAAATTAGGCATGTTAATGACTCACTTTTTATAGACTTACATTTAATATGTGCTTCATATGTCTTGCAATATTTATTTGTTTGAATGCTAATGAAGTGTCTGTGTTGTTAAAGCCATCAGTTTAACCTGTCCAGTTTAGTTTTGACATGAGTTTGTATATAAAGTTTAGGAAATAGGTTGTTATGTTTGTGCAGTACAGCAAACCCTTGAATTTTTTTACTTTGGCAAAGTTAAATTGAATACCTAATTGATTTCAGTTGTGCAATATACACAAGAATTTGCTGTATATGAAGCCCAAAGAGTTAAAAGCTGATAAAATAAAACTAGCAGAAAATAAATAAGTATATTGTTTTGAATTAAATGAAAAGAACCGTAACTGTTGTGCAACAAAATGTGTAACATTAAGGTAATAAGAAGCTTTTTTAGAAGTAGATAAGGACTGCCAACCTCCCACTGTTTTTAATAAATTTATGCAATGTAAAATGCTTACATTTTTATACAAGCTGCCATGGTATGAGACTTGTTAATTTAGTACAAAAATAATGTGTGAGAATATCTGTACTTAGATGCATATAACAATGTATTGAAGTTATGGATTAAGTTTTCATTTTCATGACTACTGTTATTTATAAGATTAGGAATAGTGTGATGAAACCATGGTACTTAATAAGAAGGATTTTTCATTTTGTGTCCCTGAAAAACAAACCTCCTAATTGAATTGTAAGCTTAAATAATTTGCAAGCTTAAACATGCAATTTGCTTCATTCACATCCTTTAATGTTGCTAAGCATTACTCCTGGATTATTCATGTTCCTCAGTGCAAACAATATTTCAAAACTCATTCTTTCATAGGCTTTCACTGTGGTATTTCTATTCTTTGGTATAACAAATATTTTAAATGCAAGTCTATTTCCAGTAGTATCTATATGCACATCATCAGTGTATCGTTCTGTGATTTGCAAGTCATCATATTGAATATTATGAAAATGTTAGTTAAATTTTAATTTAGCTTTCACCCATGTTTTTTTATTGTAAACTATCACATATTCATCATTTGATTTCGTATAGAAATATCGGCTTCACAATTTTAAATGACTAGGCAGTAGTGGCAATTGCAGCCAAGTATATTCTAGTGCTAAATGTTGAAGCTAATAAAATTAGGGAAGATTAGAACTGTTAGTTTGTAAGGTACAATAAATGGTATATAACATAATAGATCTTGAATACAGTAATTATATTGAAAAAACAACCATGAGATTAATAGTGAGACATTTGATGAATTTGTTAAATGAGAGTACTTCTGTAATTTTTACATTCCTGCATTTAAAAGTTTAAAATTCTGATAGTTGATAGCTTTGCAGTGCTAATGCTGCTAACAGCTGTTAAAAATAATCAATTGTTTTCAAACTCAAAGAATTTAAAAAGATAGCTATATTTTCTTTTTAGTTACTCTAAAGATGTTAGAATACATAAACTCTTTTAAAATAAATGTTACATAATTCATAATGATAAATATTTATGGATTATTTTTATTTTCTCATAACATTTTATAAATATAAAGTTATTCAGAAATGCATTTTATTAAATTGTTCCTGCTGTAAAATATAAAGTATATAAAATGTAGGTAACATAATGTATTTTAAAATATTTTAAAAAAAGCTGTTACATACAGTGAAGCTATCTTGTTGAACAAATCTGGACATCCATTGCTGACACTTGTTCCACTAGATTTGGTGTTGGTTGATCTGGACTTGTTTCCACAAACTTCATTGTCATTTTCTTGTAGGCTAGCAGACATCTGCTGGGAAGAGAGGTAGGAAGCCATGGGATGAAATAAAGTTTGTCTGAATTAGGTTTGTTTTCTTTAATATTGTTCCCAATCATCCAGAGATATAGACTCCTGTGCAGAAGCAAAATTACCACATCTTCAGAAGTTATAGAATATGTACTCCATCTTAGATTACTTCCTCTGGACCTGTATAACTAAAGAATTCATAACAATGTAAATATGACCTTCAGGATAATGAAAACTTTGTGGAGGCTAATGCCAAATATGCCTGCGATGTCTAAAAGTCTATAACAATATGTTTTGTGCCAGCAGGAGATTCAAGCTATAAAAATATTTCTGAGTAAAACACATGAAAGACCTGTAATGAAGTCTCCAGTTTTGACGTGCAGCTAGATTCACAAATACTGAAAACCTAGGAAGTTATTCAGAACACTTCTGAAGTACTAGTGGCATGACAAATCAATTTCTGATAAAGTAAAGAGAGCTTTATATCTATTACCTATCTCCTATAGGTAATAATGACAATACTTATGTTTATCTTTTAAATTTTTTTATTAAAGTGAAAGATTTCCTTTGAGAATTTATTTGAATCAAGATAAATTAACATGAGAGTTTAATAAGCACTCCTTGGTAACCTCAGATGTTTCAGGTTTATAAAAATTTAATGGTTATTCTATTACTTAAAATCTATAATAAAGGCATTTCATCTTTTCCACTGTATTTATTAGACACAGAATGTCCAAATGCGTAAAACAGTAGTTCAAAGTTATCAAATAGTAGATAGAACACCAAATAATAATTTTGATATTAGTGTTTATGAAGGAATTAATACTAATTCAGTAGTAATTGGTTTTTATGTCAATAGTGAATACTCTTATAACATGTGCAATTAAAATTTTATGTATAAATAAAGATATTATTCTAAAGAGAGATGTCAGTATCAACAGCAGAAGTGTGAATGAGGAGAAGTACAAGAATCAGTAACATTGTTAATTAATAGTTGTGAAACTTTTAATTAATTTTTGTTAACAGTAATTTTTTCTTTTATTCAAATCTCCAGTCTGTATCGTGCAAATAAGTGCTTTTTGAGGAAGCATTGAAATTTCATTGCTATATATAATATATTCTCACGATCTCCCTAAATATTTTACTTAAGAAGTTTGTCAATATGTTATTCTATTTTTTTTTTTTTTTTGTTTTTTTTTTTTCCTTTCTGAAGCCCTCAAGGCATTACATGCTAATGCCTGGATCAATGAGCAAGTGATTCACTAATTATAGCTCGCATTTAACCAAATGAAATTTCAGCCAGAATGGAAAATGACAAAGAAATATGTATAGGAAAATACATAATTATTCAACTCGCCTCCCCCAGTGACGAAAAAAAACCACTAGCCTTAAAAAAAAAAAACAAAAAAAAACTTTGTTTACTTTGCCAGCCTTATGAGATTTCACTCAAGGGGCTCTTGAGTGAAAGTCACAAATATAATATCCAAGTCAGCTCACTCTAAATGGAAGGAATATATTGATAATTTATTTGCCAACCTATTGGATATTTATTACCAAAGATGAATCTTCAAAATGAGCCCTTATAAATTTAAACTTATCCAATTCCCCCTTTAAATAAAAAACAGAGCTACATATGTTGTATTAAAAGGTAGCCTCAGTTTTTGTTAGAGGGCAAACTAAATTGCAGAGAGCAACAAAATCTACAAGTTAAAACATCGTAAACATCATTTACTCTACCAGTTCATCAGTTTTTATTTATAACATCTACATAAATGGTAGTACAATGTGGAATTAGCTTTCAGATTTATAACTGAAAAAAGGACCCAAGCAATGCAGAACAAGGTTCCTATCTGGTGGATTTGTAGTGAAGCTTATGTGGGGACTTGGAAAATCCATTTTTTCACTCCTAAGCTTTTTTGATTAAATACGAGTAGCCTTCCAACAGTCTTGCCCTGCATTATCAACTTCAAAAACTGAAATAGAAACAATACTTAGATTTGCTGAAATATTCATGTTTGATTTTCAGAAAGAGGAAAGTTATTTGAGAGCTATCTTGACACAAATGCCATGTACTATATGCCTACAGTTTGTACATACTGTACATTTGTATTATATGCAGCTTTTGGTAGGTTTACATAATAATCACATGAGTATTGTGAATTTTCTTTCAGCCGAGAAAAATAATTGCAGAAAATCATTGATTTTTCAAGATAGTTTATTTTGGAACTCGAGAACATACATAAATTATAAGATATTGCATACAGTTACATAATTGCCTGGAAAACAACAGGCCTTTGTAATTACAATAAAAATATTAAAAATTAATTAGTAAAATCTGACCATAATTTTGCCCTGTCATAAAATGACTAAAGTATCAGTATTTATTGTATGTGAAAATTAATTTTACAATAAAAGTCTGATCAATGAAGGCTCTTTTTCATTTTTCTTGTGTAATTATTTACACACTAGTCATTATATTGAAAGTTAATTTAAATATTTTCCTCAATTCCCTTTGGAGTAGGGTTAAATGGGTTTGAAACGCTTTGGTGTCTTATATCTAATATAATTTTTTTAACATAGTTCTATAAACCATGTAATAAATAATTGGTTTCAAAACTAATTCTTGTAGGGTTTGCTGTACAACAAATGAGTTTGGCAACTCCATTTAAATTGCTATGGATAGTTAATACCCTTATGTGCTAATTAAAATTTCTCACCTTAGGCATGCTAATTACTGTTTTGTTTTGTAGTTAGATTTTATGTATTTTGTTCTGCTCTTTCATGTGTGTTTCAGAATCATCTTTCAGTGCCATCTCTAATGAACTCAAGGTACCTTCATACCTGCAAGGTTAGTTTTTGCATGAGAAAAAGAGAATGAAAAAAGAAAACTAAAGGTGCATGCTTGTGAAGAATAGCAGATTATTTTGGCAGTATTAAGTAGAAACATTTGCTCTATTTGGATGTAAGCGCACAGTTTATAGCACACATTAGGTATACATTTTTGTAACAGTTTCAAAATATGTTGCTCTGCTCTGTAGTTCTTTCACAAGATATTCAGCAATAATTATTGTTTTTAATAGTTATTTGAAGATAACTATATCATTAAACTGAAATTCATTAAACGTATGGCCAACTCAAATATAAAGTAGGAAAATCATAAATGAAACAAATGAAGTGTCATATACTTAGTTCAGTAATCCCCCTAATCGTAGTTTAGGAAGTGTGCTTGAATATCACATGACATTAAAATGAAATAATGACTTATTTTGCATATACACACATGGACACAAACAGCTTCCTATAGTCCTATAAGAGTCATTTTGTAAGACTTCAAACCTTTGCATCCTACAACAACAATTAAATTAATTTTCTTCTACGCATATTTTTTAAGTTTAGAGGACAGTGATGCATTTTGATAGGGTATTTAAGATGTAAGTAGTGATTAACAGAGAGAGAAATGTATTTTATTTAAACATCTGAGACCAAGCTAGATCGTTATCCAGTATTATCCTTCTGTTAATAAATTTCTTAATTTCCTAACTTTTAAAGATGTTGCCACAGGCAGTCCAAGAAAACATGGATTGCTTATCCTGATATATGGTGGACTTTGAGACAGTGATGTGTTTTAACAATTAAAATTTAGTTGAGTCGATTTTGTAACACTACATCACTTACTTTTTTTTTTTTTTTTATTTCGGAAAACATGTTTCAGAAGCCATGTGCTTCCATTGTCAATTCCTTTGGTCGACTAAAGGAATGAAGTCGACCAAAGGAATTGACAATGGAAGCACATGGCTTCTGAAACATGTTTTCCGAAATAAAAAAAAAAAAAAGTAAGTGATGTAGTGTTACAAAATCGACTCAACTAAATTTTAATGGATTGCTTAATCTGAAATTACACTTGAGAAATGTTAATTAGTATTTGCTACAAGTTTTCTGATTGTGGCTGAAGTTTTTTAGATTGTAGTGCAGAAATGGCAATGAGGTGGTTTTTGATACTTTATCTGCTACTTCACATCATAACAGTAGTTTGCCTCATTTTTATGTAGTAATTTTTGCTATGTGGTGGTATGCAGGTTGTCTATTCCTGGCACTTAGGGAGGGAAGGCATTTTTGTTATCCCTTTTGTAGTTTTGTTATGTATTTGTTTTGCACTAGCATTAGTTTAGGGAAAGGTTGCACAACATTTACCTCAAGATATATATGAGGTAGCTTTTTTCTAATAGTTTTTAGTTAATATCGTAAAGAATTTTAATATCCTTGAGTTAGATATGATTATTGATGCAATTCTGATGGTCTAATGTCAGTTTGATTGTTTTAACTGGTCTGTAATCAAGGAATTAAAGAAGAAGCCTGGAGAGTAAACATCATAAAAATGTACTACCCCTAAGAATAAGTTGGTATAGAAAAATAAATTTGCATTAAGACTACATAATTAATGTGGGTCAAGATGTCTGAGCCTCTATGCTCGTAACTCCTATTGATAGCTACACCTTGCATGAACACTAGAACTCTGTTATTGGTTTACATATATGGAAATGGTGACCCAAAAATTAGTTTATTATTTCATATTCCTTCTTCTGATGACAAAATTACTGTTTAGAAAAAGGGGTAAGGGGCAACTTGGAAATGGTAATGATATGATAAGATATGAATGTTAATGTTCCATGTTTGTATGCTATGTAGTGCAGCTTTGGAATGCAGGTCTTATGAAACAGACCAGATTTATCCGCTCAAGATGGTTACAATCACAGATCACTTTAAGTTTTGTCCATCATCTATGGACATCTTCATTTATCATCATTTTGCCTATCTTATATTACAGTATATTTTGCTTATTTTTGACACTGTTTTGCATTAAGCATGTAGCTCATCTTTTTAAACTTAAGTGACAATCCTTGGAAAATGCACTTGAAAAATAATTTCCTCTTTTAAAATTACAATAAAAGAAGTGCTTTATAGAATTAGTTTTTAGATTTTAATCCCTAACTGCTGCATAACTAATTAAATATTTTGAGTATTACATTTAGATCTAACAAAATAGGTTAATTAGAAATATTTATTCAAGTGAAAATGTATTTGATGTTTAACCAAAGGACTGCCTGAATAAGGATCAAAATTAAACTCAGTTTTCATTTATAAACCAGCAGGATTATAACACATTTTCTGCAGCCATCTTACATATTGTTAATATTAAACAAGCAAATAAATTGCTATGCTTACACAAGTGTACCTTTAGTTGGTGACAATCCATAGAGCAGGCATAATTTGTTGTTTTTATTTATTTACAGACATTGTAGAAAACATTCATTGTTCCTTTTAATGTCTGATTATGAACATGTTGCATTATACATCATACAATTCAAAATCAATTACAATATTCATCATATAATTCAATGCAATTCATCATTTTCTTAGTTAAATGTCTGAATTCATAGTTATTATTTTACATTAATATGAATTTTCTTTGCTTTCATGAAGCAGTCAAAATTAATAGTTTTGAGTCATTTTTCCATTTTGCAAAATTGATCTCAATTCACACATTAATAACTAAGTTGTTCCCATCCTAGAAACTTATCAATCTTCATTTCACCATACAGATAAAAATCTTCTTGTGATGTTCCACAAAATCCATTTCTGTTTCTTGAAACTCTGTCCTCCTTCATATGATGTGCAATCTATATTTTGATAATAATCTTTTTCTTTATTGCAGCATCCATTCTTCTTATTGAGCGTCCGAAAAAATATTTTCCATATTATAATTATATTGTTCCTTTCATTTTTTTTCTCTCTCCAGACTCGTGAATCAATTTTATTAATTTTAAAAAATTTCTCAGCCAAACCTATGGTACATCATTTACAAATTTTTCAACTGGAAATGAGTATTGGCATTCATTTGCTGAATTTTAGAACTATATTGCATTATATTCGTTATTTCTGGATTCATACACAAACCATCTTTATAAATAAGCTGTCATACAATAAAAGCATTATGTGAAAAACTTAAGTATATTGTATGTGAATATTAATTTGCTTTAGAAGAATTAAACTTGATAGCTATGCTGAAATGGATTATAAGGAATATTATTTATCTTATAAAATGGAATCAAGAACAACAATTTGTGTAAATATTGATGCTTTACTGCAATATTAAAATTATCTACTAATAATAAAGTCCCTCCTAAAGCATCCTTTTTGGTATACCTGCTCATTGGAATACCTATTGTGAATATATCCTTTTTGCTTTCTACAATATTATCCCTTGTCATTTATATCTTAACCTATATACAGTTAACGTGGTTTTGTGAACTTTATAAAACAATTATAACAATTACATGAGTGTGCACACTCACACTTTCTTGCACCCTTCCCTCACTTTCCCTTCTGGTCTTTCTCTCTCATGTGTCCAGTACCATGGTTTTAACTCCATTTATAAAACTCTATTTGGTAGTTCAACATGCTAGTAGCAGAAAGTATTGTTGTTAAAAAAAAAAAAAAAAAAAAATCTATGCAAAAGAGGAAGTAGTTATCATAGACTTCATTTAGCATCTCTGGTACTATAACAAGGAAATAGCTTGCTTCTAATTGATGCTTTTGCTGGTTGCTGTGATTCCACAGTATCTAATGTAATTACTCCTTGGTTTCCAGAGATTTTTACAGTATGTTCAACAAATTTCTTTCACCAGCTAAGGTTGTGCTGAAAATAACTATTTAATTTCGATTCTCAGAGTGAAAGATGTTTCAAGATAGGATATACAATGTCAAAAGGCAAGGTTGGTTTTGCAAACAGTTGCATTGTAAATATTTTTGAGCAGCCCAAAGCATGCTTGGTTATTAAGAGAAGTACCTCTGCTTAATTAATATCCTTCAGCCTTTTTAAAAATTGAAGGACTTATGATTCATATAAATGAGTGAAAGATGTTTTAAGATAGGATATGCAATGTCAAAAGGCAAGCTTGGTTTTGCAAACAGTTGCATTGTAAATATTTTCGAGCAGCCCAAAGCATGCTTGGTTATTAAGAGAAATACCTCTGCTTAATGAATATCCTTCAGCCTTTTTAAAAATTGAAGGACTTAGGATTAATATAAGTGGGATAGAATAGTAAGGGAATGAAAGTTGAATTAGAACGGTTAGAAACTATGTGACATTGGTGAAGCTAAATGTAGTTCTAGATGCTCTTAAGCTTTACTGATGTCCAACAAAATTCAGTAATCACAGGTGTTGCCTATCTACTTTGTTGCATTTATAATGAAATTTCATTAGGATATCCAATATTTCTTTCATAGCGATAAACTATACTAGAATAATTAATTATTATTTCATAGTATCCAGGGCTTGGTGGGAAAAATGTAGCATTTACTCCAAAAAGAGATCTAATCAACCAAAAATTGAAAGAACTCATGTAATGTATGCAGATTTGATGTGTGCATTTTATCCTTAAACACCCCATAAATAAAAATTGCATGGAGATAGGTCAGGAGAACAAGGTGACACAATCCTCAACTGTTACTCTGTCACTTCCCAATTCATGCATAGAATTCACAGGAGTGTGTGCTGTAGCTAAATCCTGCTGAAACCAACCATACAATCTTTCATTTCTTGTTAGTTGTGGAAAAATCTCATTAAAAAATAGAGTTTACATAAATATTTGAATTTACAGCATGATGAGGAACTTCATGAATAATATGGGGATTTTGGTAGCCCAGTGCCATTGTTCTGAGTAGAAATGTGACCTTGAAGATAAATACCATGTTGCTTCATCAGTGAAGAATGTTAAAGTGAGTCCACATCGCAATTATGAGTGGATTGCAAAAACCAATTGCAATAATTCACCCTACCATGTACAGGATCTTGTAAGGCTTAAGTTTCATAAATTTCGTTGGCACAAAAGCTGCTATTTTTGAAATCTTAATCTCTTGTGGTAAACGTCTCAGTGATTTTTGGGGTGAATTCTCTACTTCTTCTGTACTTGATCAAGCTTCTCTTCCATCAGCACTTGGCATTCTTGCTCAGAAACAATCCTGTATGCTTGCTTTATTGACATGGTCATGAAGAATTCACCAGCTAGGAATTTGAACACTTGCATTTGATGTTGAAATTCTCTATGGCACTTACTTGCAAAAGAGTATTTCACATATGCATTATACAGAAAAATATGTTCTAAAGTGTACTCAGTTATTATTATCAATGGACAAATTTTCACCAGGAGACAAAGACTTTCCCTTGCTACACACCCAACTTGACTGATGCATTAGGGTAGCTACGTGGGAGACAGGCATGCAACTCCTCACCCAACTTAATGCCACTTCAGGGTGGTCCAGCTGATCTACAAATGAAAATAACTTTTCTCGGGCTATCAGCCAGGTGAATTCTGGAATAATTTCCAAGCTTTCAAGAGCTAACGTCGCTCTCATCTTCAGGGAATGATGTAGAGACTCCGGTTACGCCTTATATATAGTAGTCCGGTGGGGGGGACCGGCCAGATGCCGCTCTGTGATTGGCCCGGGTCAGGCATGGGAGGCGTTGACTAGGAACCATTGGTCTCCGTTGCCGGGACGGACTGCTCTGTTTGGCCCGTTGCCAGATGTGAGCCTGTATTAAAACTAGGGCTAGCTTTTGGCAGTTTCACAAATCTTTGCGAGTGTTTGCTGAGCACCGAACTCCAAATGCCATTCACCTGCAAGCTGCTGTCTCTGTTGATGTTATTTTCTTTGTATTTAATAGCTATGGCTTCTTTGATGGAGCGGTCCCAATAGCTTGAAGACTTAAACATGGTGGTTGTGTCGCCCAGTCTCGGTCTGTGTCCTTCTTGGATGCAGTGCTCCGCAAGACCAGATTTTTCTGGGTACATCAGGCGGATATAGCTCTCATGCTCTTGGCATCTTTGTTCAATCGTTCTCCCCGTCTGTCCGATGTAGGCTCCTGGGGTATACCGCATTCCATGTGAATGTGGTAGAGCCTACATCGGACAGACGGGGAGAACGATTGAACAAAGATGCAAAGAGCATGAGAGCTACATCCGCCTGATGTACCCAGAAAAAATCTGATCTTGCGGAGCACTGCATCCAAGAAGGACACAGACCGAGACTGGGCGACACAACCACCATGTTTAAGTCTTCAAGCTATTGGGACTGCTCCATCAAAGAAGCCATAGCTATTAAATACGAAGAAAATAACATCAACAGAGATAGCGGCTTGCAGGTGAATGGCATTTGGAGTTCGGTGCTCAGCAAACACTCGCAAAGATTTGTGAAACTGCCAAAAGCTAGCCCTAGTTTTAATACAGGCTCACATCTGGCAACGGGCCAATCAGAGCAGTCCGTCCCGGCAACGGAGACCATTGGTTCCTAATCAACGCCTCTCATGCCGGACCCGGGCAAATCACAGAGCGGCATCTGGCCGGTCCCCCCACCGGACTACTATATATAAGGCGTACCCGGAGTCTCTACATCATTCCCTGAAGATGAGAGCGACGTTAGCTCTTGAAAGCTTGGAAATTATTCCAGAATAATTCACCTGGCTGATAGCTCGAGAAAAGTTAGCTTCAAGTCATGGTTGATCTACAAATGTTTGGCCTTCTATATGCTGTAATAGGTGCCTAGTTCTAGTACATCATAATATGTTTTACCTTGTCAACATGTAGTTGTACCCTTTAAGCCAGACTTGGTTTAGTATTTCACATTTTTAGTGTACATGACCATAAAGCAAATGTAAATGCACAGTTATGAACTTACAGAATCTTGGATGTGAAAGAATTTTTATTAAATCCACTTCTGAACCTAATGTTTTAAAATAACATCTTTAACCCTCCAGTGGTTGCACCCATTATTGTAACATGAGTGCTTGCGGGAATGACAATGGTCATCCAGCATAACTAAATTTGTTCAAGCATGTTTTGTTAAATATACAGGATTATTGGATATCCCTATCAACATACATAATAATAACAATAATAATAATAATAATAATAATGATGATGATGATGATGATGATGATGATGATAATGTTAATGTTCTATATAGGCCATTGATACATAAACATCTTTACATTCTTATACAAAATAGTTCCATGATCATAATATGAGTTTATTAAGTTGTCCTTTGACTAATTAGAAAAATACAGTAAAATATAAAATAAGAACTGAAGCTTTCCTGGCGACATGTTAATTCAAAATCTTCTCGGGCTTCTAGCCAGGTAAAAACTTGGCTTGACACCAACGTTTCGAAGAAGTGCATCTTCCTCGTCTTCAGGGTGAACTGATGTCAGACAAACATTCTATGCAAACATCTCTTGCATGTGCTGGACACACCCATTTATTGCATTCGTTGCAGGTTCTTTTACTCATCTGGTTTCTGCTTCTACCACACATATAACATTGTCCACAAGTTCCTAGCATCTTCTTATCTATGATGTAGCGCTGTGAGAGTTACAGACTGAGAAGAATTTGTGCTCTCTACCTTATTTTAGCAACAACCGTTTGAAGTCTTGCTCGTCTTTCAACTTGTGGTTTAATAAATTTCCAGCTTATTTCTTCTAGAAATTTCCATCTTGTAATCTTTCACTATTGTTATCAATATAAATTATCATTGCATGTATTGCACAGATATTCAGATGACCATAGGTTCATCAACGAGTGTTCCTAGCTATATTATAGTGACTGCATAGTAGATCTACAACATTGACTCCAATTTTGGTTTTGTTATAGCATGTTATTATTTCAGATTTTTTGTTATCACCTGTAGTTTTATCTATTTTTTCATCATGATGCATTGTTGAAATAAGTATAGCGGAATTATTTTTTCTCTGATAGGATACTAATGTACCAAATGGCTGATAGGTAAAAAAGGATGTGTTTATATTTCTAAATTTTGTGGCAAAATTCTGTAGGAACTTCATGCTTGTTCTTATTTTAGTGTTCCAGCAGAGGTGGCTTTGTGTTCCAGTAACACCTTTGCTAATGGTATACTAGAGAACCAATTGTCACCAGTGATATTTCCCCCTCTTTCCAAAACAGGTTGTGACAATCTAAGAGCTAAATCGTGAGATGAATTGCTCTGTAGGTATGGTCCATCCGGCTACTTACCTCATTATACTTCCATGTTGATCATGTACATGTTTCCTGCATCTACCAAGTAAACACTTTCACACCACACTTGGCAGGTTTACTCAGTATATGTTGCCTAAATGAAAGAAACTGTTCATCTATAGTTAAGATAGGAGCCTACTTCATAATATTTTTTGTTTCTCTAGAAGAATTTGAAAAATTTCTCTTAAATGAGCTAACTTATCAATACACTTTCACTCTTCTATAGTAGTTATGTCATCAAACCTGAGGCAGTGCAGCAGAAATCTAAATCTGTGTTCACTCGTTGACAAATAGCAAGCTTCAATGCCCCCATTCTATGAATTATCCCATATTTAGATCCCATTTAGCATACTGCTATGACGAGCACCAATAAAATAAAAGAGCCCTATTAATACTCTACTCTCTAATTTGATCTGTATGGTATGCATCCCTTTCTCTTGAACACTTTACTTGTTTCTTTGATATATAGATGGTAATATATTTTGTTTTCATTTTCACAATGCCATCATCAATAAATGAATTCAGACATTCAATGGATGTTTTAGCTTCAATAGTAGCATTTCTAGGTATTTCTGTAGTTATACAGGTTAGGTGCATTGGTCTATACAGCTGGTCTATTATTTTACTCCACTTACCTACATCTTTTCCCCAGTAGAAAACATTGGCTGTTTCTGTACTAACATCACTATCCTCATGTGGGGGGAACTGGTGACGTACCTGATGGTGCTGGGATGCACAGCGACGACTGGTCCTCTCTCCAGCGTTGCAGCTGTTAAAGTCGGTTCTCGATGCTCCCCGGCTATTGGTGGACTCAGCGGCGAGCAATTGAGACCTATTTATATCTAGCTTAGGTATTTAGCTATGGTGATCTCCAGGGAGTGGTAGGGGAATTAACTTTTTCCCTCGAACAAGGGCGTAATGCGCATAAAGTAACTAAACTTTACACGGCGACGAGAACAACTGTTATGTGCAGAATAATTGGTGACACTTTAAATTTCCGCCGTGGCTTCCTTGTTTCCCGGCATCGCAGGTTACGCGTGACATTTATTTCAACTGTGTGAATCACTGTAATAACTTAACTATATGTACGAGGATTCTTGTTTTGAGCATCACAGATTCTGCATGTAAGTTACATTCCAAATGCATGAAAATTGCGGCGCATGCTCTATATTTATAACAAATTCTACCCACGCGCTAAACTCTCAACTTGTAATCTCATTGGCCCATTTTTGGCACTGAAAGTGGCTTGGGGTGCATTTCTGCCGTGATGTGATTAATTCTAATTGGTCAATGTGTCTTTCACGTGATTCTTGACCTAAATTTCCTTGTGGTTCCCTAGTTTATACGTCGCCTTCACTTCTCTTGTGGAGACGTGACCACACAATAGCATCTTTCCCCTCTTGTAATGTACAAAGAACTAGCATAAACAACTGAATTCGTCGCTTGAGAACTCTTAGGTTGAAGTTTGGAATGCTTTCCAGGAACAATCTCTCTGAACATCCAATATACAACAAAAACATTATATCTTACTTACTAATTAACCTAAACAATTTAATCAATTAAGATATAGACAATGCGCTTATTCACCTGGGCGACAATCCGTCTCACTCATCATCAGAAAACTCTTGTTCTGTTATCTAGTTCTTTTAGCCATTGCAATCATTGATTTGAATCATTTGATCCTTGTAACATCACATAAGAATAAACAACCACACTTACGCCAGTAAAGTTGCAACAGGAATTCCAATTAAGCTTCCAAAACAATGACAATGGTCATCCACGTGAAGAAATGTAAAATATCACATGAACAACTTGTGGCACATTAACGAGAGAAAACATATGCTTACATTAAACCATAAAATTAGCTACTAAAAAGCTCCACATTGTTGACAATAATGGAAGAGCATTGTAAGAGACCACTGAAGGGTTAAATGCTGATAAACTGTTATTTATTTGATAAATAGTTGTTGAAATTCTATTATTGCTCATTCATTATAGAATGACATCAGTTTACGTAAGTAGTGAAGCTGATTTCTTCTGGTTTCTTCATTTTGTGCCCAGTAACCCTTTTTTTTTTTTTTTTTTTTTTTTTCCCACAAAATATCCTCAAATATTTTTGCCAAATATTTTATTTTTGTGTTGGTTAGATCTCTTTCTAATGTAATTAGAGTAATTCTGTTTAAAGGTAAACAGGTATTGAAACTGTATTATTTATTTTATATTTTTATTTTGTTTTTCTGTAGGGTCTGACTTTAGATAATAGTGGTCCCGTTCAAATGGAAGACTTTGCCCAGAATCAGTTTGTGTACCAAACAGCAACACAGACTCCACAAACACAAATGCAGCAGCATCATTCACAAGTTCAACAACCACCTTCACCGCAGCAGCAACAACAACATGTACAAAACCACCAGTCTCCTACGCAGTCATTACAACATTCTCCACCTCTGCCTGCAGCGTCGCCATCACAACAGCAGCAGTCACAGTCCTCGCCACAGTCACAACATCAGCAGCACCAACATCAGCAGCACCAACATCAGCAACAGGCGCAACAACAGCAATCACAAAGTCTGATCTCAAATTCACAAAATATCTCTGCTGTAAGTGTTTTGTGATTACATTTCCTAGCATGCTATAAATATCCATGATGTTGACTTAGCAGTAATTTAGAAACAGTGCTTTAGGTTAAAATATTCTCTTTAATTGTGCATTTTCTCAAACAGATTGACATCATAGATTTTGTAATATATAGAGAAATAGACAGCACCAGCTTGATATGATATTGAAGACTTCTATTAAGATCAGAAATAGTATAAATGTCCTTGTAGCAACCTATTTGTCCCAAAGCAAAAAAGCACAATTGTAAATAAAGTTACATGTTTTGTCTAAATCAGTGTTTCCCAACCTTTTGAAGTTCACGGCACCCTTGGGAATAACATTAAACACCAGGGGCACCCTTCCTTGAAGTAAAAGAAAATTAAGCTTAATATGTTAATTTATTGAAATATTATATAATAATAACGTACACCATAACATAATACAGTAAACTTTACTACAATCACTGAGTAAAAATACATCAATAAATTTTGTTCGATTAATGATTAATGTGAAACTTGTGATTGATGCTTAGAGCACAGATATGTGATATCGGGTCTTACAGTTGACAGTGAAACACGCAAATCATCCTCAAGGTTATTCAGTCTATTTCTTGCTTCGCATTTTATTGTCACCATAGCAGAGAAGGCTTGCTCGCATAGATAGGATGTTGAAAAGGGCAAAAGTGCGTTAATTGCTTTCTTCATTAGGTTAGGGTACTCCTCTCTCCGTTGAAGCCAAAAACTAGCCACGGACGCCTCACTCTTGGTGAACTTACCTTTGAGTGTGGAATCAGCGCAAAGATCAATAAATTCATCTCGTTCGCAAGCAGTGAAATCTATTTCCTCTGCACTATCTATAGTGAGACAACCCAGTCGAGATTCATAGTGGAAATAGTTGGAAAGTACGCATCTATTGCATCTTGCAATCTTGATAAGTGATCACAAATGCGGTCATTCAGTTTACCCAGATCTTTATCTCCTGCCACATTAAGAAGAGATGGAAAGTTCGACAAATCTCCTTTTTGAACTGCAGACTTCCAAGAACTAAGTTTTCTTTTAAAACCTTTCATTTTATTGGTTGAGGAGATTATTGTTTCATGTCGACCCTGCATCAAAACATTCAGTTCATTCAGCTTATGAAAAATATCTGCCAGATATGACAGTTCAAAACACCAAGAATCACTTAGTAAGAGCTCATGAAATGTGTCTTTATTTTCATCCTTAAAAAAAGTTTTTAGCCGTTCTTTAAGTTCGAGAAACCGGTTCAATACACAACCCCGCGACAACCACCTTACTTCTGTGTGAAGTAACAAAGAGGTATGAGCTGCATACATTGCGTGACATAACTGTTCAAAAATTCTGCACTTTAAAGGTCGAGACTTCATATAGTTCACCATTTTCACAACTTGGTTAAACATTTCAGCAAATTCTTCATTACACGCTTTCACGACTAATGCCTCTCTATGCAGAAAACAGTGAGTTATAATAATGGATGGATTTTCATTGAGAGCTCTGGCAGTAAAACCTTTAATTTTCCCAGGCATAGATGGTGCACCATCTACCACAACAGTTTTTCCATGAAAGATCATGGTCATTGAGATAAGAATTAATAGAAACGAAAATATCATGGCCTGTGGTTGTAGTCTCCAGCGGTCTACAGAACAGAAACTGTTCTCTAATATCTTTTTCATCAATATATCTGATAAAACCAAGGAGTTGCGGTTTGTCACCAATATCGAGACTCTCATCTACTTGCAAAGCAAATGTTCTATAAGTTTTTATTTTCTCCGTGACTTGTTCGTTGATATTGCATGACATTTCAGATATCCTGCGGCTGATTGTGTTGTTGGACAGAGGATCTTTCGAAATTTGATTAGCTGCTCCTTCGCCAAGCATTGTTGAAACTATAACTTGACATGCAGGGCCAATGATATCCTCTCCAAGAGTATGAGGTTTCTTTTTTTTTTTTTTTTAGCTATCAGTTCTGCTACTTTAAATGAGGCTTCAAGAGCAGTACCCCCCCCAGGGGCCTACTACGGTAGGTACGGGTTAGGCGCACCCGGGGTCCCGAGCCACCTTGACTCCCTCTGTGGGCAACCTCAGAGTGGTGAGGGAGTAAGAAGGTCAAAATGCCCACCCACGTGTAGGCCGTGCGTGGAGACCCGTGTCGGTGAAAAGGAATATCCTGGTTGGTTGAGGGTTGCGTACCTGAGCCTGGGCTTCTGTCTTTCAGTAACTGGGGAGGGTGCGCAGCCTAATACACCGCTTTGGTTTCTGATTTGCCTAAACGGGAGGCTAGGGACTAACCCACCCCTAGTCAATCGGCCAGGACTAGGTATTACACCGAACTCCAGGGTGAGTGGGACGGCGAGCCCGCTATATCCCCTGTGTAGCCCTGTCACCCCAGTGGGGTGACCCCTCGTTGGGCTCCGTGGTGGGTGGGGAGCACTGGGGGATGAATTTATACCATTTTTTCTATGGCACCAAAACTAAAACCCCTTAATTCAAATAAAGACGTTGGAAAGGAAGTAGTCGAGTCATGTGGTCCTCGCTACTTGGTTATTCATAGGACAGAGGAAGGTAAGAAGTTCCTTACGGTGAGCCCTTTTACTATCCAAAAGGGTCTCGATTGCATTGCTGGTCCGGTTAAATCCTGCGTTCGAGCTCGCAATGGTACATTTCTTGTCGAAGCCAACTCCGCCTCGCAAGCTGCAAGGATACTTAAAGCCACCATGTTAGCCAGCTATCCAGTGAAGATCGAGGTGCACAAGTTGCTGAACTCCTCCCGCGGTGTAGTAACAACCCGCGCGTTGGACGGTTTGTCCATTGAGGAGATCCAAGAAAAATCTTGCGACTCAGGGTGTCTCGTCTGTTTATCGGGTACAACGTAACATCAATGGTGAATTCCTGCCTACTCGTACCCTGTTTCTTACTTTTGATCGGGTTGACCTCCCTCAAAAGATTAGGGCAGGGTATGAAGCCATCGAAGTTAGGCCTTATATACCCAATCCGCTGAGGTGCTTTAAATGCCAACGTTATGGTCACACTAGTGAGTTGTGTACCGGCAAGTCCACCTGCGTCCACTGCGGTGACATCTCCCACGATGGGGCTTGTGCTTCAGTTCCATCGTTTGTGAACTGTAACGGGGAACACCCATCTAGTTCCCGAGACTGCCCCCGTTTCACAGAGGAACGAGCGATCCAGGAGATACGGGTGAAAGAGAAGGTGTCCTTCTTGGAAGCCCGGAAGCTCCTGCGACTCCGCCAACCCTCTGCCCCGAGGTCCGGTACCTATAGCTCAGTTGCAGGTAAACCGGTACCGCGTGGGGAAATCGCAACACAGACCGGCGATATGAACGGGGCTACAATTGCGGAAAAGGTTATTTTAGCCCAAGCGCTGCCAAAGCCTTCGACACCTACACCCAAGTTGGTATCAACATCTGCCAAATCCTCCAGCTTACAGAATAGTCCTGCACACTTGTCACCGAAAGCCTCGACCTCGGGAACTAAAGCTGGTAAATTCACGACGTCTTCTGCCCCGGAAAAACAGTTTAAGACACGACAAGACTTCTTGAAAGAGAATGTGCAATCTTCTACCAAGTCATCTAAGGGTAAAAAAAGTACACGCAACTCCACACGTGTATCCTCCTCTGAAGGGTCGTCTGGGGAGGAGGGCGTGAATCGGCGACGGCCGTCTTCGCCGATCAGCACATCCAATCGGTTCGAAATTTGCTCTTGAAAAAGAGACCTCCCTTGTGGAGGAGACGGACCAGGAGGATTCTGCCGCCACTGCCAGAGGGACAGTGCGGAAACGGCAGGATCGTGCTCCTGAAAATAGTACTAGCCCAACGCCTAAGAAGAACAAATTGAACCGACCAGCTAATCCCAATCTGCAGAAGCGTCTTTTGATTTGAAACTTATCCCATAATATACCCAATGGCTATCCTCCATTGGAACATACGCGGAATTCGACCACGTCGACCAGAGCTTGACTTGTTGCTACGCCAGCATGAACCCTTGGCTGTATGCTTACAAGAGACGAAGCTCCGTCCACAGGACACCGTTACCATCAGGCAGTACTCCTCCGTACGATGTGATTTATCCCCGGAGGACGGTGTCCCGGCACATGGGGGCACTATGATGCTTATTCGAGATGATATTTTTGCCAACTCCGTACCCATACAATCTGCAATCCAGTCCGTTGCTGTCAGCATTAAGCTACCCTCCGCTTTATTCACCATTTACAGTATCTATTTGCCTCCATCTGCGGACCTCTCGCAGAGCGACTTAGAACACCTCATTTCGCAGTTGCCACCACCCTTTTTATTGGTAGGCGACGTGAATGCCCATCACCCTCTTTGGGGCTCTCCTCGGGCTTGTGCGAGAGGTACGCTACTTAAAGACTTCTTGGATAGTCAGAATCTTGCTCTCTTGAACACCGGAGAGCCCACCTTTCTTTCTGACGCATTTCATAGTTTTTCACACATTGACATTGCAATTTGTTCCCCTCAGCTAGCAGTCACCTTATGCTGGAATATCATCTCGGATTTGCATTCTAGTGACCACTTTCCTTGTCGTATTAGTGTCTTGACACCCGTTGTATGTACCACCCGTTTACCTAGTTGGCGCCTAGACCACGCCAGCTGGGAACTGTACTCCCACTTGGCTGAATTTAGCTACGAAGAGCACGACTCTGTGAACCACTTGGTCGAACATCTCACAGGGACCATTCTTTCTGCTGCTGAGCAATCCATTCCGCGTTCGACTGGCTACAGCCGTCGATTTCCGGTACCTTGGTGGACCGATGACTGTCGGGATGCTATTCGCGCTCGCAGACGAGCTCTATGGGTTTTCCAGCGTTTTCCTACACTGGATAACCTGATACACTATAAACGGACGCGTGCACATTCTAGGCGGGTTATTAAGAATAGCAAAAAGATGTCATGGAATAAATTCGTGGGTTCCTTTAATCGACATACACCTTCCTCTGTCGTATGGGATAAGTTAAGACGTGTGGCTGGGAAACTGAACCATATGCCCATCGCCGGTCTCAAAACACCTACCGGAGCTGCTGTTGATACATTTGACGTGGCGAATACTTTAGGCAGTGCTTTCGCTCAGGTGTCTAGCTCAGGCAATTATTCCCCTGAGTTTCTTACAGTTAAGAATCAGGTGGAATCTCAAGAATTCTCGTTTCTTTCTGGCAACCTTGAGGATTATAATCGCTTTTTCACCCTGGCAGAGCTAGACAATGCACTCTCCTCTTCACGACACTCAGCACCAGGTCCAGATGGTATCCACGTCCAAATGTTGCAACATCTCTCTCTTGATGGCAAAGATTTCCTACTCGAGGTCTATAATCGTGTCTGGGTTGATGGCATTTTTCCAGACAAGTGGCGGGAGGCCACCATCATACCCATTCTTAAACCTGGAAAGGACCGCCATCTTCCTTCCAGTTACCGTCCTATTTCCCTCACCAGTTGCGTGTGCAAGGTGATGGAACGCATGATCAATGGACGGTTGGTGTGGTGGCTGGAATCCCACAATCTTCTGACGAACATCCAGTGTGGCTTTCGACGACGACGTTCAACTGCTGACCACCTTGTCTCTCTGTCAACTCAGATTATGGACGGGTTTCTTAAGAACAGCCCCACAGTTGGGATATTTTTTGACCTCGAGAAGGCCTACGACACGTGTTGGCGGGCGGGAATATTGCGTTCTCTGCACAACTGGAACATATGTGGACGCCTACCGTTGGTCATTCAGGAGTTTATGCGGGACCGCGTTTTTCGAGTGAGGGTGGGCTCGGTTTTTTCTAACCATTTTATTCAAGAGAACGGAGTGCCGCAGGGCTCGGTACTCAGCGTGACTCTATTTGCTATTGCGATAAATTCCATATCACTATGTGTGCCTCAAGGTGTCTCTTCCTGTTTATTCGTGGACGACTTTGCCATTTTCGGTACTTCTCAGCGTACACCGTTTTTGGAACGCCGTCTCCAGCGGTGTTTGGACAATCTCTATGCTTGGAGCTCGAAACACGGTTTTCGTTTCTCCGCTGAGAAGACAGTCTGCGTTAACTTCTGGCGCCGTAAGTGGCAAATTCCGCCGTCTCTTCGACTCGGGCCAGATTTACTTCCTTTCGCAGACGAGGCGAGATTCCTTGGTTTGATCTTCGATCGGAAACTTTGTTGGGCACCACAAATAGCACAGCTTAGAGCACGATGTGACCGTTCTCTAAATCTTTTACGGATACTAAGTGGCAAATCTTGGGGTGCGGATCGGACGGCATTGCTCCGTCTTTATCATGCTGTGATTCGTTCGAAGTTGGACTATGGCAGCATTGTGTATTCTTCAGCTCGACTTTCAGTGCTCAGAAGGTTAGACACAGTCCATAACCAGGGCATCCGTGTGGCCGTTGGAGCTTTTCCAACGAGCCCAGTTGTTAGCCTCTACGCCGAATCGGGAGAACCTCATCTGCGTTGTCGGCGTGATGTCCTGCTTGCTAATTATGGCTGTGGGCTGAAGTGTATGCCTGGGCATCCAACTTATCACGCGTTTTTCTCCCCTGAGCTGCACGAGCGATACTGCCTCCGCTCTCTGAGCCCCAGGCCAGCAGGTTTTCGTTTCCGTGAGCTTCTACGCCAGCACCATGTTGACATTCCTCGGCTGTTATCCAAGGGAGAGAGTATACACCCCCCTTGGTTACGCGCTACCTCCCATGTCGATCTCGGGATGACGCTTTACGGGAAATCTGTTACGCCTCTTGATAGTATTCGTCGTTGCTTTTTAGAATTTTTATCCAAATACAGTGGCCGTATTTGTATTTACACCAATGGTAGTAAGAGCCCCGACGGTGTTGGATGTGCCTTTGTCACTGGCACCGCAACTTCTACTTACGGTTTGCCTAGTTGCACATCTATATATTCTGCCGAGCTATATGCTATTTATCAAGCCCTTCTGTATATTCGACATCGAAAATTAGGTGACTGCCTTATTCTTAGTGATTCCCTTAGTGCCCTTCAGAGCATTCGTGAGCTGTACAGTTACCATCCTTTGGTGCAACGCATCCAGGACGTTCTCCACATTTTGCAAGCTTCTGGTTTTAATGTGGAGTGTGCATGGATTCCTGGACATGTTGGCTTGCCAGGGAATGACACGGCAGATTTGGCAGCGAAATCGGAAGTCACAGCGCCCAGTGTTACGATTACCCACTCAACAGCAGAAGATTTTAGAGTGGTTGTACGGAGAGCCGTTTTTTCGACTTGGCATTCAATGTGGTCAGCTCTCGGTGGTAATAAGCTGCGAGAGGTGAAGGACCTCCCTGTCAACTGGGTGACCTCCTCTCGTATATTCCGCCGGGAGGAGGTAGTACTAGCTCGGCTAAGAATTGGCCACTGTATTTTTACTCACAGTTACCTTTTTAAACGTGAACCTGCTCCTGTCTGTGCGCTCTGTGGGGAGGCACAGACAGTTCGTCATGTGTTGCTGGAGTGTGGTCACCTGGCACACATTCGGTCATCTATGGGCATGCCGGCCTCTCTTGCTGAGGTCCTGGCAGATGACCCAAGAGCAGTGGACAGGGTTTTTAAATTTTTAGCAAAAGTTTCTTTTACCTTGACGTTTTAGTGTGATAGCAGTTTTTTAAACTCTTTTGGTTTTAATGTGTTGATTTTAGATGGAGTTTTATATCCAACTCTGGTTAGAGGGCTGGACAGTTCTGTTACTTCCGTTTCAACTGTGTTAGCTCTTTTACTTGTGTTTACTTTTTTTTTTTTTTTTTTTTTGTATTTTCTTACTGCCTATTGCCAAGTTTTAATCATAAGGGCGCTTATGACCTCGGCAGTTGAGCGCCCTTAAACACCATTATCATCATCATCTTCAAGAGCAGTATCACCTGTGGTCATTCTCTTTACCATTCCCACAGCTGTTTTCTTCTCCCCTTCTAATATATGTGAAAAATACATTACACTTTTCTGTGACACACTAGGATGCTTTGTGTAAGATGCCGCTTCAGTTTGCTAGGTACCATGGCCTCGTTGCTAAGTGTTTCGCCACAAACTAAACACACAGGAATAGGGTTTTCCTCGTTATTCCACTTAAATCCATACGCTAAGTAACTGTCCTGGTATGTTCTTTTCTTTCGTTTGTCTTCTTTATGTGGTGAATTCGACGGTCCGGGAGAAACTGTAAGATTTGGCTTCTTAAAGCAGGCAGTAGGAGCCGACTGTTCACTTCCACTGTCCTGGCATTTACATTTAACAATGAACTTATCCATAGCTAAACACTGTGAATCAACGGGAGGAAGACAACTGAAAGCGCCAAGCAGCGTACACTTTTTTATATTCATCTGTCGATGTCTCGGGAATGTTCGTGAGGAAGCGAGTAGTCTTGGGAATGTTCGGCAGGGTATAGCTGTAATGCCATCTGTGGGATACTAGTATAACTGAATTATTGAAATGAATCGACCACTATCACCATCTGCCGTGCATGAGAGTAATTGATTTGACTTATTTTATTTCAAGACCTTACAAGAGAGTCGAAAGCAGTAGACAATGCATGCAACATGCATGCGAAACTAGTTCTGCGTAAAAGTAAGTTTTTGTGAAGCACATGTGTGTATATTCGACTACCAATTAAAAACTAAAAACAAAAAACCAAAAAAAAAACCTTACAAGACTTAAGGCTTCAGTAGAAGGTATTTTTGTTTTTTTGTTTATCTCAATATCTCGCGGCACCCTGGGGTGCCGGGGCACACCGGTTGGGAACCGTTGGTCTAAATGATTATAATAATATTGTATCATCCTACATCATACATTAAATGAGGAAATGCTAAGAAAATGTATGTTACACGAACCTGAGTTTTAATGTACAAATTGTACAAATTTTAAGTTTTTGATCAGCCCCTTTTGAAATACACAAACAATAATAATGCCATAGTAATACAAGTGCTACAAAAGACACAGTTCCACATGCACAGGCTACTCATTCGTCACAGAACAAGAATCCTGACACTAATATATAATAGAATGCTGGTTAAAGAGTGATTGATAAACTAAATTTTATAGTAATATGTTTTAGCTCTGCCACCACTTGTGTATGTGTGTCTCTATTGTATTACAATTCTCACAACTGTTTGGGTGAAATGAATAATAGCAACTAGCATTAACTTGTTTTGTTTGATATTAGATACCTTATACAAATGTTTTTAAACACTGCATTTTTTTCGTGAGATCCTAATGGCAAAACAAAGGTAAGTTGGTAACAGAAGTATCATATAGCATGTAAATAGCAAGCAGTAAAATTATAAATATTATTAGTTAGTAATAAGAATAGTAGTGTGCAGTATCTGTTACATTATTAAAAGTCTTGGACAACTTTCACCTCAAGATTCAGGAATAAAAGATACGGTAAGCATCAGAATGTAAACATAGTTTTATGATCGTATTGATAAGACATTCTTGTCTCATATGTACATTGTGTCCCATCAGCCAACAAATAATTAAATATGTGAGAAAAGACCCTATAGGAAATGGAATCTATTAACAATCTATATACATAAGTGGCTAGGAGTGATTATAAACAGTAACATTTTTTAATATATTGGAACAATGAATGAAATGATGCCACTTAAGTTTCACTTACTAAATTTTCACTTAAAATAGGCATCATCAAATTGCTTGATTTTGTGCCATAGCAAACTGTGCTCTGTGCATGCAGTGATCACATGTGATCACAGGGATTGTCTGTCTTCCATGTATAGTAGTGATGGCTGGTGAGTATATGTAGAAGGGTTGTATGTACCAGTGATGATCTGTAGCTTTTGATTGTAAGGATTACATCAGCATGGCTGGTATGTCTGAGTTTTGATGAAATAATTGATTCCTCAAGAACTAGGAGCTATTGCGGTAACCATTTAGCCAAGAGACTGGACTGTCATTAATCTGCCAAGACAATTGACATATATTGCACATTTAAATAAAATAAATTGGTAATCAGTTATATTGTGTGCCTGCCTAAGCCTGCATCTGGTTGGATTAATCTGTAGCCAGACTACATTGTTGTGTTTGGGCGTGTCAGTTTGCTCCAATTACATTATTCTGTTCTTGATATCCTACCTGCCAAGAGCATATAACATTAAGTTAACCTTATTTTATATGTCTCATCTTCCCTCCCTACTTTGTCTCGTAAATCATAGTATTTAATCTACTGACTTATTACCAATTAGTAGATTTTTCAGAAGTCAACTACAATGAAGTAACATTCAGAAAAAGAAGCAAAGAAAAATATAAAATTAATGCTTTTGTTCCCAACATGAAGCTTTTTAAAGAATTTTTAAATATGTATTGTTTATTCCAACAACTAGGACATGTGCAACATTTTAAAGACTTACTATGCCAGTTGAAAAAGGTGGTATTTGAAAACAAGCTTTAATGGCATCACTGTTTGATTTCTGATAGGGGGAGGGACTTTCCATATGCTTCCCAGATCTGGATGTAAGAAATACAGATATTATGTTTTAAAATCTGTATATCCATAGACAGTGCCAAAATACCACAGATCTAAGGTTAAATCCGTGAAATTGAAAGACAGTGAATGAACAATGTACAGCTACTAATTAAAACTTGGGGATTCTGTACAACATGTGACGTGAGATAGTGATAAATTTGTCTAAGTCTGAAGGTTTGGCAATGTACATGTGCTAGCAGACAGAACCAACTGAAGACTATAAGCCATATTGTGTCTCGTGTAGCAGCCAACCTGTTGCACATCATTTCTAACAATTGTAATCAACCAAGGCAAATAATCCCCAGACATATGCACAATAAACTGTGTAGCATTATCTGGAAACAATTAACAACCGCTCATTTTTTAAATGTCTTGACACACTTTCTCTCAGGTTTATTGCTTTACAAACACGTGGATGCGATTGAGCAGAATTTATTGTAGTGCGAGAAGGGAAGGTTGTATGTTAATAGCGATGTTCTTACAGATTCTAAAAGTTTTTGAAATGACTCATCCAATTAATAAGACAAATTTGCCGGTTTACCTCAACGATTCATAGGCCTGTCTTCAATTATTTGATGAAGGTCTGCTGAGAACAAGAATGCTGTGCTCTGAATGCAATATGAGATGGAACCGCATGCATCCCAAGTTTTGCTGCAGGGAGGAGAATGTTAAAATAGAATCCTACTCTCGTGACTTTTGTTATTCAGTATCTAGTAACATTATTATTATTATTAGTATCATCATCATCATCATCATCATTATTATATCAGAATTGAACATAAAAAGTCACACAATCTGGGTGCAAAGGAACATGGTTCGAGTGGGTAAAGCTATTGCCTGAGCAAATTCATTTCTTCATACACTGTTTTGTGTACAAGCAGTCATATGAAGTGACATTAATGGATTGTTCAGTTGGAAACCAATGTGTGAGTTCGCATACAATATCTGATTAGTTCAGTTACTGCTGCAAAGTATGCATGGTCTCTGATGATACCAAATACACTTCGAGAAGGAAAATTGTAGGTCCTGACTACATCGTTCAAATAACAAATATAAAATAGGACGATGGAAATTCTATTGGAGGCGCATCATAGAGGGCAACTGGATCATTGTGATGATAGATATGAAAACAAATGAGGTGCAGTTAACCATATGCCCAAATAATGAAAAGGATGCAGAACAACTCTAAATTGAATTGCAGAGCATGCAACATTCACTAGCACGATACATACAAATGCCTAAAAGGGTTACTATGGGTTGATGGAGGATTTGTTGCCCAACTTGCAATAAATCATTCTGTGTATTTTGTAGATCCAGTGACAAATGTACATATGAATAATATTGAGTCTCCTGGCCAGCTCAATGGCATCGCCTATCCAGGGGCGGCATTCAATGCAAACATTTAGATGCTCACATATGTGAGTATTTGTGGCATATCGATGCTAAAAATCATTTAGCAGACTCTTCTCAGGAACTTGTAGAAAACATTAGGTAGGTGCACCCTGTAGTATAGAGATTATGTTTAGGCTAGGCTTAGTTGACAAGTGTTAAGTGTTTAGTTTACATATCTAATAATTTAGGGACAAACATTGTATATGGTTATAAAGTTAGTGCAATAGCAAGTCATCATAATTTGGTGACAAACTGTATAGCTAGTACAATTTACTGACAGAAAAAATCCTGTTTCACATTTTGGAAAGAAGAGCCCAAAACTTGTCTTTCAACATCAAGGGTTGTTGTACCATTGCTTCTAACATATCTAGGGGGGACATAAGGTATTGACATAAATCTAAACTTGAAGCCTAAAAAATACTGTGATGTGTCAGATATTCATTCTTCAAATAATCATTAACATTTAAACAAATAAAAGTGAATATCTTGGAAAAGTTAATGTTATAACATTGCATAAATATGGGTTTTTTATAAAGTTTACAAAACACTACCATTTTTTTAAAAATTATTTTCGCAATTGTTTACTGTTTTTGTAATAGATAAAAACTTTGAAACTCAAAAGTTAATATCTCAGAAATGGTTCAAGGTACAAAAAAACTCACATAATATAATTGTATATTTTACAGAGCTCTACATTTTTCTTCAAGGAGTTCCCCTATCATGTACCTTTCTATATTATGCAGAATTATTACAAGTGGAAGAAGTTTACCTTCCCAGAAATCTTAAGGCAATACATTTTGTTTTAGGTCTTAACACCTTTAATATCATAATTAAATTCAAATTGTGTGGCTGTTTTTAAAAAATATTTTTTTCTGTCTAACAGGTAGTTTTAGCTGGGAATATATTTAAAATATTAGCCTTGTACCCTTAGGGGATACCTAACTTAAATATAGGATTTGGTATTAGTTTTGAAAATGTTTCTCTGGAAATGGTGCTTTTGGTTGCAAGGATTTATCTGGAAATCTTCACATTACATCCTTGTAGGATACCTAACTTAAGTATGAAATTGGATATCTCTGCAACTTTTAGTTTTTGAGTTATGCTGTTAACAGACCTGCGAACACACACAAAAATGCTTTTTTTTTTATTTTATTTAGAGGGCCCCAAAACAAGTATATCTGCTAAAATCTTGACATCAAACTTCAAACTTTTGTATGAATGCTATACTTACTCTGCCTATAGTTCATTTGTACTGGAGCAGAGAAGGTAGAATAGAATTTGTTGAAATGTTGAATGCCAATATTCTGGTTTTAATCAAAAGTAACTTTCCTAACAATTTTGAATCAAGATATAAATTCAGATTCAACAAACAAAATTCAATGTTCTTTATATTCGAAGTTATTGCACTTTGAAACTAAGTTTCTCATTGTCCTACTTTAATGTTTAATAATTATGATTATCCTACTCACCAAAGTCACAACACAAAATTAGCTTGATACAGAAATAGAGCAAAACTGCACAAACACTTTCATGAATGCAAAGAATATTTCTTTCATTGTTTGGGATTCCTTCTAATGAAATTAGATAGATTGCCAAAAGAATGCATTGCAGAATCCTGGAACTTTGACAGCGCTATATGGAGAACCACGCATCTTCATTGTGACTGTTAATTGTTAATTTAAAAATTAAAAGGTAATAGCACAGAGAATTGTACCATTATCCAAACAACATACAAAATCCATGTCCTCCTTTTTTTATTCTTTGGAGAAATATCTGATATAAGAGCTGCCTGGTGTACAGTGTATTAGTTAATATCGGGAACAGAAAGCATCACAAACCATCAGCTCCTTCGTTTATGCCTGCCTAGCAGGAATTTTTTGTATTTATGGAAATATAAATAATGGAAATGTTTAGTTTTTGGCAAAGTTTTGCCTTAGAAAATTAAATTTGCAGCATCATTATGCAATCCATGGTAGTGAGTACAACAGTTACCAAGGAGAAGAATATTTCTTTCAAAGTGTGTTTGATCCCAGTTAATTACCAAGATACTTGTTCATATTCATGCTATAAACTTGAAAACTTTTCATTGCAAATTAATTCTTATACTGTTGGTGATACAATGTGGTTACAATGAGATTAACCCAGTTAAGGAGCTTGTTGCTTTACTATGTTAATACTATAATAATTCTATTTTTTGGCAATTGTTTATGTTAGAACACCAAAGCTATGAAAATATGTATATGTTTAGGTTCAAAGTATAAATACTAAAGCAAGAGACATAAAAGAGCAATTGTTCTATCAATCATGAATCTATAATATGTGTAAAGTGGATTATTTATTTTAATTGCAAAAGTTTGCATACTCTACAGCACTAAAGGAATTATTATCTGCTCTTGCTTTCCACACAGTTGATTGCACAGTGCACAGCAGGTGATTTACAACAGCATAGATCAAATTTGCTCTCTTTGCTTTACTCAAAGGGAACCAGTTGGTGATCCATGACTTAGAACATGTTTTGAAGATGTTTATCTCATTGTTCAGTGGGATTGGAAGGGGTTCCCCTACCTAGTATTGATTGTATTGCCATCTGCTGTTTGCTGGAGAACTTCCTATGTTATTAATTGGTGGAATTTCAAAATTCATTACTCTGTGTGTATCTTTGAAGATGTGGAATTTTTTTCTCCATACTGTTGAATTCTGTTTTACTGTTTGAGTGTTTTGTTCCTGATTTAATTTAATTTTAAAATATTAATGTTTTGATGTGTATACTTTTGTCATGTAAAATTTTGGACATATTCAGACACTTTGCCACCATCCTCAGCATGAGGACTGTAATCTGAACACCTAACTGCTGCCATCTGGTGGCAAATTTTAACATTGCTGCTTAGTGGGATTTCAAGATTTAACAAAGATTTGGAATTTTTTATAATAGAGATGTTTTCCCAAGTAGTGCATTCTAGTGTGGTTGTCAATGTTTTCTACTTCTTTTGCTATTTTCCTCCTTGTATGGAGGGTCTACAGTCAGAGCCTGGGGTCAGATGTGTTTTGAGGAGTAGATGGAGTGTGGATCAGAGAGAGTAGCCAGGATAGGTTATCAGTGTGATATATGAGATTGAGGAAGATATGAACTGATAATGAAATGGATGAAAGAAACGTGATTTTGGAGAATGAAGGTGAATAGAATGGAAGACAGGGGAAACTGAAGAAGCTGGATAAAATCTGTCCAGACAGTGCTGTTTCCACCAAAATTCCACACCAGTTGGAGTCGGAAGTTTTAATAATTTAATTTAATTTCTAATATTGTGATTGCCTGTCCAAGAATGTATGCTACTACTGATTTGACAATTTGTTTAAATTAAATGTTTCTTTTATGCCCTTTCAATTTCACATTCAAGTTCCTCTTGGTCATTTTTGTATGGTTTGTCGCTATCATCATATTTAATTTGATAAATGCATAATTCAAATCAAATGTTATGGTGTTCTTCCATAGTTTATTTAATCATTTTCTTAAATGAATTTATTTTGTGGAGTTAATCTGATACCGAATAGTGATTACTATATAGTTAATAATGGCCAAAAGCAATGAACAATGCATACAACACACATGCAAAACTAATTTAAAAATAACTGATGTGTTCCATTCACATGACTTTTTATGCATCTCTATAACAAATTATTAATAAGTTTATTCTTCTATTTCATGCTAATGAAGATAAATATTAGTGGAAACTGTTTTATTATTTAGTTCCTTATAAGTGGAAGGGAAATAAGGAAATACCCTAGGTTAATCCAACAGTCAAGTGTTTTAAAATATGGTTGCTATGAGATTGAAATCCATTTCTTTGTGTGGCCAGGAGCTGACAAGTTCCTGTATGAAACAAGTTAATTATTTTAAAACTGAAGCTATTAACAAGGCATATCTCAAAAATGGTCAACTCCACAAAACATACAATTTATGTCATGTTTTGACGCTTTGAAGGGCAGTGGTTAATGGCATTAACCACATATTATGTGAAGCTTGACATTTGAATAGTGTGGTGGCTGCCCTTGCTAGCTACACAGTAGTTTTTGGAGCTCCCTTTAGATGTCATAGAAATTCATATCTCCCATTTTGTTTCTGTTTTGTTAGGAATTAGGAAGTTTACTGTGTTCTTGCCACTGGTCAAGGGTATTTTTTTAAAAATGTGTATTTTCAACATTGCTAAAAGTCCTTCAAATAGTGCTTCTTCGACTTCTTCAGTGGACAAACCAAATTCTATGCCCATACTTGGAAGTTCCAGGTTAGTATCAACTACAGAAAGAGCAGCAAATTCAATTTCAGATGTACAGCCAAACACATCAAATTATTCTTCTGGACATGTACATTTGCCTGTAGTTCAGAATGAGCCTGCAATATGGAACCAGAATCTCAGAGTTGAAACAGTTTTGAAAAAGAAAGTGTCCATTCGATTATTTTTACTGAAATGTCAAGTGCATCGCCATATATGATTTTATGTGAATTCTTTAGTGATGAAATCTTGCAACATTATCATTTCACACAAATCTCTATGCCACAAATGAAGTTAGACTGTTTCTTTGTATCAATTTTTTTATGGGTGTCAAGAAATTACCAAGTTATTGAGATTACTGGTCTTCATCTCCTGATTTACGTGACTCATATACATAGCTAATTTGATGATTGTGAAGAGATTCAGTTTTCTCCTTAGTCATATTCATGCAAGTGATAATTCATTGATGCCAAAAAGAGGAGAAGTAAATTGTGATAAACTATATAATATAAAGCCACTTGTTGAAATGCCGAACCAAAAATTCTCAGAACACTATCACCCTCATCAAAAAGTAGCATTTGATGAATCATTGGTGAGAATCAAAAGAAGAAGCTCAATGAAGTACATGAGAGACAAGCTGGTGAAAAGAGGCTATAAGCTGTGGATTCTGTGTGATGAATCTGCATATAATTTGAAGTTCCAAAGTTATACTGGAAAACTAACTGCAGAGAAGCTTGATTGGGAGCAAGGGTAGATGCAAATTTATACAAAGAACTGTATGGTAAAAACCATATTGTATTCATGGACAATTTCTTCACATCTTACAGTCTATTTATACTATTGAAAGGCCAAAAAACGTTTGCTATTGGAACTGTAAATGCTGCAAGAATATTAAACAAATATGACAAATGAAGCAAGGAGACTTTGACAGTAGTGTCAGCAATCATGAGATGGATAAGAAAGGTGTGAACCTCATTTCAACAGTGCATGATCCAAGTGAAAACATGGTGTAAAGAGAAGAGAGAAGGATGGATCAACAACCCAAGTGCCCTGCCCTCGTGTTGAATGACTGTAACAGAAATATGAATTTTGTTGACAATTTTGATCGCCTAAAAGGAGATTATGGCTGTGACCACAAAAGGAAAAAATGGCGGCATAGGCTGTTTTTCCACTTCATGGATATGTGTGTTGTCAATGCATTTATCATAAAGAATTGGACATGGAGCAATTCACAATAAAGACTTCTGTAGGAAAGTATACAAAGGACTATTGGTTAAAGCGACTGTAGGCACCAGTGCAGTAACCAGAAAAGAAAAAGTGTAACAATTCATAACTACAAGCCAACTGTGGCTAAACAGATCAGGATGGAAGGAAATGCACATCAACCAAATCAGGCCACTTCAAGAAGATGTGCATTTTGCAGCTATTTCTGTTAGAACGGTGTGGATGTGTTGAACATGTAATGTGTCACTTTGTCTAAAGAAAGGCAAAACATGTTTCCAGATATTTCGTTCTTCATAGTAATGTTTTTTTTATATAAAGTTGTAACTAAATTAAATTTAAATTTGTTTTATTTCACAGAACACATTTCAACACATTTCCCAATATCCAAAGGATCCAAATTGATGATGATGTGGTTGGTATAGGTAACCACAATTAAATGAACAATAATGAAACAAATAAACCAATTATGTGAAAATGTCATTAAAATAAATTGGTCTACTACAGATAAACTAAAGTTATTTTGACTGTTGAGTATTTTGTAAAAAAAATATTCCTGCCCCTCAAAGAGATAAGGAAGTCTATTTGCTTTGTGTAGTAAGTTTTTGTCTCTCTCTTACGGTTTACCAGTTATGCAAAATTCAGAAAAATTAATCCAGAATAAAAAGGTCTTCAAAGGCTATTCCCAGAAAATTCAAGATATACATTTTATTTATCATGTAAATATCTTAAATATAAGAGGTTTTAATAAAAATCATTAGAACTATTTTCGAGAAGATCAACATTTTCGAAATTTTTTCTATGTAAAAGGTAGTTAGGGATGGGAGGATTTTCTTGTGTCACATCCTTGGAAGGTACTGAACTAAAATGTCAAAATCTGTGAAGCACATACGTGTATTTTCAATTCCTTCAAAATATTAAAACTTAAACTACAACAACAACAATAATAATAATAATAATAATGCTTTATTTCACGTTATGTTTACATTGTCAAGTTTGATATATGTGTACACACACGCCCCCACCCCCACACCCACGCATGCAAGCGGTGTACAATCAGTAAATATCTTAGTTAATATATACAATATGTGTTAAAAAAGAAACCAAACTTTTGCTTTATCAGCTTTATTGCTTATGGTACAACATTTTAATCATTGTCCCCTTCAAAATAGTCCCCTCTACTGCCAATACACTGTTTCCGTAGTTTCTTCCATTTTTGGAATGCCTGCTGGAATAGATTTTGTGGGATGGCATGCAGGTCTCTCATCACATTGTCCTAAATCTCGTCTATGGTGTGGAAACGACATCCTTTCAACGATTTTTTCAGTTTGGGAAAGATGAAAAAGTCTGCTAGGGCTAGGTCGGGAGAATACGGTGTATGGGGCACAACAGGAATGTGGTGTTTAACTAGATAGCTTCAAACAGGGAGTGATGTGTGAGCTGGCGCAATGTCATGATGCAACATCCAAATATGCCTTTTCCATAATTCAGGCCTCTTATTGCGCACAACATCCTTCATGCGCACTAAAATTCCCTGTTTGTTTAACGTCTGACCACATGGCACAAATTCATGATGGATAATGCCTTTATAGTCAAAAAACACAACCAACATCACCTTGACCTTTGTCCAACTTGTGCATACTTTTTTGGACGCGGTAACCCTTTGTCTACCCACTGCAACGACTGTATCTTCATTTCAGCATCATAGCCATACACCCACATCTCATTGTCTGTTATAATGTTTTTAAGAAAGTTTTCATTGTCATAGCAGCAGCAAGTAGTTCCTTGCACATTGAAACAGGATCTATTTCTGATCAACAAACGCGGTACAAATTTGGCACTGAATGCCACATCTCCAGTTTTGGCATGATCCTATGCCAATATCCACCTCGTCAACAACTTCCCGAACAGTTAAACGACGATTTCCGCAAATCACAGCATGAACTCTATCCACATGGCCATGATCTGTTGATATGGAAGGACGTCCAGACTTGGAATTGTCACACACTGACATTCTGCCCTGTCGAAAACATTTAAATCACTCATAGCACTGTGTGCAACTTACACAGTCCTCCCCGTATGCTTGGCTAAGCATTTGCCATGTTTCTATGAAAGTTTTGCCAAGTTTGTGCCAAAATTTCACACTCACACATTGTTCTTTAAGCTCCTTCATTGTTACTTTGTCACTAATCTGACGAGTAGCCTGCACATGTGCTTACTTCAGCGGCAGTGGTTTGCTTGCTAATTGTCCGAGCGTAACATGGCAAAGAGCAATTTCTTGTCTAAGCTTGCCACTCTGTGCGCTCACTCTTCTAGTTGGCGCGCTATTTCAAAAGTTTGGTTTCTTTTTTAACGCACCTTGTATTTACATATCATTTATTTAATGAACTTGTTTATATGAACATTTACTTTTTTAAAATTTCCTATACTGAATAAAACACTTTATTTAGTAAATAAATTTTTAAGGTACTTTTGAATTTCTTATAACTCACTATTTTTTTTTACTGCAGCTGGGAGCATATTATACAGTTTTTGCACCAGCATAACTCAGCAGTTTTTCAAATAAGTTAAGTCTGTGTGTAGGGACAGCAAGGCTACTTTTATTTCTTGTATTTTGAGCATGAATATCTGAGTTTGTTAGCATTGGGAATTTGTATTTTACTTTATATAAAATGGTTTTATAAAGGTAAAGACTTGGTAGTGCCATTATTGGAAGGCTTCCCTACATAAATCAAGTTTTTTTTAAATTTGACATATATCAGATTGCTCTTTTTTTGTAAAATAAAGATTCTGTTTAAGTTTGAATTAGATGTATTCCCCCAAATTTCAATGCCATAGGAAATTAGAGAATAAATTAGTGAGGAATAAACAATCCTAGTAGTTATTACTGGAACATAATTCTTTAGATACTTGAGTAAGAATAGATTTTCAGTAATTTTGAATGCTAATTTTTCTAAGTATGGAGTAAAGGATAATGTTTTTTCCAAGGTGATACCGAGAAGCTGAACTTCGTCAACACTATTTACTAATTTGTTATCAATAAATAATTGTATTGGTACATTAAATATTTTATTTCCATATGTTATAATTTCACATTTTTTTAGGTTTATACTTAGGTTTATCATATTAAAGTAGTTTGGTTCTTCATTTATGCTTTTTTCTAGCATTATGCTCATGTCACTTTTAGTTGTGATGTCATCTGCAAATTGTACTATTTTAGTATCAGCAGAAATAAAATTTATGTTGTGCATGTACAAGATAAACAGAAGTAGTCCTAAGTTAGATCCCTGTGGAACACCATGTGTCAATAAGAACTAAAGCTTTCCTGGCGACGTGTTAATTCAAAATCTTCTCGGGCTTCTGGCTAGAAGCCCGAGAAGATTTTGAATTACCATGTGTCAATTTCATTGTTTTTGATATAGCATCACCATTTGTTGAATTTAGGACTACATATTGTAATCTCTTTGTCATATAAGATTCAATTAATTTGAATCCCAGACCTGTAATGCCCAAGACAGATAATTCATTAATATTTTTATTCTATACAGTCAAAGGCTTTAATGAGATCTAATAAAATAGCTGTTGCATATTTACCAGCCTATAATCTATTCTATGCTTGCTAAAACTGCATTGTCGACCTATTTTTGACAAATCCATTTTGGTGTTTAGGCTCTAAGTTGAACTTGTTAAGAAAACTCATTAGTCTTTTATAAATTACTCATTCAAAAATTTTCACAAGTGCTGGTAAGATTGATATTGGATGGTAGTTGTTCAATTCCATTTGTCACCTTTTTTAAAGATTGGTATTACTTTTGCTATTTTTAATTTTTCTAGAACTAAACAAGAATTAATTATGTCTACAAGAGGATTTACAATTTCTTGACCACATAGTTTAGGTAATGACATTCGGATACCATGTGTAGCAATACTATGTTTTGTTTTAATAGTTTTATAACATTTAGAGTCTCATTTGTATCTGTTGGGTAAATGTAAATACTAAATTAATTTTTTAATCTCATTTTGACATTAGGTTCTTTTGGACTTAAGTTTGTTGCATTTATATTGTTTTGATTATTCATATTTTTCCCTATAGAGGCAAATGCTTTAACAGCCTTATTATCAGTAGTATCTTCATTCGTCTTGAATACACTATCTGTTAATTTAGAGGTACTAAAGGGTTTATGAAATTTGTTTATTATTTGCCAACTGGAAGTGCTTATGCTGGAAACGTTTAGAATTTTACTGCTAGTGATTTTTTGTTTGCATCTATAACTGCTTGGTTATAGATGTGTTTTAATTTTTTTTAATTCAGCTTTTGTATTCTTTGAACTGCCATTGTTAGCTTGAAAAGTTGCTAATTTTAGCTGAATATGCATTTATTCAATCTCTGGTGTAATCCTATGAACATTTGTTGTTCTTTTTTCTTTTCCTTTCCTAACTGTAGTACATGGAGAATTAATATCTATATTGTATTTTAATGTTTCATAGAATCTATTAAGTTTTATGTTTGGATTGATTCATTATATGTATCTCCCCAGTTGAATCCATTTAGGGCCGTTTTTAACATTACTAGATTGGTTTTACTAAAGGAATTATAGTTACTTATTCTATTTTTACCAATATTTGGATGATTATTTACTATTGGTTCATGTAAACTAACATTTTGGGAAGTATGTCTGATAGACATGAGTAAATAACTGTGGTTTTATATGGTGTATTAACACACATATTAGTGATAATGTATATTATTTTCTATTTTTCAATTATACTAATTTTATTTAATACAATAAATTATTATGCACCTAAAGGTAAATGATATATTATTATTGTTCTACCAGTATTTCCTAAAAGTGTTATTAAAAGATGATCGATTGTTGTAGCTGTTTTTGTAGTAATACGAGTAAGTTCATTTATTGTTTAGAAATAATGTTAATTTCTCAAAAAATATATTTATATCACCATTTGGTGGCCTGTAAATTCCAATAACTATTATTCTTTGCTTATACCAATTCAAATTTATACTGGCTAACTCAATTTGTCCTTCCATGTTTAAAGATGCAAGGTTAATATTTTCATAGCTATTTATAAATGTATGATTTATAAAAATGCCTGCACCACCCCATTCTTTGTTTTTTCTACAAAATATTGTTACTAATTCCATAGTATAAATAAATTAAACAATTCACATTCTCTTAGTCCATGTTCGGTAAGGATTAGAATATTGGGTTTCTCTTAGTCAATAAATATGTTCAGGTGGTCAATTTTGTTAGAAAGTATTTGAATATTTTGACGTATGAGATTTAATGACTTACCATCCACCTGTCCATCTAAAAAGCTGCCTATCCAGTTTTTCATTCACCTGCCCATCTAAAAAGCTGCCTATCCAGTGTAACTACCCTAATTTTTTTATTTAATGTCTAGAATAACACTAGTTATAGTTTCACTTAATACTCTGTTCCCTATTTTGTTCAGATGCGTGTCATGTTTTGTATACATGTATCACCTTGCATTGAACATGTTTATTAAGCTAACATTACTATATTTTCCACTTATTTTGGATATATTTGCATTTATAGTCTTTGTTTGTTTTCCCAAGAAAATGGGAGCTGCGATCATGTCTCTGGAGAAGTTTCTCGATGATTACATTTATGTTTGGTAAAGAGTTTACCAATTTTTCTAGGTTTATAATCACATTTTCAGGTTCACCACTTGTCACATTACTTCCACCTATAAGCACTACAAAATCTTTTTTTGTGATCTGTGAACACTTTCTCAATATTTTTGATAACAGCATTAACTTTTGCACCTGGTTTCACCACTGCATTTGCTACTGGGACCGATTTTCCTAAACAGTTTATCTTCTCAGCAAGTCCTCTTCCATGACTGTCCGCTAGTATCAGTACATTTTCCTGTTTCTTCTTTTGCTGAACTGAGGTATAGGTTATGTTAACGGGCTCTTGCAATTTGTTGTATATTTCTGTAACTTTGTCATCGGTTTTGAGAACGTGACCTGTATTTGTTTTTGGTTTCCTGCTTCATCATTAATAATTGTTACCTCTTCATTTGGTTGAAGCTCTTGATATTAGATGTCTGAATTGCATAATTGGAAATTTGTTTTAACTTTGACTTCATGGATGCTCTTTTCACTTCTTACAATCCAGCATTGGCAGCTGTAATAATTCCAGTAAATAATATTTTGCTCTGTTAGTTTTTTTATTTCAGTTTTTGCATCCTTTAAGTTAGTACTCAATATCAATTACTTTATGGAGTGATCTTATGCACTCATTCCCATCTTTTTCTTTTACATCACCCTGAGTTTTCCCATGCACTTTTTTCTCCCAAAATCTTGTATAGTTTCTTGCTGAACACAATTTTTATGGTTATTTTGACTCATTCATATTTTCCGTGCCATTCATTTTCGGAGTTGCTGCGGAGCACCATACTATCACCCACCATCTTGCAAACTTGTACAAACAAACAATGTACTTAATAGTTGAGGAAGGAGTCAACAGCCTGTGATGAATTGTTTTCTGTTTCTGATGTAGTAAACTTGCACATGTTACTGACTGGTGAATGGAGCAGACCTGTCTGCTTTGGTACAAATCAAGCGAGTTGGTGACACCTAATTTATACATTTCAAAATAGCATAATTTGGTAATAATCTTTATTAGTTATGGGGAGAGAAATAAGCCTTAAGACTGTCTACATGGTTGAGTAGTCAGCAAGCTTACTTCTCACCTAGAGGTCAGGGTTCAATTCCTGGCTGGAGTGGGAAATTTTTCTTTATCCAAAATTATTCCCTATCCCCTACAGATCTGTAGGTATGTATGTGAGAGTATGTGTGTGCGTGCGTGTGTAAAATAAAATGATTAAAATCCAACATAAAGAATCCAAACTCAACAAGTTGTTTCTAATGCAAAGCTCCAGGCCTTAGATGTGAAAAGTGGGCTATATAAATTAAGCAAAAAACTTTGAGATTATGCTACCTCAGTTACAGCAATCCCCAGAGCGCTTGTGCAAATGAGGTGGGAATTTGTCCATACAACCATTTGACACACAGAAGGTAGTGGAATAAAGAAATGATGTTACAGTGTGAACACAGATGTATTTAACAGTTTATAAAATAAGTATTCTGGTTATTAACACTAGCATAACAATATTGAGAAGAGTGTATTGATATACAAAGCTATTATATATGGAAAAAGATAAGCTATTCTTTATAGTTGATACATTTTGAATCAGTTTGTGGCAGTTGTAAATGCTACTTACTACTTTTATGAACATATATCGGAAGCTTTCACTTCTTAATCAGCCTTAGGTCAAGAGCCAGTGTTACTGGAGATGGTCTTGTGACATGAAAATAGGACGATACAGTATATCTGTTTATAAGGTTGTCTGGTGGTAATGAGCTTAGTAGCTGACAATGGAAGCAAAGGTATCTGAAACACGTTCTGAATATAAAAGGAGTAAGTGAAACAATATTGATTAAAACAATATTAATAACTTTATGGTTTTACTATTAGTGACTTTATCACTAGTTTTCATCAATACTAATTACAAATTGAAAATAAAAAATTATATTTTGTGCTGGCATAAGGCTTGATACAAATAGTTGTAGCTCTGTTTTACGAAAGCTGCAAAATGCAGTTTTTTACAGGGTTTACTATCTCAAACTTATGTTGTAATTGTTATTTTTTGCTTATTAATATGAATATATAAGTAAAGAATTTATTACAGAACCTTACAAGGCTTATTGTACAAAGATTATTCCATTTTTAATAAGTAGTTTAAAACAAGCTGGCATTTTTAAGCATCATAGCCACAACACACTGCTTTAAATATATAGCTTAGAATTAAAATATAATGCAAACTTGCAAACATAAAACTTGTATAGTAACTTGCATAATTAATTAATATTCTAATAGGGTATCCCTTATAAATTGTGTGTAGATCTTCCCATCCACAAAGTTGAATATATATAGTTCACAGGTTTAAAATGTAAATTCTCTTTCAAGGTTTTCAACAACATAAGGTTGAATGAACCGATCCACCAACATAAACTAAACTCACAAAAGTTAACATTCTTGCATTAAAGTGGTAAAGATAGTCATGTTGAAAGATTTTTATGAAAGAGAAACTCTATATACAATATTGGATAATAATAATATTAATATTAATAATAACAGTGGTGGTGGTGGTGATGATGCTGCATGATAGATATTATCTATGCCCAAAAAATAAAAATTATTCACCCTTTTTTAAGAAAGAAAGAGAAATGAAAATTATATGCATGTGTTATTTATTTTAATTGGTGATATTTGTTTAGTTTTACGAGAATGTGGCTTCTTAGATACTTTGTCACTTGCCTGCTAAATACTACTAACGAAGGCTTTTGCTGTTTAATGTAACAGAGCTTGGACCATTTTATAATTAGAAAGAAATCAAGATTTATAAGATTTACACCTCTCATAGTGGTTCCTTGGGCAACAGTTGTCTTCTCCAGTGAACTATAGCAGTTATTAATTAATTCAATTATGTTTGGATACTTATAGCTAACATACTTTAGCAATTATGCAGTAAAGGGCCATCTACAAAACTTAAAATATAAGTATAAGCATTATGTAACAGGTAATATAAATCATGTGGATCCCCAATATTGATAGTAAAATACCAAAACACTTGATCATCTTTAAAACAAAATGACTAGAGTCGCAAGTTGTATAGAACTACTACTGAAGTATCCGGCCTTGCCCATAGTCTAATGATTTATTCTTACCACATTTAACCTTGTCCAATAGCTGTGCATTTCTTCGGGTATATTTAGAAATGATTAAAAACACCTTCCAACAAATAGTTAAATAAAATTTCGGACACTACAAAGAAAGAAAAGTAATTGAGAAAACAAAATGTTCACTTGAACAATCACAAATATTACAATGATGGTTTCTTGTGAATACAGCTAGACTGACATTGCCAAATTTGGGATGTCTCTTCAATGTTTGCAGAGAAAATCTTAGTTGAGAAGAAGTAATACCAATTTAAATAACATCAATATATTCTCAGTGGCCAGCATACATAAAACTACTAAGAAAATGCAAAAAAGAAAAAGCCAACAAAATAAACATATATATATATATATATATAAAAAAAAAAAGAGAAAGATCGTCTGATTTGATGCTGTTGCTGTTATCCATGGTCCAGTTATCATTTGTTATGTCATCTGGTTTACTTTTCTGCTTATAAAACATTACAAACTTCCTGTAGAGAAAGAAACCACTTGCAACAACAATTGAGAAACTACAAATTATGATGGGTGAGGAGTGTATAAACGTTAGAGTATGATCACAAAATATGTAGATGTTAATATCAACTTATTTATTACTCTATGCTAGTAATACTTGAGCACCATAGAAATTAAATAACTCAGAAGTTTGAGACACGTGAAGTTTTAAGTGAGGTGAGTGTTACTATTCCGACTCATTTTCAACATCACACCATAGAAATGTTGTAATCAATGCAATGGTAATGAAACTTTTTGTGTTATTTTATATCATTATACAATAAATTATCACATGAAGACAAAATGATAATGAACTATTTTGTCTGGTTCGATGTTGCTGTTATTACAGTTTAATATTACACATTCAAAATTTTTTATAATTTTTCAACTATCATTTTTGTTTTAGTGCAAATAATAGCTGTTTGTAATTATCTGAGTGTTTTATTACTCCATGATCAATGTCGGATAGTATATTATCGAATAATATGTGAACTTGTTACTTTGTGGGACCATGGAAACCTAAGTAGTAATTATAATTTTTATATTGGCAATGCTCGAGCTACTACGACAATCACTGAGAAAGATATAGATGAATCTTGCAAGCTTTTGTATGCGCTACATAAATGAAATAAATAATCTTGTGAAATGGGATGGAATTTCAAATTCTAAGTCAGACAGCAATTTTCGTCTAATTTAAAAGGTTATCTATGCCAACTTTGGTTGAAATTGGTGCAATGGTATAGAAGCCTTATAAAGAAAGAATAAAGAGATGAAAGAAAAAACACATACACGCATACACATACACCAGGGTTTATGTGATACAGGTCCTACCAAAACAACAAATGGGAAGATATGTTTCTTTAAACTGTGCTATTGTCCGAAACTAAAATTGTTCATTGATATCAAGAGATTTCAGGGTCAAAAAACTTTCTTAGCTCACTTTCCACAACAAAATAATGCCAATATAGCAATACAATTTTCGTACACTCCCCACTCCATCTTTCTCTCCGTTGCATTACTGGCACACTGTAGGCCGGTTACTCATGGAGTAGTAAAGTGACTTTGTGGACAACAATATAAAGCGATGCCATGTTTCTTCATTTGCAATTTCTATACAACAGTGTGTTTAAATTTTACTGACAGAACTTATGGCATTACTGTGTAGTATCACATTTGGTTCAGCCTTACACTGGAAAACACTGGAATTCTCAAACAGATGCTTGTGAGTTTAGAATTTTGCTCATATGCAAAGAAACTGTGACAGTGAGTGATTAATATTAAATGAAAATAATTTGAATCTGCTTTGGTTACACAAAACATCAACCAGCTCAGTTTGAAATGTGCCTTCAAATTTTTAAAATTTGTTAACCTATGTTGTGTAAAATCAATGTGATAATAAATTATCACTGCAGCTTGATAAGAACCATATAATTTCAAGTTGAATGTGAGAAAAGTTGAGAATTGAGTAGCCTTGCTGCTTGCAACCAACACATGGGGGAGTGGGAAAGGGCAGCTTGGGGTCTGATTACGTCAGTCGCTCAGAATCCAGGCATTTATATCATGCTTCTTTCTTTCAATGGCAGATGCTTTCAAACAAAAAGTTAATTATGTGCTCTGCAACAGTGTTAAATCCTGTAAATGTACTCTTACTGGTGACCACTATTTTCACGAACAGCGTAATATTTGCGGAACTAGTCATTTAACTATACAAGAGAAAAATATGGAAGAATATATAGTGCAAGTTTTAGAAGACCATCATTTAGTTGTGAATTTGTCTACTGAAGTTACTTTGGACCTCCAAGAGGATTCTACTGGTAAACAGTCTCACATTCAAGATGAAGAAAGCAACACTGATGCTGTATCTACAGACTCTGACATGCAGATGCCCATTCTCTCCTGGCAAAAATAGAACCTGTTAATTATCATAGTGGATCGTCGTCATCAAACTATGTGCCAGGTCTACTGCAAAAAGAAAAACTATGACCAAGACTCTATGGACTGCCAAAAATTCCACTGCGACCTATTGTTAGTGCTATTGGATCTCCCACATACAATATCTCCAAACATTTGGCTACTCTGTTACAAGAACACATTGGCAATACTCCTTCATACATCAAGCATTCCAGGCACTTCATAGAAAAACTGGATTCCATAGAACTGGGAGCCGGAGAGCGACTGGTCAGCTTTGATGTCATCTCTTTATTCACAAATGTTCCTACCGCCGAGGCCCTACAGTACATCGCCAAACTTTTCCCACCCGACATCACCGACCTTTTTAGTCACTGCCTAACGACAAACTATTTCCAGTGGAATAATATTTTCTATGAACAAATTGGCAGCAGCGCGATGGGTAGTCCATTGAGTCTGGTGAACGCTAATAACTTCATGGAGAAGTTTGAAGATAAAGCCCTTAGGACAGCAGCACATAAACCAAAAGTGTGATTTAAGTATGTGGACGACACTTTTGTGATCTGGAGCTATGGAGAAGAAAAGCTGGAAGCTTTTCTTCACCACCTGAACAGCCAAAATGACTGCATACAGTTCACCATAGAAAAAGAAAAAGATGGTAGTCTTCCTTTTTTGGATGTTATGGTAACTAGAGAAAGTGGATTACGTTTGGGACACACTGTTTACTGGAAACCCACTCACACCGACAGATATCTGCACAAAACCTCTAACCATCATCCCTGACAAAAATTCGGCATAATTAAGATGCTCACTGAATGTGCTAAAAAGATCTGTGAGCCGCAAAAACTAGAGAAAGGAATCTGGGATTTAATCGAGGCCTTCAGTAACAACAGCTACACACACAAAGAAATAACAAGAGCCCGTCATCCAAGGTTTCCTTCAGCCAGGAAACACGGCAAAGAACAAACAAGAGCCACCATATGATTACTATACATTAACAGTATTGGTAAATTGCTTAAATCACACAACATAGGGACCATTTATAAACCAGCAAGAAAACTGAAGGACCTACTCAACTACGTGGAGTTTACAAAATACCTCGTAGTTGCGGACAGGTATACATAGGTACCACCATGCGGAGCATTAGCACACAACTAAAAGAGCATGAAAGGCACAGCGGGTTAGGACAGGCTGAAAAGTCAGCAGTGGCAGACCATTCATTATTATTTGGCCACGACATAAGCTACAAGGACACTACGGTGCTCGCTAGAACCAATCAATACCAGGCTCTCTTGACACGAGAAGCAATTGAAATATTCAAACACAAAAACATTTTCAATTGAAAAGAAGAAAGACAGCAAATAAGCAAAGCTTGGATTCCGGATCTGGAAAGAGCGAAAGTGAAATCTGAGTGTGTGTGCGAGTGTGGTAGGCTCGTGGTGAGCCTAGATGTTGTTGCTGTGTACCTACCCTGGTAAGGGTTTAACCACAGAAATGAGGTGAAGGTTGAGGTTTAAATTTTGGGGTTTCGAGTGTTGGTGGTAAGGAGGTAGCACTAGATAGCCTCCTCGAGTGGTTGCATTTTTCAGGAGCAGCATCCTTTCCTCTGCTCCGCTGGTGTTTATTTTTATTTAATTATGTTGGTGAAATTTTGATAGCCTCTCCCAATGGGAGGGGAGAGGGCTTTGTTCAGCTATTATGCTGTTGGCTGGTTTAAAGCTGTTGTTACCAGGGGTGCCCACAAGCCATGTGGGGAACCCGAAACCTCCTCTTTCGGCGTTCAGTGGGTAAGTACTCCACCAGAGTCTGACAAGTACATTCTCACGGTCGCCCAATCTGGCATAGAATTTTTGAGCCTGGTGCCTAATGACATCTTCCACATATGGGAGGGTCGAAGCTTCATGTAGTAGCCTCAAAGGGAAACGTCGACATACAGAATATATGGACCGGAGTCCTCTATTCTGTACCCGCTGTAACCAGAGAAGCCAGGAGTCTGCTGCCATACCCCACACTTTGCAGGCATAGAGCATCAGGGGGACTACAAGCGCCTTGAAAAGACGTAACTTTAAGTGAACTGGCATCTGGGAGGCCAGTACAGGGTAAAGGGAGGCTACTCCCTTCACTCTGTCCGACGTTCCCCGCACGTGTTCACAAAAAGTTAAGCCCTTATCAAGAGTGACGCACAGGTATTTGATGGAATTTCCCCACTCTATCCTCTGGCCCTGATAGGAAAAGTTGGGTATCTGATGAAACCTGAGATAAGGGAAGCTCGTCGCTTTATACGCGAAGCAGAGACAGCCCTTGGACAGATGACGGCCAATGACTAATCTACCCCCACCCCCAGCTGGCCACGCCCTCCCTCAGCGTGCGGCTATATAATCAGCGGCAATTTCAGTGCGCTCCAGTCTTGCCTGGACTCCAGAGGTAGACTCTCACCTTGAAGATGCCGAATGCAACGTTTGGCGAAACGTCGGTTATGCCAACCACTGGACCACGGCCTACAAGCCCGGCAAACTTAAATAATAAGATTGAACAATGTGTAAGTCCACATTACAAAAGGAAAGCAGTGCAATACTGGCTTAATGAAGGTGGTAAAAACTACAGGATGAGGAGATTATTGCTGATGTGTGCCAAAAACATGGTGGTGATCAAGAAAGTGGACCAGCTTCAAGCGATACTGACATTGATGTGGATGATGACTCAAATATTATAATACCTAAGGTGAGTGAAGTGTTAAGTGCAATAAATGAGTCTAGGCATTATATCAGTGATAAAAGTGGTAGTGAAAAAGCTCTAAATTCATCAATAAGTTTGCAAAATGAGGTTTATGCACTTAGTGCAAGAAAAGTGAAATAAGCTAAATTAACTGATTTCTTTAAAATATCATTTTGTTCATATTAGTGAAAACACAATGAATGGCTAACTGCAAAGCTGGTCATCCATCTAACATATGAATCAATACCAAATTTGATCTGGCAACATTTAGAAAATAACAGTACGTAATAGTGACATCAATTTTCCTTGGCAACACCATTTTTGAAACACGGGTACTTATTGAACTGGTGTATAAGGTCTTTTTGGTATTATAATAGCACTAACACCATATAGCACTGAAATACGTGTTGCAACATGTCAACATCTATACAAAGGCTTTACATTAACTGATTAGCTGGCACATGGAGCAGGAACAGAATCAGTTAGAAACAAAGCAGTGTGGGACATTGAATTCCCTGTAATATGCTATGAATTTGAATGAAATACATCCTAATGGCCACATTTGAAATGTGATGGCACTTGTGTATGCTTTCTTTTGAGGCTACAGCTTCAGTCTGTAATTTCTCCATCATTATACTATCATTCACTGCTATACAACTTCCCAAAATATATGTAAAATGTTTTGAAGTAATTTAAAACTCTTAATCTCTGTTTGAAGGTAACCCTAAATTTTATTTGGGGAGTGCTAACCCAGCAGTGATAGAGGAAGGTTGTGTTTTGAGAGGTGCTCCTGTGGTGAAGGAAGAAGGATCTAAGTCACGATGGGAGTGGACATTACAGTGTAAAGAGCAAGAATTGGACAGTTTAGAAAAGTAAAATTGGTGAATAGTAAACACAGTTTTGGAGAGAAGATGACAAACATATTGGTTTTAGCAAGTGTTATAACTTTGTTGTTAGTGATTGGAGGAATTGAGGTAAACCCCGGCCCTGCAGATATAATAACAATGCTGGAAAACCTGACTGAGAAAATGAACAAAATAGAAGGCATGGAACAACGAATAGGTAAACAATTGGAAAAGATGGCAACAGATATCAAAGAAGATGTTAGAGTTGAGGTGCAGGAAGCAAGAAGGGAAGTTGAAATGGTTAAGGAAAGAATGGAAAGATTGGAAGAAAGGGAGAGAAGATTTAATTTAGTGTTCATAGGAGTTAAGGAAAGAAGGTATAAATGGCCAGCAGAAGAAATATTAGAAATAACGAAGGAAAAGCTGAATTTGGAATTGTATAGATGGGAAACTATTGAAGCTTATCGAGTTGGAAGACAACTTGGCAAGAGAGCAATTATAGTGAAATTTGCAGCAGCCCAATTAGTACATGAAGTACTTAAAAGAGCCAAGAAATTAAAAGGAACAGACATTTTTATTAATAAAGATTTATCACCTAAGAAGAGAGCTCTGCAAAGAAATTTGGTACAAAAAATGAAAGAAGCAAGAGCCCAGGGAAGAAGAGCTTATATTAGAAATTTCCAATTGTGGATTGACGGAGAAAAGACATCGCATCTGGACAAGAAGGAGCTAAGAGAACCCCAATCAGGCACAGAGGAAATTACTCAGCAGATGTCGTCAACTTTAGGAAGTACAACAGGAAGATCAAAGTCCAAGCAAAAAGGAATGGATGTGGGTGAAGACAGGGAAAGTGTGTGTTTGAACCGAAATCTGCTTGTCAGCATGGATATGAGAACGGCATATGCAGATAGGACGTCATCCAACATCCTTACGAGAGATTAGAAGGAGGATGGGAAGGCATAGATGAGGTACATAGGAAATTTTGCAAAGAAATACTGGGGTTACCAAATGCAACTGTTAGGCAGGTAGCACAAATAGAGCTGGGTAGAGTGGCAAGTAAGGGAAAGTTTATGGAAAGGGCATTGAAATTTTGTCATAGAATATTGAAATTGGAAGAAAGGAATTTGTTAAAACAGTGTTTAGTATATCAAGAGAAAAGTTTAAAGAACAAGGGATGGGTCTTCGAAATAACCTGGAAAGTAGTGGGTTAGGGGAAATGTGGAGAAGAAGAGAAAATAATGTGAATAACTTCTGGAAGTTGGCAAGGAAAAGATTTGAGGATATAGAAATACAAAAAAATATTTAGTGAAATAACTGAAAAGAGATCTTCAGTTTTCTTTATACCAATGAAAGTCTCATGGGGAAGGGAAAAGTACATTGATGTGACAAATAAAGAGGAGCGAGAAGGTATTGCATGGCTGAAAGCAGGAGTATGGAGATTAAAAGGTTTAAGGAAAGGTATTCCACAAAATCAGTGTCCTATATGTGGCGGAAATGAAAATATGGAACACATTTTATTTAAATGTAAAGGGACTGAAATTTGGAGAAAAGAGTATATTAATAAGAAATGGTTTAAAATAGATAGAAATGTTGTAGTAGTAGTTGAAATGTTTCAAAAAGATAGTAAGAAGATTGGACAATTCTTATGCAAAGTGAAAAATAAATGGATATGGACAGTAAATAGACAAAATGGTGTAATAAACTAGAATTAATAAACTATTGTAAAATATGAGTATGACCGGTAAAGAGCCAGGGCTGAACACCGGTCATATTCACCTGTATAAAGCTTAGCATAAATAAATAAATAAATTTTATTTTAAAATATTAATAAAATTAAAAAGATATAGGGCACTTGTGAATGATGTTGATGGGTAATGAATATCTGTTTATTTAGCACCCATGGCCGCTTTAATCTAAATTTGGAGAGCCCTAGCTTCCACATTATTCATGTATATTTGCTTTTAGCAAATGTTTTAACAATATGGTCTATGCTGTTTTCATAGAGGGTGTCTGAAGGCAAGTACTATTAAATTGAACATTCACTAGGAATAATTTGGTTTAGACTCCCTTTCAGACACTTTCTACATGAATAGAAATGTTTGGTGTTTCAGCAACACTTGAGTTCTTTGAGCACATATCGAAGTCAGCAGACCCTCAATAGGCCTAGTCCCCAGACCTCCCCTGGCTTAATAATGCAGGTTAGTAATATTTTGTGTGTTATATATGTTGCATAACAAGGTATGTGATCAGTAGAACTTGATGAGCTTAAATGGTATCAACTGCAACCTTGGCCTATAATACTAATTTAAGGTAATGGGCCTCTACACACATACATTTTGTCATCCCATTACTATAGTGTACTATCAAAAGAGAAAGAAAGTAATGATATAATGATGGAATTTTGTAACAAAATTAAACATGCTCTTAATAAATGTAATGCATATATTCTAAAATTCTCCAGGCATGTAAAAGTCTGTTGAGATCTAATAAATATATATCTCCTATTAGAAATTTAAAGCATATTTCTTTCATGTTTTGAAATAATGCTTTAAGATATTGCACTACAGCAACAGAGGCGACAGTTAAAATGATATGTGTTACAGGCTAAGCACAATCATACTCTAGGTGAAGAAATTAGTTTACTGAGTATCATAGTTGCAGAGTTTTAAAGTTACAAGAAGTATGAATAAATTTGATTTGATTTAATAAAGCTACAGAAATTAAATTAATAGAAATGTTTTAAGTACATTAATAAAGTATACTGCAGATACTTTTAAATAACTGTTAGTCCTGTAACATGCTTGATCTTTAGTTGCAGTAAATTTTGAATCCATTACAGATTAAGGAACTACTCTTTTTCTATACTCTATATTCAGTAAGTTCTCTTTGTTTTTTTTTTTTTTGTTTTTTTATGGCTGTATTATTCTTTTCATTTCTCATTTTGTTCTCCAATGCTTAGTATTTATAGCTCATTTCTGGATATATTCTCTGTCTTTTTTATGTTAAGCACTGACTGAACTACACTTGAGCAGAAGCATTTTCTGACTAATTGGGTTATTAACTCTGCCAGGATATTATTCTGCTTTAATTCCATCATCAATGTTTTCTCCCAATTACCTTCAAAGAATTATGCTCATCGTTTTAATGTTGTTGCATATTTTTCTCATATATGCCTCATACTAATTATCTCTTTCATACATTTGTCTAAATCTCTCTGCTAGTTCTTTACTTCTTAACATAATTCTTTCACTCATCATCTTTTCGGCTGACATTATCTTGTTTTTCCTCTTAATCTACAGTAGCTCTCTCCTACATGTCCATTCACCTCTTCTGCTTTCTGCAATCTGTTATATTATATTATTGCTAACAGACAAATTTCAATCTCATAATAAATTCCAGCAAATTGTGACATAAAACATTCTATATATTACTCTGAGCATTTAGCAATAATGGAGTGCTGCATTTAAATGCATGAACTCCAAACCTAAGAGGAATTGTTGTAATGTTGGTCTCAAGCAAACAATGTATGTCCTGAGTGTATGTCACAAATACAAAAAAATTTAGCCTATTTAATTGAGTTTAATATTTGATAATTAAAATATCTAATAGTAGCATTTTAGTATAGAGACAGTAACATGTTTCTTCTCTAAACTTAGCATATCTATATATTGCTCTCTAAATCCCCTCTCCTTTCCTAAGAAAGAGTGATCCCAATTTTTTGGGGTGCCCTTGAATCTTATATGCCACCAAAGGTGTTTCCACGGCAGGCTTGTGCTATTAAAAATTTAATCAGGGAGTAGAAAAATTGTGCCTGCAAAAAGAAGTCATCCGCAGTATTGTATCAATTATGTTTTTGTCAATATTTCCACCAATCTTGAACAAGCTAACAAAATCACTGAAACATGTAAAACATTGTTTTATTTATCTCTTGGTAAAAAAATAAAAGTATAATTTTTATGAAAGAAAATTGTATTCTTTGGCTCAGAATATTATACATTTATGCTATACTCTTTTTCTCTGGAAGTAAAAAGGACTAATTTTGGCAAAACTAATGTTTTTTATGAATTTTATTGCAAATACCTGTGATAATATAACATTTCTGCACAAGTTAAAATGTTGCATTGTATTTATTTGGATTGAAATTGGAAATCAACTTTTAAGTATATAGAAATTGTGCACAGTAGTAAAACTTAAAAAAGGATTTTCCCCCCTTCCAGGGAAGTCCGCTGGTATACAGGAGTGGTAGTCCAGGGGATACAACACATAGTGGTCCTCAGAGTCCAGTCTCTCCAGCAAGCTCTCCAGGCATTGGTCCAACATCCAGTCCATTCTCAGAACATAATTTTTACAACAGTACTTCACTTCAACAGCACTTTGAACAGTTCAGCATGGTAAGTTTATTGCAATATTTGTATTTGACTGCAATAGTCAGCAGCATAGTCTGAATGTTTGAGCATGGTTTCTCAGGGTGGTGGCATTTCTGTACTTGTAATTTACAATTTATTAGTTGTACTTAAATGTTTACAAGATGGTGTAAGTTTGTCAATGCATGCATTGTGCACTTTTTAGGGTTGTGCTAAAGGAAACATTTTTGAGTTATTTAGCTAATATAGGATGCTATTACTGGAGAGTTTAAAATGTGGTTTGGTAGACTGTTTATTAAATATAGGTAACTGTACTGGTTTCATTACTGAATAGCTTTGCCTTAAAGTAAATATTAATTGATAATATATACACTGTAAGAGGGGTTCTGTTTATCTTTTTCAAATCTTGTTTAATAGAAAAGTTTAATTCTCTATGTGGTTTTCTTTTGAAATAATGTTGTTTACTCTCAATATGAAATCCCATCACCCAAAATCTATCAAGGAGGTAGCCCTGCCATTTTTTTTACAAACGGAATTGTCTCCAAGGAATGTGACAAATATGGTTAATTGGTTTTTAACTGTTGCAGTAACAGCATGTTAACAGTTTTATATATATAATGGCAGACATTGCCATCAACATGGCTGAAATTAAGTATTAACTTAATATCCTTATAGATAAAACATGTAATGACATTTTGAAAGGCGATGTTGTCGGAGAGTGAAACATACGCCAAACACACATTGTGGTCCTAAATCACAAACATAAGTAGATAATCTCAGTTGCTTACATACGTATAGCAAAGAGGATAATTAATGGGCATTTTTGTTACCAGATATTAGATGGACAATACCAGTCATGTTCTCCTGAAGAGGAGTTTGATCTTCGTAACAGGCTGAAATAGATATGTATATTAATTTGTTGAGTTGCTTACAATGTAAGTGACGTAGTATTAAAAAACCAACTCAACAAATTAATACACATATAATTTGATCGTCACTGTTACTAAATTCCTCCAAACATCAATGAAATAGATAAGTTGAGCTGATAAGCCAACACCAGTGTACACGCAGTGAATGATGTCATTTGGACTGGGTAATTGACGTTGGTTTAGTAACTGTTGAATAGGATAATAGTTTGTGTAAAATTGACTCAGTGGTAGTGTGCTGGTGCATATCCTGTGAAAGTAAAATTCCTCATTTTCATAGGGTGCACGAATGATAGGTGAGACGGATGTGCATAACTAGTTTAGGTAGACTTGGCCAGTTATAGTTAATTTTTTTTAAAGAAAAATTTTGTTCAATTAAACCCTTTGGTGACAAACCATACCAAACATTAATTCCGGGTAAATTTAGCAGCTTTTACTAAAATAACATGTGGATTGTTTGCACACCATTAGACATAGTTAATGCTGGTTAACAGTACCATTCAATTTAAATTGTGCATATTAGGACCAAACAATTTTTCCTATGAAGTCCTCATCCTCTTGCACCATATTCCAAAACCACTCACAGTACTGCATTCTCCAATCAGGGCTATCTTCATTAAATTCATACAAAAATCTTGGGATAAAAACTTTCAACTTAGCTGTGTCAACCAATACTTAGAAATCCTCTGAACAATTCTACCCACAGTAGTTTTAGCTTTTATTGCTTTACCTTCTATTCAAATTCTTTACCTAATTGATGAAAGATCTAAATTAAATCTTTCAAATTTGAGACAAAATTTATAATTTATTTTAATATATTCTGATACACAAGATATTGTTTTAAACATACAACATATTCTGGTTCTGCTAATCCATCTTGCATTGCACATTGTATTGTAGATTTTTGTAGTAAGTGCTCAGAACATTTCAAAACCATAGTCGAGGATGCAGGGCTTTTTACTTCTGAAGTCTACCAAACCTGCCCTTGTGAAGATTGCATAAGTTACCATGAGCTTCACATTTGTCATGAATGCATACATGGTGGTTCTGTTTTGCTATCACCATTATTGCTGTTGAACTTTAACAACATTGTCGCCCTCCGTGGTGTAATGGTTACCATACTAACTTCATATGCCCAAGGTAGCGGGTTCAAACCTGGCAGAGGATGATGGATTTTTTCGGGTGTAAAAATCCTTAGCATGGCTTCCTTCGAAAGGAAAGTAAAGCCGTTGGTCCCGTGTCGTAGATTTATGGCACGTAAAAGAACCTCAAGCCTGATAGAGAGGCCTCTGAGCAAAATTAGGTCTTTCGCACCCACGCTGAGAACCACAGCAGTTAAAGAGCATCCATAAATAACACTCCATTTTTTTTTAACAACATTTTCAGTTTTCCAATATCATCTCAAAATGGTTTTCCACTGTTCAAATGATAATCTTGGCTGCATTTTGCTGTAGCAAATGTAATGCAAGTCATATCTGTTTACAGTATATCACACATTAATCTTGGCTTCATTTGTTCATCGTTGATTTATCTGTCATGTAGCAACGCTAGCATAATATATATATATAAGCAGCATCAGTTATTTATTGTTAATTTTTGGTCTAGCTTATATAAATACATATCTCCGCCAAAGTGTGTGTACATTTTTTGGCACCCTTCGTATAGCTAATACCAGAGTTGAGTTTCTTCTTCTTCGTCTTATTATTCTGCTGTTTCTTCCAATGCTTTGGGGTATCCTATATTTGTCTTCCTATTGAATCATAACAGTGTGCTCTTTTCCATTGTTAATTCTCCTCTAATTTCTTGATTACTTCTTTGGTCTTTAAGGTTCATTGCAAAAATGGTTCTTAAAAATCTCATTTCACCTGCTTTAATATGTCTTTTATCACCTGTTCTTAGAATCCATGTCTCATTTCCACAGTTTGGCAAGGTTTTAAAATGGTTTCTCCCTTGGTTTTCTTATTCATCCCTCAACATATGTTATACACACATGTTCGTATTATTGGTATATTTCAAGTCTTTTTGTTTTTGTATATTGATATTTCACTTTCACTTTTAAAGTATTCTAAAAGTATTCAGTTACTCTTATTATATTTTATTTAAAAATGTTTTAGATCTTAATTGTTTGTTTACAATGCCATACCCAGGATTTGTACCACAGATCTTCTGTTTCCGTCCAGTTGCTATAACCACTGAGCTACCATGGCAGCATGCTGATAATACATTAAATTCCCCAACTGACTGACTTGTTGCTCAGTAAACCATAAGCAGGTCTCAAATTATTTTGAGATGATACATACTCTAATGGTGACTTACAGTGTAATTAGTAATTTATGTCCTGGGCTGTATAATCAGGAGCATATTTACGGGGTGGGGGACCCCTCCCAGAAGCCCTCCCAAAAAAAACTACATACAAGTTCTTCCATTTGTTTAATTTAAAAGTGATACATTCATTGAAATTCTTTGTCATAAATAGCTTTCTGCTATACCACAGAAATAAATAATATATTTAACTTTAGTATACAAACAAGATTATAAAATAAGATTATTTGTGACTTTTGTGCAGATTAGTCGCTTTCCAACCAGCAAGATTCTGCAACTAGGGACTGCCGGCACAGTGTGCATTTCTACTACTACCTAAACCTCTCTGTCTGTTGGTTCAGCACTTCTTAGTGTTAGTGTAATGTGTGTCATAGGATATGATAGCAAATGGCTACTTGTGCTCTTTTCCTCTGGTTTGTTGATCCATTACACTAATTAATTTACCTTTTGTATGTTCATTATTCAATTTAATTGGCATGGGAAAAAAGCGTAAAGCTGACGATATCGATATGAGCCTGCCATTTGTCCCGTAAAAATAGTACAGTCCCCTTTTTTACTTCGCGTGACCTGAGAATGTTGTTTTGGAACGTGATAAGGTCCCTATTTTCTTGACACTGCCTTCCTAAATTAAAAACCTAATTAAAAGTGTTGCCATTTCTTGTTGTGCCTAATGACATTGGGCACTTCATTGGTTACTTTAAGATTTGCATAATTGCTTTTTATTCTTAAATTATTTTATTAAAAAAGAATTTGATTGTCTTTCCGCAAGGGTAGCGCATGAAAACCAGCTCCGTGTACAGACTGCTCGCCAACCAACTACGTGCAAATTGTTGCCCCCCCTTGAGCAAATACAACAACAAATAGGTAAACATGTAATAATTACATAATAAAGAAAGAAATAACAAATAATCTAATGCAAAGGTCTATATTTATAAAACTAGACGAAACAGCTTCGCAACAATAGATAACAATTGACGGGCAACAATGTGTAGTCTAGTACTTGCAGCTGGTTTTTTTGTACGCTATTCTGTAGAACCTTATTTACTCCTGTTGATTTTTACTTTCTCTATACATACTATGTACATAGTGTATCGAGAAGGTATTGCACTCCACCCAAAAATTCGATACCGAGATTTTACCAGAAATATATGTTTTAAGGTTCCCTGTATCCAAAAAATGCATTTTCAGAAAAATGAGTGTGTGAGTGTGTGTGGGTGTGTGGGTGGGTGTGTGTATGTGTGTGTGTGTGTGCGCGCGCGCGAAATATCAGTAAAATACCATACTTGGTATTTAAGTTTAGTATCTTCCAGGGATGCGACACAAAGATTTTGAAAAACTCCTCCCCACCCCTAACTATCCTTTACATGAACCTTTTTTCAAACATTTTTATTTTTTCAAAAATAGCTGTAACGATTTTGATTAAAATATCGTATATTAAAGATATTTACCTGACGAATAAAATGTATGTTTGAATTTTTTCGGAATAGCCTCTGAAGACTACTATATTCTAGATGAATTTTACGGAATTTTACATAACTGCTAAACTGTAAGAGATGGACAAAAACCTTTCAAACAAAAAATATAGAGCACGTTAAAACACACAATTTATGTTATATACATTTTTTCGTGGAGTTGGTCGTTTTATTAGATATTCCTTGTTTTTTGTTTCAGCTTTAAAAACATACTTTTCTCATACAGGAATTTGTTAACTCCTGTCCATACAGATAAAGGAACTTCAGTCACTTAGCAACCAGCTTTTGACTATCACTTTAACCTATGGTTCTCCCTTCTTTTGCTTCTACTTACAAGGAAGCAAGTAATAAGTCTATTCCTGCTAATTTTTACTCGTTTAATATGAAGTAAATAGAAGCATAAGCTTTTTAACAATAATTTGTTGCAGAGATGTAGAGAAAGTCATGTGAATGGAACACATCAGATTTCTTTTAATCAATTGACCATTTTTTCGTTAAAATTATGTACAGTGCAACTTATTTAGGCAAATCAAACTCAAGCACCATACATTAATCATAATACAGGATAAGTCTACAAAGCTGATAAACCAAATCGCATTGTTATTTGAGCTACAGACACAGGGAAATTTAAGTAAGAAAAATAAAAATGGGACATTATGGTATTAAACATTAATAAAACCACTAAGATAAACCATGTTATTAGTTAAAAAACATGGTAAAGAACTGATTGCATTAAAATGATAAAGAATCGTTTAGGCTTTTCGGTATATTTGAAATAGTTGGTACATGTCCAGTTTCTCAAAACAATTTTTAAAGTTACCCAAAACTTGGTGTTTTTTGTTTTAAGTGATAGTCATTCTACTCAATAGTTGGTACATATCCAGTTTCTCAAAACAATTTTTAGAATTGCCCAAAATATGGTCTTTTTTTTTTCTCTCTCTTTTTTTAAGTAATGGTCTTTCTATGGTTGGCACTATATCTGCCGAGGAACTAGGAAAACTGATTTGCAAGTGCATTATAATCGCATACTTTTGGCCAATTATTTTTTTAATAATGATCATTAGTTATTTCCTTATAGGCACAAAAGAAATGAGGGGAAATATTAGGTTAATGCAATAGTCAAATCTATTAAAAGTTGGTCGCCAAGTGATGACCTTGACTTTCTGTTCTCTTTGTATGGTCAGGAGTAAAAAAAAAATAAACGAATGAGCACTTCCCATTTGAGAAAAGCATTATTGGAAAATTCATGCCAATAACAAGAAATAACTCTGAAATGGTTAATTCTACAAAAAATGTACTAATGTAAAATATTTTAATGAGATCTACCTTTTTGTGTAGTACGAGTTTTTATCTGTATCTTATGGTTTATGCTAAAATTCTCCAGAATGAAGAAGGCTTCAGAGGCTATTCCCACAAAACTGAATTTATTCATTTTATTTGCCGATAAATTTGTTTAATATATGGTGGGATTTAATCCAAACTGTTAGAGCCAGTTTTGTGAAAATAAGTTTAAAAAATATTCCATATAAATGGTAGATTAGGATGGATGGGGAATTTTCCTAAAATCTTTGACTTTGCATGTTTGAAAGATGCTAAACTTAAATACCAAGTTTGGATCTTATTCTAAAAACAATTTTTCTGGGATTCACATGTCCTCAAAACATTTATTTTCGATAACATATCACCTTTAAATTTCTGGATGGAATGCAATACCTTTCCTACCTATTATGTACATTGTACATGATAAAGAAACTAAAAATACAAGCTAAACATAAAATATGCAGGTTGAATAATTAATGAAATTTTAAACAAAAATATTAAGTTGTATAATACAGGAATATACTCGACTAGATCACAAATAAGTCTACTACTGAAACTCTTTCATTTCTTTAATTTGTTCTTGGTAATCTGCAATATCGTCTAAAATTAAATATAAAGTTCATAAATAAAAATAAGTTTGTATTGACTATGTACAAAAGAGAGTAAGTTTTATTTATGGAGTTCTTTAATGCTACAATTCTCAGCATCCCATTTAGGCATGAAAGACCATTTTATTTTCCTCTAGAGGCTGCTTTATCAGCTTTGAGGTTTTATGTGCCATAAATCTACAACACTGGATCGATGCCTTTACTTCCCCTCTGAAGGAAGCTATTTTAAGCATTTTTATCCCCAAATAAAATCAATCACCCCCCCCCCCCCCCAGATTTGAACCCGTGATCTTGGAAACTAGAGGTTGGTGTAATGAGGAGGGAACGTTAAACACCTGGAAATTTCAACTATAAAAATATTCTTGAAGCCCCCCCCCCCCCCAAGCCAAATTCTAGATACGCCACTGTGTATAATTGAACTAGCTATTAGATCAATTAGTGTTAATTGTCTCTTCTACACTAATTAAGTTTAGGGATGGAGTTGGAAAGGTAGAGTGGGACTAAAAATTCAATGCCATAGCCAGGATTTAAACTACAGAACTCTTTTTTTTATTTTATTTATTTATATATTTTTTGTGTAGTGTTTAACGCTCCTTTTACTACATATGGCACAGCAGGCAATGGCACTGTGATACATCAAATGAAGATGTAGCTAGTGGAATGCAATGGTGGTAGAAACCACAGAACCCAGAGAAAACCTGCCCCTGCATCACAAATCCTACTTGCGGTCACCTGGGATTGAACCTGGGCCACCTTGGTAAGAGGCAAGTGGTCTAACCTCCCTTAGATCTGAGATGTCATATATATATATATATATATATATATATATATATATATATATATATATATATATATATATATATATCCGACAGATATTTTCACATTATACTGTTGTAACTTGATGTTCAATATTGCCACATTAACTTGAAGGTTATCTTCTGATTCTGCTATTAGTAATTTGATCATCTGCAAAGAAGTTGTTAATTAGATTGTTGTTTCCATGTTTCTGTGGAAAAGAACCATAGCACAGTTTTTTTTTTTATTTATTTATTTATTTTTTTTTTATTCTTTTTTATTTCTATGGACAATTTGTTTATGTTTATAACAGTGTCACAAATATTTTATTGTATGTAGAGCAATTCAGTGCATAACAGCCTGACATTCATAATACGTTTTTCCAGATAAAATCTCACATGCATGAGCTAGTTAGAAGTATGAGTTTTGACCACATCATATGATAAAGAAAACACAGAAGATTAAAATTATCATAAAAAATTACAGTTTATAAGCAAATTTATATGAAATTATTCATGAACATTTTGTAACAGACTGACATTTTGTCAGTCCTGTGTACGTGTAAAGAAAGGCAATTTTAATGTTGTTTAATCCAAATACGTATGATTCCCAAAAAATATGCTTGTTGTGTGGATTTAATCTGTATTAGAAGTTTTTAAAAATAAAAATATTCCAAACATTGAAGAAGTAGGATCCAAAATGTGATCCATAACAGCCTGATATCTGAGATATGTATTGTATTTTATCAGAATAAAGACAATCTGCAATTATTAAAATGAATTGCAAAAAGGAAATACAGTATGTTTTTATACATTTATTTTATTCCTTGTTATTTTAAGTTTCTATAGATTTGTCTACAATTAATATTAATTTTAATATTGGGATTTTAGACAATAGACTTATTTGTAATAAGGAGTATTCATTAAAGCTTCTGTATAGGACACCTAACATAAAGAAAATGGAAGAGACAAGATGAATATGAAATGGTAGTTTTTCTTTTTAACAAATGTACAGTGTTTTGATTACAGACTATTAAATGCAAATAACAAATACTCTTCTACACCTTGCACATGCATGGAATTAAGTATTTCACTTAACTGCATTACATAGCTGAATTACTTGGTGTATTATGTCACAGGCCTGGGGTGCACTCAGCCTTGTAAGGTCCCTGGGGGGCCAATTGAGGAGCTACTTGATGGAGAAGTAGCGGCTCCAGGTCATGAGGACCACATTAACCGGCCGGGAGGGACTCGAGGCGCTGACCACGTCTCACCCTCCAATACTGCACCCCATCCATGACGTCTGTAGTGGACCGAGATGGGGGACGCAGCGGCTGGGCGGTAGGCCAAGGTTCCCCGTGAGCTGTCGTGCCATGGAGTTATTATGTCACAGGATACAAGCTCATACCATAGGATCACTAAATGCAGCAGACAATGTACATAAAGCTCTGTTATTGTTTTGGTACTGAACTAAAAAAAACTTGATCAATCTTGGGTGTTCACCTTAAGGTGAGCATATTTGATGAGATATTCATATATCACTTTCAAACAAAAAACTTGGCATGTCTGGAATATTCAAAAGATATAGAAACCTTTTCTGAAGATATTTTTTCACCTCATCACTTTAGAATATTTCTGAACATTAATATGTTCAGCTTTATTACACAGAGCATTTTACATTCTAGTTCCAGATGTAGCGACTATCCATGTCATCTTTTTTACTTGATCTACAATTGCATCCACAGTGCCTTTCTTATGATAAGATTCAAAGAAATTCCACCAGCGTGGATTTTGGTTATGGTGGAAAGTGTTGTCACATTGCGTAAAGTGTCTTGCAACTCCTCGGAAAACATTTTGGTGACTATGAGGTAGGACAGAGCTGCCATTGGTTGATTAAATAGGTGCACTTATTAGGCAAATGTCAATGGTAAATTTATCATGTGCAAGGTAATGGAATACCGGAGCCAAAGACTTCTGAATTTCTCCACCATACTCTTCTCTCAACCAAGCAACAGCAGTGAAAATGGAAATCTAAGTGTTGTTCTAAGGATGGAACAAAAGATTTTCCAGAAAATCCCCACACTTCTAACTTCTCTTTATGTAGAACATTTTTTAAAAACATTTGGTTTTCTTTTAAATAGCTGTCAACAGTTTTAGTTAAACTAAGCATATCTTCATGAGAAGTAATTGTACATCTTGAAATTTCTGGGAATAGCTTCAGAATTTCTCTTTATTTTGAATAATTTTTGCATAACTGTTAACCATAAGAGATAGAGCAAATTTTACTGCACAAAATATGCAGATCTCATTAAAGCTCATAATTTATGACTAATACTTGATTGTGTGTGGTGTGTGTGCATGAAAGAAATATGTAATAAAACATTTTTACAAATTGTTATTTCAATTAACATGAAGTAGGTAGAAGAATAAGCTTTTGTAACAATAGTTGGTTGAATGGGTAAAGAAACTCAAGTGAATGTAACACTCATATTTATTTATTTTTGTCATGTTTGCTTGAATATGGATTGTCATCAATGCTAAAACGTTTTTGACATATTTTACACCTGCCTCTTAAATCAGATTGTAGTAATATAGCAATTACTTCTGATGAAAAGAAGCTAGTTACAGAATAACATTAATGTCATATTAAAATTATTAATAAATTAATATTTCTTTATTCCACAAATAATACCAATTCAGAAAGCTTTGTAGTAATAATTAAAAGTAAGTTACTAATCATGCCAAACAGTAGGCATATGTATCAAACAGGTGAATTAATTACTTCAAATTCAGTGTTATTGAATTTTGTTAGCATATGTTGGCTTATGGTGGTCCACTGATATATTTATCCCATCTTAAATGCGAAAAATATTCTAATATAAGGCCTGAAAGGAATACAAAACAAAAATTACAATTTTATTCACATTTAATTTTGTAGTAAATAATGACATGTCACAATGAACATTAATTTTCTTACCTCTTGCAATTCATCTATAGATCTCTCTTTATCTTTGTCATTAGAGATATATTTCTTTATCCTCATCTGTCCAGAAAATTGCTTAATTCACTAAAAGACCAGAATAAACATTTCCTACGTGTAATTTCTGGGAGCAACTGCTGGAAGTGTGTGTTTTGTCTGGATTCCTTGTGGCATGTAATTGTCTAGCACAACAAAACAAGTTCAAAATAAAGAAGATCAAAGAGCATGGCAGTAATCAATACAACAAACTCATTAATAAATTTGGCATGATATTTCACCATTGGTAGCCAATGTAGCATTGTGACCAATCTTGCCACCCTGAATTGTTGCAGGTCTGCTAACAGCTTGCTTTCCATAACTCCCCAGCATGGTCACAGGTGTGCATAAATTGAGCACATGTGAGAGCATTGTTACTCCTGCATGAAAGAACATAGGCAATAATGACATCCACCTCTGGAAATTTCTTGCCAGGGCTGTAGAGTTTTTCAATATTAACTTCTAAGAGTGCAATTAGATTAGAGAGAGTAAAGACATTGAAATGATGAGCAAATTCTTCAGCTATTTAAAGAGATGCATTTGCATTTGTTGCACTGATTTCAGGAGTGGGATTAAACACAAAAATAGAGGTGATTCCATTTTTCTAGCTGAAATTAAGATAGGGGTGAAATGCTGAATGAAGAAGATGGAGGAGAAAATGAAATCTGGAATGGAAGGAATGAAATTTACAATGGAGAAGATGGAGGAGAAAATTGAACCTGTATTGAAGAGATGCAACAGACCAAAATCAATGAACAACTGGATGTAACATGGAAACATGGAGTACCTTGAGTAATGCTTTAATGGCCTTAGAGGGCACATTAGTTTCTTGGAAGTAAAAGTCAACGATAGTGCCAAGGAGCTGATTGCCATGGCAGAAAAGATACTAGATTTGAAGGTCGATACACCAGGATGCAAAATAACATTTGCATGCATCAGGTCGTACAAATTAACTGGGACGTTCTGATAGCTCTCCACCCCCCCCCCCCCCAATAACAGATGGTCAGTGGAGGAGGAAGCTGTACAGCAAGGATGAGTGATAGAAATGTTATTTGTGATTCTGACATCGGCAGTGTCTGGATACTTCTGGAAAGCCCTTGAGAACCAATTTAGGAACTGTTCTTTGGTTGCAGCCTAACAATAGTCAGCTCAAGGCAGGGTTGCAACAGCTGGGGGAGATTATGCAGGAGTTTTCCCTACAATTGAACAGCTGGTAAAGAAAGCTCTGGTTAAGTGCCTCAGGAAGTGGCCTGATCCATTGCTGATGGGGTGTGCAGTGCCAAAATGACAGCACCTGATACTCAGTGATTATAAGACCACAAGGGTTAAGGGCTGCATTAAGGATGGAGGTGGCAAAGATAATTAATAACTTCAACCACCATGAAGATAGGGGTATATGATACGATGTGATCAATGATTAATCCAGTGACGATGAAGACCTTCAAATGGTGTGTGTTGGGAATGTTATGAGAAACTGTCCACAACCAAGCCGATAGACATGGCAAGGTATGCATCCTCTTAAGTGATACTATATGCCTTGAGCACAAAAGTGGGTGGAGCCACTCCAATGCAGCTGCCATCTCAAGAAAACCCTGTCCAGAGGAGTTGGCAGCTGCACTAATGTGGAGGAGAAGCAGCTGTCTGAGTGATTTTTGAGGTGTCTCAAATGGATGAGATAGTGCAGGCCTGAGGGAGCAGCTAGCAGATGCTGACTTTGAGCCACTCCTGAGGAAAGTGGAGGCAGGGAATAGGCCGAGCTGGAAACACATCATATCCAGGAGTAGGGTATATGCTAGCCCTAGTCTTTCCAGTTTTCTAATCTTACTTCTGCCGAAATTAACCTCTCTGGCCCTGATTGCTCTACTTTTATAGTCCCTTATGCAGCAAGAGATTTCCAAAGGTGGGGATCATTAGTGCAAATGTTCTTAAGCAGGACAACCTTCCTTGTCCAGGTAGGATAATATAGCCACACAGATCATCTTGTTGGAAACCTTGCATCCCAGAACACTGTTGCCATCACTTTCCCAGCCAATGGTGCAGTTTTGAATTTTTTCTTCTTTAGTGAGGTTGATTGATGCCATTCCATTGACTGTCTTTTTGATTCAGGTTCCAAAAAATGAACCCATGTTTCGTCTCCAGTCTTAGTGTTTTTCAGAAACTCCTCTACCTCCAATTTGAAACACTGCAAGAGTTCAGCAGCGATTGTTTTTCTTGTCTTTTTATTCTTGTCAGTTAACATTCTTGGTACCCACCGTGAACAAACTTTTGAGTCCCCCAGTTATTGAATAATTGTCATCACGCTTACTTTACTGAGGGACATAATGTTACACAATTCATCTGTTGTTACCCTGCGGTCAGTACAAATGATCTCATCCACTCGCTCAATGTTGCATGGAGTCACTGCAGTCACCGGTCTGATTTTCATCAGTCAATGGTGTTTGCCCTTCTGCTTCATATTAGTGATGGACCCATCTTCTTACAGCGCTGACATCCATTGTTGCATCACCATGCATATTTTTCATCCATTCATAAATAAGAATGGGTGTTTCACCTTCCTCGTGCAAGAATTCAATTGCGGAACCTGTCTAATGTGCACATCGATGTCAGCCATTTTGCAAAAGGCAGCATTGCTGCCACCTGTTGACTTTAGGAAGTTGCTACTGCTGTGGATTAGAGAAGAAGGTTTGAGAAATTTCGCCAAATTCAAATTGTTTACATCGCTAGTTTAGTTAAGGAGAAAAAAAAACAGGAGCCATTAGTTGTATTTTATAAGGTTTCAGTATACTGTATTCATGCTGTCCCAGCACAACAGTAGTCAAGTTGGGTAAGATATCAATACTTTCAGAACACATTGTTGCTGCACACATGTTGAGTAAGGTTATTCTTCCCTAGGAATGCATCTGACGTTTAGTCCTCAGATTTTAGGCCAAATGCCTGTGGTGGCTTGTGGCTTTAACTCTAGGTGAAGCTCTATCGCATTAAAATTACATGCAACATATTTATATCTTATATATTAAGCTGACTCTTCTGTTCTTTCTGGTCGCATATTTCTCTGCTATTGTCCTGAAAAGGCTCCAAGGCCAACAAATCAATTTTCCCATTTTTTTTTTTTTTTTTTTTTTTACATTTCACATCTTTTGTTCCACTCACTTTTAATGCTGCCAAGTTAAAGATAGGGTTTGCTCTTCTCGTTTGCTTCATTTTATCGCAATCAGTCTATGAGTGTGTAATATACTAGACTCTATATTATTTTGCGGATTTATCTCTCCACTAACTTAAACTAAACAAAATAGTAGATGGACATAAATTGCAGTACGGCCTACTTCATTAAAGAACACAATGGGCAATAGGGTATTCAAATACATAACCACTTTACACGAACAATATTTTAGACTGTTCATGTTATTGTTCAGTTAGGGATGCCAGAAACATTCATAGGGAAGGGGCAGACTTCTCAAGACTGTGTTTCTTTCATGAGGCCAGTAAACTAATGGGTTAACCTCTGCAAGGAGCTGCCTGTTGTTTGCTAAATTACTGTACTGTCAGCTACACCATTGCCTCAAAATAAGAATCTCTGGTAATCATAGAACTCTAAGTTCTGTTCCATTGTCATGGTACCCAAGTATAAACATACCTCTACATATCCGTTGACTAAATATAACTGAAAAACTATAGAGGCTCACCATCCCCGACTTTGCTCCTTCTCACCCTTTTCAAGGCCAAAAGGCAAGTAGCAGTACTACTTACCTCTTCCCTTCTTCACTCATAGATATATTCCCAAGTGGTTGTTTGTCTACTTGAGCATATAACAAATTAAAGTATATATACTCAGACTTAATAAAACTAAAATGAAAAATCTGATGTTACACTCACATGACTGTCTCTAGCTGCTCTACAAACCTCCTACAAATGATTATTCTTCTTTGTATACAATGCTAATCGAGATAAATATTAGCAGAATGTTATTACTTAGTTCCTAATAGGTAGAAGGGAATAAGGGAATGCGCTATGCTAAAATGATTATCAAATGTTTTAAAAGCTGTCGTTATGCGATTGTCATTGCAAATCACTTCTTTGCTTGGCCAGGAGTAGAACAAAAGAAAAGCAGACACTTCCTGTCTGAGAAAAGTTTAAGTACTTCACAACTGAAACCAATAACAAGGAATATCTCAGAAATGATTACCTCCATGACAAAAACGTAAAGGACATAAATTGTGTGTTTTGTCTTGATGTACATTTTTTGTGTAGTGAGTTTTTTTTCTATCTCTTACGGTTTAGCAGTTAAGCAAAATTCATCCAGAATAAAAAAGTCTTAAGAGGCTATTCCACAAAAGTTCGAGATATACATTTTATTTCGGACATAAATAGCTTTAATATACGGGATTTTAATCAAAATCGTTAGAGCAATTTTTAAGAAAATCAAAATTTTTCGATATTTGTTCCATGTAAAGGGTTGTTTTTAGTAGGGGGATTTTTTTGAAAATTTTCGTGTCACATCCTTGGAAGATACTAAACCTAAATACCAAGTTTGGTATTTAATGGTCTTTTCATTTTGGGGCTATGCTGTCCACAGACACAAACACACACGCACATGCAAACGCAAGCATGCACGCACAATGTACCTTTTTTTAAAAATGCTTTTTTTCGGACTCAGAGGACCCCAAAACATATATTTCCGGTGAAATCTCGGTATCAAATTTTTGGGTGCATTACAATACCTTCTCTATCCCTACGTACATTATACATATGGGGCTAGAGAAAGTAAAAATACTAATTTTTATGTATGCAATTAAACTTAAGCTTTTTGTTGAAAGAGTATTACTCAGCACATTCTTTTACTGTATGAGAGTTCTAAAAATTTGTAGTTAAAACTAGTTAAATATCTTCATGTTTAATTTATGGAAGGAGTTTATTCTATTTTGACCATTGAGACCTATTTTAAGATTTTAGAATTTAAAATGCCTGTTCTACTATTGTGCATGTGCATGTGCATGCATGTATGACACATTTGTCAGTTGTTTTTTTCCATACAGCAATGAAAGGCATAAAGTATTGATATACTGGGCTTACTTTGATTCAAAGACTTATAATAGCTTGGTTGTAGGAATGAGACATTCAGAAAAAAGACTGGTCAATATTGGCATCATATACCATTTCTTTCAATGAATTGAATTAACTATCCCACACTGGCAGAGAACACTTCATAATCATCTTGAAAATATTTTATAGAACTCAAATGCTTTTTCTTGAAATATTGGCCTGCTCTTTGGACTCCCATCATTTCAGAAAACCAGGTATACAAATAGTTTATCTTTTTTTATACTCAGTTTTTAAAGTCCCATCTGCTGAAAAATATATGATAATTAATTAAATTATGTAACATTTGCAACTGCTGCTAGTAATGGATTAATCCACCAGAGTGTATTAGTTCATTTAGAGAAACTTTGGTACGCATTTGATCCGTTCATAGAACTTAACACTTAGTTTTGCATCACAGCATGTTGCTTTGCTTACTTCACTAAATTGTGAGTTTTATCTGAGCATTCACACATGTGCATCATTTTGTGCACTGTTATTCTGAGTACTGTAAACTAAGATAAGTGACAAACATAAGCAATAGCATGAGGGGCATTCAATAATTCCTTAGAAAATCCAGAAATTACTCATAGCATCAAAGAAAGTTTGTATTTAGTAACCATCATCTCTTACTAGATGGCAGTTAAATTTTCAGGTATATCCATTGCATGGTTTCATTGCCATAGGTGATTGAATCAACAATCTTTTGCTTAAAAAACATGGAAAAAAAGATGGAGTTTTGTGCAGTGATTCAACACTTCTATTTAAAAGTCTTAACACCAAAAGAGAGAAAAGCCAAGTCGGATGAAGTTCATGGCACATCTGCTCCTGCATTTTACAACAATTACAATTGGATAAATGAATTTAAACATGGCCATACATCCACAAATGATAAACATCATTCCAGATGTTGAGTAGAAGTGACTTCCTCTGAAATGATTCACAAATTCCAGAATATGGTTTTGAGTGATTGATGAATCACAGGTTGCAAATAGTAAAGCCACAGGCATATCACAGTGCTTTTAATTTTGCACCAATTAAGTCTGACAGAGGTCTTGGCAAGATAGGTGCTGCATTTGCTCTTAATGGAGAATAAACACAATCTTGATCGATTTGGAAGCTGGTTTGACACTTTTCTATTGCAATCCTAACAAAGTTTCTGCATTGATACATAACTGAGGATGAAACATGGATACACTATTACACTCCAGAAACAAAAGTACAATTAAAACAGTGGGTTTTTAAAGCCGAAGCGACTCAAAAGAAGGCAAAGATGGTAAAATCTGCAGACAAGATGATGGCCTTGGGTTTTTGGGATGCACATGCGATCATCTGCATTGATTACTTGCAGAAAGGAAGAACAATAAATGGAGAGTATTGTGCATTGTTATTGCACCGGTTGAACAGAGAAATTAAGAAAAAATGCCATCATCTTACAAAGAAAAAGATTCTGTTCCATCAAGACAATGCAAAGGTGCACACCTGCGTAGTTTTAATGGAAAAAATTGTTGAATTAGGTTTGATTTACTGCAACTTCGCCAGATTTGGCCCCTGTGACATTTTTATTTCCAAACTTGAAAAAGTGTTTTGGAAAACGATTCACGTTTAACAAAGAGGTCATCTCCCAAACAAATACCTATTTGAAGACCTTCCCTACTTTTTCGGAAGGCTTAAAACAGCTGGAGAAATACTGCGAAAAGTATATCAAGCGAAAGGGATATTATGTTGAAAAATAAAAAAAAATCTATCAAAAATAATTTGTTTTTCTATCTTTTTCTAAACATTTATTGTTTTGTTAAAAACAAAATTAAATGACACAAGCAACAAATTAAAAATATAGCAGCTGACTTGGTAAGGAGATTTTACACTGGGAGATGGAAACAGCAGATATGGAGAAGTAGGCATCCCAAAGTGTACTTGAAGGGTTATTTATAAAAACATTCCTAGTGAAAAAAGTTAAGTTTGTAGCCTACATGCACTGTGTTATAAACAAGATATTATTATTTGATTTTACAGTTATGTGAAATAATGCAAACAATAAGTTGCATTAATTAATGCTTAAATATGGCTATTTTAAACTACTGAAGATGAGAATATTGACAAGTTTTTTTTTGTTTGTTTTTTTTTTACTGAACATTTTATAATATTGATTACATAATTCATGCTCAAAATTAAGTTTATTACAAAACACCAAATATTAAAGAACTACAGTAATAAAAGTGGGTATTAATACATATTTTTATGTATTTTGAACAAAAATCTTTTCAAACTTAACATAAATTACTGCAAAATACAAAAGCTGACTTTCCAAACAGTTTCAATTGTCTTCTCCACTGCTGTAGTTTGAATCATCTTATCTCTCTTCCCATTAATGTTACCTTTTTCTTCTTCTTTTTCTTCTTCTTCTTGTGTCAGAGTTAAAAAAAAATATAATGGCTTGGTTTTAATAACCATAAAGTTTTTTTTCAAAACTTGTTTTTAGAAAAAAATTATTTTTAGAGCTTTATTGTAAATTTGAGGAAAAAGAGCTCTTGAGAATTGCTGACCTGCTACGAGTATTAATTGATCTCCATGCACCAGAGTGTAAAGACCTCTTTAATTTGAATGAATTTTGCATAACTAGATAGAAAAACACATAGAAAAAAACTTACTGTACAAAAAATGTAGATCATGTTAAAACACACAATTTATGTCAAATATATGTGTTTTTTTGTTGAATTGATCATTTTGAGATATTCCTTGTTATTTGTTTCAGATTTAAAATACATGGAAAGTTGTAAACTCCTGGCCCTGCATAGAAACAGACTTCATCCACATGGCAACCATCTTTTAAAAGATTTGACGCCTTTTAGCCTAAAGTATTCCTTATTTCCTTCTACCCACAAGGAAGCAAGTAATTAAGACACATTTCTGCTGTTTATCTCCATTATCATAAAGTAGATAGAAGAGCATGCTTTTTAACAATAATTTTGTTACAGCAGTGTAGAGAAGGTCATGTGAATGATCACATAAGATTTTTTATGCTTCAATTACTGTCTGATATGCTAAAATGTACGGTAATTACATTGAAATGAGTGCCTCAGTTAAGATGGTGCCTCAGATAAGTGATTCGTGGTTAAGCTGGTGCATCTTCTAGGCATCTTTGTCATCCTTTGATATTGATTGGTGACTGCTGTGTAGCAGAAATCTCTTCCAAAGGGCAAGAAAATACCATTTTTTGACTTGCCTATATACCTCATACTGCTTCAATAACTATTGGTATACACACACTTGCTTTCTCTGTTGGTTTACAAATATATTTCAGTCTTTTAAGATTGCTGTTCTTAGATATATTGTCTTTTGCAAATAACATATATGGGGTGGCTCTATATCAGTACCTTCAGGTCACAATGTTCATCTATTGTACATGTCTGAGAGAGAGAGAGAGAGAGAGAGAGAGAGAGAGAGAGAGAGAGAGAGAAAGAGAGTGAGAGAGAAAGAGAGTGAGTAAGTAGAGAGAGAGAGAGAGTGAGTAAGTAGAGAGAGAGAGAGAGTGAGTAAGTAGAGAGAGAGAGAGTGAGTAAGTAGAGAGAGAGAGTGAGTAAGTAGAGAGAGAGTGAGTAAGTAGAGAGAGAGTGAGTAAGTAGAGAGAGAGAGAGAGTGAGTAAGTAGAGAGAGAGAGTGAGTAAGTAGAGAGAGAGAGTGAGTAAGTAGAGAGAGAGAGAGTAAGTAGAGAGAGAGAGGGAGGGAGCGAGAGGGAGAGAGAGGGAGGGAGCGAGAGGGAGAGAGAGAGGGAGGGAGCGAGAGGGAGACAGAGAGGGAGGGAGCGAGAGGGAGAGAGAGAGGTGGAGGGAGCGAGAGGGAGAGAGAGAGGGAGGGAGCGAGAGGGAGAGAGAGAGGGAGGGAGCGAGAGGGAGAGAGAGAGGGAGGGATCGAGAGGGAGAGAGGGAGGGAGCGAGAGGGAGAAGGAGAGGGAGGGAGGGAGCGAGAGGGACAGAGAGAGGGAGGGAGCGAGAGGGACAGAGAGAGGAGGGAGCGAGAGGAGGAGAGAGAGGAGGAAGGGAGAGAGGAGGGAGGGAGTGAGAGGGAGGAGGGAGCGAGAGGGAGGGAGCGAGAGGGGGGAGCGAGAGGGGGAGGGAGGAGAGAGGGGGAGACAGAGAGAGACAGAGAGAGAGAGACAGAGAGAGAGAGACAGACTGAGAGAGAGAGAGAGTGAG